>JAUMIR010000013.1:13082853-14340707 GCA_030847615.1 Gambelia wislizenii
ACAATCTATGCAGGCCCAATTGAGTATAAGAAATCAGGATAGCATCATTTGCATATAGGAGGTGCTTACCTCTCAAGAACTCAACTACCTCATTTATAAATAAATTGAAGAGAAGGGGAGCAAGTAAACACCCTTGTCTTACTCCCTTTGTAACTGGTACAGAGTCAGACAAATGCCCTCCATTGATTCTGACTTGCAAGGATATATCAGAATATAAGGCCCTTATGAAATGCATAAATATAGGATGGGAGAGACCTGGCTGAACGAGACTACGTGCGAAAGGGATCTAGGAGTCCTAGTAGACCACAAGTTGAACATGAGCCAACAGTGTGATGCGGCAGCTAAAAAGGCCAATGCGATTTTGGGCTGTATCAATAGAAGTATAGTGTCTAGATCAAGGGAAGTAATAGTGCCACTCTATTCTGCCTTGGTCAGACCTCACTTAGAATACTGTGTCCAGTTCTGGGCACCACAATTAAAAAAGGATATTGACAAATTGGAGCATGTCCAGAGAAGGGCAACTAAAATGGTGAAAGGTCTGGAAACGATGCCTTATGAGGAGAGACTTAGGGAGCTGGGTATGTTTAGCCTGGAAAAAAGACGGTTAAGAGGCGATATGATAGCCCTGTTTAAGTATTTGAAGGGATGTCACACTGAGGATGGAGCAGGCTTGTTTTCTGCTGCTCCAGAGACTGGAACACGGAGCAATGGATGCAAGCTCCAGGAACAGAGATTCCACGCCAACATGAGGAGGAACTTTTTGACAGTAAGAGCTGTTCGGCAGTGGAACACACTCCCTCGGAGCGTGGTGGGGTCTCCTTCCTTGGAGGTCTTTAAACAGAGGCTGGATTGCCATCTGTTGGGGATGCTTTGATCAAGATTTCCTGCGTGGCAGGGGGGTTGGACTGGATGGCCCTTGTGGTCTCTTCCAACTCTGCAATTCTATGATTCTATGATTCTATATGCATTTTAGAAGCTACTTATCAATGCTCATAGATTGTAATTTGGTCCAAAGTCATTCCTGCAGAATAAAGTCAAAAGTGGCTTTCAAGTCAATGAAAGCCACATAAACATGCTTTATAATTCCACCCAATTATTTATCAATAATATATTTCAGTGCAAAACAATTATCTAGAGTTGACCTACCCGGACAAAAAGCAGCCTGTTCTGGAGCAAGCAGAGCATGATTTTCCACCTAGTCCTCTAGTTTATCAAGAAGAGATCTGGCATAAATTTTCTCTGGAACATCTAAAAGGCTAATTGGCCTATAATTTGCTGGATCATTTCTAGGCCCCTTTTTATAGATTGTGACCACAACAGCTGATGACCAACTTGGAGGTGAATTTCCAGTGTTGTTAATTAAAGAAAACAGTGATGCAGAAATTTAGGCCCACCAGTCAGAGAATGCAATGAACAGATCTGGCGGAAGACCATCTTCACCAGCAGCTTTATATAGTTAGTTTGCTGTTTCAATACTGGATGTTTGGAGCAGGGCATTTCTTATTTTCAGAAATTCTTCTGAATAAAGCCTCTGATATAAGTCTGCTTGCAGCAAAGGATTCCATTTAATCCTCTTGTCTGAAGTTAATAGTGCTTGCTCAAAAATTTAGATGTGTGTCAACATTTGCAATAGCGCTGTTGGACCACTGCAAGGAGAATCTAGTGGCTGATGGTCACTGCCAACTACTAAGTCAACCGTAAAAAATAAAATTGATGATAAAAAAAGATAAGAAATCTTAACATAATCCACTATGCTTGCGCCAAGATTACTTATATAAGTAAACTCTCCTTCTGAGTTATCTTGTTGACAGCCATTAATTCATATTCAATTTAGTTTTGTTGCTAATGCAAAAAGGATAAGGCCAAAATTATTGATCTTTGTCTCTTTAGATTTGCGGGTTTCCAAGTCTTCCCACAATTCAAGTGGGCTTCCGAAAGCGCTAGCCATTGCCTGGTTAGTTGGACCTATATGCACATTAAAATCACCAGCCACCACTAGTGGGACTACAGGGAATTCACGCTCAAGGTCACCTAAGAAATCTTCTAACATGTTCCAACAATCTGCATCATAATATGGTGAACTCCTAGGAGGGATGTAGATGTTGACAAAAATATAAGATTGCATTTCTTTTTAATAAGAACAGCCATGGCACATGGGGCCAACCTTTTAAGCTGAATGATTGAGGCTGGGAAAGAAGTAGAAATCAATATAGCTAAACCTCAATTTGGCCTACCACCTATGAGGGAAGAAAATGCAGTGGTTGAATAAGCCACATATCCAGGTAACCAGATTTCCTGCATTAACCAAATTTCTGGGAACAACAAGATCTGAAAATTCTTTATATAATGTAAAAAGTCACTATCCTCTAATTTATTCCTCCAACCTCCTAGGTTCCAAAACAAACAGAAAACTCCAGCTTTTAATTGTATTAGTTGTTACTGTTGTGTTAGAGTCTGAATTTCAGTGGCCTGCTCCGTTGTTACTATTGATCCATTATTTACCGAATGATGATTATATTGTGGTTGGTGTATGTCTGCAAAAATGGTGACTTTCTTTTTAGCTATCCTTTCTTTTAATTCATAGGGCTCTAGTTTTCTCATCTCTAACCAATTAGCTATTGTTTGACAAGCTTGATTAGAGATCACATTTCTGTTGCTGGGGGTGGGGGCTCAAATGAAATCAAATCATCCTGAAACACAGTGTTGGCAGTACTATTAGAATTGAACTGAGTAGACGATGGTATCGCTGGATCTGGGTCCAACTCAGACCTGCTCTGTGCAATAAGCCTTTCTCTTAAAATACCGAATCTATGCACAATAGCTTTTTGCTCAGTCTGGGGCAACTGATTATATGAATCTATTAATTGGTTTTCTTCAGTGACCCTAAAATTATCAAATGGGTCGGGAGAAGAATCCTTATCACAAATGTTCATTGTTACAGAATGTAACGGGTATGCTTATGTTCATTACTAAGGGATATCAAGGGTGATTATTTTAAGGTTTGGTTTTTGATCAAGAGGGATAGCCCAGGATAGTGTCCTCCCAAAACCTGGGAGTTGTTTTGAGTCAAGAGAGGTTTCCTCACTGTATCCAGAAACACTCGATTGGGTATCACACTTAACCTAGCCAAAGAATCTTTCCTTTTCAGGAGCAGAGATGGTATTCTGTCTGATCTAAATACTATGATATATTTTTGCACTTGAGGAGGGGCATACAAAACATAGGTGAATAATAGATCAATCTTATTCATTGGTAATTTTAGTAAAGTGCTAAGATGTTTCAGAGCATAAGTTATCTTGTTCCACTGAATAGTGCAAGTCCTATAAGGGTGAAGAGTCAAAGCTACCTTATTGACCTGAAGACTTAGGTTCAAATCCATAGGGAAACTCTTCACTGCAGGAGGTTGAAAAAGCTGATCAGCAATGTTCGTATTTGGTACTTTAATAACCCCCCCACTTCTCAATAGTTAGTTTAGGGGGAAAGCCAGAGCTTTCCCTTTTAAAAACAGATATAAGTCTGTCTACTTTATCTGAGATGTTTCTGAGCACTTTATAGAAGTTTTTTTTTTTTTACAGTTGCAGCCACCAAATTATATTGTTCTGCAAGAAAGTGCACTATCACTAAAGGAAGGGATAGACTTTTTAAAATCATCATGTCTGCTCCCACTTACATGATTATTATTATTAGTATTTCTGGTAAGTGATTGCTGAGACTCTAAACTTTTGATTTCTAGAACATCAGATCTATTGAAAGTAAGGACTATTATCTGGTATTGATCTATTAGGTCTAAAAAACCTCATCAATTCTAAGCTGTTTAGTATGAGGGGGAGAAGAGGACTTAGAATTGCTTCGGGAACGCTTTCTGGAACCCATTTCATTTAACAATTAAACAATTAAAATACACACACATAAATATCTAAGTACATAGATCAATGCTAAAACACCAAGAGTTAAATTTTAAAACAAATTGGTTCACCAGAAAATATATAACCTAGAATCCATTATCTCAATTTAAGCCAGCTCCTCAGAAGATAAATCATCAACTAATAAGAGCAAAAGAGACAAAGGACAAAGCCTCATCATATACAAGGAATGTTATTATTATATGAATGAGGCAACCCAGTTCAAATTAAATTCCTGATTCAAGATAGGTGTATATTGTTTGCCTCAAAAAGGCATATTCAAAATGCTAATTCAAAGGTCCTAAAGAAAACCACAGAAGCTTGAAGCTAAAATAAGCAATAAAAACAAGATAAGCTATTATTATTCTTTCAATTATTCTTCTTTCCCTTTATCTCCAAACTCCTCAAGACTTCCTTGGATTTACTTCCTTCCTCTCCACAAACTGGACTCTTTGGGGCAGCAACCACACTCCTTGAGTTTCAGTTCCACAGTATCAACTGGCTGACCTGCTTTCAGGGAGTGGTGAATAGTTCCAATGAGTTTTTCTTTGGTTCCTGATTCCACAGGGGGTCCTCTCTGAGCAGATCAGGAAAACATGGAACTCCAAACCTCTATTCACCACTACTACTTCTATAGGTCTGAGCAAGTAGATTATCAGTGATCGTGAAACAGAACAGATAAATGAGGACTTTATAGAATCATAGAGTTGGATGACACCTCAAGGGCCATCCCGTCCAACCCCCTGCCAGGCAGGAATACACAATCAAATCATTCCCGACAGATGGCCATCCAGCCTCTGTTTAAAAAGCTCCAAAGAAGGAGACTTCACCACACTCTGAGGCAGTGTATTCCACTTCAGAATAGCTCTTACTGTCAGGAGGTTCTTCCTAATGTTTAGGTGGAATCTCTTTTCCTGTAGTTTGAACCCATTGCTCCGTGTCCTAGTCTTTGGAGCAGCAGAAAACAAGCTTGCCCCATCCTCAGTATGACATCCCATCAAATATTTAAACATGGCTATCATGTCCCCTCTTAACCTTCTCTTCTCCAGACTAAACATGCCCAGCTCCCTAAGCCGCTCCTTATAGGGCATGGCCTCCAGACCTCCCACCATCCTGGTCGCCCTCATATGGACACATTCCAGCTTCTCAATATCCTTCCTGAATTGTGGTGCCCAGAACTGGACACAGTATTCCAGGTAAGGTCTGACCAAAGCAGAATAGAGTGGCACTATTACTTCCTTAGATCTAGACACTATACCTCTATTAATGCAACTTTATGCAACTTAGTTTGTAAATGGTTCGGAAGGTAGTAGTAGCAGTTCCTTCTCTGGGATTTTTAAATTCGTTGGCTTCCTTCCTTCTTTCCTTTTATCTTTATTTGATGCATTTTTCTCATTATCCTTTCAATATCTTTTAACTTGACAGTTCATACTTCATAGTGGTTAGCAGGAACCAGCAAAAAAAAAAAAAGTATTGAATGTCTCAAGAGGAGTATAAAATTCAGTAGTCAAGTGTCTGATGCCATGTTCCTTTAAGAACTCATCAAATTGAGTATTGACAAATTCAGACCCATTATCCATCTTCAAATTTTGAATTTTATAATTAAATTTATTAGCGACATAATTAAAGTACTCTTTGAACTTTTCAAAAGCTTGACTTTTCTCCCTTAGGAGGTAGCAGTGGGTGTGAGAATTGCCTCAGACCAATAAGCTTTAGACATGTTAACGTCTTGACAATAAAACAAAACATAGGCAGCTGGAAGTACAGTATATAAAATTACAAACACAAAAAGCAACTCCTACTATGAATGTGGGCTCATAGCAGATGGAAAAGATAAGGCCCAGGCTGTTAATTAAATCTTAAAAAAAAAGGAGATGTAACCTTCAGATAAAATGCAGCAGCTGTCTACAACAACCCAGCAAAACATAGGTATATTAGCAGGTCTCAAGCAAATGTTTAAAAACTTTAAAACTTTAAAAAGATAATAAAATCATAAAATAAGCTGTGGCGCTCAAGCAGCCAAAAACGCTGAACCAGCTCCTCCCCTCTCAGGCCATAGTAAAAGGATCGTTCACAGTTAAATTGATCATTAGCTTATACTGTACATACACTTATTCAAATGGTTATAAGAATTTATCACTGGAAATTACAGGTTTGTATGCAGGTACTAGAATTCTATTTAATCTAGGGACAAATGCACAGCTGTGTCTGGCTTGAATTTTTGATGAAGCTGTGATAATGGGAAAGACCTCATTTCCCATTATCTTCCAGCACAGCATAAGGTAAACAAAGGATTAACTAGAGGTGGGAGAAAGGTTACACCTTTAGGACTAGCATAATCACAGATGTCATAGGTCACAGGAGATACTGATCAATCAGGAATTCCAGAGTGGACCAGCTTCAAGAGGCTTGGAAGATGAGATGATAAATACTGACTTGGAAGCCATGAGGCAGAGAGACAACAAAGGAGCATCCTGGGGCAAGGACCTCATGTGGGCTAGGGGAAGGCTCTTTGAGACTGTTCTGAAGTGCAGAAGCACACAACTCAGACATGTGGCTCACAGCTGCCCCTGAACTCAACAGACCGAAGGTCAAGATCAGGAAATGTTCCAGCTAGATTGCATTAGGGAATTATGTTTATTTTTCCAACTTGGCTTGCAATGACTAAACTCTTCTGTAACTTGTAACTCAAGTGTACCTGGGAAGGGGGAGCTTCTCATGAGAGAGATATCCTCTGGTGGTGACTTTGCTTACAATAAAGAAGTTTTTCTATCTTTCTATCAGCTAATGCTTCACACGCCTGTTTGCTCAGCACCTGTTTGCTTGGTTGTTTCCTCCCTCTAGGCTCAGAAAGGAGTGGGGTGTCCCTGCAGAGTTAGGGACACAACTACCAAAATCCACAGTCTCCCTTTGGACTGTGTTGAAAGGGTTAATTGAAATCAAAGGGTGGTGGCAGCTATAGAATAAATAGGGCAGTTTAGGGGTTCTCAGTAGTCAGAAGAACCCCTGAGCTGTATCACAGAAGCATAAATGTTAAACATTACATGTGAGTAACTCTATGAGTGCATGGATCAGCAATCAGTGTACATATGGACACAGCAGCACCCATCACTACCTGATGAAAAGTGTTGCTGCAACATGCAAAGATGGAGCACAGTAGCCTGCACCCTCCCTCCATCTCCAGTTCCATTGCCCTCCTCACATGGTGGTAGTCAAGTCTGAACAGGACAGTGTCTCCTATGCATCAAAGCTAACCACGCAGTAAGGAACCCCACAAATTTAAAAAGGGGTCCCCCAGATGCATGCAGAACACTGACATGTAGGGGAAACTTTACTGTTCAGACTTGTCATTTTCCATGTGAGGAGAATAATGAGAGTGCCGACAGAAACAGAGGGGGATGGATGGATCTGCTCCACTACCTTCCTATGTGATTCTACACATGTTGAAAATGAGAAAATAGGGCTGGATTCAGATGTGTTAAATGTAACATGGGAACAAATAAGGAAAGGGATTTTAAGAGGATGCTGTATTGTTTTAAATTGTACTCTTTTAAACCGCATTTATCATTTTTAAGCATATGCTTTATATTGTTTTATCATTGTTAATAGTATCACATTTTAATGTTGACTTTTTGTACATTTTGGTAGACAGGTATATTGTAATAACTTTAATTTGTAAGCTATCTTGAGTCCCAGTCTGGCAAGATGTTTGCCATGGACTGAGGAACGAGAGAGTTGGAGGTGGACTCAGGCTTGCACAAGACTAAACGTGGGAGGGCCGAGCACCCCCTGACACGAGTGCCCAGGCTCCCATGCAGTGGAACCCACTCAGGAGACATCCGTCAGAAGTGTCCCAAATTATTATTATTTTGCTATTACTTCCATGGTACTCAGATTTTTCTTACTTCAGATGGAGGGTGAAGATCATAGAATCGTAGAATCGTAGAATTGTAGAGTTGGAAGAGTCCACGAGGGCCATCCAGTCCAACCCCCTGCCACGCAGGAAATCTCGATCAAAGCATCCCCGACAGACGGCAATCCAGCCTCTGTTTAAAGACCTCCAAGGAAGGAGACGCCACCACGCTCCGAGGGAGTGTGTTCCACTGCCGAACAGCTCTTACTGTCAAAAAGTTCCTCCTCATGTTGAGGTGGAATCTCTGTTCCTGGAGCTTGCATCCATTGCTCCGTGTTCCAGTCTCTGGAGCAGCAGAAAACAAGCCTGCTCCATCTTCAGCATGACATCCCTTCAAATACTTAAACAGGGCTATTATATCGCCTCTTAACTGTCTTTTTTCCAGGCTAAACATACCCAGCTCCCTAAGTCTCTCCTCATAAGGCATCGTTTCCAGACCTTTCACCATTTTAGTCGCCTTTCTTTGGACATGCTCCAATTTGTCAATATCCTTTTTGAATTGTGGTGCCCAGAACTGGACACAGTATTCTAAGTTTAATAACTTTAATGCAATGTATTGTGAGCCAGCATGCTGTAGTCCTTTGAATGTTGGACTAGGATTCTGGGAGACCAAGGCTTGAATCCCTGTTCAACCATGGCAACCCACTGGGTGACCTTGGGCAAGTCACACTTTCCCAGCCTCAGAAGAAGGCAAAGGCAAGCCCCCGCTGAAGAAATCTTGCCAAGAAAACCCTGTGATCGGTTTGACTTAAGATTGCCATAAGTCAGAAGCAACTTGAAGGCACACAACAACAATTGTGTTTATATTGTTTTGTAAAAACATACTTGCAAGTAGTCAAAATTAATAATGACCTTCCTGTCAGGGTTGATGACCCCCCCCCTTAAACACAGTTCCTGGGTCCCTGGTGTTTGCTATTCCATACTGTGATTCCTCCCCACCCTCAGGCCTAACTGGCATTTGAAAGCTGAAGGAAGAGGATTGTTTCAAAAGACCACTCAGATCTGATGCTTTGGAAACTGAACATTTGTCCTCTCATACACATTGATGACACCTTGTGAAGGGCAATTCACCCTGGTTTTTGTCACAAAATGTTGAGTCAACTCCTAGGCAGTTGGGAGACAACCACCTCTTTCATGCTTCACAGTATATAAGCAAATATGACAGGTAGAAACATAGAATCCTAGAGCTGGAAGAGACCTCAAGGGCCATCTAGTCCAACCCCCTGCCATGCAGCAATACACAATCAAGCATTCCCAGCAGATGGCCATCCAGCCTCTGCTTAACAACCTCCAAAGAAGGAGACTCCACCACGCTATGAGGCAGTGTATTCCACTTCCGAATAGCTCTTACTGTCAGGAAGTTCTTCCTAATGTTTAAGTGGTATCTCTTTTCCTGTAGTTTGAACCCATTGCTCCGTGTCCTAGTCTTTGGAGCAGCAGAAAACAAGCTTGCCCCATCCTCAGTATGACATCCCATCAAATATTTAAACATGGCTATCATGTCCCTTCTCAACCTTTTCTTCTCCAGACTAAACATGTCCAGGTCCCTAAGCTGCTCCTCACAGGGCATCATGGCTTCCAGACCTCCCACCATCCTCGTCATCCTCCTCTAGACACTTTCCAGCTTCTCAATATCCTTCCTGAATTGTGGTGCCCAGAACTGGACACAGTATTCCAGGTAAGGTCTGAGCAAAGCAGAACAGAGTGGCAGCATTACTTCCCTTGATCTAGACACTGTACTCCTATTAATGCAGCCTAGAAGTGCATTGGCTTTTTTAGCTGCTGCATCACACTGCTGACTCTTGTTCAGTTTGTGGTCCACTAAGCCTCCTAGATCCCTTTCACATGTACTGCCGTTAAGCCAGGTAGCATCTGAGGAAAGTGAAAAATAGCATCCAGAATCCTGTTGGAACACAACACCTGAGTAAATACACTCGCATAGGCAGTGGATGCAAAAGGGTAGAGGTCACAGGGGAAAGGATGCAGATGCAGCAGCCATGAAGGAGATAAGGGATAAAATGGGAATGGGATAAATGTGAGGCTTGCAAATTTGGACTTTTAAGAGTCACAGGAGCTCTATTCCCCAAGGGATAAGCTGTGTTGGAAATTAGGGGGATTGTGGTGCATCTTTATCCTTTCCAGAAACTTGTTGGAACTCACTGGTGTGGCAACTATGCCCTCTACTGCTGCTAGCAAAAATCTGGGTGCTTGTAACACAAGGCCCAAGAGGAGATGTCAATGCCATGTAAATAGTATGAAATTAGCAAAGAGGCCTTTAGAACAGGGATGGTACTCCAGATGTTGTGGTCTTCCAGAGGTGATCCTCCTGAAGTTGTAAAACTGCAGCACTCTTCAGCCTTGAGGGATAAGCTATGCAACATAGTAGTGCTACAGGATCATGTGAGCTACAGTCCAGCAACAACGGTAGGGTTGTATGTTCTGCACCCTGGCTTTAAAATGGAATTGATGAATGTACCTTGCTTCCAGCAGTACACTGCTTGCTGGGGTGGGAGCCATGTGGCCCAGAGGCTGCATGCAACCCTTGGAACAGGTGTCATGTCACCACTGACCTGCCCTGTCCTGCCCCAACCCATTTCTATTAATAAAATAGACTCTAGTGACCTGTTTGGAGCCATAAATGCTGTATGGAAAACTCGCTTTGAAAGCACCAAACAGAAAAAAACTTCAACAAGTGACTAGAAGTGACTTCAAGTGACTGGAAACAATCTTTTCCATTTCCAATCACTGCTGGACCTGCCAGTACAGTCCTTAACTTCACAAGAGAGCAACCCCAAAAGACAAAAATATAGAAGCAATACTGGGATAGTGATTTACCAGAAAACAAGGACTCTTCATGACTGACAAGAAATGGAGCATCTGGGGAGATCCTGGCCAGAATCCTGTTCATGCACTACACTGGTGATCACACTTTTTCCCAAGGGCCTGCAGCAGTAGCAAGGGAAGGCAGACAAAATCTGCTGGTTTCAAGCAGCTCATTTTTCCAATAACCTGTTGAGGATTTTGGTGACTAACTGACTAACTGATTTGGTGACTAACTAACTGATTTCAGTAAGGCCTTTGACAAGGTTCCCCATGACTTTCTTGCAAACAAGCTTGTAAAATGTGGGCTAGACAAGTTAACTGTTCAATGGATTTGTAATTGGTTGACCAGCCGAACCCAAAGGGTGCTCAGCAGTGGCTCCTCTTCGTCTTGGAAAGATGTGACCAGTGGGGTGCCACAGGGTTCTGTCCTGGGCCCAGTGCTATTCAACATCTTTATCAATGACTTGGATGAGGGAATTAGGGGCATACTTACCAAATTTGCAGATGACACCAAATTAGGAGGAGTAGCTAATACCCTAGAGGACAGGATCAAAATTCAAAATGACCTGGATAGACTAGAGAGCTGGGCCAAAGCTATCAAAATGAAATTCAATACGGAGAAGTGTAAGGTACTGCACTTAGGGCGAAAAAATGAAATGCATAATATAGCATGGGGGAGACCTGGCTGAATGAGACTACGTGCGAAAGGGATCTAGGAGTCCTAGTAGACCACAAGTTGAACATGAGTCAACAGTGTGATGCAGCAGCTAAAAAGGCCAATGCGATTTTGGGCTGCATCAATAGAAGTATTGTGTCTAGATCAAGGGAAGTAATAGTGCCACTCTATTCTGCCTTGGTCAGACCTCACCTAGAATACTGTGTCCAGTTCTGGGCACCATAATTCAGAAAGGATATGGAGAAATTGGAGCGTGTCCAAAGAAGGGTGACTAAAATGGTGAAAGGTCTGGAAACCATGTCTTATGAGGAGAGACTTAGGGAGCTGGGTATGTTTAGCCTGGAAAAAAGACGGTTAAGAGGCGATATGATAGCCCTGTTTAAGTATTTGAAGGGGTGTCACATTGAGGATGGAGCAATCTTGTTTTCTGCTGCTCCAGAGACTAAAACACGGAACAATGGATGCAAGCTCCAGGAACAGAGATGCCACCTCAACATTAGGAAGAACTTTTTGACAGTAAGAGCTGTTTGGCAGTGGAACACACTCCCTTGGAGCGTGATAGCGTCTCCTTCCTTGGAGGTCTTTAAACAGAGGCTGAATTGCCATCTGTCGGGGATGCTTTGATCGAGATTTCCTGTGTGGCAGGGGGTTGGACTGGATGACCCTCGTGGTCCCTTCCAACTCTACAATTCTATGATTCTATGATTCTAACTAACTAACTAACTATGTATTTCCCCCCCCCCGCAGAATATATATTTATTTAATTATTTAAGCTTACAAAGTAACAATCAAATTTTTTCTCATAACAGATTGCAATTACAAATTACAGTCACAGTAAATTTCTCTCCCTCCTTCTCCCTCTGACTTCCCCTGTTTTACTAGCTTGAAACTTTTCTCATACTTACTAGACTTTAAATTCCCTCTTTTCTATACTTAAATGTACGTCCATCTAAATTTCGTATGATTTATCTGACTTTTTCAAAATTCCATTGTAATTTTGCCCATCCCCTGCCCATTATAATTACCTTGTTTCTCTTTTCTCCCAGTGTATCTGCCTAATTAATCTTTTCCACTTTCCAAATTAACTGTCATATTTCCCCGTTTTCCCAAATATTCCGTTACTAGCTTCCATTCTTTATTCGTCTCCGTTATTTTCCTCCCACATATCACTTGCGTCAGCTTATCATTATCTTGCATCTCTCTCAGTTTATCAAGCCATCCTTCAACCTCCGGAGCCTCTTTCTTTTTCCACTGGGCCGCTATTCTAAGTCTAGCTGCCGTTACCACGTACAGCAAGACCCTCCAAACTTCTTTTTCAACTTGCCTCTCTAATCCCGAAATTATGTTTAAGAGATAAAGCTTTGGGTCCATGCTAAAGTTCACTTTTATTATCTTCTGTATTAGCCTGTGTACTTTTACCCAGAATTTTTTAATAATTGGGCACCCCGACCACATATGATATAGTGACCCTATCTCCTTTTCACACCTCCAGCACTTCTTATTTTCCAGTTTATAGATCTTACTTAACCTTGCTGGTGTGAGGTACCACCTATTGGCAATCTTAAAGTAGTTTTCTTTCAAATCTTGGCTTGCCGTAAACCGATTTGTCCTATTCCAGGCATTCTCCCATTCCTCTAGACTGATTACATCGCCAATATCTTTTGCCCATTTTATCATTGAGTCTTTTATCAGTTCTTTCTCCAGTTCTCTCAACAACAATATGTTATAAAATTTTGTTATTTTACCCTTGTCTGTGGCCCAAACTATTTTATCAATTTCATTCTGTTCTTTCACAAAGCCATATTGGACTTTGTCTTCTTTAAATTTACCCTCTATCTGAAGGTATCTAAACCAGTTCATCCTGAGACCTTGTTGTTGTAATTCCTCTTTCGTTAGTAACCTATATTCTTTTTCATTTACCCATTTTATCAACCCTTTATATTTAACCCATTCCTCTTCTTTTGTCCATCTGGCTTGGAATGCCTCGACCGGAGACAGCCACATTGGGATACCGTTATAAAATTTCTGTTTTACATTATCCCAGATCTTCAACAAAGCCCCCCTCACTGTGTGATTTCTAAATTCCTTGTCTATTTTTACTTTCTCATACCACACATATGAATGAATGCCTAATTTAATGTCACAACATTCCAGATTTAAGAGCCTCGAATTTTCCAATTTAATCCAATCGCAAATCCATTTTAGTCCGCAAGCCATATAATACACTCTAAGATTAGGTAAGGCTACCCCCCCCTCTCTTTGGCATCTACTAAGGTTGACCATTTTAGCCTTGGCTTCCGGCCATTCCAAATGAAGTTTTTTAGATCCCTATTCCATTCCGCAAAGGGTTTCTCATTGTTCAAAATGACTAAATTTTGATACAGAAAAATCATTCTCGGTAAAATATTCATTTTAATTGTGGCGATCTTCCCAAGTATGGATAAATTAAGTCTCTGCCATCTTTCTAAATCCTCCCTTATTTTTTTCAGGTTCTTCCATAGTTATTTTCATATAATTCCCTGTTTCTTTTACTAATCCAGATACCTAAATATTTTGCTTTCTTTTCAACACTACATCCGGACTTGCATCTTAATTGTTCCTCTTCTTCTTTTGTTAAGTTCAGCGGAATTATAACCGTTTTATCCTTATTGAGTCTGAAGCCTGATAATAAGCCAAACCTATTTATTTTCTCTAGTAGTTTCGTCATGTTATCTAAGGGTTCCTGAAGTATTAGCAATAGGTCATCAGCGTAGACCAATGTCTTGTACTCATGTCCTTTAAGTTTTAGTCCCGGTATTGTTCTATCTTCTCTAATTTGTTTGTTTAGTGCTTCCATGGATAATATAAATAAAAGGGGTGAGAGCGGGCATCCCTGCCGCGTTCCTTTCTGAATGCTTATTTCCAGTTATCTCTCTCCATTCACCACTATCTGCGCCTTTTGAGTTTGATATATATGCCTAATGCTTTGTAAAAACTCCTGTCCTACCCCTATCTCCTCCAGTACTGTTCTCATGAATGGCCATCGAAGGTTATCGAAAGCTTTCTCTGCGTCAGCTAGTATTAATGCAGCTTTCTTATCGTTATGTTTCCCAAAATATTCCAAAACATTCAGAGTCAGCCTAATGTTGTATGACATTGTCCTTCCAGGGAGAAAACCGTTCTGTTTCCGTGTGTATGAATTCAGCAAGTATTCTTTTTAATATATTTGCAAGAATTGACGCATAAATCTTATAATCAACATTTAACAGCGATATGGGGCGAAAATTTTTAATCTCTGTTGGGTCTCTTCCTTCTTTCGGGATCAGAACTATTTCTGCTTTTTCCCATGTTTCTGGTATACCTTCTTCTCTTATCTTATTAAACAACACATATAAATGTGGCACAATATCTTCCTCGAATGCTTTGTAATATTCCGCAGTAAATCCGCCTGGTCCCGGTGACTACCCATTCTTTAACTCCTTTATGGCCTTTGCTATTTCCAGTTCTGTTACGGGTTCTCCCAGAGTCTTTCTCTGCTCTGCTGAGATAACCCCTATGTTACACATAGACATATATTCGCTAATCTCTTTTTCGCCCTCATTTCTGTTAGTTTCCGAGTACAGTCTCAAGTAGTACTTACTGAATTCCCCCAAAATCTCTTTTTGTGACGTATATATTACATCATCTTCTTCGCCCTTAATCCTACTTATAATTTTTTTCCCTGTTTCTTTCCTAAGTTTATACATTGGCCACCTTCCGACTTTATTAGCATTAGCGAAATAATATTGTTTGGCTCTTTTTAATTTGTATCCAATTTCCTCAATTGATTCTTGATTTATTTCAGCTTGTATCTCTTTTATTTCTTTCAAAAGCTTCGTATTTCTGGGCTTTCGTCTTAGCATATTTTCTTTTTCCGTAAGAGCCGCTGTTAACTTTTCTCTTTTTACTTTTCTTTGTTTCTGTACCTCCGCTCCTCTCTGCAAAAACCTTCCCCGCATAGTCACTTTGAATGCATCCCAGATCGTTTTGGTCGGGATGTCCTCTGTATTATTTACCTCAAAGAACCTTTTTATCTCACCCTTCATTCTTTGTACAAATCTCTCGTCCTTCAGTAATTCTTCCTTAAATCTCCAAATAAAGTTTTTCTTCTGAATATGTAGTGATAATCTTAAAGGGTTATGATCTGACATTATTTTAGGTTGTACCTCAACGTCTTTCACTTTTGTACAGAGTTCTCTGGCTACCCAAAACATATCTATTCTGGACCAGGTGTGGTGCACCTCTGAGTAAAAAGTGTATCCCTTCTC
This sequence comes from Gambelia wislizenii, assembly GCA_030847615.1. Classification (NCBI taxonomy): domain Eukaryota; kingdom Metazoa; phylum Chordata; class Lepidosauria; order Squamata; family Crotaphytidae; genus Gambelia; species Gambelia wislizenii. The sequence continues at coordinate 13,098,454 of JAUMIR010000013.1, forward strand.
ATTTCCTTTTTTATATGGCCACACATCTATTAAGTTGTGTTCTTCTAAGATTTCATGACAGACTAGTGGCAAATTACCATTATCTCTTTTACCTTTCTCTGCTGCTGATCTGTCTTTCTGTTTGTCTAGAACTCCATTAAAATCACCCACTACTATAACACTACCCGTCTCTATTTTCTCCAGTTCCAAATTTAACGATTTATAAAATTGTTTTTTTTTTCTCGAGCGGGGCATAAATTGTTATCACATGTATTATCTGATCTACTAACGTCACTTCTATTCCCACAAAATGCCCATTCTCGTCTCTCATAATCTCCTTTGCCTCGTATCTGTTGTTGACGTAGATTGCTACTCCTTTTTTCTTCTGTGAGGAGGATGAGTAAAACAAATGGCCTAGTCTTTTATTCTCCAGATATTTTTTATCTTGTTTCCTTATCCTAGTCTCTTGGATTGTTATTATTTCTGCTTTCTGCTTCTCTAAATAGTGGAATACTTTTTTCCTCTTTTCAGGTGTATTTAAACCTTTGACATTCCATGTTGTAATTGAAAATGCCATCTGTATTCTTCCACTTCAACGCTACTCTCCCTTTCCTCTTCCTCCTCTTCTCCCTCTTCTGAGGCTTCCCCCTCACGATCTCCCTTCTCTTGGTCTTCTTGATCCTCTCTTAATTTTTCTCCCACTAATTTCTCTTGATCTCTTAACATTTCCCTTTTATCTCTTGATCTTTTATCCCCTTCTTCCAAATCATCATCTTCCTCCATGCCTACATAATTTCCTTCTTCTTCCTCTTCAGTTTCCCGTTCTATCTCTTCATTTACATATTCCTTATTCTTGTTATCTTTTTCAGTTCCTTTTTTCCGTCTCCTTTTTAGGCTATGTTTCTTTTCGTCCTGATCCATTTTCTCCATGAACTCTTTAGCTTTTTCTGTTGTATTGATTCTATACCTCCTTTGATAATATATGAACGAGACTCCTTCTATCCGTTCCCATCTATAAGTAATACCCATTTTTGAGAGTTTTTGTGTCAAAAATTTGTATTCTTGCCTTTTTTTATTATTTCTGGAGGCGTATCTTTAAATATTTGGATCTCTTTCCCTTCTATCACTAATTTATTTTGATAACTTTTTTGTATGATCTCATCCCTAAAAGAAGCTTTAGTGTATGTTATTATTACATCCCTTGGTACCTTCTTCTCTTTAGCTACCACTGTGTTTATTCTAAAGATTTTGTCTGTCAATTGTGATAAAGCTTCTTCGGACATTTCCATAAATTGTAGGTGTAATCCTGTCGCGTAAATTTTCCCTAATCATTTCCGGTAACCCTCTTAATTTAATACACCTCTCCCGATACCTCAATTCCTGTACCAAGTTCAAATTTTTCTCTTTCTCTTGTTCAACCTTTATGTTCTCTGTGATATTTTCTAATGCTTCTGTTCTATTTTTCACCTCCACTAAATCGCTTTTCATCTCTTTCATTTCAGATGTTAACTTATCTATTCTTTTCCCCAGTTTCTCCATATCAGATTTTAGTTCTTTTCTAAGATTCTTGAAATCCTCTTTCGTTTCCCGTTTAAATTCCCTTAATTCTTGTAGGATCTGAGTAATTACATCTGTTTGTTTCGCTGGCATCTCAATAGATCCTCTCCTCGTCAGTGTAGTTTGTGAGACTGTGTGTGCCCTAGATCTGACTCCAGATGCCATAGTGTGTTGGGTTTTGATTATCTACTTATCGGCTTATTCTCTACTCTTTAATCACCTATGTCTGCTTCTTAATTTGGCTACTTCTATTTACACTTCGTCCTCTAAACTATTATTATTACCTAGTTTCCCCACTTCTCTGTTTTCTCCTCCTGTATTCTTCTCCACTTCTCTATGATCTCTGTGTTCTCCTCCCATTTATATTTCACTCCTCTCCAAAGCTATAGTTCAATAAGTACTTTCTCTACGTCCCTGCAATTCGCAAATTCGCAAAGCCCTGTTTTCTCTGTCTACATATATTCTATAGCATTTCTGACTACTCCAAATTCATCAATTCACAGTAAATACCAAATTCCACCATTCACAGTTCACACATACATACATAAATTCATGAATTCATCCACTTAAATTCATCCACATAAATTCGTTAATTCGTTAATTCAATAATCTAAATCATTAGTTCATAAATTCATTAAATTCATTCAGTTCATTAGAGCCCTCCACTTTGAAGAAGTTTACTAGTCAATTTACTGGTCAGCTCCCCCTCAATTATATAATTTCATATAGTTTCATATAATTTCATCTCAATACTTTCAGTACTTTCAACTCATTACTCTCTGCTTTGTGCTCAGAATCCAAATTCCTTTGGTTGTTCAGATATACAAGTTCCTTAATTCATCATTTTTCAGCTTTCAATTTCCTTAAATGATCTAAATATCAATTTATCAACATCAACATCAATTTAATTCCGCATCCAGCTTGTTGCAACTCTTCGCTAATTTGTAAGTTCAAGGGTTCATTAAGTTTAAACAGTTCCTCAAGTTCCTCCGGAGTGCCTTTAAGGAGCCCGACTCAACTGTGATTTTTAGGTTTCTTACTGTAGTGTTAAATTGTTTTGAGTTAGGCTCCCGCTTTATCTCCTCTGACCAAATATTCCAATTAATGCTTTGCTTTCAGCAACAAAACACCAAGTCAATGTCAAATAAAACTTTCTCCCAGCTTTGCTATATTGTCCCATTTATTTTCTTGTTGGCTACTTAGCCCTTGTTGACTACACAGCTCCTCTTTCCTCTTCCTTCGCCGGGTCTACGACCTCTTTCTTTATACTAATACCTACTTCCAATTCCCACTTAACCTCGTCCCGTCACTCTCAGTGTCCTCCTTACCGCATCCAGAACTTTCCTGTAGCGTTCTTTCCTTACTGCTCCACCTTTTCTTCTGTCCCCTTCACCATATGGCTTTGAGCAGCTTTGTGCAGCTATTCCTTTCACCCTCTGCCGAGGCTATCTTCCCTCCGTAGAATGTTCTCTCTCTGCCAGGTTATTTTCTCTCCTCACTCTCCACACAGATCTCTCTCTTTCTCTTGTTCCCTGTTTCCTCCTTCTCCCTCAAACTGCTTTCTGTCTCTCTCTCTATCCTTCTCTGTGTAGCTGCGTCCTCTCTCCTTCTCCTTCTCCGCTCCCTCTCTGTTCTTCTCAATTAGTATGCGTACCGTATTCCTTCGATTATCTGCCACCTCTTCTCTGCTCGCTGATACCCGTCCCTAGTCGCAATCTTCCAGCTATGCATCCCGTTGGCAAAAAATATATATATGCTGAAGGATATTCCGGACAACTTCAAGCTAGTCGTGCTTATGAAAATAAAAGTCCACCTGAAGTTGTGTGGGTTCGTGGTGTCCTGGAGACTCGGAGCTTAAAGCTCCCGGTGCAGGGTGGTGGCTACCACCCCATCCAGCCAGCCAGCCTATTCCGTCCCCTCTTCTCTCTTCTCTCTCTCTCCCTTCGGTTCGGTAAGGCAGCTACTGGGTTCCAAGCTGGTCCCTTGTACCCCGCCTTCCCCAGCAGAGGTACCCCAGCAGGCATTATCTCATTCGCGCCTGCTAAGCTCGCCCCGTTCAGAGGTCAGACCTGCGGAGCAAACTCACCAGCCAACCATCGTCTCCAACCACGAAACCGGAAGTCTAACTATGTATTGCAACATATGGGCATTATTAAATAGGATGTCACTCATGTGTCTCAGAACTTGAAAGCAGCACTAAATATGTATCATGTAGGACACTCTTATGGGCTGTGACCAGCCTTGGCCCTTGGCTCTTCTTATCTGTGTCTCAAATCAGGGGTCAGCAAAGCAATCCAGTACTGCATCACACTGTCCCAATTTTTTCTAAAAAAGAAAGAAAGAACAAAAGGGGGGGAAGCCCCATGCGCTTTCTAGAGGGTGGGGGTGGCAATATTGTCAGGTTTACAGGTCCCACAAAGTTGTTCTAGGAGCACAAAGGTCCTAAATGCTGGTTAAATTGTCTTCCATGCATCTTAGAGAACACTGAGGGGCGTTCAATGAAATATTTTAAAAATAAATTAATTGGAAGAAATATGGCTATCCTAGGTCCACCAGAAGGTGTGCACAGTCCCTGAACCTGGGGAAGTTGCCCATTCCTGTCCTAAATCCATATAAGGATGCCTCCACTGATTTTGTCTCACCTGCATTTGAAAGGAAAAATGTATCTTTTATAGCACTGGTGTAACTGTGGGGGCCCCCCTCTGATTTTTTATTCCCTGGACCTCGTGGACTGCACGTGCCCAAAACCAGCTTCCAGTTTTCTAAAAATGCTAGATCAGGGTTTTAAAATGTGTGTGTGTGGGTTTGGTGGGGCTACGTAGCATTTAAATGAAGAACTAAAGCTGCTGGAGGTCCCTGCAGGTCCAATTCTCTATTTTTTCATTCTTCACATTTCTTTAAATGGGGTCTTGACAAGGGACTGGAGGGCCACATGAAGGTAAAAGGCATTTACAGAAACACAAAAAAAGTATATACAAATATATTTTCAGGATGGAATACATACAAAATAATTAGTATTTTTCTACAGTTTAAGCAACCCAAGAACCAAATCAGTGAAAAACTGTATTTATTATTTCATTTATTTATTTAATTTATATCCCACCTTTCACCCAGTATGGGGTGCAAGACAACTCACAACAACATGAACTAGAATACAAAGCCAACATAAAAATAAGAGTTCAATAATTTCCAAAGTGCTTGCCATGTAAATCTGCTGCAGAAAAAACAACAAGAGCCCTGTGACACCTTAGAGACCAATATATTTATTATAGCATGAACTTTGTGGATGAAAACTCACACCCTAAAACATTTTAAGGTTTCACAGAAATGTTAAGGTGCCACAGAAAACATTGATAAAGGGCTAAATTAAACAAAAAGTTTTTAAAAGTTTGCTTAAGAACTACCAACAAAGAAACCATCTTTACTTCCTATGAGAGAGTTTCAAAAATATAAGGCCACAAAATGAATAAGCTCTCACTTTGGTACCCAATAATTTGATGGTTCATGAGGAGAAGGGCCCATTTAGTTTCAAATGGCTGCATGGGGTGGGGTGGGGATGATGCAGAAGAAGGTATCCTGTATTTCTTTGTCCACTGTCCCTTGCCCCAGGTGTACAACAGCAACCAGGGCGCTAGAGGGCACAGCTCTATCCTTTCAGTTATTCATCAGCTGCAGGAGTGTGCCCAGGTTGTTCTGGCTGCCCCACACATCTGGGGTAGAAGGAGCATCCTTACACTGGGAGTGGAGGCTGCTCCTTCTTTCCTAGAGCAGCCAGAACACACCTGGGTGGACTTTTGCAGCCTATCACTACTGAGAGAATGGTTGTTGTGGCAAATCTGGCAGTTGGAAAGCGGGAAATGCCTCTATACCCTCCACAGATGATGACATAAATACACTGACAGAGACTTGCATTCTGCTAGCATGCTTATTGCTATGACTGCTAGTGATTCTTCATGTTACCTAGTCCCAAACCATTCAGGGTAGTAAAGATCAAACTTAGCACTATGCTGAAAAAGCTGTCATGAAATGTTAGGATGCTTAAAGCACCTGGCCTGCACAACAGGTGCTAATCATGATAGTCCCCCATACCAAGGAGAGACCAAAAATGTAGATATATGTACTGCTTCACAACAACTAATCAGTTCTAGCAGTTTTCATCTACAAAAAAGAGCAGCTCTTTTGTACATCCAATACATCCTTATTACCCCTTCCAGACCACTCCCTAGCAGCCACTTTTCTTTACAACAGGGATTGGTCATAACAATATATTGTTGCTAGGAAAATCTATCCTCCCCCAGCAAATGGCTTGTACTGATCACTTGTAGAGGGCGTTTGAAATTAGGCTGAGGGCCACATACTGTATGGCCACCTCCTGTGCAAAATTGGCTATTTCTGATTTGCGTCACTGTTTGTGCTAGCAAGAGATGCCAAGGTGCCAAGAATCCCAAGGAACCTCTGTAAGCAGGGCCTTGGGCAAAGGCCATATTACCCAATCATTTTTTTAAATTTCTGATGTCATCCATTGAAAAAAATGACATGCAATCCAGGTGGAAAGCCTATGACCTTCCAGATGTGGATTTCCACTTCCCATCAATTCTACCTAGCCTGGCAATGGTGAAATATGATTGATGTGGTAGTTCCTCAACATCGCTATATATCACCTTCAATATCAGATGCAGGATGGTCTGTATATCAGTTGTTAGGAAACATTATTTAGCTGGAGAATGCAGTTACATTCATGTAGACTTTCCATAAAGAACTGACTGGCCACTGTGTGAACAGAATACTGGGCAGGCTTTTGGTCTGTTGAGCACTAGGCTCTTCTTATGTTCTTAACTTTAGGAGGGTCAATGGTTCCCCAATACTGATGTATAAATAGTGTCTGTGGTGTTAGTTCAGTGCTGAGCTTAGAAAAGGTAACCTTTAGGACTACAGTTTCCAGACACTCCCCACCCCCAACCAACATGGTTGTAGTCCAAAAAGTATTCCAGGTCAGTGGTGGTAAACTCATACATGGAAGTTGTCACACTTATGCAAACTTGTCTTGAGTAAGTCTTTCCCACAACACCTGCTGAGGGAAGGGTTTAACACCTACCTCCAAGATAAATTCCTTTTGTTCCACTTGGTCACTGCCTGTGCATGTCGCTTCATCCTTGCCTCTGATTGCAAAAGATCAGGTAGAGAGCATCTAGGAGTCCTCATCAATTTCAATGTGGCTTCATCTAAATTTCCAGAAAAATACCCCAAAGCAAATTGCTTAGATAATAGGGTTCTAATGATATTTGCAACACTATATGATGGCTCATAACACAACAATGTGTACAACATTCGTATGCCTCTGCCTGTTTGTATTAGAACCACTTACATTCCAAAACAGAATGCAACACCATCAAATCAAGAGCAACACCATGAAAACAATATGACAAGAAACAATGCACACAGAGAGCCCCAAATAAAAACAAACAGATTTTAAAATTGAGAGGCTCAAACTACGTAAGTTATTTAAAATGTCTTAGGAGGGCAGGAAAGAATTGCCAGTAACATTGGCAGCCCTTTTCCTTGGTGGCATCATGGTTACCTGTTAAAGGAGAAATTTAGCAGTGAAGACATGGCCCTATTCAGGTAGATTGTTAGGGTTCTCAGTCCTAACTTTGGAAGTAATGCTATGAAAGAAACATAATCACTAACACTTTTTTCTTTATTTTAACAAAACTGGCCAACAAGTCTACTTTTAATAGTTTTAATTTCAATTATGCTACAAGTAGCAGGGAATAACCTTTCCTTGTTACTTCAAAACATTACTTTCGGAGATCAAATTGGGGACTTTAGCTGTCACGTTCTGGCGTGGATACTGGGTATAGTGATTGTTTGGGCAATGGGTTGGCCTGGCAGGCCCCTTCACCACACCAGGCCTTGACATAAGTCCGGGGCATGATGGGTACATGCTGCAGCTGGCTAGGAAGCCTTCCAGCCTGCTGCAGGGGTGTTATCTCAGTTGCCTGGGAACCAAGGTTGAATGCCCACTTACTGGTGTGAGAGTATCCTGGTTGGAATGTATTCTCATTAAGCTTTGGGTGTGTGTGTGTGTAAATAAAAACTGAATTGGGGGTTAATATCTGTATGTTCTACCTGGTACCCTCAGATCTGGCTTTGGCATGATACTGCATGCTATACTATCCTGATCAATAAACCATTTAGTTTGAATGGAAGTTGTCTCAGTGAGTGTGTGTTAGTGAGTTCATCACATTAGGGCTGTGGGTTTTTTTTATTTTTTTATTGATTTTCTTTAGAAAGGAAGAACAAATAAAAAGTGACACATTAACAAAATATTAGTCATGAATGATATGGAGTGGGCAAACTGTAGTTCTTAGGCAGATGTGCCCCACACACCCATTCTTCCAACACCCCTGACTCCTTGTTGTTGTTTTAAATTTGGGCTGGCATTTTGGTCCAAAAATTACCCCAAAGAGGCAAAAGGCAGCAGTTTTGTTCCCTCTACCCTCCCTGACCCCCATACCTCTTCAAGCTTGGAAAAATGGCTGAAAAGGGTCCAAAACTAAACATCATCTCCCTTCTTGTTTTTATTTTATTTTGTTTTTAATGGTACTAAGGGTTGAGGGGTGGATTGTCCATCACCCTCATCCAGTTACCCACACCTGGAGTAATGCAATGAACAAGGGGGAATGATAACAAATTACTTTGTTGGGGAAGATTTGGTGCTCCAGCTGTTTTGGACTTTAGCTTCCACTATCAGCATGGCTAAAAGTGAAGGATTATGAGATCTATATTCCAAAGCATCTGGAAGTCAACCCCAAAGGCAAAAATAAAAATAAAAATAAATTAATGTGCAAGCTTCTAAAACCAAAAGTTCCTTCATTGTGCAAGCCTGTTTTTAAAAAGCATGCAAAGAAGGGGAGGGAGCAACAATGTCTGAGTCACTTGTCTGCATATTATCTTGGGATGGTAGAGAGACTATAAAACAAGGCTCACTGGGCCACAGCCCTATGGTCCTGAGTTCAATGACAACAATGGCCCTTGTGGGGTGTAACCTGATGAGCCTGATTTGATCATATGGAAAATCTGAAGCAGGCCCTATATATCCCAGTACAAAACATCAACCTCCATGTATGAAAGATAAGCACACTCCATGGCTTAGCTTCCCCCTCATCACCAGATACTACAAATGCCTGAAGCGGGCTGTGATAATGGGCTCTCCCATTATCTGGGCAGCACAGCCAACCAGGTAAAAAAAGGGTTAAGGATGTATTAGGTTAAGTTAAAGTTTGGGGGGGTCAGTGTCAGGAGATAACTGACCAATGAGATGACCACTTGGAGGGAGCTTCAAGATGCTTCTGGGAAGAGGTGATAAATACTGCCTTAGAGGCCATGAGGCAGAGAGAACAAAAAAGGGATAAAACAAAAAGAGACCTGAGCCAGGGGAACTTTCCTCCCAGCTAAGTGGGGTGTTTGGTAGAGGCTGAGCTGAAAGGCCTAGACTCCCAACCCCCATGAACATGCAGCACATCTGGACTGCACTCCTTGTGAGTAGATTAGGGAATTGTTCTGCTGAGTTGTGTTAGGACTTATGTTTACTTTATAAATTTGGCTGGAATGACTAGACTTATCTGTAACTTATAACTTCTAAGTGTGCCTGAAAGGAAGGTGCTTTTCATGAAAAGTATCTCTACTATGCTATGTAATCTGCTTAGAATAAACTTCCTTTAATGCTCACCTTAGCTTAATGTGCCTCACTCAGCTCTCTTTCCACAGGGGTGGGGGCTGGTGAAGCTCTGCAGAATGGGAAGTACAAGTTGAACCCTGTAACTTCACGTTGGGTTACATTGAAAGGGGAAATTGAAGTCAATGGGTGGTGGCGGCAGTTTTTTAGATTAACTCTGGAGTTCTCAGGGTGTGTGTGCATGCACACAGGAGATCTCCAGAGCTTCACACATGGGCCTTAATAATATCTGCAAAATAAGCCATGAGTCATCAGTAAAATTGCTTCTTTGTTCTGTTTCTTTCCTTTTTGTCCACCTGTTTTTAAAGGAAAACCAAAGCAATTCCCAGCATTAAAACATAATACGTGTATTGGATTTTCTCCCCCTTTCTTGAATGAACCTGTTAGGAACTGAAGGAAGGAATGAAGGCATTCTCACTTTCTTCAGCCAATCATTTCTGCAAGTTTTCATTCATTTCTAGTTTCAACAGAAGTGCAGACTGGCCAATCAAAACAAACCATCCTTACTTTCCCCCTTTATAGAATTGCAGAGTTGGAAGAGACCACGAGGGCCATCCAGTCCAACCCCCCTGCCACGCAGGAAATCACAATCAAAGCATCCCCGACAGATGGCCATCCAGCCTCTGTTTAAAGACCTCCAAGGAAGGAGACCCCACCACGCTCCGAGGGAGTGTGTTCCACTGCCGAACAGCTCTGACTGTCAAAAAGTTCCTCCTCATGTTGAGGTGGAATCTCTGTTCCTGGAGCTTGCACCCATTGCTCCGTGTTCCAGTCTCTGGAGCAGCAGAAAACAAGCCTGCTCCATCCTCAGTGTGACATCCCTTCAAATACTTAAACAGGGCTATCATGTCGCCTCTAAACCGTCTTTTTTCCAGGCTAAACATACCCAGCTCCCTAAGTCTCTCCTCACAAGGCATTGTTTCCAGACCTTTCACCATTTTAGTTGCCCTTCTCTGGACACGCTCCAATTTGTCAATATCCTTTCTGAATTGTGGTGCCCAGAACTGGACACAGTATTCTAAGTGAGGTCTGACCAAGGCAGAATAGAGTGGCACTATTACTTCCCTTGATCTAGACACTATACTTCTATTGATACAGCCCAAAATTGCATTGGCCTTTTTAGCTGCCGCATCACACTGTTGGCTCATGTTCAACTTGTGGTCTACTAGGATGTCATGGATCACTTCACTGGTGTAAATATCCCTGACATATAATGCTATTCCTCCTCCTTTCCTGTTTGGCCTGTTTCTCCTATAAAGGTTATACCCCTCTATTCCTACATTCCAATCATGAGACTCGTCCCACCAGGTTTCAGTAACGCCTATTATATCATATTTGTTTTGTAGTGCAAGGAGTTCAAGTTCATCTTGCTTATTTCCCATGCTCTGTGCATTAGTGTAGAGACATCTGAGACCATGTGTTCCCTTTACTTGCTCCCTGTGCAAGTTTTTTTGCCTCCCACTGTTGGGTCCTTGCACTGTTTGCCTTGTTCCCTCTATGACAGTTTGACTATTTTCTCCATCCCTTTTGCCTTCCAGAATACTGTCTCCCTCCCCCATTTGACTCAGTTTAAAGCCCTCCTGATCAAATTCTTGAGACTGTTGGCAAAAATGTTTCTTCCAACTGTTGTAAGATGCACCCCATCTCTTGCCAGAAGTCCCCCCGCATGGAAGCGCAGTCCATGATCCAAGAATCCAATTTGTACACAGGCACTTTGGTGCATCCAACAAGACTAGAAAGAAAAAATAATTACATGTAATTATTACATGTTAAGAGCCAATAAGGAGAGTCCTAAGAGCTAAGGTGATGTAGTGGTTTGAGTGTTGGACTATGACTCTGGAGACCAGCGTTCGGATCCCCGCTGGGCCATGGGAACCCACTGGGTGACCTTGGGCAAGTCCTACTCTCTCAGCCTCAGAGGAAGGCAAAGGCAAATTGCCTCTGAACAAATCTTGCTGGGAAAACACCATGACAATTTCACCTTAGGGTTGCCATAAGTCAGAAACAACTTGAGGGCACACAACAACAAGGAGAGTTCTGACAATGTGCCAATATGGAAAGGCACAGAGGTGGCTCTTCATTTTGAGTCACTCAAAACTTCCAGAGAGATTCCCTGCAAAGGCAAAGGACTTTTAAATAAAGCAGGTTCTCTCAGACATTTCCCAAAATGGAGATCCACTTCTGGGGAGGGGATTGCTTGCACTACAGGAGATCATATATGTTTAAGGGTGTGTGTGTCCTTTTAAATGCAACAGTGGCAGATGTTGTGCATTCTCTGCAGAGCTTGGAAATGTTCCTTTTTTAAAACTACACTTCCAACATCTCCTAGTCATCATGGCAAGCACTGAAAACACTGAGTCCTCTGCCAAGACTCACGGGATTCTGCCACGTGGGTTGTGATTTCTCTTCTTTTCCCTACTGAATTGATTTGGCATCAACTATTTTGTGTGACTGAATCTATTCTGTATAACTGCTTATGCAAACTGAATCTGTTTTATGCCATCAATCATTTTTCATCAGAATGCCTACTCAGCAGGACAGCTGAAAGGTGCTGAAGAAATAAGTTTCAAATCCTCAAGGTGGAAGGTTGAGGGGGTATTTATTTGGGTAGAATGAACTCTTGAGAGGCACTAGTAGTTATAAATGGATATCTTAAAACAAACAGTGAAAGATTTTTATTGGGCTCCTGTAGGCAAAGTTTATTGATAGCTAATCACACTTTTTAATATACATTATATATTTTAATATACAATATATATACAATATATATACAATATATACAGTACACACACACACATATAGTATATATATATATGTATATATATATATATATTTAAATTCCTTTTTGGTTGAGCAGCATAACTGGGGGGGGGAGATACAGGGGGTGATTACTGTCATCACACCCTGCTTATTTGTTTTCTCAGAACAGACAGTCTTTGAGCCTAGAAACTCTATTTAGATCTTATAATCAACAGATGTCAATAGGCTTTGTCTCTACCTTTCCTTTCTCCAGAAAGTGGTCCAATCCCTTCTCATAACAGCCCAAGGTATAGCCAGTACTATATTGTGTTGCTAAGAGTTCCACAAATATATTATGTGTTCTGTTAAGATTTTTTTTTTAAATTGTCTATTGTGAAAGTAGAGTGTATTGTATCTCTGTGTATAAGATTGCAATGGAAGGAAATGGATGAAGGATGGATGGATGGAGCAACTAAACCTGACCCTTCAAACTGCTCCCTGCCCCCTTGCACCCTCTGCCTTGCAAACTGTGTTTTCCCCTTGCTACTTTGCAGCTGTTCAGTGGCAAGATGGAACTTTGGACCCAAATCTTCTGCTGGATATCTAGTTCATTCATTTCTCCTTCTCAACCCCTCTCCCATGAAACTAGAAAGTAAAGATAACCTTTATTATAAGCCTCCAGAGGCTAAGAGAGAAACAAAAAGGTGAGGATAGGGTGGAGCCACAGGAAGCAGAAAGCAGCCAGGCATAGACACACTTATTTATTGACATTAGCTGGAATCCTGTTGGGGAGTTACATCTTTGTACATGGACTTACACCTGCGAGAATTAAAATTGGGCCATTCTGTAATGTCTGTATCCAGTATAGGGTTGTGATTAGGTTACTAAGTAGGAGAGCTGGAAAAGTAACCGTTGCACAATGGGACTGAAGCACAACCAGACCATTGCACAACAGGATGCACATCATTGGTCCTGATGTGCACTGGGCACTGCAATTTACTAACAGGATTTTTTAACATCTCTGCTGTGTAGCTAAGTATACGTAAACTTACATAATCTGATAGAAGATTCTGGTGATTTATCAAAGCTGAACCAAAATCCTTGGACTGACTTGTGTTTCAGATGTGCTTACCAGTTGAAGCCCCCTCCCCTTAAAAGAAATCCTCCTACTCATTTTTAACATCAAAATCCACAGAAATAGGGAAATTTAACAACTCCTCCTACTATATTTCATCTTTGTTTAACATCTTTACATTACCGTATTGATGGTAGCTTGTTTAACTTAAGCCGTCTGAGGGCTCGCACTAAGACTCTAAACTATCTAGTCCGTGAGCTGCTCTTCGCTGATGCTGCTGCCCTTGTTGCCCACACAGAAGCAGCTCTGCAGCGCCTAACATCCTGCTTCACAACAGCTGCAGAGCTGTTTGGGCTGGAAGTCAACCTGAAGAAAATGGAAGTTCTTTACTAGCCTACACCACAGGACAAACACCACCATCCCCACATTGCCGTAGGCAGCATCTCTTTAGGGTCTCAAACAAATCACCTTCCCCATCATGTACTACCTGATCCTAAACATGCAGGGTGTGATGTACCAGAAACACACGTTCGCATTAACTCAATAAGATATCTTTATTAAGCAAGGAAACGTGATTCAGTAACATAGGCAAGGCCAGAACTAAACGCATCCTAGTGCAACCTCCAGATAAACCCTTACAGTGTGAGAATGGTATGTAGGAAGGGCTGTAGGCAGGCAGCCACCTCCAGGTGCTGTCACCTTGAGCTGCTCGAGGAACAGCGTTCCCAGACCTAAAAGGTGGGCTGGCATCCGTCCGAGGGCTGAGAGGCCCAGGCAGGGAAGACAGGCCAGGAACCAAACTCATGTCAGGCCTATTACCAAACTCATGTCAGGGTCTTCCATGAAGTCTACTCTAATACCCAGAATCCAGGCATGAGCATGACATAGGGAACTGAATCTGGGACCTTCTATATGCAAAGCAGGTTCTCTGCCACTGAACTATGGATCTTGCTTTCCCTGTGCACTAGTATTTCCCTCATCCCGATTCTCTACTGACCTAGAATTCCTGTGGTTTCAAGACCTCCAAACTGTTGCATGGTCATAATGGCCTTGGTGAGTTCTTCTTGTGTCTGTAGTTGTCCTGTGATTGGGTCTGGAGGGGGCAGATAGCCAAATCTTGTCAGCCAATCCTGTTGAAAATAAAAGGGGTGGGAGGGGAGAAGAGAGAAAGGGTATAGCAAAAAATCTCTCTCGTTTCATTTCAGTTGCCATCCCACATTTATATGTTTTGCTCCCAGCTTCCCTACTTAATGGAGCACTCCTCGTTAACAAATGGATGTGTCAGAATGGATCTGTGTACATTACTTTAAGTCATGGAATCTGATGACCTTCATGCATCCTGGTGCTGTCATTTAATTTTTCCAGCTGCAAATGAAAACATCTAGACTATGTTGAGAGTGGTTACATAAAACCTGGAATTACACCTGCATCCTTGACTTTCTGCCTTGTTGATAGAGGCAGAGAAGAAATGAAGAGGCTTCTAGCTCTTCTGATTGGGATGGTGGTGAAAGACAAAGAACCCCAAAAAACTAAAACATCCTGTGCCTTATAGCGTAGGAATAATTGGTTAAAATAAACAAATGAATCTGTCAGAGTCAAAGGGCATTTTCACATCTGAAGCTTAAATTGGTTTTGAGTGTCCTTCACACCATTTATGTTCAAATCTGGTTGCTGAATGCCTCTAAAGCTGTTCCTTTGGTATAGTGGTTAGAATTGTTCCATAACATTTTGTGGCTTCATGGAGACCTTCATGGAGCTGCCTTCTACAAGCCCTCCAGGATGCACTGTAGTACACTGCCCATGATCCTCAGGCAGCGTGGCCATAATGGGAATGCTTTTACAACACATCTTTAGGACACCATGATGGCTGCCATACAGTTAGGCTTCTCAAGCCATGTTACTTACCCCATGTTACTGGATGTTTTTGGCCAGTTGTGGTCTATCTCACAGATTAACCTAATCTTTCAGACCTATCTATGAGAGCAACTGTGAGGCTAAAACAGTGGAGGGAACTATGTGTACTGCCTGGAAAGATGGGATATAAAGGTAGTAAATTTATTTTATCCATTTGTTAAATTTATATTCCACTGGTCCTCCAATGAATTTAGAGCAGCACTCACAGCTGTCCCCCTCATCACTTTATCTTCACAACAACCTGTGCAGTAGGTCAGGCTGGGAGAGAGACTGGTCCAAGATTAACCAGTGAGTTTCATGGCCCATTGGGAACCTGGATCTCCCAGATTCCAGTCCAATACTGAGATCCATTCCTACACTCTACACTACGTCACCCTGGTTCTACAAATCTATTAATTTAATATTAATTTAAAAAGAATGTGCACATATTGGTGGCAGCCATACCCATCTGGACATGTTTATAGACATTTCAATATTTAACAAAGTGTTTTTGGTTGCTGTCCAAGTTGTAGCGCTATGTTGCAAGTTTAAAAAAATTAATCAAAATGTATTAAAATATTTATATTCCACCCTGTATCTGAATATCTCAGGGCAGCTTACAATAAAATAAATTTAAAACAATAAATAATAACAATAATATAAAAAGATTAAAACATACTAACTAGATTATCAATTAAAAGCCAGACAATTTAAAACCAGTTTAAACTATTTTAAATAATGTAATTATAGGACATGAGCAGCCTGGATAAAATCAATTACACGCAAAGGCCATGTTTTGATTTGGTGATGAAATAATCTCAACATTGGTACCAATCAGGCTCCAGGGGAGGGAATTCCACAACTGGGGTGCCATTGCAGAGAAGACCCTGCTCCCATGCCCTCCCAACAATGTATTTCCCCTATTGGTGGGTCACAGAGTACGAGCCCTCCAATAGATCTCAATCCTCTGGCAGACATATATATAGAGAGGCGCTCACTCAAATATTGAGGTTCCCAATCCATTTAGGGCTTTAAATGTTATCACCAGCACCTTGATTTCAGACCAGAAGCATACTGGCAGCCAGTGCAATTCCTTTAGAACTGGTATGGTGTTCCAGTGAGCAGTCTAGCTGCTGCATTTTGCAATAGCTGCAGTTTCTGAGTTGTCTTCAAGAGCAACCCTATGTAAACTGCATTGCAGCATTGTAACTGTTAAGTTACCAGTGCATGGACTATTGTGGCTAAGTTATCCCTGTCCAGAAAAGGCTGTAGCTGGTGGACCAGTTTAAGCTGGTCTCAAGCACTCCAGCCTACCAAGTCTATCTAAGCCTCCAGGGACAAGGATGGATCTAGGAGTACTCCCAGACTATACACCTCCTTCAGGGGGAGTGCTGCCCCATGCAGGGCACAAAACCAACCCAATTCCTAGACCTGAGAACCACCAATTTATAGACTTCATCTAATTGTGACACAAATTCAGTTTATTGGCCCTCATCCAGCCCATTACAGCATCAAGGCACTGCTCCAACAACTTCACGGCCCCAACCAACTCAGATGACAAGGAGAAGTAGATTGAGTGTAATCAGTATACTGATAGCATCCAATCCCCAAACTCTTAAGGACCTCGTCCATTGGCTTTGTGTAGATGTTGAACAGCATGTGGCACCCCACAGCACATAGGCCTGAAGAGAAATCCCACAATACCACTCTCTGGAACTGACCTTGCAGAGAGGAGTGGAACCACTGTACCACAGTGCCTCCTACTTTTATCTGCCAGGGCTGGTCCAGTAAGATACCATGACCAATGGCACTAAAAGCCACTGACAGATCCAGGAAGATCAGCAGGGTAACATTCCTCTGTCTTTCCCCTGGAGTAGGTCATCAGTCAGAGCAACCAAGGCTGTGTCAGTACTGTACTCTGGCCTGAAACCAGACTGAAATGAGTCCAACTAATCTGTTACCCCCAAGAATGTCCAAAGCTACCCAGTCACCACATGTATGAGTACCTTGCTCAAATAAAGGATATTAGTGATAGAGCAGCAGTTATCACATACCTCTGGATCCAGGGAGGTCCTTTTTAGGAGAGGATACACTAACACTACAGATTCCTTCAAGGCAGACATAGTGAGGCATTTACCATCCCTTGGACCCATCCAATCAATCCACATCTGCTAGATCTTAAAAGCCAAGATGGAAAAGGATGAAGACTCCAAGTGGTGGGACACAACAATTCAAGTATCAGGCTGCAATAACTACAACCACCAAAATTCATAGAATCATAGAATCATAGAGTCGGAAGAGACCACATGGCCCACCCAGTCCAACCCCCTGCCATTCAGGAATACACAATCAAATCATTCCCGACAGATGGCCATCCAGCCTCTCTTTAAAAACCTCCAAAGAAGGAGACTCTACCACACTCCCAGGCAGTGAATTCCAACTGCGAAATAGCTCTTACTGTCAGGAAGTTCTTCCTAATGTTTAGGTGGAATCTCTTCTCCTGCAGTTTGAACCCATTGCTCCGTGTCCTAGTCTCTGAAGCCACAGAACACAAGCTTGCTCCTTCCTCAGTATGACATCCCATCAAATATTTAAACATGGCTATCATGTCCCTTCTCAACCTTCTCTTCTACAGACTAAACATGCCCAGCTCCCTAAACTGCTCCTCATAGGACATGGCTTCCAGACCTCCCACCATCCTGGTCACCCTCCTCTGGACATGTTCCAGCTTCTCAATATCCGTCCTGAATTGTGGTGCCCAGAACTGGACATAGTATTCCAGGTGAGGTCTGACCAAAGCAGAATAGGGGGGCACTATTACTTCCCTAGATCTAGACACTATACTCCTATTAATGCAGCCTAGAATCACATTGGCTTTTTTAGCTGCTGCATCACACACCAAATGAGGGACTTCCTGAAAGCAAAAGGGGGCCTGCCATAACTCCGTGTGACATCATGGTAGATACCTCCAAATTTAACTTGTGCTGTCCAAGTTGCAATGGCCAATTTTAAGCGAAAATCCAAACATAGGACTTCCAATAAGCCAAAAGAGGGATGGGGGTTGCCATAAGTAATAGGGATTTTTTTTTTAATGATAGAAAACAGGAGAGGGCTTTCTGAGGCACTCCATCTAAGTTTCCTGGGGCAGGAAAAAAATGAAATAGGAAAGGATTTTTTTCCAGAGGACTTAGGGAGCTGGGTATGTTTAGCCTGGAAAAAAGATGGTTAAGAGGCGATATGATAGCCCTGTTTAAGTATTTGAAGGGATGTCACGCTGAGGATGGAGCAGGCTTGTTTTCTGCTGCTCCAGAGACTGGAACACGGAGCAATGGGTGCAAGCTCCAGGAACAGAGATTCCACCTCAACATGAGGAGGAACTTTTTGACAGTAAGAGCTGTTCGGCAGTGGAACACACTCCCTCGGAGCATGGTGGGGTCTCCTTCCTTGGAGGTCTTTAAACAGAGGCTGGATTGCCATCTGTCGGGGATGCTTTGATCAAGATTCCTGCATGGCAGGGGGGTTGGACTGGATGGCCCTCGTGGTCTCTTCCAACTCTGCAGTTCTATGATTCTATGATTCTATATGATTTGGACGTCTAAAGAATTGATGAAAGATATTTCAAAAATAGAAGTTTTACCAAAATTGCTATCAGACCATAATCCTCTTATGATAAGATTTAGTGTAGTGGAACAAGTAAATGGAGACCAAATAAATGGTTATTAAGTAAATAGGAAATAGTGAATGAATGTAAAGAAAAATTGAAAGAATATTTTGGAGTGAATCTAGGAAAAGGAGTGGGTAATAATATAGTTTGGGATACCAGTAAGGCCATAATTAGAGGTATATTTATATAGCTGAATACTCAACGGAAAAGGAAAAAACAAGACTCATATAATAACATTTTAGAGGAAATTAGATTAAAAGAGAAAGAATTGGAAAGATCTCCAACAAACAAGAAACTAAAAAAAATCACTTAAAATTACTTCACAATCAGATAAACATGATTATATCTGAGGAGATGGAAAAAAATGGACTTCTTAAAACGAAATTTTGAATGGGGTAGTAAACCAGGGAGATGGTTGGCATATAGATAAGATCCAGAAGAATAATCTCAGAACTAAATGCAGGAGGTAGAACTGTGATGAACCCGCTAACACACACTGAATCAACACGCATGTAGCAGCAACATGGTTTATTGACCAAGGATATGCATACAGTAACATTTACAAAGCCATCTGGCGGTCAAAGGAACAAAGCAGATTGATAAAGCCCAATTAGGTTTCGATTCCTCACAGTCACCAGGGAGCCTGAGAAAGGGGAGGGAGAGGATGCATTCCAGGCGAAAGGAGGCACAGCTGGTGTCCTTGGCCAGCTAGGAGTAGAAAATCCCCCCTCCCAGTTTTTGAGGCAGACTGGCTGGAATCCAGGAATTAAGGTGCCCTGGGAAAGTTCCTGAGAGTGCCAAACCCATGTCAAGGCCTGGCCTAGATCCAGGAGCATTGCAATACCCAGTATCCAGGGCAGGACACGACATACCACCCCTCCAACAAAAAGCCCCCCGTACTGACAAAACAACCCCCCCCATGAAACAGAAGGGAAGGAAACTCACAATCACCCCAGCTTGTCAAGGAAGCGAGCATGGAACTTCACTAACAAGTGGGGTGCATGGATATGCTCAACATTAACCCATTCAGCATGCCCCAACAGAAGGTGCTTCCATTTAACAAAGTACTGGAGCACCCTCCCCCCGACGATGTCTAGAGTCCAGAATATCATAAATCTCAAAATGTTGGTCATCGTCAACCATGATTGGGTTGGGTGTATCAGATGCCAGATGTAGTGGTCCTGGTGGAGCCACAGGCTTCAGCAGGCTAGAATAAAAAACAGGGTGCACATTACAATACAATTTAGGCAGAGACAACTCAAAAGCAACAGGATTGATTTGACGCACAATAGGAAAAAGTCCAATATATTTGGGGCCCAATTTCTTTGGAGGTTGAGGACTCTTGGTCCCCCACAGCATGGGGGGAGCAGGGTCCCTCTTTTTGTCCGCCTGTCATTTGTATTGGGCCTTTGCAAAGTCCAAGGCAGCCACTACCTTAGGCCATGTGTCCTTTATCTGAGTACTCCATTGGACTAAAGGGACAGGGTCCTTGGAGTCCACCTCCCCCAATGGCAAGGGATTGAATTTCTGGCTGAAAATGACTTTGAAGGTGGAGAATCCAGTGCTTTGATGCACAGCATTGTTGTAAGCCACCTTGGCAAGTGGCAACAAGTCCACCCAGTCAGACTGCTGGAAGTTGATGTAGCACCTTAAATACTGTTCCAAAGCAGAGTTCACACACTCCATGATACCATCCGATTTGGGATGATGACTGCTACTTAGACAACGTTCAATACCCAACAACTTAGTGAATGCTTTCCAAAACTGGGAGGTGAACTGTACCCCACCTGTCAGAGACAATTTTGGAGGGGGCCCCATGAAGTTTGTAAATGTGTTGAATAAACAGCTTGGCCAGTTGTTGGGGCGTGGTGATGCTTTTACAAGCAACAAAATGGGCTTACTTTGAAAACATGTCAACCACAACCCAAATGACTGTTTCCTCCTTGCTTTCAGGGAGGTCCACAATAAAATCCATGCTTATCACTTCCCAGGGCTTGGCCAGGGTGGGTAATGGGACCAAAAACTCTTTGGGCTTCCCTGTGCCCCTTTTGGCCATGGCACAAATGTTACACCCTTTTACACACTCCTCCACCTCCTTTCGCATGAGAAACTTCCGCCACCAAAACTGCCTTCTGGCGAGGTGTAGCACTTTGACATAGCCAAAATGGTCCTCACTTTTCACATCGTGGCATTGCTTGAGATCCGAGGACCTCATGGTTGCAGGAACATACATGCGCTCCCCCTTCCAAGCTAAATCCTCCCGCAGTTCCACCTTGGCACAATGGACCAGAAACCATGGGTCTTGGGAGAGGGCATCTGCCATCTGGGTATGCCAACCCCCCTCCTCGGGTATGGCACTGGGCAAGACTTGAGCCTGGGACCCTTGGGCTGGGACCATGGCAGGTGGGATGGACGGGGGAGACAAAGTGCAGCCTGGCGGAATGGGGTCAGGATCCCCCTAAAGGGGATGGCCTGAAACGGGGCCCACCTCAGCAGTTTGCTGTTTTGCTTGGCTGTGAGGATTGCAAGAACCAAATATGAAGGGGAAAAGACAGTGTCAATGACCTCCTTCCTTTTGCTTTCAAGCTGCGGAAGCCTAGACAAAGAATCCACCAGGAAATTTCTTTTTCCCGGGAGAAACTTCAGCATAAAGTTAAACCGGTAAAAGAAGTCAGCCCACCTAATATGCTTGGGGTGCAACCGACGTGGGGTTTTTAGTGTTTCTAGATTTTTGTGTTGTGTCCAGACCTCAAAAGGCTGGGAAGATCCTTACAGCAAGTGGTGCCAGGTCTCCAATGCCACCTTGATGGCCCCCGCCTCCTTTTCCCATATGGGCCAATTATGCTCTGTTTCAATGAATTTCCTGGACAGGTATGCACAGGCCCTGTGTTCCCCCCTCATCCCATTGTAGCAACACCCGCCCATTGCCACATCAGAGGTGTTCACCTGTACCACAAAGGGTTCATCAGGGTTGGGGTGTTTGAGAATGGGTTCAGAAGTGAACAACCTTTTCAGTTTCTCAAAAGCCTTTTGGCATTGGTCAGACCACACAATTTTGGGGAGTTTTTTTTGTGCTTTCCATCTTTGCTCCTTTTCTGTCCACCAGACCCCTTGGTCTTAAGCAACTCAGTGAGGGGTAGGGCAACCTCAGCAAAGTCAGGGATGAAGGACCTGTAGAAATTAGAAAACCCCTGAAAACTCTGCAGTTGTTTTCTGTTCTTGGGAGTTTCCCATCCTAGAACTCCCATAACCTTCTCTGGATCCATTTCAATCCCCTTGCTACAGATGCGATACCCCAGATAGTCTAACTGGGTCTGGTGGAATTCACATTTAGAAAGTTTGGTATACAAATGGTTTTCAGCAAGCTTGCGCAGTACCTTTTTTCACTAATTTGACATGGGACATGTAGTCCTCAGAGTAGATGAACACATCGAGATAGACCAGTACCCCTTTATACAGAAATTCCCTGAGCACATTGTTAATCAAGTTCATAAACACCCCCGGAGGCCCAGACAACCCAAATGGCATTACAAGAAACTCAAATGTCCCTAGTTGACACTTATAGAATAGAATCATAGAATCATAGAATTTCAGAGTTGGAAGAGACCACGAGGGCCATCCAGTCCAACCCCCCTGCCACACAGGAAATCTTGATCAAAGCATCCCCGACAGATGGCAGTCCAGCCTCTGTTTAAAGACCTCCAAGGAAGGAGACCCCACCACACTCCGAGGGAGTGTGTTCCACTGCTGAACAGCTCTTACTGTCAAAAAGTTCCTCCTCATGTTGAGGTGGAATCTCTGTTTCTGGAGCTTGCATCCATTGCTCCGTGTTCCAGTCTCTGGAGCAGCAGAAAACAAGCCTGCTCCATCCTCAGCGTGACATCCCTTCAAATACTTAAACAGGGCTATCATATCGCCTCTTAACCATCTTTTTTCCAGGCTAAACATACCCAGCTCCCTAAGTCTCTCCTCACAAGGCATCGTTTCCAGACCTTTCACCATTTTAGTTGCCCTTCTCTGGACACGCTCCAATTTGTCAATATCCTTTTTTAATTGTGGTGCCCAGAACTGGACACAGTATTCTAAGTGAGATCTGACCAAGGCAGAATAGAGTGGCACTATTACTTCCCTTGATCTAGACACTATACGTCTATTAATACAGCCCAAAATCACATTGGCCTTTTTAGCTGCCGCATCACACTGTTGGCTCATGTTCAACTTGTGGTCTACTAGGACTCCTAGATCCCTTTTGCACATAGTCTCATTCAGCCAGGTCTCTCCCATCCTATATTTATGCATTTCATTTTTCCGCCCTAAATGCAGTACTTTACATTTCTCCGTATTGAATTTCATTTTGTTAGCTTTGGCCCAGCTCTCCAGTCTATCCAGGTCATTCTGAATTTTGATCCTGTCCTCTAGGGTATTAGCTACTCCTCCTAATTTGGTGTCATCTGCAAATTTGATAAGTATGCCCCTAATTCCCTCATCCAAGTCATTTATTAAAGACTTGATAAAAACACTTGATAAAAACACTTGATAAAAACACTTGAAAGCAGTTTTCCACTCATCACCCTCTTTGATCCGTACCCGATAGTGAGCTTCCCTCAAGTCCAGTTTGGTGAAGATTTTGCCTGTGGCTAGATGAGCCAACATGTCCTTCATCAGAAGCAGAGGGTACTGGCTTGTGACACTAACTGTGTTGAGGCTGTGGTAGTTCAAACCTCAGAGAAGAATCCCGTTTGCGCTGAAACAGAACCAGGGCCCCCAAGGGGGATGTCACGGGCCTAATGAAGCTCCATGCCAAGTTTGTGTCTATATATTCCCTCAAAGCATCGAACTCCACAGGAGTCATGGAGTCAATTTTGGGCTTAGCCAGTTTGGCCCCTGGGACAAGTCCAATAGCACAGTCAAAAGGTCTATGGGGGGGTAAGATGTCGCATTCTTTCTCTTTGAAAACAATACGCCATTGCTTGTATTCCATGGGTAGGTCTTTCACCTCCCCCTGCACAAAGGCTACTAAAGATTCTCTGGGGCTTTCGCCTAAGGAACCCCCCTCCATCACAGGGCCCCTCCCTTCCTTGACCAGGCAATGTTTCTGGATGCAAGAGGGATCTGTGAAAGTCACGATTTCTTTGACCCAGTCTATGGAGGGGTTGTGGAACTTCAGCCAATTCAGGCCAACCACTGCCACAGGCACTAGACCCGGGGCAAATACGAACTGCAGTTCTTCCTTGTGATCCCCCATACTCATCCCCATGGGATCAGTCATTCACCTCGCGGGGGGCCCCTTCATCATCCCTCCATCCATCTGGGAGAACCATATGGGCTTGTCCAGTTTCATGGTGCCCAGGGCTAGTTCCCTCACTAAGGATGTGTGGATCAGTACCTGCGTACACCCACAAACCACCATCACCATGGCCTTACGGGGGGCCCTTCCCGTTAACCCTATTTTGGCCTTAATAAAGAACGGAGCTTTGACTCCACTCACCACAGCACTTGGGTGCCCTCCAGGGTTAGCCTGCCCTCGAGCACTTAATAGGGCAGGCTGGATCCATTTCCCACCAGTTCAATGTCAGAGGAGGAGCCGCTGTCCCCCAATTCCCAGGAGGACTCTCCAGCTGGGTGGCCAGGAGCCAGGGAGCATGCTGACGTTTTGATTTTTGGTTTGGAGGGTATCTTCAGGACCATCTGCTTTCCCTCTGGTTTCTTGGCCAGCTCCTCTCGTGCGCTGCTCCTAGGTTGCTTATCTGGGTACTCTGCTTTGCAGTGACCATTCTTCCCACAGTGAAGACATAGGCCTTTTCGAATCTGTCGCTCCTTCTCCATCTCCACCGCTGTGCTGCTCGCTGGTCGAGCTGCCTTGGCCTTCTTGGTCGTCCCGCCGCTGGGTTTTCTGGTCAGCCCTTGGCGCTACTTTGCCAGCTTCACGTTTTGCCTCAGGGTTTCTACCTCCCCAGCTAGACAAACCCATCCCAGTAGAGTTTCAGGGTTCCCTTGGATTAGTTCCCACTCCAGGATATCAGCATTAAGGCCATCCTGGAAATACTGCACCTTTGTGGCTTCGGTCCAGTCAGGGATCTGACTGGCAAGAAGCCAAAACCCTGTAGCGTATTCAGCTATGGATTGTGGCCCCCATCGTAGTCACTGTAGCTCCTCCTCCTCTGCAAAGGGTCCTCGAACTGGGCCTGAAGTGCCATCATGAAATTGTGGAAGCTTTCCAACTCAGGAGCCCCCATGTCATAGAGGCCCACCAGCCATTGTGCTGCCTCTCCTTCCAGCTGGTTGGAGACATAATGGACCTTCTCAGCCTCTGTCTGGAATTCCTCTGCCCAGTGGGACATGAATCCCATCACCTGGGTGAGGAAGAATGGCAGCTTTGCAGCATCCCCATCAAATGTTGCCTTCAGGTCCTGATGCTTGAGGCCACGTGGGTATGGCCAAAGTTCCTCCAGTCCCGCACCAGCTGGGGGTGCCGGGGGACTGGGAGCCGCTGGCACTTGAACTGGCCTGGGTGCTGGGAGGCCTCTGTCTCTCTGGGGAGGAGGAGGGATGACCAGGGTTGCTGGTTGTTGGGGCAGCCACTGCAGGATCTCCCCAAAGTTGATCTGCATCAGCTGCAGCTGTTGCCTTAGCTGATGCACATCTCTCTCCAATTCTGTGTGCGGGCATCTTGCCCCGTAGTCACAAACTCCACTGGTCTGTGGCAGGTCCCACCTCAGTGATCTGTAGTCCTCCCAACCTCATTCATCTGGCCAGAGCCAACTGGCTCCCATGGCCATGCACACCCCACGCACGGGTGTCTCTGAGAAGGGATGGCTGCCTGCCCCTAGAGCCTGCCTGGCTCCCAGCTCCATCAAATAGGGGGGAGGGTACAGTTTTCTGGCCCTCTGTTGCTCCTGACTCAGCTCCTCTGTCTCTAGCTCAGAGCCGGCATCTGGCAGGCCGGCTGGCTCCTTGGCTTGAGGGTATGGCCATAGCCCCCTCTCTGGAGGGCACAGCCACAGCTCCGTCTGGGTTTTGTCCTCTCTGACTTGAGACATCTCGCATCAAATTCACAGGTAGAATTTTAGAGAACTGGCTTACTGTGATGACCCCGCTAACACACACACTGAATCAACACGCATGTAGCAGCAACATGGTTTATTGACCAAGGATATGCATAAGGTAACATTTACAAAGCCAGTTCTGGTGGTCAAAAGAACAAAGCGGATTGATGAAGCCCAATTAGGCTGGCTAGGAGGAGAAAATCCCCCCCTCCCAGTCTTTAAGGTGGGCTGGCTGGAATCCAGCAATTAAGGTGCCCTGGGAAAGTTCCTGAGAGTGCCAAACCTATGTCGAGGCCTGGCCTGGATCCAGGAGCATTGCAATACCCAGTATCCAGGGCATGGCATGACATAGAATCATAGCAAATGAAGAAGAGATACAAAAATTATTCCATAATTACTTTGAAATATTATATGTGTGTGTGTGTGTGTGTGTTCAAGAAAGCAAAAAAGATCCAAAGATATATGCTCAACAAAGAAATAACAAAAGAAGAGTTACTTAGTGGTATAAAACTAAGTACCTGGCTTGTGGGGGCAAATAGCTACCACACATTGGAAGTTGCTGTCATATCCTCCCCTGGATTCTGGGAGTTAGAGTAGAATCCAGGTTAGGCCCTGACATGAGTTGGTTCTTGGGATTAGTTCTTGGGCTGATTCCCTTTGCTGGGCCTCTGAGTGCAGGAATGCAGCAGCCAGTCTCTGGCCTGGGAATGTTTTCTCTTTCTTGTGTCTTCAAGGCCGAGGTGCCATCTGGATCTGTGCTCCGTTCCTCTCCCCACTCCCTTCTGTTCTTCCTCCACAGTTCACAGATCGAAAGGTTTATCTGTTGTATTGTGAGCTGATCACCTCAGTTACTAGAACACATTGCCTTACTGACTAAAGATATTCTTATTCGAGTTAATGTGAGTGTGTTTACTGGTGCATCACAGCTGCTTCTTGCAGTGTAGATATGCAAATTGCTATTGCTTAAAACAATTTGTAAGCCACTCTCATAGCCTTGTGGCTGAAGAGCGGGGTATAAATAACAAAATAAAATCAGAAAGCACCAAGATTTAAAGGCGACCTTCGATGGAGATGTGGCGAAGCTTCCATATTTCCCGACCCAAGTGGTGGGGTTTATATCCCAGTAGGATGAGGAGTTCCAGACGGAGGCTGAGAAGGTGCAGTATGTATCCAACCAGCTAGAGGGAGAGGCGGCTCAGTGGTTGGTGGGGCTTTATGATATGGGAGCCCCAGAACTGGGAAACTTCCAGGAGTTCCTGCTGGCCTTGCAGGCCCAATTTGAAGACCCCCTGAGAGTGAGAAGGGCCCAGGCAGATCTCAGGCAACTGAAGCAAGGCTCAAAGACAGTGGGAGAGTATGCCGCTGAGTTCCGCCGCCTGGCCAGTCAAGTGCCCCAATGGTCAGAGGACATAAAGGTGCAGTTTTTCCAGGATGGCCTGAACGCTAACATCCTCGAATGGGCGTTATTCCAGGGAAACCCTGAAACCCTCTTGGGGTGGGTTTGGCTTGCAGGAGAAGTGGAGACGCTGAGACGGAGCATCAAGCTGGTTCGGCGCCAGCAAGGATCTGAGGGGAAGACCACCGGGTCTACCAGAAAGAAAGGTAAACCGGCCCGCCCAGGTGGAACCACGACTGGAGAGTCAGAAAGGGAGTGAAGGATGCGAAAGGGCTTGTGCCTGCACTGTGGAAAAGGAGGCCATTGCATAGCTGAATTCCCGGAAAGGAGCCCTCGAGAACCAGCGGCAGCTGACAAGCCCCAGTGGAACGAAGGAAGGTTGGTGTCGTCAAAGACCCCACTCAAGCCCAAGGCTAAAGCAGCAGTACAGGCTTTGGTACCAGGCCATGCAGCGGGGAGAGTCTTTGGATGACCCAGATGACAGTGGATCTTATTCTTCTGATGCAGAGCTGGCGGGATACGGCTCCAGCGTGCCCAACTAAGTGCCCGAGGGTGGGCTAACCCCAAAGGGCGCCCGGAGGCTGTGGTGAGTGGAGTGAAAGGCCCTTTTTTCATAAAAGCCAGGATAGGGGTTGGAAAGGGGGGCACCCGAAAAGTAATGTTAATGGTTGATTGCAGATGTACCCAAGTCCTAATGCATCCCTCCTTAGTCAGTGAACTGGACATTAGTACTATTAAGCTGGACAAGCCAGTGCAGCTGTCACAGATGGATGGGGGGATGATGAACGGGGGCCCCGCCAGGCGAATGTCTGGCCCAATACGCATGAGAATGGGGAATCATCAGGAGGAACTTCAATTTGTGATTGCCCCAGGGCTAGTTCCCGCTGCAGTGGTGGGCCTAAACTGGCTAAAGTTCCACAACCCCACCATAGACTGGGTAAAAGAGACAATGACTTTTGCAGATCCTGTGTGTGTGCAGGAGCACCTGGTGGGGGAAACTTCCCCGGGGGGGGGGAGTCCCTCTAGAGGCTAATTCACGGAACTGCATGACTGCTTTAGTCTGAGGGGAGCTGAAAGGATTGCCAGTGGAATACAAGGCATGGCAATATGTTTTTGAGGAGAGGGAGTGCGACATTTTGCCACCCCACAGGCCCTTTGACTGTGCCATCGAGATACTTTCTGAGACTAAACTACCTAAACCCAGGATTTATTCCATGACACTAGCTGAAATGGATGCCCTCCGGGAGTTCATAGACAAAAACTTAGCGCGGGGGTTCATTAGGCCCTCGAGCTCACCTGTGGGGGCCCCGGTGATGTTCAGGCGAAAATCAGATGGGGGTCTTCATCTGATCCAAGACTACCGGGGGTTAAATGCAATCAGTGTTTCAAACCAGTACGCCCTACCTTTAATGAAGGACATACTGGCTCATTTGTCCAAAGGGAAGATATTTACCAAATTGGACCTAAGGGAGGCTTATTACAGGGTGCGAATCAGGGAGGGGGACGAATGGAAAACAGCTTTCAATTGCCCCCTGGGAGCTTTCGAGTTCCGAGTAATGCCATTTGGATTAAAGGGAGCTCCAGGCATATTTCAGAACTTGATCAATGATGTTTTGAGAGAATTTCTGTACAAGGGGGTCTTGGTGTATTTGGATGGTGTATTGATTTATTCTTTTTTTTTACATTACAGTTTTTATTTCCGCTTATGAGTTTCAATTACCATATTTACAATATTTAAGTCTTCTAGTACATTCAATTTTACAGTCCATATCATAGTCTAAATCATCCATATCTCAGTTCCAAATCGTACTACAAATCATTTATCCTCTAACTTTCTTTCACTCTTTAACATAAAATACCCACTTCTGCCTCCTCTACAGTCTACACTCATACCTCTCATATATTCAGTCTTCCATTCCTCTTTTGTTACTTCCTGTTGAGGCCACCATTGTTGATTCTTTTCCCATCCTTAGCTTATTTGCCTTAATCTTATATAGTCTATTTATTACAACGATTTATATAACTATGCTATACCATTATTGGGTAAACCAAACTCACTTCCTCCTTTCTTTTCTACATAAGAAACCCCGTTTTTATCCAACTTCCCCATGTTACACTCAGGTATTCCTTAGTCTCATTCCATTCAGATTCAAATTCTTTAACATTCTTGTCTCTAATCACAGCTGTTAATTTATCCATATAAATCAATTCAGCCACTTTGACTGTCCACTCCTCCCACATAGGGATACTCTCCAATTTCCAATGTTTAGCATAAACAATTCTAGCAGCCAAGATTAAGTTAAATAAAATTCTCTCCTTTCCTTTATCCATGATCTCGTTGAAAATACATAACAAATATTTAGCAGGATACATTTGAGAGCGAACTGTAAGAATTTTCTCTATTGAGGAGTGAATCATTTCCCAAAATTTTTGGGCTTGGTTACAAGACCACCAACAGTGATAAAATGTTCCTATTTCTTTTTTACATTTCCAACACTGATTACTAGAATTCTTATACATATGTGATAATTTTTCAGGTGCCATGTACCACCTATGAAACATTTTCCAACAATTTTCTTTCAAATCTTGACTAGCTGTCAGTGGCATTGTCTGGTTCCAAAGTTTCTGCCATTGATCATACATTATCGGCTCTTTGATGTTCTGTGCCCATTTAATCATGGGATCTTTCACCACCTCATCCTCACACTCCCATTTTAACAGGATCTTATAGATCCTTGACAGAATCGTAGCATCATCTGATGTAATAACTTCTTCCAATTTTGATTTATTTTGTTTTACACCATAAATCTTCATATCTTGTTTTAATTTCTCGCGGACTTGCCTATATAACAGTCAATGACATATAATACCCTCTTCCTTCAATTCCTGTTGTGATTTCAACTCTGGGGTATTTCATTTCCATTTTATTATATCCTCATATTTTAACCACTTAATATTTGGCAGTTTTTCTTGCCTGTAGAAAGTCTCATGTGGTGATATCCACACTGGGGTTTTAGAGAGGCATCTACTTTTATATTTCTTCCATACTCTGAGGAGAGGTCTTCGTATAAAATGGTCATTAAATTTTTTATTTGCCATCTCCTTATTGTACCATATAAATGCATGCCATCCAAATCTTAAATTATCTGCTTCCAGTGCTAAAGTTGTCTCATCTTTTAATTCACACCATTTCTTTACCCAACACAAACAACTGGCCTGCAAATATAATTTCAGATTTGGGAGGCCCATACATCCCCTCTCCTTCACATCTTGCAGATATTTTGACTTTATTTTGGGTTTACGTCCTGCCCATATAAATTTGCTTAATTCCTTTTGCCAATCATATAGTATGCCTTCATGGTTTATTACTGGAATCATTTGGAACAAAAACAGATATCTGGGAAGAATATTCATTTTTATCGAGGCAATTCGTCCCAAAAGTGAAAGTCTTCACTTAGTCCATTTTTCCAATCATCTCTTCATCTCTTTTGAAATTCTATCATAATTGTTTTAATTAAATCACTATTATTTTTTGACAGTATTATTCCCAAATATTTTAATTTACTTTCCCAACTAAACCCAGACTTTCCTTCTATAACCACTTTTTCCTGTTTACTCAAATTGAATGATAGCATAGAAGTCTTATTCCTATTTATCCTTAAACCTGAGACTTCTTCGAATTTTCCCAGTATATTAATTATTTCTTCAATATTCTCTTGTGGGTCTTCCAAAATCAATACTAGATCATCAGCATACGCCCTTATTTTGATTTCTAATTTTTTATTTTTAACCCCTTAACCTTTGGATTGTTTTTAATACTACTTATTAATAATTCCATTATTACTAAAAATAGGGGTGAAATCGGACAGCCTTGTCTGGTTCCTCTGAAAATTTTTATACTCTCAGCTTGTTCCCCATTAACATTAATAGATGCTCTTTGTTCTTTATAGATTGCTCTCATCCAATTTATAAAATTGTCTCCACATTTCATCCTTTCTAATGTATTCAAGATTAACCTCCAGCTTACACTATCGAAGGCCTTTTCTATCTCAAGGAAAATTACTGCTGCCTTCTTTTCTGGGTGTCTCCTATAATATTCAATAGTGTTTAGTACCAACCTGATATTTTCCTTAATCTGTCTATCTGGCAAAAAACCCTTTTGTTCCTCTCCAATCATTTCCCCTAGAATTTTTCTTAGCCTTCTTGCCATAATTTCTGTAAAAATTTTATAATCTTGGTTTAATAGCGAGATTGGTCTATAATTTGCTACCTCCATAGGATCCTTCCCTTCTTTGTGAATTAGTACTATTTGAGCCTCACTCCAGGTATCCGGCATTCCATTATCCTTCATTACTTCTAGCAGAGGTGCAACCATAGTGCCACCTAAGGTCTTATAGTACTTCATAGATAACCCATCTGGGCCTGGGGACTTCCCCACTTTCCCTTTTTTGATGACTTCTAAAATTTCTTCCATCTTTATTAGGTTATCTAATTCTTCTTTTTGAGTTTCTGTCAGTTCTATGGTCACGTTATCTTTTATAAATTTCAACATCTTATTCTCAATTGTTTCCTTTGATTTAAATAACTGTGAATAGAATTTCACAAAAGCCATTCTAATGTTATTTTGATCATTATATTCTTTACCATTTATCTTAATGCCATTTATTATATTTCTTTCCTTCTTTTCTCTTAATTGTTGAGCTAACCACTTTCCTGGTTTATTAGATTGTTCATACCAATTCTGTTTGGATTGTCTCAGGTTTTTTTCCCAATTCTTCCACCAATATCGACTCCACTTGTTTTTGTAATATCTGGATCTCTTTATTAATTTTTGTATTTGAAGGATTTTGTCTAAGTTCTTCCTCTTTTTTAATTAACTGGTTAATCTTATTTATCTTATCCTGTTCCTTCCTTCTCCTAATTATGCTTTGTTGTATAAAAAACCCCCACATAACCTCTTTCCCTGTTTCCCATATTGTCCGGATATCCATTCCTACCGTCCAATTCTCTTTGAAATATAATTCTAATGTTTCCTTTGCCTTTTTTACTATTTCACCATCGTCTAATAATGTGTCATCTAATGTCTACTTCCTACTCCTTTCCTTCCCAGCTATAGTCATTAGAATAGCATTATGGTCAGATAAATTTCTTGGTAAAATATTAACATTTCTTTTACCATTGGAGCCCATCCTTTTGATATAAGAAATAAATCCAATCTGGCTAAAGATCTGTGTCTATTAGAGTAAAACGTATAATCTTTCACTCCCTTATTAACCACTCTCCAGATGTCCAATAGTGTTAATTCTTCCAGCATTTTAAAAAATGATTTTGGGAGCTTTCCTTGATTTCCCTTAATCACTTTATCTGATTGTCTATCTAGGGGGGGATTCACGACCGCATTAAAATCTCCCATTACCAATAGATGGTCAAAATCACAAAGTTTTATTCTGTCCATCAGCTTCTCATAAAATTCAAGTTTATTATTTGATGGACGATATAATCCAACAATCAAGCAGATTTCCTCCCCAATTTTCACTTCTGCCGCCACCCAGCGGCCTTGATTATCATTAAAAATTTCTTTAGCCTGGAATCTTTTATTTATATATAATATTACTCCTTTTTGTTTTTTTATTTGTTGAAGACATAAATTCATTACCCAACTTTTTATTTTTGATAAGATATTTATCACTTGTTTTAATTTTAGTTTCTTGTAAACACACCAAATCCAACTTTTGTTTATTTAGGTAATGAAATACTTTGCTTCTCTTTTGTGGGGAATTAAGCCCTTTGATATTCCAGGATAAAACCTTCAGACCGTTCATGTTTTAATGCTCTTATTTATTAATCAATTAACCACTCAACTTTCTTCTGCCGCTTCCTCCTCTTCTTCTGATTCTATCGACTCGTCTCCTGCTTCCCCTCTTTCCCCTGTCTCTTCTCCTTCCAAACTTTCTTTTTCGCTTTCCATCTGATCTATTTCCGCTCTCCCCCTCCTTTCCTTCAGATTCCTACTCTGTGCTTGATGTTTCATTAAATACTGTGCTTCTTTCTCACTGTTATTCCCTCCATTTTCTCCTTCTTTTCCCTCTTCCTTCTTATCAGTAAAATCTTTTTTATATTTTTCCCAAAATTGATGCGCCTCATCTAAGTTAGTCAATAATATATTTTTCTGCTTATATCGGAAAGATAATCCATCTATTCTAATCCATCTATATCTAATCCCTTTTCTATTTAATTGTGAAGTCAAGAATTTATAATCCTTTCTCCTTCTTAATACTTCCCTTGGAATATCCTTTAACAGAGAAACATTTTCTCCATCAATCTGAATATGGCTCTCATAATTCTTTTGTAGGATTTGATCTCTAATTTTTTTCTAACAAAATAAACAACTATATCACCTGGAATATTCCTTTGTATAGCTACTCTATTCCTTACTCTATACACTCGATCCACCTCTCTTTCAAAACTATCTATATTTTCCTTTATGTAATCTGCCAATGGTCCTATAACTCTTTCCACCAGGTCTTCATCACGTTTTTCCGGCAGACCTCTGATCTTGATACAGTGTTCTCTTTGTTTAATTTCTGCTAGTAAGTTTTCATCCTCCTGTTGATTTACCCTCTCATTGGTCTGCATTATTTTCTCTTCCAATTTCTTTGTTTTATCTTCCATTAATGTTAATTTTTGGTCAGTTCTTTCCACCCGGTTTGATATTACCTCTCTATATTTTTTTTTCAGCTCTCTCACCTCAGATCTAATTTCTTGTTTTATTTCTGCCTTCAGATCTCTCATTTCCTTTCTAAGATCTTTCAGTTCATCCCTTAAATCTTGACCAATTCTCCTAATCTCATCCAATAGGATGGCATGGTCCAATCCTTTTGCTGGCATTTCTAATGACGGCCTTCTAACTAATTGTAATTTGGTTTGTTCTGTTTTCTCTCTCGTAGTTCTAGACATATTCCTCAACTTTGCCTTTCTTTTTTCTTTTTTTCTCTTCATTTTCTTCCTTTCTCTTTCCTCCTTCCCTTTCTTATTACTTCTTTATTGTTAGTTCTTTAAATTCTATAATATATTCTATTCTTAATGTTTCTTTTCCTTGCCCACTACGTCCCTCAGTTCTTCACCCTCTTACGTTCTCTCTCTCTTCTCACTTTCCTCTCTACTTCCTCCCAGCATTCGCCAATCATCAATTTAAGGTTAATTAAATGACCTGGATATTGTTTATTTACCAATTGTAATTATAGTTGATTATAATATAATTATAATCAATTATAATTTATTCCTTCATAACATTTATTTCTTACTATGTGACTACACCGGATAATATCTAACTATATAAGCAAATAATATATCCTTAATTACTTAGTGCTCTTTCAGCTAATTACTTCTTACTTCTTAACACCTATCAAGCTTAAATCCTTAACATAAATCAATCATTCAACCTTAAATACTAATTCAATATCAATCAAGTCACCCTCATTCACATATTAAATAATTCACATATCAAATAATCCTATCATACACTCATGTAATAAATACATATGTCATGTAATTTCATTAGTAACTTTTCCTATTTACCCCACTTATTCCGTTATCTTCACTCACTTAAATCACAACCTATATGCTACAATAGATCTGTAGTCTATTAAGCAGTTCTCTCCTATATCTAAATGTTTTACAATCCTTTATAATACTTTCTCCTTTGCTACAACTTCTTTCTTCAATCAAAGCAACACTCTATTTCACTCTTCTCCTCTTTCACCTTTCCTTCCCATTTCTCTTATATTTCACAACATAACACAGTCACCATTCTTTTGCCCTTCTCAAGCTCCTGGCACTGGCTTCAGTCACTTCCTCTTCAAAGAGCCACATTTGCCTTTCCCAAATTCCTGGCAGCAGGCTTCAGTCACTTCCTCTTCGAACACAACCCTTTTGCCCTTCTCAAACTCCTGGCACTGGCTTCAGCTGCTTCCTGTTCGATCAGTTCCCTGACGATCCACCCCCTCCTTTCTCTTCCTTTTTCTTCACTCCAAAACGTACATCTTAAAGTCACCTCTTCTGTAAGTCCCAGTTATTCAGTTTGGAGCTCATTTTTCATATCCATGCTCATTATTTTATTTCTCATCTGCTTCTCTGCTTTCCTTTAAACTTTTAATATTTCAAAGTAGAATTGTTTCAAATTGCCATTCTATCTCTTCTCCAGCTTCATAATTGCTATCAGGGTCTCCTGGGTCTTGAAATATATATATCTTCTATTGTCAGTTAATAATACAACCTTTAACAGTCCACAGTTCTTTGATATCGATGTAAATCATATTAAGGTACTTTCAATGATGCCTTTTAGATTTTTTTTAAAAAAACGGCGGCAAGGCTTGAGCCATATAAAGGCTGTGATGATGCAGTAAGGACAACTCCCGGCTCCCTCGGGCTCACTCACACCACTCTGAAATAAACACCTTATTTCTTTGGGAGTGGGACCCGGAATGAGCCTAAATGAGTCCTCTGCCCCCCCTCACTCCTCAAGGAGGTTTATATCTGATTTTCTCCTTTCTTATCTGTGTTTCGCAAGAATTTTCCTCTAAGCCTCACAGAGCGCTTTGGAAAGTCTCACCACCTCGCCATCTGCCGTTCCAGATTATTGACATGAATCCATGTCAATAAAGCAATTTATTGATTGCATGTGAGCATGTGTGCTTGGTACATCACAGGAGGTGAATATAATATTAATTCACAAAGAAGACTGTGATCCAAGACCGTTGAAAAACTATAGACCAATCTCTTTCTTAAATGAGAATTATAAAATAGTTGCTAAAATCTTAGCAAACACATTAAAATCATTTTTACAAGAGTATATACATCAAGATCAAAAATGTTTTTTACCAGGGCAACAAATAAAGAATAATATTACATCAGTTATGAATATCATTGAATACCTAAATTTCCACAATGAAATCAAGGGAGCTCTTCTTTTCTTAAATGCAGAAAAAAAGCTTTCGATAATTTAAATTAGATTTTTTTTCTAAATATAATAGAAAAAATGGAATTGGGAGAGAAATTCCTTAAATGGATAAATGCAATTTATTCTAACCAATCTCCCAAAGTAATAGTAAATGGGAATGCATCTGAATCAGTGTTAATTAAAAGAGGAACTAGACAAGGCTGTCCCATCTCCCCTATTTATTTTAGCTTTAGAGATTTTAAATAATAAAATAAGGGCTGACAAGAGGATTAGAGGCATTAAAATTAGAAGAGAGGAATTTAAACTAAAAGCATTTGCAGATGATTTAGTAATAATTTTAGAAAATCCATTAGAAGGGATAGAATTTGTATTGCAAAAAATAAAAATTTGGAGTGAACACAGGATTTAAAATTAAGAGTGAAAAGACCAAAATACTAGTTAAGAATATGGATAGAAAAGAGGAAGAAAAATTAAGGGAACAAACAGGATTTGAGTTAGCTAAAAAAGTAAAATGTTTAGGAATAAATTTAACAATGAAAACTCAACAAATATATGAAAACAATTATATCAAAATCTGGCAAGAATTTAAGAGAGATTTAACTAAGTGGAAAAATATGAATTTATCACTATTATTTTTGTAAGCCGCCCCGATTATTTTAACAGAGGGGCGGGGTATAAATAATTTATTATTATTATTATTAGGGAGAATTTCTGTAATTAAAATGAATACATTACGTAAATTAATGTTTCTATTCCAAACAATCCCAATATTTTCAAGTAAGATTTTTCAAAATTGGCAGAAATAATTATCAAAATCATTTGGGTGGGCAAAAAACGTAGAATAAAATGGAATTTATTAATAGACGCTAGGGATAGAGGAGGTTTAGGAGTTCCGGACTTGAAAATTTACTTTGAAGCAGTGAGTGTCATGGATAAAACAATAGATTACATTAAAGGATAAAAGAGAGCTAGACTTGGAATATCATGAACTTAGAGTTGGCTAGCATTGATTTTTAAGTATTGGAAAATTAAAATAAATGCAGAATTCAAAAGTCACACTATAAGGAGATCCTTAATAAAGATCTGGCAAAAATATAAAAGAAGATTGTGGCCCCATATCCCAGGTTGGTTGTCTCAGCAAGAAGCC
Source organism: Gambelia wislizenii (assembly GCA_030847615.1). Lineage (NCBI taxonomy): Eukaryota > Metazoa > Chordata > Lepidosauria > Squamata > Crotaphytidae > Gambelia > Gambelia wislizenii. Next base: position 13,135,647 of record JAUMIR010000013.1, read on the forward strand.
TTCTGCAGATGAGAACTTAGAAACAATACACGATTAACTTATAAAGATACAATGATATCAAATATAGAAGAATGGAAAATTAAGGAAAGGCAAGATTTAGAAAATGAGGGGTTTAAAATGCATCTAAAATCCTGGTGATACAGTGATCAAGCAACTGAATTTGGGAAAATTATATTTTCTGAAGATAAACATGTAATTAGTAAAATTTATAAATGATTACTAAAGTTCAATACTGAAAATGAGCAGGTCAAACAAAGCATGATAAATTGGGGGATAAAAATAGGACACAGCCTTAATATGAATCAGTGGGAGGATGCTTGGAACAGAGGATTACAATTTACTTGTTCTTATAATTTGAAATAGGAAAATTTCAAAAATTCTAGGATTCAATCTCTCCATGCAACCAGAGTTATATCTATTAAATATGATTGATTTAGAAAACAAGAAAGAAGTACAAAATAGAAAATTAATTTGTTATTTGGTCACAGCAGCAAGACTGGTCTTTAGCAAGGCAATGGAAAGCCAAAAATATCCTAACAACTATAGACTGGGTTGAAAAGGTATCAGAGATGCACAACTGGATAAATTGACAAATTTTGTGAAAGGGAACTCAACAGAGGAATTTATGAATACCTGTCTCCTCAGTACGATCAGCAAACTCTATGCAAGACACTTACAGTGGAAATTTCAGACCTGGCTGGAGCAAGAAAACATACTTGTAGAAGAACAAGCTGGCTTCAGGGAAGGCCAATCCACCATAGGTCAGTGCCTTGTACTCCACCATTTTATTGAAAAATACTCCACCTGCAGCAGTTTCTCTCTATGCTGCCTTCATAGACTTTAAAACAGCTTTTGACTCTATATCCCAAACCAAACTGTAGAAAAAACCATCTAATTCGTATGCTGTATGAAGGGACCTCATTAAAAGTAAGATGTAACCCCCAGGGATATCTCACCAATGACATTATCACTGAGAAGGGTGTCAAGCAAGGCTGCATTCTAGCTCCACTCCTGTTTAACTTCTACATCAATGATTTGCTGGATCACCTCACCAACACTAACTTCCATCCCCCAAAATTAGAGGGAAGGCATATCTCTACGCTGCTTTATGCGGATGATGCAGCAGTACTCTCAAGAACTCCCATTGGCCTAAAAAGAGCCCTAAGAGCACTAACACAATATTGCAGAGTGGAACAGCTAGAACTCAACTATCAAAAAACTAAAATCATGGCATTCACTAAAAGGCCTAAGAACTACAACTGGAATATAGATGGCCACAAGATTGAGCAGGTCTCTTGCTTCAAAGATGTGACCAGTGGGGTGCCACAGGGTTCTGTCCTGGGCCCAGTGCTATTCAACATCTTATCAATGACTTGGATGAGGGAATTAGGGGCATACTTATCAAATTTGCAGATGATACCAAATTAGGAGTAGCTAATACCCTAGAGGACAGGACCAAAATTCAAAATGACCTGGAGAGATTGGAGAGCTGGGCCAAAGCTAACAAGATGAAATTCAATATAGAGAAATGTAAAGTACTGCACTTAGGGCGGAAAAATGAAATGCATAGATATAGGATGGGAGAGACCTGGCTGAACGAGACTACGTGCGAAAGGGATCTAGGAGTCTTAGTAGACCACAAGTTGAACATGAGCCAACAGTGTGATGCGGCAGCTAAAAAGGCCAACGCGATTTTGGGCTGTATTAATAGGCGTATAGTGTCTAGATCAAGGGAAGTAATAGTGCCACTCTATTCTGCCTTGGTCAGACCTCACTTAGAATACTGTGTCCAGCTCTGGGCACCACAATTAAAAAAGGATATTGACAAATTGGAGCGTGTCCAGAGAAGGGCAACTAAAATGGTGAAAGGTCTGGAAACGATGCCTTATGAGGAGAGACTTAGGGAGCTGGGTATGTTTAGCCTGGAAAAAAGACGGTTAAGAGGCGATATGATAGCCCTGTTTAAGTATTTGAAGGGGTATCACGTTGAGGATGGAGCAGGCTTGTTTTCTGCTGCTCCAGAGACTGGAACACGGAGCAATGGATGCAAGCTCCAGGAAGGACAGGTTGCTTACCTGTAACCATAGATCTTCGAGTGGTCTTCTGTGAATTCACACAGTGGGTTACTCCTGCGCCTGCGCAGAGTGTTCGGAACTCTCTAGAATCGCTAGGCAGAATTAAGTTTGCAACATTTTGGCGGTAACTCCGCCCACCCTAACGGTCCCTATATAGGCGCTCCCGCCTAAATCCCCTCAGTTCCATAATGGACGCCGCAAAGAGCAGCATCAGGAACAGTAAGCATATAAGCCATAGCAGGACACAGAGGGGAGGATGGGCGGGTCTGTGTGAATTCACAGAAGACCACTCGAAGATCTATGGTTACAGGTAAGCAACCTGTCCATCTTCTTCGTGGTCTCTGTGAATACATACAGTGGGTAGACTAGCAAGCTTCCTCCACAGGAGGAGGGGTGTCATGCTAAAGTTTGACGAGGACTAGCAGATGTACTAGTCACCACCAAAGAGAGTGCATAAGAAAAAGAATGAAACCCAAGTATAACAATGCAACAGGGTATATTTCAAGGAGTTACCGCAAACAGATGAATAAAACATTTACAGTTGCAGATGAAGGTTCAAAAGACAAATACGAGTGTGCATGAAAGTCATAGCACAATATAACATAGTCACTGAATTGAAGAGAGGAGCACAGCCCTCCCAAAGGCAGCCTCAGCACAGAGCAATGGATGCAAGCTCCAGGAACAGAGATTCCATCTCAACATGAGGAGGAACTTTTTGACAGTAAGAGCTGTTCAGCAGTGGAACACACTCCCTTGGAGCGTGGTGGGGTCTCCTTCCTTGGAGGTCTTTAAACAGAGGCTGTATTGTCATCTGTCGGGGATGCTTTGATCAAGATTTCCTGCGTGGCAGGGAGTTGGACTGGATGGCCCTCGTGGTCTCTTCCAACTCTACAATTCTATGATTCTATGATAAGATTTCCTACGTGGCAGGGGTTTGGACTGGATGGCCCCCGTGGTCTCTTCCAACTCTACAATTCTATGATTCTATGAAATACCTGGGGATAATTTTTCAAGCCACTGGTAGTAGGAAAGCGCATGGGGATTATGCTGCTTGCAATGCGCAGAGGAGTACAACAGCCATTCTCAAATTTCTTAAGACAAGAGGAGGCCACTATTTACCTGCAGCGCTCAAACTCTTTGAAGCCAAACCAGTAGCACAACTGTTTTATGGATCCCAATTGGGACCCTTCCCCAATCCTTCTCCATTAGAACTTGTACAATCCAAATTTTTATGATCAGCTTTCCAAACTCCAAAATGTGTCTCTAATGCAGCTCTGAGACTGGAGTCAAGATTTATGAAAGTGGAGGCCAGAGTGTGGGTGACCATACTCAGCTACTGGCTCAGACTATCCCTCTTTCCCACTGGCCTTGCTCCACTAACCTTAAGTGATGATTTCCAGTCCAGCTGGAAACAGACAGTGATGACTAAAATTTCAGCACTGGGCCTTTCTCCAGAACTTCTGCTTAGCCTGAGATATGATAGGGCGAAAGCTACTATCAAACTATGGGTTTGATAGTAGATATAGAGCGACAACTGGATCTAGCCAGCACTCCAACCTTCATTGCTAGTGACTCCAACAGATATCTGGCCTCTCTTGGCATACTTGGCATACTTAGCATACACTTGAAATACCTAAACATCGAAGGGCCTTCACTCTTGCACGGTGCCATGCCCTCCGTTCAACTGTCCTTGAAGGCAGATACAAGAAGATCCCCTTCTCAGACAGACTGTGCCCCTGCAATTCAGGCCAAATAGAAACAACAGAGCATGTTTTACTTCAGTGCTCATACTACAGGGACATACTTCTCAGCCTTATTTCACCCCTGTTGCATAAAATACCAAGGGCACACTGAACAATTCTACATCACCTTGTTGCCTTCAGACACCAACCGAGGAACAACTTATAATGTTGCCAGATCTGCGCAGCTGCGGTTAAAATTCGACAGATAATGACCTCCACAGTAGAATAGTACCAACTTAGTCTTGTTACACCGGAGCTATGTAATCTGAAGGGACATTTTAAATGCTGCTTTTAGCCTGTTTTTATCCTGTGTTTTTACCTTTATTCTGCATCCCTTTTTATCTGTGCTGGTCTATGACTGTAATAAAGATTCTTTTCTATGAATACCTGGAAACTATTTATAGAATATTTTTAAAAAGTAAGAGGTAATATGTATGTGGAGGGATTTGAAAGTTAAGAAAGTTAACGTAAAAAGATTTTGCAATAATGTTATAATGTGGTTAGAGTATTTCAACGATCTAGTGAAAGACTTTTTGAAGACTGTCAGGATTGTGTATTAATAATTTGTAAATACTTTCAAGATATTAGAGAAGAGGTTATTACTAAATGGTGGCAGATTTTTAGTGATACACAAGTAAAATATAGGATATAATAGAAAATAATGCTACAAGAAAGTATTTGGAGAACAGGTGGGAAGTCTTTTTAGGATGTATGTTTGTAGGTGTGTCTGTATATTTATATATAGGGGTTTCGTTTAGGTGTTGGTAAGTAGCTATTTAGATATTAGTGCCTTTTTGTTTGTAATGAATGATGTGTTAGTTTGTTTTTTGTTTAAAGGCTGCACAGCCTTCTATGTTTTTATAGATTGTTAAACTAATAAAATTATTTTTTTAAAAAATAGGAAAGGATTAGATCACTACTGTCAAGATTCTGGAGGATAAAGGAAGGTGGGGAAATGAAATTTGGGCTCTCTAGGACATTGCTGGGAAGGTTCTTTTTAAAAATATATATTTTATTCAGAGTTTTCCATAAAACATGCATTAAAAAAAATTTCACACATTGCAGATTGTAATTCTTCTATACATCTTTCTCTTATTATTTCTTAACATTGTTTAACATTCATTCCTTATCTGTCTTATTTACTTTTCTATATCTATGTATTCATACAACTCTCTTCCAAACTTACATGCATACCTCATGACTTCCTTGTTTCTTCTCAAACCATATTGTGAAGTTCATACTCATCTATCCCTTTTAAGTAATAATCACAAGTTTCTCTGTTTTCCGTTTCCTTTACATTATCACTCTATTTGATTAACTTTTAAGCCAAATTATTATCTCCCATTCTCTCCCAAATCTCTTTCCATAAGGGATTCAATACTTCCCATACTTTCATATCTTTAGTTGTTTTTTCCTCATCTATCAGAATTGTAAGTTTATCCATATCAACACATCTCTTGAAGCTTACTCAACCATTCCTCAATTGTTGGTATATTTGATGACTTCCAATATTTCGCATAGAGTATTCTAGCTGCAGTCATCATATATGCTAGAATCCTGCAGTTTCTTTTCTGCAGTTGTTCATCTATTTTATAGAACATATTTAGTAAGTAGATCTCTGGATCACGTGGGTAGTTTGTATTAAATATTTTTTAATATTATTCTATGTATTTTGTCCCCAAATTTCCCAGCCTTCTCGCACTTCCACCAACATGAACCTCCAACATGAACTCCCAGCATGTGTTATTGAACGCCTTTTCAGCATCTGCAAAGATCATTAATAACTTTCTCTCATTATGTTGTTCATAGAATTTTAATAAGTTTATTAACATTCTTATATTATCTTTAGCTTGTCTGCCTGGGAGAAATCCACTTTGATTTTTGTAAACCCAGTTTCTCAAAATTCTTTTTAATCTTTCCGCCAGTATATTCGCAAAGATTTTATAATCTATATTTAAAAGCAAAATTGGTCTGTAATTTGCTGGTATTGTCAGATCTTTCCCTTCTTTGGGAATTAGCATTATATCCACCTTACCCCATGATTCGGGGCATTTCCTTTTGTTTATTTCATTTAACAATCTATATAGAGGTTCTAATAATTCTTCTTCAAAGGTCTTGTAATATCATACCGAAAAGCCATACGGGCCTGGGGCTTTCCCAGTTTTCATCCTTCCTATTGCATCTCTAATTTCTAATTTGGAGATTGGCTTATTTAGTTCGATTTTTTGTTCTTCCATTATCTTCGGTATCTCTTCTTTTTTTAATATACTTTATTTTTTTTCCAGACAAAGTACAAGATACAAGATACAAACATAAAAAACCAAGATAGAACATTCCATCTGCTTTTTATATATATTCTATTATATAAAATCATTAATTCGTGATATCTACGTATGGTACTTTATCGCATTTCTTTTCCTTTACATTAACTTCTCATATAAATAAATGAAATAATTTACCCATCCCTTCCTTCGTGTTGTTTTGACTGAATTTGACTGTAGTTTTAATCCTAGATTTAACATAACTTTGCTTACAATAGATTGCATTCAATTCTAGTCTCGGCTCCTCTTTCCCTTGTATATGCTTTAATTTCTCATTTCTGGAGAGTCTATTTATCAAAACCTTATATCATCATTTATTTCATCCTTCCTTTCCCAATATTCTAATACTATCTCCCATTCTTCTCGACATTTGTTTTCTTTCCTGTTCCGTAGTTTGTTTGTCAATATATCTAATTCTAGCGTGTCTAACAATTTATTTTTCCATTCCTATATCGTTGGTCATTCTTTTACTTTCCATTTTTTTGCAATTACCAGTCTAGCTGACGGTATCATGTAGAGTATTGTCCTCCAATATTTGTTGATTTTTGTGTCTTGTGTATTTATTATATTTAACAAATATAATTCTGGGGTGAACTCCATCTTCATTTTTAACATATCCTTAATTGAATCATGTATTTGTATCCAAAATTGTCTTATCACCTTACACCACCACCACATATGAATCAAGGTGCCCTATTTTTGCTACATTTCCAACAGATTCCTGATAAATTTTTATTCATTTTGCTTAGCCTTAACGGTGTCTAATACCACCTCATGGCCATTTTTATGTAGTTTTCTCTAAAAGCTTGACAAGCGGTGAAGGAAAAGGAACTTTTTCTAGCCTTTTCCCAATCTTCTATGTTAATGGTATTACCCAGATCCCTTGGTCACAGAACCATATATTCTTTTATGAAATCTTGTTCAGTGAAACTTAATAGTAGCTTGTAAAATTTTGAAAGTGCTTTGGGTTTATTTTCATCCAACAATAGTTTGTCTAATTCATTGTTTTCTGTCTCAAATCCTTTTTCTTTCTGATCTTCTATAAATTTTTCTTTAACATTATATCTATTCTGTAAGTTCTCTTTTGTGTCTAGCCTTAATGTATTTTCTTTCCCGTAGAACAAGTGAGCGTGCCACCCATATCTGATATCGTGACCCTCCAGATTTAAGACTTTAATGTTGCTTAACTTAATTCATTTTTTAATCCATACCAGTGTCGAAGCTTGGGGTATCTCTCCTTTTTCTAGATATTCTTTTATTTTGGTGTTGAAATCTTTTCTATTTTCCTGATTCTTGTATAATTTCATGTAGTATTCCTTAAATACTCTAATTATGTCTTTTTGCTTTGTATAACTTATTTTCCCAGCTCTTATTACCATAATTACCTTTTTCTCTCTCTCTTTCCTTAGCTTATATGCCAGCCATTTACCAGGCCTATTTGATTGTTCGAAATACTTTTGATGGGCATATTTCATTTTATTTGCAATTTCCATTGTCATGTTACTTTCTAATTATTTTTTCAGACTTAATAACGCTTTACTAACTTTCTCATCATTTTGGTTTCTCTTTAGGGCATTTTTTTCTCCTTTATTTTTTCTTTAAATTCTTTCTCTTTTCTTTGTTTACTTTTTTGTATTCATATTCCTGTTTTAAAAATTGCCCTCTTACAACTGCCTTTCCCGCATCCCAAACTGTGTCTATCGTCGTCCCTTTATCCATATTTTCTCAAAAGTATTGCTTCAAATCTTTCTTTATCTGTTCTACTACTATCTCTTTTTTCAATAATATATCCTTCAGTTTCCAATTGTACTGTATTTTCCTGTAACATGAGCCAACAGTGTGATGCGGCAGCTAAAAAGGCCAATGCAATTTTGGGCTGTATCAATAGAAGTATAGTGTCTAGATCAAGGGAAGTAATAGTGCCACTCTATTCTGCCTTGGTCAGACCTCACTTAGAATACTGTGTCCAGTTCTGGGCACCACAATTCAGAAAGGATATTGACAAATTGGAGCGTGTCCAGAGAAGGGCAACTAAAATGGTGAAAGGTCTGGAAACAATGCCTTATGAGGAGAGACTAAGGGAGCTGGGTATGTTTAGTCTGGAAAAAAGACGGTTTAGAGGCGATATGATAGCCCTGTTTAAGTATTTGAAGGGATGTCACGCTGAAGATGGAGCAGGCTTGTTTTCTGCTGCTCCAGAGACTGGAACACGGAGCAATGGGTGCAAGCTCCAGGAACAGAGATTCCACCTCAACATGAGGAGGAACTTTTTGACAGTAAGAGCTGTTTGGCAGTGGAACACACTCCCTTGGAGCGTGGTGGGGTCTCCTTCCTTGGAGGTCTTTAAACAGAGGCTGGATGGCCATCTGTCGGGGATGCTTTGTGATTTCCTGCATGGCAGGGGGTTGGACTGGATGGCCCTCGTGGTCTCTTCCAACTCTGCAATTCTATGATTCTATTCTATGATTCTATGATTCTAATTCCAAGATCATAGGACTATGATCCAAGATTAACTTTTGTTGGATTTCTATCTTTCTTACATCTTTTAATAGTATTTCAGATATCAGAAACATGTCTAATCTAGACCATGACTTGAATCTATCTGAATAATATGTATAATCACGTACCTGTCCGTGTACTATTAGCCAACAATCTTTTAAGGATAACAAGTCCATCAACACATTTACTTCTTTTGGTAATTTCCCCTGGGCCCTTTTTTGGTTAATTTTGTTGATAGCGTTGATCTATCGAGAGTTGAGTCTAATACACCATTCCAATCCCCAGCAAAGATAAATTTATCATACTCATATTTCATCACCTCTTTTTGGAGTTTTCTATAAAATTTCCCTTTTATTTTCCTGGGGTCCGTAAATCCCTATCATCAAAACCTTATTTTGCATGGCTATCTCTACTCCTATATAATGTCCGTTTACATCATTCAATATCTCATGGGATTCATATCTTTTGTTCACTTAGATTGCCACCACTCTTTTTTTCTGTTCTATTTCATCATATAAAGTTCACCCAAGGCCTTATTTTGCAATAGTTTCCTATCTTGATCTCTAATATGTGTCTCTTGCAGACACACTATCTCGGGCCTTTGTTTTATTAGAAAATGGAACACTAGTCTTCTTTTATTTCGACTATTTACTCCTCTGACATTCCAATTTATTATTCTTCCTTCCATTTTTACATATATTAATAAACTATTTAGATCTCCTTCTTATTCTGTTTCCTGTTCTTCTGTTACATCTACTTCCTCTTCCCCTTCAGATCCACCTATTGCTCCTAATGTCAGGGATGATGGGAGTTGTAGCTCTTCACCTCTGGCTCAAACTCACCACCTTATTATGCAGCAGAGCCGACCAGCTTAGATCAGTGGTTAATGCTTTCCTCCAAAGCAGCAGAGTTTCAGAGAATAGGCTGAAGATCCTGACAAACTCTCCAAGCCTTCTCAATCTTCTCCAGGTGTCTCCAAAACATCTCCAGGATTCACTCAGGCAACTCAGTAGTTTTATATAAAACCTACTTTATTCTTCTATATAAATATACTATATGGTCAACAAATCACAATCTCTATACACTACTCCACAATATCTCCAAACTACTGCACCTCTACTCAACCACAATACATTGGCAAACATTACAATTTTATAGCCATTGTTTATCACCACCCACTAGTTAGTTTCCACCCAGTGGGTGTGTACTTCCATTCTGATTGGTCCATGTAGTTCCACCCATGCTTAAGACCAACCCATGTATTTCAACATTTCACCTTGTACACTTAATGATTCTCAGGTGTTTCCAATCTGCATTCAGTACCTCTGTCCTTGGCTCTCAGGCCTTCTAGATTACATTAGCAGTTTCACCTGTGTAGCTTCATAATTGCTCTTGCTTAGTCATTGTGACTTTCACATACATATTTTATTTCTTTCACTGTATGTCCCATGTTGCATTTTCCTTAACAATCCCCTCCGAAATAAAATATTGTATGTCTTACAATGTCATTCCAACCATTTGTGTCAGCCTTTCATGTTTTTCTGCTGTCAATGCTTTTGTGAACAAATCTGCTATGTTGTGTTGTGTTTCTATATATCTCAATTCTATTTCACCCTTCTGAACCATGTCTCGCACATTTTGATATCTTACACCAACATATTTTGTTCTGTTCTTCAAACTTTCAGTTTCAGCCATCGCTACGCATGACTGTGAATCTTCCAGAATTTCCACTGGTATCTTGTAACTTTCATTTAAATCATTTAACAATTGCTTAATCCACTGTACCTCATTTACTATCTCATTCAAAGCAGCGAATTCTGCTTCCGTTGTGCTTATCACTACATTAGTTTGTTTTCTACTTCTCCAAACTATTGGACTTTCACTATATTTAATTATCATTCCTGTAACTGACTTCTTGTCTCCTAATTCTGATGCAAATGAACTGTCTACATAACAATCTAGATCTGAACTATTGTTTCTTATTATCGATTTCCTATCTAAGGTTCCTTTCAAATATCTCAATAAATGTTTTACCGCTGTCCAGTCTTCAGTTTTTGGATCATTAACCCTTCTAGACAATACATTTACAGCATAAGAAATGTCTGGTCTGGTGTGGCAAGATATGAATTGTAAAGATCCTATTATACTTCTGAAGAGATTCTTGTCCTCAAACGCTCTAGTTGTTTCCTCAGACACAAAACCAGTTGTCATTGGAGCTCTTACTATTTTTGCATTCTGTAATCCACACTTTTCAATCAGTCTTTCAATTTTATTTCTCTGACTTAATAAACAGTGTCCTTCTTCTGTCCATTCAACGCAAATACCTAAATAAGACTTCAATACACCTAAGTCCTTCAAAACAAACTTCTCAGACAATTCTCTTTTTACTGACTCAATTTCCTGTTTTGACTTTGCTGCTACGCACAAATCATCTACATAAATCACTAATACTATGTCTCCTTTTGTATAAACACAAGCATCTGCAATGCTCCTTTTGTAACCTAGCTTAACTAGCTCATCATTGATGCACAGATTCCACGCTCTGGCACTTTGTTTTAAACCATACAACGCTTTCTTTAATTTATATACTCTCTGACTACCATTTTCTTCGAAACCTTGTGGCTGTTCCATAAATATTTCTTCATTCAGAACCGCATTCAAGTAAGCTGTCTCAAAATCAAAATGTTCTACAACTAAATTCCTTTTTACTGCCACAGCTAGAACCATTCTCAGACTTTCTGGCTTTGCAGTTGGAGAATATGTCTTATCATAGTTCTCATACTGCTGTTGTGCAAAACCCTTAGCTACTAACCTAGCTTTATATTTGATACTTCCATCTGGCATTTCTTTCCTTTTGTATACCCATTTACAACCAATTACTTTCTTGTCTTTGGGTCTGTCAACAATTTCAAAAACATCTTTATTTACCAGGCAACCAAACTCATTATCCATTGCATCAAACCATCTTTCCTGTTCTTCACTAGAATAACTTTCCAATTCTTCAAAACTTTCAGGCTCTTCTACTGCTAAACAAGCTCTTGCCTTTGTCACAACAAACCTATCTGGAGGCTTTCTAACTCTATGACTACGCCTGGGAATAAAATCTGCTGTTCTGTCTCTTTCATCCTCACTTTCTCTACTAGGAGTTGTAGTTCTATGACTAAATCTCTTGTCTTCAGTCATTCGAGTAGTAGTAGGCCTAGATGCTATCTCATCATCGGAAGAACTACCACTGCTGCTAGGTGATGCTTCCTGCTTAACTGAAACCCCTCTGTTTCCTGAGGTTGGTTCAGTTTGTGCTTCTGGCTCATTTGAACTCCCTAATCTCAAAAACACTTCTTTATTGGCATGCAGTTTGTCCCAACCAGCATGTCTCTCGAAATTTGCAGACCTAGAATACTCCACTTGTTTTCCTCCCAAATGAAACTTGTAGCTATTTCCAGAATACCCCAAAAACCTAAGCCTTTTGCTTTTGGGTTCTCCTTTCCTCCTGAAACAAGCAGGTGTGTAAACATGAGCAAATTGTCCAAAAACCCTTAAGTACTTGTAATTTGGCATTCTCCCATACAATACCCTGTAGGGAATGTCTTCAATTTCTGAATGATACAATCTGTTACTGATATGTATTGCAGTCAAAGTTGCTTCTGCCCAAAAACTATCTTTCACCCCTGCATCTGCCATCATACAAGCAGTAATTCTTTTTATATCTTGTATTTTCTTCTCTGCTAACCCATCCTCACTAGGACAAGCAGGGTTTGTAGTTTCATGCCTTATTCCCACCTTTTGAAACCAGTTAAACAATTGATTATTTAAAAATTCTCCTCCTCTATCAGTAATAATGGTGCCTACTCTGCTATCAAATTGTCTTTCCACCATTCTTACCCATGCTTTTAAACTTTGCCCAGCGTCAGATTTGTTTTTCATTATTCTCACAAATGCAAACCTTGTATACCTATCAACAATTACTAGGAAATACTTGCTTCCCCCTAAGGACAAGCAATTAGCTTGGGCGACATCTGCATGTACATACTGAAATGGTCTTTGAGCAATTCTTTTTGTTTTCTTAGCTACTGGAAAAGCTCTGACCTTTACCTGATGACATAACGTACAATCTAAGTGGTTTTTACATTCAGTAACTTTTAAATCTGGACACATCCTGATTAAATTCTTTAAACATTTGAAGCTCGCATGGCCGAATTTTCTGTGAAGCTCGTGTATGCAGTCTTTGTGGATTGGAATATTTTCTATGTTATTAGCTTCTTCAACCCTGTAGCTATCAATATTGTCCTCCAAATAATAAAGTTTGTCCTTTTTCAAACCTATGCCACGCAATTCCCCATTCAGTTTTATCTTACACATGTTCTTTTCAAAGATGACTGTGTAGTCTCTTTCTGTTAATCTGCTTACTGATAACAAATTATTTTCTAACTCCTTTACATGTAAGACATCATTAAAATTCTCTTTTAGCCCTGGAATGTACACAGTACCCATTTGATTTACTGTACTGAGCTCTTTCCCATCAGCCAAAACTACAGCATTTACATTAGCTGATTTTCTATTACTTATTAAATTTATATCATTACACATCGAAGATGTGGCTCCTGAATCAACTAGCCATTTAGAATTTGCATTTTGTTTTTCCTTAATCATGGTTGCAAACCCCTTTTTATTACCACTGTCCCTCAAAAATGGAGGTCTGGACTGTTTTTGATACTGCCGCGGCTGCCATCTGCTCTCTGCTTGCTTGCGTCTCTCAGCTGCAAAATGTTTACAATGTCTCTGCAGATGACCAACCTTCTTACAATAAAAGCACCTCCGTTGCTCCCTTGTAGAGGCTGCTTCCTCCTGCGTTCGCCAGTCAGGAGTTGTTTGTTGTTTTGGCACAGTCTTTAAGCTTGCTGAGTCACCCTGCTCAGACATTCTTCTCTGATTCTCTTCCAGTATTCTGGCCACAATTAAGTCTCTATTAAGCTCAGCTTCTGGCAAGTTCTGCAAGCTGTTTGTTATGTTGTCCCACGAAGAGTCTAGCGATTCTACTAAAATGTAGCATTGCTGCTCTTTGCTAATTTGCACTCCCCTCAGTTCAGCTTGCACAAACAAATCTTGCATTATTTTTAAATGTTCTATCACACACTGCCCTTTAGCCATCTTTTGCCTGTATATTCTTTTAGACCATAGCATTTTTGCAAAAGCAGTTGAAGGAGTGTGTAATCTCTGCAAGGTATCCCACACATCCTTGGCGGACGTTTTATCTCTGACGTCATTAATTAAGGCTTCTTCAAGCATGAGATAAAGACAGGCTTTTGCTTTACTATCTCTCTCTTGAGTGGCTTCATCAGCATCGGCTGCCAGCCCTGTTTCAACTGTTGACCACAGACCTTCCTTTACTAGTAGAGATTGGGCATAAATCTTCCAGGTAGAGTAGTTGTTTCTATTTAATTTACTAAACTTTAGTATTTCCATCTTGATTTGTGCAGTGACTCAATTTGACACAGTCCTTCTGAGTATGCACAGCCGACCCGTCTGGGCTTAAGCAAAACACAAAATGATTTACTTCTGAGGCTTATCAGTGCAGCACAAACAGCTTGCTTTGATCTATCGTCCACAAAGCTTTCTTCCACTCTCTGGAACTTTCAGCTTCTGTGGATGCTGGGTGCTCTAGTAACTGGGCCCATAACCCTTGTCAGGGATGATGGGAGTTGTAGCTCTTCACCTCTGGTTCAAACTCACCACCTTATTATGCAGCAGAGCCGACCAGCTTAGATCAGTGGTTAATGCTTTCCTCCAAAGCAGCAGAGTTTCAGAGAATAGGCTGAAGATCCTGACAAACTCTCCAAGCCTTCTCACTCTTCTCCAGGTGTCTCCAAAACGTCTCCAGGATTCACTCAGGCAACTCAGTAGTTTTATATAAAACCTACTTTATTCTTCTATATAAATATACTATATGGTCAACAAATCACAATCTCTATACACTACTCCACAATATCTCCAAACTACTGCACCTCTACTCAACCACAATACATTGGCAAACATTACAATTTTATAGCCATTGTTTATCACCACCCACTAGTTAGTTTCCACCCAGTGGGTGTGTACTTCCATTCTGATTGGTCCATGTAGTTCCACCCATGCTTAAGACCAACCCATGTATTTCAACATTTCACCTTGTACAGGTGTTTCCAATCTGCATTCAGTACCTCTGTCCTTGGCTCTCAGGCCTTCTAGATTACATTAGCAGTTTCACCTGTGTAGCTTCATAATTGCTCTTGCTTAGTCATTGTGACTTTCACATACATATTTTATTTCTTTCACTGTATGTCCCATGTTGCATTTTCCTTAACACCTAACACCTCTTCTTCTTCAGTTTTTGATTCTACCAATACCTCCTCTTCAACTTCTAGTTCTTCATCTTCTTCTTCGTCTCTTTCTCCTCTTCTCAACAGTTCCTGGGTTATTATTTCTGTCTTTTCACCTTCTCCACTCACCTCAATCTTATTTTCTCTCTTCTTTATGCTTTTGTTCCTATATTTTTTTGTTTAATTGTTTCTGTTTCTATTACCATCTCTTCTTTTCCTTTAGAATTAATACCATATTCTTCTTTATCTTGATTTGTTTTCTCATTTCTGTTTTTGGTTTCGGTTTCATTATTATCTCTTTTTTTTTACCATTACCATTTACCTGTTCCTTTTGTATTTTCTCCAGCAAGTTTTTTGCTTTGGGTATAGTGTTTATAAGATATGTCCTCATCCAATATGTTACTGAAACTCCTTCTATTTTGTTCCATTTATACCCTATTTGTTTTTTTCTTAGAACTCACGTTAAAAAATTATATTCTTTCCTTTTTTTCAAAATTTGGGTAGGTATATCTTTGTAAATTTTTAATATTTGCCCTTCTATATTCAAGTTTGTCTTAATACTTTTTTGAATTATTATATCCTTCTCTCTTTCCCTTACAAAGTATACTACTATATCCCGAGGTAGGTTTTTTTCACTGTCCAAGAATTTATCCTGAATAGCTTATCTACCTCAAGGTCAAGCTGCTCCTGGTCCCAGCCTATATATTCTGCCAATGCTGGAATCACCCTCATTTCTAAATCTTCATCTTTCTCTTCCATTAATCCTCTATCTGTCATCTGTCAGGGATCTGTCATCTGCCATCTGTTGGGGATGCTTTGATTGTGATTTCCTGTGTGGCAGGGGGCTGGACTGGATGGCCCTCATGGTCTCTTCCAACTCAACAATTCTATGATTCTGATTCTCTAATTTTAATACATTTCCCTCTTTTATAACTCTCCTGTACCAATTTCTGATTTTCTTCTTGCTCGATTTTAACCTCTAATGATTGAGTTCTTTTTCTAAATTATCCATTTTTATTTGTAAATCTTGTAAATCTTAACTGATTTTGTTTATATCTTTCGTTGCCATCTCTAATTGTGATCCAAATTTTTCAAGTTGTTTTTGCAGGTCTACTTTTATTTCCCCCTTCAATCCCTTCATTTCAGATTTCAATTCCAGGCTTAACTTTTTAAATTCTTGTAGCGATAGCATGTTTGTATCTCCAATCTTTGTTGACAATTCTATTGATGATCTCCTGACCTCTTGTGTTTGTGACCTCATCTGGGTCATCATTTTCTTAGAGATCGGCATCTCTCTCAATTCTTTCCTAGAATTGTTTCTCACAATATTATAATTAATATAATTAAAGGTTTCCCAATTAATGTAAATGTAGATATTTATCTATTTTTAATTTGGCTCAAGTTGTATCCAAATATATCAAATTTTTAATTAAATAGTTAAATAATTAATGGTTGATTTAAATTAAACTAAATACTTTTCCCAATTGATTTGTAGATCATTGTAAATCCAAATACATATATATCAACTTCCTTGTTCATAATACTTTATCCTTAATTATGCAAAGTACCAAGTTCATAAATTTTATGCTATACCTTAATTAATTAATCAATTAATTAATATTCCTTAAATTTTTCAATTAATCAATTAATTCATTAATCAGTTCATTCTATCAAATATCTACCAATTAATCCTCCACCAAATCTCCCCTGTTCTTTATGTAATTATAAATTTATATAATATATAATCTTAAGATTATCTATATACTATTTCTTAGAATCCATTCATTTCCATTTATACAACTTAAATTAAAAAATTATATTTCTGCCAAAAAAGAACTGTAAACAATATAACAATTAATTCAATTACTTGTGACCAATTAATTCAAGGTAGTAAACAATTAATTCAAAGTAGTACTAAGTAGGCTTGAGTCAAAGTTCATATACAATTCATTGCAGTGATAGTAATGTCCAAATCCTATATAATTCATATACAATTCTCCACTTACTGAATTAGTGCTTGTGGTTCAGATATATATCTATTTGTATAACTACATTAATTAACCATATAACTACATATAGTACACGACTTTACATAAATTTACCTCATGAATTTCCAATAGTATTTTATAGTTAAATTGGCTGTAAATAAAGCACAAGAAAAATACCTTTCTTTTCTAGCACTTCTAATTTCTCTTTCTGTATTAGTCTCTATGAGGGTATAGCTACTTTATGCTTTATACCTTCTACTATCTTCACCTCTGTATCCCTCTTTTCCTTTCTATTCTCCTTTTATTTAGTTCTCTTCCACATTTCTCTTACTGCTCTTATCACCTTTTTTCCTATTTACTATTCTGTCTTATTTTTCTCCAGTTCGTTCTTTCTCCAGTTTGTTCTTTGACTTCCTCCTTCCGTACTTTGATTCACCTCCTCTTTCTCCACTTTAATTTCTCTTAGTTTAATTTCTTTATTCTGCTTCACTCTCTCTCCTGCTTTTCAAATTCAAGTTGGGTCTCTTTCTCTTTCTCCAGCTGAGGTCAAATTGCCACGTCTCTTTTTAATCCTTTCCCCCCCTTTCTCTTAGTGTTGCTTTAAGGTTCCATCACAGTCCGTCACAGTTATTTACCTCAGGAACCTCATTTCTACAGCTATAACTAATCTTCTTGCTGTTTGCTTTTCCAAACCCACCTCTCCTCATGTTTCCCCGGGCTTTCTGTTTCCTTTTCAGCTTCTAAGACTAACTCTTGCTTGAAACTAGGCTCCATATTTTCCTTTCCTCTTCTTGTTAGCTGTTTCTTTCTCCCTCTTCTGCTTTCACCTTTACTACCCTGTTCAGGTTACAATCGCTCCACTCCATGTTATACTTCTGTCCTCCTTTACTCCTTCTTTCCTCCAGTTCTTCTAAGCTAAAAGTTTAATTGGATTTATTAAAGATGAGAAAGGGAAAATAGTAATTTGATAAAGGATAAATTAAAAATATTTCAGGATTTCTACCAAAAATTATACTCTGCATGAGAACCACAAACAGTATTGGAAAAATATATTTTAAAAAAATTGTAAAGTCACTATTAAAAAGGAGAATGAAGAACTAATGTAACAGTTTATATCAGAAGAAGAAATAGAGGAAACTATTAATAAACTGAAAATGGGAAAAGTTCCAGGAGAGGATAAGCAGGGATCTGAATATTATAAAATATTTAAAAGAATATTAATACCTGGAATGAAAGAATTATATAATAGCATTTTACATAAGATGAGATCCTACCATCTACAATCATATTAATCCCAAAACCAGATAACAATTTAACAGACCCAGGTTCATATAGACCAATATCATTAATAAATCAAGATGTAAAAATTCTATCTGCAATAATGGCTAAGAGGATGAATAAATGTATGCATAAATATATTCAAAAGATCAGTGTGGATTTACAGCTGGTAGGCAGATGGCTAATCTAACTGGAATACTCATAAATATAATAGATATAATTAGAAAGGAGAAAAGTAAGGCAGTGCTGATAGTCCTGGATATATTCAAAGCCTTTGATTGTGTGGAGTGGCCGACAATGAAAAGCATAATGAGAACCCTTGGGTTTGGAGAAAAAAATTAGGGTCTTAATTGATCAACTATATACAAATAGTACAGCAATAGTAATGGTTAATGATGGTATGACAAAACAAATAAACCTAGCTAGGGGAACATGACAAGGTTGTCCACTCTCCCCAATATTATTTGCTATAGTGATAGAAATATTGGCTAATGTATTTAGAGGAGATGATAGTATTACAGGGATAGGATATAATGATAATATAAGTTAAATATGTTTGCAGATGATACTTTAATAACGATACAGGATCAATTAGAAAAAATGCAGGAGACAAAGCTGCATCTGAACCAATTTGGAAAAATGACAGGCCTGCAAGTAAATTGGAATAAATCAGAAATGATGATATTTAATTACACAAATGCAGAATAACAAAACATGATGAGCAAAAGGAAATATATTAAAATAAGGAAACAAATAAAATATTTAGGAATAGATATTACAACAGAATTAGAAAAGTTAGAGAATTTTTTATCATATTAAATAAAGATATGGTGAAAAAATAGAAAATTATGGAAAAATTAAACTTTCATAGTTGGGTAGAATAGTACTTATAAAAATGAAAATTTTACCAATTTTTTTTATTTAGAATGATACCTATTAATATATCCTAGGTGGAACTGAAAAAATGGCAAACCATGATAAATAATTATTGTAATGGAAGTAAAAGATCAAGAATTTTTTTAAAAGATGGTATAAATCTCAAAAAAGGGAGACTTAGATCTACCTAATTTGAAGTTTTATTATGTAGCGAATCAATTGAGATATATTATTGATAGTGTAGTAGAATCGGATGAAATTAAGTGGTTGGAAACAAATAAACAAAAATGGATTTAAAATTAAGAAATATATATATATATATATATATAGTGGGAAACTGGGAAGAAATTTAGGGAAAGACTGCAGAATGTCTCCTTAAAGAATATAGTAGATATTTGGGCTAAATACAAAACACTACTGATTCTGGGAATATCTCCATTAACTCCAGAGAGATCGGGGAAGATGGCGCTGAGGCAGCAGCCACTGTAAAGAGCTACTCCTCCACAGCTTATCTTTATTACCTTCAACACCCAGAAAGAACAAAAAGATTAGAGGAAAATTAAATCTTGGGCATAAAATTAAACTAAACCTTCGGACACTATCAATCATCATGGGAAAAATAAAGAAGAGACAACATACCCCATCTGCATGACAAGTTGTATTTGAGCCAAAGAAACAGATAGAAGCATAGAATCATAGACCTGTAGAGTTGAAAGAGACCACAAGGGCCATCCAGTCCAACCCCCTGCCATGCAGGAAATCATGATCAAAGCATCTCTGACAGATGGCCATCCAGCCTCTGTTTAACGACCTCCAAGGAAGGAGACCCCACCACGCACCAAGGGAGTGTGTTCCACTGCCGAACAGCTCTTACTGTCAAAAAGTTCTTCCTAATATTGAGGTGGAATCTCTGTTCCTGGAGCTTGTACCCATTGTTCCGTGTTCTAGTCTCTGGAGCAGCAGAAAACACGCTTGCTCCATCCTCAACGTGAAACCCCTTCATACACTTAAACAGGGCTACCATATCACCCCTTAAACTGTTTTTCCCCAGGTTAAACATACCCAGCTCCCTAAGTCTTTCCTCATAAGGCATGGTTTCCAGACCTTTCACCATTTTAGTCGCCCTCCTCTGGACACGCTCCAATTTGTCGATATCCTTTTTGAATTGTGGTGCCCAGAACTGGACACAGTATTCTAGGTGAGGCCTGACCAAGGCAGAATAGAGCAGCACTATTACTTCCTTTGATCTAGACTCTATACTTCTATTGATGCAGCCCAAAATCGCATTGGCCTTTTTAGCTGCCGCCTCACACTGTTGATGCATGTTGAAGTTGACTGCTTTTTAACAACCAGAGAACCATAGCCTGTAAGTAATTTAAATCCTTCTAAACTTTCTGGTGGATGAGAATCTTTAGAGTGGGAATTACAAGCACAGAGGCAGAATGCCAGCAATTTAACTCCTCTTCTCTAGAAGAGATAGCACACCCACTCGTTCAGACCCAGACAACTGCAATTTGTTCAGTAGCAGCACAGCTCTTACAAGTGTAAATACAAACCTAACAAACTTAGAAAACAATACATCTGACCTCCTAACAAGACAGTGCTTGCTGACAGCACAGTCATCTCAATTTTTGAGCAGCTGTCCACAATTAAAACACATATATAATCCAAGACACTGCTATCATTCCCAGCATGGAAAGTGAAAGGATAAATGAAGCAGCTGCCTTTGCTGCCTAAAATATGGAGATTTCATGTGTATAGCAGAGAGAGCAATTTGGAACCTGCCATGTTCCTTTTGGAGTCTCTGGAATGCCAGTGTAGATCATTTAGTAAATATTCCTTAGGTATAATATCTGATCGTACATAATCATGCAAGGAGGCCCCCACCCTAGTGTTAAAATCTCCCAGTAAAATCACAGTTGCTTTAGGGTGTTTTGTCTTTATCTCTAAGACTATCTTTTCTAAGTGTACCCTGATATCTGGAGAAAAGCAGGGCAAGGAATATTATGTAGAGAATAAGTTGAGATATATTATTGATAGTTTAGTAGAATCGGATGAAATTAAGTGGTTGGAAACAAATATTATTATAGCACAAGCTTTTTGTTCTTCATAAATTTTCTCCACATTTTGTGTAATAAATGCTCCAAATCCCAGTTCTTTTAATACCCTAATTAAGAAGGACCAGTTGACATTATCAAATGCTTTCTCCATGTCCACAAAAATTATTGCGGCTTTCTTTTCATTGTTCTTTTCGTAATACTCCAATGCGTTTACGATTGTACGTATATTAGCTGACAAAGTTCTTCCAGGAAGTAATCCATTCTGATCTGTATGAATTATGTCTTTTAGGGTCATTTTTAGTCTATTTGCAAGTATTGTGGCATAAATTTTATAATCCACATTCAGAAGTGAAATCAGGCAATAATTTTTTACTTCCATTTTATCTTTTCCTTCTTTTGGTAACACTACACTATTTTCTGTCTTCCAAGTATCCGGTAATCCTTCAATATGAGTTAAGTTTATAGTCTTATGAAAATATGACATTATTTCACTTTCAAAAGTCTTATAAAATAGTGCAGTGAAACCATCAGGTCCTGGAGCTTTACCAACCTTAAGATTTTTAGTCGCCTTTGAGATTTCTTCCATGGAAAATGGTTGAGATAAATTCGATCTTTGTTCTTCTGATAAGGTCGTAAATTTATTCTCTTTAATATATCTGCTAATTTCCTCTTTGTATCATAGAATCATAGAATTGTAGAGTTGGAATGACCGTATCCTTCTTCTTGAGTTTGCCCTCTACATAAGGATGTATAGAACCCGAGGAAAGTATTTTTAGTGTAAAATTTGTTTATTATTACAAATTACTCGTACATGTACATGTACAATAGCTGTATACACAATATCTCACATTAAGTTTATTTTACATTGGTTACATTTAACGTTGATAACTAACCATAAAAGGTATTAA
Source organism: Gambelia wislizenii (assembly GCA_030847615.1). NCBI lineage: Eukaryota > Metazoa > Chordata > Lepidosauria > Squamata > Crotaphytidae > Gambelia > Gambelia wislizenii. The sequence continues at coordinate 13,157,750 of JAUMIR010000013.1, forward strand.
AAAAAACCCACAATGACTTCCCTCGTACAAATTAACACAGAGGGTTTGCTATTTTTTTCTCTCTTATTATCTTCCCTCCTTTAACCTAATTAACATAACTTCGTTTGTACTTTTCTTTCTTTTAATTTGCGCTAACCTCCTCCCATCTCTTACTGTTTTTCTCTACTTGTTCCTTATTCCTCTTCCCTTCCTTTCTCCGTTCCTGAGTCAATTCCTAGATCCGCCACCAATTTCTTATATTTCCTATTTGTAGTACTATATATCCAAGATTCTAAGTTATATCTCCACATCTCGCTCAATATTCCACCTTCTCCGGCAGTACTCAATTACCGGTTGCCATTCCATTTCAGTCTTCCCAACCATGTTATGATTTACTATTCATGTTAATTTATTGTTTTCTCTCATTGTTAATACTTTAGTGAGCCATATTTCTATTGAGGGTTCTTCTTTATTTCTCCAATTAGCGGCTATAACCAAACGGCTGCTGTACACAAGTATAGTATTATTCTCCAGTACCTTCTACGTTCCAATATTGTTAACGGCGTCGTGATATTTAAAAGGTATAACTTTGGAGTTAGTTCAAACTCAATACCCAACATTTTATGTATTACTGTATGAACCTTCTGCCAGAATTTGTGTATAACCGGACAGGTCCACCACATGTGTTTAAGTGTACCTATTTCTTTTTCGCATTTCCAACAGTCTTGCCCTTTCTGACCATACATTTTATGTATCCTGGACGGGGTCAGGTACCATCTATTGCATATCTTGAAATAATTTTCCTTCAGGTCTTGGCATGCCGTGAACTTCTTGGTTTGTCTCCAAGCTTGCTCCCATTCTTCTAATCGTATATCTTCCCTCACATCTCTGGCCCACTTAATCATCGCTTCTCTTACTGTTTCTGTTTCAAGCAGGTTGGAGATGAAACAATCATATAACCTTGCTATTTTCTTTCGCTTGTCATCCCCTATGATTCTCTCATACTCCAATTCCTCCTCCTGGAAGCCATATTCGCTTTCGTCTCTCTTGTACCTGCTCTGTATTTGTTGGTATGCGAACCAATTGAGAAGCCAAGCCTGCTGTTGCAATTCTTCTCTCATCCTCATTCGGGTCTTCCCGTCTTCCTCTCTCTTGATCAGATCCTTATAAGCAATCCATTTGTTTGATTTCCCAAGGTAACCCCACCTTCCAAAGAAAGCCTCAGCCGGAGAAATCCATTTTGGCATCTTTCCAAAGTAGTATTTATGTAATCTGTTCCATCCATGTAGCAGTGCTCTGCGTACAATATGATTGTTAAAGTCTTTATGCACGGTCGCTTTATTATATCCCAGGTAGGCATACCAGCCTAATCTTAATCCCGCTCCTTCTAATGTTAATAGTTTAGAATCCCCGAGTCTAATCCAGTCACTTAACCAAATAACTAAGCAAGCTGTGTGATAAGTTTGTAGGTCTGGGAGGCCCAGTCCTCCATTCTCGTTTTTTTCGATTAGGGTTTGCTATTTTATTCTCGCCTTACGCCCATTCCAGATGAAGTCGCTTAGGTCTCTTTTCCAAATTTGAAATGGCTTATCATTAGCTATAATTGGCAGGTTCTGGAACAAGAATATCAATTTCGGAAGGATGGACATTTTGATCGCTGCAATTTTCCCCATCAATGAGAGATTTAACTTTGACCAAATTGCTAAATTCTGTTTAACTGTTTTCCAAGTTGTCTCATAGTTATTACCATATAGGTCCAAGCTCCTGCCTGATACCCAAATCCCGAGATATTTCACCTTCTATTTTATTTTTCATATAGCTCTTTCTTCTAGGCTTTCTCGCTCCTTTTTAGATATATTCTTCGCCAGGATTATCGTTTTGTCTTTGTTTAACTTAAATCCTGCATATGTCCCAAATTCCGCTATAGTCTCCATTAAATGATCTATATTTTCCAGCGGGTTCTCTAATATGATGGCTATATCATCAACAAATGCCCTGACCTTATATTCATAGTTCTTAATTATCAATCCTTGTATTTTCTTATCCTTCCTAATTTTATTCAAAAGAATTTTGAGCAGTGTTATGAAAAGCAGAGGCGAAAGAGGACACACCTGTCTGGTTCCTTTCTGTATCCGAACCTCTTGTGTTTGTTCCCCATTTATGAGAATCGACGCTCTTTGTTCCGTGTATATTTGTCTTATATTATCTGTCATGAACCACCCGAACCCTAGTTCTTCTATCGTTCTGATCAAGCAACACCAACTGACGTTATCGAAAGCCTTCTCTGCGTCAGCAAATATTATGACAGATTTACGTTCATTGTTTATCTCCAAGAACTCCAATGTGTCGATTACATATCTGATGTTTGTTGAGAGTAACCTTCCAGGGAGGATCCCGCATTGATCTGTATGTATTGTTTCTTTTAGTACTTCTTTTATTCTACTCGACAGCATGCTGGCATAAATTTTATAGTCCACATTTAGTAGGGCGGTAATTCTTGAGGTCTGTTCTTTCTTTGCCTTCTTTCCAAACCACTGTAATGTTTGCCATCTTCCATGTATCCAGCATCCCTTCTTTGTGGACCAGATTGATAACTTCTAGGAGATGCCTTGATATTTCTTTCACAAATAACTTGTAGAACATATCCGTAAAACCGTCCGGACCAGGTGTTTTGCCCCTTTTGAGTTCCAAAATTGTCTTATTTAGTTCTTCCATAGAAACAGGTTGGGAGAGTTTTATTTTATATTCTTCCGGCAATTGGGTAAACTTGGTTTTTAATATAGCTATTCATTTCATTCTCCCAGGTTTCTTCCTGCTCTTCTTTCTTATATAAAGAAGAATAAGTTTACAAAAGGCTTCTTAATATCCTCTTGAAACGTTAGTTCTTCACCTTCCACTCTAATTTCATTTAACGTTTTGTTCTATTTTTATATCCTCCTGACTTGTCACTATTTTCTCTTCTGATTTGACTTCTGTAATTAGTTTTTTCCACTTCCTTTTTAAATCTATAAGATAACCACCTTCCTGATTTATTGGCCTGCTTGAAATGTCTTTGTTCTATTTTCTTTGTCTTGGCACTAATCTCTTCAATCATATTTGAATCGATCTTTCTTGTTAATAGCTTTATTTCTTTTTGTAGAGTTTTGTTCTGTGGTTTTTCTCTTAATTTTTCTTCTTTTAATTTTAGATCTGAGAAGAACTTCTGGGTCTTTTCTTTCTTTGCCTTAGCAATCTCTACCTTTTTGTAGGAAAATTCCTCTGATTGTGACCTTAAATGCTTCCCATACTGTTTTCATCTTGATATCTTCCTTTTTATTACTTTTAAAATATGATTTGATTTCATTCCTCACTTTTTGTACAAATATTTCACTTTCTAACATAAAATCTTTTCATCTCCAAATATAGTCTTTCTTAGGCAGTCTCATATGTATTTTTATTGGGTTATGATCAGACATGACTTTCGGTATTATTTCCATTGATTTTATCTTAGATACCAAATCCTTGGGTGACCAGAACATATCAATCCTTGACATTGTTTTCTGTACATCTGAGTAGAAAGTATAGCCCTTCTCAGTTTGATATTTTGTTGTCCAGATGTCAACAAAATTAAACTCTTCCATCATATCAAAGCAGATCTTTGGTAATTGTGAGAGTATGCTTGCATGTATGATTGTGTGTATGTATGGATTCCTGGTGAAACAAGGCCTTAAAATGAACCAAGAAAATGAATGCTGTGCAAAGCATTGCTTGAGACGAAACTTGGAAGCTGGACAAAGAAAAGGAGAAAACTTGGAAGCTGAGATGAGGTGCTGACCAAGCATAACCAAAGACAATGGGACCTGACAACCTGGCCTGGAAGTGTTCTGTACAAGTGAGTGGACTGCTGGCCAGGCATGACATAGACAATACCAGCTGTCGGCATGATTGAGGAAGTTCTGAGTGAACATGGAACACACCTTGATCTGCCTAAGGAACTGTCATGAGATCATGCCAGCTCAAAAAGCATGCAGTTCTCAAGGAAGGAGATGGAAAAGGTATAAGAGCTGGGACATTTTTGGCTTTGCTTTCATGGTTCCTGTACCCAGGGCAACAGGCCATCCACACCTTCATGGACGTTTGATCACCGTTCAGGGAAGGATCATTGTGAGTATGTGGTGTAAGTGTGTGTGTGAATGGAAAAGAGCTCTTGATACTTAACTGAATGTTTAATGTCATGTCTAAATACATGTTACATGCATAGTGACTGAAAACCAAATTTGGTCTCTCTGTGACTTTTTGCCTGTCACTTCTCTTGGAAAATCTTAAACACTACCTGATTAAAAGGACCTCTTGTGGCCGTAATATAATCTGCATTGATTTTCTTTGTAACATCCTGATCTATCTCTTCATCCATCTAAAACTCCAAAATTGAAATCTCACGTAAGAATCATTGTTCCTTTTTCTAATTTCCCCATTTCCAACATAAGTTTCTTAAAGAATTGCTCTTTTCTTTCCAATGGAGCATACATTGATATAATATATACTCCCATATTAGTGAGTTTAACTTCTACTCCAATAAAGTGGCCTGCAGTATCACTAAAAACTCCCTTCGCCTCATATTTTTTATTCACGTATATCACAACCCCCTTCTTTTTCTTCAAAGCGGAGGAGGTCTTGGCCAAATTTGGTCTTGGCCAAATTTGATGTTTTTCAAGTATTTACTATCACTCTGATGTATCCCCATCTCTTGTAGACAAGTAATATCTGATCTGTTTTTTCCAAGAGGTGAAATATGCGTCTCCTTTTATTTTTTTTTATTAGTAATTTTTATGAAGTTACATAACATAACTACTTAGCACACATCTGATTATGATATATAGTCTCATATTATATGTAACTTTCATATTACATTCCTAAAAGAAAAATACATCATTGTTGTCTTGATGAAACATAGTCCTATTATTACATATTAGTATTATTACATAACTTTAGTAATTACCCAAGCTCAAAATGTTTTCATCTTTCTTCACCACATCTTCTATCCATTATTTGTGTGTATATATACTTCCAATATGTACCCCTTTACATTTATCAGAGATTTTTCTCTTTTTTTGTTATAATTTTTATTACAAATTATTCTTCATTAACATACACTTATTTGTAACCATACACTTTTTACATTGCTTATATACATTAGGTTAAAATAATTGACTTCCTCTGTAAAAATAACTCAAGGGATTTTTTCATTTAAAGCTGCTTTCTTGTAACTTCCCTTCTTATTCTGAATAAAAACCTACCATCCATACGTTGCTCTAATGACACTACCTTTAACCATCTTTCATCTTTATTGTTACCTATATTATTTTATAGGTCATTCCCTTAATTACGATGTTTCTTCTTATTTGTGAACACTCATAGTGATGTTCCACCTTTTCCTACAGTAGTTAGATATTGGGGACTATTCCATTTCTAATTTCTCTGTTGGTTTTTTGCTCAATATGTGTGTTAATTTATCATTGTTTCTCATCTCTAATAACTTCTCCAACCAATCATCTATTTTCGGTGTTTCTTTACTCTTCCATTTTGCAGAGGCAGTTATCCGTGCTGCCGTACATGAGTACAGCAGTATCCTCCAGTATTTCCTCTCCGCTTCCTTATTTATCATTGACGTAATATTTAACAGATAAAATTTCGGATTCAAGTCGAATTGTATATTTAGTGCCTTCTGTATTATTGTATGAACTTTTGACCAGTATTTACTCATTTCCGGACAGTACCACCACATGTGCATTAGTGTACCTGGTGTTGCCTCACATCGTCAATACATTTTTTCTCTTGTTCCGAATATTTTATTTAGTTTTATTGGCGTTAAATACCAACTGTTACTCATTTTAAGATAATTTTCCTTCAGTGTCTGGCTTGCTGTAAGCTTTGATGTCTCCCTCCACGCCTTTTCCCATTCTTCCATGGTGATAACCTCTCGGACATCATTGGTCCATTTGACCATTGCCTCCCTCACCGATTCTGTTTCCAATTGCCTAGACAGAAGTAAGTTGTATAATTTAGCTATTTTCTTTTTTTCATCTCCCCATAGAATTTTATCTACTTCTGTCTGTTCCTTCAAAAATCCAAAATTCTCTTTGTCCCACTTATATCTGTTATTTATCTGTTGGTATGTCAGCCAATTTATTTCCCATCCTCCTTCCTTCAACTCCTCTTTTGTTTTAATTTCTTCTGTTCCTTTGTCCTTTTTAAGTAGATCAGCGTATTTTATCCACTTATTCGTTCTTCCTATTGTTCCCCATCTGCCAAGAAAAGCTTCAACTAGAGAAAGCCAACCTGGTAGTTTCTTATAGAACAGCAATTGAATCTTTTTCCAGATTTGTAACAAGGCTTTCCTTACAATATGATTATTGAAGTCCTTATGAACCACAGCTTTATCGTATCCCAAGTAGGCGTGCCAGCCTAGTCTTAAGCCAGCTCCTTCAAGCGTGAGTAGTTTGTGGTTTTCCAGCTTAATCCACGTAGAGATCCATATCAGACTGCAAGCTCTATAGTAAAGATTTAAGTCAGGTAACGCCGTGCCGCCTCTTTCCGGTCTTTCTATCAAGGTCTGCCATTTTATTCTTGGCTTTCGGCCATTCCAGATACAATCACTTAAATCCCTTTTCCAAATTTTAAATGGCTTTTCGTTTGTGAGTATTGGCAGATTTAGAAATATAAACATTACCTGAGGCAGCACCGACATTTTGATTGTCGCTATTCGACCCATCAATGAGAGATTTAGTTTTTTCCATTTTTCTAATTCTGTTTTTATTTTTGCCCAAGTTTTTTTATAGTTGTTATCATAGAGGTCTGGGCTTCTTTTAGTGATCCAAATTCCCAATACCTCACTTTTTTTTTCAATTTTGCATTCCGATAATCTTTCCAAAATATCTTCCTCTTTTTTCATAATGTTTTTCGTCAATATTAGGGTTTTATCCCTATTAATTTTAAAACCTGCAAAAGAGATTTTTCTAAACTAAATATTCAACTAATGTCCTATATATTTAATAAAGTCCTTATGTTTCTTCTAAACTTCCCTTATCTATACGTTAAATTTGATCTAAAACTTTCCTTTCTTTCTTTTCCAGATATATCTTTATCTTTATCTTTATCTTTACAGATCAAATTAATCCAGAATTTTCCATTTTCTTTTCCAGAACTTTATAACAGGAGCCCATTCTTCTTCTATTAAATTATCCATTTTGTCTTTTAATAGTGTTGTTAATTTATCCATATCTTTCATGTCCTTTAATTTAATTACCCAATCTTCAATGGTAGGCAGTTCTTTCTTTTTCCAATTCGCTGCACACAATAGTCTTGCTACAGAGATCATGTATAAAATCGTTCTCCATGAGCCTTTAGTTATTTTTGTTTCTAATTCATCTACCATATTTAACAAGTATATTTGTGGCTTCATTTGATACTTAATATTTAGCCTTGGTATTTAATCCTTTGACATTCCAAGATATTATGTTTAACAACATTATTATATATCTGCATTTTCCAATTCTCCACCACCTTCAGCCATGTTCTTTTTTCCATCCTCATCAATTCATCATTAGTCTCCTCTTCTTCATCTACTCCAGTATCACTCTTTAATCTCCTCCTCTTTTTGTTTATTTTTTATCAAGTTGTTTCCTAATATCCTATGAACTCTTTTCTCTTCTTCGTCTTCTTCTATCATAATATTTTTGTTCTTCATCATTCCGTTTCCTTAGAAACTCCTTTGCAGTCTCAACCAAATTTATTTTGTACCTTTTTTGTTGATACGTAAAGGAGATCCCCTCCAGACGGAGATCCCCTCCTATGATTAATTCCAATTTTTGTCAACTTCTGTGTCAGCAGTTTATAATCTTGCCTTTTCTTCAAGATCTCTACCAGCATGTCTTTATGTATTTGAACTTCTTTTCCTTCTACCATTAATTTATCAGTGTAGCTTTTCTGTATTAATTTGTCTCTCAGTTTAGATCTGATGAATGATATAACAATATCCCTACGCAATCTTTTTTTCCTTTGCTATGGTAGAAATCACTCTGAAAATTTTAGCAATTTCTTGTTCTATAAATTACTCAGATTCCTCTATGTAGTTTGCCAAGGGTGGAATCAATCTTTCATGTAGATTTTCATACATTTTTTTTCTGGTAGTTCTCTCAATTTTACACATTTCTCGTGGTACCTTAAACTCTTGTAAAAGATTAGTATGTTTTTCTTTCTCCAGTTCTTTAGAAATCTTTTCAGTTTGTTTCTAGGGATGTTGTTCTAATTGTAACTTTCTCCACATCCTCTTTTATATCCTTTAAATCTGTTTACATTTTGTCAAGTCCCTTTCTTATCTTATCTAAGTCTTGTTTCATTACTTTCTTTAATTTTTTAGATCTTCCTTCATCTCTTTCTTCAGTGATCTAAGCTCCTCCAAAATCTGTATATTAATGTCTGTTTGCTTAGGCAGCATTTCAATTGAGCCTCTTCTTGACAATGTAATTTGAGAGGTGGTATATGCTCTAGGCCTCACCCCTGTTGCCATCTAATTTTGGTATAATTATGCTTATTTCCTGAAATCTTTTTAGGCTGTATAATTGATAAAGATAGTTAATTTTTCCCCTCAATAAATTTTGAATTGCTTCCTTTTGATCTATATCCTTTTTGTTGCTATTGCTATTGCGTACACTGTTCTGTAATTTTCCTTTTATAGAAAATCGACAAAGCGATTTTGGGCTGTATCAATAGAAGTATACTGTCTAGATCAAGGGAAATAATAGTGCCACTCTATTCTGCCTTGGCCAGACCTCACTTAGAATACTGTGTCCAGTTCTGGGCACCACAATTAAAAAAGGATATTGACAAATTGGAGCGTGTCCAGAGAAGGGCAACTAAAATGGTGAAAGGTCTGGAAATGATGCCTTATGAGGAGAGACTTAGGGAGCTGGGTATGTTTAGCCTGGAAAAAATACGGTTAAGAGGCGATATGATAGCCCTGTTTAAGTATTTGAAGGGATGTCACGCTGAGGATGGAGCAGGCTTGTTTTCTGCTGCTCCAGAGACTGGAACACGGAGCAATGGATGCAAGCTCCAGGAACAGAGATTCCACCTCAACATTAGGAGGAACTTTTTGACAGTAAGAGCTGTTCGGCAGTGGAACGCACTCCCTCAGAGCGTGGTGGGGTCTCCTTCCTTGGAGGTCTTTAAGCAGAGGCTGGATGGCCATCTGTCGGGGATGCTTTGATCGTGATTTCCTGCATGGCAGGGGGTTGGACTGGGTGGCCCTCGTGGTCTCTTCCAACTCTGCAATTCTATGATTCTATGAAAAATAAAATGTGGTTTACCATTAAATCTGTTTAATTAGCTAATCAATAAAATTAATTAATATATAATCAATAGGATTTACCCCATATATAAATTTTATGTATACTAAACAACAAATACTTCCTCTACCATGGATTAATTATTAATTGTTCAGCAGCTCCAATACTGAATTACCAGTCACTATTTTCCCAACTCGTTATCTCTGTCACTGTTAATTCGTCATTTCATTTTACCACCCCAATCTGATTGTACACCTCACACCCACTTTCTCCTCTGGACTGGTTTGTGACAATTCCCTATTCTGGTCTGTCCTTTATCCCTCTGTCACTGTCTACTCATACTCCTTCCATGCTCTTTTCTCTCTGTTCTGGTCTGCGTCATCCTTCTGCTTCAGAACCTGCTCTCCCTCTGTTCCAGTCTGTGTCATCCCTAATCCAGACCCACTCCACTCTCTTTCCCCTCTTTTCTGGTCTACGTCATCCCTCTGTTCCTAGTCTGTAAGCCCTCTGCTTCTATCTGCTCCCCCTCCTTACATGCCCCCTGCTGTCTTTTTCCCTCTGCTCTGGCCTATGTCATCCCTGTGTTCCTAGTCTGTTGGCCTTCTGCTCCAGTCTGCATGCCCTCCTTGCACTCCCTCTCCTCTCTTTTCATTCTGCTCTGGTCCATATCATCCCTCTGATCCAAACCTCATGCTCCTTTGCCCGGTCTGCTAATACACTTTCCGCTGCTTTCACCTCCTTTGCCTTCTGCTCCTGGCTGTGTTGTCCCTCTCCTCTCACTTTAAGCACACACCTCACTCGCACACACCTCCAGCGCTTTGTACTCCATGGCATTATACCACAATGCAGTGTTCCCCATACCTTTCCACTTCTCTGGTCACAAATCAAGCCTCCCTCTTACGAAGCCATAGATGCCAAGTTATACAGCATTTATTATCAAACCTTTTTCTTGTGCAGCTGGAGATACTAGCCTACACAGAACTAAAGTCCTTTCCAGGGATATTTAAAGGGACAGCGATCCACTCTAACCTTTCCGAGTTCGTTCCTCCATAATTTTTTTCCAACGCTTATTTCAACAGTCCCATATGTATCCCACTTCTTCCAGGATAGTATAAAATGCTGTATTAAAGAACCAGTAAGTTTGTAACTTTACTTGCCTCTTATCTTCATTCTTTTTGATATAGACTTTGACATGGACTTCCTTTTTCCCTCCCTCTCACCAGGAAAGCTGATAAAATCACCTCAAATTGTCCCAAACAACCCTATCAAGTATTTACAATGAAGAGAGGTGGTTTGAATAAAACAGACTTCCTTGTATTGGCTTTTGTCTAGTTATTTGCTTATAAAAAGATCTGCTTTCTGTAGAGACTTGTAGCCCTGAGGCTTTCAGGAATGACAATGGCTGCTCAGAATATGCCACTGCCCTGCCAGGGACAGAAAGATATTCTTCTGTTCAACCCTTTTACACTGCAAGCCAAATATTGCAAGCCCCAACTATTCCCACACCTTCCCAGGCCAAAGGAATTTTGGGCTCTTCTTTTCAGAACCCACTTGCTGTTCTTGAAGGCATAGCCCCACGGAACCTGGTTAGAGCTGGTCCATCGTCTTTGCTCCTCCTGCTGGAAGTCTTTGTATTTTATTTGTATTTTATTATTCTTACTCAACTATAAGATGATAGCTTATTATTGTATGTTTTTGGTATTACCTTATTTGAAAAATTAGTCTACCATTAATTTTTAACTTTTATCACACATTGTCTCATTGATTTTTGTTATACTTTATTCTAGTTTGGTTTAAATTAGTTCATTATATTATATTTTATCTATCTTATTTTACTTTTATAATGTTTGATGTTAACTGTTTTGATATGGTCAATTGACTGATCAAATAAACTATAACTAGCTAACTAACATTAACTCCAATGACACTGCTGGATGTTTTCCCAGCAAATCTAAGGAATGAAGTGGAAGCAAAGTTGGGAGGACAATAAGATTAAAGGTATAAGATATTAATGGAAAATGAACAGCAAGATTATATTAAAGTTTTATGGGAAACAGATGTGAGAACTGTAATAGATAACCACAAATGGGAGAAAATATGGAATGTACGCAACTTGAAAACACTGTCAGTAAGAATAAAAGAAAATTATTATAAGATAGTATGGAGGTGGTATCTAACACCAGTAAGAATGAACCAAATAGATAAAAAGCACTCAGCACAGTGTTGGAGGGGATGTCAAGAATTGGGGATGTATATTCATATGCGGTGGCATTCTAAATATGTCCAGAGATCCTGGAATGAAGGAGATGAATGAGATAACAGAGATCTCTCTCTCTGGCTTTTCTTCACAAACGAAGATTCAGGAAGGACTCATCCCGCGCTTACTGCAAGCGCGCTGATGACAAAAAAGGCCAATCCGAGATAAACAAGTCCGGTTGCAGAAAGCACAGCAGAAGGTCTCTTGGGTGATGTTTCCGGGTTGTGTTTCTTTCTGCGTTGTCATTTCTCTTCAAGACTTGTTCGGTGTGAGTTCTCAAATAAAGCTGCAGCATTGTGGATAGTGTGTCTCCATGCCTAACGATGTGAGGCCAGGGTGGACCATTGTTGGTGATCAATTTGGCCGAGCCTGAGATGTTGTTTCAGGGAGTCCTTGTATCGCTTTTTTGGAGCACCCCTCTTACGCTGACACGTGGCGAGTTCACCGTAGAGTACTATTTTGGGGAGGCGATGTTCCTCCATCCTAGAAACGTGCCCTGCCCAGCGCAGCTGTGTTCTCAATATCATGGCCTCAATGCTGGTGATCCCTGCTTGCTCAAGGACAGCAACATTCGTCACATAGTCAGTCCAGTATATTTTTAGGATTGTGCATATACAGCGCTGATGAAAGCATTCGAGGAGTCGTAAGTGGTGACAATAGGTGACCCATGTTTCAGACCTGTAAAGGAGAATAGACAGTACAATGGCTCTCTACACCACTGATTTTTGTGCTTCACCTCAGGTGTTTATTACTCCAGACTCTTTTGTAAAGTCTTCCAAATGCACTATATGCATTTCCTAATCTGTGATCGATCTCTTTGTCAATCTTGGCATCTGAGGAGATGATGCTTCCCAGGTAGGTGAACTGCTGAACGGACTTAAGCACAGAGTTGCCGATGGCAATGTGGGGATGATGGTGTTCGTCCTGTGGTGCAGGCTGGTAAAGAACTTCCGTTTTCTTCAGGTTGACTTCCAGCCCAAACAGCTCTGCAGCTGTTACGAAGCAGGATGTTAGGTGCTACAGAGCTGCTTCTGTGTGGGCAACAAGGGCAGCATCATCAGCGAAGAGCAGCTCACGGACTAGATAGTTTAGAGTCTTAGTGCGAGCCCTCAGACGGCTTAAGTTAAACAAGCTACCATCAGTACGGTAACGTATATAGATGCCGTCGTCTTCTTCAAGCTCTGCCGTAGCCCTTTGGAGCATCATGCTGAAGAAGATTATAAATAAATTTGGAGCAAGAACACAACCTTGCTTCACTCCATTAGTTATTAGAAAGGGCTCTGAAAGAGCACCGCCATATCTGACTTGACCGCGCTGGCCCTCGTGTAGCAAGATAATCATTTTAATGAATTTGGGGGGACATCCTAGTCTTTCCAGGATCTGCCACAGACCTTTTCTACTCATGGTGTCGAAGGCTTTGGTGAGGTCAACAAATGTTACATAGAGACACTTGTTCTGCTCTCTACATTTCTCTTGCAGTTGTCTAAGGGCAAATACCATATCTGTAGTACTCCTATTGGCTCTGAAGCCACATTGGCTTTCAGGAAGAGGTTCTTCTGCAATAACAGGAACTAATCTGTTCAGGAGTATCCTTGCAAGGATTTTTCCAGCAATAGAGAGCAGTGTTATGCCTCGATAGTTTGAGCAATCAGATTTTGCTCCTTTTTTCTTGTACAGGGTGATGATGACTGCATCTCAGAGATCTGATGGCAGTTCCCCCTTTTCCCAGCAATTCACAAGGAGTTCATGGAATTTATCATGGAGTATATGGCCTCCGTGTTTCCAAACTTCAGGTGGGATTCCATCAATCCCAGCTGCCTTGTCATTTTTCATCTGCTGTATGGCCTTAAGGGTCTCTTCCAAAGTGGGAGTTATGTCCAATCATTTTTCACCCGTTTTTGTATCATATGTTGGATAGCTGAGCCTTGGACTACTCGGTTGGCACTAAAGAGACTTTGAAAGTGTTCAGCCCATCGACTCAGGATGGAGGCTTTTCAGTAATTAATGTTTGACCATCTGTACTGTATAAGGAGCTTTGGACCTGATAAGTAGGTCCAAACACTGCCGTAAGAGCTTCATAAAATCCTCTAGAATCACCCAGATCTGCACAGCATTGTTTCTTTTATACTATATTGATCCACCACTTGTTCTGCATGTCTCGCAGTTTTTGTTGTAGTTTACTACATGTGAGACGGAAAGCTGCTTTTCTTCCATGGCAACTTGGCTGGGCAAGGTATGCCTGGTGAGTAGCTCTCTTCTTTGCCAACAGCTCTTGGATGTCTTGGTTGTTTTCATCAAACCAGTCTCGAGGGATTCTTCCGCAGACTGCAGGATACTGTTTTTGATATGTTGCCAAAGCACTGTAGGAGAAGGATCTGTAGGATGGTCTTCAAGTTTTCTGTACAGGTTTGCCTGGAATTTGTCTCTCGTGGTAGCTTGTTGAAGATTGTTGACTTGGAGTCTCTTCTTTAAGATGTCACCCCTCTTAGGTTTGAACTTAAGATGAAGGTTTAGTTTACATCTTACAAGGTGATGATCTGTCTGGCATTCTGCACTGGGCATCACTCGGGTATGACGGACATCATGGATGTTTCTGTGGTGGACTAGAACATAGTCAATGAGGTGCCAATGTTTGGATCAGGGATGCATCCAGGTTGTCTTCAAGCTATCTTTCTGCTAAAAGATAGTGTTTGTAATAGTCAGCTGTTGTTCTGCACAGAACTCTAGCAGGAGGTGTCCATTATCATTGCAATTTCCAACACCATGCTTGCCTAAGACACCTTTCCAGGCTTCGGAGTTCTTTCCTACCCTGGCATTGAAGTCACCAAGGATAATTTTATCTTCTTCAGGGACTTTTTGTATGAGGTGGCGTAGGTCTGTGTAGAATTTGTCTTTCTCTACAGGGTCAGCTTGCATAGTTGGGGCATATATACTAAAGAGAACAACATGTGGGAGGCATAAGGAAATAATGCGATCGGAGTGTCCTGTTGGCAAGGTTTCAGGTTTGGAGGCAATGGAGTTTTAATCATAAAGTCTACACCTGAAAGATGTTTTTCGGTTTGGGATTTGCCAAACCAGTAAAGTGTGTAGCCGGTGCCGTGTTCTTTAAGGCTGCCTTCCTCATGGAGATGAACTTCACTAAGAGCAGCGATGCTAATATTAAGCCGTGATAGTTCATGGGCTATTAGAGCAGAACGCCGCTCAGGCCATCCACTATCTGCAGAGTCTCACATGGTTCTGATGTTCCAGCATGCAAGCGTCAGTTTATTTACACCTTTGGAGGCCGGTGTGTGCCTTTGTTTCTTTGCCTTGGTTTGACCGCATCAGAAGATTCCCGTTGGCTGTGGCTAGCCAACCAGGTAGTTGGGGATGAGCTTTCGTTAGGCCACCTTTTCTAGGCCCCTCTCCATATGGAGTAAGCAGTGCTTTCTTTAAAAAAGGCTGCTTGGTCGGTCAGGATGCAGCCGAACAAGACTGTCATCTCCCGGGTCAGCCTCAAGCGACCAAAGTCCTGAACCACCTGCATGCAGGGTTGGGTCTGCGGCTTCCAGTGCATCTTTATACCTGCCATTTCTTCCCTCGCCTATCGCTACAGGGCTTTTTTGGAATTGGATTTGTCCTTTGAGCCTGTGCAATGGATTTTTCTGCTGGAGCACAGTGTGCACAGAACAGGCCTCACCCTTTAAACCAAAGGTTCATCTGCTGGCCTTGCAAGCATGGACAGTAGCAGTGAGGTCTTCGGGTCGTAGGTTTGATTAGAGTTTCCTTCTCTTAGATGGTTGACCTTACAGGGTTGGACAAGCACCATCTGCCCAGGTTTGGGATTAGAGTTTTCCTTCTCCTAGGACGGTTGCCATAGGCTAGAGAGCCCATCCTGCCCTTTGTCAGACCCTTCGGTTTTGACCTGTCTGGCATGGGAGACCCTACCGGTGGATATTATGCCACCACCAGCATAGCTCAAAACATCATTAGGGTACGCAAGCCTCTCTCCCACAACAAGAGGGTGTCAATGGAGAGGTAACAGAGATAAACATACCGTTAAGCCCTGAAATAGTGTTGCTACCAATTTATGAGAAAATACAAGAATCTCAAGGTATTAAGGATTTACTTACAAATCTGTTGACAGCAGCAAGGATTAATAATAGCAAGGAAGTGGAAAACACAAGGCAACTACAAGACAGAGGAACAGGCATCACTGAAACCTGGTGGGATGAGTCTCATGATTGGAATATAGTAATAGAGGAGTATAACCTATTTCAGAGAAATAGACCAAAGAGAAAAGGAGGGAGAGGAGTAGCATTATATGCCAAGGATATTTACACCTATGTAGAGATCCATGACTGAAATCCTAGACGCCAGGTTTAGAGCATCTGGGTTAAAATTAAGGAGGAGAAAAACAAAATGATGACATTGCAGGGGTCTACTAGAGATGGTGGATGGTGCCTTCCAGAAACAGATGACCAAACATTCAGAAAAGAGAGATGTACAGTTGTCCCTTCACATTCGCTGGGGTTTGGTTCCAGGACCCCCCGTGAATACCCAAATCCATGAATACTCAAGTCCCATTATATGCAATGGCATAGCAAAATGTTGTCCCTTATATAAGATGGCAAAATCAAGGTTTGCTATTAGGATTATTATTTTTTTAAGAATATTTTCAAGCCGTGAATACTCAAATCCGTGAATGTCAAATCCGTGAATGTGGAGGGACAACTGTAGTGGTAATGGGGAGATTCCAATGATACTGCTATTTGTTGGAAATCAAACTCTGCCAAGAATATAAGGTCCAACAAATCCTCACTTCCCTTGCAGTCAATTTCATTGTCCAGAAGGTGGAAGAGGCAACAAGGAGATCAGCTATTTTAGATCTGATCCTAACCAACAGCAATGATCTGGTTCATGGGATGGAAGTTGCAGGATCCTTAGGTGGGAGTGACCATGTTCTCCTGGAGTTTGTGATACTCCTACAGCAGGAAGGGGAAGCCAAGTGTAAGACACACATTCTAGACTTTAAGAAAGCTGATTTTAGTAAACTTAGGGGAATACTGGATGTGATCCCATGGTAAGGAATACTAAAATAGAAGGGAGTTCATGATGGATGGGAGTTTCTAAAAAGTGAGATGTGGAAAGCACAATTTCAAGCATTTCCAATGAGGAGGAAAAAATAGGTATCTAAAGAACAACTGAGATAAGATTTAAAAGGGACATGTATAAGCAATGGAAAAAAGAGAGAAACTGCCAAAGAGGGATTCAAACAAATAACCAGCAAACATAGGGAATAGAATAGAATAGAAAAGAACAGAATATAATCTTTATTATGGTCATAGGCCAGCACAGGAAAAAAGGATACAGAATAAAGGTAAAAGCACAGGATAAAAACAGGCTAAAAGCAGTATTTAAAATGTCCCTTCAGATTACATAGCTCCAGCATAACAAGACTAAGTTGGTACTATTCTACTGTGGAGGTCATTGTCTGTCGAATTTTAAACGCAGCTGCGCAGAATCTGGCAACATTATAAGTTGTTCCTGGCTTGGTGTCTGAAAGCAACAAGGTGATGTAGAATTGTCCAGTGTGCCCTTGGTATTTATGCAACAGGGGTGAAATAAAGCTGCGATGTATATCCCTGTAGTATGAGCACTGGAGTAATACATGCTCTGTTGTTTCTATTTCGCCAGAGTTGCAGGGGCACAGTCTGTCTAAGATCCGCCCTTCGATGTTTAGGTATTTCAAGTGTATGCTAAGTTATGCCAAGTATGCCAAGAGGGGCCAGATATCTGTTGGAGTCACTAGCAATGAAGGTTGGAGTGCTGACTAGATCCAGTTGTCGCTCTGTTATCTACCACCCGTTGTTTGATTATAGCTTTTGCCCTCTCATATCCCAGGCTAAGCAGAAGTTCTGGAGAAAGATCTAGTGTTGAAATTTTAGTCATCACTGTCTGTTTCCAGCTGGACTGGAAATCATCACTTAAGGTTAGTGGAGCAAGGCCAGTGGGAAAGAGGGATAGTCTGAGCCAGTAGCTGAGTATGGTCACCCACACTCTGGCCTCCACTTTCATAAATCTTGACTCTAGTCTCAGAGCTGCATTAGAGACACATTTTGGAGTTTGGAAAGCTGATCTTAAAAATTTGGATTGTACAAGTTCTAATGGAGAAGGGTTGGGGAAGGGTCCCAACTGGGATCCATAAAACAGTTGTGCTACTGGTTTGGCTTCAAAGAGTTTGAGCACTGCAGGTAAATAGTGGCCTCCTCTTGTCTTAAGAAATTTGAGAATGGCTGTCCTACTCCTCTGCGCAGTTTGGTTTGGGATATAAAGTCAAAAGCTGCTTTAAAGTCTATAAAGGCAGCATAAAGAGAAACGATACTGCAGGTGGAGTATTTTTCAATAAAATGGTGGAGTACAAGGCACTGATCTATGGTGGATTGGCCTTCCCTGAAGCCAGCTTGTTCTTCTGCAAGTATGTTTTCTTGTTCTGGCCAGGTCTGAAATTTCCACTGTAAGTGTCTTGCATAGAGTTTGCTGATTGTACTGAGGAGACTAATTGGTCTGTAGTTGACAGGATCATCCTTGCTTCCTTTTTTATATATGGGGACGATGATTGCAAGGCTCCAATCCTTGGGTGTTCAACCATATTTGTCATTACAGGTGCAAAGTGAGGCCAGGATAGGGGCCCAGAATTCAAGGTTGTTTTAATGGCTTCTGCAGGTATTAAGTCTTCCCCTGGAGCCTTCCCCATTCTCAGCTGGGCTACAAGGTTATTGATCTCTGATTAGGTTCTTGATCGCTGTCACTGGTGGCCACCCTGGGATATTTTCTATATTTTGGCTAGTGCGTCCACTTTCAATGTAGGTGTCCTTATAAAGTGCTTGAAAGTGATCCTCCCATATCCCTGGAGGGATGTGACAGTCCACTGTAGCTGGCCCATTTCTCTGGGAACTTGATGTAATATGCCAGAATAGAGCTTTGTTGTTGAATTTGACTGCCTGGATAAGTTGTGTCCAGTTATTCTTCATGGCTTCTTTTTTCTTGTTCATCTGCAACTTTTTGTAGTCTCTTTTTTGCTGGGGCAGCATTGGTACAGCATCTGGGATGTTAAATAGGTAACCTTGATAAGTAATGATGAGGGCTTTTTTAGCATTAAGACATTCCTTGTCAAATCATGGTTTGGAGTGGTGCTGTTGTTGTTTCCACTGATGTGCGCTATTTTGACAGATTAGATATTGGTGTAGAGCTTGGGTAAGTGTATTGTAATTTCCCAAGATTTCATCAGGGGACTCAGCTGATATGAGGGCAGTCCTAAGATGCTGAAGTTGGTCTGAAGCCAATACCTCACTTATTGTTTGGTTTAGTTGGGGGGTCCATTTAGTTCGGCAATAAGTCCTTCCTGATGGTGTCACAGAAAGGTGATAGAGCTCCCTGGTGTGTGTCTCCTGAGTGAAGTCACTAAGGTGTAGCCAAATTGGAAAATGATCACTGGGCATAACTTCTAATTCCTTGGCATAGGGAAGAAGGTCCCTAGAAATGATTATATAATCTATGGCACTCATTCTGGACCCAGAGAGATAAGTGAATTCAGGTGGGCAGTCATTTTTCAAGGCACCATTTAGGATTTGAAGGTTCAGCCTGAATACTGTTTGATCCAGACAAAGTCCTGCAAAAATTGATTTCTTGTCCTTTGAGCATCAGATGGGGTGGGTTCCATCATCTTCAAAATCAGGAGGAAGGCATTTGTGCTGGGCATATAGGGTATGATCGTTGGGGCCCAGTCTGTCATTCAAATCACTTCCCAAAATTACAAATGCATTTGGGTTCTGCAACATGAGATTAGCTGTGTATGATTCCAATTCAGCCCACAGGCCTCTGATTTGGGATTTCTTCTTCATTGGAGGCATGTAGACATTTATTGTCAGCAAGGAGCAATGGTTAAATTGAATTAGCACTGCAATGGCATATGTTTTAAAAGTGGAAAGAGGCCTTGTTATGGCATGTATGGTGGTGGAAACCAGAATGCCCAGGCCGCCTCTAGCTCTTCCATGCTTTTTCCCTGGCTCTGCCGGAATTGAGAATGAATGAAAGCCATTTAATAATAGAGCCTTATTGGTCCATGTTTCCCGGATCAGTATAGTGTCATATTGGGTGAGGAAGTCACTAGGACAACGGTCTCTGTTAGCCATTGGCCACCCAGCGATGTTTCAGGTCATAAGGGTAACCTTGTGCTGGTCTGTTGGAAGTCAGGCAGTCGCACTGCAGGCCACAGGCTGGATGGGTAATTCATCTGATGGCAGGGAAGATTCTAGAGCAGATCATTAAACAGAGAGTCTGTGAACATTTAGAAGGCAATGACATAATCACAAAAAGTCAACATGGGTTTCAGAGAAACAAGTCATGCCAGACTAATCTGATCTCTTTTTTTGATAAAATTACCAGCTTGGTAGATGAAGGGAATGCTGTGGATATTGCATACCTTGATTTCAGTAAGGCCTTTGACAAGGTTAATAATAAAAATAAAATTTATTTATACCCCGCCCCTCTGTCAAAACATGGTTCCCCATGACATTCTTGCAAACAAGCTTGTAAAATGTGGGCTAGACAAGTTAACTGTTTAATGGAATTGTAATTGGTTAACCAGTCGAACCCAAAGGGTGCTCAGCAGTGGCTCCTCTTCGTCTTGGAAAGATGTGACCAGTGGGGTACCACAGGGTTCTGTCCTGGGCCCAGTGCTATTCAACATCTTTATCAATGACTTGGATATGGGAATTAGGGGCATACTTACCAAATTTGCAGATGACACCAAATTAGGAGGAGTAGCTAATACCCTAGAGGACAGGATCAAAATTCAGAATGACCTGGATAGACTGGAGAGCTGGGCCAAAGCTAACAAAATGAAATTCAATACGGAGAAATGTAAGCTATTGCACTTAGGGGAGAAAAATGAAATGTATAGATATAGGATATAGGATGGGGGAGATATAGGATGGGGGAGATATAGGATCTGAGGAACACACTCCCTCGGAGCGTCCTTGGAGGTCTTAAACAGAGACTGGATGGCCATCTGTCAGGGATGCTTTGATCATGATTTCCTGTGTGGCAGGGGGTTGGACTGGATGGCCCTCGTGGTCTCTTGCAACTCTGCAATTCTATGATTCTATGATTCTAGCACAGACTTGGCAGAGTGGGTGCAGACTGGGCCCATAACATTTTGAAATCTCTGAAATTTTGGACTCTAGGCGTCATTGGGGGGTACTTGAATACTTTGTCAAGTAGAAGCACTTTCTGTTGGGCCATGCTGAATGGGTTAATGTTGAGCACATTCATGCCCCCCACTTGTTAACTAAGTTCCATGCCCGCTTTCCTGACAAGCCAGGTTGAGCTGATGTCTTGTCTTGCTATTTTCTCTTTGCGGTTTTTTGTTTTGTTTTGTGTCAGCTTCCCCTTTCCTCTGTATAACGAACTCCAGGAGAACATGGTCTTTCCACCCTAGGGATCCTGCCACTTCTGCACCATTATCCGGGTCATCCCCATTGGTTAGGATCAGATCTAAAATAGCTGATCTCCTTGTTGCCCCTTCCACCTTCTGGATGAAATTGTCTGCAAGGCAAGTGAGGAATTGGTTGGGCCTTAAATTCTTGGCAAAGTTGGACTTTCAACAAATATCAGGATAGTTGAAATCCCCCATTACTACTACATCTCTCTTTTCTGAATGTGCAGTCATCTGTTCCAGGAAGGCATCTTCCAAGTCCTTGGTTTGGCTTGGAGGTCTGTAGTAGACCCCCATGACGACATCCCTGGTGTTTCTTTCTCCCTTATTTTTTACCTAGATGCTCTCAACCTGGCTCCCACGATTTAAGTCATGGGTCTGTTCACAGGTGTACACATCCTTAATGTATAATGCTACTCCTCCTCCCTTCATGTTTGGTCTATTTTTCTGAAATAGTTTATACCCCTGTATTAGAACATTGCAATCATAAGACTCATCTCACCAGATTTCAGTGATGTCTATGATATCATATTTGTTTTGCTGTGCTAAGAGTTCAAGTTCATCCTGTTTATTTCCCATGCTCTGTGCTATAGAGTATAGAGACATCTAAGACCATGGACCATTCCGCCATCTGCCTTTTAAAGGGTTTATTCCTCCCATTTTGGGGTTATTGTGCTATTTGCCTTGTTCTCTATACAACATTTGAGCTGTTATCTCTAGCACTTGATGAACTTCTGCCTTCAAGAATACTGTCTTCCTCCCCCTTACAATTCAGCTTAAAGCCACCCATATGTACTACTATGAGGCCAAGTATTCCCCATCCTTTGCTTCTGCATTTGTTTTTTGTGGCCTAAATGTAGAGTTAAGAACAAGTCTAGGATTCCAGTCCTAGACTTCCTCTACCTTTTGAAAGAAGAAGTTATCTGCAACGTGCATCAGGGATTTTTTGTACAGCCTATGCTTAGCAGAATTAGTCTCCCTGCAGATATCAGGCTCATTGAAATCTGCCATAACTACTAATTCTTGCATCTTTGAGATTTCTGAGATTTGTTTCAGAGAAGCATCATTCACAACTTCTTCTTGATTTGGTGGTATGTAGTAAATTTCTACAAGAATGTTGCATTTATTCCTTTCTCCATTTATTTTTACCCAAATGCTCTCTGCTGGTCCACTCTGATCACTCTCATGGATTTACTCTCAAGTGATTTTGTCTTTGCCATATAATGCTTCTACGTTTCCTTTTCTGCCACATCTATCTATTCTTTTAGAATAGGTTATATCTTTCAAATGTCATATTCCAAACATGAATAGAATAGAATAGAATAGAATCTTTATTACGGTCATAGACCAGCACAGGTAAAAAGGGGATACAGAATAAAGGTAAGATCACAGAATAAAAACAGGCTAAAAGCAGTATTTAAAATGTTAGCTCCAGTATAACAAGTATAACAAGATAACAAGAATAGGTTGACACTATTCTACTGCTGAGGACATTGTCTGACGAATTTTAACCGCAGCTGCGCAGAATCTGGCAACATTATAAGTTGTTCCTGGGTTGGTGTCTGAAAGCAACAAGTTTATGTAGAATTGTCCAGTGTGCCCTTGATATTTATGCAACAGGGGTGAAATAAGTCTGAGACGTATGTCCCTGTAGTATGAGCACTGGAGTAATACATGCTCTGTTGTTTCTATTTGGCCTGAGTTGCAGGGGCACAGTCTGTCTGAGAAGGGGATCTTCTTGTATCGGCCTTCAAGGACAGCTGAAGGGAGGGCATGACACCGTGCAAGAGTAAAGGCCCTTCGATGTTTAGGTATTTCAAGTGTTGCTAAGTATGCCAAAGGTGAGGCCAGATATCTATTGGAGTCACTAGCAATGAAGGTTGGAGTACTGGCTATGTCCAGTTGTCGCTCTATATCTGCTACCCGTTGTTTGATAGTAGCTTTTGCCCTATCATATCCCAGGCTTAGCAGAAGAACTGGGGAAAGGCCCAGCATTGAGATTTTAGTCATCACTGTCTGTTTCCAGCTGGATTGGAAATAATCACTTAAGGTTAGTGGAGCAAGGCCAGTGGGAAAGAGGGATAGTCTGAGCCAGTAGTTGAGTATGGTCACCCACACTCTGGCCTCCATTTTCATAAATCCTGACTCCAGTCTCAGAGCTGCGTTAGAGACACATTTTGGAGTTTGGAAAGCTGATCTTAAGAATTTGGATTGGACAAGTTCTAATGGAGCAGGGTTGGGGAAGGGTCCCAATTGGGATCCATAAAGCAGTTGTGTTACTGGTTTGGCTTCAAAAAGTTTGAGCGCTGCAGGTAAGTAGTGGCCTCCTCTTGTCTTAAGAAATTTGAGAATGGTTGTTGTGCTCCTCTGTGCATTGCAAGCAGCATACTCTCCATGCGCTTTCCTACTACCAGTGGCTTGAAAAATTACCCCCAGGTATTTGAAGCAAGAGACCTGTTCAATCTTGTGGCCATCTATATTCCAGTTGTAGTTCTTAGGCCTTTTAGCGAATGCCATGATTTTAGTTTTTTGATAGTTGAGTTCTAGCTGTTCCACTCGGCAATAATATGTTAGTGCTCTTAGGGCTCTTTTTAGTCCAATGGGAGATCTTGAAAGTACTGCTGCATCATCCGCATAAAGCAGCGTTGAAATATGCCTTCCCTTTAATTTTGGGGGGTGGAAGTTAGTGTTGTTGAGGTGATCCACCAAATCATTAATGTAGAAGTTAAACAGGAGTGGAGCTAGAATGCAACCTTGCTTGACACCCTTCTCAGTGACAATGTCATTGGTGAGATGTCCCTGGGGGTTACATCTTACTTTTAATGAGGTCCCTTCATGCAGCATACGAATTAGATGGAGTAAACGTCGGTCGATCGAAGAAGCCTCCAGTTTTTTCCACAGTTTGGTTCGGGGTATAGAGTCAAAAGCTGCTTTAAAGTCTATGAAGGCAGCATAGAGAGAAACTGTGCTGCAGGTGGAGTATTTTTCAATAAGGTGGTGGAGTACAAGGCACTGATCTATGGTGGAGCGGCCTTCCCTAAAGCCAGCTTGTTCTTCTGCAAGTATGTTTTCTTGTTCCAACCAGGTCTGAAATTTCCACTGTAAGTGTCTTGCATAGAGTTTGCTGATTGTACTGAGGAGACTAATTGGTCTGTAGTTGACAGGATCATCCTTGCTTCCTTTTTTATATATGGGGACGATGATTGCAAGACCCCAATCCTTGGGTGCTCGACCATATTTGTCGATACAGGTGAAAAGTGAGGCCAGGATAGGGGCCCAAAATTCAAGGTTGTTTTTAATGGCTTCTGCAGGTATTAAGTCTTCTCCTGGAGCCTTCCCCATTCTCAGCTGGGCTACAAGGTTCTTGATCTCTGTCGCTGTCACTGGTGGCCACTCTTGGATATTTTCTATATTTTGGCTAGTGCATCCACTTTCAATGTAGTTGTCCTTATAAAGTGCTTGAAAGTGATCCTCCCATATCCCTGGAGGGATGTGACAATCCACTGTAGCTGGCCCATTTCTCTGGGAACTTGATGTAATATGCCAGAATAGAGCTGTGTTGTTGGATCTGACTGCCTGGATAAGTTGTGTCCACTCATTCTTCATGGCTTCTTTTTTCTTGTTCCTCAGCAACTTTTTGTAGTCTCTTTTCTGCTGAAGCAGCATTTGTGCAGCATCTGGAATGTTATTAGATAGGTAACCTTGATAAATATCAATGAGGGCTTTTTTAGCATTAACACATTCCTTGTCAAACCATGGTTTGGAGTGGTGCTGTTGTTGTTTCCGCTGATGTGCGCTATTTTGACAGATTAGATATTGGTGTAAAGCTTGGGTAAGTGTATTGTAATTTTCCAAGATTTCATCAGGAGACTCAGCTGATATCAGGGCAGTCCTAAGATGCTGAAGTTGGTCTGAAGCCAATACCTCACTTATTGTTTGGTTTAGTTGGGGGGTCCATTTAGCTCAGCAATAAGTCCTTCCTGATGGTGTCACAGAGAGATGATAGCGCTCCCTGGTGTGTGTCTCCTGAGTGAAGTCGCTAAGCTGTAGCCGAATTGGTAAATGATCACTTTCAAATCTGGGCATAACTTCTAATTCCTTGGCATAGGGAAGAAGGTCCCTGGAAATGATTATGTAATCAATGGCACTCATTCTGGATCCAGAGAGATAAGTGAATTCAGCTGGGCAGTCATTTTTCAGGGCACCATTTAGGATTTGAAGGTTCAGCCTGAATGCTGTTTGATCCAGACAAAGTCCTGCAAAGTTTGATTTCTTGTCCTTTGAGCATCGGATGAGGTGGGTTCCATCGTCTTCAAAATCAGGAGGAGGGCATTTGTGATGGGCATATAGGGTATGATTATTGGGGCCCAGTCTGGCATTCAAATCACCTCCCAAAATTACAAATGCATTTGGGTTCTGCAACATGAGATTAGCAGTATATGATTCCAATTCAGCCCACAGGCCTCTGATTTGGGATTTCTTCTTCATTGGAGGCATGTAGGCATTTATTATCAGCAAAGTGCAATGGTTAAATTGAATCAGCACTGCCATGGCATGTGTTTTAAAAGTAGAAAGAGGCCTTGTTATGGCACGTAGGGTGGTGGAGACCAGGACGCCCAGGCCGCGTCTAGCTCTTCCATGCTTTTTCCCTGGCTCTGCCGGAATTGAGAATGAGTGAAAACCATTTAATAACAGATCCTTATTAGTCCATGTTTCCTGGATCAGTATAATGTCATATTGGGTGAGGAAGTCATTAGGACAGGGATCTCTGCGGGCTGTCGGCCACCCAGCAATGTTCCAGGTCATAAGGGTCACCTTGTGCTGGTCTGTTGGAGGTCAGGCAGTCGCATTGCAGGGCACAGGCTGAATGGGTAATTCATCTGATGGCAGTTGGTTAAATGACTGGGTTGACTGTGGCTGTGTCCTCCTCTGAGGATGGAGGGGTAGTGAGTCACATTCCTGTTCTTCTTGCCCTGCCTGTTCTGGAAGGGAGATTGGAAGAACCAATGCAGCATGGGAAGTGAAATGAGGATCAGAAGCAAGCAAGGATCCCATCTCTTTAGTGAGGGGGGCATTCTTTGGCTTAGGAGATGAGGTAGGTGGCAGTGAAGACTGTTTTTCCCTTGAGCTAGGTTTGCATAGGGATGCTTGAGTCCCCTGGGGTTTAATTGTAGATGGGGGTGCATCTGCAGTATATTGCATTTGTGGAGGGGTGTTGGCTACAACTCGGGATTTCAAGGCTTCCTTGATTGTGAGTAGAGAGTCATCACTTTCACTTTCACTGTCATAAATATCAGAATAATGCACTGACAGTTTTCTGCGAGGGGGGGCTGATTTCAATGGGGCTGGATTGCTGTTAGATTGACTCAGGATGGTATCTTTCATCAGCTGTATTGTGGGAGTGTGTTCCCAGATTTCTGTGAGTTTTTCTCTCAGTTTATTTACTTCATTATTAATAGCCTGAGTTTCTTCCTTTAAGGTGTGTTTAGGTTCTCCCTCTTGGTGTGCAGAATTATTGCTTCTTTGTGTTATTGTTGCTGTTTTCCCTGTGATGAGATCACGGACTATCTCATCCTTGAAAACTCTGTTAATTTCTATATAATGTGCATTCCAGAGGAAATTTCTTTTCCGTAACAGCCTGTTAGGAATATTTGCCTGGCTAAAGGTCAAAAAAATTTGCTTGGTAGCTCTTGAGCTGGGCAAAAAGTGGCAGTCTGTTAAATCAATTGTTTTGCTGTGCATGTTTAAAAGTTGGGAAAGGTATCTGATAACAGCCTTCTTTCCGTTTAACAAGTGCCTGTTGTGATGTATTTGCAACAGAAGCTCATTTTTTTTTAACACTCTGCTGTGGTTAACTGCATCCTGTGATGTGGCAGGGCACGTCATTTCCTCCAAATCTGCTACATTTTTAACCCCCTGTGTACCATATGGGTTTTGCCTTTGAAAATCTTGTTGGGAAAGCTTATTGGTAATGTTGTTTAATCTTTGCAAAATAAGAATCAAAGTCTCTATGGACAGTTTGCAGAAATCATAAAAGAGCTGAGCGCTGTTATTGTAGGGAATGCTGCCAAGCTCCGGGAGTTTGACTTTGTTATCAACTTTGTTTTCAACTTGCTCTGTCCCATAATTTATATTTACACTTTGAGGAATTGGGGAGGCTGTTTTGTTTAGTTCAAGTGTCTGTAATGGCTTAAGGAGTAAAGAAGGAGCCGTTGTTACAGATCTGTTACTCACGGGCTGTGTTGTCTCTGCCGCTGGGAAGAGTGAGTCAATCCTCATCTGTTTTCCTGCTTTGGAGGATTCCTGTTTGTCAATATTATTACAGGGGCTCGTCCGATTTCTTTTCTTGCCTTTGGATGGCATTTTGGAGGTATATATAGGTGGTAATGCCAGATGTTAGTGGGAGGACAATTCAGAAGTTGTTAGTCCGTCGCCATCTTGCCCCTCCTCCCTATTCCAAACATGACTACATGAATAAGGAGAAAGAGAACTGATCTGTGTTACAAATACAGAATTGCTTGTAATTAGTTCTCTTATCAAATAATAAAGGCAAAACTACATGACAATTTTAACTTACCAAGGGATAGCTTCACTCCTTTTGGCATGTAACAGTCACTTTTTAGTTACTTTTCTAGTGATGGAGATGTGGCCTGGGGGTAGAAGAGGGCTATTCCAGGGTTCAAGCTGATACCTTTTGCACTGTTATGAGTATTTAGGGGACAATAGAGTGCATAGAAGGAGAGTGTTTTATCACAGTCTGGAAGCTGATAGCATTTAGATGTTTTTAAGTAATGAAAAGGTAACTTTGACTTAGTTTTGAGAAATGGGCAAGTAAAGAGCTACTTTTAAAATTCCATTGCTAATGGTAATTTTCTATTTGAAAATATAAATGTAACTAATTCATTTTTTATGGTTGAAGGTCTGAATAAGATGGAAGATATGGTGGCAGAAGGACGGATGGGCATAATGAAAGGAGTGGGGCAAGGACATAAGTGAATAAGTCCTAGATGGAAGAAGCAGTGGATAAAAGAAAAGGTAGATAGAATAATTATAATGATGGACAAATGTAAGAATTTTCTAGTGACAAAAATGAGATTAAAACTTCCAGAAACAATGCCACTTATAATATCCCTTGTATATGTGCCTTCAAGTCACCTGTTGACTTACGGTGACCTCATGAATTTCATAGGCAAGGAATACTCAGAGGTGGTTTTTGCCAGTTCCTTCCTCTGAAACATAGCCTACAGCACCTGGTATTCATTGGCTGTCTCCCATCCAACTACTAACCTTCTCCTGACCCTGTTTAGCTTCCGATCAGATGAGATCTGGGACTGGACAGTGAGCACATCCTTATAGTACTGACTGTGCAAACTGCAGACAGCAGTCCAGCTGAAGTGAAGACTATAATAGCTCTTATTCAATCCAAAGGCACACAGCTTAGAGGTTCCCAGGCCTTTTTGTGAGGTTTCTCCATGGCTTTAACTTAAGCTTTTCCTATATCATTCAGTCCTTTGGAATCACTACCTCTGAGGTCATTGTTCTTAACCCACATTGTCACCCTTCTGCCCACTCCATCCCACTCGGTTTTCAAGCCCTCAGTTTCTTTGGCTGTCTCTGTCTTCTAGGCCTATCAATAGCACACGGAGATCCTTCTGCCACCTGACTGAACTGTTCATCACCATTCCAATTCCAAAGGCAGGGGGAAGCCATGATGGATCTCGGAGCACAAAATAAGAGTGGCCAAATATGATAACCCTGTTTAAGTATTTGAAGGGGTGTCACATTGAGGATGGAGCAAGCTTGTTTTCTGCTGCTCCAGAGATTGGAACATGGAGCAATGGATGCAAGCTCCAGGAACAGAGATTCCACCTCAACATTAGGAAGAACTTTTTGACAGTAAGAGCTGTTCGGCAGTGGAACGCACTCCCTCGGAGCGTGGTGGGGTCTCCTTACTTGGAGGTCTTTAAACAGAGGCTGGATGGACATCTGTCAGGGATGCTTTGATCGTGATTTCCTGCATGGCAGGGGGTTGGACTGGATGGCCCTCGTGGTCTCTTCCAACTCTGCAATTCTATGATTCTATGATCTACAAGCAGAGCCGCTGGGACTCTGGGATCCAAGAGTTCCCTCATTTGAAAAACTGAAGAAAAACAGCCAACCAAAGGGAAGCTATTTTTACTATACATCAAAGGAGTCACAGACAGAATAGGGAAATTGATGAGGAAACACAACCTCCAAATGATCTACAGACCAGCCAAGAAAAATCAAAGAAATGCTACACTCAGCGAAGGATAAAAGAGACCCTCTCACAGCCACAGGAGTTTACCAGATACCATGCAGCTGTGGACAAGTTTACATAGGGACCACTAAACGCAGTGTGCAAACACAAATCAAGGAACATGAGAGACACTGCAAACTGGGCCAGCCAGAAATTTCAACAGTAGCAGAACACGTGATAAACCAACATGGACACAAAATGTTATTTGAAAACAGAAATTCCGGACCAGGCCAACAACTATCATGTCAGAATGCCCAGGGAAGCTATTGAAATCCACAAACACATGGGCAACTTCAATCGGAAAGAAGAAACCCTAAAAGTAAACAAACTTACTTATAAACAAAAAAGGCCAGTCCTAAAAACACCAAAATCAAAACTCAACCCATGCAAATGAACTCCTCCCAGGGACAGGGGGATTCCCAGCAGACAAGGGACCATTAGCTAAATAGTCACTAATCCTCCTTGCATATCCTTCCCCCAGGAACTAGCCACCCAAATACACAAAGGTACATATCTTCTCCAACAGAGACTCACAGTATATAAACCTGACACAGGCCCTACGCCACCATTCTCTACAGATGTCAGCCACAGATGCAGGCGAAATGTCAGGAATAAACTCTTCCAGAACATGGCCTTACAGCCCAGAAAAAAAAAACATGCAAAACCTATGGATTACAATCCTACTTCACATGTATGGAACATAATCGAAGAAGCTTGGACATATATACACAGCCTGCATACAATTGGGTATCGAATGTAGTCTGTGAGGTTAGACCAAACTTGATTGCAGAGATGGCTGTCAGTGACAGTTAATAATAATAATAAAATTTATTTATACCCCGCCCCTCTGTTAAAACAATCGGGGCGGCTTACAAAAATTAAAATACAATACAGATAAAATCCCCAAACACCCCCCACCCCACCCTCCCCCATAAAAAAATATTAAACAGTTATAAATTAAAACCAATTGATCAAAAAATAACAATTAAAAACAATAAATACAATAAAATACTATAAGTGGCCAGCGGACTAAAAGAAGCCAGGATCCCCTGAGGCCGGGATCTAATTAGGAAAGGCCTGCCGAAAGAGATCCATCTTTAGTGCTTTTTTAAAGCTACTCAGGGTTGTTATCTGACGGATCTTGTTCGGCAGGTCGTTCCACAATTTGGGGGCGATTACCGAAAAGGCCCTCTGGGAGGTTGCAGACAGCCTAGATTTTTGTGGCTGAAGCAAATTCCTCCCACAGGACCGGAGTGCACGGGGAGGATTGTATGGGAGGAGGCGGTTCCGGAGATAAGTTGGACCCAAGCCATTTAGGGCTTTAAAGGTAATAACCAACACCTTATACTGGGCCCAGAAACTGATAGGCAGCCAGTGGAGAGATCTTAACACTGGAGTTATATGGTCTCTCTGAGATGTTCCTGAGACCACTCTGGCTGCCATATTTTGTACCAACTGAAGTTTCCGGACCAAGCATGAGGGCAGCCCCATGTAGAGCGCATTGCAGAAATCTAGACGAGAGGTTACCAGTGCGTGCACCACAGTCTCGAGGTCCTTTACTTCCAGGAAATGGCGCAGCTGGCGTATCAGCCGAAGCTGATAACAGGCGCTCCTGACTGTCGCATTCACCTGACTCGTCATCTGAAGCGATGAATCAAGGATCACCCCCAGACTGCGAACACAGTCCTTAATGGAGAGCGTGACCCCATCCAAGACTGGAGGTTGCAACCCAACTCCTGGTTTCGGGGCCGCTACCGTGAGCACCTCCGTTTTGTCTGCATTTAATCTCAATCTGTTTTTCCTCATCCAGCCCATTACTGCTTTAAGACAGTCATTAACACTGGTCATTAAGTTTAATTAACACAGGCCATTAACTTTAATTAAAGTTAATTAAACATTAATTTGGTAATTCTGTCAGATGCTGCCTTGTTTTTTAGAAGTTGTGGCATCAATAGTAGAGTCCTAAACAAAGTCAAACAGAATCTGTCAACGCCACTGTTTGCCATATAGCAAGCATACAGCCTGCAAATTATCTGCTTTAACCATCCAACAGCTCTCTGGCATCGAGCGGAGATATGAAGCAGTCAGGTCTTTCATTTTAACTTCACATTGATGCTTGACATTAATTATCTTAAAGAGAGATGTTAATGGGTTATTGACCAAGTTAAAAGCCCAGATCAATTGCAGCAGCTCAATAGTTCAATACATCTTTGATACCAATAAAGAAAGCTGCTGTTGTCCTGCCAGCCACTGAGATTCTTATCTTTCCCTATAGTTAGAAGAGAGACAGAGGATAAGAATACAGGAGGAATCAAAATGCAGGAGCACATTTGGCTCATTGGACCTATGCGGAGAGGATGAGCTACCTTGCTGCACAGAAAAGTCTATTCCTATGGTGGGCACAGTATCTTTTGGGTAAGCAGCCAATTCTTGCTTGTTTGAGGAGCTGCTGCTTCTGCCTTCTGAGGACAATAAATTCCACAAATTTCCTTAGTCTAAATCTAATTTAACTCTAGTGGAGTCAAAATCACCAGATTACATCTTTATACAAGCAGTTGTGCAAAGCAGTTTCTCAAGATATTGTGAGACTTATTGTACAAGAAGCTCTGAAACCCTTTGCTCAAGAGGATATGCTCTGAGGCAGTGTATTCCAATGTCGAACTGCTCTTACCATCAGGAAGTTCTTCCTAAAGTTTACAAGAACAAAGAATCCATTGTTCTTGTGTCCTAGTCTCTGGAGCAGCAGAAAACATGCTTGCTCCCTCCCTCTTCAATATGGCATCCTTTAAAGTATTTAAATGTGGCTATCATGTCCCCTCTTAACCTTCTCTTCTCCAGGCTAAACATACCCAGCTCCCTAAGCCAGTCCTCATAAGGCATGGCTTCCGACCTTTCACCATTTTGGTTGCCCTCCTCTGGACACGTTCCAGCTTGTCAATATCCTTTTTGAATTGTGGTGCCCAGAACTGGACACAGGATTCTAAGTGAGGTCTGACCAAGGCAGAATAGAGTGGCACTATTACTTCCCTTGATCTAGACGCTATACTTCTATTGATGCAGCCCAAAACTGCATTGGCCCTTTTAGCTGCCGCCTCACACTGTTGACTCATGTTGAAGTTGACTGCTTTTTAACAACCAGACAACCATAGCCTGTAAGTAATTTAAATCCTTCTAAACTTTCTGGTGGGTGTGAATCCTTAGAGTGGGAATTACAAGCAGAGGCAGAATATCAGCAATTTATAAATAACTCCTCTTCTCTAGAAGAGATAGCACACCCACTTGACCAGACCCAGACAGACCCTTCCTGAATTGTGGTGCCCAGAACTGGACACAGTATTCCAGGTGAGGAATAATTTTGTCATTATTCCCTCTATTCCATTATCCATCATCCAAGCTATTGATAAAGAACCCTCACGCACCCCAGTAGTCCATGATGGATGAAGTCATTGGTGAGCACCCTTTGGTTTCAGTCCGCCAACCAATTAAAATCCACCGAACCGTTGCATTGTCTAGCCCAGATTTTACTAGCTTGTTTGCAAGAATATCATGGGGGACTTTGTCAAAGGCCTTACTAAAATCAAGATATGCATCCACAGTATTCCCTTCATAGAATCATAGAATCATAGAACTGTAGAGTTGGAAGAGACCACGAGGGCCATCCAGTCCAACCCCCTGCCATGCAGGAAATCACAATCAAAGCATCCCTTACATAAACTGTAAGTTCAAGACTTTTATAACCAAAGAAAAAAATATTGCTTTAAAGTCTTTACCTAGAAAAATGGAAAAAGAGGGACTAAGACTGATATGAGATTTAAAGATTCTAAGAAGATTTAAAGTAACTATGATAATAGTAGCTTATTTTTCCAGGTTGGGTTTTGTTATTTGTTGAAAAACAATTCAGAAGCTTGTGAAACATTTCAAAATTGGTGCGATTATGTGGAAAGAAAACACCAAGTGTGGGTTTCTTCTGAAAATTTCAGAAATGGTTAAAACAGAAGGGGATATTCCATAGATGCTCTGCTCTGTTTACGCCAGCCCACAACAGCATAGCAGAAGGCTGATTTGGAATACTGCAAGCAATGAAAGACAGTTTGATGTTTGATTCTGGAATGGATCAAAAGTACTGGGATGAGGCAATGCTGACTGTTAATTATTATTTGCATAACAGATTGTGTAATTCTGTGATCCAAGACACTCCGTATTTTTTGCTGTATGGCAGGAAGCCATCAGTTAAACATCTGAGAATTTTTGGGAGTTTTGCTTGGGTAAACATCCCCAAAGCTTCAAGGAGGAAGGGTTCCCCTAAAACGCAGAAATTGAGATTCGTGGGCTATGAGACAGGCTCAAAAGCTTATAGATTTGCACTAGGAAATGGGAAGATGCTAATTTCCAGAAATGCTCAGTTTGAGGAGCATAGTAATTAGTGCCAAGAGCATTCAAATCCTGAGGTGCTTCTGCCCGTTAATGACAATACTCAAGAGCTGCAAAAGATGCCAGGGCCAGTTTCACCTGGTGTTAGAAGTCTTGCTGTGGAAGTTAAACAGGAATGCCAGCAGTGGAGAAGTCCTAAGCAGGCAGAGAGCAGTGAGGAAGAAGAGGTTACACAATTTTTTATACCTAGAAGGTCAAGCTGTGACACAAAAAGTGCACCACCTCAAAGATTCACAAAGCAAACTGCTATAAAAGTCTGCCAAGTTATGTGTAAACCTAACAATTACAGTTTTGCAATTGCCTCATGAGGAGAGGAAAAAGTGGCAAGTTGCAATGGATTCTGAGATGAATTCTATGCATTAGCATGATGTGTTTGATGGGTTTGATTTGCCATCAGGGCAACAAACTGTTGGATGCAGATGGGTATTCAAGAAAACGAAGCTACATTCTGGTGAAATCAAGTACAAAGCCAGATTGGTTGCACAAGGCTTTTCACAAGTCAAAACCTCTCTCTCTGGCTTTTCTTCACAAAGGAAGATTCAGGAAGGACTCATCCTGCACTTTATGACAAGACTTTTGTGCTGTCAAGTCTCAAAGCATTAGAATCAGGGCCGGTTTAACCTGTCTGCCAAATCAGCATTGGCGGCGGGCCCCGAGCTCAAGAGAGGGCCCCCGTGTTGGCCTCCCTAATCAGACGGAAGGAGACAGCCAAGAGACAGCCAGTAGGAGCTCCCTCTTACCCTACTCCTCCT
This sequence comes from Gambelia wislizenii, assembly GCA_030847615.1. NCBI lineage: Eukaryota > Metazoa > Chordata > Lepidosauria > Squamata > Crotaphytidae > Gambelia > Gambelia wislizenii. The sequence goes on from JAUMIR010000013.1 coordinate 13,192,251, forward strand.
CCAAACCTCCTGCTGGCTTTTAAAAAAAACAACAAAACAGCTTCTCCAAAAGGAAAGAGAAAGCAACAGCAGCCCTCTGTGGCAGAAGCTGGAGGGAGAGGGACCTCGGAGAGGGTGAGTGTGTGTGAGAGAGAGAAACAGGGAATTTGAGGGTTGTCTCCCTCAGAAAGTGCTTCTTTCTTTCTTTCTTCCACATAGATCCCTTCCAGCCCATCTTTCCAGCTGCTCTTAACATGGTTTCCTGGGGGTCTCTGCCCTCCCTCCCTTCACCCCTTGGTCTTCTTCAGCTTCCTCCCTTTGCTGCCAACTGAGTTCAGCCTGCGAAAGGAATTTATGTGTGTTTGCCTATGTGCCTTCAAACCTACCATGGGGTTTTCTAGGCAAGGTTTGTTCAAAGGGGGTGTGCCTTTGCCTTCCTTTGAGGCTGAGAGAGTGTGACTTGCCCAAGGTCACCCAGTGGGCATTCATGGCTGAGTAAGGATTCAAACCCTGGTCTCCACAGTCATAGGGCAATGCTGAAACTTCTACAACACTCTGGTTCTTTTAACAGAAGAATATAAATTAAAATTTGGAGTAATATTACTGGGAACAATGGTTTTATTGTTGTCACTAAAACAACAGTATCCCATTAGTGTTATGTGAGAGGCATTGGCCTAGAGCAGTGATTCTTAACCTTTTCTTTACCAGGGACCCCCTTTAAATATCTTTTGTTGCCCCAAGACTTAACTCAAGATTTAAAACCCTAATAATAATAGCTAACAACAACAATACAATTACACCATCCATTAAACTTTCCATCAGAGGCACTCTTGCTTCTTCCTGCAAGTTTGTGGCTGGAGTGGATTGAATGGCAATGTACAGGCCAAGCCAGTCAGCCTTTGCCTTGGTTCCTGTCACGTGGCTACTCCACTACAGGGAGGAGGTGGGCCAAGCAGCCTTCAAGTCTTTGTGGACCCCATGTAAGGACACTGCAGACCCCAAGTTAAGAACCACTGGGCTAGAGAATGCTGGAAAGGGAACAATGCAACCAGACCTTCAGAAGGGTGCTGGCAGGGGGATTCTGGGAGGTGTAATCCAAGAGTAACTTTCCCAGGCTCTGAATGCAGCCTAGAATCATAGAATCATAGACCCCAACAGCCATCCCATCCGATCGGCTTCTGCCCTGCAGGAACACACAATCCAAGCATTCCTGACAGAGCTTGCCCCCTCCATGCCACAAGAAACAGGTGGCTTTGCAGCCAGCGTGGGTTTCCTCTGCTTTGTTCCTTGTGGCGCAGGAGGAAAGCTGAAGCCCGAACAAACCCAAACCCATGCTGGCCAAAAAGCCACTGAGGGTTTCCTCAGGTTTTGGCTCTCCCTCACACCGCAAAAATGGATGGCTTTGCAGCCAGCACCAGGTTTCCTCTGCCTTGTTCCCTGTGGCACGGGAGAAAGCTGAAGCCTGAACAAACCCAAACCCTTCCTGGCCGCAAAGCCGCTGAGGATTTACTAGGCCTTGGCTTCTCCCCCGGACCACAGGAAACGGACAGCTTTGCAGCCAGAACCAGGTTTCCTCCACCTCTTTCCCTGTGATGCGGGAGGAAAGCTGAAGCCCGAACCAACTCAAACCCATGCTAGCTGAAAAGCAGTTGAGGGTTTCCTCAGGTTTTGGCTCTCCCCCCGACGCCACAAGAAATGGGTGGCTTTGGAGCCAGCACTGGGTTTCCTCTGCCTCGTTCCGTGTCGTTCCCTGCACTACCTGCAAAGCCACCCGTTTCTTGTTGCATGGGGGCAAGCCAAAGCCCGAGCAAACCCTCAGCAGCTTTTCACCCAGTATGGGTTCGGGTTTGTACAGCTTCAACTCCCCGCCACCACAGAATGAGGCGGAGGAAACCCAGTGCTTGCTGCAAAACCACCTGTTTCTTGTGGCGCTGGGGGGGGGAGTCAAAGCCCGAGCAAACCCTCAATGGTTTTTTGGCCACCACAGGTTTGGGTTTGTTCAGGCTTCAGCTTCCCCCCCCCTGCACCGCAGGGAATGAGGCAGAGGAAATCTGCGCTGGCTGCAAAGCCACCCGTTTCTTGTGCTGTGGGGGGAAGCCAAAATCCAAGCAAACCCTTAGTGGCTTTTTGGCCAGCTTGAGTTTGGGTTTGTTCCCTCCCATGCCACAGGGAATGAGGTGGAAGAAACCCAGCGCTAGATGCAAAGCCACCCCATTTCTTGTAGCATGGGGGGCAAGCCAAAGCCCAAGCAAACCCTCAGTGGCTTTTCAGCCAGCACGGATTTCAGTTTGTTCAGGCTTCAGCTTTCCCTCTGCGCCACAGGGAATGAGGTGCAGGAAACCCAGTGCTGGCTGCAAACCCTCAACAACTTTTCAGCCAGCACAGGTTTGGATTTTTTTTCCAGCTTCAGCTTTCCCCCCCCCCCCACACACACACACCACAGGGAACAAGATGGAACAAACGCGGTGCTGGGTGCAAAGCCACCTGTTTCGCGTTGCATGGGGAGGGAGAAGCCAAAGTGCAAGCAAACCCTCAGTGACTTTTCAGCGATCACGGTGGCTTGCTCGGGCTTCAGCTCCCCCCTCCCCCCAGGAAATAAAGACTGAGCAAACCCTGGGGGAAGGGGAAATTTATTTGCAGGGTTTTTTTTTACTTTTGTGGGGGGCTTGCACCGCTAACTCCCACAAATGTGAAGGGACAACTGTACAAAGAACAAGGCAAATAACACAACAACCCAATAATGGGAGGAATAAATTCTTTAAAAGGCAGATAGGGGAAATGGCCCATGGTCTTAGATAACTGTATACGAATGCACAAAGCATGGGAAATAAACAGGATGAACTTGAACTCTTAGCACAGCAAAACAAATATGATATAATAGACATCACTGAAACCTGGTGGGATGAGCTTCCATGATTGGAATGTATTAATAGAGGGGTATAAACTATTTCAGAAAAATAGACCAAACAGGGAGGGAGAAGGAGTAGCATTATACTTAAAGGATGTGTACACCTGTGAACAGATCCAGGATTTAAATCCTAGGAGCCAGGTTGAGAGCATCTGGGTAAAAATTCAGGGAGAGAGAAACAGCAGGGATGTTGTGGCGGGGGTCTACTACAGACCTGCAAGCCAAACCAAGGACTTGGATGATGCCTTCCAGGAACAGATGACTGCACATTCAGAAAGGAGAGATGTAGTAGTAATGGGGGATTTCAACAATCCTGATATTTGTTAAAAGTCCAACTTTGCCAAGAATTTAAGGTCCAACCAATTCCTCACTTGCCTTGCAGACAATTTTATTGTCCAAAAGGTGGAAGGGGCAACAAAGAGATCAGCTATTTTAGATCTGATCCTAACCAATGAGGGTGACCTGGTTAATGGAGTGGAAGTGGCAGGATCCTTAGGGGGGAGTTCTCCTGGAGTTTCTTATACAGAGGAAAGGAGAAGCCAAGCATAATCAGACATGCCTTCTAGACGTTAAGAAAGCTGATTTCAGAAAACATAGGGCTGGTTTACACAGTAGATTTATTGCGGCAACTTGCGCTTTAATTCTTTTCCGCAGCTGTGCCAGTCAGGTTTTTTTTTCTAATTATGTTGTTTTTAAGTTCACACTTGAATAAGTGGGGGGGTGTGTGGCCTCCCCAGCAGACAAAGGCTGTATGGGGAAGAGCATAGACCAGAAATAGCAGGGCGGGGGGATCAAAGTAGTGGCTCTGTCTCTATCTGCCTGTAAATGAACTCACTCCGTAAAGCAGAGGGACAGTAATCTCTCTGCAAAAAGACCTTGCTGACATGCCGTGGATCCTAAGGTGAACCTATTGCAAGTTGTTCCAGCCTCCCCCTCCCTCCCCCGTCTCTCTCACTCATGCTCTCTCTCTCTCTCTCCCTCCCTCCCTCTCCCAAGCACAGCGAGAGAGGGGGGAGTAACAGCTTAGAGGCAGTACCCCTCCCCCCACTCCCTTTCCACAATTCAAACGGAAGGGAGAGAGAGAGAGTGAGAGAGAGGGCGGGGGAAATAGCAGTTAAACTTGCTACAGCCCTTCGTGAAATGGTTTCTCTCCCTCCCCCATGCACAGGAAAAAAGTTGACGAACTGAGCTTTTACATACTTTCAAAACAGCAGAGAGGATGAGGAGGAATGCTACCTGAATGAAAATTGTTGGGAATCCTTTTTGTTTGCAAACTGCCTTGCAAAATAGCAGACAGGATTTTTTGCCTCCCTCCCTGCCCCTCTTTTAAGCCCACCCCTGCATCATCAACCAATCACAATGCAGCTGTGCTTTAACCCTTAGCGGAATGCTAGTTCACACTGCCAATAATGCACTACATTGCAAATATACCGGCAAAAATAGCGACATCCCCTGGCATGCTATATTTGGGTGTTTTTCCTTCCCCCCCTTCTGAATGAGGCGATGCTGTGCTGCGATCCGGGGAATCTATGAGCTATCTTAGCGGTATATTTAGAGGAATATTTGCCCGTGTAAACGACCCCTTAGGGAATTATTGGGAGCGATCCCATGATCAGGAATATTAAAAAAGAAGGGAGTTTATGAGGGATGGGAGTTTCTTAAAAGTGAGATACTGAAGGTGCAACTTCAAACAGTTCCAATGAGGAGGAAACATGGCAGGTGTCTAAAGAAACCAGGATGGATGTCTAAAGAACTCTCAACTGAGCTAAAACTTTAAAAGGACATGTACAAGAAATGGTAAAGGAAAAGTCACCAAAGAAGAAGTCAAACAAATAGCCAGCTCATGTCGGGGGAAAGTCAGAAAAGCTACAGCACAGATGGCGCTCAGGCTTGCTAGAGAGGTTAAAAACAATACAAAGGGGGGTGTTATGTCTGTAGCAAAAGGAAGAACAAGGAAATGGCCGGGCTGCTCCATGGAGAAGATGGTGAAAGACTAACAGGGGACAGAGAAAAGGCAGAACTACTTAACACCTTCTTTGCTTCAGTCTTCTCCCAAAGGGGAAACAGTGCTCAACCTGGGGAAAATGGAGCAGATGATGCAGTAGGGGAAATACAGGACAGAATTGGTAAAGAGGTAGTTCAGGAATACCTGACCAGATTAAATGAGTTCAAGTCTCCAGGGCCAGATGACCTTCATCCAAGGGAATTAAAAGAACTGGAAGAAGTAATCTTTGAACCACTGTCAATAACCTTTGAAAATTCCTGGAGAACAGGTGAGGTCCCAGCAGACTGGAAGCAGGCAAATTTTTAAAAAGTGGGGGGAGAAGACCCAAATAATTACTGCCCAGTCAGCCTGATATCAATACTAGGAAAAATTCTAGAGCAGATCTGTAAGCACTTAGAAAGGAATGCCGTGATCACTGAAAGTCAACATGGATTTCTCAAAAACAAGTCATGCCAGACTAATTTTATCTCTTTTTTTGATAGAGGTACAAACTTGAAGGGAATGCTGTGTATGTAGTATATCTTGATTTCAGTAAGGCTTTTGACAAGGTCCCCCATGATATTATTGCAAAAAAGTTAGTAACCTGTGGGCTAGACAATGCAACTGTTAGGTGGATTTGTAATTGGTTGACTGACCGAACCCAAAGGGTAGTCACCAAATGCTCCTCTTCATCCTGGAGAGAAGTGGCCAGTGGGGTGCCACAAGGTTCTGTCCTGGGCCCACTGCTATACAACATCTTTATTAATGACTTGGATGAGGGAATAGAGGGCATGCTCATCAAGTTTGCAGATGACACCAAATTAGGAGGGGTAGCTAATACCCCAGAGGACAGGATCAGAATCCAAAATGACCTGAACAGATTAGAAAGCTGGGCCAAAACTAACAAAATGAATTTCAACAGGAAGAAATGGATTTGTAATTGGTTGACCGGCCGAACCCAAAGGGTGCTCAGCAATGGCTCCTCTTCGTCTTGGAAAGATGTGACCAGTGGGGTGCCACAGGGTTCTGTCCTGGGCCCAGTGCTATTCAACATTTTTATCAATGACTTGGATGAGGGAATTAGGGGCATACTTATCAAATTTGCAGATGACACCAAATTAGGAGGAGTAGCTAATACCCTAGAGGACAGGATCAAAATTCAGAATGACCTGGATAGACTGGAGAGCTGGGCCAAAGCTAACAAAATGAAATTCAATACGGAGAAATGTAAAGTACTGCATTTAGGGCGGAAAAATGAAATGCATAGATATAGGGTGGGAGAGACCTGGCTGAACGAGACTACAGGCGAAAGGGATCTAGGAGTCCTAGTAGACCACAAGTTGAACATGAGTCAGCAATGTGATGCGGCAGCTAAAAAGGCCAATGCGATTTTGGGCTGTTTCAATAGAAGTATAGTGTCTAGATCAAGGGAAGTAATAGTGCCACTCTATTCTGCCTTGGTCAGACCTCACTTAGAATACTGTGTCCAGTTCTGGGCACCACAATTCAAAAAGGATATTGACAAATTGGAGCGTGTATAGCGAAGGGCAACTAAAATGGTGAAAGGTCTGGAAACTATGCCTTATGAGGAGAGATTTAGGGAGGCTGGGTATGTTTAGCCTGGAAAAAAGATGGTTAAGAGGCGATATGATAGCCCTATTTAAGTATTTGAAGGGATGTCATGCTGAGGATGGAGCAGGCTTGTTTTCTGCTGCTCCAGAGACTGGAACACGGAGCAATGGATGCAAGCTCCAGGAACAGAGATTCCACCTCAACATTAGGAGGAACTTTTTGACAGTAAGAGCTGTTCGGCAGTGGAACACACTCCCTCGGAGCGTGGTGGGGTCTCCTTCCTTGGAGGTCTTTAAACAGAGGCTGGATTGCCATCTGTCGGGGATGCTTTGATCAAGATTTCCTGTGTGGCAGGGGGTTGGACTGGATGGCCCTCGTGGTCTCTTCCAACTTTGCAATTCTATGATTTTATGATTTTATGAAACCGCTGAAATGTAGGATACTACACTTGGGCAGTAAAAATGAAAAGCACAGATATAGCATGGGTGATACCTGGCGTGATGGCAGTACATGCATAAGGGATGTAGGAGTCTTGGTGGACAACAAGCTGAAAATGAGTCAGCAGTGTGATGCAGCAGCTAAAAAAAAAGCCAATGCAATTCTAGGCTGCATTAACAGGAGTATAGTGTCTAGATAAAGGGAAGTAATAGTGCCACTCTATTCTGCTTTAGTCAGACCTCACCTGGAATACCGTGTCCAGTTTTGGGCATCACAATTCAAAAAGGATATGGACAAGCTGGAATGTGTCAAGAGGAGGATGACCAAAATGGTAGGAGGTCTGGAAGCCATGCACTATGAGGAATGGCTTAGGGAGCTGGACATGTTTAGTCTGGAGAAGAGAAGATTGAGAGGTGACATGATAGCCATGTTTAAATATTTGAAAGAATGTCATACTGAGGATGCAGCAAGCTTGTTTTCTGCAGCTCCAGAAACTAGGACACAGAGCAATGGGTTCAAACTACAGGAAAAGAGATTCCACCTAAACATTAGGAAGAACCTCCTGACAGTAAGAGCTGTTCAGAAGTGGAATACACTGCCTCAGAGTTCGGTGGAGTCTCCTTCTTTGGAGGTTTTTAAGCAGAGGCTGGATGGCCACCTGTTGGGAACGATTTGATTTTGTATTCCTGCATGGCAGGGGGTTGGACTGGATGGCCCTTGTGGTCTCTTCCAACTCTATGATTCTATGGTTCTATGTTCAAGGTCACCACTCAAGTGGTCATAATCAGTTCTCTCTGATTTGTCTGAAAGGTAGAAACACACTCTTGTTATTTAATAGACAGTCCTCATATAGAATCATAGAATCATAGAATTGCAGAGTTGGAAGAGACCACGAGGGCCATCCAGTCCAACCCCCCTGCCACGCAGGAAATCACAATCAAAGCATCCCCGACAGATGGCCATCCAGCCTCTGTTTAAAGACCTCCAAGGAAGGAGACCCCACCACGCTCCGAGGGAGTGTGTTCCACTGCCAAACAGCTCTTACTGTCAAAAAGTTCCTCCTCATGTTGAGGTGGAATCTCTGTTCCTGGAGCTTGCACCCATTGCTCCGTGTTCCAGTCTCTGGAGCAGCAGAAAACAAGCCTGCTCCATCCTCAGCGTGACATCCCTTCAAATACTTAAACAGGGCTATCATATCGCCTCTAAACCGTCTTTTTTCTAGGCTAAACATACCAAGCTCCCTAAGTCTCTCCTCATAAGGCATGGTTTCCAGACCTTTCACCATTTTAGTTGCCCTTCTCTGGACACGCTCCAATTTGTCAATATCCTTTCTGAATTGTGGTGCCCAGAACTGGACACAGTATTCTAAGTGAGGTCTGACCAAGGCAGAATAAAGTGGCACTATTACTTCCCTTGATCTAGACACTATACTTCTATTGATACAGCCCAAAATTGGATTGGCCTTTTTAGCTGCCGCATCACACTGTTGGCTCATGTTCAACTTGTTAACTATGTTAATTTTCAACTTGTTCAACTATGTTAATGAGAAGGATATTGACAAGCTGGAGCATGTGCCAAAATGGTCTAAGCCGAAGCAATGCCCTATGAGGAGCGGTTTAGGGAACTGGGTATGTTTAGCTTGGGGAAGAGAAGGTTAAGAGGTGATACGATAGCCATGTTCCAATATTTTAAAGGAAGTCATATTGAGGATGGAGCAAGTTTGTTTTCTGTTGCTTCAAGAGTAGGCCACAGAACAATGGATTCAAACTACAGGAAAAGAGATTCCACCTAAACATTAGGAAGAACATCCTGACGGTAATGGAACATGCTGCCTCAGAGTGTGGTGGAGTCTCCATTTTTGGAGGTTTTTATTTTTTGTTATTATTTTTGTAAGTATGATTTCATTTACATAATACACACATAAAGGAAAACACACATACATTAGATATACAAATATCCTTTTTCCTTCCACCCTTTCAAATTATGTAACCATTCTATTATCGTACTACATTTTAATTGAAACCTCTCAAATATATTACGTTTAATCACTCTTTACCATTGAGAATTACATGTTTTACTTGTTTACCACCTGTGAAGATTTTTGTTATTACAGTAGGACCCTTGTATCTGCTGATTCATTATCCACTGATTCAATTATCAATGGGACACAAAACAGCACAGCAACCATAGAGTCTTCCTAGAAAATGTGTCCTCTAGCCATTTTCTAAGTCCTCCAAGGCAACTCTATGGTATTTTAAACCAGAAGTCCCATTATTTTTAATGGCATTCACTATTATCTATGGATTTTGTTATCCACGGTGGGGCACAGAACCAATCCCCTGTGGATATGGGGGTCCTACTGTATTCTAAAATACACATCTTTTCAATTTTATTTAAGATAGCTCAAGACTCATCCCCATTGTTCATTATATCCTTTCAGTGAATGATCTTTAATTAGTGTTGTTAATCTGTCTGCACACATCATGTCATTTACTTTAATTAAGCAATCTTGAAGAGATGGAATGGTGTCTTGCTTCCAGTGTTGTGCATAGACTAATCTGCCGTTATCACATGTAGTGATACTCTTTTATTTTTCCCCCTCTGAGTTTTTTGTCTTATGTATTTAATAAATATAATTCTGGTTTCATGTCATAATTGATTTTCAATATCTTAGTTACTGTATCATGAATTCTGGATGGTTTTTTTGTGTGTGTTCTTGCATAACTACATGCATGAAAAAACGTGCCAATTTGTTTATGACATTTGCAATATTTGTCCTTTTTTATTTTAGTCATCTTGGCCAATTTTGATCGTGTTATATACCAACAATATAATGTTTTGTAATAATTTCCTTTATATTGTTGCAATACGTGAATTTCAGATTTGTCCCAGTCTTTTAATTGAACAGGATGGCCAATATTTTGCATCCCTTTTGTCATTGTTTATTTTATGGTCAATATTTTTGTTATATTTTGTTTTTAAAAATTAAGTCATCTAATTCCTTATCTTTGTTTTCAGTTTCTACCAATTTGTTAATCATCTTCGTCTTTTTGTGTAGTTGTCAGTGTGTGCATCACTGCAATTTATTCTTTCCAGTTCCAATTCCTCTTTTGATTTTAATCTTGGGATGTTGTCTTCCCAAATTAATAGTTGCTTATATGTGAGTTTTCTTGGTTCATTCGATCATTTTTAACAAATCTTTGTGGGGTGAAGACCAACTTGGTCCTTTATTATAGAATTTCTTTTTATATTTTTTCCAAATCCTAGAATCATAGAAATGTAGAGTTGGAAGAGACCACAAGGGCCATAAATAACTTCTAATACAATGGTTATCAAAGTCTTTATTTTTCTCCCACATATTGAAACATAAATATTCATGCTAACCATAGCGTAAATCCTGACCCTTCTAGTTGTAAGAGGTTTTTTTTCTTCCGTGTTATCCAATCTTTGATTTAAGTCATGGCACATGTGTGGTAATAAATTTGTAAGTTTGGGAGGTTTAGTCCTCCTCTTTCTCTGGAGTCTTCTATACTTCTCCATTTTATTCTTGGTCTTGGTCTGGAGCAGCAGAAAACAAGCTTGCCCCATCCTCACTATGACATCCCTTCAAATATTTAAATGTGGCTATCAGATTTAAGATTATATTTTGAAGCCTCATGTTTGCCATGGTTAAGAGAATGGATTGTTTTAGAGAATACATGCCAGAGCTGGAAGGGCATAATTTGAGATGCGGGTGGCATGCATATCTAAGTTACAGAAAAGTGAACGTAAACACGGAGTTCAGAAACCGTATCATCAGAAAAGCGTTATTGAGAGTCTGGGAAAAGTATAAAGAAAGATTAGGGATAAAATTAGCTGGATGGGTATCCTCACAAGAAGCATTTTATAGAAGGGAAATGGGGAGCTTGCAAAATTACAAAATTGGATGAAATATAAAGATCTATTAAAGAAACAGCAGGGAAATTGGGTATTTAAGGTTAGGCAACAACTGGAAAAGAAAGGACACACAATCCAATGGTTGACTTATCAATTAAAAGATAGATTTAAGAAGGATATTACGTATTTGGGTTTTGAAAAGGAGAAAACAGAATTTGAAAAATTGATATGCTCAGAAAAAATCTCCATTTAATTGCAAAATTGTATAAAATGCTAGTAAAATTTGAAAGAAGAGGAGCAAATTAAGGATTGCATAGTGACTTGGGCAAGAAATATTGGATATATGTTACAACTAAATCAATGGGAATTAGTCTGGTGCAAAGGTTTAAAATTGACATGTTGTTATGAGCTAAAAGAAAATTATTACAAAACGATGTACAGGTGCTACATGTCCCTGGAGAAATTGGCTAAAACTTACAAAAATGTTAGTAACAAATGTTGAAAATATAAGGATCATGTGGGCTCCTTCTATCATCTTTGGTGGACATGCAAGAAAGCAAGAATGGGATGATAGTTAATGGGATGATACAAAAAAAACCCTAAAGGGAATCATCCTATTTAGACCAGAATTATTTTTATTAAATATGATATATAATGGAAAATAAAATAGAAAGAGAGAATAAGAATTTAGTTTGCTATTTGGTTACAACTGCAAGAATAATTTATACCAAATACTGAAAAACAAACAAGATCCCAGCGATCAAAGAACGGATAAGGAAACTGCAGGAATTAAAGGAATCAGACAAATTAATGGATATGATAAAAGGAAATCCCACACAATTACATATAGATGTTTGGCAACCATTTATGGAATTTGTTATGACTAGAACTGGAGACTGTGTTTGCATAAAAGATGTTAATTAGTGAAATTCATTTTCTCTATATATGAGAAAGGTTGTAAATGTATTTGGAAATAGGTTATAGAGGTGAATTATTAAGCTAACTAGATGCAGTCAGTGGCAAGTGGGAAGTAGGGGGTGAGTATTTGTTGTATTTATTTGTAATTACTATCACTACTATTGTAATCTCTTGTGGGTCTATGTAGGTGCTGATGTGTGTTTTTTCTTTTTTTATCTTTTTTCCTCTCATATAAGTTTTATTGTATTCACTGTTGTTTTTCTTGACTATATAGTTTGTATTGTGTATTGTATAAGCATATTAAAATTAATAAAAATATTTAAAAAAACAAACATGGCTATCATGTCCCATCTTCATCTTCTCTTTCCCAAACTAAACATACCCAGCTCCCTATACCACTCCTCATACAGCATGGCTTCCAGACCTTTCACCTTTTTGGTCCCCCTCCTCTGGATACACTCTCATTGCAGTGTTGAAGAAAGATATATCTGTGAGTACAGTTGCCTTTTATACACAGAATGGAGACACAATTAATCCAGTTGCCTTTTTTTTTTTACACAGAATGGGGACACAATTTTTACACCTCAGATGTCAAAATGTTGTGCGCTGGCCCTGCCTAGTTCCACACAAAGAACTTGGGTTCTTACATTTTAAAGGAAATATATTTGAAGATTGTATGATTTAAAATTTTATAAGCATCAATATAGGCACACACAAAATGGCAAAGCAAAGTGGGGCAATCAACTCAGTTATTCAATCAACTTAATATTTATTACTGATAATATTTCCAGTACAACTGAATAGTCTGGTCACAGTTGACATCGATAGCATATAATTGATGTCCATTTTTAAAAAACATCTGTATTGGCTGAATTTTTCCTGCCCACAGATGTCCCTAGCTTATACTGTAGTCTTCTTGAAAATGAAGTTCCATATTCTCTTCCTCCAGGATTCCATACATGGAAGTTGATCTGTTCTCCCTTCTTTGCCAACAAGATATGAGCTGTTGTTAACATATAGGTAATCACAACTGTATGTTCTTTTCTCTGTTGTCCCTTTACACATACCAAAAGAACTGTTAAAGGGTCCAAATGTGTTATACATTCAATGATATGATGTCTTGAATACCCTCCAAACCCTTCTTTAGTTAACTAAATTCCAAACAAAAATGAGCAAAGATACTCAAGCTTCTTCCACATGTCCAACATAAATCTCAAAGAGGTGTGTGTGTGTGTGTGTGTGTGTGCGCGCTAAATCATTATTAGAGAGGGGCTACAGAATGTGGGACTGTTTCTCTCTCAGGTTTGGCCACAAAGAAGAGACTGGAAGTTTCACCTTCTGTTTTAAATTAAGTATGTTTTACCATGCCATTTGAACCCTTAGCTGTATAAACTACAGCTGGTGAAAACAAGCTGGCTTCATCAATTATTATTTGATGTTGGTTTGTTTTTACTAACCATAGTTGAGATGGGATTGATCTAAAATGGAAGCAAGTGCTTCCAAACTCCTCCTTGCAGTCTCACCAGAGGGGGAAAAGGAATACCCAAGCCCTGAGGGGGGGTAGGCAGTAGGCTTTACTATTTATACATTTTCTCTATTACAATTGTTCCTATCACCAACTTTGCTCAATGTTCTGTAACACACTGGGGGGAAAATAATGTTTGTTTCCCTGAAACGATAACCTCTCAAGAGCAGTAAGGGATCTATGATCACTCTCATATAGCATTTGTAATTACATTTTTTTTTTAAAAAAGATGGTAACTGAATGTTAGCAAGCCTCTAACTATCGAGCATTGAGAAACAGAATCCATAAAGCTGGTAAGAGCACCTCTAACCCAAGGAGTAAAGTCCCTCTCTTCTCTACTTCTCCATAACTCCTGCTGTTTACTATGATACGAGGCTGGCAGGATAACTGAAGTTAAAGTCTGTTTATATTTATCCCATAGCTTCAATCCCACATTTCTGATTTCATTCTAACCAGCCTCTCTTCACTTTTATCTTTTTAGCCATAACCAATCTGATAATGGCATATCAATTTTCAGTTGTTCTCCAACCCATAGTAGTGAATCCTTGAGTATGTGAAGCCACTTTACTAATGCAGCCAAGACCCTTGTGTTAAATAAGCTTTCATTTACAGACAAGTACACACACTGGAAAAATCATACCCATAAATCCAATGTGGATCAACTACAGTTCTCTGCTAGGAAACGTTCAGTCTTTCCTTAGTACCTGCAGGAGAAACATACAGGCCATAAGCCATATGCAACCCCTCTGGAACCCATCAAAGTTTTTTCAGCTGTAAAAAGAGAATCACCACTCCCAGAAGCCTCCAGTAGCAGCAATTCTGCTCTAAAGCAAGATTTTACTTTAGTGCTGGGAGGATTTCTGGTATTTTTTCAAAACTAGAAGTGAACCTCTAATCACTAGAATTTTGATCACAAAAATGCCTTAAAGCCTTAAACCAATGGTTCCTAGGAGGCAAAACTGACCTCTGGAGCTTGCCTACCCTGCCTCAGTCAGACGGGAAAGACACAGGGGTCCTAAGACCAGTATCTCTTATGATACTGGAATTTGGAGTTATCCAAAAAGAGTGACAAGCAGCATATTCACAACAGAGAAGAGAAAAGGACTTCTTCACAAAACCCAGACTAAGAATGCACAGAAAGCTTTGCTCAAACTGCTTGTAGCATTGACAAGGGCAATTGGAGCCCACTCTTTCAACCAAAAATAAAGTTGAGTCATCTGGATGTTATTGGACCCCACTTTTCACAGCACCAGTTAGCATAGCCAATGGTAAGGAATAAGGCAATCTGGAGGGCCACTTTCCCACTCCCAATTTAAACATGTGTATCACAAAGGGGGGGTCCTTATACATGTGGAAGGTGGAGCTCAAAATCAGTGTCAAAGAGTATAATAAGTAAAAAGAAAAAGTTCATTGGCTGGAATCCTGTTGGTGCACTATTCTACCAGTTATATTTCTCAAGGGTCATGCAGCAGTGGCCAGGAAGGGCAGACAAAATGTGCCAGCTCTGAGCAACCTATTTTGCCTGTGCCCTTACTTCCTTCATGGCCACTGTGCCAGTGTTTTTTCCCCCTCTTGTTGCCACCACCTACATCAGTGCAGTTACACTAGCATAGTGCACAAACAATAGGATTTCAGCCAGGGCAAGAACCCTGTATCAGATCCAGGTACACAACTGAGAGTATCTTTGGACTGGGATTGGAAGGAAATGAAGGGAGGAAGGGGGGCAGACAGGCAGAGAGACAGACACCTACTTCAGCATCTGCACAAATGGATGACCTTTAGCCATGTCTGGAACATGCATCAACATCCCATCCTGCTCCAAGGTAAGGTCAGGCTGCTTACTTGTAACCATAGATCTCAAGTGGTTTTCTGTGAATTCACACAGAGGGTAATTCCTGCACCTCAGAGCACTCAGAATGTTCTAGAATCAATAGGTGGAAGATTTTTGGCAGTAACCCTGCCCACCCTAACGGTCCCTTTAAAGGCGCTCCTGCCTAATTCCCCTCAGTTCCTTGAAGAACGTGGCAAGTAGTAGCATCAGGAACATTAAGCATGTATGTCATAGCAGGACATAGAGGGGAGGATGGGTGGGTCTGTGTGAATTCACAGAAGACCACTCGAAGATCTATGGTTACAGATAAGCAACCTGACCATCTTCTTCATGGTCTCTGTGAATCCACACAGTGAGTAGATTAGCAAGCTTCCACTCTAGGAAGAGGGTATGTCATGCTAGTAGGTAAGACAAGGACAACTGCTGACAAGTGATGTCCTCTGAACCATAACCATGAACACCAAGTACCATGACAACATAAGAATAAGTATGTACTACCATAGGCAACTACAATAAAAACTTCAATGAATGGAGGACAATACTGTGCTCCAAAATGCGGCCTCATTGCAAGACCGAGTGTCCAATCTATAGTGTGAGATAAAAGTCAGTGGTGTGGACCATGTGGCTGCCTGGCATACATCCTCCAAAGGGATCCCGGAGAGAAAGGCAGCTGAGGAGGAAACAGCTCTAGTAGAATGTCCTCGAATCCGAGAAGGTAACAGCTTCTTAGCCAGTTCATCGCAAAGAGAGATGGTTGACACTACCCACTTTGACAAGCGCTGTGGGGAGGTAGGAGTGCCCAGCCTTGAGTCCACATCAGCCACAAACAGTCTTGGTGACTTACAGAATGGAGCTGTCCGCTGCACATAGAAAGCAAGGGCTCGCCGAGCATCCAAGGAAAGAAGGGTACGTTCAAAGTCATCCTTTGGTTCCTGCATGAGGGCAGGGGGGACAATGGATTAAGGTAGAAGCTGGAAACCACCTTAGGGAGAAACGACATGTCCAGGTTCAGAACCACCTTGTGTCTCTGGAATGCCAACTAAGGGGGATCGGAACGGAGGGTACAAAGCTCACCAGCTCGACAAGCAGAGGTGATGGCTACGAGGAAGGCCGTCTTCCAAGATAGGAGTCTGAGGTCAGCAGCAGCCAAGGGCTTGAAGGGCCATTTCATGAGATGAGAGAGGACAAGCTCTAGGCTCCAAGCCAGAGTGGGCTCGGTCACAGGGGGATGAAGGTTGATGTAGCCCTTCAGAAACTTTTTGACCACTGGGTCTCGAAACGGGGACGGTCGACCCCGTGCCTGAAGCTTGGTGGAGATAGCTGCCAAATAGCACTTTAGAGATGAAAGGGATAGCCCAAAATCTGACAGGTGTAGCAGGAACTGGAGAACGGTGGTCACCAAGGAGGAATTGATGGTGAGGCCACGGTCCGACAAGGTGGATTCGAAGTGGTTCCACTTGTAGGAGTAGAAACGACACATAGAAGGTTGAAGAGATGCATCAAGTACAGTCTGTATGTCTGCGGGAATTTGCGATGATCCAGCATGGCATGAAACCGATGACAGATTCAAGGTTGAATCCTCCATGCCATCAGTTGGAGAGTCTCGAGCTCTGGATGTCTGACATTCCTGTCCTGAATGGTCAACAGGTCAGGGCAGTCCAGGAGGTGCAAGAACCAGCGGCAGGCTAGACGAAAAAGGGGAGCAAACCATGGCTGCCGAGGCCACCACAGGGCAAGAAGGATTGCATTCGATCAGTCCCAATGAAGCTTGGCCACCACCTTCATCAGCAGTGGGAACGGAGGAAATAGGTACAGTAGTGGTCTGTTCCATCGGAAGAGGAATGCATTCCCCCTCGACCCTCGAACTCGAGACCTGCTGCAGAACTGACGACACTGTGTGTTGGCGGGAGTTGCAAAGGGATCGATCTCTGGAGTTCCCCGGTGCCAAAAGAGGCCCCGAACCACTGAGCAATGTAGCATCCATTCGTGAATGGACAAATTCGAACAGCTCAGTCCGTTGGCAAAAGTATTCTCCTCTCCAGGAAGATGAATCGAGTGAAGGAGAATACCCCTTGAAATGCACCAGTTCCAGATTTCGAGAGTAAGTGACAGCAGGGACGGGGACCTCATTTCACTGTTTGTTGAGGTAATACATAACGGAGATGTTGTCCATCACCAATAAGACAGTCTAGCTGGTTACCAGCCTCTTGAAGGCTCGAAGTGCCTTCTATACAACCAGGACCTCGAGGACGTTGATACAGAGCTCCCTTTCTTCAGCAGCCCAGGTGCCCTGGACCACATGTCTCAAGGTGGGCTCCCCTACTGGGTGAGGATGCATCCGTAGTGATCGAAACGTACGGTTGCGGGGAGCAAATGGTATGCCTGAGAGGACATTGTCCAATGCCAACCACCAGTCCAGGGAATGCTGGATTGTATGAGGCATAGTAAGCAGCTTGTGAGGGGGGTCCCGTAACGGGTCGAAGATGTCCAGAAACCAATACTGAAGTGGCTGGAACTGCAGTCTCGCGAAGCGGGTGACTGATGTCGTGGCCACCATGTGGCCAAGGAGAACCTGGACCAAGTGATCTGAGAACCTTCGGGATCGACGGCACCGGTGGCTCAAGCTTCTTAGGGTATCAAAACGAGCCTCCTGTAGATAGGCCATTGTGGATCTCAAATCCAGATACGCTCTGATGAACTGGAGAGATTGCTCCAGTTCGAGATGTGACATCTCCAGGTTAACAAGAAGTCCTAGAGCATCCAGCAAGTCTAATGTCATGTCGATGTCCACGAGAAGCTGAGGGTGAGATCCTGCCACCAGGAGCCAGTCGTCAATGTAGGGGAAGATGACCGTCCCTTGTTGTGCAAGAAGGCCACTACCATTGCCATGCACTTCGTGAAGACTCTTGGGGCCGTGGCCAGTCCGAATGGTAAGACACGGAACTGAAAGGCCTCGTTCTCAATCTGGAAGGCGAGGAATCTCCTGTGGGCCAGGAGGATCCCAACATGGAAGTAAGCATCTTTGAGATTGATGGAGGAGAACCAATTGCCCTCTTGGAAGAGGGGCAGAATTGATGCCAGAGTAACCATACAGAACCTCTTTGGAACAATAAACTCGTTCACCCCACGGATATTGAGAATCGGACAGAGGCCTCCATCCTTCTTGGTGACTAGGAAGTACCTCGAAAAGAAGCAGAGATGGCGATTTTTCGGGTCCACGGGTTCAATGGCCCCTTTTTGTAGTAACGTCTGCACCTCCTCAAGGACGGGGGGAGGGCAGTGTTGTTTAGATCCATCCTGTCAGTGAAAGTGTCTCAAACTCGATCAAGTAACCTTCCCGGATGATGCGAAGCACCCAGCAGTCTGATGTTATCGCTGACCAGATGTCCAGGAACATTGACAGGCGGTCTCCAAACAATGGGTTCTAGAGAAGTGTAGAGAGTAAAAAGAGTAGGCAATTAAAACCATCTCCTTCCTTGATCTTTCGGTCTCTGCTTGGTAGGTGGTCGGTATCAGGAGGTAGAGGCTTGACTCCACACCAAGGATGCCGCTTGTTGGTACCATGTACGCCTGGTTGGTTGAGGCACGTACCCCCTATGGAAGGGTTTGGTGTAAGCGGAAGACTGCCACCTGGAGCAGCCCCTCGACTGATACGCAGAAGATGAAGCCGATGGCATACCGTACTTCCATGCGGTGGTCCTCATCTTCTGAGTAAACTCCAGCTTCTCATTGGTGGAGGCATTGAAGAGGCCAGAGTGGTCAAAAGGCATGTCTTCTATGGCAGCTGAGGCTTGTGGGGCAAGTCTCAAAGATCAAAGCCAGGTGTGTCTGAGAGCCATGGAACCAGCTACGGTTTTTGTAGCACAGTCAGCTACATGTCTTGCTGAGTTCATTTGCTGGCCTGCCAATAACTGGGCCTCCGTCTGTATTGCCTCTGCCATTCGACGTCTCTCTTCGGGTAGATCCTGTAGGAGAGGCCCCATCCGTTCCCACAGGACCTGTTGGTAGGCACCCATACAAGTCGAGTAATTTGTGATGCGGAGTACATATTACCGATGATATCGAGCTTCCACCCTTCAGGATCCACAGGGGTAGTCTGTGTTCAACATTGTCGTCTCTGCTGGGAGGCATCCACTACTACTGAGTTTGGATGAGGATGTTCCCGTAGCCAATCTATGTCATCCTCGGAGATATGGTACCAACGATCGATCCGCTTCAATGATGGGATCAACGATGGATTTTCCCACGAACCCTGGATGAGCTTTTAACGGTGAAGGTAGCACCGGAAGATTGGCAACAGGAGGAGCCTTGGATTTGATCCTATGGTAGATGGGATCCACAGGATCAGACTCCTTTTCCGGGACCTTCAAATCCAGGGCGTGGGACATCCTAACTACTTGCTCAGCAAATGTACGAACATCATCTGTAGGGGACGAGGAGTCTTCGTGTAGCAGATCCGGTGGAGGAGAGGGAGCCTGCAGCACGTACGAGATTGAAGAAGCTCACGAAACCGAGAAGGACAATGAGGGTGAAGGGCTACGAGGCCGATGATGCAGCGAGGTAGTTCATAGAGGAGGCGGTGGCAGTACCGGCAGCAAAGGACGAAGTTCCTGCCGTACTTGCCCACATCCTTTGTGACAGGCCTGGCCAGTCGAAGGACTTCCAAGGGAGTTCTTTCCAGTCCATGGAAAGAGATATGAGGTGGCAAGTGGCAGTGTACGTGCCCAGTATCTGAGCTCAAAGCGAACTGAGATCGATGGGTCAGGCCGTGAGTTCTCAGTGGAGACATAAACGGAAGTTCAAACGTTGAAGGGGCCACATCATATGCCCCATATGAATGCTCGACATATGAGTCGAGGTGATGTGGTAGGAGCCCTTCCACCCGCCTCTTGCAATGTAGTTTTGACATCAATCTTGATTGTGCCTCTACCAAGCAGTTCCTCCTGTGATACCAGAAGCACAGGGGACTGAGCCTGAGCAGTTGGGCAGGTCTGGAGTTCTTCAGAGACGTTGCCCACCTCCACCTGGACAATCTCTAAGGAGGGAGGAGTCACCTCATGAGACTGGGAGTGGCTTCAAATGCGAGCCTCCATCTCCGTCACCTGAGTCGGTACGGTTGTCCGGGTTGGCCAGCACTGTAGCCACTTCGGTAGACTGTGGTTGTACAACAGGCTCATGAACCATAGCAGCCACCGCAGTGGACTTTGGGCGCTCAGCTGGACGAGAAGAATCCTTATCCTTTTTCTTTTTCTTAGGCCTGTCCTGTTTGGATGATGCTGAGGAGTCACGCTCCCGACTGGAGCCAGATGGTTTCGAAGAGTCACAGTCCCACCCCAAAGTGGAGGGGCTGGAGTCACAGTCCCAAGTCGATCCCAATGCAGCTGAATGCTTGTGGGACCGAGGTACAGCCTCTGGGTCCGATGCTACAGATCAACGCCGAGATGGGGTCAAGGACCGGTGTCGGCACTTGGTAGTTGACTCACCGAAGGGGAACGACCCCTCTTCTGAGGCAGGGGAACAGAACTCTGAGCTGCCGAAGAAGATGCAGGCACAGCTGTTGGAAACAGCGTTTTCTCGTAGAGGAAGGACTTCAGGCAAGAAGAACATTGTTTACGAGGCTGAGGAGTGAAGGCTCAGCAGTGAATGCAAGTGTCCACATTGTGAGCCTCACCCAGACAGATGAGGCACTTAGAGTGCCCGTCAGAGCTCGGAAGCTTAGCCTGACAAACGGAGCACCGGTTGAAAGCAGCAGATTTCAACGCCATACTCAACAAACAAGACGGGTTAGACAGAAGAAGGGTCAAGCCAGTCCAAGTCGTGCCAAATCCGAGTCCGAAACCAAGTCCAAGGGGCAAAGAGATAGAGAGAGCCAAAAACCAGTCCGAAGGTCACAAAAGCCAGAAAAATACACAACCAAGCCAAGGAGTATCAAAAAATAAAGTCAGAAACAGTCCGAGTCAATCCATAAACAATGAAACCGAAAGTGAAAAAGCTCTAGTGAGTAAAGTTCATACGTGCTACTCACACGGCGGATGAAAAGGAACTGAGGGGAATTAGGCGGGAGCACCTTTAAAGGGACCATTTGGCAGGGTTACCGCCAAAAATCTTCCGCCTAGCGATTCCAGAACGTTCCAAGTGCTCTGTGCAGGAATTACCCACTGTGTGGATTCACATAGACCATGAAGAAGATGCCACACTATCCACAAAATGCTGTGCTGCAAACTCGGGGAAAGAGTCAATAAAATGCCCCATGCCAGAAAGAGTGGTCAAATTTAAGAAATCTTTTGTATAAAATCCACTTTCTCACTCTTCCTCTTTTTGAAGCTAATATACTTACAGTTGTTCTAAGGATCAAGTGGGAAGAAGGAGAAAGCCATGTATGCTGTTTAGAAAAGACATGACAGGATCTAAATGGATTATAAAAGGTAACAATGGGAAATACATCACCACCACCACCATCATCATGAACAAAAAGAGAAAAAGGGATTCACAACTAGAATGGCAGAAACCAAAGAAATATTTAAACAATCACACATGCATAAAATGCAATGGAATTCAAAGTGATTCACAACACTGAGAAGAAAATATGTGGTTGTACTTTGTCATGAAAATTATTATTCCAAAAATTAATGAACTATGAATCACTCTATCTGTAAAAATGTTTCTTTTCCATGGACATGAAACTACAAGATTGTTTTTTTTTTAAATGGATGCTGTGACTGAAATCTGCTAGGACCACAACTAGCCAGCTAAAGATGCCACAGTGGCTCACTGATATAAGACAAAATGCAGTGGTGCAGTGAGGTACTTTGGACTCTGGACTTAACATCTAGAGAGAAAACAGCCCTGTAGATGTTGTTATGTAGCACTTCAATTACTTTAGTCAGTCAGTTGATTACTTTAAAATATGGGAAGTCATCTCTGTTGTGTCCCCTCCCCAATCATTCTTATTTTGCTCCCCTGAAACTGGTATCCAGGAGAATACTGTGGCTGGAATCCTTCTGGTGATTTATCCTGGTATGAACACCACATTATGTCAATGTTAGGCACTTTATGTAGCAGTGGACAGGGGACAACAGAAAAAGGTCATCTCAGCTAGAGAAATCTTGTAGGAGTAATGAGTCTAAAAATAAAACTGTATTAAAAATTCCAGGATCTAGTCCTTTTTAAAAAGCAACAAGAATTATCTCCTTTAAAAAAAGAAAGTTAAAAATCATTCATTTACTTTTAACTTCATGCAGAGTGCACTTAAGAATGCAGACTGGTAAAGCTCAATTAACATTTAAAAGAAAAGTGTGTTCAGAGGTCTGAGATGACTCAGTTAAATTAGACTCATTACAAAACAAAGGAGTCAGTTTAAAATGCAAATCAAAGTTTACTGAAGGTATATCAATCTCAATCTACATACTGAAACAAACTTTAAAAAGAGGTTCCTAACTAACTAATGGTATTTAGGGTAGGAAAACAAACTCACCCAGCCTACGGTAGAAGGCTGCATGGTAAAACATCATTGCATGGTTATAGGAAAGATGGCATAGCTTAAGATGGCTAAAGATGTCCAAGATGGCTACAGCCTCATGGAGACTCAAACTTAAAAGAGAACTTACACAAAGCAATAAAATTTAAATTAGGTCATGTGTGGAATGACCCAGCACTCCAGTTGGCTGGAAGTGTCCAGTGAAATAAGAGAAAGGGAACTTGGGAAAACAAAAGGCATGCAGGGAAAAACCCTAGACTTATCTTAGGATGTGAATGAGGTACACAAGATTGCTTTTACATTACAATGATTATTTCCCCACATACTACAAATCTGCCCTGCTAGCTGAACCTGGGAATGAGTGTGGTAGACTTCTCTCCTGACAGAGATGGCTTTTGCTGCAGCTCCACCAGCCCTTCCCCCACTGCAGCATCTGGAGGTTTTTACTCCTCCTGCCTGTGTAGTTAAGAGTGCCAGTTAAGTGTTGGACTAGGACTCTGGAGAATCCCTGCTTAACCCTGGAAACCCACTGGGTGACCTTAGGCAAGTCATGCTCTCTCAGCCTCAAATGAAGACAATGGCAAAGGTCTTCTGAACAAATCTTGCCAAGAAAAACCATGTGATATGGAAACCTTAACTTATGTAAACTTTATCCTGTAGATATCATAGTCTCTCCCTCCTGAAGACATCCTAGTTTGGAATCCATCCCTGTTAGGCAAATTAAATACCAAGGCCGCTGAACTGTTTCCTCCATAATGTTTGAAAGCTAAAAAGCATGTAACAATAGCAGCAGAAAGCTGTACTAACCTTTGGAGGAATATTGTGTCTGCAGGTACCTTCCACAGCAAATACAATGTCAATAGAGCTCTCACACTTGAAAATAAATAGATTCAACTCACTCCGGCTCCCAAAAATTGCAGCTGCAAACCAATGAAAACTAATTCCAGCTGAAAACTATTCCAGCAACAGGTGAAAATAAAGAGAGTTGTAGACTCTTCCAGTGCTAAGACAGAGTGTACTGGTGATATCAACCAAATTAAACTTGAGAATAATTCCTTTTCTTCATCCCACACCACCAAACTGAATTTTATTGTAATAGCATGACTTCCTTACAGCTGCTCCAAGCGATGTTAAAACCAACTGATTGTACTCAGTTCTTTATCTTGCTTTTTGCCAAATGAAAGCCAGGTTGTTTACAACATTTCTTGTTCTTCAGTAGTTAGGTTGAGGGAAAAGACACAGCAGCAACTGGCCAAATGAAAGAGGAACTGGAATGTCCTCTGAAACAAAAGATCATGCTCAGGTTTAGAATTGCCTCCATCCCACTCTTTCCCTTCCAGTGGGATAACAGTAATTTCAGAATTGCAGATGTTCATCATGAGAGCTCCCGGCAATAACCATGACCTGAAGGAGAATCCTAACATGCAGGTGTCCAAAAATCAGTTCTGCCACTTTCTCCTTCAGCTCTTAATTGTTCATTCAAGACCAAGCCACACCCAAATATTTAGTAAAGTAACAGTAGGGTTTGTCTATATGAAGCAATAAAATGTTACAGTTGCCCCTCCATATTCGCGAACTTAACATTTGCGGTTTCAAATATTGCGGTTGGGAGGGCACCCAACCTCCCAAAAGCAGCGACACGGGGCCTCCGGAGGCCCCATGAAGGCCTTGGGCGGGAGGGGGGAAGGCCGGGGAGGCCTCCATGGGGCCTTCGGAGACGGTCCAGAGGCCCCATGAAGGCCTTGTGCAGGAGGGGGGAGGGCCGGGGAGGCCTTCACGGGGACCCTGGAGACGCTCTGGAGGCCCCATGAAGGCCTTGGGCAGGAGGGGGGAGGGCCAGGAAGGCCTCCATGGGGCCTCCGGAGATGCTCCGGAGGCCCCATGAAGGCCTTGGGCTGGAGGGGGGAGGGCCGGGGAGGCCTTCACGGGATCCCCGGAGATGCTCCAAGGCCCCATGAAGGCCTTGGGCGGGAGGAGAGAGGGCCGGAGAGGCCTCCATGGGGCCTCCGGAGATGCTCCGGAGGCCCCATGAAGGCCTTGGGCGGGAGGGGGGAGGGCCGGGTGGCCTCCACGGGGTCCCCGGAGACACTCCGGAGGCCCCATGAAGGCCTTGGGCGGGAGGGCCAGGGAGGCCTCCACAGGGCCTCTGGAGACGCTCCGGAGGCCCCATGAAGGCCTTGGGCAGGAGGGGGGAGGGCCGGGGAGGCCTCCATGGGGCCTCTGGAGACGCTCTGGAGGCCCCATGAAGGCCTTGGGAGGGAGGAGGGATGGCCGGGGAGGCCTCCATGGGGCCTCCGGAGATGCTCCGGAGGCCCCATGAAGGCCTTGGGAGGGAGGGGAAGGTGGGGAAAAGCGACTATGGGGCCTCCGGAGGCCCCATGGTCGCTTTGGCGGGGGAGGGGGAGGGAAGTTGTTATTCGCGGAGTTTTCACATTCGCAGGAGTCTGTAGAACCTAACCCCTGCGAATGTGAAGGGACGACTCTAACTGGTGCACAGTGATGCCAATTCGCAGCAGCTTCTATTTATCTTAATGTGTTTTTTTAAATCACAGGCATGCAAAGCTTTCCGCTTTAGCTATTCCAATGAGCATGCCTGCAAATCAATATGGCAGGCACAAGTGAATTACTGTTATTTATGTCGAGTTGCAACTTTTTTTTGGGGGGGGGGTGGAAACTAAATCCAAGGAGCGAGCTTCCGCTTAAACAAAGAAGCAAACAAAAAAAGGCTGTTTTCTCACCGTAGCGCTTGGTCACTACACCAAAAACCCAACATGGCTTTCAGGTGCTTACCTTGTTAGCAAGCTCTGCCCCCTGCACACGTCTGACTACTCTAAGAATGTGCAGTGATACGTATCGGTTGTCCTAACGGGTGATAGTGTGCATTCCCACACATTATTTTTAAAAAAACAATAAAAGCTGTGGAGGCTTTCCCCATGGACTATATGGCGTATTTGCCCCCCCCTCCTTTTGAATATGGTGAATTGGTGTGGGATCCCAATAAGACAAATCGTATTCTCCTCAAATTCTGTGAGGAGTATTTTCAATCATTTTACATGCAGAATCCTGGCTTTGATATAGGAAAGAGAGAAGAAAAATCAGCCTGTGCAGAAGGGGTCAGCTAAATAAAACATCTGGCTTTAGAGAGGCTATTACCTCCGCTCTTTGCCCACACCTGCACTAGCACAATTACTTTTATCATGCAGAACACAAAGGCACCAGATCCAATCAGATCTTGGAAGCTAAGCTTCCATGGTCAACCATGGTTTTAGTTGGATCAGAGACTGCCAACAAATACCAGGTGTCCTAGGCTATGTTTCAGAGGAAAGAACTGGCAAACCACCTTTGAGGATTCCTTGCCTACGAAAACCGTATGACAAAATCATGTGGTCCTCTTCATCCTGGGGAGAAGTGATCAGTGGAATGCCACAGGGTTCTGTCCTGGGCCCACTGCTGTTTATCAATTACTTCGATGAGGGAATAGAGGGAATGCTTATCAAGTTTGCAGATGACACCAAATTAGGAGGGGTAGCTAATACCCCAGAGAACAGGATCAGAATCTAAAATGACCTGTGTTGGGAACACTGTGCCTTTAAATCAAAGTAGAAAAATAGTTTGTATGGCTGTAAAGCATGTGGAACACCAGGTGCTAGCACAGCATAATCACCACTGTATATCAGTCTGCTAGGACCCAGATTTTGTGTGGGTTGTAGAGAGTGGGTTGTAGAAGGTGAATTGTAGATAGTGGATGTGTAGTAGGAGATTGTGTATGTTTACAGAGAGTAGTTACTATTTACTATTAGAGAATGTCAAAGGAATGTTTGTATAGATTTTCTTTGGGTTTTTTTCCGGGCTATGAGGCCGTCTTCTGGAATAGTTTCTTTCTGATGTTTCGCCTACATCTGTGGTTGGCATCTTCAGAGAATGGTTGGGTAGGAGTGTATGTGGAGTTTATATGCTGTGACCCCCTGTTGGGGAGGATATGTAAATTTGTGTAATTGAATGGTTAGTTTCTGGGTATAGAAATGCAAGGCTCGTTAGTGTCTGTTTGGCTAATGGTTGGTTGATGGGCCATTATCTGCTGGGAATCCTCATGTCTCTGGGTGGAATTCCTTTGTAAGTGTTGAGTTTTTATTCTATTGTTCTTCAAAACCAGGAGCCAGATTTTGTTTACCTTTAAGGTTCCTTAAAGAGCCTCCAAGGACTTTGGAAGAATCCAATAGTGTCTGTGCTTCTTCTTTTTTATTTATTTATACATATTATTTATACATATACATAAACATGTACAAAAATTATAAATAAGTTATTTCTTTGTATCTATTTATTACTGAAGAATTTATATTTATATATATGAGATAATCTCACAGTTAACCAATTATCCAAAAATTGCTAGTACATCAGATTATCAATTACCTAAGTTTATAATAAAGTATTAGTACATAAATCTATTTCTATGAACTTCCTTTATGAATTCCTTGAGTTGATATGTTACTTTTCCTAATTGTTTTCCTGTAACCTCCCTTAATTCCCAATTATATCATAATTCATAACTTGCTCTATTACCAATACTCTCAGCTCAAAGCATACCCTCTATGATTTAAATTCACTTTATATATTCTATTATGCTTCTTAACTATGATTTCTCGTAGATTAATATCCCTTAATTATCCTAACAATGCTACATCGCTGTACTTAATATCTTGTACATATATGGATTGTTTTAAAAGTTAACACCTTTTCCATGCTAATTAGTGAATATTTCAATTAGACTTCTATATGTCTCCCCAGAGTTTTCCCAGGAATCTAATACCAGTTTCCAATCTTTTTTTGTTCTTGAACTTTTAGACTGTCTCAATCTGTTTCTTAACTCATCCATCTCAATTAAATCCCATAGCTTATCTCTCCATTCTTCAATAGTTGGTTCTTCTTTTAACTTCCACTTTTTTGCAATAATCATCCTGGCCGATGTAACCATGTACAGGATGTTCTTCCAGTATCTTCCCACTTCCTTCTTATTTAAACCTTTAATTATACTTAGCAGATAAAGTTCCAGTGTAAATTCTAATTTGATCTGGAAGATATTATTGATCTGGGCATGAACTTTTAACCAAAACCCCTTTACTTTGGAACAGCTCCACCATAGATGTATAAGAGAGCCCTGAGCCTTCCCAAACATTTCCAATGTGCTTCTTTTCAAAGTTCAACAGTGCCAGATTGCCAAATACTGCTAGAGGGAGGGTTCTGTGTTTTTGCACTCTGCTGGTTTTAGCTACTGTTGGGGACAAGCACCTCAGACAGTGCTGTTAGTTGGCGTCTCTGTGGGCCTTGTTATTGCATTTGTCACTGCACGTTTTGCAGGTTGTACAAGAAAGCCAACAACCTGAACATATTAGGAAGCTGGGCCAAAACTAACAAAATGAATTTCAACAGGGAGAAATGTAGGATACTACACTTGGGCAGTAAAAATGAAAAGCACAGATATAGGATGGGTGACACTTGGTAGTACATGTGAAAGGGATCTAGGAGACTTAGTGGACCACAAACTGAACATGAGTCAGCAGTGTGATGCAGCAGCTAAAAAAGCCAATGCACTTCTAGGCTGCATTAATAGGAGTACAGTGTCTAGATCAAGAGAAGTAATAGTGCCACTCTATTCTGCTTTAGTGAGACCTCACCTGGAATACTGTGTCCAGTTCTGGGCGCTACAATTCAAGAAGGATATGGACAAGCTGGAACGTGTCCAGAGGAGGATGACCAAAATGGTAGGAGGTCTGGAAGCCATGTCCTATGAGGAACAATTTAGGGAGCTGGGTATGTTTAGCCCAGGGCAGAGAAGGTTAAGAGGGGACATGATAGCCATGTTTAAATATTTGAAAGAATGTCATACTAAGGATGGAGCAAGCTTGTTTTCTGTTGCTCCAGAGACTAGGACACAGAGCAATGGGTTCAAACTACAGGAAAACATTAGGGATAACTTCCTGACAGCAAGAGCTCTTCGGCAGTGGAATGCAGTGCCTTGGAGTGTGGTGGAGTCTCCTTCTTTGGAGGTTTTTAAACAGAGGCTGGATGGCCATCTGTTGGGAATGATGTGACTGTGTATTCCTGAATGGCAGTGGGTTGGACTGGATGGCCCTTGTGGTCTCTTCCAACTCTGATTCTATGAGTCTATGATAAGTTGACAGGCAACTTGAAGGCACACACACACACACAACAAATGCATTGGTTTTTTGATAATGCCCAGATGCATCTTGACTCCAAGAAGGAGGACCAACCTGAGGAGAATGGAACAGAGGACACAATAGGGGAAATCCAGCTCAAAATAAGTAAAGAGGTAGTACAGGAATACCTTCTTAATCTAAATGAATTTAAATCTCCAGGACCAGATGAACTACATCCAAGAGTATTAAAAGAGCTGGCAAATATAATCTCAGAGCCATTGGCAATAATCTTTGAGAACTCCTGGAGAACAGGAGAAGTCCCAGCAGACAGGAGAAGGGCAAACGTTGTTCCCATCTTCAAAAAGGGGAAAAAAGAGGATCCCAACAATTATCGTCCAGTTAGTCTGACATCAATACCAGGGAAGATTCTAGAGCAGATCATTAAACAGAGAGTCTGTGAACATTTAGAAGGCAATGCCATAATCACAAAAAGTCAACATGGGTTTCAGAGAAACAAGTCATGCCAGACTAATCTGATCTCTTTTTTTGATAAAGTTACCAGCTTGGTAGATGAAGGGAATGCTGTGGACATTGCTTACCTTGATTTCAGTAAGGCCTTTGACAAGGTTCCCCATGACATTCTTGCAAACAAGCTTGTAAAATGTGGGCTAGACAAGTTAACTGTTCAATGGATTTGTAATTGGTTGACCGGCCGAACCCAAAGGGTGCTCAGCCGTGGCTCCTCTTCGTCTTGGAAAGATGTGACCAGTGGAGTGCCACAGGGTTCTGTCCTGGGCCCAGTGCTATTCAACATCTTTATCAATGACTTGGATGAGGGAATTAGGGGCATACTTATCAAATTTGCAGATGACACCAAATTGGGAGGAGTAGCTAATACCCTAGAGGACAGGATCAAAATTCAGAATGACCTGGATAGACTGGAGAGCTGGGCCAAAGCTAACAAAATGAAATTCAATACGGAGAAATGTAAAGTACTGCATTTAGGGCGGAAAAATGAAATGCATAAATATAGGATGGGAGAGACCTGGCTGAATGAGACTACGTGCGAAAGGGATCTAGGAGTCCTAGTAGACCACAAGTTGAACATGAGTCAACAGTGTGATGCGGCAGCTAAAAAGGCCAATGCAATTTTGGGCTGTATCAATAGAAGTATAGTGTCTAGATCAAGGGAAGTAATAGTGCCACTCTATTCTGCCTTGGTCAGACCTCACTTAGAATACTGTGTCCAGTTCTGGGCACCACAATTCAGAAAGGATATTGACAAATTGGAGCGTGTCCAGAGAAGGGCAACTAAAATGGTGAAAGGTCTGGAAACCATGCCTTATGAGGAGAGACTTAGGGAGCTGGGTATGTTTAGCCTAGAAAAAAGACGGTTGAGAGGCGATATGATAGCCCTGTTTAAGTATTTGAAGGGATGTCACGCTGAGGATGGAGCAGGCTTGTTTTCTGCTGCTCCAGAGACTGGAACACGGAGCAATGGATGCAAGCTCCAGGAACAGAAATTCCACCTCAACATTAGGAGGAACTTTTTGACAGTAAGAGCTGTTTGGCAGTGGAACACACTCCCTCAGAGTGTGGTGGGGTCTCCTTCCTTGGAGGTCTTTAAACAGACGCTGGATGGCCATCTGTCAGGGCTGCTTTGATCAAGATTTCCTGCGTGGCAGGGGGGTTGGACTGGATGGCCCTCGTGGTCTCTTCCAACTCTGCAATTCTATGATTCTATAAGCCATGTAACTATTAATTGGTCATATGGGTGTACTAGGCAAGCTCCTTCACACTGCTGCCACCTTGCTGCCTGTTGTCATCGTTACTCCATGGTACCTGGGCCTCCATAAAGGTGGGGGGGGGAGACTCTACACTTCACCAGCTTCAAATAAGATTTTTGCCCTTGTGACCTACCATGACCTCTTGGGAGGAAGCCTACAATATAAGCAAATAAAACTGCCCCATGAGACCCATTTATCTTCTGAGGCTGTCTCTCTTCCTGACATCTGTAAATAGGACAGAGCTTCAGAAGCCTTCTAAAGTAAGACAGAGATTACAATTGTATGTATATTTTACCTAAGAGTAAGCCTCATTGAACTCAACACAGAATACTTTTGAGTGGAAACATACAGATTGCTCTGGAAGGCACAAGTGTAATGGGACTTGCTTTCAAGTAGGCTCATATAAAAGGCTACTGCTACAGCACACTGCTTACACATGTCAGCTCAGAAAAATAAGTCCCAATCTAGTCCCAAGTACAAACAGAATTGGAGTTTTGGGGGCAGAGAAGATACACAGTGAAACAACTCTTTTCCTTATGAGTGTGACTGTGGATACACTTTGATTAGGTCTGAGAGTCTGAAAACATTTGAGGCATTTATCCCTTCCCTCTTTCCATAGAAGCAAAATCTAAAGTTCAATAAAATGTATATAAGGCAAGATGTATTTGAAGCCCTGGATTTTGGTTCTGTTGCAAATACTGCAACCATCTCCAGAGGCAAACAAAACTAATACTGCATCTCCCATAATTTTTTTTATTAAATTTTATAACCTGCCTTTTGGTCTCAATTGGCACTCAAGGCTGTTGATAAAAATAAAACTCAGGCTTTAAAAACATAAGTTAAATTAAAACATACAAAAAGATTTGACACACAGTACAGAAACATTAGTTCAAAACTATAATAGCATCCAAGATTTTTAATTTATTTCAACAGGAACCAAGCTTAAATGCTAAAGTGCTTAATGATTTTTTTTAACTTCCTTTGCCTGTCTGGCAGAAAGACAATAGAGCAGGGGCCTACTTAGTCTCTCTTGGAAGAGTTTCACAGTTGGGGAGAAGTCACTGAGATGACTGATGGTACCTCTGGAATGATGCCTTGAATCTATCAAAGACCACCTACTCCCACTGTATTCTACTGAGAAAAACACACATGGTACAGCATTGATTTATTTAAAAAAGAAAAAGAAGGGCTGATCTTAAACATAATTCAGCCTTCAGAGTGAGTGAAGACAGTCCCTTGGGCTAGGCAGCATATTTCGAACCTAACAACCCTAGAAGAAGATGTTCTTGTCATCTCACTGATGGGTGGCTTGACTAGGGGAGGTGAGGAGGCCAAAATCCAGATGGGATTTGGACTACTTTTGACTGGAGCTGCAGTGCATGAAATTCAGATTATTCTGGCCTGGATTTCAGCACCACACCTGCCAAGGCCTGAATCTGCTTTGAGTTTTTACTTCATCATCAATTTATTCATACAGTCCATAGACCCATCAAACAACAGAGAAGATGTACATTAAAAGATAAAACCATAATACAAAACCAATAAAATTAGGATACTTATTGGTAGACTTTTGGAGCTCATCCAACTTATTCACCTATTAACTTCCCTCTCACTGGTCTTAATGACCACAGATAAAAACTTAGCAACTGATAAGGTAATATTAGGACACTTATCCTCTAATAAGAATTTGACATAAAACCTCTCCGAATGGCCAGGTAGACAGCATAACAAGGGAGAAATCAGTTGTTTACAACTCTGAGAATGAAGGATGCAGGATAGTAGGATATGAGACATGGTTTCCACTTCCTGCAACCCACATGGACAGAGCCTTGATGCAAATGGCAGCCCCGCATATCTACTATACAGCATTGCTGAAGGAAAAACATTACATCTGGCCTTCGTAAATAATATAGATTGGCACAGTCAAGTTCTTTATGTAATCAGCCAGAGCAAATGTACATGAATATGGTATATGCAATGCACTAGGTGAACATGACAGAAAGGATTTAGCCCACAAATTGCAAAAGGTAATGTCATGAAGTCTTTGTTTAACTGTTTTCAAAGCTGTGTCATAACCCAGGTTTAGAAGGAAGGATGGTGAAAGCCCAATTGTGGTTGCTTTTTGAGCAATATACTTGGACCATTTGCTTTCATAAGTGTCCGTTGCAAGATGGCTAAGTAGACCCTTACCATGCTTGAAGAGTATGGCTGTAAGCCAAAGTTACATGGCTGTCTGCCATGCCCTCGTTTCAAGCATTAACACTGAATTAGCAATACTTCTCGACATCTGAAGGAGGGCCCTTAAGAATCTGGCATAAAAATGATCTAGCTCAGAGTTAAACCCCTCAATCCAAATTGCAGTTGCAAATAGAAATTTAGCCATAATCTTAGCATTGTAGACCTTAATAGCAGCAGGTACATAATGATTTCCCTTGGTGTGACAAAATGTTAAGATGGCAGAGTTGCAACCTTGGGCTTTGCTAACTGCTGCTGATCTTTGGAAGGATCATAAGTTTTCATGATGAAAAACAAGCCTGGAGAGAAGTGACCAGTGGGTGCCACAGGGTTCTATCCTGGGCCCAGTGCTATGACTTGGATGAGGGAATAGAGGGTATGCTTATCAAGTTTGCAGATGACACCAAATTTGGAGGGGTAGCTAATACCCCAGAGAACAGGATCAGAATTCAAAATGACCTCAACAGATTAGAAAGCTGGGCCAATACTAACAAAATGAATTTCAACAGGGAGAAATGTAGGATACTACACTTGGGCAGTAAAAATGAAATGCACAGATATAGGATGGGTGACACAGGGCTTGAGGGCAGTACATGTGAAAAGGATCTAAGAGTCTTAGTGGACCACAAGCTGAACATGAGTCAGCAGTGTGATGTGGCAGCTTAAAAAGCCAATGTGATTCTAGGCTGTATTAATAGGAAAATAGTGTCTAGATCAAGGGAAGTAATAGTTCCACTCTATTCTGCTTTGGTCAGACCTCACCTGGAATACTGTGTCCAGTTCTGGGCACCACAATTCAGGAAGGATATTGAGAAGCTGGAACTTGTCCAGAGGAGGGTGACCAAAATGGTGGGAGGTCTGGAAGCCATGCCCTGTGAGGAGTGGCTTCGGGAGCTCGGCATGTTTAGTCTGGAGGAGAGAAGGTTGAGAGGGGACATGATAGTCTTGTTTAAATATTTGAAGGGATATCATACTGAGGATGGGGCAAGCTTGTTTTCTGCTGCTCCAGAGACTAGTACACGGAGCAATGGGTTCAAACTACAGGAAAAGAGATCTATCTAAACATTAGGAAGAACTTCCTGACTAAGAGCTGTTCGGAAGTGGAATACACTGCCTTGAAATGTGGTGGAGTCTCCTTCTTTGGAGGTTTTTAAATAGAGGCTGTATGGCAATCTGTCAGGAATGCTTTAATTATTCCTGCACGGCAGGGGGTTGGACTGCATGGCCCTTGTGGTCTCTTCCAACTCTATGATTCTATGATAAGCCCAAGGTATTGAAAGCTTCTGACCTGTTCCAGGGACAGCCATTTTAACTCCATCTAGATATTGATGAGATATAAAGTGGCAGATACATTCCAAGTAGCTTCAGTGTTGTTGGTTTTTTAATATGTTTTATCTCGTTTTTAAATACTTTAATTTTCTTTGGTGGACGATTTTGATTCATCCTTCAAGCCTCAACTTGTTTTAAGGATTGTTCCTTTTCCCTATTTAACTTATCAAAACAGATTAGAGCTCTGTTTTGGCAGAGCTCTAATCTGACTTGTTTAGAACTGTGGGACTACTGCAACTTGCTATCTCGGCATAAGTGGAAATACTCCTAAAAGTTTTTTGGGAGTGACCACCAAACAAGTCTGTAAAGTTGTAGAGTTTTTATTTAGTCCAGCTGCCTGTCTCAATAAAACCTTCCTCTCATTGTTAATTTTTAAGGACCTAAAGAATTTACCTTATTGCTCTTTGCTGGTTTGCTTGCTTGTTGTATCCTTCCAAGCAATCTCCTGCGACTCAGAAAAGTAATTTTCATCTGAGGAGTACTGCTCAGCATACCATATCTGGTGTTGCGGATACTTTCTGTGTGTGTTTTTTTTTTGGGGGGGGGGGTTGAGTGCTGACAAAGACACATATACTCATATATAAATATACTGAGGTCATTTGACCTGGAGAAGTAGTTCTATATAAGCCTGTTGTAAGATAGAGGGGAAGAGTTACTCTGCTTTTACTTTGTACCAGCAATGACTAAGAGGAAGAAAAGAGCTGTTTCTCCACCACTACCAAGTAACCAAGCTGAGACTATATTTAAAAGGAGGAAAAAGCAGCCCTCTCCCACTGACAAGTGTAGCCTGACCAGCCACAAGCAGTGCAGTACTGAAGAATTTGTCACTCCACAATCTCCCTCCACATTGGAGGTTTCATCACAAAATAGTTTTGCACCTCTGGAAAAGTTAGGGGAAGAAGTGAGTAGGCTGCCAAACTTATTAGTTGATGAACCATCAGTGCATCCAGCTGCATCTTTAAAGGAACAGTCTTGCCCATCTGTACCATACTTAGTTACTTTCAGAGCAATGTATGCTGACTGCCCAGTCATTGCATTTTATTGGTACTAAACTGATAGAGGTTCTTGGTACCTTGACTCATTTGACTTCATCCCTTGTACCAAGACTCCCAGACCTTAGTTATTATAACAAGCAGAAGTCACCTAGTCCGACTGTGATGAATTCCAGAATCAGTTCAAGACAGCAACAGGAAAATAGTTCAGCTGCAGAGTTACATTCCAAAGCTTCAAATAAGCTAACTACTAAAGAAACTGACTGTGTCTATCTTTACAAGCCAATATGGTGATGTTGGATGTTTTCCCCTTTAATGTTTTTTTTCCCCTTGTTGGAATTCGGTCTCCAAGGCTCCAAGAGTTTTTACTTGGCTTCCTGTTTACTCACACTTGACTCTGAACTCCAGTAAAATCAAAATCCCAGTGGTAGGCGCCTTCTCTGAAGCCAGAACAAGTTTACAAACAGTGGTGGGGCGGGAGCTTGTTCTGCCCTCAGACCAGGTAACTCCCACTGGCACTTTGCTTTTCCTGGGTGATTGTTTGCCAGAAAAGCAAAACCCCAGCAGTAGTCGCCTTCTCTAAAGCCAGAATGGGTGGCTTACTCACGATGGTGGGGCAGGTGCTCATTCTGTCTTCAGACCAGGCAACTTCTGCTTGTGCTTTGCTTACAATATCCCTCTGAATTCCAAAAAAAGCAAAGCACCAGTGGTAGTAGCCTCTCTGAAAGCAGAGCACGTGCCTAGCCTCACAGTGGGGGGCAGGTGCTTGTTCTGCCTTCAGATCAGGTGGCTACCACTGGCACTTTGCTTATAATTGCCCCTCTGAGCTCCAGGAGAAGCACAGCGCCAGCAGTAGTAGCCTCTCTGAAGCCAAACTGTCTGGCTTTCGTTGGCAGTTCACTTGCAATCACCCCTCTGAGCTCTGGGGAAAGCAAAGCACCAGTGGTAGTAGCCTCTCTAAAGCCAGACTAGGCAGCTACCTCTGGGACTTTGATTTTCCCAGAGTTTGGAGGAGCAAATGTAAGCAAAGTGTTGGAAAATATAGTTTGCAGTCCAATAAGTGGAAATGGTTCTGCTATTGAAGGGTTAACTGAGAAGCCATATGAGATGAGCTGATGTAACTTCCTGAAGTTTTGCTATTGGGGAATCTGGGATGAAGGGGAGTGTCTGAGTATCCTTCTTTATTCCAGAAGCCATGATCCTTAACAAACCTCATGGTTTGTTACTGAGAGGACCCCGAAAGGGGTGTCCTGAATATAGACTTGTAACAATGTAGTTTTTTAAGTATTTTGAACTAGTTTTAGTTTGTTTTGATGATGTTTTTGTTCCTGCCAAGAATGAGCTCTCTAAACTGAGTAAAGAAGCTTTTGTACTTTTAAAACTAACTTTTGAGTCTTGAGTGGTTATTTTGGTAGTTAAACAACTTGGGAAAAGACAAAGGGTGTTTGGTTATTTAACAAGCTATGTATGCTAACATTCTGACGCTAGATGCTGCTGCGTTAACTCTAAACTCTGCTAAACTGGCTGTATTCTCCACTAACGTGTGAAGTACAGTGTGGATGTTTAAATAGGGACAATATACCCTGATATTTTAAACAGTGTATTTTTACACATTCCAATACAAAGCACCAGCAGTAGTAGCATATCTGAAGACAGACTGAGCAGTTACCACTGGAGCTTTGATTTTCCTGGAGCACGGAGAGGCAACTGTGTTCCAGAAAAGCAAAGTCACCCTCTCTGAAGCCAGATCAGGCAGCTTACTTGTGATGGCAGGGCTCACTGGGCATTCTGACTTCAGAGAAAAGAGACTACGGATGGGGCTCTGCCTTTGGATTGAGAAGTGACACTGAGGAGGGGGAAAAATGATGGTGCCTCAGGCAGCACTTGTCCTTCCTCTCCTCCCCACCCACCCCAAATCTGGTGCAGATGGTTTGTTCACACAGCAGCTTTCTAAAACCCAGATTTCCCAAGTCTGGTGCAAATATGGCCCTACAGCATGTGTCACTATGGCACCAGATTCGGGGGAAAGGCCACACGTCATGTGGCATTATCGGGCTAGACTCAGGATTTCTAACTGGTGCAGGCAAGCCCAGAATGAACCAAGCAAACAAGTACTGTACTCCACACCAGGACTATGCACCAAAGTTAAAATCCTTTTAAAATGGGACCTACATGTGTTGTGTCATCCTATGCATACTCACGTGGGAGTAAGTCTCATGTAATATAGTACTAGGATTTACTTCTAAGTAAATATACACAGCCTTGCATTTCAAATCATATTGATTTTTTTCTGCCACCTGCAAGCACTGACTCAAACATGAAGGTCTACCTAAACTGAGTTGTGAACTAATTCTCTGATGCACGACTGATGCATTTATTCACTTAACACATTTATATTCCACTTTTCAAAGATACCTTCTTAAAAAAAACAAATTACAAGTAATAAAAGTATCAGGCATAAGCAAAACGGAGGAAATTAAACTACATTTGAGGCTGCTCAGAGTGGAACATCTACCTACCTGGGGGGGAAATCCATTTCTAACAAGCCAGTTTTTGAATTTTTCTTTTAAAGGCTTGTAGTGAAAGTATAACATGCAAAGCAACAGGAAGGAAGCTCCAGAACTAAAAAGGCTACTACCAAGAAATAGGTTCATTGTGTTGCCTACTTAGCTATTGTATCTGGTGGGAACATGAGCACAGCTCCTAACAGTGACGTATTTATATAATCTGTTGATCATAATAAAGAAATGAATGAACAGTGACTTAAGTATATGGCAGGGGTGGGCAAAGTGCTGCCCCCAAAACCATTTTTCCAGCCATCAGCTCCTGGAACTCCACAAAATATATATTTTCCAGTCCTGGAACTCCACAAATATATATATATATTCCAGAAGCAAAAAAGATGAATTGCTGAAACCTCTAAGATCTACAAGTCACCTTTTTAATAGGTCATACCCCCCACCCCTGCACCATTTATCTAAAATGAATCAATTACCTAGAATTACTTTGAACCAATTACATTACAGAGGCACTGGTAGGGTCTTTAGAGGGACACCCTAAAAATCAGACTGAACAGCTCCCTGCTAGGGGTGTTCTAGCTAGGGTTCCTACATTGAGCTGTGGGTTAGACTTGATGGCCTATGAGGCCCCTTTCAACTCTGATTCAGCACTCCAAAATAAAGTTTTCAAAGCCACTTTCATTCAGTTTCCCCATTTGGGGCATTTTTAGTAGTCCATCTGGCCCTGGAGGTCTCAGGGACTGAAAATTGGTTACCAGATCCACTGAATTGTTCCACACCTTGTATAAAGGCAAGACTATATGAGGAAGACAAAGTCTTCTGGGCTACTGGGTTCCAGACTACTTTAAAACAAAAAATGAGTACTTTAAAATTAGTTAATGTAACTGGCCCAAAAGGAAGTTTCATGTGCTCAGATTTTCTGCCCCCTCCCTCTACTCTTTACAGATGTATACTGCACAAACTGGAATGGGGTCTGTGGCCTTCAATAATTTGCTGGACTATAATTCTCAATATCCCTGGCCATTGGCTGGCTAGGGCTGATAGAAGCTGGAATCTAGTATCTGAAGGGCCACAGATACTAGAATTAGAGTTCAAGTTAGCCTTGAAATAGCTGGATCATCCTTGCTGGTGGAATCCATTTCTGAATTCGTTGTTTCTAACAGGATGGACATTAAAATGGCTTGTGCTGTAGTGCCCTGCACATTTGGAGACTTGTCTCTCTATGTGCCACTGAAGTGGATGGGACCAACACAAAAGTACAACAGCACTGAGCTATTTTGTTGGGGCTTGTCCATAGGAAGCATCTTAACCTCTTCATCTCTGGTGAATCTTAGCACAAAGTAGTTGACACATCTCAGGCAGTTGCAAAAAAATGGTCTTTTAAGTGTTGGCTAGGTAGCATCCAGCCAGCCAATCAGGTACTGAATTGTCCACTCTGGTTCAGACAGATTTCCATACATAAGAGCATAAATAGGACCAGAGCTGCTTGGTCTCAATTTATTCAAGCTAATAGACCATTCAAGAAAGGCCACAGCTCAGTGATACAGCAACTGCTTGGTGTATATCAAAGAAGTCATCACCAAGAGTAGACCAACTGCAGCACATCAACTAGTCCAGCCTTGCTTGGTGAGACAAGAACCACCCCCATCAAATATCACGTCAATCTGAAACCATCCCTTATATTCCCTCCTGCACCTTCCTCCCCCCCCATTATATTTCACTTTCCAGGTGCAATATCCAAGGAGTTCATGACACAAGTCAAATGCTGGTCTCTACCAGTGCAGGAATGGCCATGGGCTCAATCCAAATGAGTCATTTCACCATATCATCACCACCTTCACTTGAACCCCACCAAATCTTAACAAAAGCACAGGAAACATTTCTGTAACTTCCACCTTGCATAGCGTGGGGGGGGAGATTAAGCTGTTACTAGAAAAGTCATGGGCAGTCTCATACTTTAATGTTGTCTTCATCTCTGAGTTTTGAGATCAATGGACAACTCAGAGAAGCACCTGTGTGAGAAACTAGGTGACCCTGTGTGCATTAATCTGCCATAAATTGACCATCCATGGTGCAAGGTTGGGGGAGGTGGCAGACCCCGTGACCAAATATAATACCATCCCTATCCCCAAAATGAGCATCTGGGCAGCAGAGCATAGAGACAAAGTATTCTCCACCGCTGGAAATAGTGGCATTCGGTGGGGTGCCATCCACCCCTGAAATAGAGGGAACAAGCCATCAGCAAACATCTGTCTGAAACACGTTGTCAGAAACACAAAGAGAGAGAGAGATGGAAAGAGCTCAGGGAAAGGGGTTCATAGGAAATGCCCAAATGTGGATGGGCTGGAAGGAAAGCAGAGTCCTGCAGCAAGGCTAGTTTGAGCTATGGCTCCAAGGCTAACCATTTCCATAGTTATTACTCATCAGAAAGACTTTGGGCCTCCTTACAGTTGCAGTCATTTTGGAGACTGGGGACAGGGAAGGGGGAGTTATTTTCACACCAGCAATCAGATCCAGCCTTACCTATACAACAAGGCAGGAAAACAAACAAACCCTTTTTTAAAAAAAGAAATCCTACAACCATTATTACTGATATGCACATCTTGCTTTGTGTATTCCCATAACATCAAGCCATTACTGTTAATGGTTTACTAAATCCCCCAAAGACCTGAAGTGGCAGCAAGATTATTGATTTTACTTCTGCCCAGCCAGGGGATTTGAAAGCCTGTGGAAAGTCGTTGTTTTTTTATGGGTACACTGACAGGAGATGGCCCCATTTCAAGGAGGTGCTCAGCAGTTCAAACCATTCCACCTCTACTCGGAAGGCAGCCCCCCGCGGCGTCCGCCAGCGCGGCCTGGCAGGTAGGGGGATGCAGGGGGGGGCGGCCATCCCCTCTCCACGCAAGCCTGGGGCTCTCGCACGGAACTCACCGAGACTCGCCTCCAAGTCAACTCGGTGGGCTGAATGCACCCAAGCCGCCATCCTTTTCACACTTCTCCAGAGGAAGCGCCGGCGTGGGAGTAATTTCCGAGTAAACTAGGATGGCGTTATAGGGAGCTACAATGCTTACAAAACACCCCCCCCCAAAAAAACCAAAACCCTCAAGGAGGCGAGCCCCTTGCAAACCTGCCCGGGTTTCCTTGCGAACAGAACCTTCCGGGGTCGCAAAGCAACAAGCTGCTTGGGACTCCCTCCCCCCCTCCCCGTCCAAACCCACACGCGCCCCGCTAGCCCCGAGCCAGAGGGCCCCGGACTCGGTCGTGCGACCCCCGCGGCTGCCCCGGGAAGAAGAGGACGAGGCCCAGGGTGGTGTGCGCCCACCCACGAGCGGGGCGGCGGAGGGGAAGGGGGCTGGCCCTGGCCGAGCCGGGGAGGAGCGCCCTCGTCCTTGCCGCCGTTGCCGGGGGGGGGGTAGCGGGAACCCAGGCCTTGCCCCGGGCCCCTCGCCCC
Source organism: Gambelia wislizenii (assembly GCA_030847615.1). Lineage (NCBI taxonomy): Eukaryota > Metazoa > Chordata > Lepidosauria > Squamata > Crotaphytidae > Gambelia > Gambelia wislizenii. The sequence goes on from JAUMIR010000013.1 coordinate 13,233,227, forward strand.
CGTCGCCTCCTCCTCTCCCCGTGTGGCTGCGCGGCAGGGCCGGAGGAGTAAAAGCACGGAAAGAAGCGAAAAGGGAGCCGGACGGCCAACTCACAACGCCCCGCGATCCGTCTCCGGCGGCGAGGGCGGCGGTGGGCGCTGCCAGGGTCCGCCGCGAAGCCCAGCAAAAGGCGAGCATCAGGAACATCTCCTGGGGGAGAGCGCTCGGGGGCCGGGCGGCCCCGCTCCACAACATCCCGCCGCCTCCTCTAGTCCGCCGCCGCCGCCGCCGCCGCCTCCCGGGAAGGGAGCTGAAGGTGCCCGGCTCCCGCCACGCGCAAGAGAGGAGAGGCGGAGGGCCACATCCGAGCGCCGCCGCCGCCGTTGAATGCCGCTGCTCGGGAAACTCCCTCCGCCTTCCCGGCGTCCCTTCTCGGCGCGGCGCCGAACCGGGGCATCCAGAGGCAGCGCGAGTGGCGGCCGGGCAGGCGGAGCGGGCGCCCCTTCCCCCGCCGCTCGCAAGGCAAGGCAAGGCAAGGCAAGGCGCTCCGGGGCGGCGAGAGGGAGGGCGCGCGGCAGGGGCGGAGGCAAGCCAGGCGCCCCCCGAGCCCCGGAGGCTCCCCGCCAAAGCCAGCCGGGCTCCGTCCTCCGCGCGCTTCCGCCTCCTCGCCTGGCCCGGCGAAGCCAATCCGCCGGTTCGCCCAGCCCTGGCGGCGTTGCCACAGCGACCACGCCGGAAAGCCGCGGCTCCCGGCCCTCCAGCGGCCCCGGCTGCGCTTCGCCCGCCTCCCAACGGCGAAGGGGCGGGGCGAGGGGCGCCGCAGTCCCGCGAAGCCGGCCACGTCCGACGCCCCCCCCCCCGCCGAGTGAGTGAGCGGGCGGGCTTCGCTTGGCGCCAGGTTGGCCTCCCTTGGCTGCAAGACTAGGAGCCGAGGCGGCTGTCTTGGGAGTGGGGCCCGGCCGTCCGGGTCAGGAGAAAGGCCTTCGGGGTTAAGACGGACGGCAAGGGGGCGATCGGATTTTAGACGCTTCGTTGGGCGTAAGAACTCGGGACGGCGCCCCCCCCCCGTCGCAAGGCTGCGCTCTCCGACCTGCCTGCTTTCTTGCGAGGAAGCCCCGCCGGAGTCAGGGGAGCGCCTCCCGCATGCTCTGCAACCCACCCTCGGCGACCAGGATCAGCTGTCCACTCCTTCCGTGAGAAGGAGCCGGATTGGAGTCACTGGGATTGGCTTCCGAAGGGAAGCGTGCAAGCCTTTTGTATAGAAAATGAGCACAGAAGCATACTGGCAGCAACTTTATGCTCCCCATCCCAAGAAGCCCCACCGCCAGAGAGAGTTACTCCTTTATTTCATATCCCACTTATTCTTACCAGTGAATGACGTGGCTAGCAGCTAACCTTGCAACCCTAAATCATTCAATGTCCAGTACAAGACAACGACCCATCGTCGTGGTTGCCCGTGGTTATCCGAGCTCCTGTGCAGCAAGAGGCTGCTTGGATGATAGCAGAGGTCAGACAGTCTTTTGTTGAGGAGCCAGGCAGCTACTGCAGAAAGGGAGATATCAGTAAACCATTTTTGAATGCCTTTTACCATGAAAACCCTATGATGAGACAATCCAAAATGAAACAAGAGAGCCTGCTAGAAGATGAGAATCCTAGGTCAATGTAACAAGACCCTACAGGTCCAGAAATAATTGGACACAGACACAAGGTTTGTTATTTCGGCCGTTTACCAAAATAAATTCAAGTCACAGTTAAATAATGAATATAGGCTTAAACTGCAGTCTCAGCTTTAATTGGAGGGCATTCACATCCAGATTGGAGGAAGGGTTTAAAAATTACAGCTCATTAATATGTAGCCCCCTCTTTTTCAAGAGACCAAAAGTAATTGGACAATTGACTCAAAAGCTGTTTAATGGACACGTGTGGGCTATTCCTTTGTTATTTCTTCATCAATTAAGCAAGTAAAAGATCTGGAGTTGATTCCAGGTGTGCCATTCACATTTGGAAGCTGTTGCTATGAACCCACAACATGCAGTCAAAGGAGCTCTCAATGCAAGTGAAACCTCAGGCCATCCTTAGGCTGCAATAAATAAATAAATAAATAAATAAATAAAAATCAGAGAGATAGTAGGAACATTAGGAGTGGCCAAATCAACAGTTTGGTACATTCTGGGGTGGGGGGGGGGGAGAATGCACTGGTGAGCTCTGCAGCACAACAATTATTTTTTTTATTTATTTATTTATACCCCACTCTTAAGCCAGAAGGTTGTCCATGGCCTGGATGTCCATGGAAGACAGTGGTGGGCGATCACAGTATCCTTTCCATGGTAAAGAAAAAGCCCTTCACAACATCCAGCCAAGTGAAGAACACTTTCCAGCAGGTAGGCATATCATTATCCAAGTCTACCATAAGAGAAGACTTTATGAGAGCAAATACAGAGGGTTTCACCACAAAGCACAAACCATTCATAAGCCTCAAGAATAGAAAAGTCAGATTAGACTTTGCCAAAAAATATCTTAAAAAGCTAGCCCAGGAACAGCATTCTTTGGACAGGTGAAACTCTCTCTCTCTCTCTCTCTCTCTCTCTCTCTCTCTCTCTCTGGCTTTTCTTTGCAAATGAAGATTCAGGAAGGACACATCCTGCACTTTCTGCAAGCGTGCTGATGACTAAAAAGGCCAATTCGAGATAAACAAGTCCAGTTGCAAAAAGCACAGCAGAAGGTCTCCTTGGGTGATGTTTTTGGGTTGTGATTCTTTCTGCGTTGTCGTTTCTCTTCAAGACTTGTTCAACGTGAGTTCTCAAATAAGGCTGCAGCATTGTGGATAGTGCGTCTCCATGCCTCCCGATGTGAGGCCAGGGTGGAACACTGTTGGTGATCAATTTGGCCGAGCCTGAGATGTTGTTTCAGGGAGTCTTTGTATCACTTTTTTGGAGCACCCCTCTTACGCTGACCCATGGCGAGTTCACCGTAGAGTACTATTTTTGGGAGGCGATGGCCCTCCATCCTAGAAACATGCCCTGCCCAGCGCAGCTGTGTTCTCAATATCATGGCCTCAATGCTGGTGACCCCTGCTTGCTCAAGGACAGCAACATTCGTCACATAGTCAGTCCAGTGTATCTTTAGGATTGTGCATAGACAGCGCTGATGAAAGCGCTCGAGGAGTCATAGGTGGTGGCGATAGGTGACCCATGTTTCAGATCCATAAAGGAGAATAGACAGTACAATGGCTCTATACACATTGATTTTTGTGCTTTGCCTCACAAAATGCAAATAGTGCATTTGGAAGACTTTTGTGAAGTCTTCCAAATGCACTATATGCCTTTGCTAATCTGTGATCGATCTCTTTGTCAATCTTGGCATCTGAGGAGATGATGCTTCCCAGGTAGGTATGATGATGCTGAACGGACTGAACGGACGAACACCACCATCCCCACATTGCCGTCGGCAAAAAAACCAGGTGAAACTAACCTGTATCAGAATGATGTGAAGAAAAATGTATGGAGAAGGCTCTGAAGCATACCACATCATCTGAAGCATACCACATCATCTGTAGAACCTGGTGGAGGCAGTGTGATGGCATGGGCATGCATGGCTTCTGACGGTGCTGGGTCAACTAGTGTTCACTGATGATGTGACAGAAGAAAGAAGCAGCTGAATGAATTCTCAAGTGTATGGAGATGTATTGTTTGCTCAGATTCAGCCAAATTCAGCAAAGTTGATTGGACGACACTTCACTTTACAGATAGACAGTGACCCAAAACATACTGTGAAAGCAACCCAGGAGTTTTTAAAGGCAAAGAAGTGAAATATTCTCCAATGGCCATGTCAGTCACCTGATCTCAACACAATTGAGCATGCATTTCACTTGCTGAAAACAAAACTTTCGAACAAACAACAGCTGAAGACAGCTGCAGTAAAGGCCTGGCAACATCACAAAGGAAGAAACTCAGCATTTGGTGATATCCATGTATTCTAGACTTTGAGCAGTCATTGCTTGCAAAGGATTCTCAACAAAGTATTAAAAATGAACATTTTATTTATGATTGTGGGTTTTTTTTGTCCAGTTACTTTTGGTCCCTTGAAAAAGAGGGAGCTACATATTAAAGAGATGTAATTCCTAAACGCTTCCTCCACTTTGGATGTGAATAGCCTCAAATTAAAGCTGAGAGATTGCACTTTAAACCCATATTCATTATTTAACTGTAACTTTAATGTGCAGTTACTTTAACTGTAACTGTAACTTTAATGTATTTTGGTAAACAGTCGAAATAACAAAACTTGTGTCAGAGTCCAGTTATTTCTGGTGTCCCTTATTTAAAATGGCAAAAAATCAAGATTAGCTTTTTGGATTTTAAAAAAACAGTTTCAAGTCTTGGATGATTGAATCTGTGGATACAGAATCTGTGGGTATGGAGGACCCACTGTACTTTCCATTTTTGAGCATAAAGCACCCTTGCGGCAATGTTCATATAATACAACATTTTATAGTTAATAAATCTTGTGTAATTGTCTGGCATTCCTTTTAATAGTTCTGGAGTCGATTGTATTTTACTTTTTAAAATCTCTTGTAGCTTGTAACTAAAACTCATTACAAAACCTTTTTGTTTCACCACTAGAAAGAACTTCTAGTTTTGCACATTTCCAACAAATTGTATTTGACTGTAGATTTTAGCTATTTTAGATAGTGTCAGATGCTATAAAGCCTCATTTTATAGACATTTCCCTTGAGATCATAACAAAGTATAGTTGTCCCTTCACATTTGTGGGGGTTAGGGGCGCAAGATCCCCACGAATGTGAAAAAACCATGAATAAAAAATAGGCCTCCCGGACCTCTGCCGCTGCCATTCTCAAGCCACTCGCCTCTTCCCCCACACCATCCTCTGGGGCCTCCAGGCCCACCTGCACCACACTCTTTCTTTTTTAAAAAAAAATTAAGTTTTTATTAATAAAAATAAACATGAATAATTGTCAGTTTGTTACAGAAATCTTATGACATCAACACTAACATCACCAAAAATAAAATACAACAAACAGTCAGAGAAGGGATGTGAAGTTGGAAGTATAACAAGACCACAGTACTTCAGTCCAGACATGCGATTTCATTGAGATGGGACAGAGAAAACATCATTCCACATTCTACCATGATGTGGTGGAGGTTGTGCTGCAGATCCGGCTTCGGAAAGATATGTAACTATAGGGAACCATTGTTCAATGAAAGTGTCAGCAGCATCACTAGCGGTTGACTTCCGAATATTGGTGGAGGGCTTTTCCATAAACCATATGTCCCAGAACTTATCCCACCAGGCACTCATATTGGGCATGGAGGAGGGGCAAGATGGCAACAACTAACAACTTCTGAATTGTCCTCCCACTAACATCTGGCATTACCACCTACATATACCTCAAAAATGCCATCCAAAGGCAAGAAAAGAAATTGGACGAGCCCCTGTAACAATAATGACAATCAGGAATCCTCCAAAGCAGAATAAACAGATGAGGATTGACTCACTTTTCTCAGCGGCAGAGACAACACAGCTCGTCAGTAACAGATCTGTAACAACAGCTCCTTCTTTACTCCCTAAGCCATCACAGACACTTGAACTAAACAAACCAGCCTCCTCAGTTCCTCAAAGTGTAAATATAAATTATGGGCCAGAGCAAGTTGATAACAAAGTCAAACTCCCGGAGCTTGACAGCATTCCCTACAATAACAGCGCTCAGCTCTTTTATGATTTCTGCAAACTGTCCATAGAGACATTGATTCTTACTTTGCAAAGACTAAATGACATTACAAACAAGCTTTCCCAACAAGCTTTTCAAAGACAAAACCCATACGGTACACAGGGGGTTAAAAATGTAGCAGATTTGGAGGAAATGTGCCCTGCCACGTCACAGGATGCAGTTAATCACTGCCGGGTGTTACAGAAAAATCAGCTCCTGCTACAAATACATCACAATGCCCATATGTGGAACAGCCAGAAGTCAATTGTGAGATACCTTTCCCAACTTTTAAACATGCACAGCAGAACAATTGATTTACTAGACTGCCACTTTTTACCCAACTCAAGAGCTATTGAACAAATATTTTTGACCTTTAACCAGGCAAATATTCCTAACAGGCTGTTACGGAAAAGAAATTTCCTCTGGAATGCACATTATATAGAAATTAACAGAGTTTTTAAGGATGAGACAATCTGTGACCTCATCACAGGGAAAACAGCAACAATAACACAAAGAAGCAATAATTCTACACACCAAGAGGGAGAACCTAAACACACCTCAAAGAAAGAAGCTCAGGCTATAAATCAAGAAGTAATTAAACTGAGAGAAAAGCTCACAGAAATTTGGGAACACAGTCCCACAATACAGCTGATGAGAGATACCATCCTGAGTCAATCTAACAGCAATCCAGCCCCATTGAAATCAGCCCCCCTCGCAGAAAACTGTCAGTGCATTTTTCTGATTTTTATGACAGTGAAAGTGAAAGTGATGACTCTACTTACAATCAAGGAAGCCTTGAAATCCCGAGTTGTAGCCAACACCCCTTCAAAAATGCAATATACTTCAGATGCACCCCCATCTACAGTTAAACCCCAGGGGCCTCAAACATCCCTATGCAAACCTAGTTCAAGGGAAAAACAGTCTTCACTGCCACATACCTCATCTCCTAAGCCAAAGAATGCCCCCCTCACTAAAGAGATGGGATCCTTGCTTGCTTGTGATCCTCATTTCGCTTCCCAAGCTGCATTGGTTCTTCCAATCTCCCTTCCAGAACAGGCAGGGCAGGAAGAACAAGAATGTGATTCACTAGCCCTCCATCCACAGAGGACACAGCCACACTCAACCCAGCCATTTAACCAACCATAAGATCATAGAATCATAGAATTGCAGAGTTGGAAGAGACCACGAGGGCCATCCAGTCCAACCCCCTGCCACGCAGGAAATCTTGATCAAAGCATCCCCGACAGATGGCCATCCAGCCTCTGTTTAAAGACCTCCAAGGAAGGAGACCCCACCACGCTCCGAGGGAGTGTGTCCCACTGCCGAACAGCTCTTACTGTCAAAAAGTTCCTCCTCATGTTGAGGTGGAATCTCTGTTCCTGGAGCTTGCACCCATTGCTCCGTGTTCCAGTCTCTGGAGCAGCAGAAAACAAGCCTGCTCCATCCTCAGCGTGACATCCCTTCAAATACTTAAACAGGGCTATCATATCGCCTCTAAACCGTCTTTTTTCCAGGCTAAACATACCCAGCTCCCTAAGTCTCTCCTCATAAGGCATTGTTTCCAGACCTTTCACCATTTTAGTTGCCCTTCTCTGGACACGCTCCAGCCTGTGGCCTGCAATGCGACTGCCTGACTTCCAACAGACCAGCACAAGGTTACTCTTATGATTCAATAGGAACAAGCACAGCAAATAAACCAGTTTCAAACAGGATTATTTGTGTAGTGTGGATTTGGCCATTGCTAGTAGTATGTTTTAGTTTTTATGAATTCGATTGTTCCTGAATTTTATTGTTTTTTTAAAAAAACTGCTGTTGCTGTCTTGCCTCCTTCACTATGCTTCCTAACCTGCCCCAGCCCGTTCTTCTCCTCCTTCCTCCTCTCATGCCTTGGCCATGCCCCCACCAAATTAGGAGGTGTAGCTAATACCCCAGAGGACAGGAACAGAATCCAAAATTACCTGAACAGATTAGAAAGCTGGGCCAAAACAAACAAAATTTCAACAGGAAAAAATGTAGGATACTACACTTGGGCAGTAAACATGAAAAGCACAGATATAGGATGGGTGACATCTGGCTTGATGGCAATACATGCAAAGGGGATCTAGCAGTCTTAGTGAACCACAAGCTAAACATGAGTCAGCAGTGTGATGCGGCAGCTAAAGAAAGCCAATGCAATTCTAGGCTGCATTAATAGGAGTATAGATAGTGTCTAGATTAGGGGAAGTAATAGTGCCACTCTATTCTGTTTTGGTCAGACCTCACCTGGAATACTGTGTTCAGTTCTGGGCACCACAATTCAAGAAGGATATTGGCAAGCAGGAGTGTGTCCAGAGGAGAAAGATCCAAATGGTGAGAGGTCTGGAAGCCATGCCCTGTGAGGAGTGGCTTAGGGAGCTGGGTATATTTAGCCTGGAGAAAATAAGGCTAAAAGGTGACATGACAGCCATGTTTAAATAATTGAAGGGATGTCATACTGAGGCAGGAGCAAGCTGGTTTTCTGTGGCTCCAGAGACTCAAACAAGAGGAAAGGCGATTCCACCTAAATGTAAGGAAGAACTTCCTGATGGTAAGAGATGTTTAGCAGTGAAATGCACTGCCTCATAGGACTTTTTCGGACGTCTCAAATACAACGCAACCAGCCTCGTCGCGTTGCGAGGCTGCTGCGCTGCAGGGCATCGCTTTTGGATGATGCTCTCCCCTGCCGGTACTGTTGCGGTACCGCGGGGACATTTGAGCGTTATATTTCGCCGATTTTTACTCACGAAAGTTGATCGTGATTAAAAACCAGCGAAATATAACACTCAAATGTCCCCGCGGTACCGCAACAGTACCGGCAGGGGAGAGCGTCATCCGAAAGGGACGCCCTGCAGCGCAGCAGCCTCACAACGCGACAAGGCTGCTTGCATTGTATTTGAGACGTCCAAAAAAGTCCATAGTGTGGTGGATTCTCCTTCTTTGGAGGTTTTTGAACAGAGGCTGGATGGCCATCTGTCGGGAATTATTAGATTGTGTATTTCTGCATGGCAGGGAATTGGACTAGATGGCCCTTGTGGTCTCTTCCAACTCTATGATTCTATGAAGGGAAGGGCTGTCCTAACTTTAAAGGGGGGAAATGATATGCAAATTGCTCTGAGAGCCTGTCCATATGTAGAGTGGTATATAAATGCAATAAATATAAATAAATATTTTCATCACAAAATTATGCAACTCTTTAGAATAGCTAACATTTCCCAGCAAACCCTTCCCTGAAATTCTGGAAATCTGTGCAGTGAATGACTGAGTACATACCTGCTGGATGGGACTTCCAAGACTTCCATATATAATACTCTGGATGTTTCAAGGGAGACAGAAAGCAGGCAAAAATCACAGTAGCAATAAGCAGTATGGCAGCTGATAGATTGGATGAGAAAACAAATCACTATAAGATACTATCTCTTCTATCTTATGGTCACTTAAATTAACAGAAGGTATCTAGACCTGTTCTGTTTTTAGTTTTTTGTTTTTAAAAAAACCATGAACTAATTCCCAAAGAACATTTTGAATTATCATTTTAGAAGGAACCTTGGCACACACTGTTTAATTGTAGTTCTCGTTCCTCATTCACAGGGTTGTAGCAGAAAATTATGAAGTGCAGACACTAATCATGACAGTCCACATAGCCACATCTCCAAGGATAGTCCAAAAATGAAGGCAACCATTTCAATCTGTACCAACAAATCAATTCTAGTAGTTTTCCTGCCCACCACAAGCAGATTTTTTGTAACACTAATGGCTCAGAATACAGAATAATGTTTGGACAGATCACAATAGATTGTTACTTAGAAAATCAACCCCCACCCCTTCTACTGTGAGGATTGCAGCTAAATTCAATGGGAAAGTGTTGGAGAAGGAGCTGATAATAAAGACCCTTACTAAATAAAATGTCCTGGCAATTGGCCCCATGAGCCCTGAGTGTACTACATAAATCAGGAGTGGATAAATGCCATGACTCTGTGGCCAATTTTCTGTCCCAGGACCTTCAGGGGCTCACATGGACTGCCCCCAATCCCCCCCCCAAACAAAACAAACAAACAAAAAACAGAAATGTCTGGAAGTCTTCTCCTGCTTTTTTTAAAATAATATATTTTTTAAAATGTTAAACCATGGACAAGATCCTGCAACAAGCAGGCAGAGCGTAATGCTTCTCCCACACAGTCTTCTTCCATGTCTAATCCCTACCCTAGCAGCTTTCAAGCCTTGGGAGGGGCTGCTGTTATTTACTAGTGGGGAGGGGATGGAGAGGGGTCTGATAATGAAGCTATGACTGGTCCTTTTTTGAGATAAATGCTCATACAGTACCAAAGTGTGTGTGAAGAATAGTCCTGTTAAGGTGACATCACCTTGAATCAACCAGTGATAATATTGGTCCTGATCCAAACCTCATCACAACTGAAGGCTTATGACTTCAAGCTGTCTTGCCTTTGCTTTGAATGGCACAGGAATCTTTATGCCTCATGCCTCATACCTGTGTTGTGAGTAAAAGTGGCATTGCTTACCATGACAAATAAAACCAATGATGTAACTCCACATCATTACACAGGAAACAGTGGCCAGGTAATCTTTACATATAATAAGCATGAGGTCATCATACTGGGAGAGCTGGTTGCACTGCTTCACATTTGCCACAGCCATAGAAGTCATCAACATCATCTGCTTCCTAATGCACTTGTGACTGCTGAATCCCACTTCCACCTTAGTCTTCTTAATTGGCTCACATCCCAGTATTTCTCTGGTATATTTCTCTCAACCCACGCAGCTCAGATGGATTGTTACTATACAGTGTCATTGGATCAAAGTGGGCTACAGTTTATCCACAAAGCACCAATTTATCTTCTCTGATATATTTCTTTATTAGTGACAATTATATTCTACCTTTTCTCCCATTAAGTTAAGGTACTGTCCATGATTCCCTCTTTCTGCACTTTATTGTCACAACAAGCTTGTAACGTAGATAAGCCTGACAGAGGGCGATTGGCCAAAGGTCACAAATGAGTTTCATACCTCATTTTAGGACTTGAACCTGGCTCTTCAGGATCTTTGACATGGCTTTTCTTATCCTTTCTCTGATCATAGAATCATAAAATCATAGAATCATAGAATTGTAGATTTGGAAGAGACCACAAGGGACATCCAGTCGAACCCCCTGCCACACAGGAAATCACAATCAAAGCATCCCTGACAGATGGCCATCCAGCCTCTCTTTAAAGAACTCCAAGGAAGGAGACCCCACCACACTCCGAGGGAGTGTGTCCCACTGCCGAACAGCTCTTACTGTCAGAAAGTTCCTCCTCATGTTGAGGTGGAATCTCTGTTCCTGGAGCTTGCATCCATTGCTCCGTGTTCCAGTCTCTGGAGCAGCAGAAAACAAGCCTGCTCCATCCTCAACGTGACACCCCTTCAAATACTTAAACGGGGCCATCATATCGCCCCTTAACCGTCTCTTTTCCAGGCTAAACATACCCAGCTCCCTAAGTCTTTCCTCATAAAGCATGGTTTCCAGACTTTTCACCATTTTAGTCGCCCTTCTCTGAACACGCTCCAATTTGTCAATATCCTTTCTGAATTGTGGTGCCCAGAACTGGACACAGTATTCTAGGTGAGGCACTATTATTTCCCTTGATCTTGACACTATACTTCTATTGAAGCAGCCCAAAATCACATTAGCCTTTTTAGCTGCTGCATCACACTGTTGACTCATGTTCAACTTGTGGTCTACTAGGACTCCTAGATCCCTTTCGCATGTAGTCTCGTTCACCCAGGTCTCCCCCATCCTATATCTATGCATTTCATTTTATCTTCCTAAGTGCAGTAATTTACATTTCTCCGTATTGAATTTCATTTTGTTAGCTTTGGCCCAGCTCTCCAGTCTATCAAGGTCATTTTGAATTTTGATCCTGTCCTCTAGGGTATTAGCTACTCCTCTTAATTTGGTGTCATCTGCAAATTTGATAAGCATGCCCCTAATTCTGTCATCCAAGTCATTGATAAAGATGTTGAATAGCAATTTTAACTGAACCTTTTAACTGAAGATGCCAGGAATTGAACATGGGATATTTGCCTGCAAATAATGGTCTTTGTGGTGCAGTTAGATCATTGGATTTAATAGTCTTACTCCCTCACATTAAGACATATATTGTTTTCCTTACTTCAAATTATGGTAAGCCAACCCTGTTGCATTTGAGCCCCCTCTCCCATTAATTTTGTTGAGTGGGGCTTTGGAATCCACCCCAGTGTCTCATTCTAATCGTAGCATTATAATCACTGAATCATTTTCTGTATTATTTCCATCTTCTGAATTTCTGTGTTGTTCTGTATATCAAGAAAGAGTAGAGATTTTAATTGTTAAAAATTAGCTTAATTGTCAAATATTTCCTATTCCTTGGCTCTGTCACTAATCAAAATGGAGACTGTGGATGAACCCATGCTACATATCACCTCTTCAGCTTGCCAGGAGGTTTTATGGCCACCCTCTGACTCTGAGAACTCCATCCCAGAAGCTGCACTGGAATGCACCAGGGGCACAGACTTCTCAATTTCCTGGGGGGGGGGGGGCATGAGGCTAAACCTGGGCAAGGGGGCTGTGCTTATTTGTTTACATTTATGTATGTACTGTTGTCCCTCCATATCCATGGACCTGGTACCCACAGATTTAAGTATTCACAGCTTGAAAATATTCTTTAAAAAATAATAATCTAAAAAGCAAACCTTGATTTGCCATCTTATATAAAGGACACAATTTCGCTATGCCATTGCATATAATGGGACTTGAGTATTCACAGATTTTGGTATCCATGGGGGGGGGGGTCCTGGAACCAAACCCCAGCGAATATGAAGGGGCAACTGTATATATTTCTTTTTCTAGAAACCATCCTTCATCAATAGATCCTAGAGTGTTCAAAGCCACATTAAAATAACAAGTACTCAACAAAAACATTACATTTTAATTATAATATTATCATAGTTATTCACTACCCCACCATCCAAAGGTCCATGCAATATACTATCCAAGTTGAAGCCCAAGATAAAAATCAACAAATCTGTAACCAACCAGAGGGAGCACAGAAGGGTAGATAACCAAACAAAGCACAAAGCAGAAGAAATACTTTCAGGATATGAACTTCTAGGATTCTTCCACACTGAATGTATTTCTTCTGATTGGTGCTTCCTGGATGAACTCATCAGCGACGGTGTTCAGATCCATCTCCAAACTGATCTCTTTATCTCCATATAGCACAGTCATGTGATAGAACCTGGCTTGCCCCATGCTTGACTGCAGAAAGGTATTTATTCTACGAAGGCATGAGAATGACCTTTCTGATGAACATGATGAAACCATATTGTAAGGGTGATTTTGATCAGCTTTGTCAATTCTGGTAGTAGGTGCCGCAGATGCCCCACTCAAAAGATCAACCACATCCTGAATTGCTGAAACTTTAACTTTCCTCTCCCTTGCAATCATAGAATCATAGAATTGCAGAGTTGGAAGAGACCACGAGGGCCATCCAGTCCAACCCCCCTGCCACGCAGGAAATCTTGATCAAAGCATCTCCGACAGATGGCCATCCAGCCTCTGTTTAAAGACCTCCAAGGAAGGAGACCCCACCACGCTCCGAGGGAGTGTGTTCCACTGCCGAACAGCTCTTACTGTCAAAAAGTTCCTCCTCATGTTGAGGTGGAATCTCTGTTCCTGGAGCTTGCACCCATTGCTCCGTGTTCCAGTCTCTGGAGCAGCAGAAAACAAGCCTGCTCCATCCTTAGCCTGACATCCCTTCAAATACTTAAACAGGGCTATCATATCGCCTCTTAACCATCTTTTTTCCAGGCTAAACATACCCAGCTCCCTAAGTCTCTCCTCATAAGGCATCGTTTCCAGACCTTTCACCATTTTAGTTGCCCTTCTCTGGACACGCTCCAATTTGTCAATATCCTTTCTGAATTGTGGTGCCCAGAACTGGACACAGTATTCTAAGTGAGGTCTGACCAAGGCAGAATAGAGTGGCACTATTACTTCCCTTGATCTAGAAACTATACTTCTATTGATACAGCCCAAAATCGCATTGGCCTTTTTAGCTGCCGCATCACACTGTTGGCTCATGTTCAACTTGTGGTCTACTAGGACTCCTAGATCCCTTTCGCACGTAGTCTCATTCAGCCAGGTCTCTCCCATCCTATATTTATGCATTTCATTTTTCCGCCTTAAATGCAGTACTTTACATTTCTCCGTATTGAATTTCATTTTGTTAGCTTTGGCCCAGCTCTCCAGTCTATCCAGGTCATTCTGAATTTTGATCCTGTCCTCTAGGGTATTAGCTACTCCTCCCAATTTTGTGTCATCTGCAAATTTGATAAGTATGCCCCTAATTCCGTCATCTAAGTCAAATCCAACACCATATCACAATGAAGCTGTAATCTAGAAGAATCCATGTCAGTTGTAGAAAAGTCTGCAATGGATGTGCTATCAATCTCTCCAAAGACAAACCTTTCAGTTTTGCTCATATGTTTGCACACATCTGAGGAAAAGTGATTGTGTAAACTGCAGCTGACATTATCAATCACATCATAAAATATTTTCCTGTAGAATCCCTCAGGAGACTCAAACTGGTGAGGCTTACACCTGGGATCAACATGTCATGGAGGCTTTCTGTGCCTAGGGAGGGTAGGGCTTTCTAAATCTAAGTCTTTTGCTGTCATTGTGGTCTTTGGCCAGAACTCTTCAAAGCTGTTCCTCAGCTGCTTCATGCTCTCCTTGGCAGACCCCAAAAGAGGTTCTGCTTGATGGAACTGTAGGTTACTTCTTTGAAGTGCTGTATTTAGTGGGTCCAAATGGCCAAACACAAGCATCAAGAGCTGCAGCATGAAGAAAGAAGCAAACCTCTGCAAGCTTTGCACATGTCCGTCTGCTTTTGCCCCAACATCTCCCCTTTACTCAGATGCCACATCCTCAAAGAAATCAATGAGCTGTCTGTTATTAAGAGCAACTGACTGTAAGGAAGCTGCTCTAACAGTCCATCTTGTCAGGAATTAGAGACTGAACTCCTTAGAAAATGGCCACACAAATGCCAAGTCATGCTAGCTGAGGCCAAGGAACTGCCAAGTCATAGTAGCCTTGATGGAACAAGCCTTGAGGCCACAGCTGCACATGAAGGTTACTTGCACGGCATTGCATCCAGCTATAGTGTGTGGTGCACAACAAGGTCTGGAGTGCAAAAACTGATGTAATGCACCCATGAGGTTGAGGGAGACAATGCCCTGTGAAACTATATAAAAGAAGGCTCTGTCCAGAGCAGTCTTTCTCTTGAGAAACTTTGACGTCTGGCATAGCAGTCTGTCTGCTGTATATATCTGTACATATTGCAACTGCCTTGAGCTTGAAGATTAAGTACCTCTTATTGTTTGGACAACAATCACTCTGTGTTTGAGTATTCTTGGGAACGGGTTGCTGCTGAGTCTGCTGAGATATTTTTTGGCTTCTGCTGGGGATTGAGTGTCCTATCATCCCCCAACAGTGGTTATGGGCCCAGAGATTGATCTCAGATAAGGTGCACCCAGAAATGTTCCCAGATACTAGGACTCTTTTGCCTATTTTCAGTGTTTTGGAAATTTGGCTGTAAAACGGTTAAGTTTCAGTCCAAAGTCTCTGCAGTAGAAGTTATCTCAAGGCCTTGAAGAGCTTCCAGCTGCCATGTTTTGGTTGTGTTTCCTGGCTGAAAAGTTTTTGATTCCAAGCAGCATGTTGGCTGAGACAAGCGTCGTTCATTTTGATCAGCTTGCAGATGGCAATTATCAGGCCTGGAGTGTGTATATGCAGGCTTTATTAACTAAGGAAAATTTGTGGCATGTTTTGGAGAATGAAAGTGTGGTTCTGGAGAGGTCGGAGGTTGAAATTGCAGCCTTTCATTTAGCTGATCAGAAGGCTAGAACAGCTATCCTCTTATCACTCAGCCTGTTCCAGCTGATTCATGCTGCCAAAGCACAGACTGCTTTTCAGCTGTGGGAGGCTCTAAGAACAGTGCACCAGAGTTCATCTTGCCTTTCAAAAATGATATGGACTAAGAGACTCTATAATACAAAGCTGCGCTGTGGGGGCTGTGTGAAAGCCCATCTGATGGAAAAGAGGCAGCTGTTTCAAGAGGTTGCTAATAGAGGGGTGGATATCCCAGAAGCCAATAAGTGTTTTATATTCCTGGGCAGTTTAACTAAAGAGTGGGACTTCCTCATGTACAGTTTGCAGACAACCAGAGAACGTGATTTGTCCGTAGAGCTAGTAGCCGGGAACATTCTGGAAGAGGTCCAACACCAGCAGTTTGACTCCTGGACGGAGGGATGGACACAGCCACAGATAACCAGACATAATTAAGAGAGCACAGCAACACATCCAGAGGCATCTGAAGTGGAGGAGGGAGTCTGCAGCTATGTGAGACACTGCTTCAGATGCAAGAAGCCTGGGCATTTTCAGAGGGACAGTAAAATGCCTGCACTGAACAGGAGGAGTGGCACAGCTACAAGGCAAAGGAGGGGTGCATCCTCTCAGGCTGCTGGCCATGCCTTCATAGCAAAGCAACACCCTGATAGTACTCAGAGGGTAGTATGGTTGCTTAATAGTGGTGCAACTCATAACATGGTGAATGATTTGAGACTGTTAAGAAATGTACAAAATCCTTCCATAACAAATATTTCCCTTGCAGATGGTGCTCCCAGCAAGGTGCAAATCATGGGCACTGCTTATGTGCCAGCTTTGGTAGAGTTTAAAAATGTGTTATGTGCCACTAATCTACAGAACTGTATATTAAGTGTGTCCCAAATGACTACTGGTGGTTATAAGGTGTTATTTGAGGGTGAACACTGTACAGTAACAGACAAACATAATGTCTGTGCCAAAGGGTTGAAGAAACAGGGATTGTACCACATCTTGCCCAAAGGGAAAGTAGCAAATGTGAACCCTGCCAATAATGTGCCCCTGCATGACAAGTGTGTCCATTATTATCACAGAGTAATGGATCATGCTAGCTATAAAGGGTTAAAAGAGCTGGCAAAAGTTTGCCCTGGTTTAAACATGAAAAATTGCCCAAGGTTTCTGGAATGTGCAGTGTGCAGGAAGGTAAAAGTGAAAGCTTTCCCAATTGTAAAAAAGAAGCCTGTGTGTTACTAAGAGACCTTTTGAGGTTGTCCACGCAGATTTAGCTGGCCCCTACAAGCCCACTGAATGATGAAACCGCTACTTCCTAGTGATAGTGGACAGACACACCAGGTACACCTATGTATACCTGCTAAAGGAGAAAAGTCAGGCTGCAGACAGGTTCTGTGAGTGGGTGAACTCTGTTGAAAGGGAATTCCCCTACAAGGTTGCCAGTTTGGTAACGGACAGGGAAGGGGAATTTTTGTCTAATAGTCTGCAGACCTGGATGTGTAGGAGGGGCATTAGGCATAAAACCACAAACCCCACATCTCCTGGGGAAGATGGTCTTGCAGAGAGAAAAATTGGGATGCTAAATCAAATGCAGGAGTGCATGATGGAAGATGCACAAGCCCCAGCTGGGCTATGGGGTAAGGCAGTATTGAATACTAATTACCATATGAATCAATTATGGACGTCTAGTGTCAATCAGACTCCATATTATCTATTATATGGTAGAGCACCAAACCTTAAGCACCTGCGCATATTTGGCCAATATGCAAATGTCCTGGTACCCCCAAGCCTAAGGAAGCTTGGGCAGCCTAAAACCAGAAGACTGTGTTTCCTTGGTTATGAGGGCAGTAAGTACAGATGTTCTGTTCACCCTGGAAAGGTAGTGTACTCCATGAGTGCAAGTGCAAGAGATGTTTGTTCCCTTGGGGAGGTATATGACAGCAACTCCCCAAAGTCCTACAAATGGAGGGGTGGTAATGTCTGATGATGAAGGGGGAACAGAGGAAGAAATATGAGAACTACGATGAAGTCTTTGCACCAAGAGCAAAAGTACAAAGTGTTAAAATTGCATTGTCCATTGCTAGTTTACACAATTTTAAAGTAAATCATTTTGACATTGGTACAGCCTATCTTAATGCACCACTTTCAGAGACAATATATATGGAACAAGCACCAGGTTTTCATAGTGGTGCTCCTAATTATGTGTATAAATTACACAAGGCTCTCTATAGATTAAAACAAAGTGGTCTCTGCTGGTAACTGTGTATAATGAAATGCTGAAAAGTATTGGTTTTAAAAGCAGTGCTGCTGATCAATGTTTGTATACTAGAGGAACAAACCAAATTTATGAAATCCTGATAGCTTTTCTAGATGACTTATGTTTAGTCACAAAAACTGAGATACAGGTGAATAAAGTCAAACAGGAGTTGGGTTCAAAATTCCAAATCAAAGATCTTGGTGACATACAATATCTAGGGGTGAATTATCAGACTTGAGACTGGAGGTCTTAAAATGATGCAGACACAAAAAATTGAGAAATTGTTGTTAGACTGTAATATGAACAATTGTAAAAGTGCAAAAAACACCAATGACTGTGGATTTTGTCAATGTAACTAATGATAGAATGTTTGAATATCCTGAATTATTCCATTCTGTAATTGGAAGTTTACTGTATATTGCTAATTGGACACGTCCTAATATTGAACATGAAATCAATGTATTATCCAGAAAGGTAAAGAAGCCATCTCAAAATGACTGGCAAGGGTTAAAATGTGTTCTGAGATATTTAAGAGGCACCATGGAGTATGGTGTGCTCATAAGTGTACAAGGATGCCATGAACTTGTTTGCTATTGCAATAGTGATTTTGCCCAAGAAAGTTCTGACAGAAAATCAGTGTCAGGAATGGTAATTACTTATGCAGGAACCCCCATATATTGGAAGACCAAAAAGCAATCTACCATTGCATTAAGTTCCACAGAAGCCGAATCCAGTGCCTTATCTACTCTGATTTTGGAACTGATTTGGATTAATTAGGTGTTTAATGATTTGGGTATTCCAATACAAGAGCCAGTGAAAATTTTAGATGACTCACAAGCGTGCATCCAAATGGCTACTGCTGAAGGAGTAAAATCTCAGACCAAACATGTTGCTGTAAGGTACCAGAATGTAAGAGAAGCTCTTCAAGCTAGGCTAATCACTCTGATAATATTGCCCATCTGAAGAGAACATTTCTGACCTATTCACAAAAGCTTTAGGTCCAATCAAGCATCAGTACCTTTGCAACAAATTGGGTGTCATAGCAGATGTGTAAAACGCATCTCTTTATGCATAAATTTACAGGGATGTTGGGGTTTTGAATGTGTAGCCCTTGGAAATGTATGTCATAACGAGATACCATATATTCCATTTGTCTGTAGAGGACAAAGCTGAAGGTTAAACAGCTATGCAGTTAACTAGACAGCTTATTTTTTTCTGCCAGCTTATCTCAGAATGACTCAGAGAAGGGAGATAACATGCTAGGGATGATGTCAGATGATGTCACCAGTCACCAATTGAATGAAGGGGAGTTGCCAGAAGTTGCTAGAACAGCTAGGAAACCCTATATAAGTCATGGTGCAAGGCAGCCTTTTTCACTTCTTCAACTGACTTCTTTGACTGACTGCTAACTGTAAGCTTAGTTATTAGAACAATGATTTTGTTTGTAGTTTAGGATGCAAACAATAAAGACTGATAGTTTTTAGACACTAAATGTGTCCATCTACACGTTGAGCATTGAGCATGCTGGAAGCATCTGGACCAGGCTTTTGCTACTCTGCTAACCTGACTGCTGGCTGGACTCCTGAGCATAGATAGACTCCAGCAGGCTGTAGCACAACAACCATTGTCTGAAGATGCCAACCACAGATGCAGGCGAAACATCAGAAACCAACTCTTTCAGAACTAAGGACATTTTCAGACTGCCCTTACCGCACAAGCAGCCTCCGGAGCAGTCCCTCTTCTGTGACCATTTGTGGCACGTACGTGAAGCTTTGGACGCATCATATTTCAATCATGGGCAACTTCCGTGATTGAAATATGACGCGGCTGCTTCCAAATCTTCACATACATGCCACGAATGGTCACAGAAGAGGGACAGCGGCATCCGAAAAGGACCCCCTGCCACGCAGCAGCCTCGTTACTGCTCCGGAGGCTGCTTGTGCGGTAAGGGCTGTCTGAAAATGTCCACAGCCTCACAGCCCGGAAAAAAAACAACCAAGGAAAATCTATGGATTGCGGCTGTGAAAACCTTCAACTTCACATTTCCAGAGTTATAAGAAAAAGTAGTGGAGATAGAGGGCATCCCTGTCTTGGGCCACAACTAACTGGAAAACCAATTTAATAAAACTTTCACCAACTTTCATTCTTTTAGTAGTCTCCAACATAAAGTTCCAATTAATGTTATCAAAATGCTTTCTCAGCATCTAAAAATATCATAGTTAATTGTTTACCCAGTTTCTTTTCAAAATATTCTATGATGTCTATAATTCTTGTATTCTCTTTTAAATGTCTGTTCAGAAGGAAGCCTCTCTGGTCTTCATGGATACACCAGGTTAATATTTTCTTTATCTTTTCTGCTAATATTGAAATGAAGATTTTATAGTCCACATTGAAGAGTGATATGGGTCTGTAGTTTTTAGTTTCCATAATTTCTTCATGTTCACAAATGACCATGTATCAGGAATTTTCCCTTCCAACAGACACCCCACCAGATCTACAGGAATGGTAGAGCTGGGGGAGGTGTTTTAATGATGAAGCAAGGAGGCAAGTAAAGGGTTGGCTAGTGCGTGGATATGCCCTGGCTGGGAGGAGGCAGGGGCAGAGCTTTGCCTGGCCCATTTAGCCCCTTGCCACACCTGGCCTCCTCCTCTTTCTTCTGGCAACAGGATCGCAGCAGGATCAGCGTTGGATCCTCAGATTTTGGCTAAGTTGACTGGGCTGCAGCGTTTGGGTTTTGGGTCCATTGGTCGTGTGGTGTGAGGCAGCCCAGCCATGTGTTTGCTTTGCTTTGCTTTGCTTTGCTTTGCTTTGCTTTGCTTTGCTTTGCTGAGGGTGCTTCTGAGGGTGCTTTGCTGAGCCTTTCTGAGTGTAGGAGTGTGTGTGCATTTCTGGTGCGCTCACACACCCCGCCTCTGTCCTCCCACCTCTTCTTTGCTTCCTCACTCCCCCCCGCCTCCTGCTTGATTCACCCCCCGCCTACCTCTTCCTCGCTTCAGCTCCTCACCTAGCCTCCTTCTCACTCCAGCTGCCTGCACTGGCCTGCATGGCTGCGCCTCCAATTGCTTTTTATTTGGTTAATATTGCCTTTATTTGGTTACCTTTGATTTATTTCGCTTGATTTGTATATTGCCTTAGGTAAAGTTAAGTCCTTTCTCCCTGGCCTATTGCTTTGTGTTATATTGCTTGATTTGTATCTTTATTGTTTGATTCATTGCATCTGTTCTAGTTTTAATTTTGCTTAATTTGTATTTGTATTGTCTGATTCATTGCTTTGATTTAATATTGCTTGATTTGTATTTGTATTGTTGGATTCATTGCACTGAGTTAATATTGCTTGATTTGTATTTGGGTTTTTTTTTTTGTTAATAATTTTATTAATTTTTAAAATTAAAAAAAAACACCATACAATTACTACATAAAACTTAACAAACATATATAACAGTGATTCCCTCCACCGAGGGACTTCCCTTTACATTCATCCCTCTTTCCAAAAAACAATTGTTTCCGACTCAGGTTTGCTTCCTCTCCCCTTTATTAATACAAATTCTAAAAATTTACTCCATTTTTCACCAAAAACATTCTTATTTAACCCTCCTTTTTTTCTTTAACCATATTTGTTAATTTCTCATGTATAGCTATATTCCATACTTCATCATACCATTCTTCTATTTTATATTCGCCTTGTATTTTCCATTTCTTTGCTATTATTAACCTTGCTCCTGTCAGCAAGTTTGTTAGCAAATCCTTAACAATTTGAGATTCTTGTATTTTTTCACAATATGATAATAATGCTATTTCAGGGCTTAAAGGTATATTTATCTCCAGTATTTCACTTATTTCCTTCATTACTATTTTCCAAAATTTCTGTACATATTTGCAATTTCACCACATATGCATATACGTTCCCAATTCTTGGCAACCCCTCCAACACTGTGCTGAATACTTTTTATCTATTTGATTCAATCGTACTGGAGTTAAATACCACCTCCATATAATCTTATAGTAATTTTCTTTTATTCTTACTGATAATGTTTTCAAATGTTGCATATTCCATATTTTTTCCCACTTAGATTTGTCTATTACAGTTGCTACATCTGTTTCCCAAACATCTTTTAAATAATCTTGTACTTCTTCATTATCCATTAATATTTTATATATTTTGCTTGTAATACCCTTTATAGCCTTTTTCTCTTGAATAGCTTTTGTAATTAATTCCTCAAATTTTGTACTTTTTCTACAACTACCCTCCTTTAAACATTTTTTGTCCATCTTTCTAACTGTATCAGTTTAAACCATGTAAATCCTTGCTCCTTTAATATTTTTTCCATATAATTTTTATTTTTCATTTTCCCCATCCATTCCTTCAACCTTAAAATTTCTTGTCCTCCTAATTTTGCTTCCACTTCATTTCTTAAATTTGCTGGGAAACCCTCTAGCAATATTACTGGCGTTAATGGAGATGTTCCTGGAACTAATACTTTTTTATATTTATTCCATATATCTAATATATTTTTTAAAGAAACAGATTGTATTGTTTCCTATATTTCTTTTTTAGTTTACAAAAAAATATATTTCTTAATTTTAACTCTATCTCTTGTTTATTTATTTCCATCCATTCCATTTCCTTCACCTCCGCAACACTTTCAATAATATATCTCAATTGATTCGCTACGTAGTATAGCTTTAGATTAGGTAAGCCTAAACCTCCTTTTTTTTTTTAGATTTATACCATCTATTTTTATTGATTCTTGATCTTTTGCCTCCATTACAATAATTATTTATCATATTTTGCCACTTTTTAAATTCCATTTCTGATACTTTAATAGGCAGCATTCTAAATAAAAAAATTATTTTTGGTAATATTTTCATTTTAACAAGCGCTATTCTTCCAAACCATGACAATTTGATTTCCCCATATTTCTCTATTCTTTCCTCCATATCTTTCCTTAGCATAGTGAAATTTTTTTCCTCTAGTTTTTCCAGTTCTGCCACAATATTTATTCCTAAATATTTTATTTACTCTTTTATTTTAATACATTTCTTACTCTTCATATTTTTTTTCTCTGCCTCTGTATAGTTAAATATCATCATTTCTGATTTATTCGAATTTACTTGTAAACCTGTCATCTTCCCAAACATTTCCAAATGTTTCTCTATCTCTTGCATTTTTTCCACTGGATCTTGTACTGTTATTAAAGTAACATCTGCAAACATATTCAGTTTAATCTCTTCAATATTTCCTATCCCTTTGATATCTTCATCGTTTCTAATTACATTAACTAATATTTCTATTACCATAGCAAATATTATTGGGGAGAGTGGGCAGCCTTGTCTCGTTCCCCTAGTTAGGTTTATTTGTTCTGTCTTACCATCATTTATTATTACTGTTGCTTTATTTTTTTTATACAATTGGTCAATCACACCCCTAAATTTTTCTCCAAATCCAAATGTTTTCATTATGTTTTTTATTACTGGCCATTCCACACAATCAAAAGCTTTAAATATATCTATAGCTATAAGCCCTGCTTTAATTTTCCTTCTTCTAATTATTTCTATTAAATTTATTACTCTTCCAGTTAGATTAGTCATCTGTCTTCCTTCTATAAATCCACATTGGTCTTTTTGTAGATATTTGTACATAAATTTATTCATCCTTTTCGCCATTATTGCTGTTAGTATTTTTGCATCTTGATTTATTAGTGATATTGGTCTATATGATTCTGGGTCTGTCAAATCTTTATCTCGTTTTGGAATTAGTATAATCAGAGATTGTTTCCATGATGGTGGGATCTCATCTCCTTTTAAAATGTTATTATATAATTCTTTCATTCTAGGTATTAATATATTTTTAAATATTTTATAATATTCAGTTCCCAAACCATCTTCTCCTGGAACCTTCCCTAGTTTCAATTTATTTATAATATCTTCTATTTCCTGTTCTGTTATTGGTTTTTCCATAGGTGTATCTCTTTTCTTCTCCTTTCCATTCTCTCCATACATCTCGTAGTCCATTTCTATTTATAATTTTGTTCAAACCACTTTCATACATTTTCTTGTCCTCTTTAGTAGGATTAGATTTATCTTTCTGCTTATCCATTACCATGTTAAAATCTCCCGCCATTATTATAGATCCTTCACTTATTTCATTTGTAGCTTTAATAACTTCTTCATAAAATTCTATTTGACCTTCATTTGGTGCATACATATTAACTAAAGTGAGATGTTCCTTACCCCTAATTCCTTGCATAATTATATATCTTCCTTTTATATCTTTTTTAATTTTCTTAACAATAAAATCACATCCTTTCGACAAAATAGTTGCTACTCCTCTTGATTTTGATGTTCCAAAAGCTTTTTCATATATATTTGCCCATTTCAACTTCAATTCATTCACTCCATCTTTATTTTGATGTGTTTCCTGAAGGAATATTATATCTGCTTTAGATTTATTTAGTAAAGATTCTATTCTTTTCCGTTTTATTACATTTCCTAACCCTTTAACATTTAAAGTCAATATTCTCAATCTACCTTCCATATTATGTATAATAAGTTTCTACTTCTAATAGTCCCCCATAGTGCACAAATACTACCACACTCAAATAAGCAATAAACAATAACAATAGCAATCCCCCCTGCACCACCCTCCACCTTCCCCCTTCCCCCTCCTCCCTACCCCTCCCACATACACATTTCCTCTCCCCCCTCCTACTCCCAGGGATTGCCATCCCCACCATAGCTACAAACTTAGAGGGGGGAGGGGGTGTCACCCATCACTGATGTCACCTTTGATCCCATCTCTCTCAGTTTTTTCCAGTCCCTTGTCTTTATATCTCCATTTCTCTTCTCCCCCTGTTGCTCCTTTCAGCTCCCCTTGGTCTTTTGCTGCTTCTTGTTCTTCCTCTCTCAATCCCAGCATTGTCAGCAGTTGTAATCCTTCTTCCAATGTTTTTATTTTGTAAAATTTCCCAGCATACTTAAACTTTAAATATATTGGGTATCCCCAGTTGTAGTTAATATTGTTTTTTTTTCAATATGGCTATAATGGGTTTGATACCTCCCCTCCATTCCAATGTTTTCGCACACAAATCATTGAAAATCATCACTGGTGTTGACTCAAAAAGTATTTGATCACCCAGTTTCCTAATTTCTTTCATAAATGTCTCTTTTTTGTAGTAGTTAGCCACTTTTACCAATACATCACTGGGAGTTGTTTTCCTGAATCCAGTTCTATGAATTCTCTCAAAGTCTTCTTGCACCCACTGTAACTGGGGTGTCAGTTGTTGGAACCAGTTTATTATTTTAATTCTCAGCTGGGTTGCAGTTTCTTTTTCAAAATGTGGAACATTTTGAATCCTTATGTTCATCCTTCTGCTCTGATCTTCCAAAGCTATAATTTTTGTTTGTATCTCAGCAATCTCTTCATCATGTCTTTGAAGCCTGTTCCTGTTGTCATTTACCATAAGATTCACTTTTTTAATTTCTTTGCACACTCCTGCCATCTCCTGGTTGATTTGCTGCATTGCAGTTTGAAGCTGTTTAGAAACCTCTTGTACTGTGTCCTGCTTCATAATCTGTATTTCATTTCGTAGTTCAAGTGTATGAGCTTTAAAACTTTGAAGTAATTTTTCATTATTCTGTGCCAGCAAAGACTGTAAATCCTCTTTCTCTGACAGATTTCCCTTCTGTCCATTTTATGCCCATTCTTTCCTCCCCCTGCTCCAGTTGCCATTTTAATTGCTTCAGTCTTTTGTTTTTCTTTTCTAATCTTTTCAGTTGTTGTTAACATTTCTGCTGAAAACGCCCATTCTAATCTTGAAATGGTCTTATCATGTATTTGTAATTTTTGATTAATTGCATGTGTTCTTTCCCTTGCTTATTGCTTGGGGTTATATTGCTATAATTGTATTGCTTGATCTATAGCTTGGCTCTCTTGCTGGTTATTCCTTTGCTTTCTTCACTAAGTCCTCTCTTATTGCTTTAAGTTAATATTGCTTATTGCTTATTGCTTGAGGTTTTATTGCTTGACTTGTATTGTGTATTGCCAATTTATAATTGTGTTGCTTGATCTATTGCTTGGCTCTCTTGTGGGTTATTCCTTTGCTATCTTTGCTAGATCCTCTCCTTGCTTACTGCTTTAAGTTCGGTTAGGTCTTTTCTTGCCTCTTTATGTTGAGTTTTTACCTGCCTTCTAAGTTCCCCTTTTTTAGTGCTTTATATTGCATTGCTTTGCTGTTCTGGCAGTGTGGTGTAAGTGCACCAGGCAAGGCAAAAGGGGGGCTAAGGATAAGGGACCTGCCCCTAAACCTGGTGATAACCCCCCTTCTCAAAACATGAATGTTGGGAATAAGGGTCTTATGCAGCAAATAATAGATTGCTTACAGGCACTGGAGGATGCACGGCTACCAAGTCATGCTAGGGACAATGCAGGGGTTTGACAACCGATGTGGCTAATCAAATTCTCATTCACATTCAGGCTTTAGAAGAACAGGGAGAAACAGCTGTGAATTGAGACACACCGGAGCAGCACTATGACAACAACCACACACATGCCTGGCCATGGGGGCAGGCGGATCCCGGCAATGAACAAAATACACAGGGCCCTAACACTACTAACACTACTTTGGGACATACAGCCTCTGGCATGTATGGCTGATACCCAGGATATCATGGGGGCCACGGACTGCCACTTATGTCCCCCTACATGTAGAATCCCCTTGTCTCACCAGGGATCCAAGGGTCATCATTTGGTCAGGCACCAATGGTAACACCCTATGGCACTTTGGGGTTCAACCAAGCACCCTTTTTAGGCAAAAACCTGGCCCCAGCCACCAAGGAGAAGATTTTAAAAGGGGAATATGTCGACATATTCTCACTTCTCTACAGGAAGCTGGATAAGAAGGAAAAGGAGGAGCTAGGTGATAAAGAGAAGGAGAAAATAAAAAGAGGCACATTGATAGAACGTGGTCCAATTGGTTGGCTGGGTTCCTAATATATGCTGGGGTGGTTTCTCAAAGCCAGCCCCACAGAGCCTATGCCCTTATTAGCACATTTTATGGAGCATAGGAAAGCGACCGTGAAGGAATTCCAGGAACTAATTGGACATCTAAATTTTGCATGTAAAGTTGTGGCACCTGGAAGGGCTTTCCTTTGACATTTACGTGATGCTATTGCAGGGGTCTCACAACTGCATCATCGAATTAGGTTCACCCGGGAAATTAAATTGGACTTGAGCACATGGTATACATTTTTGGAACAGTTTAATGGTATATCCTTTTGGAGAGAGGAGATGAAGATACAGGATGCTCTTAAGATGTTGTCCGATGTATCGGGGTCCTTAGGTTTGGGAGTCTATTACAATGGGCAGTGGTGTGCTGAGCAGTGGCTGTGGGATTGTGTGGATTCTGGTGTCACATGTGACCTGATGTTTTTGGAGCTCTTTCCAATATTAGTTGTGGTCAGAATATGGGCATTGGAATTCACTAATTCAACAGTACAATTCTGGTGCAACAATATGGCCACAGTACAGGTTATTAATTCATCAACTTCCCAATCTAAAAGTGTTATGGGGCTAGTTAGGGCATGCACGTTGCATTGCTTGAAGTATAATATTCTGTTCACTGCTACCCACATTGCGGGAGTGGACAGCGGCATCACCGATGCTCTCTCCAGTATGCAGATGGAACGCTTCAGGCAGTTAGCACCGGGAGCCACCAAGGAGCCAGATCTGATGCCACTGGATTTGTGGGAGCTTGGACAAACAAAATAGTCAAGGCTATCAGCCTCTCCATCACTCCCAGCACAAGGAAGGTGTATAAAAGGGCTATCCAGGAGTTCTTTGAATTCTGAAATGGGATGCAGCTAACTAATAGTTGGCCCATCCCTGTCTCCCATCTTCTACAATTCTGTGTTGTTCTTATGGATAAAGGACTTGCCCCACAATCCATACGATCCTGGTTGTCAGCTTTGGCTTTCTGGAGTAAAGCTCAGGGCCTACCGGATAACACAGTGGACTTTAGAATAAGGAAGGCTCCATAATTTCTTCATGTTCACAAATGACCATGTGTCAGGAATTTTCCCTTCCAAAATATTATTCATTGTACTATAGTACTATTAATTGAACCTGTAATTTCTTATAATATAGAGAGCCATGAATCTATCTGAACGTGGGTCTTTCCCCATCTTACTCCTTTTTATGGCATCCATCATTTCAGTCAGTATTATCTTTTTGTTTATTTCATCTCTTTGATCTTGATTAATTTGTCTGATCTTTTGTTTGTCTAAAAAATTTTCAGTCTTTTCTGTCCAAACCTGCTTGTTTTGATAAAATTCAATATAATATTTAAGAAAGCAGTTCTTAATAGCTTTTTGATACAAATGTGTTTTTCTGCCTTCTTTAATCTTTATAATTTGTTGTTGTTCTTCTTCCTTTTTTTAGTCTTGTAGCTAGCCATTTCCCAGCTCTATTAGAATGTTCGAATTATCTTTGTTTTGCACATTCTAACTTTTTCGTATCTTCGATCAAGAGTGTTGAAATCTGATTTTGTATCATTTGAATTTATTTTTTCATTTCTTTTCTAGAGGGGTCTTCTTTTAGCAGTTCTTTTTTTCAGTTCTTGTAAAACTGTCAACCTTTCATCTTTTTTTAATGTTCTCATGTTTTTGCTGCATAAAGAAGTCCCTCATAACAACTTTACTCATATCCCAGATGACATTTATGTTCACAGAGACAGTTGAAGGCCCCCCAAAAACATTAAAGTAGCTTCTGGTGACAACCAGGAGGTCTCAGAGGATGTCTCCAGTACACCCATGCCTGACAAGGCAAGACCTGTTAGAAAAATAAAGGTCCTGATCTACTATCTCTGTATCCACCTCAACATACCTGTTTATGTGATTGGCTAGTTTGCTCTGTTTACAATTATTCCCCACACCATTGCAATGCTTTGTGTTGTCCAGAGCTTTTAAATATCAGTTCTGTTGAGAACTAATAATTAAGAAATCAACTTTTAATGAAAATAGCATAAATAAAATAATTTTATTTCTTACAAAAAAAGATATTTGAACCTCAGGTCTGGCTGTGGGGAGGATTTTGCTGGATGGGGTTAAGATGCGGTTGGATTGGATAAATACTGGTGTGAGGGGGGAACAATGGTGGGAAAGGGGTTAAAGGACAGTATAGCATCCCAAATGGCTTCCCTGCACCTCCACAATGTAAACATGTAAACATCCCACAGTATCTTCCACATGGGAAGTACTTAACACTTCCCCAGCCCTGTGTTTTTCCTAGGGGCACAAAAATTAGCTATATGGAAAATCAAATGTGGTGCCATGCCTGCCTCTATTAACCTGTGTATATGAATGTTTATTTTGCACTGTTTACAGTTTCTCCCCTCTACCACTGCTAAGCCACTGCCCAGCTTCCTCCTCCAGGCTGGAGGGCTCCCCCTCTGCTGAGGAGAATGCCCCTGCCCTTCTGCACATCCTTGCAGAGAGAGAAAATGGACAACATGGGAGAAACATTAGTTTTCATTAAATTACCCAAGGGAAAATTTGTGCATAAAACATGCACAAGGGATACAGAAATATATGTGCAGTGTTCTCAGTTGGGGTACTTATCTGCTGGCCAGTGATCCTTCCATGAGGGCCTCCCCAACCTTTTCCACATCTTAAAAAGTCTAAAAATTTGGCTTTTAAAGCCTTAAACTTAAACTGGAGGCCCATGCAATTGAACTCCTCCCCCGCAGGCCATGGACAGTTGTTGCAAAAAAAGTGATGGTTTCTCCTGTTGGAGGATCACATAAGGCAGGCAGGAACACCAACCTGCTCATGTCCAGCAAAAGGTTGGTCTCCTCAATCAGCCAATATGTGACCCACACTCCAGGAGCTGCCATTGTGCTGTCCTGACCATTTTTGCAGAAAACTGCTGTTTTATACTTTCACATTTTCTGGTGTTCTCCAGGAATGCTGACCACCAATCAGGTTTTTGGGGCATAATTTTTGGCTATTGTGAATGATTTTTAAAAAGGGGTAAACATTGGGCCAGTGCAACTCAGTGCAACATCAGAAAGTCCAGGTATTTTTTTCCAACTGTTGCACGTCTGGTGGGGAAATCTCTCCCCTCTTAACAAGATCACACCATAGGGTTCTTGCAAATGTCAGTAGCTGTCAGTATAGCACTCAACTATGGACCATCACATCAAGGGGCACTATGAAGAGTTATGATAGCAAGTGAATCTGCCACATCAAGTGGCAAATAATGCAGGGTGGGAACTGGAAGCAATATGCCCATGGCATCCCACACATTCCAGACCATCAGGTTCAATGGGAGACCCTGGGCTAAACATCATGGGCTAAAAAAAAATCCTTCCATTTTTCTACCTCAGGCAGCAAAATGTCTTGGGTCAGCTGAGACAGAATTAAACTGCAGAAGGGTTTCCAAAGGTGTCCCACCAGCACTAGGCAGATGTCCTTTTCAGCAAGCGCACAAAGTGGACCAAAACCAGCTATAACTCTGAAGGGCAACATGAGTGGATGGTGAAAATGAGCCCAAATGCTACACTGGTAGCCCACTCAGTCCATATCTTCACTGAGGGCCTGCAGGTGTGTGTGTGAAGGGTTTACTGCACTACTCAGTTTAGAGGTGGAGGGTGGGTGGGATTCATGTTCTCTTTGCAGGTTCTGCTGTGCACTTGCATAGAGGGGAGAGGGCCACTGACAACAGCAGACTGGTGACACCCTGCCATGGGGCTTGCAATAAGGGGGGAGGGGTAACTCCTAACAGTATCTATGGACTTCTGGGCTCATGTAGTTGTGTCATATGTATTATCCCATTTCAGTTATGAACTTGGCAGCATATAGTGCAATGTCACTTAGGAGCAGGACGTTTTTCTTAAAGCAATGGAGGGAGAAATACTTGTAGGAGCTTGCATGACGTGAGGCCCCTGTCAAATCCATGTGGACTGGCCACCTTTCCCAAAATACAGCTACCTATGTGAGGGGATGTTCTCGTTCCCACAGCACAGCACTTCTGAAGTGCACAGGCTAATAATAAGAAGCAGCATACTCAAATATAGAAAACAAACATATGGTGTTGCCATTTTTATTTACAAGGCCTGGGATTTCTGTAGCAAGCATGTCATGTTCATGGAGCATCAGTAAAAAAACACAGGATGGAGTTTCATAATAAACATGGAGCAGAGGACATTAAAACAACTATAAACACTTTCACATAGCAACAGGAGGAGGAAGGAAGTGGATTTAATGGATAGAATGCAACCACAGTGATTACTCCTGGTGCGCCTATCTCCAGAAGTATTCAGTGAGTGTCCTGCACTTCCTCACCCTCAGCCTTCCTTTGGTCCTCCGTGTTCATTAGAGGAGGCCCTAATGTGTCCAGCATGTAGGTAGGAACTCTCTGTGAGTGCTCTGCCAGCACCTGCCCATGTGTTTTCCATACATTGTGTAAAAGCACACAGAGATGACCGAGAGGACATTTTCCTCAGCCACCTCCAAGGGTGTTGTAAGGCACCTCCACCATGCTTTCAACTGCCCCAACGTCCTCTCTACTACATTTCTGGTGCAGTTGAGGCACTTGTACAAGTCATGCCTGGGTGTTTTTGACCTTCTCTAGGGGGTCATGAACCACTTCCTGGGGCACTGCCCACTATCAGAAGTGGCCCAATTTGCTTCCCACAAAGAGTGATGGTTGGATTCCTGGGGACAAAGAGCCTCACCTCCATGATTTCATACAAAGTGGAGTTCCATATCACCCAGGCATCATAGTTCCTCCTGCTCCATCCTATCTCTATCTCCATCTCTATCTCCGTGTCCACAAAATGGCCAGTGTGGTCGCATGTGCCTGAAAGGAGGCTGGAGTAGCTGCTCTTTCTGTTCACTACCCTGGCAGACAGGAGACATGATGTTCATGTGGCAGTCATTAACAGCACCAACCATCTGTGGGAAGCCCTGCTCAGGGAAGCTATCCATAATCTGAAATTAGAGGAAAAGGAGAGGGTGAAATAAAAAGAAAACATTAATTCCCTCCGTAAAGAACACGCACATAGTAACACCTCGATACATATGAAATACATGTACATAGAAATACAGAGGCAGAATCACATGTCATATACCAAATACCCCCACAAAAATCTACAAGACAGAGGATACCAGCCTGAAACTGACCACAGAATTGCATATTCAACAGCCTAATATATTTGTCTTGAATGATACAGAACTTTAAAGATGCACAAAAGTGGCATCGCGCAACGATATCGCAACCCTTCCCCCCAAAATACATTAGCCATAATGGTCTCCAGGGTTGATTGTCTGTGCCAAGAGAACTTTATCCATCACTAGGACAAGCTCAATGAAGATGGCAGCAACAGTGGAGCACCCGACTCCAAACTTGTTACAGGCAGGATCCACAATGTCTCAGTAGCCAGACAGTGATGGTGATTGTGGAGAGCATGCTATGAGCAGCTGATGGAATGTTGGAGAGTGAATGGAAAGAGAGCATGAAGGAGCCAATCCTGTGACAGGAAACTGGTATGGGAGGGGTCTCCTAGAGTGAAAGGTCTGGATGACAGTTGAGAGAGAGAGAATGACAGTTGAGAAGAGAGTTGACAGTTGAGAAGATGGATGACAGTTGAAAGGGAGAGTGAAAGTTGTGATGTGATGAGGAGAGGCTGGAATGTGTGTATGGCTATGAATGAAGCTGAGGGAATGTATGTGCAGGAATAATATGTATTAAGAGGAATAGAAGCTGATCGCAAATAAAGACCAAAGCAGTTTGGCTATCTTATTAAAACAATAAACCAATCTTTATGTTTATCTATCATATCCAGTCCCCTCATGAGTTATTTGCTCACTGATATTTAGCTGGCACTCTAACCTTATAAACACCCACACACAAATGCAAGTACTATCCATCTAACTGTGGAACTCCACAAATTATTATGGTGGCAGCAGTGGGATGTGAAAAACCCCTGCATCATTAAAGTGGTGGCAGTGAAACTGGCGAGGTGGCCAGGATGAATGGTGATGTAAATTCAGCTGGTGCACCTGATTGCACTTCTCAGCTGGGATGGCCCTCCTCATGTTGGTGTCCTGCTTTGCAGTCCCCAGATACAGAGCTTCTGCCAACTTGAGGAAGATGGTCCTCAACATCCTGAAGAAGGCTCACCACCTCTCATCCAACCAGACGGATATCAGAAACATTTCCCACCACTCTCTGTTGGCTGGGTACACCCACCAGTGATGGTCTTGCACTGGAATCTGCATGGAGGTGCCACACTGGGCAGAAAGTGCCTCATCAACCAGCCCTGCTGACCATGACATTTATGACTCAGAGCTGTTCCTCCAGGTCATCTGCTCCCTCCATGTCCTCCAGCATGCACCTGTACCCCTCTCTGGCTCTTCCCAGTGCACAAAGGTGACATGCTCATCTTCGGCAGTGCACAAAGTCCATTGTGTTATGAACCACTATGGTTGTTTGAATAAGTGCCATGAGGGCCAGGCAGACCTCAATAGCACCCTCCATGGTGCATGAGCGGTGCCACCAAAAAAAGGCAGGGGGAAAATTGACCAAAACGACCATGAAAGAAGAATCAAAATGTAGTTTTTTTAAAAAAAAAGCTGTTGTGTCAGAGTAGCTTTTTAAAAAGTTGCTGGGTCTAGAAACAGCTGGGTGCTCACTACCCAGAGACTGTCCACTGTCTGCGACAATGACCAGGAAGGGCACGTGTGGACTCACGGATCACCTGCCACCTCCCTCCGTATGACAACAGCCAATAGCAGCAAGCCACCACAGTCAGTACATGACAATAGAAGTGAAAGATCACACATGCACAAACTTGGTTGACAGGAAAAGCAAGAACCACGAATCACACACTCCCATTTGGATAAAAACCAAGACTGTAATTTACTCTTGGCCCCCATCTTGATTCATGTCCAGTCTCTGTGTGCCCAGCAAAAGTCAAATAGTGGATAGTCTGAAAGACCATGGAGACAAAAGAGTGCTGCTGTGAATTTGCAATAATGCACTTCAATCTGCATTATATCACCTCGTTTAGACAAGCCCTCTGAAAGAACAAGACCAGGAGCAGATTGTGGCACAGACCATGAACTGCTAATATCAAACATTTGAGTAAAGCTACAGAAGAACACTATAGCAACCATTGTGCCAAAATACGTGAGGAACATTCCCATAGAATTTAAAGATAATGTTTTTTTAAAAAATAGATTTACACTATTAAATCTAATTGAATAGGAGCCAGCACCATGGAGTGAAGCCAGAGACATTGTCAGGGAGCCACACTGTCTGCAGCCAAACAGTATGATGCAGCAGCCCAAAAAAGCCAAAGCAATTTTAGGTTGCATAAACAGGAACATAGTGATCAGATCATGCCACTCTATTCTTTTTGGTCAGATCTCACCTGGAATATTATGTCCAGCTCTGGGCACCACAATTCCAGAAGGATGTTGACAAGCTGGAACATGTCCAAAGGATGTTTAGCAAGATAATAAAAGATCTGGAAACCAAGTCTTGTGAGGAACAACTTAGGGATCTGGGTATATTTAGCTAGGAGAAGAGAAGACATGATAGTCATTTTAGAATATCTGAGGGGATCATAGAATCATAGAATCATAGAATTGCAGAGTTGGAAGAGACCACGAGGGCCATCCAGTCCAACCCCCCTGCCACGCAGGAAATCACAATCAAAGCATCCGCGACAGATGGCCATCCAGCCTCTGTTTAAAGACCTCCAAGGAAGGAGACCCCACCACGCTCCGAGGGAGTGCGTTCCACTGCCGAACAGCTCTTACTGTCAAAAAGTTCCTCCTAATGTTGAGGTGGAATCTCTGTTCCTGGAGCTTGCACCCATTGCTCCGTGTTCCAGTCTCTGGAGCAGCAGAAAACAAGCCTGCTCCATCCTCAGCGTGACATCCCTTCAAATACTTAAACAGGGCTATCATATCGCCTCTAAACCGTCTTTTTTCCAGGCTAAACATACCCAGCTCCCTAAGTCTCTCCTCATAAGGCATTGTTTCCAGACCTTTCACCATTTTAGTTGCCCTTCTCTGGACACGCTCCAATTTGTCAATATCCTTTCTGAATTGTGGTGCCCAGAACTGGACACAGTATTCTAAGTGAGGTCTGACCAAGGCAGAATAGAGTGGCACTATTACTTCCCTTGATCTAGACACTATACTTCTATTGATACAGCCCAAAATTGCATTGGCCTTTTTAGCTGCCGCATCACACTGTTGGCTCATGTTCAACTTGTGGTCTACTAGGACTCCTAGATCCCTTTCGCACGTAGTCTCATTCAACCAGGTCTCTCCCATCCTATATTTATGCATTTCATTTTTCCGCCCTAAATGCAGTACTTTACATGCATTAGATGTCATGTAGAAGATGAAGCAAGGCTGTTTTCTATTGCTTCAGAGACTGGAACACAAACCAATGGATTCAAATGACAAGAAAAGAGATTCCACCAAAACTTTAGGAAGAACTTCTTTATCTCCTCTTCTTTGGAAGTCTTTAAACAGAGGTTGGATAGGCATCTTCAGAAACGCTTTAGCCATGTATCCCTACATGGCAGAAGTTTGGAGTAGATGATCCTTGTGTTCCCCTCCAGTTCTATGATTCTATAATTCCATGTTGATTTTTTATATGAGTGTCAGAGTACTTTCATTTGGTATTGGCACTGGGCTACTGCATGTCATGAATTTTGACTGTCCCTTATTGCCATTTTGAAAACCTTCCCAGGATTCTGCTGTGCTTTCTGCAACCGGACTTGTTTATCTCGGATTGGCCTTTTTAGTCATCAGCATGCTTGCAGAAAGCACAGGGTGAGTCCTTCCTGAATCTTCATTTACGAAGAAAAGCCAGAGAGAGAGAGACTTGCAGACAGATTCCTTTATAATCTGTTCTAATATTTTTCCTGGTATTGAGGTCAGGCTGACTGGCCTGTAGTTCTCTGGGTCTTCTTTTTTGCTTTTTTATTTATTTATTTAAAGATGAATGCTTCCATGTCTCCAGTCCTTTGGCACTTCACCTGTGCACCCAGGTTTCTCAAAAATGATGGCAAATAGTCAGCAAGTTCCTTCAATATTCTGAGATGCAGTTCATCCGGCCCTGCAAATTTGAACTCATTTAGGTTAGACTCTCTCTTTATCAATGTGGATTTGCAATCTGTATTCCTTGCCAAGGTCTCTGCTTATGCCTGTAAAAACACAGTTCTCTTTTGGGGGGAAAAACTGAAGCAAAATAGGCGTTGAGCAATTCTGCCATTTAATTGTGATCTCTTAGCATTTTAACATCATTGCTGAGCAGCAGTCCCACTGTTTCCTTGATCATTCTCTTGCTTTGAAAATATCTAAAAAAAAAAAAAAAACCCTTTCTGTCATTTCCTGTTTCCCTAGCCAGTTTCAGAATTTTGATCTCCAGCTTTCCTTACACTATTCCTGCAACCTTGGGCTACTCATTTATACACTTCCATGGTGATTCCTTTCATTCCTTATATGTGCTCTTTTTTTCTATTCACTTCCTCCTCAAGTTTGCTCTGTGTCAGGCTCATCCATGAAGTCTGGGTATTAAGTAGGCTCCATGGAGGATCCTGACATGAAGTTGGTAGAGGCTTGGGCCTGCTTCCCTTGTGTGGGCCTCTCAGCTCTTGGGCATGGGCCAGCCCACCCTTTTTGGCCTGGGAACGCTGTGCTCCAAGACAACTCAAGGTCAACCACCTGGAGGTGTCTAGGCGCTAGAAACCTCCCTGCATGCCATTCTTACGCTGTGAGGTTTTATCTGGGGATGGGGGTGTGTTGTCTTCAGTTTCGGCTTTGGCCATGTTCATGACATATGTATCCTTGCTGAATAAAGATTTCTTACTGAGTAAATGAGAGCGTGTGTTCCTGGTACATCACAGTAAGCCGAAACTCACAAACCATCTTTAATCTTGGAGTTCTACCCGTGATAGCTGATGACGTGGAGATTGGAACCCAGATGGAGAAAGACCTGGCTGCAGGCAGTGGCCAGGGAGCAGACGTGCTGGGGGATGGTGCCAGCGTACCAGAGGAAGAGCAGAGCTGAGGAGCCCGGCAGAGGGCTGGAAGGCTGACCCTTCCCCTCGACCTCATGGAGCTGGAAGCCAGGCAAGCCCTGGGGCGGGGCAGCCTACCCTTCTCTGAGACTCCAGTGCATGGAGCTGGGATGGCCATGGAAGCCAGTTGGCTCTGGCCAGAAGAGCGAGGATGGGAAGAGCGCAGGTCCCGACGGTGGGACAGACCCCTAACCAAGGGGTACTGGGAGCCTGGGACAAGGCCCCCACAATCAGAACTGGAGGAGGAAGTATAGCAGCTGAAGTAGCAGATGGAGGTTATGCAGATGAGCCTCCTGGTGATCCTGCAGAGACTGCCTCAGCAACCAGCCGCCCCGGGAGGATACCAACCTCTACAGGACCAGCAGTTGCCAGCTCCAGCCCCAGAGGGATCGCCGGTGCACCTGCTGGGGCTCCGGTCCCACAGGCTCCTGGTCCAGCACCCCCTGGGGGAGCTGGTCAAGTCGAGCCGCGGGAAAGACCTCCGGGGCTCAAGCGATGAGACCTGAAAGCCATCTTTGATAGGGATGCCACAAAGCTGCCATACTTCCTAACCCAGGTGATGGGGTTCATGTCCCAATGGGACAAAGAGTTCCAGACTGAGGCTGAGAAGGTGCAGTATGTCTCCAACCAACTGGAGGGAGAGGCGGTGCAATGGCTGGTGGGGCTGTACGATATGGGAGTTCCCAAGTTGGGGAACATTTATGAGTTCATGATGGCCTTATGGGCCCATCCTAAGGATGAGAACTTCACCGGCTGCAACAGGGGTCGAGGTCGATGGCCGAATATGCCTCCGAATTCTGCTGCTTGGCCAGTCAGATTCCAGACTGGACCGAAGCTACCAAGGTGCAGTATTTTCAGGATGGCCTTAATTCAGACATCCTCAAGTGGTCGTTGATTCAAGGGAACCCAGAAACCCTCTTGGAATGGGTATGGCTGGCAGGGGAGGTGGAGACCCTGAAACAGCATTAAGCTGGCCTGGCAACGCCAGGGGCTTGGTGGGAAGACCACAGGGTCTGCCGGGAAGAAAGCCAAGACGAGCAGACTAGGTGGTAGCACGGCAGGGGAGTTGGAGAGGGACCGAAGGGTGAGAAAAGGCTTGTGCCTGCACTGCGGGAAGATTGGACACCACATAGCTGAGTGCCCAGAGGAACAACCGCGAGACACCCTAGTGGAGGTGAAACCCAGAAAGGCAGAGGGGAAGTCACCGGCAACCCGGATGCCATTCAAACCCAAGACCAAAGCAACGGTGCGCGCCTTGATGCCAGGCCATGTGGCAGGAGAATCTTCAGAGGAACCGGATGACAGTGGGCCCTCCTCCAATGCAGAGCCAGTGGGAAACGGCTCCAGCCTGCCCCACTAAGCACCCGAGGGCGGGCTAACCCTGAAGTGGGGTAAAAGGCCCTTTTTTCATAAAAGACAAAATAGGGGTGGCAAATAATGGGGTCCCCTGAAAAGTAATGTTAATGATGGATTGTGGGTGTACCCAAGTACTAAGTCACCCCTCCTTGGTCAGAGAACTTGCAGTTAGCACCATTAAGCTTGACAAGCCGGTGTGGCTGTCTCAGATGGACGGAGGGATGATGAAGGGGGCTCCCACAAGGCAAATGACTGGCCCAGTGCAGATGAAGATGGGGAACCATCAGGAGGAGCTCCAATTTGTAATAGCCCCAGGGTTAGTTCCTGCAGCAGTAGTGGGCTTAAACTGGCTGAAATTCCACAACCCCACCATAGAATGGGTAAAGGAGACTGTGACTTTTACAGACCCCTTGTGTGTGCGAGAACACAGAGTTCGCAAGAGTTCGCTGGGGGGGCCCTCTAGAGGCCAAGCCATGAAACTGTAAAACCGCTTTGGTTCAAGGGGAAATGAAAGGGTTACCGGTGGAATATAAACAGTGGCAGTATGTGTTTGAAGAGAAGGAATGTGACATTCTACTTCCCCACAGGCCTTTTGACTGTGCGATTGAGATAATTTCTTAGACTGAGCTGCCCAAACCTAAGATATACTCTATGACCCTGGCAGAGATGGACGCTCTCCGGGAGTTCATAGACAAAAACTTGTCCCAAGGGTTCATCAGGCCTACGACCTCCCCCTTGGGGGCTCTGGTGTTGTTCAGGAGCAAATCTGATGGAAATCTCCATCTCTGTATTGATTATAGATCCTTAAATGCTATCAGCCTGACAAATCAGTACCCCCTTCCCTTGATGAAAGACATCCTGGCTCATTTAGCCAAAGGAAAGATATTCACCAAACAGGACTTGCGGGAGGTGTATTACAGAGTGCGAATTAGAGAAGGGTATGAGTGAAAAACTGCTTTTAACTGTCAGCTAGGGGCCTTTGAATTCTGTGTAATGCCATTTGGGCTCAACGTAGGCCCAGGAGTTTTTCAGAACCTGATTAATGATGTACTGAGAGAGTTTTTGTACAAAGGAGTATGTCAGGGAAAATAGATATTGTGAGTAAATTTTTTCACCAAGGTGCCAGCCAGTCTATCAGAAGCTCATAAATCTGTCTATTCTTGTTATTCTGTTAAAATGAGAAATCGAAACTTGGAATTAGTTCTTCTTTCATTTTTCAGGAAGACTGAATGCTGAAAAGCTATATAACTGGGAGGGTTTTTTTCAAGCTAGTTTTTAAGTTTCTAGCCTGTGTGTTTTCCTCTTGCTTTTGAGGAGCTCTTTGCCTTAGCTCCAGAAGAATCTTGGGGCATATAGAAGCATGGGTGAATGTCTTCTATTGTTTATTTTGTTCTCACTTGTTTATTAATAAAAGCCATAAAGGATTTTCAGATGGCATTTTTCTTTGCACCAGAGGAGTACTTGTTTTGCTCAAAAGGCTCACGCTATTTTGCTGCATGTATCACTGTTCAGATGAACAGTGAATGACCGCACTCTGCATATCTAATGACAGGTTATGGGCCCAGAGTAGCGGGCTCAGAATTTTATGAACCGTGGAAGCTTTTATGGCCGCAAATTGTTTAAGCCTAAGTTGAGAGAGGCTCTTAACAAGCGGCAATCTGGGCGACTTGTCCCTCTGGTGTGAAGTTTTTTTTTCCTTTGAAGCTGTTGGAGCTTGCTTTTGTCTGCGCCTGGCAAGAGCTGACAAGCCCAGCACAGAAGGGGGTCTGGAAGGTGAGAACGCCTGTGACAAGCTGTGAAGAGCTGCTGAGACGGAACCATTTACAATGCCCGGCTGGTAAGCTACCCTGCTAGGGCAGCAGATAATCAGCTGAGAGGGGCTAGAGAGTTTATGGACAATGGCTCAGATCGTAACAGTATTTCCCTACCAAAAGCTAAATGATAAGAACTATCATTTGTGGGCTGTGAAGATGGAAGCTTATTTGCATCAGCAATTGATACATGCCCCTATTCTCGCCCCCCCCTGGCCAGGGGGCTTCTTTAGTACAGCTTCAATGTGAGGAAAGAGCAAAGGCAAGCCTCATTTTGGCAATTGAGGACAGTCAATTGATGTATGTGCGAGGTTGTGCCACGGCCAGGGACATTTGGCAGGCGCTGCGGCAAGTCTATGTCCATGCTGGAACTGGTTCACAGCTAATGTTAACAAGAAAGCTGTATAGACTAAAGCTGCAGCCAGATGGCGATGTGGCCACACACATTTCAACTTTGCGCCAGTATTTTGACCAGTTACAGGAGGTCAATGGCTGAATGAGACTACGTGCGAAAGGGATCTAGGAGTCCTAGTAGACCACAAGTTGAACATGATCCAACAGTGTGATGCAGCAGCTAAAAAGGCCAATGCGATTTTGGGCTGTATCAATAGAAGTATAGTGTCTAGATCAATGGAAGTAATAGTGCCACTCTATTCTGCCTTGGTCAGACCTCACTTAGAATACTGTGTCCAGTTCTGGGCACCACAATTCAGAAAGGATATTGACAAATTGGAGCATGTCCAGAGAAGGGCAACTAAAATGGTGAAAGGTCTGGAAACAATGCCTTATGAGGAGAGACTTAGGGAGCTGGGTATGTTTAGCCTGGAAAAAAGACAGTTAAGAGGTGATATGATAGCCCTGTTTAAGTATTTGAAGGGATGTCACGCTGAGGATGGAGCAGGCTTGTTTTCTGCTGCTCCAGAGACTGGAACACGGAGCAATGGGTGCAAGCTCCAGGAACAGAGATTCCACCTCAACATGAGGAGGAACTTTTTGACAGTAAGAGCTGTTCGGCAGTGGAACACACTCCCTCAGAGCGTGGTGGGGTCTCCTTCCTTGGAGGTCTTTAAACAGAGGCTGGATGGCCATCTGTCGGGGATGCTTTGATCAAGATTTCCTGCGTGGCAGGGGGGTTGGACTAGATGGCCCTCGTGGTCTCTTCCAACTCTGCAATTCTATGATTCTATGATTCTATGATTTTACTGAACAAGAGAAAAGCCATATTCCCTTGTCCAGTTTATCAGAAAAATTTGATTCCTTAGTATTTTCCTTCAAAAATTTACCTCCAGCAAATTTGACCATTAATTTCATTACTGGTTGTTTGTTGGAAGAAGAAGTGAAATGGCTGGAGAGAAAGACTTCCCCTGCCCAAAAGGCTGTACACCCAAAGGCCCACAATTCTACAAATGGTCCAGCAGATGGCTCCAAAGACTCCAGTAAGGCTAAAGTTCCTGCCTTTGTTGTTAAGACCAGGGCTTGTTGGAACTGTGGGAAGGAGGGACACTTTTCAAAGGAATGCAAGGCAAAGAAAACCAAGAATTCCAAGAAGAAGCCTGCTTCTAGCAGCATGAGTGTTTCTGCAGTTGTTTTGCAAACTGCAAAGGAACAAAAGGGAGATTTATCCCAGTGGTGTTTGGATAGTGGCTGTAATGAAAGCATTTCCAATAATAAAGAACTTTTTAAGGGCTTTAAAGAGACTGGCCCCTCAAGTGTGAGTTTGGCTGATGGATCCAAGTCAAAATGTTTGGGTAAAGGTACATGTTTTGTACAATGTTTGAACATGGATGTAAAAAATTTTCAGTATGTTCCTGATTTTAAAATGTGTTTGCTCTCTGTTGCCAAGTTGACACAGGAGGGCTGTGAAGTACAATTTAAAGGGAACGAATGTTTTATTTTAAAGGATGGTACTATTGTGGCTGAAGGGGTTTTTCATGACCAACTGTATTATATGTATGATTGTATACAGGAGCCTCAAACTAGTACTGTGATGGCAAATTCTCCCATGCATGATAATTGTGTGCATCTGTTGCATCGGAGATTTGGCCATGCTAGCTTTAAGGTTCTCAGGCAGATGCCTGAGATGGTGGATGGGCTGAGTTTAAGGGCTTGTCAGAAGTACCTGGATTGTCAGATTTGTAAGAGGTCCAAATCGAAGGTCCATCCTTTCCCCAAGCATAGTGATTGAAAATCAAAAAGAATTCTTGAGCTGATTCATATGGACCTGTCTGGCCCCTATCCACCATCCCTGGGAGGAGCCAAGTACATTTTGGTCTTGGTCGATGATTTCAGTCTCTGCTTTGTATTTTTACTCAAGAGTAAGGATGAGACTTTTCAGACTTTCAAAAATTGGGTGGCTTATGTTGAGAGACATTTCTCTCAAAAGCTGTCATCTCTTCAGTCAGATAGGGGAGGGGAGTTCATGTCAAATGAATTCCAGAATTGGCTAAAGCAGAAAGGAATTTCCCATAGGTTATCAGCCCCCTTTTCTCCCAGTCAAAATGGCATATCTGAGAGAAAAATTGGCATTTTGCAAACAATTAAAGATAGCCTGATGTTTGATGCAAACATTGAACAGAAGTACTGGGGAGAGGCCATGTTGACAGCTGCTTATTTGAGTAACCGTGTGCCAAGTTCTGTGGTCTCAAACACACCCTTCTTTATGTTTTATGGCAAAAAGCCATCTGTGAAGCATATTAGGACCTTTGGGTCCTATGCATGGGTAAACATCCCTAAGGCAATCAGAAAGAAGGGGGAGCCCAAGGCTAGGAGGCTCAGATTTGTCAGCTACGAACAATCATCAAAGGCCTGGCGTTTCACCTTAAAAGATGGAAGAGTTTTGATTTCCAGAAGTGCCCAATTTGAGGAGCAATCAGGTTCGAATTTTATTCACTCAAATTGTTATGCAATTTTGCCTTCATTTGTAGGTGAAAATCGGCCTGAACAACAGCAGCAACAGGCTGCTGAGTCAGGCACTAACACTTCCCTAAATTTGGGAGGGGAGGGTTCCAAGCATGAGTCCTTAGATGTGGAGAGTGATTCAAATGCAGATTCTGATAATGATCAGGCCCAGCCTGTCATTCCCCGTCGCTCTAATAGAGAGACAAAGGGGGTGCCTCCTCTAAGATTCACAGCACAAAATGTAAAAGTCTGCCAGGTGACTTTTGAACCTGACAGTTTTACTGATGTTTTGAAGTTGCCTGAAGAAGAACAACAGAAGTGATAGGAGGCAATGGAAAATGAAATGGAATCCATCAAAAGCCATGATGTTTTCCGTATTGTGGCATTGCCACAGGGAGAAAAGGCTGTGAGTTGTCATTGGGTGTACAAAAAGAAACAATTGCAGGATGGGAGTGTCAAGTATAAAGCACGCTTGGTTGCAAAGGGGTATTCACAGATAAAATATCAGAATTATGACCAAGTTTTTGCTCCCACTGCTAAAGTACAAAGTGTTAATATTGCTTTGTCTATTGCATGTCTGCACCAACTCACAGTTAATCACTTTGATGTAGAGACTGCTTATTTAAATGCTCCATTGGATGAGTGTATCTATATGGAGCAGGCCCCTGGATTTCACAGTGGGGGAACAGACCAGGTTTATAGGCTTGACAAAGCCTTATATGGTCTTAAACAAAGTGGCTGGTGTTGGTACCTTTGTTTGGATGAACAGCTGAAAAATGTTGGTTTTCAGAACAGCATTGCTGATCCATGTTTGTACACAAGAGGTGTCAATCAGAATTATGAAATTGTCCTTGCTTTTGTGGATGATCTATGTTTAATTACACAAACTGATGTTCAGGTGCAAAAGTTTAAACAGGAATTGGGCTTAAAGGTCAAATTGAAGGACCTTGGTCAAATTAAAAACTATTTGGGAGTAGATTTCCAAAGGTTTGAAAATGGCGATTTTAAAATGAGTCACGTTCAGAAAATTGAAAAGGTTTTAGATCTTTGTAACATGTCTCAATGTAAACCTGCACGAACTCCTATGTGTTGTGATTTTATAAATGTCACAGATACTAGGCTGTTCGAATGTCCTGAACTTTTTTATTCTGTAATTGGAAGTTTATTGTATATTGCAAGATGGTCACGCCCAGATATTCAATATGCTGTAAATGTTTTGTCCAGAAAGGTGTCAAAACCAACTCAACATGATAGGCAAGGTTTAAAAGGAGTGTTACGATATTTACGTGGAACCTTAAATTATGGTGTAAAAATCAGTTCACAAGGTTGTCATGAGTTGGAAGCATTTGCTGATGCCAATTTTGCCAACAAAATTTTAAATAGAAGATCTGATTCAGGGATGATAATTTTTTATGCTGGCACTGCTATACACTGGGGGTCAGAAAAGCAATCCACCATTGCTTTAAGTTCGGCAGAGTCGGAATTTGCAGCCTTGTCAAGCATAGTGAATGAACTGATTTATCTGAAACAAATTTTCAGTGATTTGGCTATGCCAATTTCAGGAGCTATTAAAGTTTATGAAGATTCCCAAGCATGTATAACAATGGCAACAGCACAAGGTGTAAAGAACAGAACGAAACATGTGGCTGTAAAATTTCAGAATGTTAGAGAAGCTGTTCAAAATGGTTTGATTGATTTGGTATATTGTCCCAGTGAAGAAAATGTAGCAGATTTGTTTACTAAAGCATTGGGTCACATTAAGCATGACCTTCTGTGTGACAAGCTGGGTATGATATGCGAAATGTAAAGTATATTTGCCTGGGTGAAAAAATTAGAGGGGTGTCAGGGAAAATAGATATTGTGAGTAAATTTTTTCACCAAG
Organism: Gambelia wislizenii; assembly: GCA_030847615.1. Lineage (NCBI taxonomy): Eukaryota > Metazoa > Chordata > Lepidosauria > Squamata > Crotaphytidae > Gambelia > Gambelia wislizenii. The sequence goes on from JAUMIR010000013.1 coordinate 13,278,182, forward strand.
GTGCCAGCCAGTCTATCAGAAGCTCATAAATCTGTCTATTCTTGTTATTCTGTTCTTTGGGGGTTGAAAATGAGAAATCGAAACTTGGAATTAGTTCTTCTTTCATTTCTCAGGAAGACTGAATGCTGAAAAGCTATATAACTGGGAGGGTTTTTTTCAAGCTGGTTTTTAAGTTTCTAGCCTGTGTGTTTTCCTCTTGCTTTTGAGGAGCTTTTTGCCTTAGCTCCAGAAGAATCTTGGGGCATATAGAAGCACGGGTGAATGTCTTCTATTGTTTATTTTGTTCTCACTTGTTTATTAATAAAAGCCATAAAGGATTTTCAGATGGCATTTTTCTTTGCACCAGAGGAGTACTTGTTTTGCTCAAAAGGCTCACGCTATTTTGCTGCATGTATCACTGTTCCGATGAACAGTGAATGACCGCACTCTGCATATCTAATGACAGAGTATTGGTGTATTTGGATGATGTGCTGATTTATTCTGAGGACTATACGTCCCATGTGAAGTTGGTGAAAAAAGTACTTAGTAAATTGAGGGGAGAATCATTTATATGCTAAAATGTCAAAATGTGAATTCCATCAGAGCCGTTTGGATTACTTGGGGTACCGCATCTCCAGCAGGGGGGTTGAAATGGACCTGGAAGAAGGTAAAGGGGGTCCTTGCATGGGAGGCCCCCAGAACCAGGAAGCAACTTCAAAGCTTCCTAGGGTTTGCTAATTTTTACCGGTCCTTCATCCCTGACTTTGCTGAGGTGGCCTTACCTTTGACTGATCTGTTGAAAACCAAAGGGGTGGGAGAGAAGAAATGAACTAGGAAAGGGAAGGCAGAAAAGCCTCCTCCAAAGATTGTGTGGACTGACCAGTGCCAAAGGGCGTTTGACAAATTGAAGAAGCTTTTCACCTCTGAACCCATCCTGAAACACCCAGACTCCTCCCTACCTTTTGTGGTTCAGTTAGATGCCTCAGACGTGACGATGGGAGGGGTGTTGTTACAATGGGATGGAGGGGGGAGCTCAGGTCTTGTGCATATTTGTCCAAGAAATTCAATGAGACTGAGAGAAATTGGCCAGTGTTGGAGAAAGAAGCAGGGGCGATCAAATTGACCTTAGAGACATGGCGCCATCTACTGGAAGGATCTTCCCAGCCTTTTGAGTCTGGACAGATCACAAGAACTTGGAGGCTTTGAAAACTCCACTGCGTTTAAACACCAAACAAATTCGGTGGGCCAGTTTCTTTTACCGGTTCAACTTCACCCTGAAGTTCCTCCTGGAAAAAAAGAATTTCTTGGCTGATGCTTTGTCCAGGCTCCATCAACATGACAGTCAGCAAAAGGAGGTGATGGACACAGTTTTCTCCCCCTTCCATTTGGGATTGGCAGTTATCACGTGTAGCCAAGCCAAGCGGCAGGAAACCAAGACAGGCCCAACTTCGGCCCCAGACAGTGGCTTTGCTCAGAAGCCTGGCGGCCTGCCTACAGAGAACACAACCCCCACTGTGGCGCCAGCCCCATTGTTTGGCTTGGAAAGGGGAATGCCTCTATGTTCCAGAGGCTATGAGAACAGCCATCCTTAAACAGTGCCATGATGTAAAGAGTGCAGGTCATTTTGGGTATGTGAAAACGTTACACTTAACTCGGCGACAGTTTTGGTGGCCAAAAATGAGGAAGGAGGTAGAGGAGTATGTGAAGGGGTGCCACATGTGTGCAACGGCTAAACAAGCCGGGGGGAAACCAAAAGGCTTGCTGCTACCTTTGCCTATCCCTACAAAACTATGGGAAATCATTAGCATGGACTTCATCGTTGAACTGCCAGAAAGTAAGCATAAGACTGTCATTTGAGTTGTGACTGACTTGTTTTCAAAGCAAGCGCACTTTGTGGCATGCAAGAAACTACCGACCGCCGCTCAACTAGCCAAACTATTTGTTCAGCACATCTATAGGCTACATGGGGTGCCTGCTAAGATTATTTCAGATCGGGGGGGGGGCAAAGAAGGTGTTGAGTAATTCTGCCTCCAGGATGCTGTGCTGTCAAAGTAAAGAAGTGCCAGTTTGCACTGGACCGAGTGATTTACCTTGGCCATGAGGTGGGCCAATTGACCATCACTCCTTTGCAAGCAAAGGTGGAAGCTATACACACCTGGAAGCTATATGCACCGCACACCAGAAAGCAAGTTTTAACAGAGTTTTAACAAAGATTGTTTTAACAGAGGAGCGGGGTATAAATAATAATAATAATAATAATAATAATAATAATAATAAAAAATAAAGTGCAGTCTTTCCTTGGTCTAGCAGGGTACTACAGGAGGTTCATACCAGAATACAGCCAAGTGGCAGCTCCCTTGACAGATTTGACAGGTTCCAAGAAACTGAAAGTAATAAAGTGGACAGTGGAGTGTCAAGAAGCATTTGAGGCCCTCAATTGAGCTCTCATGTCCAGCCCAGTGCTGATGGCACCAGACTTCAAAAAGCCATTTATCGTTGCTACAGACGCTTCTGACAGAGGGATTGGAGCAGTGTTGATGCAAGAATGTCCAGATGGCATCTTTCACCCTGTCTTGTTCCTCAGCAAGAAGTTGAATGTGCGGGAGTCGAACTGGTCCATACCAGAGAAGGAGTGTTATGCCATTGTGTATACACTGGACAAGCTGAGACCCTATGTTTGGGGTGCCACTTCACACTTTAGACTGACCATGCTGCTCTTCAGTGGGCCCACACCATCCAGGGAGCTAATAAGAAGTTACTCCTGTGGAGCTTATCCCTTCAAGACTTTGACTTTGACATTCAACATGTGTCAGGAAGCTCCAACACAGTGGCCGACTATCTCTCCCACAGAGGACTGATGGGAGGTAGAGAGGGGCATGTGTTGCATACTTGTTTATGTGACCATGGTTAACCTGTACTGTTTTGTCTTTGCATTCATGTTATAACTCTGTTCTTTTCCAGCTCATAGGTTGAAATCCCAGCCAGTGCGGTTCTAGCTTGCAGCTGTTCTCAGACCATCTGAGATTTGGGGGGCATGTGATAATGGGTGCACTACATTCTCCCATTATCTTCCAGCTCAGCAATCAAGTAAACAAAGGGTTAACTAGGGTCTGCAGAAGGTTACACTTTTAGTGGCAATGTCATCAATGATGTTAGGTCAGCAGAGACAGAATAACCAATCAGGACTTGAGGGTGGCAAGTTTAAAAGGTAACAAAACTGGTTCGGAACCATGAGGTGGAAGGAGAACAAAGAGAGTCCTCAAATGAGCACATCACATCTCAGGTTGATTGAAAACAAAGGACACTAAAATGGAGGACAGCCTCTCTGAATCAACAGACCGACTTCTGGATCAGTGAGTAGATTAGGAAATGTTTTTAGCTAGATCGCATCAGGGAATTTATGTTTATTTTCCCACTTTGGCTGGATGCTTAACTATTTCTGTAACTCTTAAGAATGTACCTGGGAAATAAGGGCTTTTCCATGAGGATATCTGCATGTTTTAACTCTGTTAGAATAGCTTTTTCTAATCTTTCTATCAGCGGATGCATACACAGGCTTGATTGCTCGGTCATTTCTCTCTCTTTGGACAAGAAGGGAGGGGGTTATGTCTCTGCAAGTGGCAGAGAGCAGAGAAAGGAACCCTCACAGTTTCCCTTTGAACTGTGTGGAAAAGGGTATAGAAAATCAAAGGTTGGTGGCGGCATATCTCTAGGGGGCGCAATTTAAGGGAATTCCCAGACAGGGAATCCCCAAGATCATGTCTTCAAAGGGACAGCCTTAGGAGTTTTCAGGCAGAAGGACCTACGAGCTGTATCAGAAAAGGACAGCCTTGCCTCTTAGGAGTGTGCATGTGTATGAGCTAACCTTCACATTACAGTTGTCCCTCCATATCCACAGATTTGGTATCCAAAGATTTAAGTATTCATGGCTTGAAAATATTCTTTAAAAAAAAATCCAAAAAGCAAACCTTGACTTTGCCTTCTTATATAAGGGGCACAATTTTGCTAAGCTATTGCATATAATGGGACTTGAGTATTCATGGATTTTGGTATCCATGGGGGGTCCTGTAACTAAACCCCAGCAAATATGAAGGGACAACTCTAGTACCCCTTTCTTCTGATTCATGTGGGCAACAAAGATGCTGCAAAGAACATGTTTGAGCAGATCACCTCAGACTATGATGTTTGAGACATGAAAGGGAAGAGTTTAGAGGCACAGGCTATATTCTCCCCAATTCTACCAGTGAAAGATAGAGGACCACACAGGGACAGGAAGATGCTGCAAGTGAATAACTGGCTACACAGATGGTGTCAACAGGACAGGTTTGGCTTCCGGAACCATAGTCTTTGCTTGCTAGAAGGAGGACTACTGGCTACAGATGGATTACACCTCACAAAGATGTGGGAGAATGTTGTTGGCAGAAGCATGGCAAGTCATGAAGAGGGTCTTAAACCTCTTCCTTGGGGGGCTGGAGATGATAGCTCAAACACCTGTTCAAAGGCAATCTCTAAACATGGATGTGAATTCTAGAGGAGAAGCTGAGGGAGAGGATGGGAGCCACAGCAAAACTTGCAGTAGGATTAAAGGTGAGAACAAGCAATGCTTTAGATGTCATTATACCACTGCACAGAGTTTGAGAAACTAACAAGATGAGCATGAAGTTCTAGTGCAGGAAGGTAAATATGATTTTATAGGTATAACAGATTTGTTGGGATGGAATATAACAACTCCCATGACTGGAAAATAACAACTGAAGCGTATAACCTCCTCAAAAAAAGAAAGTATGGCACAGAAAAGCAGGGGAGTAAATTTATATGTCAGATGAATTCAGTTGTACAGAAATCCACAAGAGTGATCAGAGTAGAGCAGTAGACAGCATTTGGGTAAAAATAAATGGAGAATGAATAAAAATATTGTGGTAGGAGTCTACTACAGGTCACCATACCAAGCAGAGGTAGTAGACAATGCTTTTCTGAAACAAATCTGGTTTCCTGCCAAGAAGAATAAGGAGAGCAGCTTCTGGACAGCCATTTTGAGTGGGTGAGTTTGATTTTTTTTAAACTGTTGGGAGAGGCTGCTTGTTGCTGAGGTTGTTGTTGAGTGACCAAACAAAAATACAGCATACCTAAAAGTACAGCTTAGAGTTCTCAGCATTACCTAAGAGTTCTTAGATTACCTAAAAGCTCTCACCATGGACACTGAGGGGACTGCTGCAGTCACCTGCAACACTTGTGCGATGTTTGTCTTCTTGTCTACAGACGTGGGGAACCTCACATGTACCAAGTGCAAGTTGGTAGCCCTCTTGGAGGAGAAAGTCCAGCAGCTGGAGACACGGGTAGCTACACTTCAACAGATTCATGAGCAAGAGGTTTTCCTAGACAGAACAGAATGAACAGTCTTGGATGGGGACCACACAGAGGAAGTGGCTGGGAAGGAGAGGATCACTTCACAGACAAAGGAGGTAGACAGCTGGAGGAATGTCACACACAGAACAAGAAAATCCAGGGATTCTTCGAGCAGCTTGCAGCTACAGAATCGATTCAAAGCCCTCTCCATTATCAAGGACAATGAGGAAGAACAACATGGACAGACTTCAGGGGCAGAGCAGGGGACTCTGAGAGGACCACCGCAAGGAATAGCACCTGCGAAGCCTCGGGGGAGGCGTGTGGTGGTGGGGGGACTCCTTGCTGAGGGGTACAGAAGCAGTGGTTTGTGGGCCTGACAAGATGTCTCGGGAGGTGTGTTGTCTCCCTGGGGCAAAGATCCGTGATGTGACGGAGAGGCTGACAAGACTGGTCAATCCTATCGATCATTACCCCTTCCTTTTGGTCCATGTGGGAACCAATGATAGTGCAAGGCACAGCTTTCCGAAGATCAGAAGAGATTATCAGGCCTTGGGGAGGAAGCTGAAAGAAATGGATGCACAGGTTGTCATCTCGTCTCTTCTGCCAGTTGTAGGGCATGGTCCAGGAAGGGAGAGGAAAATAGCCAGTGTAAACAAGTGGCTCCATAGATGGTGTCACTGAGAACAATTTGGATTCTTGGATCATGGGCTGCGCTTCCATGAGGGGGGACTTCTGGCAAGAGATGGGGTTCATCTCACAACAGTTGGCAGAAACATTTTCGCCTACAGTCTAAAGAATTTGATCAGGAGGGCTTAAAACTGAGTCATATGGGGGAGGGAGATAGTATTCTGGAAGGCAAAAGGGCTAGAGAAAATAGTCAAACTGTCATAGAGGGAACAAGGCAAACAGCGCAAGGACCCAACAGTGGGAGGCATAAAAACTTGCACAGGCAGCAAGTAAAGGGAACACATGGTCTTAGATGTCTCTACACTAATGCACAGAGCATGGGAAATAAGCAAGATGAACTTGAACTCCTCGCACTACAAAGCAAATATGATATAATAGGCATTACTGAAACCTGGTGGGATGAGTCGCATGATTGGAATGTAGGAATAGAGGGGTATAACCTTTATAAGAGAAACAGGCCAAACAGGAAAGGAGGAGGAATATGTCAGGGATATTCATACCAGTGAAGAGATCTGTGACATCAATACTGGAAGCCAGGTGGAGAGCATCTGGATAAAAATTAAAGGGCAGGGAAACAACAGGGATGTTATTGTGGGACTCTACTACAGACCCCCAAACCAGATGGAGGAATTGGATGATGCCTTTCTAGAACAGATGAACACACATGCAGAAAGGAGAGATGTAGTAGTGATGGGTGACTTCAAATATCCTGATATTTGCTGACAATCTAACTCAGCCAAAACTTCAAGGTCTAGCAAATTCCTTACATGCCTGGAAGACAATTTCATGGTCCAAAAGGTGGAAGAGGCAACAAGGGGGTCAGCTATTTTAGATCTGATCCTAACCAACAGGGATGACCTGGTTAATGGGGTGCAAGTGGTGGGATCCTTAGGTGAGAGTGATCATGTTCTCCTGGAGTTTGTTATACAATGGAAAGGAGAAGCCAGGCATAGTCAGACACACATTCCTGACTTTAGGAGAGCTGATTTCAATAAACTCAGGGAAATACTGGGGGTTATCCCATGGTCAGGAATACTAAAAGAGAAGAGACCTCAAGACGGATGGGACTTTCTCAAAAGGGAGATACTGAAGGCACAATTTAAAACAGTACCAATGAGGAAGAAAAATGGGAGGTGTCTCAAGAAACCAGGACGGATGACTAAAGAAATTTCAATGGAGCTAAGTTTTAAACGGAACATGTATAGGAAATGGAAAAAGGGGGAAATCATCAAAGAAGAATCCAAACAGATAGCGAACACGTGTAGGAGTAAAGTCAGAAAAGCTAAAGTGCAGAATGAGCTCAGGCTTGCAGGTTAAGAACAATAAAAAGGGTTTTTTGGGTATGTCTGCAGCAAAAGGAGGAAGAAGGAAATGGTAGGCCCACTATGCAGAGAAGGTGCCAAAATGCTAACAGGGGACAGAGAAAAGGCAGAATTACTCAACACCTTCTTTGCCTCAGTGTTTCAGAAAAGGAAAAGGGTGATCAAACTGAGGATAATGAAACAGAGGACACAATAGGGGAAATCCAGCACAGAATAAGCAAAGATGTAGTACAGGGATACCTTCTTAATCTAAATGAATTTAAATCTCCAGGACCAGATGAACTACATCCAAGAGTATTAAAAGAGCTGGCAAATGTAATCTCAGAGCCATTGGCTATAATCTTTGAGAACTCCTGGAGAACAGGAGAAGTCCCAGCAGACTGGAGGAGGGCAAACGTCCCCATCTTCAAAAAGGGGGAAAAAGAGGATCCCAACAATTATTGTCCAGTTAGTCTGACATCAATACCAGGGAAGATTCTAGAGCAGATCACTAAACAGAGAGTCTGTGAACATTTATAAGGCAATGCCATAATCACAAAAAGTCCTCTTCATCTTGGAAAGATGTGACCAGTGGGGTGCCACAGGGTTCTGTCCTTGGCCCAGTGATATTCAACATCTTTATCAATGACTTGGATGAGGGAATTAGGGGCATACTTATCAAATTTGCAGATGACACCAAATTAGGAGGAGTAGCTAATACCCTCGAGGACATGATCAAAATTCAAAATGACCTGGATAGACTGGAGAGCTGGGCCAAAGCTAACAAAATGAAATTCAATACGGAGAAATGTAAGGTACTGTACTTAGGGTGGGAAAAATGAAATGCATAGATATAGGATGGGGGAGACCTGGCTGAATGAGACTGCGTGCAAAAGGGATCTAGGAGTCCTAGTAGACCACAAGTTGAACATGAGCCAACAGTGTGATGTGGCAGCTAAAAAGGCCAATGCGATTTTGGGCTGCATCAATAGAAGTATCGGGTCTAGATTAAGGGAAGTAATAGTGCCACTCTATTCTACCTTGGTCAGGCCTCACTTGGAATACTGTGTCCAGTTCTGGGCACCACAATTCAAAAAGGATATGGACAAATTGGAGCATGTCCAGAGAAGGGCGACTAAAATGGTGAAAGGTCTGGAAACGATGCCTTATGAGGAGAGACTTAGGGAGCTGGGTATGTTTAGCCTGGAAAAAAGACGGTTAAGAGGCAATATGATAGCCCTGTTTAAGTATTTGAAGGGGTGTCATTTTGAGGATGGAGCAGGCTTGTTTTCTGCTGCTCCAGAGACTGGAACTCGGAGTAATGGATGCAAGCTCCAGGAACAGAGATTCCACCTCAACATTAGGAGGAACTTTTTGACAGTAAGAGCTCTCCGGCAGTGGAACACACTCCCTTGGTGCGTGGTGGGGTCTCCTTCCTTGGAGGTCTTCAAACAGAGGCTGGATGGCCATTTGTTGGGGATGCTTTGATCGTGATTTCCTGCGTGGCAGGGGGTTGGACTGGGTGGCCCTCATGGTCTCTTCCAACTCTACAACTCTATGAAACTACAGGAAAAGAGATTCCACTTAAACATAAGGAAGAACTTCCTGACAGCAAGAGCTCTTTGGCAGTGGAATGCAGTGCCTCGGAGTGTGGTGGCGTCTCCTTCTTTGGAGGTTTTTAAGCAGGGGCTGGATGACCATCTGTTGGGAATGATTTGATTGTGTATTCCTGCATGGCATGGGGTTGGATTCGATGGCCCTTGTGGTCTCTTCCAACTCTATGATTCTATGAAATCTGGCCTGCTGTCATTGAGGTTATCTGATTAGGGTATGGAATCAGAGAAGGGGGACATGGCAGGGAACGGCCCTATGGAGCCTGGCACAGGTTTATGTACACCTGTGCCAGCAGCGAGCCCTGCCAACCTGGAGGCTCAAGCAGAGGAAAAGCCTGGCCCTAGTGGGTTGGCACCAGTCACAGCAGAGAGCCCTGCCAATTCAGATAAGGATGAGGAAGAGGAGACGGACTTACCTCCACCATCATTCAGCCAGGAGCAATCCCAAAAGGAAGCTTGAAGAAGATCTCTGAGGCTTTATCAGAAACACCTGCTCATCAAGGGGCACCTGACAAAGCCTTGATTACTAGATATATGTTTTGGGGAGCTATGGAGGCTTTGTCAGAGATCAACTGATCTTCCTGGAGAAAGCTTTATGTCTGATATCTCTGAATCTGTGTTCCTGTTACCTTGATTCCTATTGCCTTGACTCGTGTTTAGACCTTGGACTGTTCCTGACTACGCTGCTGCCTGATCCTGTTGACCCACGGACTTGTTTGGAACCACACTGAATTCTGTAAGCCCTGATTCTTTGGATTGTTTTGCTAGACTAATCTTTGTCTTTGTTTTGCTGGATTGTGTTTCCATTCTTTTGTGCTAATTACCAGTTCATGACCTTCCTAGATTTTTGCTGTTTGTATATACTTTGCCAGCAACTAGCTGCTTTTTTGGATACCCGCTGATTTCCCAAAGGAAGTTGCGGGTCTTCTTTTTGTGCCTTCTACCATGCAGCTTGCAGACTCTGATCCATCTCCTGCTCCTTCTGGAACTGCTAGTGCTCTACAGGAACTAGTTGCTGTACCTAGAGTGCAGGAAGGCTTCCTTCAGGTTGCTGCTGCACCGGGGTTGAAGGTGCAATGCTGTCTGCTGTTGGAGCCATCATTTCAGGTCCTTGTGGTGTCTCCTCTTCTGACCCACCAGCAATAATAATAATAATAATAATAATAATAATAATATTTTATTTCTATCCCGCCCCTCTGCAACGCAATCGGGGCGGCTTACAATATAAAAACTTCAGAATCACAATACCCTAGCCCACCCACCCCTTAAAATAATATTAAATTATGAAGGATTAAAAACATGCAATAAGATAGATAGATAGATAGATAAATTAGAAGAAAAAATTAAATTAAATTAAATTAAAACATACAATCATAGCCTAGAAAGGTCAGCTGAGTCTTGGGCCGGGATAATTATTCAGGAAAGGCCTGCCGGAAAAGATCCGTCTTGACAGCTTTTTAAAAGCTGTCTAAGGTGGTAATAAGACGGATCTCGTCCGGCAGGCCATTCCATAATCTGGGAGCAGCAGCAGAGAAGGCCCTCTGGGAGGTCACCGACAGCCTTGTTTTCATAGGCTGTAACAGATTCCTCCCAGAGGACCGAAGTGTGCAGTGAGGGTCATACGGAAGGAGGCGGTCCCGGAAGTAAGTTGGACCCAAGCCATGTAGGGCTTTAAAGGTCATAACCAACATCTTGTACTGTGCCTGGAAACTAATAGGCAGCCAGTGGAGAGCTTTTAGCACAGGTGTTATATGCTCTCTTCTGGAAACGCCAGAAATCAACCTGGCTGCCATGTTCTGGACTAGTTGAAGTTTCTGAGTCAAGCACAAGGGTAGCCCCATGTAGAGCGCATTACAGAAATCCAGACGGGAGGTTACCAGTGCATGTACCACAGTTTCGAGGTCCCTAGTTTCCAGGAAGGGGCGCAGCTGGCGTACCAGCCAAAGTTGATAACAGGCACTCCTGACCGTCGCATTAACCTGATTAGTCATCTGGAACGACAGGTCCAGGAGCACCCCCAGACTGCGAACACAATCCTTGGAGGAGAGTGTAGTTCCATCCAGGATTGGAGTTTGTATTCCCAGACCTGGTTATGGGCCTGTAACTGTTAGTACCTCCATTTTGTCTGGATTCAGTCTCAATTTGTTTTTCCTCATCCAGTCCATTACTGCTTTAAGACAATCATTGAGAGGAGAGACGCCATCTGAAGTCGAAGCTGATGACCGAGACATGGAGAAGTATATCTGGGTTTCATCAGCATACTGATGATACCGCACTCCATGCCTCCGAATGACCTCTCCCAGCGGCTTCATATAGATGTTAAATGGCATCGGGGACAGGATGGCACCCTGAGGAACGCCACAGTTAAGCTCTGTTCTAGTAGAGCAACTGTCCCCAAGCCTCACCCTCTGGGATCTGCCCAAGAGGAAGGAACGGAACCACTGCAAGGCAGTGCCGCCGATTCCTAACTCCCTCAGGCGATCCAAGAGGATGGAATGGTCTATTGTATCAAAGGCCGCTGAGAGGTCCAAGAGCACCAACAGGGTCACACTACCCTTGTCGATCCCCAAGCGGAGGTCATCAGCCAGAGCAACCATGGCAGTCTCCACTCCATATCCCGTCCTATAGCCAGTTTGAAATGGATCTAGATAATCGGTTTCATCCAAGACAGCTTGGAGTTGGGAAGCGACCGCCCTCTCAATCACTTTGCTTAGAAAAGGCAGCAAAGAGACTGGCCTATAGTTGTTCCTGTCCAAGGAGTCCAGGGAAGGCTTTTTCAGGAGCGGCTTAACCACCGCTTCCTTCAGACAAGGTGGAAGGGACCCCTCCCTGAAGGACGCATTGATAATATCCCTAAGGAGTACTCTTGATGCGTCACCCCCTTGGGTGGCCAGCCAAGATGGACAGGGATCGAGGGGACAGGTCGTTTTCCTCACTCTACCAAGGAGCTTGTCCACGTCATCGGTACTCACAGATTGAAATTTCATCAACGGAGTTGCTGGACACCTCGTCTATAGATTCAGTCATAACACTGGCATCTAAGTCGGCTCTTATCCAAGAGATTTTAACTGCAAAGTGGATGTTAAATGCATCACAGCAGGCCATTGTCGGGTTAAGTAAGGGGTTCTGTGCAGGTGGAATCTGCGTCAGCTCCCCCACCACCCTAAACAGTTCTGCTGGACGGGACTCTGCAGATGCAATATGTGCAGTGGAGAAAGACTTCTGCGCTGCACGTATCGCCTCTCGATAAGAATTAAGGAAATTCCTATGATGAGTCTTGTCGGCTAAGAGTCGAGTCTTCCGCCAGGTGCGCTCTACTCATTGTCCAGCCTGCTTCATCTTCCTAAGCTCCTCTGAGTACCAGGGCTTACGGTTAGGAGCAGGCTGGAAAGGACGCTTGGGAGCGATTGTGTCAATAGCCTTGGTGAGGTCGGTGTTCCAAATATTAACCAAAGCTTCAACAGAATCACCGGCGTTACCAACCATTAAACCCTCCAAGGCTTTCTGGAATCCAATTGGTTCCATGGCCTCTCCAGCTCCTGATCCCTTGGCTTCATTAAGCTCTGGAGTGTGGGCTTGACTGGTCGGTGCTGTAGCATCATAAGACAATTCCGGAGTGGCTACTGTCATGGGAGTATCTTGTTGTGGTGCAGCTGAACTGTCCAACACCTGACTCTGGTTCATGCCCACTTCACCCACTCTCACCCCCGTGGGCAGAACTGAGTCAGGTGAGTCTGGCTGAATAGAACCTAGCATGGGTGTATCCAGGACTGATGCTGTAGTCTGGTCTATGTCTACCACCATGGCAACATCTTCTGACAGTTCTTCCTCATCAGACTCCATCTCTGGCACTGGTAGGCCTTGACTATGTGTGTACATGGCATATCACCTCTGTATCTTCAGAAATTGTGACACATGATAAGCAAGATCCTCTCCCAAGATAGCAGGGCAATTATACTCATTGTAGACTGCAAAAGTCTGGTAGCCTTTCTAGCCCTTGTACTCAATGAGCACACGAGCTGTGGGCAATTGAGTGGGTGGGCACTGGAATGCCTGGACAGTAACCATCATGTGGTCATCCACAAACATGGGATCCACCACATAAGAATGATGAATGGCAGAGAGCTGTGTGCCTGTGTCTCTATAAGCTGCAACATCTTTGCCATCAACAATAAGCACATGCCTTCTGCAAGCAGGAATCATCGTGGGGTCAGGTTGGACCTCTGTTCCCGCCTCTGTATCCTTGGAAGCTGATGTCCCTATTATGTGGAGCACTTTGGATTTCTGCTTGCAGTTTGCTTTGAGATGCCCAATTTCCCCAAACGAGAAACATTTCATGGTGGTTTTGTCTTTTGTCTGCCCCTTGGGTTCAGAAGACTCTTTTTGAACAGACTGGGACTGCTGCTGTGGTTTGGGCATGTTGGGGGGGGGTCTGGCTTATGATACTGGTTGCGATGTTTGTCTTTGTTGAAGAAATTGTTCTCAGGCTTTGACTTGCAAGAACTCCCTGCTAGTGGTGGTACCACCTTTTCCTTGCTGCTGGTTTTGAGAAACCTGTCTGCAGCCAAAGCAGCTTCCTCCAAGTTCTTTGGCTCTTTGTCAAAGACATAGCATTCAAGCTCAAGAGAAGCGTTGCAGTGAAGTTGCTCCAAGTCGATTAGGAAGCAGGCATCTTCCAGTGTCTTGACCTTAGCACACTGGAAGCATAGCTCCCAATTCTGCTGCATGACATGAGCTATGTCATTGTAAGTGGTCCCAGGTTTCCATGAGAAAGATCGGAAATAGCTCCTGGCAGTTTTAGGGGTGAGACACAGGCAAGCCCAACTACAGATCATAGTTGTCTACTCTACCAAGAGGCATACTAGTTTCCACTGATCTCAGGGTCCCTGATAGCTGTGGGTGCAGTTAATACATGTAGTGCTCCTTGGGAATCTTGTGATAAACATACATCCACTCGAAGCTCAGAAGGAAAGAAGCAAAATTATCCCCCTCCTGGTAAATGGGGTATCTTCAGGGTTGTGGAATGGGTGGTGCTGGTGGGGGTGACATATCTCCCTCACTATTAGTCTTCTTTTTCTTAGCTTTAATTAACTTGAGCTGAACTTCTTTGTCCTCAAGGCAAGCATTTTCTTAAGCTCTGCATCCATTTGAGCATGTAGTCTCTGCATACAGCTCCAGTAATCCTCAACTGGTGCATCTTCCTCCTCAGACTCCTGGGAATCATGGTCTGCAACTGGTTCAGGGGAATCATGGTCTGCAACTGGTTCAGAGGCCATGCTGGAAGATAGTGACTTCCCGGTCCTAAGGAGCATGCACAGAATACCAGCTTCCCTAATCTGCCAAGGTCACATGAAAGCTAGAAAATAAACCAAAACACTTGGCTGAATGGACAAGGTAGAATACAGAGAGATTGGGTACTCTATTGGTGTTAGAGCTGTTCCCAGAAGCCTCCTTTTCACTGAGACTGCCTTCCTCTGTAGGTATGATTCCCTTGCCCTCACCCCCACTGTTGAGAAAGGGATAGAGAGAAAACCAGTCACAAGAAAGGAAAGAGAAAAAAAAAACCCTCTCCAGTGCAGTTTAAAATTCAGGCAGGCTGCTGTTGTTGCCACAGCAACAGAGCAAGCTGTCTTTTCCAAGAGCCAAAGACAACAGAGGGTAAGTGCTAGGGGGGAAATCCCCCTCCTTCCTCCCCTTCTTAATGAGGAAGAAAGAAAGAAAATGCATTTGTGTTCTTGATGAGCTTTGGTAAATTGTTAGTGACATCCTGGATACATACACCAGGAATTCAGCACACTTCCCAATTCATCTTGTCCGGCCAGCATACAGTTCCCCCTATACCCCTAAGCAATGAGTCCCCTACCACAAGCACCCTTCCTTTATCCTTGCTGCAGCTGGTGGTTAGGTTGGCTGCTTCCCTGGCATGTAGTGTCTCTTGCGTCTGGTCTCCTGTTTGCATGTCTTCACCACTGTAATTCTCAGGAAGATGTAGGAAGTGATTGCTTAGTTGAAGTGGTTCCAAATTCCTTGTGTGTGGTCTGCTCCTGATGGTGAGTTTCCTCCAGGGTGCTCCCTTAGTATTACAGCCCTCTTCTTTTTCACTGGCAGTTTTTTCCTGTTGGTTCAGTAGGATCAATTCTCCCTTGGTTCTATCCAGGATCTCCTCATGTTCTTTGATGCATTGAAGAATCGCAATATGTAGCTGCAGTGCGTTGACCTTCTCTTCCAAGAGAGCCACCAGTTTGCACCTCAGTGAGGTTTTCTGGCAAGAAGATAAACATTGCACACACATTGCAGCAGACAATGACAGATTCTTCTACCTCCATCCCTGTTGTTATTTTTTCCACCCCTTTCAGATTGTAATGATTCTTACTGATACAACTGGGGGAACCACTAGGAGTGTGCTTCTGGCCCTCAGAAACTGAGCTCCAAAGACTGAGGCAGCAGTTAAATGGAGCTAGTGGCTGCTAGCTCCGTTCCCAAGCAAGTCAGTGACTCAGCAGAAGTCACACCCCTTATACCATGTGCTCATGGAGAGCACATGGCCAAAAACAAACAAATGCCCTCCACAAACCTTTAAAAAACACAGTCAAAGAATAAAAGTTGACCCCCAAAACACAGCTCAGTTTCTGCTTTCTCCTCAGAGAATGAGCTCCAAAAACTGAGGCAGTAACTACATACAGCTAGTGGCTGCTATCTCCACCATCAAGCAAATCAGTGACTCAGCAGAAGCTCCTTTGTCCCTTTATATCATGTGCTCAGAGACAGCACACAGCCAAAACCAAACAAAAATCCCCCCTTAAGACAAGGTCTTTTGTTTTAGGAAGGCATCCTCCAGATCTTCAGTATAGCTATAGGGCCTTTTGTAGACCCCCTCCAATGAGGTCATTGTTGTTTCTCTCCCATTTAATTTTTGCCTAAGTGTTCTCAACCAGTTTTCCATGTTTTAGTCATGGATCTCCTTACAGGTGTACACACCCTTGACATACAATGCTGCTCCTCCTCCTCTCCTCTTTGGTCTATTTCTTTGGAAAAGGTTGTACCCTTCTATTACTACATTCCAATCATGAAACTCATCCTGCCACATTTCAGTGATGCTTATTAAATCATATTTCCCTTCCTTTGTTAAGACTTCAAGTTCATCTTGTTCATTTCCTATGCTCTGTGCATTAATGTAGAGACATCAAAGTCCACAAGTCATTCTTTTCAGCTAACTTCTTGTCTTTTTCTTTCCTGCTCTTGGGTTCTCGTATTATTGGCCCATTTCTCCTTGTATCATTGAGGCTATTGTCACCAGAACTTGGTGTCCCTTGCACTCTGAATACCATATTCTTTCCTCATGTAACTCAGTTTAAAGTCCTCCTGATTAGAATTTTAAAGACATCAGACTGTTCCCTTCCAAAACAGATCCAAAAACTGGCCCCTTTTCCAACAAGGTCTTAGAACAGCAAAATTAAAAGGCAAACATTTTCTTGGACTTTATCACTTCACTCAGCAGAGGAGTGTGTCTGTTTGAGAGAAAAGCTCAGCCATTGGTTTGGACTGAGAGCTTGCAGGCATCAATTTTGTTTAGCTTATGATTTATGGTCGGGGGGGAGAGGGGGGCGCCACAGGCACTTTGAAAATATTATCATTCCCCAACTCTGTTCTAAAAATTTGATTGCTGTAAGTTTGAATTCCTTTGCACATGGTACCCTTTGCAACATGAAAGACTAATCTATATTTTTGTAACTTGCTTTCATGTGGAAATTTACAGCTGTCTGTACAGAAGGAATTGCTTTCAACCCCTTGTTTACCCTCAAAGTTTTTGCAGTTCTTGCATTTTCTCCACTACAGTAAGTGAAGCATTTTTAACCTTCCCAGTAGATCTGCTCACATGAGCATTTCACAGTCACTATTATTTATTGACAGTGGTCTCACAAAACAACAAAACAATATTTTATGGTGAAGAATACTTCTCTTAAGCAAATAGAAAAGGGGTGTGTGACTTGTGCGATAAATGAACCGTTTTCAAATCTACATTATATTTCTTCTGCTTGATTCTACAGGGGCTTTTGACACAGTAAGATGACTTGAATGCCCCAGATTTTTTTTTAAAAAAAAGTGGTGATACCACAGATTATATAATATTTGGTGAGAGGATTTTGTTTTTAAAAGGTATTTATTTTTGTTAATTTACTTCAATCAGCAATTGGCACCATTAAAAGGTAAAACTTAATTTGATGCTTTATTCATAATTCATAATTGCTGGTTTGGGGAAGAAGAAGCATTGTAATTAATCATGTGGCTTCATTTCACAAGATCTCAGAAGGATGTGAGTAAAACTTGATGAAATAGAAATATTCTGATATATATGGGACAAACTTGATGAAAGCTCACTTGTACTGTTGTTTATCTCTCCCACTCACGTTATTAACTATTCTCAAGGCCAGATCTCTCAGTCCTGTGTAATGTTTCCTGAAAAGTTTAGCACACCAAACCTTGATTATTTCAGGTGTGTGTGAATCAATTCCACCCAAATTACAGAATTATGAGGAAGGGATAGAGAAATCTGTCAGTTTACACTTTTCTGCATCTGACCTTTTGAAACATCAAATTCTTTCCATCCTAAATATGAAGTAATTTGCAAATTTAGGTAAATTCTTCAAAAGTGAATTGAAATAAAATGAAGTGAAATAAAACTATTTTCATTAGAAGTTGCAATATACAATAGATAAAGCTATTCCTGGCATAAGGAGAGCTCCACTGTACTTGTCTGCATACAGATGTTGAACATGAGGAGCCTTTGGGGAGGGGGGATGGCAACTTTCATTTAGTAATAAAATGGTTGAATATGTGGGTATTCAAATCCAGCCTTGTATTTTGAAGCACAACTTGTGCGTTTAAAAACCAAGATCCAGAAAGAAAACCACAGCTATCTTTGCCAAATTGTGGCAAATTCTGAAAGTATGAAGCAGCACTCAGTCATCAACCATTGGCTGAGACTATAGATTCATAGGGTAAGTTGGTTTGCATCTAAGATGTGGTGGGCAACTGCAGCAAAGGTGAAGGACTCATTTTTGCCCACATTGGGTTACACAAGGGAATTTTTCTGAACCGGGAAGTTATGTAGTGTCACTTCTCTGAATCAGTTTGGGTGGATTTGAGGGCAGTTTTTGGCATTTGGGAGTTGTGGAGCGGGATAAGGGAAGCAAATTTTCCATGTTTTTTGGGGGGGAGTTTATTTTTGGGAACAGGTTGGTAGTTTGAAGATTTTTCACAATTCTGTTTGCAACCTATGGAACCTGTGTGCAAAACGATGAGCCAAAGCTGAATGGGAGTAGGGACAAGGGAGGAGGGGCAAGATGGCGACGGACTAACAACTTCTGAATTGTCCTCCCACTAACATCTGGCATTACCACCTATATATACCTCCAAAATGCCATCCAAAGGCAAGAAAAGAAATCGGACGAGCCCCTGTAATAATAATGACAATCAGGAGCCCTCCAAAGCAGGAAAACAGATGAGAATTGACTCACTCTTCCCAGCAGCAGAGACAACACAGCCCGTGAGTAACAGATCTGTAACAACAGCTCCTTCTTTACTCCTTAAGCCATTACAGACACTTGAACTAAACAAAACAGCCTCCCCAATTCCTCAAAGTGTAAATATAAATTATGGGACAGAGCAAGTTGAAAACAAAGTTGATAACAAAGTCAAACTCCCGGAGCTTGGCAGCATTCCCTACAATAACAGCGCTCAGCTCTTTTATGATTTCTGCAAACTGTCCATAGAGACATTGATTCTTATTTTGCAAAGATTAAACAACATTACCAATAAGCTTTCCCAACAAGATTTTCAAAGGCAAAACCCATATGGTACACAGGGGGTTAAAAATGTAGCAGATTTGGAGGAAATGAAGTGCCCTGCCACGTCACAGGATGCAGAAACTCACAGCCGAGTGTTAAAAAAAAATCAGCTCCTTTTGCAAATACATCACAACAGTCACATGTGGAATGGATGGAACGGAAAGAAGGCTGTTGTCAGATATCTTTCCAAACTTTTAAACATGCACAGCAGAACAATTGATTTAACAGAAAGCCACTTTTTACCCAGCTCAAGAGCTACCAAGCGAATTTTTTTGACCTTTAGCCAGGCAAATATTCCTAACAGGCTGTTACAGAAAAGAAATTTCCTCTGGAATGCACATTATATAGAAATTAACAGAGTTTTCAAGGATGAGATAGTCCGTGACCTCATCATAGGGAAAACAGCAACAATAACACAAAGAAGCAATAATTCTGCACACCAAGAGAACCTAAACGTGTGTTAAAGGAACGTGTGTTAAAGGAAGAAGCTCAGGCTATTAATAATGAAGTAATTAAACTGAGAGAAAAACTCGCAGAAATCTGGGAACACACTCCCACAATACAGCTGATGAGAGATACCATCCTGAGTCAATCTAACAGCAATCCAGCCCCATTGAAATCAGCCCCCCCTCGCAGAAAACTGTCAGTGCATTATTCTGATATTTATGACAGTGAAAGTGAAAGTGATGACTCTCTACTTATAATCAAGGAAGCCTTGAAATCCCGAGTTGTAGCCAACACCCCTTCACAAATGCAATATACTGCAGATGCACCCCCATCTACAATTAGACCCCAGGGGACTCAAACATCCCTATGCAAACCTAGCTCAAGGGAAAAACAGTCTTCACTGCCACCTACCTCATCTCCTAAGCCAAAGAATACCCCCCTCACTAAAGAGATGGGATCCTTGCTTGCTTCTGATCCTCATTTCACTTCCCATGCTGCATTAGTTCTTCCAATCTCCCTTCCAGAACAGGCAGGGCAAGAAGAACAGGAATGTCATTCACTACCCCTCCATCCACAGAGGAGGACACAGCCACAGTCAACCCAGTCATTTAACCAACAGCCATCAGACGAATTACCCATCCAGCCTGTGGCCTGCAATGCGACTGCCTGACTTCCAACAGACCAGCACAAGGTGACCCTTATGACCTGGAACATCGCTGGATGGCAGACGGCCCACAGAGATCCCTGTCCTAATGACTTCCTCACCCAATATGATATTATACTGATCCAGGAAACATGGACTAATAAGGATCTGTTATTAAATGGCTTTCACTCATTCTCAATTCCGGCAGAGCCAGGGAAAAAGCATGGAAGAGCTAGAGGCGTCCTGGGCGTCCTGGTCTCCACCACCCTACGTGCCATAACAAGGCCTCTTTCCACTTTTAAAACACATGCCATGGCAGTGCTGATTCAATTTAACCATTGCACTTTGCTGATAATAAATGTCTACATGCCTCCAATGAAGAAGAAATCCCAAATCAGAGGCCTGTGGGCTGAATTGGAATCATATACTGCTAATCTCATGTTGCAGAACCCAAATGCATTTGTAATTTTGGGGGGTGATTTGAATGCCAGACTGGGCCCCAATAATCATACCCTATATGCCCATCACAAATGCCCTCCTCCTGATTTTGAAGAGGATGGAACCCACCTCATTCGATGCTCAAAGGACAAGAAATCAAATTTTGCAGGACTTTGTCTGGATCAGACAGCATTCAGGCTGAACCTTCAAATCCTAAATGGTGCCCTTAAAAATGACTGCCCGGCTGAATTCACTTATATCTCTGGGTCCAGAATGAGTGCCATTGATTACATAATCATTTCCAGGGACCTTCTTCCCTATGCCAAGGAATTAGAAGTTATGCCCAGATTTGAAAGTGATCATTTACCAATTCGGTTACAACTTAGCGACTTCACTCAGGAGACACACACCAGGGAGCGCTATCATCTCTCTGTGACACCATCAGGAAGGACTTATTGCTGAGCTAAATGGACCCCCCAACTAAACCAAACAATAAGGGAGGTATTGGCTTCAGACCAACTTCAGCATCTTAGGACTGCCCTGATATCAGCTGAGTCCCCTGATGAAATCTTGGAAAATTACAATACACTTACCCAAGCTCTACACCAATATCTAATCTGTCAAAATAGCGCACATCAGCGGAAACAACAGCAGCACCACTCCAAACCATGGTTTGACAAGGAATGTGTTAATGCTAAAAAAGCCCTCATTGATATTTATCAGGGTTACCTATCTAATAACGTTCCAGATGCTGCACCAATGCTGCTTCAGCAAAAAAGAGACTACAAAAAGTTGCTGAGGAACAAGAAAAAATAAGCCATGAAGAATGACTGGACACAACTTATCCAGGCGGTCAGATCCAACAACACAGCTCTATTCTGGCATATTACATCAAGTTCCCAGAGAAATGGGCCAGCTACAGTGGATTGTCACATCCCTCCAGGCATATGGGAGGATCACTTTCAAGCACTTTATAAGGACAACTACATTGAAAGCGGATGCACTAGCCAAAATATAGAAAATATCCAAGAGTGGCCACCAGTGACAGCGACAGAGATCAAGAACCTTGTAGCCCAGCTGAGAATGGGGAAGGCTCCAGGAGAAGACTTAATACCTGCAGAAGCCATTAAAAACAACCTTGAATTTTGGGCCCCTATCCTGTCCTCACTTTTCACCTATATCGACAAATATGGTCGAGCACCCAAGGATTGGGGTCTTGCAATCATCGTCCCCATATATAAAAAAGGAAGCAAGGATGATCCTGTCAACTACAGACCAATTAGTCTCCTCAGTACAATCAGCAAACTCTGTGCAAGACACTTACAGTGGAAGTTTCAGACCTGGTTGGAACAAGAAAACATACTTGCAGAAGAACAAGCTGGCTTTAGGGAAGGTCACTCCACCATAGATCAGTGCCTTGTACTCCACCACCTTATTGAAAAAGACTCCACCTGCAGCACAGTTTCTCTCTATGCTGCCTTCATAGACTTTAAAGCAGCTTTTGACTCTATATCCCGAACCAAACTGTGGAAAAAACTGGAGGCTTCTTCGATCGACCGACGTTTACTCCATCTAATTCGTATGTTGCATGAAGGGACCTCATTAAAAGTAAGATGTAACCCCCAGGGACATCTCTCTAATGACATTGTCACTGAGAAGGGTGTCAAGCAAGGTTGCATTCTAGCTCCACTCCTGTTTAACTTCTACATCAATGATTTGGTGGATCACCTCAACAACACTAACTTCCACCCCCCAAAATTAAAGGGAAGGCATATTTCAATGCTGCTTTATGCAGATGACGCAGCAGTACTTTCAAGAACTCCCATTGGACTAAAAAGAGCCCTAAGAGCACTAACACAATATTGCAGAGTGGAACAGCTAGAACTCAACTATCAAAAAACTAAAATCATGGCATTCGCTAAAAGGCCTAAGAACTACAACTGGAATATAGATGGCCACAAGATTGAGCAGGTCTCTTGCTTCAAATACCTGGGGGTAATTTTTCAAGCCACTGGTAGTAGGAAAGCGCATGGGGAGTATGCTGCTTGCAATGCACAGAGGAGCACAACAACCATTCTCAAATTTCTTAAGACAAGAGGAGGCCACTATTTACCTGCAGCGCTCAAACTTTTTGAAGCCAAACCAGTAGCACAACTGCTTTATGGATCCCAATTGGGACCCTTCCCCAACCCTGCTCCATTAGAACTTGTCCAATCCAAATTCTTAAGATCAGCTTTCCAAACTCCAAAATGTGTCTCTAACGCAGCTCTGAGACTGGAGTCAGGATTTATGAAAGTGGAGGCCAGAGTGTGGGTGACCATACTCAGCTACTGGCTCAGACTATCCCTCTTTCCCACTGGCCTTGCTCCACTAACCTTAAGTGATGATTTCCAATCCAGCTGGAAACAGACAGTGATGACTAAAATCTCAATGCTGGGCCTTTCCCCAGTTCTTCTGCTAAGCCTGGGATATGATAGGGCAAAAGCTACTATCAAACAACGGGTAGCAGATATAGAGCGACAACTGGATCTAGCCATTACTCCAACCTTCATTGCTAGTGACTCCAATAGATATCTGGCCTCACCTTTGGCATACTTAGCAACACTTGAAATACCTAAACATCGAAGGGCCTTTACTCTTGCACGGTGTCATGCCCTCCCTTCAGCTGTCCTTGAAGGCCGATACAAGAAGATCCCCTTCTCAGACAGACTGTGCCTCTGCAACTCAGGCCAAATAGAAACAACAGAGCATGTATTACTCCAGTGCTCATACTACAGGGACATGCGTCTCAGACTTATTTCACCCCTGTTGCATAAATATCAAGGGCACACTGGACAATTCTACATAAACTTGTTGTTTTCAGACATCAACCCAGGAACAACTTATAATGTTGCCAGATTCTGTGCAGCTGCGGTTAAAATTCGTCAGACAATGTCCTCAGCAGTAGAATAGTGTCAACCTAGTCTTGTTATACTGGAGCTAAAATTTTAAATACTGCTTTTAGCCTGTTTTTATTCTGCGTTCTTACCTTTATTCTGTATCC
Source organism: Gambelia wislizenii (assembly GCA_030847615.1). Lineage (NCBI taxonomy): Eukaryota > Metazoa > Chordata > Lepidosauria > Squamata > Crotaphytidae > Gambelia > Gambelia wislizenii. The sequence continues at coordinate 13,301,527 of JAUMIR010000013.1, forward strand.
CCTTTTTACCTGTGCTGGTCTATGACCGTAATAAAGATTCTATTCTATTCTAAAGCTGAATGGCATAGGATGGCAGAGAAGACAGCTCTTCTGGTCCCTCCATCTGAATGATCATAAGGAGTTTACAGAAAGCAGAGTTCCACAGAAATAGGTTTCCAAAGCTCAACTTTTATTTTGAAAGCAGAAAATTAGTTACCAGCTCTCATGACTGAAGATATACTTGAAATGCTTAAATCTTGGGAGATAAAGTGTTCATTTAATAAGATGCCCAGTAGTTTGGAGGTGGGCCTCATATGTTCTTCATATTTGCTTCCCGTTCCCCTCAGGGCTAGTAAATTGATTTTTGTTTTGCCTGAGCAAATTTACACAATGTGCATAACAAGGATTGCCTTTGCCCAGCGTATCTGAGCTAAAGGATCTAAAGGGCCTCAAGACTGAACCACAGATCCATTTTATTATAAGCAGGGGTAAGCCATATGAAGCCCTCTGTCAATTATTGGTGCTATGCACCTTCCCATGCTGCTTACTTGGGAGCCAGTGGAGAAAAAAAGCAGATTGTTCTGTAGTCATGGCAATTTGCAGCAGCTGCTTTTTGTCTAAACAGCTTTTTGGGCAGATTGCAGTCATGCAAAGGTATCCACGTTTACTGTGCAAATGGATATGCCTGAGAATCAAGATGGCAGCCACAAATGAATTACTCGCATTTTTACTTACCCAATTTGTCACCACTAAGCAATATTTTTTTAAAAAATGAGCATCCCCCCCCCCAGTTTTTAAAAAAATCTAGGAAAAGCTGTGAAGGCTTTTCCTGCGGAGTATATGGCGTTTTTGCCCCCTCTTTGAATACAGCAAAACAATGTTGGATCCCATGTAGACATATCGTATTCTCCTTGCATTCCATGAGGAGTATTTGCACCATTTAGACAACCCAAGAGAAAGAAGAAAGGGACTGTCAGAGAGACATAGGATGTAACAGTAAACCAAAAAGACAACATATTTCCATTACACAATTTCATAACAACTCCTTTTCTTCTTTTTAAAAAAATTAAAGATAAGCACATATCTAAGACTAGGGAAATCAGGCTCGAAATGCTTCAAGCAATAAACATCTTGTTTATTCCTCACACTAAAGCAATTACGAGGATGGCCTAGTGCATTATAGTAAGATGTCTATGAAGAGTCTAGGGGGAAAACTGTAAGCATCTCACACCACTCTCACTATTGAAGCTTATCTTTAAAAAACATTGCCATTAAATATACCTTTTAAAATGTTCAAAGGCATGCATTTAGCAGGTGGGTGGGGGGGGGGAGAAAAAAAGAAGAAACCCTGGGGAGCATGTTTGAATGCACAAGATAGCCTCCATAAAGACTAGACTGTGGAAATGAAGCTAAAAGATACATTATTCCAGAGCTAATATTCCATCTTATTAACACATCTAAGACTGTGCTGTGAAGGTCTTTTAAAAAATATGAGTCACAGGGAAAGAGTTTATGAAGTTACTAAACAGCTGCTTAAGCCATTGGCTGCGGATGGAATTGTTCTAGAATCAGACTTTTGGTTGGAAGGATTTCATCTATAATTGCTTGTGTCAAGAGATATACACATAAAACAACATACACTTAGGCCAGAATCTTGTTGGTGCACTTTGCTAGTGGTTGCAGTATTTCCAAGGTCACACAATGGTGGTGAAGGAAGGCAGTCAAAATCTGCTAGCTCTGAGCAGCCCATTTCTCCAATGCCTTAGTTTGTTGCTGTTGTACCCAGGGCCTTTTTCCTCCTGCTGTGACTGCCTATGTCACTGCAGTTATGCTGGCACAGTGCATGAAAAAGATTTCATCCGCACTCTTTGTTGATGGCATGGTAGTTCCAAGTGAATAAACAGGATCTTGGTAAAATGCCACATTGGTTACTTACCGTGAAGGTGCATTCTGGGTTGGTTGAGAGGAGGAATCCATTACTCTTGGGGCATCCTTTCACCACCCAGAGGAGAGGCAGGAAGAACAATTAAGTCTTGCAATAGCCAGAGAGGGACATTGACTCCACCCCCTCCAGCTATCCAGGAGGCCAGTTCACTGGCCAGCAAAGCCCAGCAGAGCATAAAGGTAATTAGGCAAGTATGAGATGCTGAGATTGACTGAGACAAAGGAAAAGGAGGCAGTCACCAGGGTGGGGTGAATTCCTCCTCTCAACCAACCCAATGTGGGTTACTTACCATGGGTTGATGAAAGGAAGAATCCATTACTCTTGGGATGCACCCAAGCTATTTACTGGTTAGGGAGGGGTGCCTGCTCAAGTGTTTAGTCTTTGCCTCCTGTAGGACCCTTCATCCAAAAAGCATATCCGTGGATCTGAATTTGTCAATTTTGTAATGGCGGATGAAGGAGGAAGGTGTGCTCCCGGTGGCAGCCCAGCAGATTTCCAAGATCGGAGCATTAGAGAAGAAGACTGCTGAGGTAGCCGCTGCTCTGGTGGAATGGGCTAGTACCCTAGCAGGATGAGGCATTTTGGACATGTCGTATGCTGTTAGGATGCAGGCCTTGATTCAACTCACAATAGTTTGCTTAGATACTCTCATTCCCAAGGAGGTTGGGCTGAAAGATACAAAGAGAGAGCTACAACATATGAAGGGCCCTGTCCTTTTTATGTTTATCTTTAGGGCCCTGAAGACATTTAGTTTATGCCATAGTTTCTTGCTAGGATGAGAAGGGTTTGGACAGAAGGAGGGTTTGTGGATTTCAATAGCTTCTCTGTGCATTCTGACATGACAGTTGTTGGCCTGGTCCAGAATTTCGGTGTTTTTAAATAACATTTTGTGTCCAGGTTGGTTTATAACATGTTCTGCTACTGCTGATTTTTCTGGCTGGCCCAGTCTGCAATGTCTCTCATGTTCCATGTTCTGGACCAGGCCAACAACTATCATGTCAGAATGCACAGAGAAGCTGTTGAAATCCACAAACACCTGGACAACTTCAACAAGAAAGAAGAAACCCTAAAAGTAAACAAAATCTGGCTTCCAGTCCTGAAAAACACTAAAATCAAAACTCAACACTTGCAAATGAACTCCACCTAGGGACAGGGGGATTTCCAGCAGATAATGGGCCATCAACCAACCATTAGCCAAACAGATACTAATCCTTCTTGCATATCTCCACCCAGAAACTAGGCATTCAAATACACAAATTTACATATCCTCCCCAACAGGGGTTCATCGTATATAAACCTCACACACACTCCTACCCAACCATTCTCTGAAGATGCCAGCCACAGATGCAGGTGAAAAGTCAGAAATAAACTCTTCAAGAACACGGCCCCACAGACTGGAAAAAAACCAAGGAAAATCTTCCAGATTGTCTTCACAATCAGTGGGGGAGGGGAGAAAAGGTCAAGTAGACCTTTTGGCCAAGGGGCCTGGATTGCATCCACCCCCTCGGCCTATGGGTCTGGGAATCTGGTGAAGTACCTTGGGAGTTTCCAATTGGACTGGGAAGTGAACGTGCCCGCTTCCATCAGTCCGAACCTGATCTCTAACTGATGGAACACCTGAGAGTGGAGGGACCATACCCCTGGGAGTATCTCATATCTGCTCAGGTAATCCGCTTGGAGGTTGGTTGTTCCCTGAATGTATTGGGCTGATATTGAGGCCACTGTTTTTTATGCCCAGTGAAGGAGGGTAGCCTCCCTGTGTAGAGAATGAGATCTCATTCCTCCTTGTTTGGCTATGTAAGAGCAGGTCATGGTGTTTTCTGTGAGGACTAGGATGTTTTTCCCTTTGACCCTAATCACAAAGTGAGTCAGTGCTAGGCGCACTGCTTAGTTCCAGCCAGTTTATGCTGTATGACCTCTTGTGGGAATCCCATGTACCCTGTGCTATGTCTCCCTGAAAGTGCCCTCCCCAGCCAAGCAGGCTGGTGTCAGAGACTATGGTAACCTGATGTCTCTGCGTCCAGGGGAACCCTTTGGACAGTGGGCTGGGACGTGCAGAAGAATGAATTTGCAAAGGGATATCTGTTGCTGATATTGGTGGAGGAAAATTTGGAGTGGACTGGTATGGAATCTGGCCCAAGGAACCACTTGGATTGTGGAGATCGTGAGGCCCAAGAGCCTGGAGAGGTCCATGAGGGGTACGAAGGAACATGGTTGAATCCTGAGTGCTTCCTTTCTGATGGTGATTTGTCTTTTCTCTGAGAGGAAGACCACCTCTTTCTGTGTGTCTGTCACAGTTCCCAGGTGTGCAGTGGTCTGGGATGAGCATAGGTTGCTCTTTTTGTAGTTTATCAGGAAGCTGTGCTCCTGAAGGCATTGTATGGTGGCCTGGAGGTCCCTCTGGGCCCTCTGATTGGACAGTGCTCTAAGTAAGAGGTCATCCAGATATGAGTACAGATGAATGCCCTGAAGTCAGAGATGCATGACTAAGGCCACCACAACCCCCAGAACTCCGGGGGCTGAGGCTAGCCCGAAGGGAAGTGCCCGGAACGGAAAGCGTTTCTGTCCAAAGGCAAATTGTAGGAATTTTCTGCTGTCCTTGGATATCAAAATGTGCACTTAGGCTTCTGCTAGATCCAATGACACCAGAAAATCTTCCTTGTTGAGTGCCTCCCTTATGGAGAACAGTGTTTCCATATGGAAACGCTTGTAGATGATGTGTGAGTTGGTGGGTTTCAGGTCTAGGACTGAGCAGGCATCTTCTCCCTTCTTCAAAACTGTGAAGAAGAAGGTGTACATGCCTGAGAACTGCTGAGAGGGAGGTACATCCTCTATTGCTTTGATGTGTAGGAGGTGATCGACAGCTTGGGTAATGACTTGGGTAATGAAAGCTTTGACTTTCCTTTTCAGAAGATCCTTGGGTAATGTGGAGGGCAGAAGCCTGCTTGCAGGAATCCTGTCAAATTCTATGAGGTAACTGTGGGAAATGGTGGAAATGACCCAGTTGTCTGTTGTGGTCACTTCACACGTTGCCTGAAAGTGCTGCAGTCTACCCCCCACAGGGCTTAAGCTGATGTCAGAATTGCTGGCAACCAATGCCCTTCTGGGGTTCATGGCCTCCTCTACATCCTGCTTGTCAGGGGATGATAGGACATTCAATCCCCGGCAGAAGCCAAAAAATATCTCAGCAGACTTAGTAGCAACCCGTTCCCAAGAATACTCACACACAGAGTGTTTGACGTCCAAATAAGCAGGAGGCACTTTTACCTTCAAAGTCAAACAGTTGCAATATGTACAAATATTTACAATTGAAGGAGAAACTGCTTCACCAGGCCTCAGCATTCACAAGAAGAGAAGAGAGGAGGAAGTGAGCTCTGTTCTGAGCTCATATATATATATATATATATATATATATATATATATATATTCTGAGCTCATATATATATATATATATATATATATATATATATGTTCTGAGCTCACACACACACACACACACACACACATATATACAGGACATTACCCTCTAGTGGCTGTAGTCAGCCATTATGACTCAGCATGATTTTGCAGTTGTTCAGCCATTTTATAATGGAGTTCAGTCTCTAACTCCTGACAATCCCCTCCAAAATGATCAAGCTACTGTGCAGGACACATGTTATCATCACAACATGACATCATTAACATACATTGTTGGATATCAATCATGTCGGTTGACCTTCCCTTTTGACCCCTTTCACTTTACACACTAGTGACAAGGCTCAGCTGGTTTTTGTGGGTGTATTGCTTTAAATTGAATTAATTATAGTGAAAAAACAAAAAAATAGTGTTGTATTAACAAACTAGTTACATAATGTTAAGCTTGTACACCTACCTGCAACCAACAACCTTTTGGTTTTTGGGCCTCTCTACTACCTGGAACACTTTCCTCTCAACTAGTGACTCAAACTCTAAGTGTCCATGGCTGAGTTCCACTTCTCCTGCTCTTCCTGGGGAAGTTTTAGGAGATCCTGAAAGTTTGCAGGCTCCTCTGCCATGACATTGTATAGCCTGGCTTCCTTTCACCTGCTTCTGGGCCCAGGCCTGATAGAGTTCTACCTGCCTCTCCTTCTCTCCCTCCAAGGTCATGGCGGTGGCAGTTGGGATGGAGGGATTGTCTTTCACCTGCTTTTGGGCCCAGGCCTGATGGTCAACTTCAAAGGGTCTCTTGGGTCTTTTTGGTAATAGGGTCTTTTTGGTAATAGGGAAAGTCTTCACCTTAACTTTCCTGCACACAGCACATTCTAAGAATCTTGGGCAGTGTTTCATGTTTAAACCAGGGCACACTTTTGCTAGCTCCTTTAACCCTTTTTAACTAGCATGGCCCATTCGCCTGTGATAGTAATGAACACACTCATCATGTAGGGGCACATTATCTGCAGGGTTCACATTTGCCACCTTCCCTTTAGGCAACATGTAATATAACCCATGTTTCTTTATCCCTTTTGCACAGACATTATTCATGTTATGCTTTTCTGTTATTGTACAGAGTTTCCCCTCAAATATCACTTTATAACCATCAGTAGTCATTTGGGACACACTCAATATACAATTCGCCAGTTTGCTAACACATAACACATTTTCAAAATCTTTACCAAAAGATGGCACATATGCAGTGCCCATTTTTTGCACCTTGCTAGGTGCACCATCTGCAAGGGTAATATTGGTTATAGAAGCATTTTTAACGTTGCTTAACAGCTTTACATCATTTACCATATTGTGTGTCGCTCCACTATCAAGTAACCAAATTCTTCCCTCAGTACCATCAAGACAGTGCTTTGCTACCAAGGCATGGCTTGCAGCCTGAGAGGATGCACCCCTCCTTTGCCCTGTAGCTGTGCCACCACTCCTATCTGGTGCAGGCTTCTTACAGTCCTTCTGAAAATGTCCAGGCTTTTTGTATCTGAAACAGGGTTTCACATAGCTGCAGGCTCCCTCCTCCACATCAGATGCCTCTGGGTGTGTTTCAGTGCTCTCCCAATTGTGTCTGGTAATTTCTGGCTGTTTATTCCCCTCCATCCAGGAATCAAATTGCTTGCGTTGGACCTCTTCCAGAATATGCCCAGCTACCAGGTCTACAGACAAATCACTCTCCCTGGTGGTCTGCAGACTGTACATTAGGAAATCCCATTCCTTTGGCAAACTGCCCAATAAAATAAAACACTTATGCGCTTCTGGAATATCCACCCCTCTATTGGCCACCTCTTGAAAAAGCTGTCTCATTTCCTCCAAATGGGCTTTCACGCAGCCTCCAGTAGACAGCTTTGTGTTATAAAGTCTCTTAGTCCATACCATCTTTGAGAGGCAGGAGGAATTCTGATGAACCATTTTCAAAGGTGTCCAAAGCTGAAAGGCTCTTTGCTGGGGCCGCGTGTATTAACTGGGAGGAGCTGAGCAATAAGAGAATTGTAGCTCTTGCCTTCTGGTCTGCTAGCCTGAATGCTGCTTTTTCATCTTCTGAAACCTCTGGGATCACACTTTCATTTTCCAAAATGTGACACAAATTGTCCTTAATTAATAAGGCCTCCATATATATATATATATATATATATATACTCCAGGCTGGATAATTTCCATCAGCCAATTTCTCAAAATGAACGTGGATAGTATCTGCCATTGTGCTGTCTGAATAATAAAAAAATCTCGAGCTATGAAACTCAAGCAGCTGGAACCTGGCAGCTCTTCAAGGCTGCTTGAAGATAGCTCTAACACAGAGCCTGGCTGAAACTTAACTGTTTCACAGCCAACTAGCCAAAAACACTCAAAACCAAAAAGATTCTGGGAACTTTTCAGGGTGCACCTTATCTAATCTGAGATCAATCAGCTGGGCCCATAACCACTATCAGGGGATGATAGGGGACTCAATCCCCGGCAGAAGCCGAAAACTATCTCAGCAGACTTAGTAGCAATCCATTCCCAAGAATACTCACACACAGAGTGTTTGACGTCCAAATAAGCAGGAGGCACTTTTATCTTCAAAGTCAAACAGTTGTAACATGTACAAATATTTACAATTGAAGGACAAACTGTTTCACCAAGCATCAGCATTCAGAAGAAGAAGAGAGGAGGAAGTGAGCTCTGTTCTGAGTATACACACACACACACACACATATATATATATATATATACAGGATATTGCCCTCTAGTGGCCTGACTAGGCATGACTTGGTAGTTTATGGAGTCAGCCATTATGACTCATCATGATTCTGCAGTTGTTCAGCCATTTTATAATGGAGTTCAGTCTCTAATACCTGACACTGCTTGGGCCTGGGAAGGGGCAAACTGTCTTAAGGAGAAGCTAGATCTTGCCCAGGAGGGGGTGAAAATCCCTTTGCCTCCTGAATCCTCTGGGTGCTCTGAAGGAGGGGCTTTGTTGAAAGGTTCACTTGGAACCTCTCCTGTCCCCTCTTCTAAACATGGTGGGCATTGCCCACTTCTTGTCTTTTGTTTCCACCAGAAGTCTTTTAGGGCCTCCTCTCTGAACAACTTGTAGCCCATAAAGGGGGTGGTTGAGAGATTAGCCCTGAAATGGGCATCTATCTCCCAGTGTTTCAGCCACGTGGACTGCCTAGCCATGGTTGCAGAAGTAATGGCTCTAGCTAAATGTGATGATATCTTGAGTAGCGTCTGCCACAAACTGCAGGGCTCTATAGATTTTGGAGAGAGCCCTGTGTAGGGTGGCATGGTCCAAGTCCCTCTCTTGCAGAATATCTTCTATCCATAGGAGGGATGTCCTAGTGAATAGGGATCCTGCTGCTGACACCCCGATGGCAAAGGCTGCTGCCTCATGCGTCTTTTTCGGGGCTCCCTCTGACCTCTTTTCCTTGGGGTCCTTGAGGAACCCTTTACCCTCTTTAGGAGCTAGAGATCCTGAAATGAGGGAGGCCACTGACTGCGGAGACCTTTAGTTTGTCCATGACCTGCTTACAGGGACTGTAAAGTTTTTAGGCCAAGAGGGTACCTCTTTTCCCCTGTAGAGGCTTCTCCCAGTCATCACCCACAATGTGCATGAAGAATGATGGGAAAGGGAGTTCCTTGCCTACCACTTTGGGGGTGGTGGTCTTAGGACTGAGGTTGCTCTCTCATTGAACTCTGTAGACACCTGTTACTGGGAGGACTGGTGCTCAAATAGGTGGTTGTGCCTGGTGAGGCTGCTCCTGCTCAACTTAGGGTTTCTAGCACTCAAGAGAAAGCCTCCGTGGCAGCGCTGATGGCATGCTGCTCCGCAGCTTTAAAGTCATCTACTTTGAGGCCGGGTGGGGCCCTGCAAGATGGTGACCCCAGCCATGTGGTTGCTCTCCTCCACCCCTTCACCTGGTAGGGAAAGAAAATGGCACAATCTGCCTGCCCCTCTGTGGCGAGACACTTCCACAAGTGGAGTGTCTCCCATGAGGTGGATGGGGCCTCAATTGATAGCTGCTGAGCATTTGGGGACCCGGGGCATCCATGGGATCCCCCCAATGACATCCTCCCTTCCAAGCCCCAGCAGCAACAACTTCCCTGTCTGGTATCTGGTCTTGACCCCTGGATGGAGGGTCTCTTCCTGGGACTGGCCGGGTGTTGACCAGGCAGCTCTCTTCATCCTGCTCCGTTCCCACTAGCAGCCTTTGGCAGCAGGGGAGTTGAGCTAGGCAGCCATTGATCTTCCTGTGCCTGCTGGAGACACTCCAGTGGCAGGGGAGCCTTTTTTGCTCTTGAGGGCAATCTGTGCACTGCACAGTTCAGTATAGCCTTTTCCTTCTGGGCTTTTCCTTCTGAGCTGGTTGTTTTCCCTTCTTGGCGTCCTTAGAGTCCACCGGAGCCATCCATGAGCAGGGTGTGTGTGAGACAGTGAGGTAGGAGGGAGAGAGAAATAAGAGAGAGAGGGTTTTTTTTATGGTTTTAAGAAGTAAAGGAACTAAGGTCCGAGGAGAAAGGAAGAAGACAGGGAAAAAGAACAAAGGTGTGCAAAAAGGCAAAGAGACGATGGAGGTCTGCTCTGGGTGAGGCAGGAAGAACTGGCCTCATGGATGGCTGGAGGGGATGAAGTCAATGGCCCTCTCCGGCTATTGCAAGTCTTGATTGTTCTTCCTGCCTCTCCTCTGGGTGGTGAAAGGATGTTCCCAAGAGTAATGGATTCCTCCTCTTACTAACCTAGAGAATCAACTCTTATTTAAGCTCCATAGCTAATTTAGTTGAGTCTACTCTAACTGGGACATGAAATCAATTTAGATTTCCTAATTAGATCACTGTTTTTTACACCTTCTCAACCAGTTACCTTGGTTGGCTAAAATGTGTAAAACCAAGAGGAGGCTGATCTCAAGACATTTTCATTGGTTGATTTGCTTGAAAGCTACCTTTGAATAAGTGTTCACTGTTAACATTCCAATTACTGCAGGTCAGACTGGAAAGCAAACTGAGTGGGAAAGATTTAACGAGCATGTTTGGGGCAGGAACTGACTTCATTGTGACTGGATTGAAATGCCTCCTGTCTATGGAAGAAGAGTGATGTGCCAGATTAAGCCCAAGTTGTTAATTCTTTGTCTTGCTTGAAATAGACCTTTAAGAGATTAATGTCTAAATCCAATTGTTAGTTTCACCTCAAACAGTGGCTCTTAGCCTTTTCTTTACCCCCTTTAAACATCTTTTCTTTCAGAGGATCCTCAAAGCTTAACTCAAAATTTTAAACAACAACACAATTACACCATCCATTAAACCTTCTCTCAAAGGCACTGGAGGGGGAAGGAAGACTTTTCTCCTGTTTCTTCCTGCAAATTTGTGGCTGGAGCTAGATTCAACGGCAATGCACAGGCCAAACCAGCCAAGCCTTAGCTCCTGTCATGTGGCTGCTCCACTGCAGGGAAGAGGTGGGCTAAGCAGTCTCCAAGCCTTTGTGGACCCCCTGTGAGTATATCGTGACCTCCGCAGATCATAGGTTAAGAACTGCTGGCTTAGAATAAACCAATTGACAAAGAGGATCAGCTGGCAAGGCTCCCCCAGCCAGCCAAATTGGGGTGGTGGTCTTATCTGGTGAATATATGCCTAAGCCTAGATTTTTGGCTGGAAATTGGAAATATAATTGTCTTATATGTCCAGTCGTCTTATACGCCGGAATATACGGTAGATATTCCTATTCAAAATATGGAGTTTTAAGTAAACAAAATGTTTAGAATTAATTCGAGAATAGCCTCACAGAGATTACCATGTGATATTGTGATCTATTTCACAAGAGGGAAGATAAAAGATCTCGTTTTACAGAAGAATTTTAAAGAGAAACTTATAATTGAAGATTGTGAGATTGCTATATATAAAGATATTCCATCCCAAATTTTAAAGAAAAGGAAAGATTATCAATTTACTATATCAAAACTAATAAGAAAAGGTATACAATACAGGTGGGAGAAAGTTGAGGGAATATCCTTTTCTTACAATCAGAGAATGTATAGGGTTAACTCCATTAAGAAAGCTAAAGAATTTTTAGTAAGGTTCAAAAAAGATTTTGAACAGGTGGATAAGGATACACGAGGGAAGACAGAGAGATTTAAGACCCAGATGGAAGAATCGGAGGTGCCAAAAAAGGGTTTAAGGAAATTGCAGAGGAAAGAACATGAGGAAGAAATTGAAAACTTGAGAAGTGAAATAGATACAAAGGGAAGAATAAAAGATAGTGGGAGTGAAGATAAGGAAGAGGAAGAAATGGAGGATGAAGAAGAGGAAGAAGATCAAGGTGCAGGCGGAAGTCAACAAAAGGATACGGAACGGGAAGATGATGAAGGAGTTGAAGAAGATGAGGATGTAGAGAAAGTAGAAATAGAGGATAGTTGAATTTGATGGATGCAGAAATATAAGTATAAAATTAATAAGTAATAAGCAGAATGCCTATCAAAATCATTTCTTGGAATATAAGAGGGATGAACTCCCCTAAAAAAGAGAAGTCATGTATTCCACCATTTGGAGAAAATGAAATCTGATGTCATCAGTATTCAGGAGAAACATATCAGGATGAAAGACCAAAATCTATTGAAAAATAGAAAATTGGGACAAGTTTATAAACTCAGGCAATGAAAAGAAAAAAGGAATTGTAATATACATTAGCAATAAATGGGCAGTGAAAGAAGTTCTTAGGGATCTGTTGGGATGGTATATAGGAGCTGAGGTTAACCTGTTAAGCAAAAGAACATTAATTCTTGGAGTTTATGCCCCATCAGACAACAATGATGGTTTCTACAGAAATCTAATGAAAGATATATCACAGATTTAATATGACAATATGATATGTCTGGGCAATTGGAATGGGGTTTTGGACCCATTAAAGGATAGAACAATTGGAAGAAAGCCCAAAATAGACAAGAAACAAGGAAAACTACCAAAATCGTTTATGGACTTTATGAGTAACTGTTCACTACTTGATCCTTGGAGACACCTCTACGGAGATATAAAAGATTACACTTATTATTCAGAACATCATAAATCTTTCTCACGCATAGTGTTGTTCTTGATATCAAAAATGTAGCGGGTAAGCTGGAGAGTATGGATATTTTGCCCAGAATAATATCTGATCGTAATTTGATAACATTAAAAATGAAAGATACTAAAAGAGATTATAACTGGAGGGTCAATGAGAATTTGTTGCGTGATGATAACGTCCAAGAGAGAATAAGGGATGCATTGACTCATTACTTTAAAGAAAATAGAGAAGACCAAACATCAATATGTAATATTTGGGATGCCAGTAAAGTGGTTATAAGAGGAATACTAATGCAAATAAATTGGGAAAGGATCAAGAAGAGAAACGAAAAGATGCAAAGATTGCAAGAGGCTCTAATACAAAAAGAAGAACATAAAAAAGACCCAACAAATAGAGATTTGGAAACAGAATTGAAAATAATACAGGAGCAAATGAAAATAGGTATGGCAGAGGAAATAGAAAAGAAGATGAGTTATGCTAGACAGAACTATTTTGAGAATGGAAATAAGATTGGTAGATGGTTAGCATTTAAATTAAGAAAGGAACAAGAGAAGAGACAAATCTTAAAAATTAGAGGAAAAGGGAAAATGATAATCAATCAGAAGAAAATAAGAGATGCTTTCCAGCTCTACTATAGAAAATTATTTGAGACAAGATCAACAGATGAGAAGATATTGAGAATAAGAGAATACTTGAGCCAACAAGAAATTCCAATGTTATCAGAAACACAGAGGGAAGATTTGAACAAACAAATTATGCTAAAGGAAGTTGAGGATGCGATAAAAGCCTTGAAAACATGTAAGACTCCAGGGCCTGATGGGTTTCCTTCTAGCTACTATAAGATCTTTGAAAAAATACTAAAAGTACCATTGAAGGAAACTATGAATAGCATAATAATAGAAAGGGATATACCATTATCGTGGAGAAATGCTAATATAGCCCTAATACCTAAGGAAAACAAAGATGTGGAAGATATGAAGAGTTATAGACCCATCTCACTGTTGAACACAGACTACAAGATTTTTGCTACTATTATGGCTGAGAGACTAAAGCAAGTATTGATTGAATGGATAAATCATGATTAAACAGGATTTCTTCCAGACAGACATTTAAGATTTAACACCAGGAAGATACTAAATTTGATTGAGTATTTTGACAAGCATCCTGATAAAAATTTTGCTTTGGTAGCCTTGGATGCAGAAAGGGCATTCGACGGTGTGGATTGGGATTTCATGTTTGAATTGTTAAGTAAGATGGGTATGGGAGAGAGATATCTAAATGGTATTAGAGCTATATATAAGAAACAAACGGCACAAATAATAGCTAATGGTCATAAAATGAAGACAATAAATTTGGAGAAGGGGGTAAGACAAGGATGCCCTCTCTCCCCACTACTCTTCATCACGGTCCTGGAGATCTTATGTAATAAGATCAGATGTGAAAAGGAAGTCTATGGGGTTCAAATTAAAAACCAGACATTTAAAATATTTGCGTACACAGACAACTTGGCAATTTGTTTGGAAGACCCAGTGAAATCTATCTCTACCTTCCAGAAAATACTAGAGAAATATGGCAAAATTACAGGGATTTAGATGAGAAGGAAGAACACATTATAGAGAGTTCAACAGGTTATAAAATTGAAAAGAAGGTTAGGTATTTCAATATTATCATTACTTAAAACAACATGGATTTGGTGGATAATAATTATAGAAAGAAATGGAGAGAAATTAAAAATGATATCGAAAGATGGAAACATTTAAACTTATCATTGTTGGGTAGAATCTCCACAGTTAAGATGATGATATTGCCCAAAATGCTTCTCCTTTTTCAAAATTTACCTATAGCAAGCAGTGATAAACTATTTAAAGCATGGGACAAAGATCTTTCTGCCTGTATATGGCAGAATAAAAAACCTAGAATAAAGTGGAGAGTCTTACAAGAGAGAGGTAGAGGAGAATTGGGCTTGCCGAATTTGAAACTTTATCACCAAGCATGTGCTAGAGTTTGGTTATATGACTGGATTGTGTTACAAAACAATAAGCTTTTGACCTTGGAAGTCTCTGATACGAGATTTGGATTCCACGCGTACATGTGGTATGGAAAGGAAAAGATGGTTAGTAGTTTTAATCATCATTTCATCAGAAAATCTCTTCTTGGAGCTTGGAAAAGGATCAAACAAAAAATCTATGTTAGTGGAAAGAAAATCAACATGGACAACCTGTGAGGTCAAAAAAGCCATATCCCGCCCGAGTTTGAAGCTGCCGTTCATGGTGGGAGTGACGCCACCACTATTAAAAGCTAGCTTAAAATAGACACTGTAGAAAAGCAAAGCTTGTTGCTTTCTCATTTAAGACTCCTTATTTCTTAGTCTGCATTCCTACAAGGGAGCTTGTACAAACCTCGAGTGAAATACAACTCGAAACAGAGGATTGGAAAAAAGGTACGACCTGAGGAAGGTACGACCTTAAGGCTTAAAGGTACCGCAGCACCAAGAGGTTTAGAAAGAACGAGAGAAGTCTAAATAAAGGAGGAGCGTGCTGCGGGAAGAGAAGCAGAGAAGGAATAGAGGGGAAAAGAACACACAAAGAACCCAGCTGGGATGAAAAAATATACATGTGACAGTAAGCTAAATAAAGGACAAACAAGCTTTAAGTTTTAAAAATAAATATTGGAAGGAGTAACACAATATCGAAAGGACTCTAAATAACACTGAAAAGAGAGAGAAGACGAGAACACCCACAGAACGGAGAAAGGAGAAAGATAAACTGCCAAAGATTCAGAAACACATTGGAAAGAGACAAAGGATAAAGGTTTAAAGGAACTATTGAAAGTAATATTTAAAACTATTAAAAAAGGAAAAGAAAAAATCAGAGGGATCCAACGAGCGTGAAGGGAAGAGAGAACGGGGTCCAGGAAGACAAAGTGGAGAGAAGCAGGGAGATGAAAGGAGGCAACAAAGAGAAGATACAGGAAGAAAAAAATCTGAACAGACTGGTAAATATGAAAATTAAATATTATAAAATTTATACAAAATTACATAAGGATTACAAGAAAGCAGAAGGTAGACATAAATTGAGATAAAAGAAATTATTGGAATTAAGAAAACTGGTATAAAAATGTAAAGTGAAAAGTATAAATTTGTAAATACAATGAAACTTGAGTAACTGACATTCGAGTAATGTAAGGCACGTTTGGGCAAGGTACCGTAAAGATAAAGGGTTTGGTGTTCCTGCTAAGTTAATCAATTCATAGCCTTGCTGAAATAAATTGATCTAAATTGTTATCTCTCTGGCTTTTCTTCGCAAACGAAGATTCAGGAAGGACTCATCCCGCGCTTTCTGCAAGCACGCTGATGACTAAAAAGGCCAATCCGAGATAGACAAGTCCGGTTGCAAAAAGCACAGCAGAAGGTCTCCTTGGGTGATGTTTTTGGGTTGTGATTCTTTCTGCGTTGTCGTTTCTCTTCAAGACTTGTTCGTCGTGAGTTCTCAAATAAGGCTGCAGCATTGTGGATAGTGCGTCTCCATGCCTCCCGATGTGAGGCCAGGGCGGACCACTGTTGGTGATCAATTTGGCCAAGCCGGAGATGTTGTTTCAGGGAGTCTTTGTATCGCTTTTTTGGAGCGCCCCTCTTACGCTGACCCGTGGCGAGTTCACCGTAGAGTAGTATTTTTGGAAGGCGATGGTCCTCCATCCTAGAAACATGTCCTGCCCAGCGCAGCTGTGTTCTCAATATCATGGCCTCAATGCTGGTGATCCCTGCTTGCTCAAGGACAGCAACATTCGTCACATAGTCAGTCCAGTGTATATTTAGGATTGTGCATAGACAGCGCTGATGAAAGCGCTCGAGGAGTCGTAGGTGGTGGCGATAGGTGACCCATGTTTCAGATCCATAAAGGAGGATAGACAGTACGATGGCTCTATACACACTGATTTTTGTGCTTTGCCTCAAGTGTTTATTGCTCCAGACTCTTTTGTGAAGTCTTCCAAATGCACCATATGCCTTTGCTAATCTGTGATCGATCTCTTTGTCAATCTTGGCATCTGAGGAGATAATGCTTCCCAGGTAGGTGAACTGCTGAACGGACTTGAGCACAGATTTGCCGACGGCAATGTGGGGATGGTGGTGTTCGTCCTGTGGTGCAGGCTGGTAAATAACTTCTGTTTTCTTCAGGTTGACTTCTAGCCCAAACAGCTCTGCAGCTGTTGCAAAGCAGGATGTTAGGCGCTGCAGAGCTGCTTCTGTGTGGGCAACAAGGGCAGCATCATCGGCGAAGAACAGCTCACGGACTAGATAGTTTAGTCTTAGTGTGGGCCCTCAGACGGCTTAAGTTAAACAAGCTACCATCAGTACGGTAGCGTATATAGATGCCGTCGTCTTCTTCAAGCTCTGCCATAGCCCTTTGGAGCATTGTGCTAAAGAAGATTGTAAATAAAGTTGGTGCAAGAACACAACCTTGCTTCACTCCATTAGTTATTAGAAAGGGCTCTGAAAGAGCATCGCCATATCTGACTTGACCACGCTGGCCCTCGTGTAGCAAGATAATCATTTTAAGGAATTTGGGGGGACATCCTAGTCTTTCCAGGATCTGCCACAGACCTTTTCTACTTACAGTGTCAAAGGCTTTGGTGAGGTCGACAAACGTTACATAGAGACCCTTGTTCTGCTCCCTACATTTTTCTTGCAGTTGCCTAAGGGCAAATACCATGTCTGTAGCACTCCTATTGGCTCTGAAGCCACATTGGCTTTCAGGGAGAAGTTCTTCTGCAATAGCAGGAACTAATCTGTTCAGGAGTATCCTTGCAAGGATTTTTCCAGCAATAGAGAGCAGTGTTATGCCTCGATAGTTTGAGCAATCGGATTTTGCTCCTTTTTTCTTGTACAGAGTGATGATGACTGCATCTCGGAGGTCTGATGGCAGTTCCCCTTTTCCCCAGCAATTCACAAGGAATTCATGGAATTTTTCGTGGAGTGCATGACCTCCGTGTTTCCAAACTTCAGGTGGGATTCCATCAATCCCAGCTGTCTTGCCGTTTTTCATCTGCTGTATGGCCTTAAGGGTCTCTTCCAAAGTGGGAGCTATGTCCAATTCATTTTTCATTGGGTTTTGTATCATATGTTGGATAGCTGAGGCTTGGACTACTCGGTTGGCACTAAAGAGACTTTGAAAATGTTCAGCCCAACGATTTAGGATGGAGACTTTATCAGTAATTAATGTTTGACCATCTGTACTGTATAAGGAGCTTTGGACCTGATAAGTAGGTCCAAACACTGCTTTAAGAGCTTCATAAAATCCTCTATGATCACCCAGATCTGCACAGCGTTGTGTCTTTTCTGCTATATTGATCCACCACTTGTTCTGCATGTCTCGGAGTTTTTGTTGTAGTTTGCTACATGTGAGGCGGAAAGCTGCTTTTCTTACATGACAGGTTGGCTGGGCGAGGTATGCCTGGTGAGCAGCTCTCTTCCTTGCCAACAGCTCCTGGATCTCTTGGTTGTTTTCATCAAACCAGTCTTGATTTTTCTTGTGGGAGAACCCGAGGGATTCTTCTGCAGACTGGAGGATACTGTTTTTGATATGTTGCCAAAGCACTGTAGGAGAAGGATCTGTAGGATGGTCTTCAAGTTTCGTTTGTAGATTTGCCTGGAAGTTGTCTCTCATGGTAGCTTGTTGAAGATTGTTGACTTGGAGTCTCTTCTTTAAGATGCCACCCCTCTTAGGTTTGAACTTAAGATGAAGATTTAGTTTACATCTGACGAGGCGATGATCTGTTTGGCATTCTGCACTGGGCATCACTCGGGTATGACGGACATCACGAATGTCTCTCTGACGGACTAGAACGTAGTCAATGAGGTGCCAATGTTTGGGTCGGAGATGCATCCAGGTTGTCTTCAAGCTATCTTTCTGCTGAAAGATTGTGTTTGTAATAGTCAGCTGTTGTTCTGCACAGAACTCTAGCAGGAGGCGTCCGTTATTATTGCAATTTCCAACACCATGCTTGCCTAAGACACCTTTCCAGGCTTCGGAGTTCTTTCCTACTCTGGCATTGAAGTCACCAAGGATAATAATTTTATCTTCTACAGGGACTTTTTGTATGAGTTGGCGTAGGTCTGTGTAGAATTTGTCTTTCTCTACAGGGTCGGCTTGCATAGTTGGGGCATATATACTAAAGAGAACAACATGTGGGAGGCGTAAGGAAATAATGCGATCAGAGTGTCCTGTTGGCAAGGTTTCGAGTTTGGAGGCAATGGAGTTTTTAATCATAAAGCCTACTCCTGAAAGATGTTTTTCGGTTTTGGGTTTGCCAGACCAGTAGAGTGTGTAGCCGGCGCTACACACTCTACACACTCTACATACTCATGGAAGCAAACTTCACTAAGAGCAGCAATGTCAATATTAAGCCATGATAGTTCAAGGGCTATTAGGGCAGAACGACGCTCAGGCCGTCCACTATCTTCAGAGTCTTGCATGGTTCTGATGTTCCAGCATGCAAGTGTCAGTTTATTTACACCTTTGGAGGCCGGTGTGTGCCTTTGTTTTTTTGTCTTGGTTTGACCGCATCAGAAGATTCCCGTTGGCCGCGGCTAGCCAACCAGGTAGTTGGGGATGAGCTTTCAGTAGGCCACCTTTTCTAGGACCCTCTCCATATGGAGCAAGCAGTGCTCTCCTTAAAAAAGGCTGCTTGGTCGTTCAGGATGCTGCCGAACAAGACTGTCATCTCCCGGGTCAGCCTCGAGCGACCAATGTCCTGAACCGCCTGCATGCAGGGTTGGGGCTGCGGCTTCCAGTGCATCTTTACACCTGCCGGTTTCGTCCCTCGCCAGTCGCTACAGGGCTTTTTTGGAAATGGATTTGTCCTTCGAGCTTGTGCAATGGATTTTTGTGGTGGAGCACAGCGTGCACAGAACTGGCCTCACCCTTTAAACCAGAGATTCATCTGCCGTGGCCTTGCAAGCATGGACGTGGCAGCGAGGTCCTCGGGCCGTAGGCTTGATTAGAGTTTCCTTCTCTTAGATGGTTGACCTTACAGGATTGGACGAGCACTATCTGCCCGGGTTTGGGATTAGAGTTTTCCTTCTCCTAGGACGGTTGCCACAAGGCTAGAGAGCCCATCCTGCCCTTTGACGCTCTTTGTCAGACCCTTCGGTTTTGACCTGTCTGGCATGGGAGACCCTACCAGTGGCTATTATGCCACCGCCAGCATAGCTCAAAACATCATTAGGGTACACAAGCCTCTCTCCCGCGACAAGGGGGCGTCAATGGAGAGGTAAATTGTTATAAAATAGCTATAAATGTTCAATGATATAAATTCATTTAAAAAGTTCATGAATTAATGAGAAACATAACTGTTGCATTTGGATTATAATTATTAAAAATTGATTAGAAATAATTAATTTGTTAAAGGGAGAAACATATATATATATATATATATATACACATATACAGATAAAGGGGGATATACCATTGTGAATTTGAATTCATGTTTAAATGTATGAAATATTTGTATGAATAGGTGTATGTAAAATTATATGTGAATTGTCAAATTGTAGAAAGGGGTATATATGGAGGCAAAAGATAAGGGGGGAAAATAAGAGTTGAAAAGGAAAGAGGGGAAGAGGACATTGATTTTGAACTTGGTGTGGAGGTACTGATTAAGTTGAAAGAAGGAAGAAGCAGGGGGGAAGAATCAGAGGAAAAAAAGAAAAGTATTTATAAAAAGCAAATAGAAAATAGTAAACAGAAAAATGCCAACATCTAGGAAAACATTGGCTCAAAGAAAGACACAGACTCAGGAAGGTAGAAAGAGCTTCCATAGAATTGACTACGAAAGTGGGAGAAACAAATTTAATGCTTCTACAAGAATTTAAAAAATTGAGTGTTGAACTGAAATCAGAGATGGAAGATCTTAAGGGAGAAGTAAGAGAGGATTTACAAAAACAATTAGAAAACTTTGGATCTCAGTTAGAATCAGTAACAAAGGATATAAATAAAATTAGCAAAGACTACTACAGGTGAAAATAGAAAGCCTGGAAAAAAGAACTCAAATATTAGAAAACAAAGCAGAAACAGATGATAACTACAAAATACTACAGGAAATAAATAAAAGAAATCAATGCATTAAAATAAGAGGCTTGTCGGAAGTTCAAGATGAATCATAGAATTGCAGAGTTGGAAGAGACCACGAGGGCCATCCAGTCCAACCCCCTGCCACGCAATAAATCTTGATCAAAGCATCCCCAACAGATGGCCATCCAGCCTCTGTTTAAAGACCTCCAAGGAAGGAGACCCCACCACACTCCGAGGGAGTGTGTTCCACTGCCGAACAGCTCTTACTGTCAAAAAGTTCCTCC
Organism: Gambelia wislizenii; assembly: GCA_030847615.1. Classification (NCBI taxonomy): domain Eukaryota; kingdom Metazoa; phylum Chordata; class Lepidosauria; order Squamata; family Crotaphytidae; genus Gambelia; species Gambelia wislizenii. The sequence continues at coordinate 13,322,287 of JAUMIR010000013.1, forward strand.
TCATGTTGAGGTGGAATCTCTGTTCCTGGAGCTTGCACCCATTGCTCCGTGTTCCAGTCTCTGGAGCAGCAGAAAACAAGCCTGCTCCATCCTCAGCGTGACATCCCTTCAAATACTTAAATAGGGCTATCATATCGCCTCTTAACCGATGCGAATAGTTCCAGCATTAGCTGATTTTATCAACTGGGATCATGAACAGCTGAATGTTGAGACTGACAAACTATTCAGGATAGATTCATGGATAGCGAGAAAGAATTAACTACCTTGAGATATAGTCGTATACTTTATTAGAGAAAGAGTGAAAGATATAGTAATTCAACAAAGCACAAGGGAAAACCTGATTATAGAAGGAAAAGAAGTAAAAATCTATTAAGATATACCTCCATAAGTTCTGAAAAAAAGAAAGGAATATGGGTTTTTAACCCGAATTTTGAGAGAAAGAAAAATGGGATACAAATGGCACAAACTAGAAGGAATCCTGGTAACATATCAAGCCAAAATGTATCTAATTAACACAACACTTAAGGCAAATAATTTCCTAATAAGAATACAAGAAGGACAATCGAGAAACAAAGAAACAGTAATAAAAGAAAAAGAAAACAAAACGGAGAAGAACGGGGAAGAAATGGAGAAAGATCAGTTAAAGGATCAAAGGAAGAGAGAGGCAGATATAGTGAAGAACTCCAAACAAAAAGAAATACTAACTAAGGAAACAAAGTTAAAGAAAAGCAAAGGAAAGTTGAGTCCAGAAGTTAATTAAGAGGGAAAATTAGGAGAAGTAGAACAGGAGGTGCTAAGAGGAGGAGAAGGAGAAGGAGAGGAGGAGTTTGAAGGGGAAGCAGAAGAAGAGAAGAAGAGGAGAAGAAGAGGAGAAGAGCAGAAGGGATAGACGAAGAAAACACAATAAGAAGGAAAGCTCAGAAGATAAGGTGGAGATAAATTATGGAAAAGATAATAAATTGGAACATGAGAGGATTGAATAGCCCACAAAAAAGACAACTAGTGTTTCACTTCTTAGTAAAACAAAAACCAGATATTGTTTGCCTGCAAGAAACACATATTAGAGACCAAGATAAGAGGTTGTTGAAAAATTATGCCCTAGGGAAAATATATACAACCAATTATGATAAAAAGAAAAGAGGAGTGGTGATTTATATAAACAAAAAATATGATTCAAAGGAGATATTTAACGATAATGAAGGATACTTTATAGGTATGGAAATCACTTTGCTAGACAAAAAGATCTTAATGATTGGAATATATGGACCTTTAGAAAACAAAGGGAAGCTTTACAAAAAGTTATTACAAGAGCTGTTGAGATATGATTATGACAATTTGATTCTAGCAGAAGATTGGAATGGTGTCTTGAATACGGACTTAGATAGATCAATCAAAAGAAGCAAAAAGAAAACACAGGGAAAATTACCAAGAGATGACAGAAATGATGGACCAATTAGCACTTGTAGATATCTGGAGGTTAAGACATGCATATGAGAAAGACTACATGTATTACTCGGACCATTACAGATCATGGTCCAGATTAGACATGTTTATAATATCAAAAACATTAGTGAAAGGAATAAGGTAGAAATAAAACAAAAAATAATATCAGACCACAGCCCGGTAATCTTACAAATGCGAGCAAGGAAGAAACACAACAATTGGAAACTCAAAGATATACTGTTGAAGAAAGATTCAATAGTAGAAAAGACAAAAAACATTAAAACAATTCTTCAAAGAAAATCTAGATAAGGGAACGAATATTGCTATCGTCTGGGATGCAGGAAAGGTGGTTATAAGAGGACACCTCATGCAAAAAGAGTTTGAGTATAATAAATCAAGGAAAAGGAGAGAAAAAGAAATCCTTGAAAAGATAGGGGAAAAAGAAAAGAGACTGAAAGAAAGATCTACAGACGAGAAAATTAAGGAGATAGTAATCCTGAAAAAACAGCTGGAAATGAATATGACCAGTGAGATAGCGAACAAGCATTCAAACAGACCAGGGAAATGGCTGGCTCACAAGTTAAGAAAGGAAAGAGAGAAAAAATTGATAACAGAGATAAGATCAAATGAAATGAGATATACAAAAAAAAGGATATAATCAAAGTATTTCAAGAATATTATTCCAAGCTATACTGTAAACATAAAGTGATAAACGAGTTCAACACCGAAATGAAATAATACTTGGATAAGAGAGAGATACCTCAAATAACTGAAGATCAAAAGATGGAGTTGAACAAGCAAATTTTGAAATTAGAAATAAGGGAGGCAATAAGATGAATGAAGACAGGAAAAGCACCTGGCCCGGACAGTTTCTCTACCTTATACTATAAGACCTTTGAAGAGGAACTATTAGAACCCTTACATAGATTGCTTAACGAAATAAACTGTCAGGCTCATCCATGAAGTCTAGGTTTTAGAGTAGACTTCATGGAAGATCCTAACATGAGGTTGGTCACAGGCTTTGGCCTGTTTTCCTTGTCTGTGCCTCTCTGCCTTTGGGTGGGTGCCAGCCTGCCTTGTTGGGCCTGGGAACGCTGCTCTCCACAGCAGCTCAAGGTCACAGCTCCAGGTGCTGGCTGGGGCATTTGTTATATACTCCCTACATGTCATTCTCACACTGTAAGGGTTTATCTAGGTATTGTGCTAGCCTGTTTAGTTTCGGCGTTGCCTATGTTCCTGATACACACATCCTTGCTTAATAAAGATTTCTTATTGAGTGAATGTGAGCATGTGTTCTTGCTACATCACAGTAAGCTGAAACTCACAAATCACACTTACTTTTGGAGTCCTACCCACAATGTCTGACGAAGCAGAGACTGGAACCCAAACGGAGAAAGACCTGCCAGCAGGCGGTGGCCAGGGAGCCGGCAAGCTGGGGGATGGTACAGGCGTGCTGGAGGAAGAGCGGAGCCAAGCCCGGCAGAGGGCTGGAAGGCCAACCCTTCCTCTCAACCTTATGGAGCTGGGAGCCAGGCAAGCCCTGGGGAGGGGCAGCCTACCCTTCTCTGAGAATCCAGTGTGTGGAGCTGGAACGGCCATGGGAGCCAGTTGGCTCTGTCCAGAAGAGCGAGGCTGGGAGGAGCGCAGGTCCCACTGGTGGGACAAGCCCCTATCTGAGGGGCACCAAGAACCTGGGGCGCGACATCTGCATGCAGAACTGGAAGACAAGGTACAGCAACTAAAGCAGCAAATGGAGATCGTGCAGACAAGCCTCCTAGAGATCTTACAGAGACTGCCTCAGCAACCAGCCGCCCCAGGAGGAGGCCAACCTCCCCAGGACCCAGAGTTGCCGGCCCCAGCACCCAGGGGAGGGGTCCATGTAGCACCTTCTGGGGCCCTTGCCCCGCAGGCTCCCGGGCCAGTACCCCGTGAGGGAGCTGGCCTAGTCGAGCCATGGGAAAGACCTCGGGGGCTAAAGCATTGGGATCTGAAGGCCACCTTTGATGGAGACACCGCGAAGTTGCCATACTTCCTAACCAGGTGATGGGGTTCATGTCCCAGTGGAAAGAGGAGTTCCAGACGGAGGCTGAAAAGGTGCAGTATGTATCCAACCAGCTGGAGGGAGAGGCGGTGTAGTGGCTGGTGTGGCTCTACGACATGGGGGCTCCAGAGTTAGGGAGTTTCCACGACTTCATGATGGCCGTACAGGCTCAGTTTGAAGACTCCCTGGGGGTGAGACGGGCCCACACGGAACTCCGGTAACTGAGGCAAGCTACGAGGTCCGTGGCCAAATACGCCTCCGAATTCCGCCGCCTGGCCAGCCAGGTTCCTGACTGGACCGAAGCCATTAAGGTGCAGTATTTTCAAGATGGCCTTAATGCAGACATCCTCGAGTGGGCATTGTTCCAAGGGAACTTTGAGACCCTTTTGGGATGGCCAGTATGGGAGAAGGAGCCGGGGGCGATCAAATTGGCCTTAGAGGCTTGGTGCCACCTACTGGAAAGCTCTTCCAAACCTTTCGAGGTTTGGACGGATCACAAGAACTTGGAGGCTTTGAGAACCCCAAGGCGTTTGAACTCTAAACAAATTCAGTGGGCCAGTTTCTTTTACCGGTTCAATTTTACCCTAAAGTTTCTCCTGGGAACAACGAATTTCTTAGCTGATGCTTTGTCCAGGCTCCCTCAACATGACAGTTAATGGAAGGAGGTGATAGACACAGTCTTCTCTCCCTCCCATTTGGGATTGGCAGTTCTCACGTGCGGCCAAGCCAAACATCAGGAGACCAAGGCAGGCCCCTCTTTGGGGCCAGGCCTGGATTCTGGGATGGAGGCTGGCAGCTCACCCGCAGGGACCATGAACCCAATTGTGGCACCGCCCCCCTCTTCTTTGGAGCTCTCTCCTCCAGTCTCGGATGGTGTGGGGGGTGGCAAACCCAGATGGTGGCAGCTCTCCCCAAGGACCCGTGGTTTCTGTCTCACACAGGGGAGGTAATTCTACGGGGAGGACTGGCTTGGAAAGGGGAGCGCCTGTATGTTCCTGAGGCCATGAGAACTGCCATCCTTAAATAGTGCCATGATGTAAAAAGTGCAGGGCATTTTGGGTATGTGAAAACATTACACTTGACATGACTGCAGTTTTGGTGGCTCAAAATGAGGAAGGAGGTAGAGGAGTATGTATAGGGGTGTCACACGTGTGCAGTGGCAAAAAGGGGGAGGGAACCAAAAGGCTTATTGCTTCCATTGCCTACCCCCACTAATCCCTGGGAAGTCATTAGCATGGATTTCATTGTTGAGTTGCCAGAAAGTAAGAAAAAGACTGTTATTTGGGTTGTGACCGACTTGTTTTCCAAGCAGGCGCACTTTGTGGCCTGCAAGAAACACCCGACAGCCTCCCAGATGGCCAGGTTGTTTGTATATCACATTTATAGGCTACATGGGGTTCCTGCTAAGAAAATTTCAGATCGGGGAGCTCAATTCACCTCCCAGTTCTGACAGGCATTCACAAAATTGTTGGGGATTGAATTGGGGTTGAGCAGCTCTCATCATCCACAAAGTGACAGCCAAAGTGAACGTTTTAATCAGGTTTTGGAACAGTATTTAAGATGTTATGTCAACTTCCAGCAATCTGATTGGCTGGAGCTTTTGCCATTTGCGGAGGTAGCATATAACAACACCACACACCAAAGCACGGGCTTCTCTCCTTTTAAAATTGTCTCAGGGCAGGACTTTAACCCTCTGCCTTTGGGAGAGGGGACCTCAAAGGACCCGGTTTCGGTGACCCAATGGAGTCAACAAATTAGAGACGCATGGCCGAAAGTTGTGTCAGCCCTGGACTTTGCAAAAGCCCATTATAAAGAATATGCCGACCAAAAGTGTGACCCTACTCCACAGTATTCTGTAGGGGATTTGGTCTTTTTATCTACCAAGTTCCTAAAAAGCCCACAGCCCTCGAAAAAAATTGGGGCCTAAGTATATTGGACCTTTCCCTATTGTTAGGGAAATTAATCCTGTTGCTTTTGAACTATCTTTGCCCAAGATGTATTGTAACATCCACCCTGTGTTTCATTCTAGTTTGCTCAAGCCAGCGTGCCCTTCAGATCGACATCATCAACATCCTGAGCCGTCGCCCCACCCTAACCTGGTGGACAAGGATCAACACTTTGAGATTTCTGATGTGCTGGACTCTCAGGTGCACAGGGGGGGTTGCAGTATCTGGTGAAATGGAAACATTTACCAATGGGTCATGCTGAGTGGATAAATGTTGAACATATTAATGCCCTACGCTTATTATGAAAGTTCCATGCTTGCTTTCCTGATAAGCCCGGCTAGGGGGGAGGGGGAGGCTGCTCTTTGGGCGGGCGGTATGTCAGGCTCATCCATGAAGTCTGGGTTTTAGAGTAGACTTCATGGAAGATCCTGACATGAGGTTGGTCACAGGCTTTGGCCTGTTTTCCTTGTCTGGGCCGCTCTGCCTTTGGGTGGGTGCCAGCCTGCCTTGTTGGGCCTGGGAGCGCTGCTCTCCACAGCAGCTCAAGGTCACAGCTCCAGGTGCTGGCTGGGGCATTTGTTATCCTCCCTACATGCCATTCTCATGCTGTAAGGGTTTATCTGGGTATTGTGCTAGCCTGTGTTTAGTTCGGCTTTGCCTATGTTCCTGATACACGCAGCCTTGCTTAAAAAAGATTTCTTATTGAGTGAATGTGAGAGTGTGTTCTTGGTACATCACATAAACAATGGAAAATGTCTAGATTCCTGGAGAAAGGCCGACATTGTTTTAATACAGAAGGAGGATAAAGACTCAACATTACCAACAAATTACAGACCTATCTCTATTAAATCTAGTTTATAAAATATTTACAAACATCTTAGCAGAAAGATTGAAGAAAGTTCTAGGAAATTGGATATATGAAGATCAAAGCGGATTTCTTCCCGGTAGACATACGAAAGACAACTTGAGAGTACTTATTGACCTAAAAGAATTCTATGAAAAACATAACGAAAGAGAACTATTACTGATTTTTGCTGGTGCTGAGAAGGTGTTCGACAACATAAGATGGGAATTCATGACTGAGATCTTAAGAAGAATAAATATTGGAGAGAAATATTGTGACTGGATAAACAAGATATAGAACAACCAAGAAGCCCAGGTATTAATCAACAGAGAAAAAACAAATCCATTTAAGATCGAGAGAGGGACCTGTCAGGGTTGTCCACTGTCACCATTGTTATTTATTATAGTAATAGAGATATTAAAGAGGAAAATAAGATCAGATCCACAAATAAAAGGGTGGAAAATTGAGGGACAAGAATATAAATATAAGGTCTTTGCCGATGATTTAGTTTTAATTTTAGAAAATCCAAAAGAAAGTATTGAGAAACGTATGGAGACTGGAAGAATTTGGAAAATGGGCAGGCCTAAAGATAAAGAAAAAACAGTGATGGTAACAAAGAATATAAAAAACGGGAGGAACTAATACTAGAGAGAAATACAGGCTTCAAAATAGCGAAAAAACCCAAATATCTAGGAATAATATTTTCTAAAAAGAACTCAGAGTTATTTGAAAATAACTATGTGAAAACTTGGAATAAAATAAAAGAGGACTTGAAGAGATGGGAGAAACTAGAATTATCGTTAATGGGGAGAATATCATCATTTAAGATGAATATAGTCCTGAAGATGATATATCTTTTTTATGAATATACCAATTATAATCAACGATAAGGTTTTCAAGTCCTGGAAGAAAGATATAACAAGATATATCTGGCAAGGTAAAAAACCCAGGATCAAGTATAAAATATTAACAGATGAAAATTAAAGGGGAGGCCTAGCTTTACCAGACCTACAAATTTACTATCACACGAGTGCACTATCTTGGATAATAGAATGGTTAACACTGGAAAATACAAGATTATTGACTCTAGAAGGCTTTAACACAAGGTTTGGATGGCATGCCTATTTATGGCAAAATAATGCAACAGTTCATGGAGAATTTAGACACCACTACCTGAGAAGAACTTGGTTGAAGTATAAAACTCTATTAAGAACTTGGTTGAAGTATAAAAGGAAAATATGGTTTAAAACACCGTTGTGGTTCTCAAATCATGAGGCATACTTTAAAAAAGAAGATATATATAAAGGGAAGTGGCTAACATATAGGGACTTACTTAAAAGAGAAGGAAGCAAACTGATAATGAAAACCCAAGAAGATCTACGGGGGGTGGGGGGAGAATATAGAGTGCCACTGATTCTTATATAGGTAGTTAGGAGAGAAATTTAAAATCGACCAAAATCTGGAGGGAATAGAGGAGGATAACACAGATTTTGATAAGGTGCTTCAAGGAGATAGGAAAAAACACTATCAAAATATACAAAATACTACTAAAACTACGCCAAGAACAGGAAGTCATCAAACCATATATGATATCGTGGGCAAGGAATTTTGGCTACGAAATACCATTAGAGCAATGGGAAAGACTATGGGGTAAAAACCTGTCTTTTATAAGGAGCAGTAATATTAAAGAAAACATTTACAAAATGATGAGTAGGTGGTATCTAACACCAGAGAGATTAGCGAAGATTTATAGGAACATGTCCGACCAATGCTGGAAGTGTCAGAAGGCTTCGGGCACCTATTACCACATATGGTGGAAATGCGAAAAAGCAGTAAGATACTGGGGGAAAATTCATAAAACAATTACAAAACTGTTAGATACAGATTATCTGAATGCCCTGGAGAATTATCTTTTAAATATGTTTGAAAAGATAGATTCTCAAATACAAAAAAAGCACTGGAAGTTGTTGTCCTACATGATGATAGCTGTGAGAATAACCTTCGCAAAATATTGGAAAAAACAATACCGTCAATTAAGGAATGGTCACTGAAACTTTTCGATATGTATGAGATGGAACGATTAACTGTCTTAATGGATGAAAACAAAACATTAAAAAACTTAAAGATATGGGAGATATTAAACCCATTATGGAAAGACAAATGGGGAGAAGAAGCCAGCATAAAAGTAGACTGTGTTTAAATTGTGTTTAACGATGTTTTATTTAAACAAAATCTGGAAAATATTTATATATATAAAAGGCAATCAGATTATAATAAAAGTATAAAAAGTTTTAAAAGGACAAAAGAAAGAAAAAGAAAGCAGAAAATTAAGAAAGAAGATAAAGGAAAAGGGGAAAATGAGTATAGAAAATGCAAAATGGAGAGCAAAGAGATAAGGAAGTAATGTGATATGAGTGGAATATAGAGAAAATGTAGAAAGAAATGGAGTATGAAAGAGAGAATATGTTATTTGTACTTTATTAGGATGTACATTTGGACATATGTATATTTGGATGTATCGGATTTGTCTTAATGAATGTTTGTATGTTGTTTTATTTCACGTTTGGAACGCTGAATAAAAAATAATTAAAAAAAAAGGATGGTCTTTACGCTGACACCCTAGAGTGGGCCTTGGTCCAAGGGAACCCAGAAACCCTCCTGGGGTGGGTGCGGCTGGCTGGGGAGGTGGAGACCCTGAGACAGAGCGTCAAGCTGGCCTGGCAACACCAGGGGCTTGGCGGGAAGCCCAGTGGGTCCACAGGGAAGAAAGCTAAGGAAGCTCGACCAGCTGGAGGCACATCGGGGGAATCAGAGAGGGAGCAAAGGATGTGGAAAGGGCTATGCCTACACTGTGGAAAAGGTGGACACCGCATAGCCAAATGCCCGGAGAAACAACCCTGGACAACCCTGTGGAAGAGAGGCCCAAGAAGGCAGATGGGAAGCCGACAGCACCCAAGACGCTGTTCAAGCCAAGAGCCAAAGGAGCGGTATGCGCCTTGATTCCGGGCCACACAGCGGGAGACTCTTCGGAGGAACTGGGCGACAGTGAGTCCTCTTCCGACACTGAGCTGGCGGGAAACGGATCCAGCCTGCCCTACTAAGTGCCTGAGGGCAGGCTAATCCTGAAGGGCGCCCAAGTGCTGTGGTGAGTGGGGTGAAAGGCCCTTTTTTCCTAAAAGCCAAAATAGGGTTGCAAATAATGCCCCCCCCAAAGTAATGTTAATGGTGGACACCAGGTGTACCCAGGTGTTAATTCACCCCTCCCTGGTCAGTGAACTTTCAGTTAGCACCATTAAGCTAGACAAGCCGGTGTGGCTGTCTCAGATGGATGGAGGGATGATGAAGGGGGGCCCTGCAAGGCGGATGACTGGCCTGATACAGATGAAGATGGGAAATCATCAGGAGGAGCTTCAACTTGTGATAGCACCAGGCTTGGTCCCAGCCGCAGTAGTGGGCTTAAACTGATTGAAATTTCACAACCCCACTATAGAGTGGGTAAAAGAGACTGTGACTTTTACAGACCCCATGTTTGTGCGGGAACACGGAGTGTGTGAGGCCTCACTGGGGGGGATCCCTCAAGAGACCAAGCCTCAGAACTTTAAGGTCGCCATGGTAAAAGGGGAAGGAAAGAGTTACCGGTGGAGTATAAACAGTGGCAGTATGTGTTTGAAGAGAAGGAATGTGAAATTCTACCCCCCCCCCACAGGCTGATTGACTGTACAATTGAGATCGTTTCCGAGGCAGCGCTGCCCAAACCTAAGATTTACTCCATGACCCCGGTGGAGATGGATGCCCTCCGGGAGTTCATAGATTAAAAACTTGGCCCGGGGGTTCATCAGATCTACGACCTCCCCCTTGGGGGCCCCGGTGTTGTTCAGACACAAACACGATTCTTCTCTCCATCTCTGTACTGATTACAGATCCTTAAATGCTATCAGTGCGACAAATCAGTACCCCCTCCCCTTAATGAAAGATATCCTGGCTCATTTAGCCAAAGGGAAGATATTCACCAAGCTGGACTTACAGGAGGCCTATTACAGGGTGCAAATTAAAGAGGGGGATGAGTGGAAAACTGCTTTCAATTGCCATTTGAACATTTGAATTCCTCGTAATGCCGTTTGGATAAAGCGCCCCCCCCAGTGTGTTCCAGAACTTGATTAATGATGTGCTTAGAGAGTTTTTGTACAAAGGGGTACTGTTGTATTTGGATGAAGTGCTCATTTATTCTGAGGACTACACATCCCATGTTAAACTGGCGAAGAATGTGCTTAGTAAACTGGGGGAGAATCATTTGTATGCCAAAATGGCGAAATGTGAATTCCACCAAAGATGCTTGGATTATTTGGGGTACTGCATCTCTAGCAGGGGGTGTTGAAATGGACCCTGAGGTTAAGGGCATCCTCGCATGGTAGGCTCCCAAGACCAGGAAGCAGCTTCAAAGCTTCCTAGGGTTTGCTAACTTTTACCGGCCCTTCATCCCTGACTTTGCTGAGGTTGCCTTGCCCTTGACTGACCTATTGAAAACCAAGGGTGTGTGTGTGTGTGGGGGGGGGAAAGAAGCAAACAGGAAAGGGGAAGGAGAAACCTCCCCAAAAGATTGTGTGGACTGACCAATGCCAAAGGGCATTTGACAAGCTGAAGAAGCTTTTCACCTCTGAGCCTATCCTTAAGCACCCCAAGCCTGAGCGACCTTTTGTGGTTCAAGTGGATGCCTCTGACATGGTGATGGGGGTGTGTGTTATTACAGCGGGATAAAGGGGGGAACTCAGACCCTGTGCATATCTGTCAAAGAAGTTCAATGAAACCAAACAAAATTGGCCAGTGTGGGAGAGAGGCAGGGGTGATCAAATTGGCCTTAGAAACTTGGTGCCATCTGCTGGAAGGATCTTCCCAACCTTTTGAGGTTTGGACAGATCACAAAAACTTGGGAGACTTTGAAAACTCCACGACGCATGAACCCTAAACAAATTAGGTCAGCCAGTTACTTTTACTGGTTCAACTTCACCCTGAAGATTCTCCCAGGGAAAAAGAATTTCTTAGCTGACTCTTTGTCCTGGCTCCCTCAACATGACAGTCAGCGGAAGGAGGTGATAGACATGGTTTTCTCCCCCTCCCATTTGGGTTTGGCAGTTCTCACACACAGCCAGGCCAAATGTCAGGAGACCACTGCTGGCCCCTCTTTGGCCCCGGAACGAGGCTTAGCGGGAGAGCCTGACGGCCCCCCCCCCGCAAAAGGCGCGACTCCAACTGTGGCATCAGCCCCATCATCCCTGGAGTCTTCCCTTTTCATCACAGAGGATATTGGGGGTGGGTGGCGGGCTCAGATGGCAGCCGCTCTGTCCCATGACCCCTGGTTCCTTTCTCACAAAGGGGAGGTAATACTGCAAGGAGGTTTGGCTTGGAAAAAACGCATATACATCCCCGAGGCTATGAGCCCTGCCATCCTTAAACAGTGCCATGATGTGAAGAGTGCAGGTCACTTTGGGTATGTGAAAGAAAACATTACACTTAACATGACGAGAATTCTGGTGGCCCAAAATGTGCAAGGAAGTGGTGGATTATGTAAAAGGGTGTCATGTGTGCGGTGGCAAAAAGCCGGAGGAAAACCAAAAGGCTTGCTGTTACCATTACCAACCCCCACTAAACCCTGGGAGGTCATTAGTATGGACTTCATTGTTGAGTTGCCAGAGAGTAAGAAAAAGACAGTTATTTGGGTGGTGAGTGACTTGTTTTCTAAGCAAGCTCAGTTTGTGGGCTGCAAGAAACTCCCGACCGCCCCCCAGTTGGCTAAGCTATTTGTACAACACATCTCATAGAATCATAGAATTGTAGAGTTGGAAGAGACCACGAGGGCCATCCAGTCCAACCCCCTGCCAGGTTACATGGCATTCCTGCCAACATCATCTCAGATGCAGAGCTCAATTCACCTCCCAGTTCTGGAAGGTGTTTACAAGACTGTTAGGAATTGAGCTGGGGATGAGCAGCTCCCATCATCCACAAAGTGATAGCCAAACTGAACGTTTGAACCAAGTTTTGGAACAGTATTTAAGGTGTTATGTCAACTTCCAGCAGTCTGATTGGGTTGACCTATTACCCTTCATAGAGGTGGCATACAACAACGCCATACACCAAAGTACGGGCTTATCCCCATTTAAAATTGTTTCAGGACAGGACTTTGATCCCTCGAAGAAGTTGGGGCCTAAGTACATTGGACCTTTCACTATTGTTGGGGAAATCAACCCTGTGGCTTTTGAACTGTCCTTGCCCAAATTGTATCGTAACATCCATCCTTTGTTTCATTCTAGTTTGCTCAAGCCTGCGTGCCCTTCAGATCAACATCGAGTTCCTGAAACGATGCCCCGCCCTATCATGGTGGACAATGATCAACACTTTGAAAGCTCTGATATGCTGGACTCTCGGGTTCACAGGGTTTTTTTTTTTTTTTGCAATATCTGGTTAAATGGAAGCATTTACCTATGGGTCATGCCGAATGAGTCAATACTGAACACATCAAAGCTCCATGCTTATTGAGGAAGTTCCATGCTCGCTTCCCTGATAAGCCCGGCTGAAGGGGGGAGATTTGGCTTGGCATTTTTTGTTCTCTTTCTGTGGGCTTAGCTTTGGGGAGGGGGATTTCTCTTTGAGGGGGCAGTATGTCATGCTCACCCCTGGATTCTGGGTATTTGAGTAGACACCATGGAAGACCCTGACATGAGTTTGGTAACAGGCCTGACATGAGTATGGTTCCTGGCCAGCTTTCCCTGCCTGGGCCTCTCTATCTCTGGATGGCAGCCAACCCACCTTTTGGGTCTGGGAACGCTGTTCCTCGGGCAGCTTCAAGGTCACAGCACCTGGAGGTAGCTACACTCTTACAGCCCTCCCTACATGCCATTCTCATGCTGTAAGGGTTTATCTGGAGTCTGTACTAGATTGGTTTTAGTTCTGGCTTTGCCTAGGTTACTGGTCTACGTTTCCTTGCTGAATAAAGAAATCTTACTGAGTGACCGTGTGTCTGGTACATCACAGCTGTTAAAATTTATGGAAAATGATGTTGTAAATAGTGTGTTAAAAATAATAATAATAAAAAAACCCAAGAAATGCCAAAACAAAGTCTGAAGAACCAAGAGAAGCCAAAAGACCTGAACAAACTGAGTTGAAATATCAGAAGACGAAAGAAGGCTCTGAAAGAAATGTTCCTTATAGTACTGCTAATGTGGCCGAAAAAAGGAACTGAGGTGTTTAGACAAGAATATAGTGCACAGGAGGGTGGGCAGAGTTATCACCAAAAATGTTAATGTAAAGGCTCTGGAAGGTTCCAAAAGGTGCTCTGCACAGGCACAGAAATACTCCCCAGTTGTGTGGATTCACAGAGACCATGAAGAACTAAATTGTTCCAGCTGAAATTATGGTAACAGGTCACTGCTCAACATTTTATCATTTTTTGCTTTCTTTAAAGCCTTCATTGTAAAAACACACTGCCATTCTTTTTTGAAAAATGTTTTCAAATTTCATGGAACTTTTGCCTGTATGACAAACAAATCTATAATTACAGGAAGCTCAGAAGGCTTAGTATATAATTGGTATTTGCCACTGGCCATCTATAAAGACAAGATAGCGTCCTGACTTAACTTTCAAGAAAATGTTTTTCTTGAGCATGGAAACAAAATTAAATAAAGGCAGTCTTGGATCCCTGGAGAACAATAGCTATTTTGCTGTTAGAAAAAGGATAGTAGAAGTAAGTGTGTCAAAAGAAAAATAGATATTTTGATTACTTTATTGTAGTTATTATTCCAGTCTGTACTATATATTTAGTGCCCCAATGATGATATTTATGAATGCGTGTGACGAATTGTTAATAACTACACTCAACCATACTAATTTGACATTGGAAACATTCCTAATTTTATGTGAGTTTCGATGACTGCTGATTTTTCCACACTAATTTTGCAGTACTGATGTTTACTTTTAAGCCTTTTTTGCCTTATGCAGAAGATAGCTGAGGGAGTGGCATCTTGCTCAAGACTTGGCACTCAGGATCTCTTGATGGCTTCACAAGTTAGTGGCCACTAGGTTTATAGTGAACAAACCATATCTACCTAATCCCCCATAACCTTTGACACCAACACACCATTGCAGAAATTGAGAACCTTCCCCCTTTAAGCACGTAATTAAGACTGTTCCTTTTAGGCAAGATCTTTTTGGTTAAAAGTTTTATGCATAGTGGTTAGATTACTGATTTTTTTCTGCTCTTTTGTTGTTTATCTTGTTCTTTTACAGCTTTATGTTGTCATTTTCAATGTGTATATACTAATTTGGAGAATGCTGACTGAAAATCAGGTCTTAAATCACCTAAAAAAACTTTTAAAAACTAGCCTCACCCAAATAGTGTTTTTCTGCATTTTTATTTGTATGACACTTGCAGGAATGTTGCATTTACAATATACATATACTCCTCATGGTAAAATTCTTACTGAAGAACCTGTCAAAACGTAATATACAAAACTCCAAAAGGCTGTATTATCAAAAGGAATTTCCATGTGGAAAATTCAGTGAAGGTCCAAGGGTAAGATCTTCTGTACACAGTAAGGATTTTGACTCCTTGAAATCTGCTGTTGGTCAAAAGGAGTTGGGAACCATCTAAACCAAGATTCCCTCTGTATAATATCTTCCAAAGTATCAGTCCTTCCAGTCTCAGGAGGCACTACTTGGGATGTTTTTGGAAGCGGCTAGCATAGCCCTCACTTTGGCCATAAGATCCTGCAACAAACAGTCAAAGATAGCAGATAACAGGATTTGGTGAGTATACATAAAAAATGTAGGAGAGGTAAGAAAAGTAAACAATACCAAGTCCTCTACAAATGTTTCAAGATTTGGAGTCAAACAGCTTACATGTAGAGGACTTACCAAGCAAACTTTTTTTACAACCAGGCTCAACTTCTTAAAGATATCAAAGGTACATACATAACTTCACTCAAAATTTATGCAGAGCAAATCCCAAAGCAAAATGTCGTCTTTTAAGTAAACTTATGTGTCAATCTATATTAATTGCTTGCTATGGTTTAAAACAATTTCTAAAGGGTAACACCAAGGGTGCAGGAGACACACAAACACACACACATGCGTGTGTGTATGTATATGATGTATTTTCACAGAGAGAGAGAGAGAGAGATGCCTGCTTTTGAGAGGCTACCTAGAAATGTTGCAAAGTTGGAGCCCTGGTGGTGCAGTGGTCAGATGTCACTACTGCAGCCACAATGGTGTAAGTTTGATCTTGCAGGGCTCTAAGGTTCACTCAGCCTTCCATCCTTCCATAAGTTGGTAAAATGAGTACCCGGCTTGTGGAGGCAATTAGCTAACATGTTGTAAACTGCTTAGGGAGTGCTTTGGCACTAATAAGTGATATAGAAATAGAAGGGCTATTGCTATATTATAAAGTATTGCTTTGTTGGATCAGAACACATTTCATCTGGTCTGCAGTGGTTAGAACATTGCTTCTAAACATTGGAAGTTCTTGCATTCTTCTCTCTTGCTCCCAATGCTTTTATATGTGCCACTATTTTATTTCATTTATTGAATTTATATTCTGCTTTTCTCCCATATGTGACCCAGAGTGGCTTACACTGCATGTTAAAACAAAATAGCTAAAACAATCTGTGATACAATAATTTTAAAAAGCTGTCTTGAATCCCATCTCGTGAGAAAGGTGGGATATAAATTCAATCAATCAATGAATCAATCAGTCAGTCAATTAATATTAAACAATCCACTTAAAAACATTAGTTTAAAAGAGTTAAAAACACATTAAAACCTATTGCATATATTTATTTTCCACCAGATTCAACACAACACTTCAACACCTGGTGTGCCATCAGAAAACAGCTCAGGATGAGGCACAGTGATCTTCACTCTGGTGTAAACGATTTTGTCTAAGGTTTTGTCTATGCCAGGGCTGGGTGATGTGTAGCCATCTAGATGTGGCTGGATACCAACTCTTACTAGCCCTGAGCAGCCTGGCCAACAGTAAAGGATGGTAAGCAGCAGTTTGTCAACATTTGGAGGTCCATAGGTTCAGACTCTATATGAGATCTGCTATGCTGTGTGGCACAACATCATGGTTCTCTTGGGCATGCCTGTAATGCAAGCATGCTTATCTTAACATTCTTTTCTTCTCCCTAAGCAGCCCTCAAAAATTCTTCTCTGGGCACAGGAAGAGAAGATGAGAATTCCCAAGTTTTCAATTATGAGTTAAACTAATACAGTCATCCCTTCCTTTTCGTGGGGGTTAGGGGCGGAGCACCACTGCGAAATTTTTAAAAAATGCGAATAAAATAAAAAGTAAAAATTGCACCACCACGCACCCCCGCCTGCCTGCCTCCAAGGCACACACACACCTACCTTCCCCTTACCCCAAGGCCAGGTGGGAGGCACCACTTCTAGCACACACACACACACACACACACACAGACCTACCTTTCCCTCCCTGGGAACAGCCGAAGCCAGGACCCACAGCTGTGCACCTTGACCTGCCTTGCCCTCCTCTAACACACACACACACACCTATCTACCTTTCCCTCCCCAGGGAACAGTCAAGGCCAAGCTCCACTACCATGCGCCCTGGCCCACTTGCCCTTCTCACACTCACACGTACACCTACCTTTCCCTTCCCAGGGAACAGCCAAGGTCCACCGCCACACTCCTTGCCCTGCCTGCTGTCCTCTAACACCCCCCCTACCTTTCCCCACCCAGGGAACAGCCAAGGCCAGGTCCCACCACCACACACCTTGGCCTGCCTGCCCTTCTCTAACACACACACACACACACCTACCTACCTTTCCCTTCTTGGGGAACAACCGAGGCCGGGCCTGCGTACCCTGGCCTGCTTTGCCCTGCACAAACAAACAAACACACACACTCCTACCTTTCCCTCCCCAGGGACTAGCCGAGGCTGGGTCTCACCGCCATGCGCCCTGGCCTGCTTGCTTTTCCTTCCCCGGGAAACAGCTGAGGCCGGGTCCCACCTCTGCGTGCCCTGGCCTGCCTGCCCTCTTCACACACACACGCACACCCCCCTACCTTTCCCTCCCTGGGGAACACAGACCTCACAGAAATCCCCCAAAATAACCAACTTTCTTTTGCCAAACTTTCTCGTGTTTTTTTTTTGGGGGGGGGCTGGGCAAAGTGGTAGGGAAGAGACGAAGTGGGGTGAGCCAGGGAGAGGAGCAGCTCGGCCACCACCGTTGCCATAGTGTTGGTGTCAAGCAGTGAGGTGCCTCCCGCCTTTGCTCCCTTAGCAATGGCGGCAGGAGGGGTCTACTAGCTGAACTAAAGTGCTGGGGGGGACACAATGGTGCCAATGCTTATTAACCCGCAGAAGTCCCCTCTGAAGTCAGCCACGCCGCCCACTTTCTTTCCACTGCTACAATGGAAGGAGAAAAGTCACCACCACCACCACCAGCATCGGGCTTTTTAAGGTGGTGCTGCCGCTTAAGGAGGCTCCAGGAGAATCCCTAACTCGCCAGTCTGGTCGGCTACAACAGGAGGAAGAGACGGCCTCTCTGCCTCTCCTTTGCTTCCCGTTCACAAGACACCATTGCGGGTTAATAAGCATTGGCACCGTTGTTCCCCCACTCCCCAGCGATTTAGCTCGGCTAGCAGACCTCTCCTGCCGCTGCTGCTAAGGGGGGGGAAAGGAGGGAGGCACCTTGTTGCTCGACACCAACACTACAGCGGTGGTGGAAGCCAAGCTGCTCTGCTCCCCAGCTCACCCCACCTCATCCCTTCCCTCCCATTTTGCCCAGGACCCCGGAATGCCAGAAAGTTCGGCGAAAGGAAGTTGGTTATTTTGGTTATTTTTGTGAGTTTCTGCGAGGTCCATGTTCCCCGGGGAGGGGAAGGTAGGTGTGTATGTGTGTGTGTGAGGAGGGCAGGCAGGCCAAGGCATGCGGCGTTGGGACCCAGCCTCGGCTGTTCCCTGAGGAGGGAAACGTAGGTGTGTGTATGTGTGTGAGGAGGACAGGCAGGCCATGGCGTGTGGTGGTGAGACCTGGCTTTGGCTGTTTCCCAGGGAGGGAAAGGTAGGGGGTGTTTGTTGGAGGAGGAGGGTGGGCGGGCAGGCAAGGGCGCGCAGCGGTGTGGCGATGGCAAGGGGACAGTGGGAGCCGCTCAGACCTCGCCTGCCTGCCAGCCCGCCCAGTGAGTTGCGAGTGAACGTCATCGGTTCCAACTCCGCAGATACATGAAACCGTGAAACGGAAAGCCATGAGAAAGAAGGAATAACTGTATACAAAACTGATATAGATGTGTAGTGTGATAATACTGTCACGGAATGCTCTTTTTTCCTCATCCTTCTCTACTTTTTTGGGTTTTTTTTACATGTCATTATACATTCTGTCCCAACTAGTTGAATGTTAATGGTCTACTCTACCTGTTGGCGATTCTACTATGCTTCAAGTGACAGTGTTTGCATGTACTGTTATCCATGACCGTGTAAACTGGTGGTTTACAATTTTCAGTTCCCAGATGTTGCTGGACTTCATGTCCCAGAAGCCCCAAACAGGATGGCCAATGGTCACAGTTTCTGGAAGCAGTTGTCCAACATGTTTGCCCCCCCTCCCATTTTAAATGAATGCTAGGGGCTGAATCTGAGGCCTTTTGCAAGCAATACAAAGTGCTTTACCACCAACTACACATGTCTCCAAGGTACTAGACCAGTGATGGGCAACCTTTTGAGCCTGGTGTGTCAAACTTCGCCAAAAAACTGAGCATAACTCGGGTGGTGTGTCACTTTGAGGAAAAAACATTATTTCGCAATATTTGTTGATTAAATAACATAAATGTATAATTGTTATATATAATTGTATTTAATAAACCAAAAACTAATTATTTAACTTACCTGCTTAGTGACTTCTTTGTTCATCTGTCAGTCAGTTTCTTTTGTTGGTCTTGATATTGTTTAACTTGTGTGAACTGAGATAAGTGAGGGGGAGGGGGAATTCTTTAACTAACCTGCCTCGGTCCATGTCTCTTGAAAAGGTCGACCACTGCTACTACCACTTCCTTTACTTAACCTTAGTTTTTTATTTTTGGGATTCTCCATCAGGGGGGCAGTGACAGAAGATAGAATTATATGCACTTGTTAGGCCTGCAGGTAATTAGGGATTAACTAGCCTTATTAGCCACAAAATGGTGTATGTAACTACCTTTTAGGAAAGGGCAGGGTTAATAAGCAAAAATAGGGTTAATAAGGATGCACAACAGTAATAATGGTGAAATGGAGTCTGCACTATGGAGCAAGATACTCTTCCTTATTTGAATAACAACGGCTGCCACTAACGACAGAAAATGGCACCCATACCATGCCACAGGCCCTCTCCTCTCCCAGACTTCCCTCACTTATCTCAGCAATGATCTCACTTTTCCCACGTAGCTTAGCAATGCGCAGGGAGGGCAGGGGTGGTGGTGTCCGAGGTAGTGTCCGAAGTGCTGCTGGGGCCGAACTGGAGGCTTTGCACCGGGGCCGGCCTATTTATACCGGCCCCGTCGCCAGCCACCGCATCATCCAGCTGCGCCGGATATGCGGCCGGATGGCCCTCCCCTCTGTTCCAGGCAGCCAATTGGGGCACAGCTGACCAGCCCAGATTGGCTCCCTTTTTCCCGCCTTCCCCCGAGCAGCCAAGGCTGCTGGGAAGAAGGCCAAAATGGTGGCCTCCATGGAAGGGAGGGTGCTTTCTGGTTAGCCTCCTCCCTCCAGCCCCTCCCATCCAGGCGATCAGGCACCTTCCAGCCCCTCCCCTCCAACCCCTCCCCTCCAGCAACCAGCCAGACACTCTCCCTTACCAAAGCCACGATTGATCGCGGCTTTGGAAATAGAAGGTGCTGGCTGGAAAGGCTCCCCGCTCCAACCACTCCCCTCCAGCCCCTCCCCTCCAGCCACCCACCACCCTCCGTGACTGAGTCACGGAGAACACCCCTCCCTTTCAGCGAGGTTGCACTGGGGGGGGGGGTTGAGAGCATCGTTGGCTGGGAAAGGTCCCAGCCAGCGAGCTTCCCCCCCCCGTCCAGCCTCGCTGAAAGGGAGGGGTGTTCTCTGTGACTCAGTCACGGAGAACACCCCTCCCTTTCAGCGAGGCTGCACGGGTGTGTGTGTGAGAGCATCGCTGGCTGGGAAAGGTCCCAGCCAGAGACCTTTTACCCCCCCCCCATCCAGTCTTGCTGAAAGGGAGGGGTGTTCTCCGTGACTGAGTCACGGAGAACAGCCCTCCCCTTCAGCGAGGCTGCATGGGGGGGTGAGAGCATCACTGGCTGGGAAAGGTCCCAGCCAGCGACCTTTTACCCCCCCATCCAGCCTCGCTGAAAGGGAGGGGTGTTCTCCGTGACTGAGTCACGGAGAACACCCCTCCCTTTCAGCGAGGCTGCAAGGAGGGGGGGCGAGAGCATCGCTGGCTGGGAAAGGTCCCAGCCAGCGACCTTTTACCCCCCCATCCAGCCTCGCTGAAAGGGAGGGGTGTTCTCCGTGACTGAGTCACGGAGAACACCCCTCCCTTTCAGCGAGGCTGCACGGGGGGGTGAGAGCATCGCTGGCTGGGAAAGGTCCCAGCCAGTGACCTTTCCCCCCCCCCCATCCAGCCTCGCTGAAAGGGAGGGGTGTTCTCCGTGACTCACACCCCTCCCTTTCAGCGAGGCTGCAAGGAGGGGGGGTGAGAGCATCGCTGGCTGGGAAAGGTCCCAGCCAGCGACCTTTTACCCACCCCCCATCCAGCCTCGCTGAAAGGGAGGGGTGTTCTCCGTGACTGAGTCACGGAGAACACCCCTCCCTTTCAGCGAGGCTGCAAGGAGGGGGGGTGAGAGCATCGCTGGCTGGGAAAGGTCCCAGCCAGCGACCTTTTACCCACCCCCCATCCAGCCTCGCTGAAAGGGAGGGGTGTTCTCCGTGACTGAGTCACGGAGAACACCCCTCCCTTTCAGCGAGGCTGCACGGGGGGGGGGGTGAGAGCATCGCTGGCTGGGAAAGGTCCCAGCCAGCGACCTTTCCCCCCCCCCATCCAGCCTCGCTGAAAGGGAGGGGTGTTCTCCGTGACTCACACCCCTCCCTTTCAGCGAGGCTGCAAGGAGGGGGGGTGAGAGCATCGCTGGCTGGGAAAGGTCCCAGCCAGCGACCTTTTACCCCCCCCCCCCATCCAGCCTCGCTGAAAGGGAGGGGTGTTCTCCATGACTGAGTCACGGAGAACACCCCTCCCTTTCAGCGAGGCTGCACGGGGGGGGGGGGGTGAGAGCATCGCTGGCTGGGAAAGGTCCCAGCCAGCGAGCTTGTATCCCCTTGCCAAGCGTCGCTGAAAGGGAGGGGTGTTCTCCATGACTGAGTCACGGAGAACACCCCTCCCTTTCAGCGAGGCTGCACGGAGGGGGGGTGAGAGCATCGCCGGCTGGGAAAGGTCCCAGCCAGCGACCTTTTACCCCCCCCCATCCAGCCTCGCTGAAAGGGAGGGGTGTTCTCCGTGACTGAGTCACGGAGAACACCCCTCCCTTTCAGCGAGGCTACACAGGGGGGGAAGAGCATCGCTGGGTAGATGGGAGGGCTGGATGGGAGGGGGTTTCTGAATGGGAGGGCTTTTCCCTCCTCCAGCCCCTCCTCTCCAGCGACCAGCCACCCTCCTTTCCCAAAGCTGCAATCGCAGCTTTTGGAAGGGAGGGTGCTAGCTGGAAAGCCTCCTCCCAGTGGTGACTGGGGCTTCGTAGTCCCGCCCACCACTTTCATTCTTTCCTCCGCCTCCCTAAAATGGCGACCAGGGCTTTGAAGCCCTGATCGCCACTTTAGGAAGGGTGGGGAGGGGGAGGGGGAGGGGGGAGCGACCTAGCTGCGTGTCACCACTGACGGCTACGCGTGTCAGTGGTGACACGCGTGTCATAGGTTCGCCATCACCGTACTAGACAGCCATCAATGAGGGTGGGCTGGACCTGCATAGAATTTTAAGAGCAGTGGCACATGCTACTGGCAACTGAAGAATTTCTCTACAAACCTTTCACACTACATCCAAGGGTATTAAAAGAATTGGCAGAAGTAATCTCAGAACCACTGGCAATAATCTTTGAGAATTCCTGGAGAAAATGAGAAGTCCCAGCAGACTGGAGGAGGGCAAATGTCCCCATCTTCAAAAAAAAGGGGGGGGGGAGTCCCAAACAGTTACCCCCCCCCCCGTCAGCTCGAAATCAATACCAGGAAAGATTCTAGGGCAGATCATTAAGGACAGTCTGTAAGCACTTAGAAATGAATGTTGTGATCACTAAAAGTCAACATAGGTTTCTCAAAAATAAGTCATGCCAGACTAATCATATCATCTTTTTTTGATAGCATTACACGTTTGGTAGCTGCAGGGAATGCTGTTGATGTAGCAAGCCTTGGTTTCAGTAAGGCCTTTGACAATATATTCTAACAAACAAGCTAGTAAAATGTGGGCTAGACAATGTTACTTCTAGGTGGATTTGTAATTGGTTGACTGACTGAACCCAAAGAGTGCTCATCAATGGGTCCTCTTCACCCTGGAGAAAAGTGACTAGTGGGATGCCACAGGGTTCTGTCCTGGGCCCAGTGCTATTCAACATCTTTACCAATGACTAAGATGATGGAATAGACGGCATGCTTATCAAATCTGCAGATGATACCAAATTAGGAGGGGTAGCTAATACCCTAGAGGACAAGAGCAGAATTCAAAATGACCTTAACAGATGGGAGAGCTGAGCCAAAACTAATAAAATAAATGTGAACAGAGAGAAATGTAAAGTACTACACTTAGGCAGAAAATATATATGAAATGCACAGATATATTCACAAGATAGGTGACACCTGACTTGACAAATGGTACATGTGGTGTGATTCTAGGCTGCATCAATAGGAGTATAGATAGTGTCTAGACTGAGGGATGTAATAGTGCCACTCTGTTCTGCTTTGGTCAGACTGCACCTGGAATACTGTGTCCAGTTCTGGGCACCACAATTGAAGAAGGATATGGACAAGCTGGAACGTGTCCAGAGGAAGACGACCAATATAGTGGAAGGTGATGAAACCATGCCTGTGAGGAGTGGCTTAGGAAGCTGGGTAAGTTTAGCCTGGAGAAGAGTATTTTTAACATTAAGTTGAAAGAATGTGGTTTAAAAAAGGACTGAATATCAATATACTCTTACAAATGCCTGTAATTATAATGGGGAGGGGGGTCTATGAAGGGAAGCCTTGGGTACTGCAAGGACACACAGGGAGGAGGTTGAAAAAATTTGCAGGATCACTGCCAGCGGAAGGGTGGTGGTGGTGGTGGTGGTTTTGCCACTGTTCCAGACAGAGAGTAGGTCCTGCCATTACATAACTGTTCAAGTGCAGTGGTTTTTTCCCCCCATAAGACTGAATGACAATCACTGGCTTACGTATGCCCATGCAAAATCCCTTTTTGCTAGTCATTTTTCAACTGTACATGACACTTTGCATTACCTACTTAGACAGAGCCCTTGCCTCTGAGACACTTATAATCTAATCTAATCACAACAGAAGGAATATGGACAACATGTAAAGAAATACC
Source organism: Gambelia wislizenii (assembly GCA_030847615.1). Classification (NCBI taxonomy): domain Eukaryota; kingdom Metazoa; phylum Chordata; class Lepidosauria; order Squamata; family Crotaphytidae; genus Gambelia; species Gambelia wislizenii. Next base: position 13,346,125 of record JAUMIR010000013.1, read on the forward strand.
GTGACATATAATAAGGCTCTGCTGCAGGTGGGGATGATGCGGGGGGATATACTCAGGTAAAGGTTTCAGGGAAAAGGAAGTGGTATTTCTGAACAGAGATTTGAGAGAGCACAATGGAAGTGGACCTTATACAGTTGTCCCTCCACATCCGCGGGGGTTATGTTCTTGAGACCCCCGCGAATGTGGAAAAACCGCTAATAACAACTGCTCCCGCAACCACCCCCAGAGGGAGGGAGGTGGCGGGAGGGTGTCTGGCCAGCCTGGCTGGCCTCTCCGCAAGCCTTCCTGAGGGGACTCTGGGCCTTAGACTACCCAGAGCCCACTTAGGAAGCCCGGGGACGGCAGCGGGCGGGTGGGGAGGAGGCTGCGCTGCCTCTCCCTGGCTTTGGAGCCCTGGCACCCGCTTCAGAAGGCCGGGGACGGCAGCAGGCAGGCGGGTGGCTGTGCTTTCTCTCCCTGGCCTTCCGAAGCAGGCGCCGGGGCTTTGGACAGAGAGCTATAAAGTCGCAAAAACGAGAGTTATGTGGTAGAAAGTGATGTAAAGCCAAGTGTAGGCTGTTCCATGATCTGAACGAAGAAGTGATTGGTTCTTCTTACCTTGCTGTGAATCTGAAAAATGAATCTGTTCAGATAGGAAGCTAAGTTTTGATTGACTTCCACAATTAAGTTATAGTACTAACACATCTTCTCATAGACCAGATAGATTTAAGATCTGGAAAAATGCTAGTTACAAATCCACTTGATGTACTCCCTTTAGAAATTTGTTTCCATTTTGAAATTACAATGCAAAAGAAAAGTAGTGTAACTCTGACAAAACAGGCAGATAATTTTGCATTCATTAAGGCTTGTAAGCATAATCATTTTGTGCTGTACCTGAGTTATTTTACTCTGTACGGATGAAACAATTGATGAAGAGATCTGGCCATCTTTTTCCAAAGAAACTCCCCTAAAAGGATTTCAAGGGGGGGGGGGTATAGTCAGTGAATGAAAAATTATTGCACAGATAAATAGACAGTTTAAACTGCATGAACCCCACCCCCCCGAACAAATGCAGAGCAATGGTTAAGAGAACTAGATGTTTTTCATTCTCACCTTTGCCATCAACTCACTTGGTAGCCTTAGACAAATAATTTAAAACTAAGCCATTTCCACCCCAATGGCAAGGTAGGGATAATAGGTCTGCCTACTAGGCCTCTTGTAAGGATTAATGAGTCAATTCACATGAGATAATTTGCATATTTTATGTAATTTGCAATATAAATAAATAAGCACAAGATGAATGAATGGATGAATGTCTAGATAAATGGGAGCTTTTTAGAATTGTGTGAAATCTCCCAGCCTTAGTCCCGGCAATTTGTAAGTGGATGTCTCCACTTATAAGTGGATGTAGCATGGATAAGTTACTGCTGAAAGGCCCAGACAACAGGGAAGTAGGATGCTTAAGAGAGATACAGAATTTAATGGAGAGAAACACCTCATGGGGTTCCTTCCAATATTCAAAATCCTCAATACTCTCTAACTGAATGCAAAGGGGAAAAAAATCACTATTACAGATGTTACAGGAACTGGTTAATATGAACTGTCTTGAAGGTTAAGTATTTCACTGGTGAAATTACTGCAAGGTTAAACTACAGCTGTTTAGAAATAGTAGGTGTGGACATGTCCATGAAAGGAAACGGAACAAATGCAAACAACCATTTAATCATAATGCATAAAAATTTGCAAACTGATCTTTTTGTCTGATCTACACACAATGCAGAATGAAGTGACAAAGAGACTTCAGACTGATAAACATTCATATTTGGATTCTTCCCTTCCTTTTTTTTTTTTAAATCTCTGCAAGAAGAAAGCATACCATGGAAAAATCCTAGGGAGTTTTTTTTTTAAAAAAACCTAAACAACATTTAAATAGCATTCAGATTATAATGCTCCACATGCAATCCAGTTCTACCATGTCACCATCATCATATTCTGTGTTTTAGATCCATCTGCACTACCGAACTATGTGATGAAAAGAATCTTACTGCTATCCTGAATCCTCCAGATTTCTCATTAGATGCAGAACCAGAATACAATTCTTACAATTTAAGCAGGACAATACTGTAACCCCACTGAATATCCTGTCATTCTGATATTAAACTGCAACCACTGCATATCCCATCATCCTAATTTGGGATCAATGTTTAATTGCTCTGATATTAATTTGGCCAGTTACCAGGCTATCCACGGGTTGACGGAAACAAAGGTACTCTGGGAAACAAGAATCAAACTAAGTTCATGCAAGGAATGGGCCTGATAAATTATCCAAACTTTCACACCTTTACAACAATCAGGCAACATTCCTTTGTGAAACAAGGAGATTCTTCCTATAACATGCAGGACTTGACTGGCAGCTACCTGCAACATTGGTAGATTTCACTGCCTTGCAAATCAGAGACCCATCCCCACATCAAAGGAAAAGTGCCTGTCATTCACTTGATATCAGATCGCCCCCATTTCCCCAATTCCTGGCTGGTTTGAAAACCCTTGTTCATACAATTGAGTTATCCAAATGTTCTCTTGATCCACAATGCAACTTCAAAGGAATTTTCCTTATAAAAACCCTGGAAACCTTAAGTTCTTTGGTTCAGTTCCTATATCCTCCCAAATCCATGTCTCTCTACCCCAGCTCCTACGCCTCCCCTCTCCGATACACCTTGCTTACACTAACTCACCTTGGACCCCTGACTGGCCTTTGTGCCGAGTTAGGTGCTCCATTCCTGGCTTCCTTAATCCTAACCTTCCCCTCCTAAGTTCTGCCTACCCCACTTTCTCTTGCCGCTACTTGAGAGTAATACCGCTTCTCCCAAGGAGACCCAGCTACAGCATCAGATGCAGTATTTCCACAAGAGCCTTAACCTAAACCCATTTCTAACCATTTCTTTCCTTACTCTTGTAGTTTGCTTGATAATGAGTGAATGCTTCTGCTTAGTTCAATGGAATTTCTTCATTTTTGGACATATGACACCTGTGTCAGATGTGACTCCCTAGCTCCATGTAGGGTAAAGAAAGATCTTGTACATTACACAACCTCTTGTTTTGCCATTTGAGTTGCTATTCTCCTTTGTAAGATAATTTTCATGAGTGGATTTTTCCACAGACACAAGTGTTTCTTGTAACAAAACAATGTGAACAGTTCCTTATATTAACACCCAAAGGTAATCTGAACACTTGTTTTGAGTGACAAGTATATGAGGTCTCCTTTTTTTCTGTTTCAGGTAATCTGCACTATAACCTTATTCCAGATTTGTGTGAGCAGGAAAGGACCATGTTCAGATTTTAAAAGCTTAATTACCCAACACGTTCTTGGCTGGATCCCCTACTCTCCACAGGAGAGACACTGGCAGAATGGGTTGAGTTCTTATACACCAACTGTTTGCCTGGTGAGACTGAGGGTGAATGAGACCTTGCTTTGGATTTGTTTTGAGAGTGAGACCTCCGCTTCTTCCTTTCATGAGGACTTCTGAAAACAAAAAGGAAAAACAGTAATGTTGTTTTATCCAAAACTACACAATCTGGCACAGAGAAAAAGAGACAGAGAATATAAGCTCTCTCCAATCCTCTTTTCAGATTCCTTGGAGAATACTGTTGCTGCTGTTATTATATTTATATACCTGGGCATATGAGACGACCCCCCCAATTTTCAACCAAAAATCTAGGCTTAGGCATATATTCACCATATAAGACCACCACCCCCCCCAATTTGGCTGGCTGGCTGACAGGCTGGGGGAGCCTTGCCAGCTGATCCTCTTTGTTTCTCAACTCACGAGGATCTCCTCGTGAGTTGGGAAAGTGAACAGGATCCGCTGGCAGGGCTCTCCCAGCCAGCCAGCCAGCCAGCCGCAACATTCACCCCTTTCTTCAACCTTCCAGTCAAACTTGACTCGAAGGTGGAGGAAAGGGGTGAAAATGCCCAGTTTGCCTCAGCAGCCACCTTCCCTCCGTCTTGGCTCTTCCGAAGGGGACCAAGGCGGGGGAAGTGGGGGCGGCCGCGGCACACCCCTAGATTCACCCCCTCTCCCCACCTTCAAGGAAGGTGGGGAGAAGGAGCGAAGATGCCCCGTTTGGCTCTGCAGCCCTGATCCCTCCTTCTGGGCTCCCTTCCGAAGGGGCTCCCTTCCGAAGGGGAGAAAACACCCCGTTTGGCTCCGGAGCCCTGATCCCTCCTTCTGGGCTCCCTTCGGAAGGGAGCCCAGAAGGAGGGATCGGGGCTCCGGAGCCAAACACCTAGATTCGCTCCCTCTCCCCACTTTCAAAGAAGGTGGGGAGAAGGAGCGAAGATGCCCCGTTTGGCTCTGCAGCCCTAATCCCTCCTTCTGGGCTCCCTTTGGAAGGTTGAAGAGAAGGAGCGATTGGGGCTGCAGAGCCAAACGGGGTGTCTTCGCTCCTTCTCCCCACCTTCTTTGAAGGTGGGGAGAGGGGGTGAATCTAGGGGTTTGGTTCCGGAGCCCCGATCCCTCCTTCTGGGCTCCCTTCGGAAGGGAGCCTAGAAGGAGGGATCGGGGCTCCGGAGCCAAACAGGGCATTTTCACCCCTTCTCAGCACCTTCAAAGAAGGTGAGGAGAGGGAGCGAATCTAGCGGTTTGGCTCACCGGCCCTGCTTGCCCTGCCTTGGCTCCCTTCGGAAGGGAGCCCAGAAGGAGGGATCTGGGCCGCGGAGCAAAACGGGGCATTTTCGCCCTTTTCCCCCACCTTCAAGGAAGGGCGAATCTAGCGGCGAATCTAGCTGCAGAGGCGATCAAGCGGTGGCCGTGGCAAACTGCAACATTCGCCCGCTCCTCTGTCTTCCATTGCTCCCCAAAGGGGGAGAAGGCAGAGGAGGGAGGTGAATGAACTGCTAAACACTTTGCTTCACCCCCCTACCCTATCTCCTGCCTGTTCGCTCAGTTTGCGAAGAGGCAGGAGTTATGTAGGCAGGCAAAGCAAAAGTATATCCGGCGTATAAGACGACCCTCAATTTTGGAGGGCATTTTCCAGTGCTCAAAAGTAATCTTATACGCCGGGATATACAGTACTTCTTTTCCCCATTGTGGAACAGTCAGCTTACAAAGTTCAAGAGATATACCTTTAATCCTGTACATACATCTTCTGCATCAAATAAATCATTTTTTAAAACAGTACCAATTTTAGAATACAGTTGGACCCACGTATCTGCGAGGGTTCAGTTCCTGGACTTACTGCAGATACTGGAAACCGTGGATAACAGCGAACCCTATTAAAATAATGGACTTCTGTAAACACATACCATAGAGTTGTGTGGAAGGCCTAGAAAATGTCCAGAGAGGATACCTCTCTAATAATTTTCTAGGATGACTCTATGGGATTTATTTATTTATTCAGAGTATTTATACCGCACTCTTCAGCCACAAAGGCTCTCAGAGCAGCTTACAAATTGTTAATTGAACAGTTCCCTGCCCTTAGTCTTACAATCTAAATAAGACATGACACATAAGGAAAAGGGAATGGCAGCGGGGGTAGGGATTAAATTCAGCAGATATGACTGGTTCTTTTCTCCTTCCAAGGCCAGGGCTGTAGCAGTTGGGATGGATGGAGGGGTTTTCATTTGCTTCTGGGCCTAAGCCTGATGGGAGTTCTGCCTGCCTCTTCATCTCTCCCTCCAACAAACAGGGTATGTGTCCTTGTTTGTGTCCCATGGATAACTGAAACCAGATATTGGTTCCATGGATATGGGGTCTGACTGTATATATTCTCAGAGCCAAACCTACAATCTTATATAATCCTATAAACACCAGAGCATGGACCCTAAACTGACTCCAAAGACTGCCCCCCAAAGCTTTCTAATTCACATTCTAAATTTATAGTGAACTGAAAAGTTCATACTGATAGTCTGAAAATATTGGGTGTTTTGCAGAAAGCAAAACAAACCCTATGGGACATAATTGCTGTGTTTATGGATCTCTTAAAAGATGGCCCTTTCTCCTTGTAGTCCCATATCTTTGAAACTGCCCTGGAAAACACCTATATGATCGCAGAACTCTTACTTGTTTCAGAGCCCACCTTTCCTGTACAGCCTTTTGTACCCATTCCCATGACCTAACTCAGTATAAGCCAGGGGTGGAAATGTGTGGTCCTTCAGATGTTGTTGTATTGCACTGGACTTTTTTTTTTTTTTTTTACAAAATAGGATAATCACAAAACCTTTTTAAAGAACACCACATTGGTTACTTACTGTGAAGGTGCATTCTGGGTTTGTTGAGAGGAGGAATACATTACACTTGAGTGACTTCCCTTCACCACCCAGAGGTGCAGAAATTAAGGCCTCACGACAGCTGAAAGGATTGTTGACTCCTCCCCTTCAGCCCTCCATGAGGCCAGTTCACTGACTAGCAAAGCCCAGTAGAGAGATTCAACCAGAAAGAAATGGATAGTAGTTCTCGCTCCCTGATAAGGATAGGCACTCAGTGAGGGAGGGATGGACTCCTCCTCTCAACAACCCTACAATGTACCTTCACGATAAGTAACTAAAGTGGCCTTCTCTGGGTTGGTGAGAAGAAGGATCCATTACACTTGGGACGAGCCCAAGCTCTCATTCCACGTAGGGAGGGAGTGACTGCCATTTATTTCAGCCCTAACAACCCCCTGCAGCACCCCTCTCCCAAAGGCGGCTTCTGCCAACCTGAACTTATCTATCTTGTAGTGACGAATGAAGGAGGAAAGGGTGTTCCAGGTGGCAACTCTGCATATTTCAACAATCAGGGCACTGGAGGAAAAAACAATTGAAGTGGCCACTTCCCTAGTGGAGTGGGCCATGACTCTATTGGGATGAGGCAATGTGGCCCCATCATTCGCCATTCCTATGCCTGCTTTAATCCACAAAGCTATGGCCTGCCTTGCCGTCATTGCTCCTGAGGAGGATAGGTTAAGGGAAAAAAAAAAGGAGTTACATCACCTGAGGGGTTTTGTCCTTTTGACGTAAATCTTTAGTGCCATGCACACACCGAGCTTATGTCACAATTTCTCCCTTGGATGCGATGGGATTGGGCAGAGGGAATGCAGGACTAATTCCTGCGAGAGGTGGAAGGAGCTTTGGGGATGAAGGGGAGATCTGGGTGGAGTGACACACAGTCCCTCACTGAAGGAACACAGGTGCTCCCTGACCAATAGCAGCATCAGCTCAGATACCCTTCTAGCTGAGGTGATGGCCACCAGAAAGGCTACCTTCAGGGAGAGGATCCTTAGGGAGACCTTCCGGAGCAGCTCAAATGGAGGCTTTGTGAGTTGCCATAGCACCAATGAGAACTTCCAAGAAAGAAAGATGGTGCCTAACTGGGGGAGATGGTGGTGGCTCCTCTAAGGAATCTCCTGAGGTGTCAATGAGAGGATAGTGGACCTCCTTGGGTCAGGGGCAGAACCGAAGACAAGGCTGCAGCTTGACTTTTAAGGTATCAGGCCTGAGACCCAGATCCAAACCCTTTTGCATAAAGGCTAAGATGTGATTTATTGAAACTTTGGCTTGGGTGATTGAGACTGGATGAGTCCCCCCTTGAAAAGGTTTTCCAGGTGGCTTCATAGGTCCTCATTGTGGAGTGCCTACAAGACGACAGAAGCGTGGAGGGCACTGCCTTGTCATAGCCACCCTCCTTAAGGGCCGTCCGCTAAATCTCCAGATGGATAGTTGGCAGCAGACCACTCTGGCGTGATGCAGGGGCATCACCCTGAGTCAGCAGAATCCTCCTTTATAGGCAGGTGCCTAGGACAGACTCATCAGATCTGAGAACCATGTTCTTCTTGGCCAGTAGGGGGCAATGAAGACCACTCATCCCGTCTCTTCCCTCACCTTCCTGATTGCCTTTCCTACTATGGAAGGGAGCGAAGAGATACAGCTGGCCCCTGGGCAAGGGCCCTGGAGTGCGTCCACGCCCCAGCCCCCAGGGCCAGGAACCTGGAGAAATACCTAGTAACATTCCAATTGGCCTGGGAGGCCAATATGTCCACTGCCATTGTCACAAATCTGAGCTGTAGCCAGTGGAATGCCTCTTGGTGCAGGCAGCACTGCCCCAGGAACACCTCATGCCTGCACATGCAGGAAGTCTGCCTGTAGGTTTGCTGATCCTTGAACGTATTGGGCCCAAAAGTGACAGGACTGTTTTCTCCACCCACTGGAACGGGAGGGTTGCCTCCCTTTGTAGGGAATGTAACCTCGCTCTTCCCTGCTTGACGATGTATGAGCGGGCCAATGTGCTGTCTGTGAGGACTAGGATATGCCTCCCCTTGAGCCTGGAAGTGTAGTGTAGACGTGCTAGGCGAGCTGCTCTCAGCTCTAGCCAGTTTATGCTGTGACCTGACTCCTGGGGGCTCCAGAAATCATGTACTACTGCCTCCTGGCAGTGCGCTCCACAGCCTAGGAGGCTGGCATCCAAAGTCACTGTGATGTGGTGCTTCTTAACAAAAGGGAAGCCCGCAACCAGATTGGGTTTCTGAGACCACCAGGAGAATGACTCCCTGACTTGAGGAGGGATCCTAAGCAACAGATATCCACATAGGGCAATCTGTCTCTGGTATTGCTGCAGGTAAGCCTGCAGAGGCTTGCCGTGGAACCTAGCCCAAGGGACTGTTTGGGTCGATGAGATCATGAGCCCCAAGAGCCTGGACAGAGACAAGAGAGGTGTTGATGATTGAGATCAGATCCTCAGCACCTCCGCCCTGATGTTGAGCTGCCTCTCTTCTGAGAGGTATATCATTCCTTCCATTGGGTCTATAAGGGTTCCCAAGTGAGTTAAGGGTTGTGCTGTCTCTAAACAGCTCTTTTACAAGTTTATTAAGAAACTACGTTCATGTAGGAAGTGCATGGTGACCTCCAGGCACCTCTGTGCTCTTTGGAACAATGGAGCTCTCAGTAACACATGGTCCAAGTAAAGATACAGATGTGTTCCCTGGATCTCCAGTTGCACCCCAGGGCTACCAGTACCTTCATCCACACCCTGGGTGCTGAAGCCAGCCTGAAAGGGAGGGCTCAGAACTGAATGTGTTGTTGGCTGAAGGCAAACCTGAGGAACCTTCTACCGTCCCTGGCCACCATCACATGAACATAGACCAAGGACACCAGAAAGTCTCCCTTCTTATCACTATGATGTCTAGGAGGTAACCTATGGCTTGTGTTTGGATAGACCTCTTCTGAGGGTTCTTGGGAACTGGGGAGGGCAGAAACCTGTTTCCAGGCCTCCTATCGAAATCTATGGGCTATCCCTGAAAGACAGTGGAAATCACCCAATTGTCTATGGATGAGTTCTCCCAGAACAATCTTAGTCTGCTCCGTACTGGTGGAAGTGGAGAGTCAGAACTGCTGCCTGCTCCCCTTTTGGGGCCTGCTGGCCCCCACTGTGGTTGGAGGAGGGCCTGAGAGGAGGCAAGAGACCTAGAGGTGATGGCAGATCTGGCTCTAGTGGGGTGAAAGGACCGGTTTGCCTACTAACCCCCCTTGAGGACCTGAAGGAGGACAGTGACTGAAAAGGCCATTTTGGCCCCTTTCCTGTCCCCCTTTCTAAACGTGGTTGTCATGGCCTGTCTCTTATCCCTAGTCTTGAACAGGATGTCCTTCAGGGCCTCCTCTCCAAGCAACCTGGTACCTTTGAAGGGGTTGTGGAGGAGTTAGCCCTGGAGTGCACACCACCTCCTAGTATTTAAGCCAGGTGAATCACCTGGCCAGTGTGATGGCCCCTATGGACTTTACAGCAAAGGCTGTGGAGTTTTGAGTGGCATCTGACATGAACTGCAGCATCCTATGTATCTTTGACAGGGATCTGTGGAGGACCCTATAATCCAGTTCCTGTCCCTGGATTGTGTCCTCCACACAGATGAGGGCTGCCCTGGCGAAACGGGATCCTGCCAGTGAGGCCCTGATGGCCAATGCTGCAGCCACATGGGCTTTCTTTAGGGCCCTTTCTGATCTCCTCTGGGTCCTTCTTTGCTCTCTGTAGGACCCAGAGACCGGGGAGGCCATGGGGGGCACTATGGGGACCTTTAGGGTGTGTAGTACGTGCTTTCTAGAGCTATAATATTTTGTGCCACCATGGTACCCCCTTTTTCTGTAGCTGTCTCTCTCATTGTCTTGTATGGGAAGAGCCAACGCAGCATAAAGGATTCCCACCCCTCTTCTGCTGAGAAGGAACCTTCACGGTAAGTCCAGTGTCATCAGCAAATGCTTTATATTTATAATGGAAATCTTGAATCTTGATCCCTTTTATTTGCTGATTTAACCTAATTTTCCTACGCAATACCTCTAGTACTATGATAAACAATAGCGGGGAGAGGGGACACCCCTGACGTGTACCTCTCTTTATTGAACATTTTTTTTAATTTCTCCCCATTGATTATTATTTGTGCTTCTTGGTTGTTGTAGATTTTTTTGATCCAATCTAAGTATCTACTACCAATTCTCATCTTTTCCAGTACCATCATCATAAACTCCCAATTGATGTTATCAAATGCTTTCTATGAATATCATCGCTAGTTTCTTCTTGTTGTGTTTTTCGTAAAATTCTATTACATTTAGCAAAGTTCTTAAATTATTTTTTTGTGTCTCTACTCGGGAGAAAGCCATTTTGATCCTCATCTATCCATGACACTAATATTTTTTTTAAGCTTTCAGCCAGGATGTTTGTAAAGATCTTATAATCAATATTTAACAAGGATATTGGTCGATAGTTCGATACTTGTGTTGGGTCTTTTCCCTCTTTTGGTATAAACACAATGTCAGCTTTTTTCCACGTTACTGGGCAGTTCATTTGGTTAATACTATTGAATAGCTTATGTAGGGGATTTATCAGTTCCTCGATAAACATTTTGTAATAAAGTACCGAAAATCCATCCCGCCCTGGTGCTTTCCCACATTTCAATTTTTTTTATTGCCTCTCTAATCTCAATTATAGCAATTGGTTCATTTAACGCTTGTCTTTGGGCCTCTGTTTATCTGGGGTATATTTTCTTTTTCTAAATAATTTCTGATCTTTCCATGTATTTCTTCCATAGTTAAATGCTCTCTATGAACCCCACAGAAGTAGGTATAGAAAGTGTTCATGATATCCTCTTATTTAACAGATCTCTCTTCATTAAATCTAATTTCTGTTATTAGTTTTCTCTCTCTTTCCTTTCTTATTTTCCATGCTAGCCACTTTCCTGGCTTATTTGCGTGCTCAAAGTATCTTTGTTGAGCAAATTTCAGTTTCTGGCCTAGTTTGGTTTTCATTTCAATATCTAATTGTTTTTTAAGTATTTTTAATTCTCTCTCTAATATCACATTTTTTGGATTTAGCTTGAACTCTTTTTCTTTTTTCATTAATTCTGTCAGTATTTTATTGCGTTCTTTATTCTTTTCGCTCTTGTAATCTACTTGTTTTAATAGTTCCCCCCGAATCACCGCTTTCCCCGCGTCCCATACTGTGTCTATCATTATTTCTTTATCCATATTATCTATAAAGTACTGTTTTATGATCCTTTTAATGTGCTCTATGATTTTGTCTTTTTTCAGCAGTATGTCATTCAATTTCCAATAAAAAGGTGTTTTTCTCTTTCCTAATTCCATTATCAGAGGTGCATGGTCCAAGATTATTTTTGGTAATATATCTATATTCACTACTTCCTTTTGTAGTGTTTTCGAAATCATAATCATGTCTATTCTTGACCAACATTGATGTCGGTCAGAGTAGAATGTGTAATCTCTTTCAATTTTATGTAATTGTCTCCATACATCTACCATTGCCAAATTTTCTATTAGTTCTTTTGCTGATTTGGGCAGATTTCCTTGTTTTACTTTTTTTTACTGCTCTAGCTGATCTATCTATCCCTGCATCCCAAACTGTGTTCCAATGTCCTGCTATTATGTAACTTGCATATTCCAATTCTGAAATGACCTTTAACAGTTCTTGAAAAAAATTATTTTTATATATCTATATTCTCTGCTATACACCATCTTATCCTACAAACTTGGAAAATAGAGGTGAGAAAGGATATAGATAAAATACACTAAGAGAAATATAATAGGAAGATATATTGTTGAAAGAAGGAGAAGGTTAGACAAAGGGAAGAATAAAAACATTGAGCTATTTTATACGAAGGAAGTCATGGGATTTTATTATTTCTTGCTGAAAGTGAACTATGTGTATTGGAGAAAAGAGGTGAGGATGAAAAGGGAGCTGGTGTCTTCCTGCTTATCCACACCCCAGTATGAGCTGTATATGTATATGTTACAATAAAAAGTAATTTAAAAAAAATATTTTTATTTTCTTGTGGAGCATAAATACCAACTAGCAATGTAGTTTTATCAAACAGTTTAACTTCTACACCTAGATATCGTCCATTTTTATCACAAAACACTTCTCTGGAGACATATTGCTTTCACGACATATATCACCAACCCTCTCTTTTTCCCCCCAAATTTTATTGACTAGAGTTCTCCAAGTTTTGAATTTTTTAATAGTCTTATATCTTGTTCTTTTATGTGTGTTTCTTGTAACGTAATAATGTCTGCTTTCTGTTTCTCTAAGTGATGGAAAATCTTCCTCCTCTTTCCCGGACTATTCAACCCCTTTACATTCCATGTTAATATCCTACTCTTTGTCATTATTTCCCTTTCTCTTCTCCCCTCCATCTCCTTTCTCTCCTTCTTTTCCTTTATTTAAGTCTGTTTATATATCTCTGTCTCCCTCGCTTTCTTCTCTCTCTCCTGTATCCTCTCCTTCGCTTTCTTCTGAATTTGATTCCTTTCTTAGAATTTCTCTTTCTTCCTCTAGTGTTGGTCAATCTTCCTCGTCACTTATACCGCAAGTTTGTCCGTCCCTTCCTTTAATTTCTATATCTATCCTAGGTCTTATCCTTTTTTGTTGACTTGTTTCCGGTTTTTGACTTGTTTCTAAGGTATCTTCCCTCACTTCCTGATTTCCTTTATCTGTTTCCCTTCTCTTTCTTTGTTCTTTTGGACTCTCTTGTTTTGGACTCATTCCTATATCGTTGCTTTCGCTTCTATTTTCTTTATTCTCTCTATCTACTGTTTTCTTAATCTTATTCAAAAATTATTTTGCCTTAGTTGATGTGTTAATTGTATGATTTTTGTATCTATATGTAGAGGACACGCCTTCGATTCTGTCCCACTTATAAGGAATGTTTTCCATCTTTAGTACTTGGGTCAGAGATTTATATTCTTGTCTTTTTTTTTAATACTTGGAGGGGGATATCCTTGAATATTTTGATGTCCTGCCCTTCTATTTTCAAGTCTCTTTTGTAACTTTCTTGTATAATAATATCTTTGACTCTCTTATAAAGTAAATTACAATATCTCGCGGTAGCTTCTTTTTTTTTGCTATCCATGAGTTAATTCGATATAATTTATCCACCTCCATGTCCAGCTGTTCAGATGACCAACCTATATATTCTGCTAATATAGGAATCAATCTAGTTGGGAGATCTTCATTTTTCTGTTCATCCAAACCTCTCAATTTTATACATTTTGCTCTCACTTTTATTTCTTGCACTGTCCTTAATGTAGTTTCATATTCTATTTTTGACTCCAGTTCCTTTGTTTTACTTTCCAGATTTTTTGTTTTGTCTTGTACAGTTTGGAGTTCTAAACTTATCTTTGCAATGTCTTTAGTTGCTTCTTCTAATTTATTACCAAATTTATCCAATTGTTTCTGTATATCCTGTTTGATTTCTTCTTTCATATCTTTCATTTCTAGTTTTATTCCACTGCTTAATTTTTAAATTCATTTAATAACAATTGGTTAGTATCCGTAATCTTTGTTGCCATCTCTAATGATGGTCTTCTAACTGACTGAGATTGATTTTGGGCTTGGGCAAGATTTTTCCAGGTAGTAGGCATATCCTGCCTCTACTTTCTACCTCTTTTCTAGTCTTCCCTTCTATTTCTATCCTCTTTTGTTTACTTCTTACTTTTATAAATACTCCACCTTTCTCCTATTCTTCCTAGTCTTATCTTGTTTCAACCTTTATATTTCCCCTCTCTAACTCTCCCCCTTTTTTGTTGATAATATGTGTATTCAGAAATATTAATTGTATTGGTACTATTAATCTCCACCACAGTTTTTGTCTCTTCCCCCTATATATACCATATGGCATCAATTTTTTAACAGTGTTAAAGTTTTCCCTATTTGTGGTTCTCTTAACAATATCAAAATTCTTTTGTCATACTTTCCAAGAAAGTTTCATATACGTTTTGGTCAATTTATCAACTTATCCTCTAAAATGAGAGGAGAAAAGTACAAGAGGAAAAAAAGGAGAAAAGAAAAAAATAATAAAAAAATAATGGAGGAGAAGCAGAGCTTGGGTAGAGACCACTGGACAGAGAGAACCAGGAGGGGCCAAAACCAACAAAGATAGCTTTTCCCCTATCCCTTCTTGTGACTTTTAAATTATAAATTATGTAACTATACAGCTATATAAATTTAGTTTTTATACGGCATTAAATTGACTTATCTTATCTAGAAGTCCAAAAGTACAGAAAGTAATTACAAAACTGCCGATTGTTTACAATGCTGGAAATATATATTTTCTCTCCTTTCTTTCCCCTTTCTCTTCTTCTCCACCTTGGGTCCGGAATCTTTTCTGTGCTTCTTCTGTTTATATTTCCATTCCCATTTCGATTTTAACTTTGCTTCTTCTTTTTTTCCCTTCAGATTTATATGTCTTTAGGTGTTCCTTTTCAAATACAGAGGTGGGTGAAGCTATGTTGCTTTCTCTCCCATGCCTAGTTATTGCTTTGGTAAGCTTGTAAAAGCTTCCGTTGCTCTTTAATTGTTTATTTTTGCACCTTTGGTTTGTCTCCTTTACTTTGGGCAACCGCAAAGCTTGATTATTTCACCTAAGTTATATCTCACCAGTTCTTTTAATATGTAAGTCATGCACAGAAAATCACAGTCTTCTGGAAGTGTTTTAGTCTTCTTAATCTCAGTCTTAATAAGCATACATTTCCCCGTTAAGGGGGACGTAGTTCAAGGTCTATCCGGGATATATTTCCTCAGTTTTTCCATTAAACCAATGAAACAGCAATTAGTTTGGGAACTTTTCTTACTTGAATAGAGAAGGTATTTGTTTCGTTATATCACAGGCTGTCATTTAAAAGGTGGTGGTGACGGTTGTACTGCAAAATGCAGCAGCCCCGCGTTTGGGAGGGAATGGTTACTGCCCTCTTCGACTCCTCCACGGTTCGTTCTTGTTGTTATTGTTTCCTCCTGCTTTTCCTGCTCACCGGGGTCGAAGTCAGGAACGCTCAACGTCTCCTCCGATCGTCTCTACCTTGGACGAGTTTGTCCCCGGTTTCCTTTGTTTCGGGGGATTCTTTCCCAAAACAGGCAGCGGAGTTTTGCGAGCCCCATGAAACCTCCCCTCTTTCCGTCGCCTTCACCACCAGAAGTCTTATAAGAATATGTTCCAACTCTCACATATCAAAGAGAAAGCAGCCTCTCTGTTTCATACTTCTTATCCACAGACCCAGGACTTTAATCTTGATACACAGGCCAGCTGCATTTAGCCTCTCACTACTGGCCCCTGAAGACTGTTACATATTATAATTGCTCTTTACAGTATAAATTTACCAGGCTGCATATCCCATTATCCTGACAGAGACAGCTACCAGCCTTATGACAGATAGCTTAAGAAAATCTCTTTCCAAAGGATGGTACATTCTATGAGACCCTCATTTCATGTACTTCTGGCTTAAGTACCCCATGTGCATGATCAACAGTGGCATGGAACTTGTAGATACAGGTTTTCTTTTTGCCCTGACAGTGATGAAAAATCAGGTAAGATTTATTGCTGATATTGCAGCTGATTGCTATGGGGATGCTCTTATCTAATGTGTTTTAACTGTATCAAATTTTATTTTTTAAGTACAACTGCCCCTCCATATTCGCAGTTTTGATTATTCGCGGAAAGCCGCCTGCGCCCCCTCTCCACTCCGTCCCTTCCCAAGGCAGCGAAGGGGTTCTCAGGAATCACTTCGCTGCCTTGGAAAAGGGGTGTGTGTGGAAAGCCTCCCTCATTCTACCCCAGTCCCTTCACAAGGCAGCGAGGGACCCCTACGCCACTTTGAGAAGGGCGGGGGGGTGAGGGAGAGTGACGATGGGAGCTTCAGAAGCCCACGACGCCACTCTGGGAAGGGCAGGGGGGGTGAGGGAGAGTGACGGCGGGGGCTTCAGAAGCCCCCGCAGCCACTCTGGGAAGGGCGGGGGGTGATGGAGAGTGACGGCGGGGGCTTCAGAACCCTCACAGCCACTCTGGGAAGGGCAGGGGGGGTGAGAAAGGCCGGAGAGAGGCAGCGCAGCCTCCTCCCCGCCACCCCGCTCGCCCGCTGCTGTCCCCGGCCTTTCGAAGTGGGCGCCGGGGCTCCAAAGCCCCGGCACCCGCTCCGGAAGGCTGGGGAGAGGCAGCGCAGCCTCCTTCCCACCCACACGCTGCCTTCCCCAGTCTTTCTCAGCAGGCTCCAGGGATCCAAAGCCCCAGTGCCCGCTGAGAAAGGCCAGGGAGAGGCAGCGCAGCCTCCTCCCCACCCACACGCTGCCTTCCCCGGCCTTTCTCAGCAGACTCCAGGGCTCCAAAGCCCCGGACCCCGCTGAGAAAGTCCGCGGAGAGGCAGCGCAGCCTCCTCCCCACCCACACGCTGCCTTCCCCGGCCTTTCTCAGCAGGCTCCAGGGCTCCAAAGCCCCGGACCCCGCTGAGAAAGGCCAGGGAGAGGCAGCGCAGCCTACTCCCCACCCACACGCTGCCTTCCCCGGCCTTTCTCAGCAGGCTCCAGGGCTCCAAAGCCCCGGACCCCGTTGAGAAAGGGCAGGGAGAGGCAGCGCAGCCTCCTCCCCACCCACACGCTGTCTTCCCCGGCCTTTCTCAGTGGGGTCCGGGGCTTCTAAGGCCTGGAATCCCCTCAGAAAGGCCGCGGAGAGGCCAGCCAGGCTGGCCAGACACCCTCCCGCTGCCTCCCTCCCTCCCTCGGGGGGGGGCTGCGGGAGCAGCATCTGTTATTTGCGGTTTTTCCACATTCGCGGGGGTCTCAAGAACCTAACCCCCGCAAATGTGGAGGGACAACTGTACACACTATTTAGATGCTATTTATTTTATGTAACACATTTATGATGTAGCACTTTTATATTGTTCCTATTTATTTTGTATGCAAATGACATACAGTCTAAGCATGAATAAAATTACTTACTTAACTATCCTTAGGTGCCTTAGCCTCCAATCTCTGACTGGGCCAGCTTCATACTGGGACTTAGCCAAAAACAAAAAACAAAAAAACAAAACACAAAAAAACAAAAAACAAAACCCTGAGACATTCAACTTGGGGAGACATGTATACATAAACTGAGGAGGTAGGAGAAAGACTGGGTATAGGGAGCAAATGGAAGGTGCCTTCTAGTTCTGGATGGACACAAATAGGAAAAATCTCTAGACATCCTGCCTGAATTGAAAGTGCCCTATCAACTCCCAGACTTTTTTTTAATTCTAGGAATATTTTAGAATCTGGCTCCTTCTCTTCATCATTCAATAATGCCTATATTACCCTGATAAGTAAACCTGGTAAGTTTCCTACCTCCTATGCTAATTACCACAAACTATATCCTTACTTAATGCTGATGTCAAAATATTGACTGCTATTTTAGCTAAAAATTACAAAAGGTCATTTCATTTTTGCTAAGTCCTGGCCAGGTGGGATTGATCAAAAACAGGAAGGAAGTTGATAATATTTGATTGGTTATGAATTTGATTGCTTTAACCTCAGATAGAACTGATCATCCAGCCATTACTTCTTTAGATACTGGGAAGGCCTTTAATAAAATTTACTGGCCATTTATTTTCACAATATTGGCTAATTTTAGGTTTCCTAAAATATTTGAAATGCATAAAGGTTTATATTCAGCTCCAATCAATCAATTTATGTTTATTGAATTATACTACTGATCATATTGAATTAGACTACTGATCATTTCAAACAATAACATGTAATAAAACAATACAGACAAAACAATGATGAATACAACAATACAGTTACAATAAAAACATTGCCATGCCACCTTATATTAAGATTACATTGAGCCAAAATAAAAATATGCCATCCAGCAAAATAAACACTTTCCCTACTTTCCCCTACTTTTTTCGTTAAGTTAGCAGCCTTGGATACAAAGTGGGCAACCCTGAGGTACACACAATGGGTAAAACCAATCAAAAAGAAAGTGAGTTTCCCAGACCAGTTTCTCACGTGAGTCAGAAAAGAGCTCAGATAATGCTCCCTACAGCTTGAATATAAATAACACTGAAGTAGATAATGTGTCAGGTCCTCTGTTACTTGGGCACCACATATATACAGCCTATCTATAAGTGGAATGCCATGAAATATTTTCTGGAGGATCATTGTGTCTATTATCTCAAACTGGAGGTGAGTAAAAGCAACACGTTGGTTCCTTCTCATCTCAAGAAAGGTCAGGTTGCTTACCTGTAACCATAGATCTTTGAGTGATCTTCTGTGAATTCACACAGCTGGGTAATTCATGTGCCTGCAAAGAGCATTTGGAACCTTCTAGAATCGCTAGGTAGAATTTTGGTGGTAGCCCCGCCCACCTCAATGGTTGCTCTAAACTGTTACTGGTCATTCCCCTCAGTTCCATACAGGATGCCGCAATTAGCAGCACCATATTAATTTAAAACACAGCTAAACATTCGAGGGGAGGATGGGTGGGTCTGTGTGAAGTCACAGACTACTCAAAGATCTATGGTTACAGGTAAGCAACCTGATCATCTTCTTCGTGGTCTCTGTGAATCCACACAGCTGGGTAGACTAGCAAGCTTCACCTTCAGGAGGTGGGAATGTTATGCTAAACATATATCTTATTAAGTTACTACTACACAAATAAATAATAAAAGGACACAAATGTTAGTGTCTCAATCAAATAACTGTGTATTGCATAAACACCAGGCATGCAACTGATTCAACATTACCATCAATAAACTTAATATGAAGGTTGAACATCAAGTTTCCATGTTCATTGATGGTAGATAGCAAAACAGCTCTCCCCAAAGCAGCATCAGTTCTGGATTTGTGGTCTAAACTGTAATGAGATATAAAGGTTACAGGCAAAGACCATGTAGCCGCCTTACAGACAGTCTCAAGTGAGACACCCAACATAAAGGCAGTTGATGCAGCTACTGCTCTAGTGGAATGTGCACATATTCTGGATGGCAAAGGTCTCTTGGCCAGTTCATAGCACAGAGAAATCATAGACACCACCCATTTTGATAAACGCTGCAGAGAAATTGGTTCACTGTCCTTCTTCGCCAAATAGGGCACAAACAGTTTTGGTGATTTCCGAATCCCAGGAGTTTTTTCAGTATAAAAGGCTAACTCGCTGAACTTCTAATGAATACATAGTTCTCTCAAATTTGTCTGATGGTTCTGCATCAAAGTTGGTAATACAATTGTTTGAGATGAAAACTTGAGACTACTTTCGGTAAAAAAGAATGTCAGGCTTCAGAACCACCTTATGCTTATGGAAGACAAGATAAGGTGAATCAGCTCGTAACGCCCTTTGCGCTGAAGTAATAGCTATTAGAAACGCAGATTCCCAAGACAAAATTTGAAGATCAGGGGTCGCCATAGGTTCAAATGGCATTTTTGTCAGTTGAGACAACACAAGTTCTAAACTCCAAGCTGGTGTAGGCTCATGCACTGAAGGATGAAGATTAAGATGACCTCTCAAAAACTTCTTCACTAATGGGTCTCTAAATGGAGATGGACGACCCATTGCTTGGAACTCTACTGAAATGGCAGCCAGATAGCACTTCAAAGATGACATTGACAAACCAGTCTGTGTCAGATGTAGTAAAAATTCAAGGACTGTTGTGATTGTAGCTTTTGATATTGACAGGCTCTGCTGAACCAAGAATGAGTTGATCCTTTTCCACTTGTAGGCATAAGAGCGCTTAGTTGATGGTCGAAGAACTGCATTAATCACTGCTTGAACACCAGGATTTAAAGTTATGGACGATGTCAAGGGACAATCCTCTATGCCGTCAGCTTTAAATGTATTCAAGTCTGGGTGTCTGACTTTGTTTTTCTGAATTGTCAGAAGGTCCGGTCTGGACAGGAGCCGTAGGTACCAATGTTGGGACAGATGTAGTAGAGGACTGAACCACGGTTGCCGAGGCCACCACGGTGTCATCAGTATCACATTGGAGTTGTCCCTCCTTATCTTTGAGATTACTTTCGTCAAGAGTGGAAATGGGGAAAAGGCATACAGCTGTGGACCGTCCCATTGAAACAGGAATGCATCTCCCAACGAACCCAACCCTCGAGTTCGAATCCAGTACTGTTGACACTGCCTGTTCTACTTCGATGTGAAGAGATCTACTTCTGAAAACCCCCAATGTTTGAAGAGTTTCCCTGCTTCGTCGCGACGGAGCATCCACTCATGGATGGTTATACTTGAACGGTTGAGTTTGTCTGCAAGAGTATTCTCTTCCTCTGGAAGGGATAGACTGCAATTGGATATTCCTCAGTGCAAACCAGTTCCAAATGTTGAGCGTGATCGAAAGTAATGTGAAGGTCCTGGTCCCTCCCTGTTTGCTCGGTAATACATGACTGATGTATTGCCGGTTACAATCAGTACTACCTTCCTGGTTACCGTGGATTCGAAGACTCTGAGCACTTTCTGAACAGCTATTAACTCCAAGCCATTGCTATGAGGTTGATTCTCCGGTACCGACCACTTCCTTTGAATTGCAAGCCGTCTGAGACGAGCGCCCCATCCGGTCATGGAGGCATCGGTGATGATGGTTACTTGCGGTTGTGGAGACTGGAATGGAAGACCTTTCAATACATTCTCTAGATGGTGCCACCATCCCAGTGACCGTTGCACTGCCCTCGGCATCGTTAATAACTTTATTAACGATGTTAATATAACTTTTTTATTATTTATATAACTTTCGGCAGGCCTTTCCTAATTAGATCCCGGCCTCAGGGGATCCTGGCCTCTTTTAGTCCGCTGGCTATTTATTGTATTTATTGTTTTTAAAGGTGATTTTAGACCATTGATTTTAATTTACATTTGTTTAATATTTTTTCATGGGGGACGGTGGGGGTGGGGGGGTGTTTAGGGATTTTTATCTGTATTGTATTTTAATTTCTGTAAGCTGCCCCGATTGTTTTAACAGAGGGGCGGGGTATAAATAAATATTATTATTACATGTCTGGACGGTCATTTAGAGGACAGAAAACCAAGAGAAACCATGCTTGAAGAGGTCGGAACTATAGTCTTGCTAGAGGAGTAACCGTAACTCTTCAAGATTGACGGCAACGGTAAATGAGACACTGAAGTGTCGCAAAACGATCCTCTGGAAATTGTGCACTGGCAGTTGTTGAATTCAGTAGAGCTTCTAGGAACTGGACAGACTGTACTGGTCCAAATGGGATTTCTCCAAGTTCACCACTAGACTAAGATCCTTGCGGAGCTCCAAAGTGAATGCAATTTGTTTATGGAGATGAATTCGGGAGTCTGCTACTAACAACCAATCATCTATGTATGGGAAAACAGTCACACCTTGCTGCCGAAGGAAAGCAGCAGCAACCACCATGCATTTGATGAAAACACATGGAGCAGTTGCCAGCCCAAAAGGGAGAACACAAAACCGGAATGGAGTGTACACAACTTGAAATGCCAGGAAACGTCTGTGATGTGGAGGTATACCCACATGGAAGTACACATCCTTCAGATCTATAGTTGCAAACCAATCGCCTTGTGCAGCAGGAGAAGGATACTGGATAATGTCATCATTCTGAACTTTTTTGTTAAAATGAACTTGTTTATATTTTGAAGGTCTAGTATAGGACGAAGACCTCCTCTCCCTTCTTCAATACCAGGAAATATCTTGAAAAGAAGCATTGGTGTGTCATTCTCGGATCCACCGGCTTGATGGTTCCTTTTTGAAGTAATGTTTGAACCTCTTCCAGCAAAGGCTGAGATGGGGGTGTTAGTGGAATTCGACTTGTCGGGGGTTACTCCTCGAACTCTATGCAATACTGGATGGTTCTCCTCTAGATGAGCCTGTTCCATCCCGTGGAGGGAAAGGTGAGGGGGAGAATAATAACCACCATGGCCAGAGCTGTCAGCAAAACGGAACTGAGGCCGCTGTGCAAAAGTCAGGCTGTGGCTCCAGGAGGAGAGAGGAAGGGAAGGTCGAAGGCTGATCGGGCCACATCATAAGCTCCATATGAATGCTTGGAATCCAAGACTCAATGTGACGGAGTCGAAGAAGGAGCGTTCCCTGTTGCTTCCTGTGATGTAGTTTCGGCGTTGACCATTACAGCATCTGTACCGAGAAGCTTGTCTCGGGAGACCAGGAGCACAGGGGATCGAGCCTGAACCATAGGGGAGGAAGCCCTTACCCCTTCAGAGATCTCTCATTCTTCGGTTTGAACAATCACCAGGGATGGAGTAGGAGTCACCTCACGTGATGGATCACAGACAGTGGTGACATCTCTAGTTTCTGTAGGAGGAACCGGTACTGACGTCTGGTGTGGATCCAAAACATTCATAGTGGCAGTAGCCGGCTGTTGTTTCTCCTCAGGCTCCTGCGCCAAAGTAGCCACAGCAGTGGACAGAGGGCGCTCTATGCCATAGTGGCAGTAGCTGGCTTTTGTTGCTCCTCGGGCTCATGCGCCAAAGTAGCCACCGCAGTGGACAAAGGGTGCTCGGTGCCGTAGTGGCAGAAGCCGGCTGTTGTTGCTCCTCAGGCTCCTGCACCAAAGTAGCCACCACAGTGGACAAAGGGCACTCTGTGCCATAGTGGCAGTAGCCAGCTGTTGTTTCTCCTCAGGCTCCTGCACCAAAGTAGCCACTGCAGTGGACAAAGGGCGCTCAGTGCCGTAGTGGCAGTAGCCGGCTGTTGTTGCTCCTCAGGCTCCTGCGCCAAAGTAGCCACCGCAGTGGACAAAGGGTGCTTGGTGCCATTGTGGCAGTAGCCAGCTGTTGTTGCTCCTTGGGCTCCTGCGCCAAAGTAGCCACCGCAGTGGACAAAGGGTGCTCGGTGCCGTAGTGGCAGTAGCTGGCTGTTGTTGCTCCTCAGGCTCCTGCGCCAAAATAGCCACCGCAGTGGACAAAGGGTGCTTGGTGCCGTACTGGCAGTAGCCGGCTGTTGTTGCTCCTCAGGCTCCTGCGCCAAAGTAGCCACCGCAGTGGACAAAGGGCGCTCTGTGCCATAGTGGCAGTAGCCAGCTATTGTTGCTCCTCAGGCTCCTGCGCCAAAGTAGCCACCGCAGTGGACAAAGGGCGCTCTGTGCCATAGTGGCAGTAGCTGGCTGTTGTTGCTCCTCAGGCTCCTGCGCCAAAGTAGCCACCGCAGTGGACAAAGGGCGCTCTGTGCCATAGTGGCAGTAGCCAGCTGTTGTTGCTCCTCAGGCTCCTGCGCCAAAGTAGCCACCACAGTGGACAAAGGGCGCTCTGTGCCATAGTGGCAGTAGCCAGCTGTTGTTGCTCCTCAGGCTCCTGTGCCAAAACAGCCACCGCAGTGGACAAAGGGTGCTTGGTGCCATTGTGGCAGTAGCCGGCTGTTGTTGCTTCTTGGGCTCCTGCGCCAAAGTAGCCACTGTAGTTGACAAAGGGCGCTCGGTACCATAGTGGCAGTAGCTGGCTGTCGTTGCTCCTCAGGCTCCTGCACCAAAGTAGCCACCGCAGTGGACAAAGGGCACTCTGTGCCTTAGTGGCAGTAGCTGGCTGTTGTTGCTCCTCGGGCTCTTGCGCCAAAGTAGCCACTGCAGTGGACAAGGGGCGCACTGTTGGTCTTGGAGAAGAGTGTTTGGTCTTCTTTTTCCTCTTCTTAGTCCTGGCCCAGAGGAGGCTGAGGAATTACGGTCTCGACTGGATGTACGGTGTTCAAGATCGATCAGACGAATACAAGGAAGATGAGGATAGTGACCTGGATCGACTTCGGTCCCGATGGTGTAAAGAGGCTGTACGACACGGCGGCAGAGGAGGAACATCATCAGGCAATGGTGGCAACGATCTCAAGGGAGGATGGATCTTATCCCTAGGTTGTTCATAGAATCTCCTTGGGGATACCTGACTACCAGCATCCATCATTGCAGATCTTCTAATCGGCAGTGGTTCAGGCATATATGAAATTTCTGGAGGAGAACAATAACTCCGCCGTTTTTCTTCTTCTCTGAAGAAAGATCTCTCTTTATCCATTGAAGTCACCCGTACTCTGTATGGAGAATCATG
Organism: Gambelia wislizenii; assembly: GCA_030847615.1. NCBI lineage: Eukaryota > Metazoa > Chordata > Lepidosauria > Squamata > Crotaphytidae > Gambelia > Gambelia wislizenii. The sequence goes on from JAUMIR010000013.1 coordinate 13,370,401, forward strand.
AAAGCCTGTCAGACAAGACGTTGCCAAATTGAAGCCACCATACGTAGGAACGGTGTCCAAGGCAAGAATCGAAGGTGTAGGTGGATGACGGATGACTATTGGGGAATCAGGTTCATCATGCACTTGCTCAATGTCCTTCTCATACAAACTGCCTCCAGTTAAGAGCTCTGCTCTTGACACAATGGGAGACGGTGAAGTTATTTTCTTTGGAGGTGATAAGATTTCTCCTTCTGACAATTGCACCATGCTACATTCACCAGTTCTATCGACACAGTCGGGGTCGGTTCACGAACTGGAGTAGGTCTTTTTTCCAGGTTATGCTGTTCAAGATGGAACAGGTGTTTTCGATGGTGGAACATCTCTCGGTGTCGAATGATGAGGAGAGGTGTACTTAACGTTTTTCTTTTTCTTCTTCTGTTTCTTCGCTTTCGAAGAAGATGAAGATTCCTTGTCCCAGTTAGAGTCAGTGTGTTTAGACGTTGAGCATTCACCAGAATCAAATGGCAAATGAGATTGTATTTTTTCCACCGACTCCGAAGTCTTACAATCACGATCCTGTGCCGTCGATACCGAAGTCTCTCGATCCCGATCCCTCAAAACCGATGATTGGGCTATAGTCTCTAGCGATTCTAGAAGGTGCCGAGTGCAGGAAATACCCAGCTGTGTGGATTCACAGAGACCACGAAGAAGATCAGGCCTCCCTTGAATTGTGACTTAGCTCTAGCTAACCATTTTAAAGCCCTAGAGGTAGACAAAGCAGCAATATTAAATTAGGCTCTGACGTCACTAATTCTTAACCTGACTAAAATTTTTAATATTATTGTTGGTCCCCCATTAGGACCTTCAGGCGAAACATCCTTGTAAATTTATATAACCAGAATGATTCTGTCGTGTTAACTATCTGCTCTTGTAAACATTTCTTTGGAAGCCTATTTTCAGTCATCAATGCTAACTTGAAGCAGTAGTTATATATAACCTTAGCTGAATTTGATCTGAGACTGCCATAATTCCAACTTCAGATCGAAGTGCATAGGCTGGACAAGCCAGAAACACTAAAATATTACACAAAGTGTTTTTAGACCCTTTCTAAATACTTGGGAGTCAGAAAACCCTCAACTCTCTGAGCCATACATTAAGACTGACCACACCTTTGCCTTATACACATTGAGTACTGGTAAAAGAGATCCTCCAGGGAGCCCTGGTGGAACACTGGTTAAATTCCAGTACTGCAAGTTACCATGTTGCAAGTTTGAATCCAGAGGGCTCCAAGGTTCACTCAGCCTTCCATCCTTTCGTAGGTTGGTAAAATGAGTACCTGGCTTGTGGGGGCAATTAGCTAATACACATTGGAAACTGCTTAATGCAATGTAGATTTGTAAATTGCTATTGCTTAACAATTTGTAAGCTGCTCTGATAGCCTTTGTGGCTGAAGGGCGGGGTATAAATACATAATTAAAATAAGAATCCTGGATAGCTATAGTTCAAAAGACTAGCTGGAGCCGGCGTACCATATGCCGTTAAAAAAACTCCCCCAAAATGCCTGGTAGACCTTATAACAACCCCGTAAGGTAGGCCAGTATATTTAAATTCCTCCTCCCCCTTCTCAGCATTCCACTTTTCCCAGAGCTGCTGAGGGTGACTCACTCTGCTGCCTTGCTGGCACTACCACCAATTTAATGCCAGGTCCTGTTGCAGGTGGCCATCACCGCCGTCAGTTGACTGTCTGGGTCCCAATCTGGGACACAGATTCAGTGGCAGGCATCTGGGCCACAGACTGAGTGAAAGGAGTACATTGTGAGGTGGAGAGGGAATTTGCATGTGAGTGATGATTGGTTGGGTGTGGGTTGAGTATGTTTTCTGAGCAGCCAATCGGCACACTGGGAAAGGCAACATACCCAAGAGAATTATATATATATATATATATATATATATATATATATAGATGGTTCAGAGAATGAGAACAGGAGATTGGTTTTAGCTCATTTCTCTTAATCAGCAATGACCAGGAAACTGTAGCCCCAGGTATGTAAGGGAGTCTACCTAGAATCATAGAGTTGGAAGAGACCACATGGCCCATCCAGTCCAACCCCAGCCATGCAGGAATATACAATCTAAGCATTCCCCACAGATGGCCATCTAGCCTCTGTTTAAAAACCTCAAAAGAAGGAGACTCCGCCACACTCCGTGGCAGTTTATTCCACTTCCGAACAGCTCTTACCGTCAGGAAGTTCTTCCTAATGTTTAGGTAGAATCTCTTTTCCTGTACTTTGAACCCACTGCTCCGTGTCCTAGTCTCTGGAACAGCAGAAAACAAGCTTGTTCCATCCTCAGTATGATATCCCTTCAAATATTTAAACATGGCATTCATGTCCCCTCTCAATCTTCTCTTCTCTAGACTTAAAATACATGCCCAGTTCCCTAAGCCGCTCCTCATAGGGAATGGCTTCCAGTCCACCCAACATCCTGGTCGCCCTCGTATGGACACATTCCAGCTTCTCAATATCCTTCCTAAATTGTGGTGCCCAGAACTGGACACAATATTTCAGGTAAGATCTGACCAAAGCAGAATAGAGTGGCACTATTACTTCCCTTGATCTAGACACTATACTCCTCTATTAATGCAGCCTAGAATCGCATCGGCTTTTTTAGCTGCTGCATCACACTGGTGACTCATGTTCAGCTTGTGGTCTACTAAGACTCCTAGATCCCTTTTGCATGCACTGTCATCAAGCCAGGTGTCACCCATCCTATATCTGTCAATTTCATTTTTACTGCCCAAGTGTAGTATCCTACATTTCACACTGTTGAAATTAATTATGTTAGTTTTGGCCCAGCTTTCTAGTCTCTTAAGGTCATTTGAATTCTGATCCTGTCCTCTGGGGTATTAGCTACCCCTCCCAATTTGGTGTCATCTGCAAGATTGATAAGCATACCCTCTATTCCCTCATCCAAGTCATTGATAAAGAAGTTGAGTAGCACTGGGCCCAGGACAGAACCCTTTTTTAAAGATGGGGACAACATTTGCCCTCTTCCAGTCTGCTGGGACCTCTCCTGTTCTCTAGGAATTCTCAAGAATTATTGACAGTGGTTCTAATATTACTTCTGCCAGTTCTTTTAATTCCCTTGGATGAAGTTCATCTGGCCCTGGAGACTTGAACTCATTTATACTGGTTGGGTATTTCTGAATCACCTCTTGATCAATTCTGTGCTCTATTTCCCTTATTGCATTATCTGCTCCATTTTCCCCTGGTTGTTCAATTTTGTCATCATCAAGGAACCACTTATGTTTCTTTTTCTTTCCAATAATTAAGACTTCATATTTCTTACAGTTAATTTCTAAATCATTCTCCATACAGAACAAGCTAAATTTTGTTAGTAACCTACACAAACCAACCTGTGTAGTCGACAACAATATCATGTTATCCACATATAAAAGGTATTGACTGTAGTACGAGATAGGCTTGGTGTATGAAACTCTTGCCCAGTAGCTTTAGAAACCAAATCATTAATATAAAAGTTAAAAAGAAATGGAGGATACAGCCCTGGCTGACCCCTTAACCATGGGAATTGCATTAGTTAATGCATGATTCACCCCATTTCTGACTCTTAATTGAGTGTCCCATATGTAACACCTTTATAAGAAAAAGAAATATTTGGCCAATATTTGTTTTAGCCAATTTTGCCCATAACAAATTTTTATTTATAGCATTGATTGCAGCACTCAAATCAAGGAAGGAAGTAGAGTTGGCATCCATATGTTGAGTATTTTGATACCAAATGGGACAGGATAAAACAAGAGAAGCTTGGTATAAATTTTGGTTGAAATGTCAATTATGGAAATAAAATTTATAATTTTTTGATCTATAGGGTATCTTTCTAGAGGAATTATAATCCCAAATTTTCATCCATTTTGTATATAGCCAGTGTTATTTGTTTGAGTCAATAAACCAGACAACATAGCCACCCACCAGTCTATATTTTCTTTAAAAAATTCAGGAGGCAAAAAATCCTCCCCATGGACTTTGTTATTCTTTAATGACTGAATAAGCAGCTTAATTTCCTGTGTGGTGACTGGGGGCCATTTAGGGATAACATAAATATTCCTGCAGCTATCAGCACCCTTGACTATTTTATCTGTTTCCATTTTAGCTTTAAATAGATTGGAGTAATAAACTTCCAATTCTTTAGTTGGAATTAGAATCATGAGATAAGAGATAACAGTTTTAAGTTTAACTGATATTAATTGCTACAATGCAGCAGTATTTTTGTTTCTGGCCTCCTTTTCTAGATCTGCTAAACCCTTAGCAAAATAACATGCTTTCTTTTCAACAATTAATCACTTATAATTCCATCTACTTTCAAGCATAGATGCAAGCATTTCCTCATTATTCTGCAATCTACATAAAACCAGGATGATTTTATTTTCCTAGGCTGCTATAGCTGGGTTTTGTTGATAACCAGGGTTTGATCCAAAGGCATATTGTCTGAAAAGCGATGACAAAATCAATCTTCAATTCTGGATCACAAACCATATCTTTCAATGTTCTATCCTGACATAAAGTCAAGAAACCCTTGATGTTTACAGTCTCTACTTGATGCCATTTTAACCTCATTTACTAAGTTTAAGCTACTTATAATGCATTTATCATCCTGGGTGACTGATCTCAAACTATACTCAAATGGGCTGATATTGGCTGGTGATAATTTTCTTCTCTTACATTTAGTGTATACCTGACAACAAATGAACACTTTGATTGGAGACACAAATACAGTCTATGGGGTTGTCTAAATGGTAAAAAAACCCCCACATGGGATTCACAGGGAAACCTACCTGTCTAAATGGGATCATGCACAAATCTACACTATTCAGAAGGAGGGTGGCCCAAAATGGCAAAAACAACATTCTTTTAAAAAAAACTGTGAGGGGTTTGTGCATTCCTACTTGTTAGGACAACTGAATGATAAGCAATTTGAAGGGAAGCACAAACCTGATTGGCCGGGTGACAGTGCCCCTTTGACAACTTTTTTTAAATCATCGGTGGTGAAGAACTAATGCAAGTAAATAACTTGTGGCCGCCATCTGGAATGCAAGGCTTATGGGGGCACCTGAGGCTAACTGTGCTGATGTAAGGCCAATTCTAGCATTAAAGTTACCCATCAGGTAATACCCAATGAGAATTTATTTGACAGACCTATCCCCACTTTAGTGAATTACATTGGTGAAATGGAATAAAACTTAGATAAAGACGTGGACAAGATATTCAGTATTAATTCTGCTCTCACAAGAGATAAGAAACTGCCAAGAGACATGGTATTTTCTTTAACTCGAACAAGGACCAAAGAGAAGATCCTTCAACAAAATTACAAGGAACATTTAATGATTGCCGACAAGGAAATAATGATCTTCAAAGACATCCCAACCACAATCCTATAGCGACAAGATTATAAACTATTAACTCAGCTTTGGACCAAAAATAAAATAAACTATAAATGGGAGAGAATAGGAGTTGCATTCTCATTCAAACAGACAGACACTGTTCAAAAGACCTAAGATTTTTGTAAGAGATTTGAGAAAAGGAGAAAAGATGAAGGTAACACAATCCAAAAAGAGAAAAAGGAGAAGAGATTTAGAGGAAAGAAAGATGAGAACATGACAGATTTAAGATTAAGATGGCGTTGAAGATTGTTTCATGGAATGTTAAATGATTAAATTCTATATACAAAAGAAAAGTATTTCATTACTTAGAGAAACTAAAATTAGATACACTTTGCCTACAAGAAACCAGAAGATGATATAAGATATATGAGAAATCCAAAGCTAGATCAAATCTTCTATTCAACTACTAGTAAGAAAAAGAAAGGGACAATAGTTTACATCCACAGAAAAGACCCTATGAAAGAAGTGTTCAAAGATCCAGATGGTTACTATATTGGATTAGAAGTATCTCTGCAAAACATGAAGCTAATTGGGATTGCTGTCTATACTTTGATTGAAAAGAAAGAGAAATTCTTTCAAAAAATAAAGAACTGGAGGCTAATGATAAAGAAAATATCCTTCTGATGGGAAACTTCAATAGACATCAACCCCAAGCAAGATAGATCATCCAACAAAAAAATAATCCAACAAAAACCAGGGCAAGCTACCAAAATAATTTTTTGAACTATTGGAAAATGTAACATTAATCAACACGTGCACATTTAAACATGGGAACAGTTAAGGCTTCACATTCTATTCTGACCATCACAAATCCATGTCCAGAATAGACATGTTCCTTCTTTCAAAAGAATTACAACTGAAAGTAAAAGACATGGACACACCCCCCCAAAGTGACTTTAGACCATGAACCAATATTGTTAACACTATGTGAAACTAAAAAAGAATTAAATTGGCGATTAAATGAATCTCCATTAAAAAAATGAAAAATTTCTGGAAAAAGCTAAAAGAACCTTGAAACAATACTTTCTCAAAAACTCAGTGGTGGAAACCCCCAAGGCTGTCATCTGGGACACCAGTAAAGCAGTTATGCGCCATCATTTTATCCAAGGAGGTACAGAAATTAAAAGAAAAATTGGAAAGATATCTTAAGCTTTCCAAGGAATTAAGAAACAAAGAGGAAGAACTGAGAACAAACCCTTCCAATGAAAAGACAATCAAACAGATAAAGCTATTTCAAAAACAACTGGATTCAGATGCCACTATAGAAACTGAAAGGCAATGAAAAAAAAGAAAAATAAATTTTGACTACGTGAACAAAATAGGGAATTGTCTAGCTAACAGATTAAAAAAATGAAACCAACCAAACATTGATTGTCAAAATAAAACACAAAGAGAAGTTAATTACATGTCATGAAAAATAAAAACAAATATTTTCAGGCTATTACAAAAACTTATTTGAAGAAAAAGAACTATCAGACATAGACTGGGAGAAATTACTTTATGATAAATATTTTGAAAACAAAAAATCTACACTTCTATATTAGCTGACAGACTAAAACAAGTGCTGAATGAGATAATTAACAAGGACCTGAGTGGCTTTGTACCAGAATGACAGATTCGACATAATATGAGGATGGTATTGGATATCATAGAATACTTTGAGATACATAACAAGAAGAGGATGCAATACTTGTGGTCATCGTGAATCTTTACCAGGGTCCTCGTTATCAGAGGGAGGGGAGGAAAGTGATATTTGAGAGGCTCGCACTAGTGACGTAAGAAGGCGTTGCCAAGAGATCCCTGCCTCACTCCGAGAGCAAAAGCGGGGGAGTTTGTGATTGGACTGGGAGGCGAACATGTCTATCGACGGTAGCCCCCATCTCCTGGTTATGAGGTGGAAAATCTCGTCCAAGAGGCTCCATTCATGGGGATGACGAGACGAACTGCTGAGGGAGTCAGCAAAGGTATTGTCCATTCCCAGGATGTGAACTGCTATGGGGGTTATCTTTCTGGGAACACACCAGTTCCAGAGTTGAGAGGCCATCCTCATTAGAGGATTGGGTGCTACCTTTTTTATTTATGTAGTGGACTGTGGCTGAGTTGTTACACGTGATCTGAACTGTAGAATGGTGAATAAGATCCTTGAAGGCTTTGAGGGTGTTCAGGATCACTAGCATCTCCAAGGAATTGATGTGCAGATGGCGGAGGTGGTAGGACCAGGAGCCCTGAACCATGGAGTTGTTGCAGTGAGCACCCCACCCCTGGGGAGACACACTGAACATGAGCATGATGGTGGGCTGAGGGCATCTGAAGGACATACCTGCATGAAGGTGGGCAGGGTGACGCCACCAAAAGAGGGACAGGAGTACCAGTGGAGGCAGAAGAAGCCACTTGTTGGGAGAGTCACAATCTGGGTGGAAATTGTGAAGGAACCAAAGTTGAAGCGTGTGGCTCCTGAGTTTGGCATGAGGCACCACCATGGTGGTGAATGATATGTAACCTAGAAGGCACATGAAGAGAGCTGGTACAGCATGTTGGGACAAGATGTGGCAAATGAGGAGTCAGCGCCTCTTCCCAGGAGTCAGGGAGGAAGGCTCGGCCCATGGCAGAGCACATGACAGCCTCGATGAACGGAAGTGTTTGAGAAGGGAGAAGGTGAGAGTTCTAATTGAGGAGGAGACCAATTTCACTAGGAGCCATATGGTGATGTGGATGTGGTGAAGGGTGGCCCTGGATAGAGCTGTCAGGAGCCAGTCATCCAGGTACAGAAAAATACGGATGCCGTTGGTGCAAAGATGAGACACAGCGACCACCAACACCTTGGTGAACACCCTCGGAGCTGTTGAGAGACTGAAGGGCAGGACCTTGCACTGGTAGAGTGTGGGTCCCACAGTGAAGCACAGGAATTTCTGATTTCTTCAGTGGATGTGTATGTGGAAGTATGAGTCCTGAACATGTATAGAGGGAAACCACTCTCCCTTCCTTAGTAGGGGGAAGATGGAAGATAACGTGACCATGAAGAACTTTGTACTGCGAATGAAGCAGTTTACCTCACAGAGGTCTATGATGGGGTGGAAGGAACCATCTCTTTTCAGAAAGGTGAAGCACCAGGGAAAAAGTCCCGAAGAAGCTGCTGCTGGCGGTAGATGTTGAACAGCATTTTTGGCTAGGAGGGAATTGATTTCTTTGCAGAGGGTAGGTGATGAAGGTGTATAGAAGAAAACGCTAGAGTGAGTTGAATGAGTAAACCTGATGGTGTATCTGGAGTGGACGATGGTGCTTACCCATGTGTCTGAGGAAATGGCTTCCCAAGCTCGGACACGAACAGAAATGTCGGGGGTCTGGAGGAGGTGAGGCTGTAGGTGAGTGTGGACAAAAAAATGATGGGCCACACCCCAAAGGCAACAATGCTGTTTGTTGGATGAGCACTGTTTGGAGTGGGTGACAGATTGGTAGCATTGCTGTTTTCCAGAGTGTTGCTGGTGTTTTGGAGCAGGCTGCTGGTAGAAGGAGGCTGTCGAGGTGGACTGATAGGAGGGCTTGCACCAGTAAGGCTTGGAAGGGTGGTATTGCCACTGTTGGTGGGAAATGCCCATTTTCTTTGCTGTTGTTGAGGGCTTTAATGAGGGTAGCCATGGCCTTGTTGGTCTTGGTGTTAAAAAAGCCTTTGTTTTTGCCAGTCTTTGATCCGGTGGCGGGTATTTTCGGTGATGCTGGTGGATCGAAGCCAAGTGTAGCAGTGGAGTCCTACGACCATTGCCGTTGACTTGGCGGCAGTCGGCAGCATGGCCCGTGGCAGTGATCTGTTGCACTGCGAGCCTGTGGGCCTCCTGCTGGAAGAAAGCTGCCACATCTATATGGTCATCCGGGAGATAGGGCAAGAAGGAAGCCATCTTTTCTCAAAGTAACTGTTGATAGCCGACCATGCAGGCTTGGTAATTGGCCACACAAATCGCCAAAGAGGATGAAGAGTAGAATCGCTTGCTGAAGAGGTCCAAACAGTGACCCTGCTTGTCCGGTGGAATGGATGAGGTGGAGTGGTGGGTGGACTTAGCCTGGGCGGCCTCCAAAATTATAGAATTTGGATGAGGCTGGGAAGAGACAAAGGGCGCATCTGTGATGCACCAGTAACACATTCACATTAACTGAACAAGATTTCTTTATTGAGCAAGAGCAATGTGTGCCAGTAACATGTAAAAAGCCAAAACTGAAACTACCACAACTACCGACAATAGATAAACCCTCCCAGCATGAGAACAGTATGCAGGGAGGAAGGGACGAGATGAGAGCTGCGTCCAGGTGCTGCAGCCTTGAAGTCTCCAGAGGAGAAACATTCCCAAGCAAAAAGGCGGGTTGGCTGTAGTCCAGGGGCTGAGAGGCCCAGGCAGGGGGATCAGGCCAGGAACCAAACTCGTGTCAGGGCCTTCCATGGATTCTACTCTAATAACCCAGAATCCATGGGAGATCATGACAGTGTCCTACAAATGAATGTTGTACAGATTTTCCAGGTGATGGGGAACTGAAGCTGGCGTGGTCCAGGCATGGCAAATGACCTCCTGAAAGCTAGGCAGGAAGGGGAGCACTGCTGAGGTGTTAATAAGTTACTAAGTGACTATCGGATCCAGGGAGGAAGATGTCTGAGATTTTAGCTCCAAGTTGCACGATTTCAGCATGCAAATGATAAAGTCCATGTCCGAGTATGTTGCCAGATAAGTAATTAAATTAAATTAAAAGTCTCCCGTTGTTCATCAGGGGTTTCTGGAGAGTGGGATTATGGCATAAAGGCACCCTGGGATCCTTCCCGTTCGTCGGAGGAATCACAGGGATCAGGGGATTGATGAGGCTGCATGGAACTGGGTTCGCAAGCTAGAGAAGATAGCTTGGGGCAAGATGGTAAGGGAGCACCCGGTAGTGGAGAATTATGGTGCTATGCACTAGAGGAGCGGCAGCCATAGTGGGGCTTTTTGTTGTGTTGACAAGGGGACTTATGGTGGCAGCCCCTGTGGTCATTGCGGTGTGGACGGTGCATTGGATATGGATACTAATGTGGGTCTGGATAGGGCAAATAATAGGCCTTGGAACCATAGGTAACCAAGGGTTACCGAGGGGCCAACGAGGAGGATGAGTTAAAGTCATGTTCTTGATTGGAGCAGGATCAATGTGAGCAGAAGCAACTTCTTCGGGTCTGTAGTCGGTGCTTGACATGATGATCACATCTAGCATGGTGGTGCCTGTAATGGGAGTGAGAGGATGCCGATCTGGAGCAATGGGACCCGGACCAGTGAGAGTCTGAGTGAGAATGTGATTGTTGTTATTGGGTCTGGAGATGGGGAACAAATGAATCTCGGTCCGGTGGGGCCAAGACCAGGAAAGGCAGCGGGACTGAGATCAGTGACGGGACTGCAAGCAGGATCATTAGGACTGGGACTGGCTGGACTGTGTCTGGGAATGGCTCTGGGAGCATTGTGGCAACATGGATCTGTGGTGGGACCCAGATCGAGATTGGAGATGGGGTTCGGAGCATGCACCTGAGCCAGCAATGGACACGGAGCTAGAGTGGCCACAAGGACGATCACAGGAGTCCTGCCGGGCCCAGTCAGAGCCTTTGGGGCCGCTGTGGTTGCCAGAGATGGAGAGAGGCTTTCTCGGCAGCGGAGATGGAAGATGAAACCACCTGTTCTCATCGTGGGGATGGAACTATTTGGTGAGGCAGTATTGGATCTGGCGATGGGGCCGGCTGAGGGACCAATTGGTGGGCCTATTTCAACCAGTTCGATGGGGATGGGTCTGAAGCCTCGGTACCCGGCTGTGGTTTTTTTTGCCTTTTTTTGTCTGTCTGGAACCAGCTGGACCGGGTTCAGAGGGCGGGACCGACTGAGTGTGCGAGGCCATGGTCTGGACAGACAGAATTGAACAAGCCATACAGATAGAGTGGGAAGCGGGGTCAAGGGGCAGGTTCTTCGCAGCGATGTCCATGGCCTGGAGTGATTGCTCCCAGAGGTGGGTTCTCAGTCTGGAGAGATGATTTTTAAGGGCTTGAGTGGTAAACGCTTTACAGATCTCACAAGAAGAAAATTTGTCACCCTGGGTGAAACAAAATAGGCAGAGGTCGTGGGTGTTCAAATGGGAGATCATGCTGCCACAAGAAGGGCAGGGCTTAAATAAGGCTGAAGAGGCCACATAAGGCCAAGTTGCAAATGATTTCCAAAAACAGCAAGTCCAAAGTGGAATGCAGAGATGAAGACATTCCAAGAAGGAATACCTTCTTAAACTAAATGAATTTAAATCTCCAGGACCAGATGAACTACATCCAAGGGTATTAAAAGAGCTGGCAAATGTAATCTCAGAGCCATTGGCAATAATCTTTGAGAACTCCTGGAGAACAGGAGAAGTCCCAGCAGACTGGAGGAGGGCAAACGTTGTCCCCATCTTCAAAAAGGGGAAAGAGGATCCCAACAATTATCGCCCAGTTAGTCTGACATCAATACCAGGGAAGATTCTAGAGCAGATCATTAAACAGAGAGTCTGTGAACATTTAGAAGGCAATGCCATAATCACAAAAAGTCAGCATGGATTTCAGAGAAACAAGTCATGCCAGACTAATCTGATCTCTTTTTTTGATAAAATGACCAGCTTGGTAGATGAAAGGAACGCTGTGGATATCGTATACTTTGATTTCAGTAAGGCCTTTGACAAGGTTTCCCACGACATTCTTGCAAACAAGCTTGTAAAATGTGGGCTAGACAAGTGAACTGTTCAATGGATTTGTAATTGGTTGACCGGCCGAACCCAAAGGGTGCTCAGCAGTGGCTCCTCTTCGTCTTGGAAAGATGTGACCAGTGGGGTGCCACAAGGTTCGGTCCTGGGCCCAGTGCTATTCAACATCTTTATCAATGAATTGGATGAGGGAATTAGGGGCATATTTATCAAATTTGCAGATGACACCAAATTGGGAGGAGTAGCCAATACCCTAGAGGACAGGATCAAAATTCAAAATGACCTGGATAGACTGGAGAGCGGGGCCAAAGCTAACAAAATGAAATTCAATACGGAGAAGTATAAGGTACTGCACTTAGGGCGAAAAAATGAAATGCATAAATATAGGATGGGGGAGACCTCGCTGAATGAGACTACATGCAAAAGGGATCTAGGAGTCCTAGTAGACTACAAGTTGAACATGAGTCAACAGTGTGATGCAGCAGCTAAAAAGGCTAATGCGATTTTGGGCTGGATCAATAGAAGTATTGTGTCTAGATCAAGGGAAGTAATAGTGCCGCTCTATTCTGCCTTGGTCAGGCCTCACCTAGAATACTGTGTCCAGTTCTGGGCGTCACAATTCAAAAAGGATATTGACAAATTGGAGTATGTGCAAAGAAGGGCAACTAAAATGGTGAAAGGTCTGGAAATGATGCCTTATGAGGAGAGACTTAGGGAGCTGGGTATGTTTAGCCTGGAAAAAAGACGGTTAAGAGGCGATATGATAGCCCTGTTTAAGTATTTGAAGGAGTGTCACATTGAGGATGGAGCAGGCTTGTTTTCTGCTGCTCCAGAGACTGGAACACGGAGCAATGGATGCAAGCTCCAGGAACAGAGATTCCACCTCAACATTAGGAGGAACTTTTTGACAGAGCTGTTAGGCAGTGGAACACACTTCCTCAGAACGTGGTGGGGTCTCCTTCCTTGGGGGCATCCCTGACAGAGGCTGGATGGCCATCTGTCAGGGATGCTTTGATTAAGATTTTCCTGCGTGGCAGGGGGTTGGACTGGATGGCCCTCGTGGTCTCTTCCAACTCTGCAATTCTATGATTCTATGAAGGTCAGTAATTCAAGAAAGAAAAAAACAGTCCAGAGACAGAGTGAAGGAGGAGAGAAGCTACTCAACTAGCACATTCCGAGTGATCCGAGCAATGTATGAAAAGGAACTGAGGGCTATACATTTCCGGCACTATTGTATAGTGCCCTGGGAGGGCGGGGCTACGACCAGAAAGCTACTCAGCTCTGTAATGCTTCATGTCTGATTTGCACATGCGCAAAGATCCCAATTGTGTGAGGCACAGATATCACGAAGAAGAATTTAACAATCATGCCATCAGAAGAGCTTTATTAAAAGTATGGGTGATTCAGAAAAACAACTTTTATAGAAAAATATCCCTATGGGTTTCTCTACAAGAAGCATTCCTGGGCAGATGGAGATGCACAGACAAATGCCTTAGGTATAAAGACTTATTGAGGAAAGAACTACATGGAGACTTCTGCTTAAAATTGAGAGAAAATAAAGAAAAAATCCAATGGTTAACTGATGGAAAGATTTAAAGAGGATTTGAAAAGAGAAAGGTTTGAACAAAAAGAAAAATGAATTAGACACAATAATTTGAGGAAAAACAAAAAAGCAAATTTCAAAACTTTATAAATTACTACTCACTAGAGAACTTGAAAAGGATTTGATCAAGGACTCAATGATAAAATGGACAATTTTTTTGTTATCCTCTCGATCGTGAGGATTGGGGAAATGCCCGGAAGAAAACAAATACATTTATGGCCAGCCAAAATTTTAAATTATTTCAAAACTGCCAACAGGTGGTATCATACACCAACAAGAATTAGAAAGATTTCCAATTTGGAGAGTAACAGATGTTGGAAATGTCAAGATACACCAGGTACACTGTACCACATGTGGTGGATATGTGAGCAAGAAAAGAATTTTTGGATCAAAATACATAAGATGCTCTCAACTATACTTCAAATACAATTACCCATGAAGCCAGAATTGTATCTCCTTAATATGATCAGTATATTGTGTGTGTGTGTGTGGGGGGGGGGAATGAAAACCAACATTGAAAATTTTGCTTTATATCAGCTGCAAGACTGATCCTGGCACAAAAATGGAAAACAAAGAAAATTCCAAGTATAAATGACTGGCTAGTGAAACTAGTTGATGTGATCGAGCTGGACAATTTAACAAACAAGGTTCGGGCAAAGCCTACAAATCAATTACAAAATGATTGGTCATCAGTAATTAACTACTGGAAAGAAAACTGGGATATCTAAGAAATCTCTTTTTAGAACCAATATTAGGTAACATGTTTAAAGATTTAAATTACAGTGGAAATAGCTTCAATTAAAGTTATGATGAAAAATGAATAAATTAATTGTAAATAAATGAATTATAAATTATAAGTGGTGGAGCAAACTGGTGGGGCATTTGGGTTTTATCAGAAGATCATGTGATCTAAAATTTAAGAATCTATAGTTTGTTTTATGGAAAAACATAAGGAAGTCAATTTAAGAAGATACAGTAATTAGAACAAAAAATGAGCAGATTGTGATATGAAATGGTAAGAAAATGGGAAAAGATCACAACTGTAATTTTTTAAATTTATTTTCTTTTTAATGCAATTAAAATATTTTAAAAAATAAAGCTACCCATCAGAATAATTAGGTCATTAGAGAATTTTAAATGTAGGTTCTCCACCATTCGTTCCAACAAAACCCATATGTTGTTAGAGAGATATTGGGATTTAGCTGACGGTATACAAATTAGGATTAGGGTTGAGCCTGGGGTTTTCAACCTGGCTACAATACAATTTGGGGGACTTGCAATATCAGAAACCAAATTCAACCCAACCCAAAACTGCTACCTCCCCGCCCTCACTGCTCTTTCATTATCCTTTATTTTACATGCAGGTTCAGACCAAATTTTATAACCAGGGAGCATATTAGTATTGCTTGTAAGACTTGTTTCTTGAATGGCAATGATATCAAAATTGAATAAGAATTTTGTCAAGTTTTCACCCTGCTGTCAGGGTCTCTAGCAAGCAATATTCCAGGAAAGGAGTTTGACTGGCACACAAAGCTGGGGATAATGTGGGCTATATGAAGGTGCTTGCTGCAACAGACTAACTAGTGACAAGTTCTCTCACTGAATTCCCTGAGGGACACTATTTCATCCCATGTTATTCTGTCTTTCAGGATGCTCAAGATGAGAACTTTCTTCCAGATGTAAACAGATCAATTTATAGTTGTCAGGGCTTAACATACCCACATTTGTTCTTATGGGGTTGACAATATTTGCCAAAGGGTCCAAAGGAACATTAAGAGGAATAAAACAGCTCCCTATCTTCTAGATATCTCATAGTTTGTCAATTTGAACTGCTCAGGTCCACATACTATTCTTTTTCTTTTTTTAAGCTCAGATTTGTTACTATTAAGTTTCTGATTAGTTAATGTCTTACGACTGTATTTGCTTCAAGTAATTGTACAAGCAATCTAGCCTTCCCAGAATTTCTAATTGTGCCTTACTTGGTAAAGCCTGAAAGAAATTGAGGAGGGCAAACTTCTCTGTCAGAAACAGGTCATCTGTACACAAAACCATCTGATGCAAGAAAGGGATATATGATCTTCAAAAAGATGTTAAGACTAACCCAATCTTAAAACAAAACACCTCTGCCCTAAAAATGAAACCAGATATATTTGTGGTGCTTGAAAAAATCAACTGCAAGCACGCTCAAGCTGTCATTATGCAAATACAGTCGTCCCTTCACATTCGCGGGGGTTACATTCCACGGACCCCCGCGAATGTGAAAAATCCACAAATACTGTTTGTCCCCCTCCCCTGCCATAGCGACCATGGGGCCTCCGGAGGCCCCATAGTCGCTTTCCCCCGCCTCCCCAGGGCCTTCGCGGGGCCTCCGGAGGGTCTCCGGAGGCCCCGCGGAGGCCTTCCCGGCCCTCCCCACTCCCCCCAGGGCCTTCGCGGGGCCTCCGGAGGGTCTCCCCGCGGAGGCCTTCCCGGCCCTCCCCACTCCCCCCCAGGGCCTTCGCAGGGCCTCTGGAGGGTCTCCGGAGGCCCCGCGGAGGCCTTCCCAGCCCTCCCCAATCCACCCCCAGGGCCTTCGCGGGGCCTCCGGAGACCCTCCGGCAGCCCCGCAGAGGCTTTCCCGGCCCTCCCCACTCCCCCCCAGGGCCTTCGCAGGGCCCCCGGAGGCCCCGCGGAGGCCTTCCCAGCCCTCCCAGGGCTTTCACGGGGCCTCTGGAGGCCCCGTGTCACGGTTTTGGGGGGGCCTGGGGGGCCCTCCCAAAACCGCGAATACTCGAAACCGCGAATGTCGAGTTCGCGAATGTGGAGGGACAACTACAGGGCACCTGGCAGAACCTTGTCTAAAATATGAAGGAAATATACAGTGCACTCTGATTCGTCAAGAAAATCACTTGGTTTAGGATAATTCATGAACACCAACTTTTGAGGGATGAGCACCAGATTCCAACTAGGTCTTATACTACAGTTCATCTGCAACTCTACAGGATGAGGAGAAGCACCCATCTTGAAGGATTCTGCATTCTTCTTCCCACAAAAATCTAGGCTGTCTGCAACCTCCCAGAGGGCCTTTTCGGTAATCGCCCCCAAATTGTGGAATGACCTGCCGAACGAGATCCGTCAGATAACAACCCTGAGTAGCTTTAAAAAAGCACTAAAGACGGATCTCTTTCGGCAGGCCTTTCCTAATTAGATCCCGGCCTCAGGGGATCCTGGCTTCTTTTAGTCCGCTGGCCATTTATAGTATTTTATTGTATTTATTGTTTTTAATTGTTATTTTTTTGATCAGTTGGTTTTAATTTATAATTGTTTAATATTTTTTTATGGGGGAGGGTGGGGTGGGGGGTGTTTGGGGATTTTATCTGTATTGTATTTTAATTTTTGTAAGCCGCCCCGATTGTTTTAACAGAGGGGTGGGGTATAAATAAATTTTATTATCATTATTATTATTCTACAGTGAGTATCTTTTCTTCCTGCTGGTCTTCTGTCAATTCCAATGCCATGTCACCACTCCCATTAATCAAGGCTAAGTCTTCAGCAAAGGCTTTCTGTGGCAATGATGATTACACGTACTTTTGTGCTTTGATTTTTTTATTCTTTTTTTCTCTGGAGTGCTTTCTGGGTTGCCCTACATGGGACCACTTTCCTGGGAGAGTCAATCAAGTCAAACAATCTCTGAAGGTCTTTATTCTGGGCAAATAGGACAGATTCCCCAGCTTTCCTGACTTTTTGATATTCTTAATGTTTTTACTTTTCTTCTGCATCTTATGCCCATCCTTTTGGGCTCCTTTTTTATTCACACTCTTGAGCTTACATGAATGATCTTTTGAATGCTTATGTGACCTTCAAGTTTAACTTTGCTGTTGTCACTAAATATTTCCCTGCATATCTCTCTCCTTGGTTACACAGAATTCCATCAATATTGTCAACAGTCCATTGCTTTCCAGTACTTTTTTTAAAAAAATAAGTGATAGCTCTCTGGAATTTAAGTTGAACCATTCAACTGTTTGATCTTTGCCTTCCTCTGCTTCTTCTCCTTGGTTAGATGCTAAATTATAATTAGTTAAATAATAACTGGGGATATTTAGTCTCCAAAAAGTTTTCCCTGATCTTCCACATTTAGCTGTGTCAAAGCCTCCTCCCACTGTGAGTTCCTTACAGAATTATAAATCTCTGCCAGTGCCAATTCTTCAGCTAAATGAATTGAAGCTTTTGAATTAAGGGGCTCTCGTATGACTCCTTTCAGATCAATTGATCAATCCAAGGCTATAAGATCCAGTGGGTATCCTGCAATAGCTCACATTGCTCTCTCTGTTCATTCAGTGTCTCTCCTTCCCCATCCTGTGCAAAGTACTGAGTAATTTTAGTTTGTTTTTTGCATGGACTTGAAGGACCATTGTGTGAGTAGAGTGGGAAAGCCAACTCTTTATATGTCTTTCTGGTGATCACCATGCCATCTATTGCAGAAATATCTAGCTGAATTTAATTAATCCAATCCACTGTCTGTTACACACTCTATGAGGCAGCTTGAAGGCAAACTAGAAAACTTGATATTTACTGCTTCTCAAACAAACAATTCCCAGACAGCTTCCTCAGCAGCAAGGGTGTGTGTGATAACCTCAGCCACTCAATTAATGGTTCAGGAGTGAAGGTAAAGAACTTAAGCAATGTTGTGAAGTTATGAATGTTACGAAGTTGTTAAATAATTAGGACTATAGGCAGTAAACTGTGCTATGGTTGTAAAGCAATAAAACAAAAGAATGCTGAAACAGTAAAGTAAAATAAAGTAAAATAAATCAGCAGTTAGAACAACTGTGGAGCTCAGAGCACAATTTGATGTTTCCCTAAAATAAGCACATGCTCCCCTTTCCAGGATTTGTTGTTTTGCCTGTTAAGGAAAATGCAACATGGGACATACAGTGAAAGAAATAAAATATGTATGTGAAAGTCACAATGACTAAGCAAGAGCAATTATGAAGCTACACAGGTGAAACTGCTAATGTAATCTGGAAGGCCTGAGAGCCAAGGACAGAGGTACTGAATGCAGATTGGAAACACCTGAGAATCATTAAGTGTACAAGGTGAAATGTTGAAATACATGGGTTGGTCTTAAGCATGGGTGGAACTATGTGGACCAATCAGAATGGAAGTACACACCCACTGGGTGGAAACTAATTAGTGGGTGGTGATAAACAATGGCTATAAAATTGCAATGTTTGCCAATGTATTTTTGTGGAGTAGAGGTTGAGTAGTTTGGAGATATTGTGGAGTAGTGTGTAGAGATTGTGATTTGTTGACCATATAGTATATTTATATAGAAGAATAAAGTAGGTTTTATATAAAACTACTGAGTTGCCTGAGTGAATCCTGGAGAGTTTGGAGACACCTGGTGAAGAGTGAGAAGGCTTGGAGAGTTTGTCAGGATCTTCAGCCTATTCTCTGACACTCTGCTGCTTTGGAGGAAAGCATTAACCACTGATCTAAGCTGGTCAGCTCTGCTGCATAACAAGGTGGTGAGTTTGAGCCAGAGGTGAAGAGCTACAACTCCCATCATCCCTGACAAGGGTTATGGGCCCAGTTACTAGAGCACCCAGCATCCACAGAAGCTGAAAGTTCCAGAGAGTGGAAGAAAGCTTTGTGGATGATAGATCAGAGCAAGTTGTTTGTGCTGCACTTATAAGCCTCGTGAGTAAATCATTTTGTGTTTTGCTTAAGCCCAGACGGGTCGGCTGTGCATACTCAGAAGGACTGTGTCAAATTGAGTCACTGCACAAATCAAGATGGAATTTCTAAAGTTTAGTAAATTAAATAGAAACAACTACTCTACCTGGAAGATTTATGCCCAATCTCTACTAGTAAAGGAAGGTCTGTGGTCAACAGTTGAAACAGGGCTGGCAGCCGATGCTGATGAAGCCACTAAAGAGAGAGATAGTAAAGCAAAAGCCTGTCTTTATCTCATGCTTGAAGAAGACTTAATTAATGACGTCAGAGATAAAATGTCTGCCAAGGATGTGTGGGATACCTTGCAGAGATTACACACTCCTTCAACTGCTTTTGCAAAAATGCTATGGTCTAAAAGAATATACAGGCAAAAGATGGCTAAAGGGCAGTGTGTGATAGAACATTTAAAAATAATGCAAGATTTATTTGTGCAAGCTGAACTGAGGGGAGTGCAAATTAGCAAAGAGCAGCAATGCTACATTTTAATAGAATCGCTAGACTCTTCGTGGGACAATATAACGAACAGCCTGCAAAACCTGCAAGAAGCTGAGCTTAATAGAGACTTAATTGTGGCCAGAATACTGGAAGAGAACCAGAGAAGAATGTCTGAGCAGGGTGACTCAGCAAGCTTAAAGACTGTGCCAAAACAACAAACAACTCCTGACTGGCGAACGCAGGAGGAAGCAGCCTCTACAAGGGAGCAACGGAGGTGCTTTTATTGTAAGAAGATTGGTCATCTGCAGAGACATTGTAAACATTTTGCAGCTGAGAGACACAAGCAAGCAGAGAGCAGATGGCAGCCGCGGCAGTATCAAAAACAGTCCAGACCTCCATTTTTGAGGGGCAGTGGTAATAAAAAGGGGGTTGCAACCATGATTAAGGAAAAACAAAATGCAAATTCTAAATGGCTAGTAGATTCAGGAGCCACATCTTTGATGTGTAATGATATAAATTTATTAAGTAATAGAAAATCAGCTAATGTAAATGCTGTAGTTTTGGCTGATGGGAAAGAGCTAAGTACTGTAAAACAAATGGGTACTGTGTACATTCCAGGGCTAAAAGAGAATTTTAATGATGTCTTACATGTAAAGGAGTTAGAAAATAATTTGTTATCAGTAAGCAGATTAACAGAAAGAGACTACACAGTCATCTTTGAAAAGAACATGTGTAAGATAAAACTGAATGGGGAATTGCGTGGCATAGGTTTGAAAAAGGACAAACTTTATTATTTGGAGGACAATATTGATAGCTACAGGGTTGAAGAAGCTAATAACATAGAAAATATTCCAATCCACAAAGACTGCATACATGAGCTTCACAGAAAATTTGGCCATGCGAGCTTCAAATGTTTAAAGAATTTAATCAGTATGTGTCCAGATTTAAAAGTTACTGAATGCAAAAACCACTTAGATTGTACGGTATGTCATCAGGTAAAGGTCAGAGCTTTTCCAGTAGCTAAGAAAACAAAAAGAATTGCTCAAAGACCATTTCAGTATGTACATGCAGATGTCGCCCAAGCTAATTGCTTGTCCTTAGGGGGAAGCAAGTATTTCCTAGTAATTGTTGATAGGTATACAAGTTTTGCATTTGTGAGAATAATGAAAAACAAATCTGACGCTGGGCAAAGTTTAAAAGCATGGGTAAGAATGGTGGAAAGACAATTTGATAGCAGAGTAGGCACCATTATTACTGATAGAGGAGGAGAATTTTTAAATAATCAATTGTTTAACTGGTTTCAAAAGGTGGGAATAAGGCATGAAACTACAAACCCTGCTTGTCCTAGTGAGGATGGGTTAGCAGAGAAGAAAATACAAGATATAAAAAGAATTACTGCTTGTATGATGGCAGATGCAGGGGTGAAAGATAGTTTTTGGGCAGAAGCAACTTTGACTGCAATACATATCAGTAACAGATTGTATCATTCAGAAATTGAAGACATTCCCTACAGGGTATTGTATGGGAGAATGCCAAATTACAAGTACTTAAGGGTTTTTGGACAATTTGCTCATGTTTACACACCTGCTTGTTTCAGGAGGAAAGGAGAACCCAAAAGCAAAAGGCTTAGGTTTTTGGGGTATTCTGGAAATAGCTACAAGTTTCATTTGGGAGGAAAACAAGTGCAGTATTCTAGGTCTGCAAATTTTGAGAGACATGCTGGTTGGGACAAACTGCATGCCAATAAAGAAGTGTTTTTGAGATTAGGGAGTTCAAATGAGCCAGAAGCACAAACTGAACCAACCTCAGGAAACAGAGGGGTTTCAGTTAAGCAGGAAGCATCACCTAGCAGCAGTGGTAGTTCTTCCGATGATGAGATAGCATCTAGGCCTACTACTACTCGAATGACTGAAGACAAGAGATTTAGTCATAGAACTACAACTCCCAGTAGAGAAAGTGAGGATGAAAGAGACAGAACAGCAGATTTTATTCCCAGGCGTAGTCATAGAGTTAGAAAGCCTCCAGATAGGTTTGTTGTGACAAAGGCAAGAGCTTGTTTAGCAGTAGAAGAGCCTGAAAGTTTTGAAGAATTGGAAAGTTATTCTAGTGAAGAACAGGAAAGATGGTTTGATGCAATGGATAATGAGTTTGGTTGCCTGGTAAATAAAGATGTTTTTGAAATTGTTGACAGACCCAAAGACAAGAAAGTAATTGGTTGTAAATGGGTATACAAAAGGAAAGAAATGCCAGATGGAAGTATCAAATATAAAGCTAGGTTAGTAGCTAAGGGTTTTGCACAACAGCAGTATGAGAACTATGATAAGACATATTCTCCAACTGCAAAGCCAGAAAGTCTGAGAATGGTTCTAGCTGTGGCAGTAAAAAGGAATTTAGTTGTAGAACATTTTGATTTTGAGACAGCTTACTTGAATGCGGTTCTGAATGAAGAAATATTTATGGAACAGCCACAAGGTTTCGAAGAAAATGGTAGTCAGAGAGTATATAAATTAAAGAAAGCGTTGTATGGTTTAAAACAAAGTGCCAGAGCGTGGAATCTGTGCATCAATGATGAGCTAGTTAAGCTAGGTTACAAAAGGAGCATTGCAGATGCTTGTGTTTATACAAAAGGAGACATAGTATTAGTGATTTATGTAGATGATTTGTGCGTAGCAGCAAAGTCAAAACAGGAAATTGAGTCAGTAAAAAGAGAATTGTCTGAGAAGTTTGTTTTGAAGGACTTAGGTGTATTGAAGTCTTATTTAGGTATTTGCGTTGAATGGACAGAAGAAGGACACTGTTTATTAAGTCAGAGAAATAAAATTGAAAGACTGATTGAAAAGTGTGGATTACAGAATGCAAAAATAGTAAGAGCTCCAATGACAACTGGTTTTGTGTCTGAGGAAACAACTAGAGTGTTTGAGGACAAGATTCTCTTCAGAAGTATAATAGGATCTTTACAATTCATATCTTGCCACACCAGACCAGACATTTCTTATGCTGTAAATGTATTGTCTAGAAGGGTTAATGATCCAAAAATTGAAGACTTGACAGCGGTAAAACATTTATTGAGATATTTGAAAGGAACCTTAGATAGGAAATTGATTATAAGAAACAATAGTTCAGATCTAGATTGTTATGTAGACAGTTCATTTGCATCAGAATTAGGAGACAAGAAGTCGGTTACAGGAATGATAATTAAATATAGTGAAAGTCCAATAGTTTGGAGAAGTAGAAAACAAACTAATGTAGCGTTAAGCACAGCGGAAGCAGAATTCGCTGCTTTGAATGAGATAGTAAATGAGGTACAGTGGATTAAGCAATTGCTAAATGATTTAAATGAATGTTACAAGATACCAGTGGAAATTCTGGAAGATTCACAGTCATGCATAGCGATGGCTGAAACTGAAAATTTGAAGAACAGAACAAAATATGTTGGTGTAAGATACCAAAATGTGCGAGACATGGTTCAGAAGGGTGAAATAGAATTGAGATATATAGAAACACAACACAACATAGCAGATTTGTTCACAAAAGCATTGACAGTAGAAAAACATGAAAGGCTGACACAAATGGTTGGAATGACATTGTAAGACACATACAATATTTTATTTCGGAGGGGATTGTTAAGGAAAATGCAACATGGGACATACAGTGAAAGAAATAAAATATGTATGTGAAAGTCACAATGACTAAGCAAGAGCAATTATGAAGCTACACAGGTGAAACTGCTAATGTAATCTGGAAGGCCTGAGAGCCAAGGACAGAGGTACTGAATGCAGATTGGAAACACCTGAGAATCATTAAGTGTACAAGGTGAAATGTTGAAATACATGGGTTGGTCTTAAGCATGGGTGGAACTATGTGGACCAATCAGAATGGAAGTACACACCCACTGGGTGGAAACTAATTAGTGGGTGGTGATAAACAATGGCTATAAAATTGCAATGTTTGCCAATGTATTTTTGTGGAGTAGAGGTTGAGTAGTTTGGAGATATTGTGGAGTAGTGTGTAGAGATTGTGATTTGTTGACCATATAGTATATTTATATAGAAGAATAAAGTAGGTTTTATATAAAACTACTGAGTTGCCTGAGTGAATCCTGGAGAGTTTGGAGACACCTGGTGAAGAGTGAGAAGGCTTGGAGAGTTTGTCAGGATCTTCAGCCTATTCTCTGACACTCTGCTGCTTTGGAGGAAAGCATTAACCACTGATCTAAGCTGGTCAGCTCTGCTGCATAACAAGGTGGTGAGTTTGAGCCAGAGGTGAAGAGCTACAACTCCCATCATCCCTGACATTGCCATTATGAATCTGCCTCGTTTCTTCAATTGTCAGCTTTGTGGCACATATTTACCTGCTTCCATGAATCCTTTATGTTGAAAACAAGATGCAAAAGGGTATAAACATCCCCACCTCTAATTTTCTGAGACCAAAGAGCAAATTAGGCAGTCAGAATACAGTATAGTTAATAAAACCTAAGAGAGAAAGGACTTGGTTGAATTGTTTCATACAATCATAGAGTTGGAAGAGACCACAAGGGTCATCTAGTCCAACCCCCTGCCCTGCAGGAATCTGATTCTATAATGAAAATAATTTGGAAAGTGACAGTATATGACTCAATATTGCCATTCTATCCCCACAGATTCATTTCACATGCTGTCTACTCAGAGAAGTTTGTAAACCCGCTAAAAAGGCTTCTCTGTTCTGGTTGAACTCTGTAGTTCTGCTATTTTAGATGGGCAACTATAGTGGCATGCTTCTAACTCCATAGTATGTTTATCGCAGGGGGACCATGAAGGAGATGGTCCTTGCTGAGGGGAGTCACTGCTAAGCTAAGAGGCTGTGTCTGAAGAGGAGAAATGGTCCTTATTCTGTAGTTAAATAATGGTCTCCACCTTCCAAGGCTGCTGTTTTGAAGGGAAATTTAAAAGCAGGATGATGGTTCATGTGGCAGGCAACAGTGGTTGCAATCTCCAGGCAGCTTGACTCAATCTGTTTTACATGCCTCGTCAACTTCAGCAAGAATAAATAGTGGGGAAAACACTTCGTTAGCGAGGAGAGAGCTGTGTTTCAATGTTTCTCTTCTGAAAGAGTTCCATCAGCAGTTTTCAAATTGAGTTCCTAAAAGTGAGTATAGGTTCTTCAGAAGCTTATCAGAGGCTTCCTGCTGAGAAAAGACCAACTATGGCAAACAATCTCGAGAGAGAAAGAAGAGAGAGAGAGAGCGCTTGACATATATCCATTATTCTAGAAGAAATATACTGTTACAGAGAATGCACTGCAAACGGAAAGTCTGGGTAGGAACTGAAGGTCTCTTGGGGCAGAGCATAAGATCTCTAAGCACAGGTCTCATAATTCGTAGTACAGGGAATCCATTCAAGAAAAGACCACATATTAAAGCCTTTATGTTTGCAGGGACTGCGTACCTGGCTGAATTCACTTCTGGAGTTGTCATGACATAATGGAAGGAGGTAGTGTGCAAGAACCAGCATGTCTGAGAGCTGTTGAGATTGGGCACAGGGACAACTTAGGGAGCTGGGTATGTTTAGATGGAAAAAAGAAGATTGAGAAGTGACATGATAGCCACCTTTACATATTTGGATAGCATGCCGAGGATGAGGCAAGGTTGCTTTCTGCTTCTCCAGAGACTATCAACAAATCAAATTCAAATTAAAAAGAGAAATAAGATTCTATCAAAATATTAGAAAGAACTTCCTGGTGCTAAGAGATGTTTGACACTGAAACATACTGCTTCAGAGGGTGATGGACTCTCCTTCACTGGAGGTCTATAGAAACAGGTTGGATGGCCATCTCTAGGGAGTATTTTAGTTGTGTACTCCTACTTGGCAAGAGGTTGGGCTAGATGGCTCTTACACTTCCTTCCAACTCTGTGATTCTATGACCTAAAATTACTCTCCTCCCCACCCCCATTTCATATTTGCTGACGTTACCAAATTCAGATTAACAAACACATACATTGAAAGAAAAGTCAAAAATTAATACTAAAAGTATGCTACCCTATTTTATCAACCTTAGAACTATGATTTCAATAGTTAACTAATCTGTAACAAATAATCTTGTGAACTTACAAAGTATTCTCAGAGCCTTCAGGGCAAACCTATGATTTTGCACAATACTTTCATTTTATTGGATATTCATCCAGGAAAGAGTCTCAAATGATTTGTCTGGAGCCCTTTAAAAATACAGTTCTGATTTAAAAACATTATGAAGTCTGAGACTATAGAGTATTAAATATGAAACATCAGCTCTACAACACCAACTGCAATTTATGGGTTATACAATAAAGAACATTCTTGTGCCATGGTAATAACCCATCCCATGTGCACAAAATGCTCTTGAGATAAACTACAAAATTTTCAAGATCATTGAGTAAAGATAGGTGAGACAGGGTTTCCCTCATACACTGGGGGCATTTCTGCTCAGAGTATAAGGAAAACAGGAAACTATTTGCCAGAAAGTTGACCCATCTAGCTTAGAGGTTGGTAATTTCTGGGAGCAATTTTGATCCACTGTGGGCCACTTTACCCCTTCCCAATGAAACCACAAGTCCACTTCCAGTTTCAATCCCTGTCTCCATCTAAAAAGTCATGGAGGGGGGCACATACTATGATTTAAAAGTCAAGTGGATTGGAGGTTTCCAGGAGCATTATTCTCAATTTTTATTTAATTCCCCCTGTAGATAGAACCTGTGGAGACCATGAAAAGAGGGAGGGGGAGGAGGTGCATGCACCCTCATCTTGCCTGCCTCTCATCTAATATACTGTCAGCGATGCTACCTAGAAATACCACTGATTGGACTTGGGAATCCTTTTGTCCAAAGCATGAGCCCTAGCACTGACATACAGATCTTCATTTTCAATAAATGCAGGTGTACTGAAACCCACTTATAATATGGCAAACAAATGATCAACACAAATACATTATTCCAATAAGTATTCCTTCTCTTATGTTCATTCAAAGAGAGAATTACAAATATTCCCCCTCAATTCTAAAACTCCAGAGCAAGTAGCAGCACAGACTCATGTGGATGCTTCATCAAAGATGCTGTGCAAATGTATGTGGAACATGGGGCTCAAAAAAGAAAGCTAGTGGAGGAAGATGGCGGCGGCATGCTGACGAGTGTTTGCTGCTGCTCCGTAAACTAAAGATACTTTCCAGTTTCCGGGATTGAAGCAGCAGGTGATGGAACAGGAGGTGGCATTTGCCTGCTCTAACTGCCGTGGCTGGGAAGGGGCCATGAGCACGCACACTCATTCTGGGCACCACCAACCATGGCTGCCTGAACAGCAACGCGCACAAGGAGAACCCAGTAAACGGAGAAGGAAACTGAGCAGCCCTACCTTCAAAGAAAACAGGCAAGTAAACAAGGGAAATATTGTGGCCCACTCCATAAGAGTGGAAGAGGGGCTTGATCACCCCCTAAAGGGCAACCCGAGTACCCAGATAAGACGCAGTGAGGGCGCACTGGTGAAACCGTTGTACCATTGAAGCATTGAGAAAGTGGTAATAGTGTAATATGGGGCAATTTGGGAAAAGTGGGAGGTAGGAACGAATGCCTGTGAATTGAATATATGCAATGTGTGTGTGAGTTTGTATGTGTGACTGCCGCGGTTCTTGATACTGGTGTTCATTTCATCTTGGTTTGGGCAATAGGATCCCTTATCTACTGTCCATGCATTTTTTTTTTTTGTTTTTCCCCTGTGTCTCTTGTCTGTGTCTATTTTAGGAGGGTGGATATGGGTGCTGGAGGAAGCAATATTTGCACCCCTAGAGTTGTTTGTTGAAAAATTGTCCTGATTAAGCCCTCTTTCATAGCAGGATGGCCCAGTGGAGGGTCTTTGAAGTTAGATAAAATTTGGTGTGTGTATTTTGTAAATGTTGGTGACCCAGAACATCCAAATCAGATTTAATAAAGATCTCTGTGGATTAAGATTAAAAAAGAGATAAAGATAATGAAAACAAGCTTAGCTAAAACAGTATAAGCAGCAACAGAAATAAGTGTGAAGTAATGGTCAGAGAATTAATCAGACCAACAGATAGGAAGAAGGAGGGGGAAGTCATATGCTTGATTTATGAATGTGTAAATGTATTTTAGGTATATTTAAAGAGTGTAGATGTGGTGTCTTGCTGATCTTTATGTATGTTTGTTTTTGTTTTGTTTTGAAGACTGTGGACATTGCATACCTTGATTTCAGTAAGGCCTTTGACAAGGTTCCCCATGACATTCTTGCAAACAAGCTTGTAGAATGTGGGCTAGACAAGTTAACTGTTCAATGGATTTGTAATTGGTTGACCGGCCGAACCCAAAGGGTGCTCAGCAGTGGCTCCTCTTCGTCTTGGAAAGATGTGACCAGTGGGGTGCCACAGGGTTCTGTCCTGGGCCCAGTGCTATTCAACATCTTTATCAATGACTTAGATGAGGGAATTAGGGGCATACTTATCAAATTTGCAGATGACACCAAATTGGGAGGAGTAGCTAATACCCTAGAGGACAGGATCAAAATTCAGAATGACCTGGATAGACTGGAGAGCTGGGCCAAAGCTAACAAAATGAAATTCAATACGGAGAAATGTAAAGTACTGCATTTAGGGCGGAAAAATGAAACGCATAAATATAGGATGGGAGAGACCTGGCTGAATGAGACTACGTGCGAAAGGGATCTAGGAGTCCTAGTAGACCACAAGTTGAACATGAGCCAACAGTGTGATGCGGCAGCTAAAAAGGCCAATGCAATTTTGGGCTGTATCAATAGAAGTATAGTGTCTAGATCAAGGGAAGTAACAGTGCCACTCTATTCTGCCTTGGTCAGACCTCACTTAGAATACTGTGTCCAGTTCTGGGCACCACAATTCAGAAAGGATATTGACAAATTGGAGCGTGTCCAGAGAAGGGCAACTAAAATGGTGAAAGGTCTGGAAACAATGCCTTATGAGGAGAGACTTAGGGAGCTGGGTATGTTTAGCCTGGAAAAAAGACGGTTTAGAGGCGATATGATAGCCCTGTTTAAGTATTTGAAGGGATGTCACGCTGAGGATGGAGCAGGCTTGTTTTCTGCTGCTCCAGAGACTGGAACACGGAGCAATGGGTGCAAGCTCCAGGAACAGAGATTCCACCTCAACATGAGGAGGAACTTTTTGACAGTAAGAGCTGTTCGGCAGTGGAACGCACTCCCTCGGAGCGTGGTGGGGTCTCCTTCCTTGGAGGTCTTTAAACAGAGGCTGGATGGCCATCTGTCGGGGATGCTTTGATTGTGATTTCCTGCGTGGCAGGGGGGTTGGACTGGATGGCCCTCGTGGTCTCTTCCAACTCTGCAATTCTATGATTCTATGATAGGGCCAATGACACCCCCCACCGTACATTACACTGGAAGCGCAGCACCAGCAGCCTTATTATGAAGAAAGGAGGAGCAAGATGGCAACAGACTAATAACTCCTGAACTGTTCTCCCATCACTATCTGGTATTATCACTTCATATACTTAAAAATGCCACCCAATGACAAGAAAAGAATTCAGCTTAGCCCCAGCAATAACGCTAGAACCCAGATGAGATGAGAATTTACTGACTTTTCTCAGTGACAGCAATGGCAGCTTCTTCGCTCCCTAACACACCACAGAAATCTGAACTAAACAAAATAGCTCCTCAAAATCTAAATGTAAACTATTCTCTGGGACAGAGAGAAAACAGAGATAACTTGCTGGCAGTATATTTTACAATAACGCTACTCAGCCCTTCTATTCTTATATTGCAAAGATTAAAATGCCCAGTACTACAGATGCATCATGAGCTGACAATTAAATTCCAGCAGCTATTCAAACTCAGCCCAAGGAAAAAACAGTCTTTACCACCACCTATCTTATTTGATAAGCCAAAGGATGCTCCCTTAACTAAAGAGAAGGGATCCATGCCTGCTTGTGATCCTCATTTTACTGCCCATGCTGCACTGGTTCTTCCAGCCTCCCTACCAGAACAGACAAAGCAGAAAATACAGGAATGTGAATTCCTCCACAGAGGAAGACACAGTTACAGTCATCCCAGTCATTTAAGCAAGATATGTTACCCATTTGGCCCCTGATCTACAGGGCAACTGTCTGACTTCCAACTGACTAGCACAAGGTTCCCCTAATGAGCTGGAACTGTATAAATTGGAAAATCCACTACACCTCATATATAGAGAAGCTTCAAGAGTTTGTAGAGCTATGTGCTAACACTATGGCTTCACATATGCAAAATTGGCTAGATTGCCAACAGCAGCTATTAACCCTATTCACCACTGAAGAGAGGCGATGCATTACACAACAAGCAGGAGCAGAAAGCTTTGGCCAGAGCTCCCAAGAATCATGCTGATGCTCAAAGGAAGATGCGAGAGAGAGTGCCATCAGGGCAACCCCGCTGGGATCCTTATGAGCTGGAACAGATAAAGCGCCTCATCCAATATCAAACCCTACTATTAGAAACCATGATGGAATAAAAAAAAGCAAGTTAACATGACTGAAGTCTCAAAAGTACTAGAGGGAGCCCCTGAAGCCCCTGGAGCCTAACTTGAGTGCCTTCTAGATGCCTATCACCAGTATACCCCCTCAACCCTGAATAACGTGAGGATGGTTAACATGACTTTTGTAATCCAGAAGGCATAGTGCATGTGAACAGAAGGTGTAGAGTATGTGAATAGAGATGAGAAAGAGAAGTGAGAGAAGGACTGGAAAATAGACAAGAAGCTGGAGTTTCTTGCAGCAGCACTGGTGGAGCAGTGTAAAAAAGACATGGAGATGTGGAGATGTGGAGATGAAAGAAAAAGCCTGGAAGAGGCAGAGAAGGAATCAATGTGCCTGGTGTGGACAAGAAGGGAGCGTGAATACAAAAGACCAGATGGAAGAAGAAGAGAGAGACTGAAATGGAAGAGGGAGGAGACAACTGGCAGACGAAAACACAAGCAGAGGTATTTGCAGAGGCTCCTTTCATCAGAATGACAGAAGCAGAGCTCATTGAATATAACAGACTGGGCACCCTAACTAAATGCAGTGGACTTTACGTTGTGCATATCATCTTCAGAGTTCCAGACAAGTGGAGAGGATGAATCAAACTATCAAAACTCATTTGGCTAAGCTGTGCCAGGAAACCAAGCAAAAGTGGACAGAAAATACTGCCCTTGGCCCTTTTTAGGATTCATTATACCCCACATAAGACTGCTGGCTTGTCCCCATTTGAATTAAGGTATGGTAGGTCACCCCAGATTTTGGTTGGGATAAGGGGGGAACATACAAGAGTTAGTAAATGTTAGTTTGCAACAAGAGGTGCAAATGCTAGATAATGTATTGCAAGCCCAATGCTGATATGTGTTAGAAAACCATTCCTATTACAGAAGTTCATCCATTCCAACCAGGAAATGAGGTATGGGTTAAAGACTGGGAAAAAGACTCTTTGACTCCCCATTGGAAAGGCCCTATAATTGTCATCCTTTCCACCCCTACAGTAGTAAAAATAGCTGGTATTAAACCCTGGATACATTGGACCCAAGTTAAGAGGGCAAAAGGGGGGTGGACAGTGGCTGGTAATCCTAATAACCCTTTATAGATCACTCTGAGGCGGCAGCACGAAGATTCAAGCTAGGTTCTACGCCACACACACCTGGAAGCTGTGTGGTTTGTACAACCAGACTTGCAACTGGAGAGGAAAGAAGACGGAACTAAGCCCTACTGCCGCTAACCAGTGGAAATAGCGGCCCCGCGTATGGCTAGATTCCATAGAACTATGAATGCTATCATACTTTGTGTTTATTTCCTTGGGATGGGAATTGTATTTGGGGAAAGCTCAATTCTGGGTGATGGGTTCTTCTCACAACGTATGGCTGATAACTATTGGGTGCATCTTGCTAATATCTCAGGAGTAGACCATTTTTGTTTGCCTAGTGATTTACCTGCTAATCGTTTAATAAGTACCTGTCTTGTACCTGTATGTCATCACCCCGAGGTAATACGCAATCACACAATGTTTGCCCATGCTAATTTTCATATAAATAGGACCTATTCCCAGAGCCATCATTGGGGTACAGTGTCAGGAACTTTACCCCCTACTGAATTTGCTTTGCGCACCCCTACAGGGGCTGCCATAAATGCTACATGTGCTAGGATGCTTAACTGTTCTAAATATACCAAATGATGTAAAGCCCCCTCCTTCCATTGTAGCTCTGTTCAAAACATTTCTTTTTATTTTGCCCATATACTCTTTCCCCATGGCTGGTTTTGGACTTGTGGTTCTCACACAGGGCCTTATATCCCTGCTAATTTGTCAGATAGTCATCTATGTTGTCTAAGTCGTTTAGTTTCTGTACTTCCACCCTGGCCAGCACGAGCCCATCGTCACTCTAGGGCCTTATAACTTGCTGAGGACTGCAATAACCATTTGCATCTTTTCTCTGATGGGGAAATGTTAGCCCTATCTATATCTTTAGTTGGAGTCCCAGGTCTGGCCTTATATGATGACATGGAAATTAATAGATTGGCATGTGCTCTAATTAAAAATATCAATGCAACTTCCCGTGCTTTAGCCCTGTTAAATAAGGAACAGCGTGAACTGCAAAATGCTATCTTAGAAAACTGAACTGGCATAGACTATCACTTTCTGCTTCATCATTTAGGCTGTGAAACTCACCACAAATTGTGTTGTTTTAATTTAACTGATAATAGCCATGCTGTCAGTGTTCAAATTGCTACTCTACATAACATTGTATCCAAAATATAGCAAAATATAAATACGTGGTTTGATTGGCTCACTAATTGGCTTCCTAATTCCAGTTGGCTCAAAGGATTGTTTTTTCATGGTTTCACTAGTAATATTAACTATGCTTCTGCTATGTTTCTGTATTCCATGCTTGTTTCAATGTTTGGTTAATGTTTTTCAAAGAACTGCTAGTAGAACAGCTGCATTTTATGCTTTGATGGCTTAAATAGGGATTTACTTGTGTGAAATATATTAATTATCTTTGAAATTAATCATTTAATTTAAAGGGGGGAATGTGGTAGCCATTTGCATTCTAATGTCTATTTGCTGAATGCTGTTACTTACAATTACTATTTGGGGTCAGACTAGATAGCCCATGAGACTCTAGAAGTCTGCAAAGTCTTTTCAATGTTCCTTACTAATCAACCCTATGTTCCAGAAACATATGATAAGCTGAGGTAAACAAATTCTTTCTATAATAACGGTCAAACTGTACCTAAATGTTCCTAAGCTATTTTGCCTTGTACTTTCTGAACTATCAACAATTGTTGCAGAGAAATTGCTGACAACAAAGAGAAGGAGGAGGGAATTAAACTATATAAAGGTTTTCTGTAGTCATGACTCGGGGTTCTGACTCTTTGGAAGATATTCCAGTCAGGCCCACCGGTGTAATAAAACTCACTTTCCAATCCGTGGGTCTGCTGTTCCATGATTTTGGAAAAATTTGATACACTGGAATCCAGCTAAGCCAGGGAAACCTCAACAGTTCCTCCAGAAATTAAAACAAACAAACAAACAAACAAACAAACAAAAACCACCATAAAACAACATTCTGTAAAGGTCACCTCGTACCTGGAACGTGTGCGCCTCCTGCTCATTCCTGGACTGTTGGTAACACGATATGCTGTAGGGACGCTTCTTTCTTCTCTACGCCTTTCAGGTGTGTGTGCCCTTCTCCTTGGTGATCTTGATCGAGATCTGAATAAGAGATGGGGCAATATATGTTAATCTTGACATTGAAGAGTTGCGTATTAGTTTCGTTATCTGACATCAATGAGTAATTGTCTCCAAGCCTCATTATAAAATGTGTCACTGTTATATCATAAATGCTTAAGAAATAATGAGCAAAATATTGTTCACTAGATATATTGTCAGATTCCTGAGGATCCCTTAAACATACACACACACTTCACGGATGTGCTTTGGCTTCCTGATGCTTTTGATTTCAAAGGAGCATACACTGTAAGATCATTACAATAATTAAATAGGTGTGTGAAAGATCAGCATAAGCTGAACAAATTTGCACATAAAAATCCTTTAAGAATTCAAGTTCTCTGGCTTTTCTTTGCAAACGAAGATTCAGAAAGGACTCATCCCACGCTTTCTGCAAGCATGCTGATGACTAAAAAGGCCAATCCGAGATAAACAAGTCCGGTTGCAAAAAGCACAGCAGAAGGGCTCCTTGGGTGATGTTTTTGGGTTGTGATTCTTTCTGCGTTGTCATTTCTCTTCAAGACTTGTTTGTCGTGAGTTCTCAAATAAGGCTGCAGCATTGTGGATAGTGCGTCTCCATGCCTCCCGATGTGAGGCCAGGGCGGACTACTGTTGGTGATCAATTTGGCCGAGCCTGAGATGTTGTTTCAGGGAGTCTTTGTATCGCTTTTTTGGAGCGCCCCTCTTACGCTGAGGGCAACTTATATTTTAGAAGACAAATGGTACAAAATAGAACTGATGTATGAAGATGGAGGATGGTGGTAGTAGCCAGGCAAGTGGGAAAGCATGGGGAGAGAAGAATGATTACAGCTAAACTGATCAAAAACTGTACCTTCAGGGAATAGACAAAACACAAAAGTTGTCTGTGAAGCTGAATGACGTGTTGATTTTAGCTCAGCCTTTTCAATTTGCCAATTGTAACTAGTAGTCCATAAACAGAATGAATAAGTAGCCCATAATCAGATGAATCTTTATACAAAAAGTGCAGGTGAGAAAAGGACAGGTTGCTTACCTGTAACCATAGATCTTCGAGTGGTCTGTGAATTCACACAGTGGGTAACTCCTGCGCCTGCACAGATCACTCGGAACACTCTAGAATTGCTAGGCAGAACATGTTTTGCAACATTTTGGCATAACTCTGCCCATCCTAGCGGTCCCTTTAAAGGCGCTCCTGCCTAATTCCCCTCAGTTCATTTAAGGACACCGCAAGTAGCAGCATCAGGAACATTAAGGATACATATATCATACCAGGACATAGAAGGGAGGATGGTCGGGTCTGTGTGAATTCACAGAAGACCACTCGAAGATCTATGGTTACAGGTAAGCAATCTGTCCTTCTTCGTGGTCTCTGTCAAGGATCGGATGGAAGCTGCCATCCTTCTTGATGATGAGGAAGCACCTCGAGAAGAAGCAGAGGTGATGATGTTCTAGATCCACAGGTTTGATGGCCCCTTTTTGTAGCAGCATCAGCACATCCTCAAGAAGGGGAGGGCGGTGTTGTTTGGATCTGGCCTGTTGTTGGAAGTGTCTCAAACTCAATTGAGTAACGGACGATGTGAAGCACCCAGTGGTCTGATGTTATCGTCGACCAGGTGTCCAGGAACATCGACAGGCAGTTTCCAAACATTGGATTCTAAAGGAGGAAGAAAATAAGGTGACTAGATACTCAAAATCGGCTCCGTCCTTGGTCTTTTGCTCTATGCTTGGTTGGAAAATGGTACTGGGAGGTAGAGGCTTGGCTCCTCACCGAGGATGCCGACAAAGCCGGTTGCTGGTATTGAGTATGCCTGGATGGTTGAGATGCCTCCACTACAACTGAATTTGGGTGAGGGTGCTTCCACAGCCAGTCAATGTCTCCAAAGTGGTCGATACGCTTCGACATTGACGGGATGAAGGATGGGTTCGCCCACGAGCCCTGCGTAAGCTTTAACAGCAAAGGAAGCACAGGAAGGTTGGCGACAGGAGGGGCCCGGGATTTGATCCAATGATAGATGGGATCCACCAGATTGGATTCCTTCTCTGGAATCTTCAAATCCAGGGCATGGGACATCCTCACAACAGGTTCAGCAAAGGTACAAACATCGTCAGTGGGCGACAAAGAATCTTCGACCAACAGGCCAGCCGGTGGAGAAGGAGCGTGCGGTACATATGAGATGGAGGAGGACAACGAAACTGAGGACGACGATGGCAAAGGGCTACGAGGTCAATGATGCAGCAAAGTAATCTGTATCGGAGGCGTTGGTGGTACCGGAGGCAGAGGACGAGGCTCGGGCTGCACCAGGGACACTTGAATCCCTGTAGTTTCCATGAGAGGCTTGACAGGTCAAAAGGCTTCAGACGAAGTTTTCTACAGCCTATGAAAGGAAATGTGCTGCAGTGAATAGTAGTGCACGTATCCAGTGTCTGAACCCGAACCAAACTAAGAATGATGGGTGTACGAGAAGTGAGGAGACAGGGTTGGAGCCCTTCCAGTCACCTCCTGAGAATGGTCTCGGCATCAACGTATATAGTCTCCTTACCGAGGAGTTCATCCCATGAATCTATAAGCACTGGGGACTAAGCCTGAGTAGTCGGGCAAGGCTGCAGTTCTTCAGAGACGTTGCCTACCTTCACCTGCACAATCTCCAAGGAAGGAGTCAGAGTCACCTCTGGAGAGTGGGAATGGCTTCGAGCTTGAGCCTCCATCTCTGTCACCTGGGCCAGTACAGGTGTAGGAACGGACTCTGCCAGTACTGCAACGGTCTCTGATGGTTGTGGCTGTGTCACAGGCTCAGACGCCACGGCAGCCACCGCAGTGGATCTTCGGTGCTCAGATGGGTGAGAAGAAGTACGCTTCTCCTCTTTCTTCAGCTTGTCCTGTTAGGATGAAGCTGAGGAGTCCCGCTCCCTACTGGTGCCTTATGGCTTCGACGATTCTCGGTCCCAAGCAAATGTGGAGGGCCTCAGATCACAGTCCTGTGACGGTCCTGATGCGGTCAAATATTTGTGAGATCACGGCACGGCCTCCGGGGCTGAAGCCACTGATTGACATCGGGACGGGCTGGAGGATTGATGCTGGCGCTTGGCAGTCAGTCTTACCGATGGGGACCGACCCCTCTTTTGATGCTAGACAGCCGAAGTTAGGGAAGCCGAAATAGAGGCAGATGAAACTCATGGAAACGTCTTCTCGTATAGAAATTACTTGAGGAGAGAAGAACGTTGCTTACGAGCTTGAGGTATGAAGGCCCTACAGTGAAAACAAGCATCCACTAGAAAGGGAAATAGAATTATTGGAAAATAAATATATATTAAACAAGGAAAAACAAACTTATATTGAGTTATAAGCAAAGAGGGAGGAATTGGATAAAATGGAAGTAGACGAAGTACAGGCAAATTTAATTTATTTAAGAAGGGAGTATTTTGAATTTAGTAATAAAAATTCAAAACTGTTGGCTAGATCCACACAGAAGAAGAAAATGGAAAATATGATAAATGGGATTAGAGATAAAAGAGGTAAAATGTGTAGAACAATGAAGGAAAAACTAACAATTTTTGAGGAGATTTATAAAGACCTGTACCAGTCAGGGAATAAATCAGTGGAACAAATAGAAAAATATGTAGGGGAAAATTGGAAGATTAAAATAGAAGAGGATGATAGGGATTTATTAGAAAAACCAATTACGAAAATGGAAGTAGAGGAAGCAATAAACAATTTAAAAAGCGGGAAAGCTCCAGGAATGGATGGGTTAGGACCAGATTATTATAAAGTATTTAAAAAGAAGTTGATACCTAAATTATTAGAATTATATAATAATATAATAATGGGAGACAAAGTCCCTTCATCATGGCAACAATCATTGATAATATTGATACCAAAGCCAGATAAGGATTTGTTGGACCCTGGATCATACAGGCCTATATCATTGATAAATCAAGGTGCAAAGTTATTATCAGCAATAATGGCAAAGAGAATGAATAGTTGTATGTATAAATATATATTAAAGGACCAATGTGGATTTGTGAAAGGAAGACAAATGTCAAATTTAATAGGAAGGGTATTAAATAGAGCACATATAATTGGCAAAACAAAAGTAAAAGCAGGGATATTGCATACCTTGATTTCAGTAAGGCCTTTGACAAGGTTCGCCATGACATTCTTGCAAACAAGCTTGTAGAATGTGGGCTAGACAAGTTAACTGTTCAATGGATTTGTAATTGGTTGACCGGCCGAACCCAAAGGGTGCTCAGCAGTGGCTCCTCTTCGTCTTGGAAAGATGTGACCAGTGGGGTGCCACAGGGTTCTGTCCTGGGCCCAGTGCTATTCAACATCTTTATCAATGACTTAGATGAGGGAATTAGGGGCATACTTATCAAATTTGCAGATGACACCAAATTGGGAGGAGTAGCTAATACCCTAGAGGACAGGATCAAAATTCAGAATGACCTGGATAGACTGGAGAGCTGGGCCAAAGCTAACAAAATGAAATTCAATACGGAGAAATGTAAAGTACTGCATTTAGGGCGGAAAAATGAAACGCATAAATATAGGATGGGAGAGACCTGGCTGAATGAGACTACGTGCGAAAGGGATCTAGGAGTCCTAGTAGACCACAAGTTGAACATGAGCCAACAGTGTGATGCAGCAGCTAAAAAGGCCAATGCAATTTTGGGCTGTATCAATAGAAGTATAGTGTCTAGATCAA
Source organism: Gambelia wislizenii (assembly GCA_030847615.1). Taxonomy (NCBI): domain Eukaryota; kingdom Metazoa; phylum Chordata; class Lepidosauria; order Squamata; family Crotaphytidae; genus Gambelia; species Gambelia wislizenii. Next base: position 13,408,720 of record JAUMIR010000013.1, read on the forward strand.
GGGAAGTAATAGTGCCACTCTATTCTGCCTTGGTCAGACCTCACTTAGAATACTGTGTCCAGTTCTGGGCACCACAATTCAGAAAGGATATTGACAAATTGGAGCGTGTCCAGAGAAGGGCAACTAAAATGGTGAAAGGTCTGGAAACAATGCCTTATGAGGAGAGACTTAGGGAGCTGGGTATGTTTAGCCTGGAAAAAAGACGATTTAGAGGCGATATGATAGCCCTGTTTAAGTATTTGAAGGGATGTCACGCTGAGGATGGAGCAGGCTTGTTTTCTGCTGCTCCAGAGACTGGAACACAGAGCAATGGGTGCAAGCTCCAGGAACAGAGATTCCACCTCAACATTAGGAGGAACTTTTTGACAGTAAGAGCTGTTCGGCAGTGGAACGCACTCCCTCGGAGCGTGGTGGGGTCTCCTTCCTTGGAGGTCTTTAAACAGAGGCTGGATGGCCATCTGTCGGGGCTTTGATTGTGATTTCCTGCGTGGCAGGGGGGTTGGACTGGATGGCCCTCGTGGTCTCTTCCAACTCTGCAATTCTATGATTCTATGATATTAGCATTAGATATATTTAAAGCATTTGACTGTGTGGAATGGCCAACACTAAAAATAATATTGAAAGAATTTGGAATGGGGAAGAGGTTTAGAGGATTAATAGATAAATTGTATTCCCATAATACAGCTATAGTGATGGTTAATGATGGAATAACAAGAGAAATACAAATAACGAGAGGAACAAGACAAGGTTGCCCACTTTCTCCAATATTGTTTGCAATGGTAATAGAAATTCTAGCAAATGTGATAAGAAATGATAATAGTATAGAAGGAATTGGAGTAGAAACAAAACATACGATAAGCTTGTTTGCTGACGATACATTGTTAACAATTAAGGAACTGATTAACGGAATAGAAAAAAAATTAAAGAACATTTAAAAGTATTTGGGGAGATGACAGGCTTACGGCTTAATTGGAATAAATCAGATATGATGTTGTTTAACTATACTAAGGAAGAAGAAAATATATTTGTAAAAGAGAAAAAATTAGAAGTAAGATTAAAAAGTGCATGGCTGGCATGCTATGAAGGCTATCCATTCTTCTAGCCATGGTAGTAATTCCTCTCCATCAATGACGAGAGGGGGCATAGGGGGATGTGGCTCCCATCACTCACACTTTGGTGCTCCTCCATGTCCACCATGCAGGTCTTGCAGTCCGACCTGGCACCCAGGTCCCCATCATGAGCCCTGCCCAGTGTCCCTGCACTCTCCTGGCTTAACAGGGATCCCCCGGAGGGGTCTGAGAAGCCCTGTTTCTCGCCCTGAACGGATTCATTCTCCCTTCTAGTTTCCTCATCTGAGGAGAGTTCAGGGCTCTGCTTCCACAGCACCGCTAGGTTTGCCGTCCCCCAAGGGGAAAGGTCAAGAAAGGCTGAGCAGATGGATGACAGACCACCGGAGGGAAGGAGAGAGGGAAAAGCAGCAGAAATAGCACAGAAGAAAAGTCTGTCGGAGCTCCTTTGCCCTGCTTCATTCTCTGTGCAAGGCAGGACAAAACTAGGGAATGGGGGATGGCTCCTGTCTTTGGCTTTCTATTTGCTGTTTGCCGTGCCTGTTAACTCGCATGGGAGGATCCAACCCAGCATAAAGGAGTACCTCCCCACTCTGCTGGAGGAGAGACTCCATTACACTCTAAGGCAGTGTATTCCACTGCTGAACAGCTCTTACTGTCAGGAAGTTCTTCCTAATGTTTATGTGTTTATGTCTCCTGGGTAGAATTTTTCAGGGGAGTAATCCTTACAATTTTGTAAAGTAAGTCTGCATTATAATCCTGCTATTACTGTTTTTAGGCCTATAGGGAGATGAGAATAAAGGGGCTTGTATGAGTCATATAATAAGTTCACAGTAACTTTGGTGGGGGCTAATTGTAAAATGGCACACCTTGCTTCCCAGCACTGCATAAGCCTCACCCCCAATCAATGACTGGTTGCAGCTCTCCTAATGTATTTTTGTAGTGAACATAGCAAGAATAAAACCTATGTATTTGCTTCAAACATTATGGTTTTAAGGGGTATGCTGTGTCTATATCTGTAATGTGAATCTGATCAAAATGAAAACAGGCTCATAGGGAGGGGCTTTTTAGGAGAAGGAAGATGAGCATATTTGAATTTCTGATGATAGCACCCATTCACAAAACCCACCTTGAATGCCGGACAGTTCTATAGGCAGTTGGAAGAGAATGCTTCGCTTTTGAATGTGATCGAGACCTGGACTTAGATGATGAGTGATACTTGGAAGAAGGCGACCGAGATCTTGACCTAGATCTTTTCTTGTGTTTCTTTTTTTTCTTTTCCTTCTCTTCTTCTCTGGGGATATCTTTGCTTTTGCTTGAAGGACTTTCAGGCATCTTTGCTTCCAAGGTTGGCACTGTCCTAATGCCAGTCAACAGAGTGCAGGACATGTTACTGACCGTCTGAAAGTAAAAGAGCCTGATGTTAGCTTTGTGTATATTGGATTTAAAATCTCAGTAGGGAAGTCTAAGTTATTATCCAAGCACCCTTCTAGAGTTGCTTGATGGTCTTTGTTAAGTTATTAACCTGTCTCCAATCTGTAGAAAGAGAATACTAAAGATTATTCTCTTCCATGGCTGCTTGGAAAATGCATACAAAATATACATTTTGCTATTCGAAAGGAATTCACTGTCAGTCCAAAATTATTTCAACATAAAAGATGTGGACTCCCATCTTCGTCAGGACAAGTCAATGTGAAACAATTTGACCTATCAAACTGCTATGACCAACAGAGAATGGGGTCTCTCTGTTAGCAATACACCCTATCATATTTAATTTCCCACTCCTAGCTGAAGACCTTTTAAAACAGATACAGATAGACAATTTCTAAGCAGAAATTGAACATACTATCTGATAGTGTGAATCCATAAGTGCTCCAAAGTAAGGTGAGTCACACCAGCTTAGTACCTTTACTAGAAATACGTCTTGCTAATATTTCTCCTAAGAAAATGTTTCCATCTGTCGGCCATATTAAAAAAAACCATTACACAAGGGTTTCAAAAATCATTTGCCAGTCGTTTCAACATTTACCTGTGTGAGCCAAGGAAAACTTGATTCAGTTACTTTAAGATGGAAAGTATTAGATGCCACAGTGCACTGGAAAACTGAAGTGACCTTATACAAGTAAGCTGACAGGTTTTGTTATGACAGAGCCAGCATTAATTTGAAAGTCTAAGGTACTGTACTGTATTACTGTGAGGTAGTACAATAGTTTTCATCTCTTTGAAACCCATGTCCCATCTTTAACTCCATCCTACAACATCCCACTTTATGTTTTTTTTTTTTAAATCTGTAGATATACCCACTCCTTTTTTTAAAAAAAGAACCTGATTGGCTAGCTTGAAAGCACTTTAACAGTTGAGCATAAGAGGGTGGTGCAAGTACCCTGTCAGACAAGAATGACAAGATGCATCTACTGCATTTGTCTCTTCACAACTCAATGATTTACATTTCAACAGTTACTTCTCACTTTTCTGTCAAAGAAAGTGCTCAAAATTATTCATTTATCTGCAGTAGCAGTCTAAGACTTAGAAATCTCAGACAATCTTTTTTAGAGCTTGAGCTGACACAATAATGCTTTACTCTACTTTAAGTGCCTCTGCATGTAGCAGCTCTATTTTACATTCTGGTGTTGCTGATAATCCTTCTTACATCCAAGAATACACTAAATTCAAATGTTAATTTTCACAATCACTGCATATTTACAGTTGCCCCTCCACATTCATGGCTTTGACTTTTGCAGTTCTGTTTATTCACGGAATTTCCTCCTCCCCCTCCTGGGAACATGTGGCCTTCATTCCCTGGGGGAGGGGTGAGCCAAAGCCCATGAAAGCCACCGCTATTGCCACCAAGAAGCCTCATTTTAAAGGCACGGGGGGGGGGGAGAGAAGAGACTTTGCCTGCCCACCACTTATCTCCAGGCTCAAGACCCGATGGGTGCTGTGGTGGATCAGGTCTTGAGAGAAGGGGAAATCAGGTGGAGAGGCTCTGCCTGTCCACCCCTTTCCCCCTCACTCAAGACCTGATGGGCGCTGCGGTGGATCGGGCCTTGAGCAAAGGGAAAACCGGGTGGAGAGGCTCTGCCTATCCATCCGTTTCCCCCTCGCTCAAGACCTAATAGGCGCTGTGGTGGAACACAAGTAGCACAAATAGCTTCATCTTTAGAAGGTAATGTGAATTCTTTTCCCAACTTCAAAATTAGGTTTTCAGACACCATTCACATTCAGATGGGTATAAGCATAAAAGCTGAACACATGGTACTGTAAAATTTAGGATATTTTTTAGAACATTTGGTTCATTTTGAAAAGGGGTTAACTGATGGATAAAAGTTAGCATTATTTTCACTAAGTTCAGAATTGGAGAAAAACCATGCACAGTTGACGCATCAACTGGAAAAATAAAATACAGTCATCCCTTCGCGGGGGTTAGGTTCCCCAGACCCCCGCGAATGTGAAAAATCCATGAATAACAATTGCCCTCCCCCACCCCGCCAAAGCGACCACAGGGCCTCGGGAGGCCCTATAGTCGCTTTCCCCTGCCTCCCCCTCCCTCCCCAGGCCTTCATGGGGCCTCCGGAGCGTCTCCGAAGGTCCCTTGAAGGCCTCCCCGGCCCTCCCCACTCCCTCCACAGTCCTTCATGGGGCCTACGGAGCATCTCCGGAGGCCCCAGGACCGCCTCCCCAGCCCTCCCCACCCCTTCCCCAGGCCTTCATGGTGCCTCCGGAGCATCTCCGGAGCATCTCCGGAGGCCCCATGATCGCCTCCCCAGCCCTCCCCACCCCCTCCCCAGGCCTTCATGGTGCCTCCGGAGCGTCTCCGGAGGCCCCATGATCGCCTCCCCAGCCCCCCCACCCCCTCCCCAGGCCTTCATGGGACCTCCGGAGCGTCTCCGGAGGCCCCATGATAGCCTCCCCAGCCCTTCCCCAGGCCTTCATGGGGCCTCCGGAGCATCTCCGGGGGCCCCGTGAAGGCCTCCCCAGCCCTCCCCTCCCTCCCAAGGCCTTCGCGGGGCCTCCGGAGGGTCTCCAAAGGCCCCGCGGAGGCCTTCCCAGCCCTCCCCGCTCCCTTCCAAGGCTTTCGCGGGGCCTCTCAGGGTCCCGCGGAGGCCTCCCTGGTGCTCCCCAAGGCCCCACGGAGGCCTCCCCGACCCTCCACCCTCCCTCCCAAGGCCTTCGCGAGGCCTCCAGAGGGTCTCCGAAGGCCCCGCGGAGGCCTCCCCAGCCCTCCCAAGGCCTTTGCGGGGCCTCGCAGGGCCCTGCGGAGACCTCCCTGGTGCTCCCGAAGGTCTTTGTGGGGCCTCACAAGGCCCCCCAGAGGCCTCCCTGGCCCTCCCCCTCCCTTCCAAGGCCTTCGCGGGGCTTCCGGAGGGTCTCCGAAGGCCCCGTGGAGTCATCCCTGGCACTCCCCGCTCCCTCCCAGGGGCCCCGTGTTGCGGGTTTTTTTGGGGGGGCCCTCCCAAAACCGCGAATAATCAAAACTGCGAATGTCAAGTTCGCGAATGTGGAGGGGCAACTGTATATACCAAGTTGCCTTTTATTAAGTTAGGCCATTACTCTTACCTAAATTAGTATCGACAACACTGACTGGCAGCAGCCCTCCACGGTTTCAAGTGGTCTTTTGCTAGCTCAACCAGGAGATGTGAAGGATTGAAATGTTGGTATTTAAACAAAGTCTATGTTTTACCACTGAGCTACAGAGCTCCTCTGCCTCCATATGTTCAGATATTTGATGTTCAGTAAAACCAAAATATGTTAAATTTACATAATTGGCTTCTTCAGATCAAGTCAAATGTCACAAAAATCATCAAAATTTTGGTAAGGGTTTATTACTACCAGCCAGCCAGCCAGCCAAAAGGTCTCCAAGCCTGCAGCAGCCTCTTCTCCCCACTCCACCGGGCCAGAAGGCTGTAGTGGGCCGTGAGGACATTTGGCAGCAGAGCAGTAGCAAGAGGGGGTGTGGCCAGGAGTGTCTGGCCTTTTAAGCCACTCCCACACCCCTCAGGAACACCAGGCAGCCAGAAGGATGCTCTCATTTACTCAATAAACAAAGCTTTATTCAGCAAGGACATGTGTATCATAAACATGGCCAAAGCCGAAACTGAACACAACACAACCCCATCCCCAGATAAAACCTCACAGCATGAGAACGGCACGCAGGGAGGTTTCTGGCACCCCGACAACTCCCAGGTGGCTGACCTTGAGCTGTCTTGGAGAACAGCGTTCCCAGGTCGAAAGGGCGGGCTGGCCCATGCCCAAGAGCTGAGAGGCCCACTCAAGGGAAACAGGCCCAACCCTTTACCAACTTCATGTCAGGATGCTCCATGAAGTCTGAATAACATGGAGACTTCATGGATGAGCCTGACAGCTGGCATTTTAAGCCACTCCCACACCCCTTAGGAACACCAGCCAGTCAGCCAGAAGGTCTCCAAGCCTGCAGCAGCCTCTTCTCCCCACTACACTGGGCCAGAAGGCTGTAGTGGGCCCTGAGGACTTTGGCAGCAGGGCAGCAGCGAGACGGGGTGTGGTCAGGAGTGGCTGCTGTTTTAAGTCACTCCCACACACCCCAGGAATACTAGCCAGCCAGCCAGAAAGACCCAAGCCTGCAATCAGAGTCAGCTGAGACCAGGAATGGACTGGGGGTAGAAATTGGAGTTGTTCTGGGGAAAGGGAGGTATGGTCGGAACAGAGTGAACAGATGTTACGAAAGAAGGCGGGATCACTGTTTGTTAGCTATCCCACCTTCAGTTCAACCTGTTTTCCGGAATGGATTGGAAAGCATTCCAATCATTCAACAGAACCTTATTTTGCTCCTCTGCAATGCCAGGTCAGTTAAGAAAAAAACTCACATTATTTATGATCTTTTTTTGGATGAGGATGCCGACCTGGCTTGCTTCACAGAAACCTGGCTGGGAGAGGATAGTGCTGTCACGTGGACGCAGGCCCTCCTAGCCGGGTATTCTGTCAGTGAGCAAGTGGGGGGAAGTGGGCGGGGGGGCGGAGTGGCTCTGGTTTATAAGAATAATCTGACTTTGACCAGGATACCTGCCCGAAACACAGTCCACTTCAAGTGTATGTACCTTAGCTTGAGGACCAGGGATAATTTGGGGATTCTGCTAGTATACTGACCACCCCGTTGTCTAGCAGACTCCCTAACCGAGCTGACATAGCTGGTCTCAGATTTGCTGTTGCAGGCGCCCAGACTTTTAGTTTTGGGCGACTTCAACATTCCACTTGAGACCAACTTGACAAATCTGACTGGTGCGGCTCGGGAGTTCATGGAAACCATGACAAACATGGCCCTATCCCAAATGGTCGTCGGGCCCACACATTGTGTGGGTCATACCCTCGATGCGGTCGTCATTACGGAACAGGAATATCCGTGGGAGGAGGTTATTAAAACCACTGCATTGTCATGGATGGATCATTTCCTGGTCAAGACTGAACTAAGAGTCTCTTCCCGCCCCACTGGAGGTGGTGGACCCATTGAGACTGCCATGGTTGCCTTGACCGACAACCTGCATCTAGGCATCAACAGGGGTAGTGTGACCCTGGTTGGTGCTTTCAGATCTCTCAGTGGCTTTCGATACGATAGATCATAGCATCCTCTTGGATCGCCTGAGTGGGTTAGGAATTGGAGACACTGCGCACCAGTGGTTCCAGTCCTTCCTCTCGGGCAGGTCCCAGAGGGTGCTGCTTGGGGACAGCTGCTCCAGCAGAAAGGAGCTTACTTGTGGCATTCCACAAGGCACCATCCTGTCCTCGATGCTGTTTAACATCTATATGAAGCCGCTGAGTGAGATTGTTCGGAGTTATGGGGCTGGGTGTTATCAGTACACTGATGACACCCAGATAGATCTATTTCTCCTTGTCCTGATTGTCAGCCTTAAATTCCGATGGTGTCTCTCCTCTTAATGACTGTCTTAAAGCAGTAATGAGCTGGATGAGGAAAAAAAGATTGAGATTACATCCGGACAAAATGGAGGTGCTCACAGTAGCGGCCCCAAAACCAGGAGTTGGGTTGCAACCTCCAGTCCTGGACGGGGTCACGCTCTCCATTAAGGACTGTGTTCGCAGTCTGGGGGTTCATCACTCCAGATGACTAGTCAGGTGAATGCGACGGTCAGAAGCACCTGTTATCAGCTTCGGCTGATAGGCCAGCTGCGCCCTTTCCTGGAAGTAAGGGACCTCGAGACTGTGGTGCATGTGCTGGTAACCTCTCATCTAGATTTCTGCAATGCGCTCTACATGGGGCTACCCTCATGCTTGGTCCGGAAACTTCAGTTGGTACAAAATATGGCAGCCCGAGTAGTCTCGGGAACATCTCGGAGAGACCATATAACTTCAGAATTAAAACCTCTCCACTGGCTGCCCATGAGTTTCTGGGCCCAGTATAAGGTGTTGGTTATTACCTTTAAAGCCCTAAATGGCTTGGGTCCAACTTATCTTCGGAACCGCCTCCTCCCATACAATCCTCCCTGCACACTCCGGTCCTCTGGGAGGAATTTGCTTCAGCCACAAAAATCTAGGCTGTCTGCAACCTCCCAGAGGGCCTTTTCAGTAATCGCCCCCAAATTATGGAATGGCCTGCCGAACGAGATCAGTCAGATAATGAGCCTGAGTAGCTTTTAAAAACCACTAAAGACGGATCTCTTTCGGCAGGCCTTTCCTAATTAGATCCCGGCCTCTTTTAGTCTGCTGGGTATTCATTATTTTTTTTTATGTGATTTTAGATTAGTTGTTTTTAATTTATATGAGTTTAATATCTTTTTATTGCGGAGGGTTGGTGTGGGTGGTGTTTAGGGATTTTAATCTGTATTTGTATTTTAATTTTTGTAAGCTGCCCCAATTGTTTTTAACAGAGGGGCAATAAATATTATTATTATTATTATTATTATTATTAACTCCTTTCAAAACAGACCTTAAGGAAGAAACATGCCTCTTAAGTTTATTTGGAGAAAGACCCTTCTTCAGACCTGACTGAAAAAACGCTAACACTGTACCAACCAAAGCCTGCCAAGAACAAATACCTTTGGTACAACACCACCTGCAAAATGCCCTCCACGTGAATTCATAAAAATAAACAATGGAAGGCCATCTGGTTGCCAGAATGGTCTCAACTACATCCTTGTCATAAACCACTTTTAATACGCTTGTCCACTCAACATCCAGGTGTGAAGTTTTAACCAACCTGGATTTGGATGTAGAAGACCTTCCTGAAGGAGGTCCAACCAAGGTGATAAAGGGCAACTCTCCTCCACCTGCAATTCTACCAGATCGAGAAACCATGTTCTTCAAAACAACCTGGGGGCAAAGAGAATCATCTCTGCCCGTTCCATCTTGACTTTCCTTAACACTTTCACCAACAGAACCAATAGGCGGAAGATGTAACACAATACCCAGGGCCATTCTATCATGACAGCATTGAAGGCTAATGCTCCACTGGTCCAGAATCTGGATACAAACAAAGACAGCTTGTGGTTCTCCAGGGAAGCAAACAGACCCACCCATGAACAACCAAACTGGTGAACAATTGTTTGAAACACTAGCAAATTGAGTCCCCACTCACTGTGATTCAGTGTCTGCCTGTTAACCAGCCCACCTGATGGTTCAGCATCCCTTGCAAATACTTCCCTCTGGGAGACAAATAATGATGCTCTGCCCATTAAAATAACAGAATGGTCTTGGTCATGAGGGAGAGAGAGCGAGTGAGAGTCCCTCCTTGTCTGTTGATGTGGGCCCTGGTGGAGATGTTGTCCGTCTGGACCAACATATGCCTGTTCCTCATGACAGGAAGAAACATGGACAATGCTAAGCAAACTGCCTGAATCTCCCAAGAAATTGATGCTGTGTTCCTGTTCTAGAAGGGACCATACTCCCTGGGCCATCTGCCCCTCACAATGCGCTCCCCAACCTGTCAAGGAGGCATCGGTGCTCACTATCACTCTCCTGGGTTCCTGAACTGGAATTCATTCTTGGAGGACCTCCGTCAACCACCAGAGAAGGGAATCTTTGACAGACCCAAATAGTTGAATGAACAGCCGTTCCTTCTGAGCTATCTAGCCCTGATAAGGGAGCAGAGACCACTGAAGTTCTCTGAGATGGAATCTGGCCCATGGTACTAAATCTATGCAAGCTACCATCAACCCTAGCAGTTTATCAAGACGTTGTGTATCTTGATTTCATTAAGGCTTTTGACAAGGTCCCCAATGATATTCTTGCAAATAAGTTCATAACCTGTGGGCTAGACAATGCGACGGTTAGGTGGATTAGTAATTGCTTGACTGACCGAACCAAAACGGTAGTCACCAAGGGCTCCTCTTCATCCTGGAGAGAAGTGACCAGTGGGGTGCCACAGGGTTCTGTCCGGGGCCCAGTGCTAGTCAACATTTATATCAATGACTTGGATGAGGGAATAGAGGGTATGCTTACCAGATTTGCAGATGACACCAAATTAGGAGGGGTAGCTAATGCCCCGGAGGACAGGATCAGAATCCAAAATGAACTCAACAGAAGGCTGGGCCAATACTAACAAAAATTAATTTCAATAGGGAGAAATTTGGGTTAATACACTGGGGCAGTAAAAATGAAATGCACAGATATAGGATGGGTGACACCTGGCTTGAGGGCAGCACATACAAAAAGGATCAAGGATTCTTGGTGGACCACAAGCTGAACATGAGTCAGCAGTGTGATGCAGCAGCTTAAAAGTCAATGCAATTCTAGGCTGCATTAATAGGAGTACAGTGTCTAAATCAAGAGAAATAATAGTACCACTCTATTCTGCTTTGGTCAGACCACACCTGGAATACTGTGTCCAGTTCTGGGCATCACAATTCAGAAAGGATATTAAGAAGCTGGAACGTGTCTAGAGGAGGGTGACCAAAATGGTGGGAGGTCTGGAAGCCATGCCCTGTGAGGAGTGGCTTAGGGAGCTGTGCATGTTTAGTCAGGAGAAGAGAAGGTTGAGAGGGGACATGATAGCCATGTTTAAATATTTGAAGGGATGTCATACTGAGGATGGAGCAAGCTAGTTTTCTGCTGCTCCAGAGACTAGGACATGGAGCAATGGGTTCAACCTACAGGAAAAGTGATTCCACCTAAACATTAGGAGTGTGGTGGAGTCTCCTCCTTTGGAGGTTTCTAAACAGAGGCTGGATGGCTATCTCTCAGGAATGATTTGATTGTGTATTCCTGCATGGCAGGGGGTTGCACTGGATGGCCCTTGAGGTCTATTTCAACTCTACAATTCTATGATTCATCAGTGGAGTCCTGTCCTGACTCAACACTTCCTGGACCAGACATTGTAGTTTTGTTCTCCTGTCTGAAGGAAGAAAAACTCTATAAGACTTCATGTCCAGAATATTCCCCAGTTGTTGCAGATGTTGATCAGGGAACAGGTGACTCTTGGCCCTGTTCACCAGAAATCCACGGGACCCTATGAAATGAATGGTAGTTTCCACATCCTGAATGGCTTTGGAAAGGGTATTGGCGTGTATCAGGATGTCATCTAAATATGGATGAAGGTGAATTTTCTGTAACCTGAGATGAGACAGTAGCGCTACGAAAACCTTGGTGAACATCCTGGGTGAAACAGAGTACACAAAACAGAAGGGCACAATACTGGTAATGGTTTTCTTTGTATGTGAACCTGAGGAAGCGCCAGTGTGCAGGATGGATCATAATGTGGAGACAGGCCTCCTATAAGTCTAAGGACGCAAAAAAAAAATCCCCTTATGCATACTTTCCAGAATAGACCGAAGGGTCTCCATTTGAAACTTGCACTTGACTACCCATCGGTTGACTCTGTGAAGATTCAAAATGACTCTCTAATTCCCATTTTTCTTGGGAACCAGAAAGAGAAGTGAGTAGGACCCAGAAAATATTACCGAAGATGGTACTGATTCTGTTGCCTGAATTTGTAACAGGTCATCTATTGCCTGTAACATGAGGAGATGTGGTCTCCTTCCTTGGAGGTCTTTAAACAGAGGCTGGATGTCCATCTGTCAGGGATGCTTTGATTGTGTATTCCTGCATGGCAGGGGGTTGGACTGGATGGCCCTCGTGGTCTCTTCCAACTCTACGATTCTATGATTCTATGTTGTTTTGGTAAGAATGAATGAAAACTGGGAGCAGTTCTGGCAGGAAGTCTATAGAATAACCTTGACTGACAGTTTTTATAACCCAGGCATCTGAGGATGTAACTTCCTAGATGTGAGTGAAGCAAGACAGTTGACCCCCCCCCCCCACATGCATTGGTGCATAGTCAAAGAGGCTACCCAGTCTCCACTCCCATCCCATTTGTTAACTTGTTGGGTATAGGACTTGGAAAATGAATTGGTCTGACCATTAGGAACAGTCTAGGGTCCCCCCAGGAGGATCTGGAGGGCGTGAACTCCCTTTGTCTGAACCCATGGAAATTTTGTGCAAAGGGCAAGATTTTGGGCAAAGAGGAAAGAGCTTTTTTCTTATCTTTGGTTTCTTCTAAGACTTCAATCCAAGGTCTCACCAAATAATTTAGCACCCTTAAAGGGACAAGGAGAAAGACTTGCCTTGGCCTTATTATCCACATTCCACTTTTTTAGCCATAACTGGCGCCTGGCAGCAACACTGGCTGCCAGAGTATGTGAAGAAAATTGTATAGAATTCCAAGCTGGCATCCGCCATGAAGGCTAAGGCTCTAGCAATCTTATTAAGACCTTGATGGAATTTAACTTCTCCATCAGGCAACTCTACTAGAAAATCCTCGGTCCATCTGATTGTGGCCCTGGCAAATAGGGAAGTGGCTGCTGCCACCCTGATGGCCAATGCAGAAGCCTCATGAACTCTGCATAAAAACACCTCTACTCTTATCTTCAAGACTCTTAAGGCTGTTGTCACCATCATGAGGAAAAAGCAAGCCTGAAACCCATCCTGCATCAATGGGTGGGAGTTTTAATTTATCCAGAATTTCATAGGGGATGATATAAAACGATTTTGTGGTAGCATGTGATAACACGCGATGTACCAGGGTGAACCCACTCCCCTTCCAGGGGAGGGAATGGATCAGGGAATGGCACTACATAAATATGTCAGGAAATGGCACTATATGAGTAACCAACTTGCCTTTAGACCTCAACTCAGGGACCCCCTGATCCTGGTCCTCTGAAGTCTGACCAGCTGGTGACAGACCCAAAACTATACAACAATGGCTCTTAACAATTTCTTTATCAGGTACCCCCTTTAAATATATTTTGTTGCTGCTGACTCAACTCACGATTTAAAACCCTAACAATAATAATACTTGATAATAATAATGATGATAATAATAATAATAATAATAATAATAATAATACAATTACACTATTCATTAACCCTTCCCTCAGAGGCACTGGAGACAAGGGAAGAATTTTCTTCTGTTTCTTCTTGCAAGTCTGTGGCTAGAGCAGATTGAACAGCAACGCGCAGGGCAAGCCAGCAATCCTTTGCCTTGGCTCCTGTCATGTGGGCTCAGCAGTCTTCAAGCCTTCGTGGGTCATAGAATCATAGAATTGTATAGTTGGAAGAGACCACGAGGGCCATCCAGTCCAACCCCCTGCCACGCAGGAAATCATGATCAAAGCATCCCCGACAGATGGCCATCCAAGCCTCTGTTAAAAGACCTCCAAGGAAGGAGACCCCACCACGCTCCGAGGGACTGTGTTCCACTGCTGAACAGCTCTTACTGTCAGATAGTTCCTCCTAATGTTGAGGTGGAATCTCTGTTCGTTGAGCTTGCATCCATTGCTCTGTGTTCCAGTCTCTGGAGCAGCAGAAAACAAGCTTGCTCCATCCTCAATGTGACACCCCTTCAAATACTTAAACAGGGCTACCATATCGCCCCTTAAGCGTCTTTTTTTCCAGGATAAACATACCCAGCTCCCTAAGCCTCTCCTCATAAGGCATGGTTTCCAGACCTTTCACCATTTTAGTTGCCCTCCTCTGGATACGCTCCAATTTGTCAAAATCCTTTTTGAATTGTGGTGCCCAGAATTGGACACAGTATTCTAGGTGAGGCCTGACCAAGGCAGAATAGAGTGGCACTATGACTTCCCTTGATCTAGACACTATACTTCTATTGATGCAGCCCAAAATCGCATTGGCCTTTTTAGCTGCTGCATCACACTGTTGACTCATGTTCAACTTGTGGTCTACCAGGACTCCTAGATCCCTTTCACCCTATGAGGACACTGTATCCCCCTAGGGGCCCTCTGGGAGTGTGGAACTAAGTATATAGTTTGGATCCTAGCTAAGTTTGATTTTGATGGTGACAGAGAAAAGACAGCAGAATTAATGATCTGGTAATGGAATGCAGCATAGCACTGTACATAAGTTATTTTCATGGCATAATCAATCAGACTGGTAAAAGCAAAAACTACAAGAAATTAGAAGGATAAGCCCTACCTTCTGAGTTTATTTACCAAGGCTTGCATTTTATTATTAAATTCAACATATTACCATCAGCTTCCTCATATAATGATGGACACAGATATTGCTAGAAAAGTGTCATTTGTGTTATAACAAGAAAAATGTGGTGATGAAGAAGTAACTGAATAAACAGAACATTCCCAAGAACAGAATGAGGTACTGGAAACTTGAAAGGGCAGTAGGCCACAAAAATGGGAAGAAATGGAGGGAAAGACTCTTATTTTGAGCACTGTTTTCTCAGATCTAATAGATAAATTTTAAGAAAAGCTAAGAGAAAAATCAAAGCAGATTCCCAGTGCTGACATATCTGGCAGGGGAGCAAAAAAGCCCATTAAAATGACAAAATGTTTCCTGAAGCATAGATGTTGAAATCACAAAAGAGACATGCCAGGCAGATAGAGGATAAAATACTTCTGGGTAAAAGCATGAGAAAAGAGAGTCAAGAAGCTTTGCTTTATTTCTTCCATCTGTAGAACTCAGCTGGGACTGAACAGGTGTCTACAAACAGAAGACTGTAGAAGCCCTTGAAATTCAAAGCATCCATTTGACTTGTTACAATTTTATTACAAGTCACAACCTGGTTACTTTGCAAATATCTTTTTTATTTCATCTTCAGATCACTACAGAGTAATCTGGCTTTTCTCATGTTAAGGGCAAAGCTTAATTTCATTCTAGAAGAGCAGGCTTAAGAAAATGTACTTTACTGAACTAACAAAGCAAAACAGAAAGCTGTTTTACAGATGCCATGTATAAGCAGTAAGATATAATATCACTCCCAAAAGCAGTGATGAAGTCTAGAACGCCTTTTTCTATAGGAGAAAATACTCTTGCAATTGTTTCTCATAAAAGAAAACATGCACATACCAAGCCGTAATGGTCCAGTGCCAAGAAAAATTACGGCCAGAGCTGAAAATGAAGTGCTCACAGAATGACTGGTATAAAGACTGGAACAGTCCTTCAACCTTGGCAACCCAAACTCTCATAGGAACACAAACCACAGGTTAAGAACCACTGCCCTACAGTACAAGACTCAGTAGGCCTCTGTATGATTTTAAAAGGGTATTCAGTAAATTAACAGAGACTAGGGCCATCAGTGGCTGTTAGTCAGTATGGCTATATCAGAGGCAGTGTGCCTCTGTAAATCAGTTTCAGAAGGGAGGGTCCAGCTGCATGGTGTCCTGCTGATCCACGGACCCAGAGTATGAACCACTGTATGAACAGAATGTTGGAAACAGATAGGGCTTTTGCCTGAACCAAAACTTACTTCAGTGACTCAGTCTGAGAAAACTCATCCCCAAACTTTGGGAAGAAATCCTCCCTAACAACAACCAACAACCAACCAACCAGCAGTACAGTCTATGACCAGCACTATAAAGGAAGCTGCAAACCACAAAATTAATTAAAATTAATATGCAAAACAAGGAATAATACATTACACTGGGGGGGCTGGTGGTTTGTACTGTAACATTAGCAAAACTTTTTAAAAATTATTTTTATTAACACACACATTTAAGTAATATAGAACAACATACAAAGTTAAACTACAACCATCAAACAAACTCAACGTAACTACAACTACTAACTACAGTATGACCGACCTCCATATCCATGGGGCGTATGCTTCAGGACTTCCCGTGGATATGTAAGGCTGTGGGTAATAGCGACTGCTTTATATTCAAGCTCAGAGCAAAACAGTGTTTGCTACACCCCCCTCACCTGGTGTCCCATGGAGTAGAGTAGTTGATGTTCCTCTGCTTCACTGCCAGTTTATTGTGCCATTGTATATAACAGGACTTGAGCATCCATGGATTTTGGTATCCATGGGGGCCCTGGTACCAAACTCCAGCAGATACCAAGGGCCCACTGGTTTATTTCCATCTACTATTCTTCAAATCCTAGAAATGCTACATTCTCCCATTTTTCTCATATACTCAATAATTAAATTCCGTCCCTCTTCAAAAGTATCTACTGTCTTTTCTCTAATTAAGTTTGTCAATTTGTCTATTTCAGCAAGATCATACAATTTCAACAACCAGTCTGGTTTCAGCTAAAATTTACATTTCAAAATATCTTCAATCAGAGCATCTATCTGAATCCAATATTTTTTCACCGTGTCACAAGTCCACCACATAAGATAAAAAATCCCTTCTTTTTGATTACATTTTCAGCATATATTGGCAGAGCCTCTATACATCTTTGAGATCCTTTCTGCAGTTAAATACCAATGATACATGCCATTCGATGCTATTTAACATTTATATGAAGCCACTGGGAGAGATCATCCGGAGGCATGGAGCCAAGATGTAATTACAGGTACATCTAGGAGAGAGCATATAACACTTGTGCTTAAATCTCTTCACTGGCTGCCGATTAGTTTCTGGGCACAGTACAAGGTGTTGGTTTTAACCTTTAAAGCCCTACATGGCTTCTTATCCATCTTATCTTCGGGACCATCTCATCCCATATGATCCCCCCGCACACTTCAGTCCTCCGGGAGGAACCTGCTGTAGCCTATGAAAACTAGGCTGTCACAGACCTCCCAGAGGGCCTTCTCTTCTACGGCTCCCAGACTATGGAATGGCCTGCCAGATGAGATCCGTCTTATCACTACACTTGATGGTTTCAAGAAAGCGTTCAAGACGGATCTCTTCTGGCAGGCCTTCCCGGAATAACTTCCTGGCTCAAGTGGAGTTGATTGCCTACCCACACCCCAGCCGCTATTGCCATTTTTTGTTGTAATTTGTATACTGTATTGTATTTTATGTTTGTTTTAATTCTCCACTAGTTTAATTTAGTTTTAAGGGGTGGGAAGGCTAGGATTGGGCTATTGTACCACCACTTAAGCTTCTCTTTTTCAGGCTAAATATACCTAGCTCCCTAAGCTGCTCCTCATATGGCATGGCTTTCAGACCTTCTACCATTTTGGTTTTCCTCCTCTGGACACGTTCCAGCTTGTCCATATATTTCTTGAATTGTGGTGCCCAGAACTGGACACGGTATTCCAGGTGAGGTCGGACCAAAGCAGAATACAGTGGCACTATTACTTCCCTTAATCTAGACACTAGAATCCTATTGATGCAGTCTAGAATCGCATTGGCTTTTTTAGCTGCTGCATCACACTGCTGACTCATATTTAGCTTGTAGTCCAATAAGACTCCTAGATCCCATTCACATGGACTACCATCAAGCCAGGTTTCACTCATTCTGTATCTGTGCATTTCATTTTTACTACCCAAATGTAGTATCCTACATTTCTCCCTGTTGAAATTCATTTTGTTAGTTTTCAGGCAGCTTTCTAAGGTGTTAAGGTAATTTTGAATTCTGATCCTGTCCTCTCAGGTATTAGGTACCCCTCCTAATTTGGTGTCATGTGCAGACTTGATAATAAAGCACTCTATTTCATCATTCAAGTCACTGATAAAGGATGTGGAATAGCACTGGGCCCAGGACAGAACCCAGTGACACCCCACTAGCACTTCTCTCCAGGATGAAGAAGAATCATTGGTGACTACCCTTTGGTTTGTCGGTCAACCAACTGCAAAGCCAACGAAGAGTCACATTGTCTAGCCCATCTGTTATTAACTTTTTATCAAGGATATCACAGGGGACCTTGTCAAAGGCCATAATGAAATCAAGAAACACTACATCCACAGCATTACCCTCATCTACAAAGTTTATAACTCAATAAAAAAAGAGATGAGATTAGTCTGGCATGACTTGTTTTTGAGAAACCCATGTTGACTTTTAGTGATCACAGCACTCCTTTCTGATAGTTACAGACTATCTAATGATCTGGCCTAGAAAATTTACTGCTATTGATCTCAGGAGGACTGGGTGATAATTATTTTGGTCTTCTGTTTTCCCCGTTTTAAAGATGGGGACAACATTTGCCCTCCTCCAATCAGCTGAGACCTCTCCTGTTCTCCAGGAGTTCTAAAAAATTATTGACAGCTCCTCTGAGATTACATCTGCCAGTTCTTTTGATACCCTTGGATGAAGTTCATCTGGACCTGGATACTTGAACTCATCTATACTGGCCAGGTATTACTGAACTGTCTCTTTATCTATTCTGTGCTGCATTTCAACTACTATACCATCTGCTCCATTTTCCACAGGCTAAGCACGGTTCTCCTTTTGGGAGAAGACTAAGGCAAAGAAGGTGCTGAGTAGTTCTGCCTTTTCTCTATCCCCTGTTGGCATTTATCCATCTTCTCCACACAATAGCTCTAACATTTCCTTGTTCTTCCTTTTGCTACGGACATAACAAAAAAGCCCTTTTTATTGTTTTTAACCGCTCTAGCAAGCCTGAACAGCTGTGCTTTAGCTTTTCTCTCTATCCCCCTACATGAGCTGGTTATTTGTTTGAATTCTTCTCTGGTGATTCCCTCTTTTTTGATTTCTTGTACATCTCCCTTTTAAGTCTTAGCTCAGTTGAAAGTTCTTTCAACATCCATACTGGTTTCTTTAGACACCTCCCTTTTTACCTCCTCACTGGAACTATCTGAAGTTGTGCCTTCAATACCTTACTTTCGAGAAACTCCTATCTCCCATGTACTCCTTTCTCTTTTAGTATTCCTGACCATGGGATCACCCCCAGTAATTCCGTAAGTTTTCTGAAATCAGCTTTCTTGAAATCTAGAACGCATGTTTGACTATGCTTGGCTTCCCCTTTCCTCAAACCAAGAGAACACAGTCACTCCCCCCATAAGGACCTTGCCCCTTCTACCCCATTAACTAGATCTTCTCTGTTCATTAGGATCAGCTCTAGAATAGCTGATTCCCTAGTTGCCTCTTCCAACATCTGGACAATAAAATTGTCTGCAAGGCAAGTGAGGAATTTGTTGGACCTTAAATTTTTGGCAGAGTTGGACTTCCAACAAATATCAAGAGAGTTGAAATCTCCAACTGCTACTGCATCTCTCCTTTCTGTAAGTGTAGACATCTGTTCCAGGAAGGCCTCATATGAGTCCTCAGTTTAGCTTTGATGCTGTAGTAGACCCCCCCCACAACAACATCCCTGCTGTATCTCTCCCCATCCTTAATTTTACTCAGATGCTCTCAACCTGGCTCCCAGGATTTAAGTCATGGATCTGCTCACAGGTGTACACCTCCTTAACATATAATGCTACTCCACCATCCTTCCTGTTTGGTCTACTTTTCTGAAATAGGTTATACCCCTCTATTACTACATTGCAACCATGAGACTCATCCCACCAGGTTTCCATAATGCCTATGATATTATTTATTTTGCTATGTTAAGAGTTCAAGTTCATCCTGTTTATTTCCCATGCTCTGTGCTAATGCATAGAGCTAATGTATAATGTATAGAGGCATCTAAGACCATGGGCCATTCCACCATCTGCCTTTTAAAGGTTTTATTCCTCCCACTTTGAGTTCTAGTACTATTTTCCTTGCTCTGTGTATAACATTTGAGCTATTATCTCCAGCACTTGATGAACTCCTGCCCTTAAAAATACTGTCTCCCACTCCCACACAACTAATCAATCCTCAAGTTGCTATAACTTCTCTTCCAACAACACAACAAATTTACAATTGCTGTAGGTGTAGCTTTGTACATCCACAGTCAACAAGAGAAACATACCACAGCTGTTGCAGGTTACTGCAGCAGTTCCCTCACTATCTATATTGAGGAATCAGTAGTACACACTGAAACAATACTCAGGGCCTCCTCCTCAAACTCCCCTGTCAAACACCTCTGTTGTCCTCGCTCCAAGGACTGGGCTGCAGCTATATAGAGAGTTAGCTGCTAGGTCCTCCCTCTTTCTCTGTCTCTGACCCGTTTCCTCTCAGCGGTCTCTGACTCACTAACTGTCAACAGAAGCCCTGCCTCCCTGAGACCCAGTGCTCAGAGGATCTGGGGTACTGTCAACTCAGGTCTCACAACCAACAAGTGAACCACACTATGGAACACTAATGAGCCCCCGAAGAAAATCTCCTAATGTCAGTCAAACAAACAAACAAATGGTCCACTCTTGGCAGCTCACCAAACAAATGCCAATGAGTCCCCCCAGGCAAGCCTACCCTTAGCTCACTCAATCCAGAGCCCAAACCCCACACTCACACCAGCATTAGTCCAGGAAACTCTTTGGGTTGTAGAAGTATATTTCAAAAAATATGTTTGCATTATTCCAGCAGTCTGAAATCTTCCCACTTTAAAATGGTATTCATCATCTGTTGTAGAGGCAACTGTAGGTGATCTTCCAAATACATACAGTTGTCCCTTCACATTCACGGCTTTGCCATTCGCGGTTTTGAGTACTTGCTGTTTCCCTCACCCACCCACCCCTCTCCGGATTCTTCCTTTCCCTTTGCAAAGGGAGTGAAAGTCCAGGCAAGCGCGGTGGGGGGGGGAGGCAAAGCCTCTGAAATCACTCCTTTGCTGCTTCTTCACTCCTTTTGCAGGGAGAAGGAAAGCACAGCAGACGGGTGAGTGTTATTCGCGGTGTTTTCACATTCGTGGGGGTCTGGTGACCCAAACCCCCACGAATGTGAAGGGACGACTGTATGTATAACAAATAACTGACAAACCATCCGGTCTTGGTACTTTTCTCAATTTTATTTTCTTTATACCTTCAAGTATTTCCACCACAATGGAAGCATTTAACCTGGAACTTTTTTCACTAAATAAAGAAGACTATTTTTTTTGAAAAACTTAATCACTGTATTCTTCGTTTATCGTTTTTCCATCTCAAATTTTTTGAATCATTTCCCTTTATCTTTCCTTAATCTATAAAATAAGAATATACCCAGTTTATTTGCACATTCAAAATGTTTCTGTTTGGCAAACCTCATTTTCGTCTCAATTTCCATAGAAAGCTGTTTCTGTAATACAGTTTCCCATCCACATTTGCGGATTTCACTTTCGCGGTTTTGAATATTCGCGGTTTGCTCAGGAAGCACCCCATTTAATTCAGCTTCTCTCGCTTGCACACACGGGAGAGCCAATGATTTAAATGGAGTGCTCCCTGAGCAAACCGCACGCCCAACTCCCTGCTCACCTAGGACATGGTCCCGTTTGGGGTGGAGAGCCAAGCCTCGGGAGAGTTGGGAGTTTGGGGCTAAGGCACTTTTCACCCACCCCCAGCACTTCCCAAAGCGGCAGTGGGGCTTTTCAAGACTTGTCACGGCTTTGGGAGAGTGAGAGTGGCTGAAAAGCCTCTCGGCCAACCTCCCTCCACCCCTCCCGACTTTCCCGAAGCAGCTATGGGGCTCTCAAGCCCCATAGCCACTTCAGGAAGCACAGGGGGTGACTGTCAAACCTCCCACCAGGCCGGCCGCCACACCCCGACTTTCCCAAAGTGGCTGCGGGGCTTCAAAGCCCAATAGCCACTTCAGGAAGTGCGGGGGATGGCTGGCCAACCTCCCGCCCACTGCCACCCCCTGGCCTTCCTGAAGTGGCTGTGGGGCTTCAAAGCCCCATAGCTACTTCAAAAAGCATGGGGGCTGGCTGGGCAACCTCCTGCCTGCTCGCCCAGCCACCGCCACCCCCGGCCTTCCTGAAGTGGCTGTAGGGCTTCAAAGCCCCATAACCACTTTGGGAAGTGTGGGAGGTGGCTGGCCAACCTCCTGCCCACCCACCGACAACCCCGGCCTTCCCGGGGTGGCTGTGGGGCTTGAGAGCCCCATAGCTGCTTCGGAAAGTGTGGCAAGGGGGTGGCGGCCAGCCAGCCAGGAGGCTTTTTAGCCCCCCCCCACAGTTTGGAAGGGTAGGGGGGTTTGTGGGTGGGTGGGTGGGGGAGGCCTTTTTATTTGCAGTTTTTCTACATTTGTGGGGGTCTTGAGCCCCTAACGCCCACAAATGTGGAGGGATGACCATACTTTTAATTTCATTTACCACATCCATTTCGATGAATTCTTTTTAAATTCCTCCTCTTTAGATTTAATCTCATCTAAAAAAACTGCATTCTTTCTGATCTCTTTTTCAATTTTAATTTTTGCTGTGTGAAGACACCTCTCATATAGGCTTTGCTAGTATGCCATACTATTCTCACATCTTTATTCAGATTATCTTCAAACAAAAATCCTTCAGAGTCTACCCTGCTTTGTTTAACAATTTTTCATCATGTAACACATTTTTTAAATCTCTAATTATATAGTCTTTTATTTATTCCTGCTAAAGTTAATAACACTGGGTTGCGATCAGATAAAATGATTGGTAAAACCTCCATTTTAAAAACCCTATTATATAATGCCTTTGAAATCAAAACCACAAATCTAGGAAAAGATGTATGTCTGAAAAAAAGGTATATTCTTTCACTTCACTATACTTGTACCTCCAGGCATCTGGGAGGCCCAAACAGTCCATAAATTAACTTTCCCATTACCACCTTTGGGCTTCTTTGAATTTCTGTCAAGTTTGATTTGATGATATCAATAATAATAAAATACTAAAATTTATTTCCCCCCGCCCCTCTGTTAAAAACAATCGGGGTGGTTTACAACAATTAAAATACAACAATATTGACTAAAATCCCTAAGCACCAACCACCCCTCCCCTCCCCCATAAAAAGATACTAAACTAGTATCAAATTAAAAACCACCTATCTAAAATCATATCAACAAACAAATACGAAAATCAATAGCCAGCAAGACTAAAAGAGGCCAGGAGACGCAGCTCCTGAGGCCGGGATCTAATCAGGAAAGGCCTGCCAAAAGAGATCCGTCTTTATTGCTTTTTAAAAGCTACTCAAGCTCGTCATCTGACGGATCTCGTTCGGCAGGCCATTCCATAATTTGGGGGTGATTACTGAAAAGACCCTCTGGGAGGTTGGAGACAGCCTAGATTTTTGTGGCTGAAGCAAATTCCTCCCAGAGGACCGGAGTGTGCAGGGAGGATTGTATGGAAGGAAGTGGTTCTGAAGATAAGTTGGGCCCAAGCCATTTAGGGCTTTAAAGGTAATGGCCAACACCTTATACTGGGCCTGGAAACTGTTAGGCAGCCAGTGGAGAGGTTTTAATACTGGAGTTATATGGTCTCTCCGAGATGTTCCCGAGACCATTCGGGCTGCCATATTTTGTACCAACTGAAGTTTCCAGACCAAGCGTCTCGAGGTCCCTTACCGAAGCTGATAACAGGTGCTCCTGACCGTCGCATTCACCTGACTCGTCATCTGAAGTGATAAATCAAGGAGCACCCCCAGACTGTGAACACAGTCCTTAACAGAGAGCGTGACCCTGTCCAGGACTGGAGGTTGCAACCCAACTCCTGGTTTTGGGGCCACTACCGTGAGCACCTCCATTTTGTCCGGATGTAATCTCAATCTTTTTTTCCTCATCCAGCCCATTACTACCGTAAGACAATCATTAAGAGGAGAGAAGCCATTGGAATTCGAGGCGGACGATCGGGACAAGGAGAAATAGATCTGGGTGTCATCAGCGTACCGATAACACCCAGCCCCATAACTCTGAATAATCTCAACCAGCAGCTTCATATAGATGTTAAACAGCATCGGGGACAGGATGGTGGCTTGCAGAATGCCACAAGTAAACTCCTTTCTACTGGAGCAGCTGTCCCCAAGCAGCACCCTCTGGGACCTGCTCAAGAGGAAGGACCAGAACCACTGGAGCTCAGTGCCTCCAATTCCTAACCCACTCAGGCGATCCAAGACAATGCTATGATCTATCGTATTGAAAGCCACTGAGAGGTCTAGAAGCACCAACAGGGTCACACTACCCCTGTTGATGCTTAGATGCAGGTCATCGGTCAAGGCAACCATGGCAGTCTCAACTCCAAATCCTGTCCTAAAGCCAGTTTGAAATGGGTCTAGATAATCGGTTTCATCCAAGACCACTTAGAGTTGAAGAGCAGCTGCCCTCTTGATCACTTTGCTCAAAAATGGTAACATAGAAACCGGCCGATAGTTGTTCATGTCCAGGGGGGTACAGGGAAGGTTTTTTCAAGAGAGGCCTAACAGCCGCTTCCTTTAAACAGGCTGGAACACACCCTTCTCTGAGGGATGCATTGATGATGTCCTTAAGGAATACCATCAAGGTACCCCCCGGATGGCCATCCATTAAGGGCAAGGATCGAGAGGGCGGGTCGTCTTCCTCACTCTACCAAGTAGCTTGTCCACGTCCTCGGTACTGACGGATTGAAATTCATACAGTAAACTTACATCAATGGAGTTGTTGGATACCTCGTCAATTCTTTCTGTCAAAATACTGGCATCTAAGTTGGTCCGAGAGATTTTATCCGTTAAACGCGTCACAGCAGGCTGTTGTTGGGTTAAGCAATGGGTTCTGCGCAGGTATAACCTGCGTCATCTCCCTTACCACCCTAAATGGCTCTGCTGGACGGGACTCTGCAGATGCAATACGTGCGGAGGAGAAGGATCTCTGCGCTGCATGTATTGCCCCTCGATAGGACCAAAGAAAGTTCCTTTGATGAGTCCTGTCGGGTAAGAGTCGAGTTTTCCGCCAGCTTTGCTCTAGTCATTGTCCATCCCGCTTCATTTTCCTAAGCTCTGATGTATACCATGTGCAGGGTTTTTTTTTCACCAACCTGGCATTGCAGAGGAGCAAAGTAAGGTTCTGTGGAATGGTTCTGTTCAATGGTTGGTACGCTCTCCAATCCGTTCTGGGAAACAGGGTGAACTGAAGGTGGTATAGCTAACCAACAGCGATCCCGCCTTCTTTTGTGACATCTGTTCACTCTGTTCTGAGCATATCTCCCTTTCCCCAGCACAATTCCAATTTCTGCCCCCACTCCATTCCCAGTCTCAGCTGACTCCAATTGCAGGCTTGAGTCTTCCTGGCTGGCCAGCCACTCCTGGTCACGCCCCCTCTCACTGCTGCCCTGCTCCTGGAAGTCCTCAAGGTCCTCTGCAGCCTTCTAGCCTGGTGGGGTGGGGGAAAAGAGGCTGCTGCAGGCTTGGGTCTTCCTGGCTGGCAACCATTTCCAATCTCCACAAAAAATTCAATTATCTTAAGTGATATCTGGAGTTTTTGAGGGTTTGATATTCCCTTTCGATATTCTGAAGGCTATGCCTTGCAGTATCATTGGTTCCCATGTGGACCCAAAGAAAGGGATAATAGTCAGTGGCCTTGAAAAGTCTAGTCAGCCTCTCTGTTACATCACAAATTTTCACCCCAGGAAGACAGCACACCTCTCGAGACTCTTATCAGGCCCACAAACTACTGATTCTTTACCCCTCAGTAGGGTACATCTCCCTTTTAAGTTTTCAATAAGCATCGCAACAAAATATTAAAAACAATGCTTCATTTCTGCATCTCCTCACACAGAAGTATTCCTTTGGCACATCTGGTGTTCCACAGGTATAAAAGCAAAGGGCACTGGAATGTGCAAAAACAGCATGGAACCCCAAGTTATCATCTGAGTAGACTTTACAGACTGTACTAATTTAACATCTGAGTGGGAAGGAGGGAGAGGACAGATTTTTAAATGAAACAAACAATTAGTAACTCAGATTGCTATAGCTCTCATGAAATCATTCAACTATTGCTTAGAACATGACTTCTACTTATTGCTCTGCTGCACACATTCAATGTTGTGTGGGTGAATCCCAGTTAGATATTGGCCACTATCCATTTTGGCTTTGGCCTGAAGATGAGATTCACTGTGTATTGTCTGCATCAATGCTGCCTTCTCTCATAGCCTCTCTTTACTACAATCTGCTTCAGGCACCGAGATCAGTACTGCACACTTGATACAGCAACTAGGGACAAATTCCACTCAGGAGGTGGGGCAGTCACTATGACCCATGCATTTGATCCAAATTTTTCATTGCTAGATAAACAGAGGGCAAAGGAGAAAAACAGTATAACATGTTTTTATACTATGAAGTTGTTTTTCTACAAGTAATATACACAGATAACTGAGTGCTCCTTAGCCAGTGCTCGACTTTCCAATGGCATAGATGCTTATTTTTAAAAATCACTTTTGGCAACACAGGGGAAGCGGTGTGTGCACAAGGACACTCAACTTTAATTAGAACTATTACTCATGCCACTATGACAACAGAAAGCACCCTTAAGACTGCATGCACAGACACTAGGATTTCTGGTCTGGATCGAGAGCTGAAAGATATGATACTCTTCACTCTCCACTGAAGACTGGCACTGCTGCAAGCTACCTGGGAAGATCTTCAATCTCCAATTACAGCTGTCCCTTCATATTCACTGGGGTTTGGTTCCAGGACCCCCCGTGGATACCAAAAATCTGTGAATACTCAAGTCCCATTATATGCAATGACATAGCAAAATGGTGTTCCTTATATAAGATGGCAGAATCAAGGTTTGCTTTTTGGATTATTATTATTTTAAGAATATTTTCAAGCCGTGAATACTTAAATCTGTGGATACCAAATCTGTGGATATGGAGGGACAACTGTAAGTTTCAGGTTACATTTCTTCTTCAGAAGGTAGGAAGAACAACTGGAAGAGGACAGGCGATGTAGAACCTAGATTGTCATCCCTGTAGGTCCGTAAGCAGGGGAACTCTATAGGACAGGATGTTGCCACCATTGCCAGTTTCGCTCATGGTAGAAAGGAGAGGGAGATTGCTGAACCTTTCCCTCCACTATTCCAGCCACCAGACATATTCTAATTTTTTTCTTTTTAAAGGTGAATACTGTTACGGTACCTTTCTTTTTTGACTGATTCTAATCTAAGAACCTAAGAAATAAAAATCTAAGAAAAAGAAGACACATGGTGGGAACAAATTGCATTTTTCCCTTTCGCCAAAGGCATCGTTCATTGATGGAGATACTTTGTTGAGGTGAAGGTCTTTCCTTTTCTTTGGTTTTGTTCTAGCTGATAGACTTGAAGAAAAACTAACAGAAGTAACAAAAAATGTGGGTTTTTTTTTATTTACTCACCTCTATATTAAAAGCATTCTCCTCCATTTTCTCAACTTCTGCATCTGCCAAGGGATTCTTCAGGTTCTGCAAGAACAGAGCAGCTTTCCTTTTCCGTTCCGCCTGAAGTTGCTTTTCTTTTGACTCCTTAGATGCTTGAGCTAGCTTTTCCCTGGCTGCAGCTGCCAATCTGTCTTCTAGCTTCTGCTTTGCTGGAAGGAAAAGGAGGGGTACAGAAGGTGGAAAGTTTACAAGCAGTTAATTCATTTAGCACTTTAGGTGGTCAAAGATTTCTCATTCCAAGCTGCACCAGTGAAATAAAATAGAAACCACAATAGAATACTTTGAGTGTATATTTATTATCTTAAAAATTACCTTATACGCTAGACATAGTACAAAAATAACATGAACTGGGCACTGCCATCAACCTACCTCAGTATTTCCCTAAGTTTACTGAAATCAGCTTTCTTAAAGTCTAGAATGTACGTCTGACTAAGCTTGGCTTTCCCTTTCCACTGTATAACAAACTCCAGTAGAACATGGTCACTCTCACATAAAGATCCTGCTACTTCCACTCCACTAACCTGGTCATCAATGTTGGTTAGGGTAAGATCCAAAATAGTTGATCCCCTCATTGCCTCTTCTATATCCTGGACAATGAAATTGTCTGCAAGGCATGCGGGGATTTGTCTCTTGACTAAGTTGTTCAAATTGCCTTGATACATGGCACTCTTTTTATCTCTCAGACAACAGACTCATCCACACTTTCTCTCACAATTCTCAGCTTCAACTGTTAACTTCAACTGAGTCTCCTAACTGACATTCACTCAGATCATACTCTCAGAATCCCCTCCCATCAGTTTCCTGCTTTGGGACTGGCTCCAACATTCTCTCATTTCATTTGCTAAGAGGCCCCTCCCATCACAGCTCCCTTTGTTGGAATTGGTTCCTTGATTCCTTATTTTACATACTTTGCAGTTCTATTTCTCCACACCCAGTATATCATATTTGCTTTGCTGTGTTAAGAGTTAAAGTTCTTTCTACCATGAGCGAAACTGGCGTGGTGGGGTCTCCTTCCTTGGAGGTCTTTAAACAGAGGCTGGATGGCCATCTGTCGGGGATGCTTTGATTGTGATTTCCTGCGTGGCAGGGGGGTTGGACTGGATGGCCCTCGTGGTCTCTTCCAACTCTGCAATTCTATGATTCTATGATTCTATGAAAGTTCATCTTATTTATTTCCCATCCATCAGTTTAACAGACATCTAAGATCATGTGAGATTCCACCTAGCTGCTTATTTAAGGGTTTTTTTCCTCCCACTGTTGGATTCTTGTACTATTTGGCCAGTTATCTCTAAAACAGGTGGGCTATTATCTTCAGCACTTGATGAACTCCTGCCCTCAAGAATACTGTCTCCCTCGCCCACACAAGTCAGTTTATTTATTTATTTTTAAGTGTTTATTGTTTATTAATTTCTTAGTAATCCTTAAAGTAGTCCATAAAGTAATCCTTAAAGTGTTCACATCTTAATGTTTTTCTACATTTCGTTTTGTGAATAACAAAGAACTTAATCGTATACAATGGAAAACATAAAACATCAACACATAACATCAGAATAGATATTCGTACCTCTCCTGTATCTTCGTTATATCATTATGTATAATTAAATGAATCATCCATTACTTTTTTTATTACTCTATAGTTTGCTCATTCATATGTAACATCTTACCACCAATAAAAAAAGAGAAAACTTCCTTTATCGTGTCGCGGGTCATGTTATTCTCTATTTAATCACCATTTTTCCCTTGTTCCGCATTACTTGCCTCTACTAAATCTATATTGTAATGTTTCCTTTCCACGCGTTTATATTTATTTAAACATACATATACTTGTCTATTTGAAGTTTTCATATTTACAGATTCCCCTTATGTTTCTTTGTAAATTTTACCATTAAACAAATAAGACCTTTCTTCGTTAAACAAATCCTATTCCTTAACCAGTCCCAGTACTTACTAGTACTTACAAGTCTTTACCATCATTTAATAACTCTTTATTCAATCATTTCCCAGATCTCTAAAGCCTTTGTATACATCTTTTGTTTCTTCCCAGTATTTTATTAAATTCGCCCAGTTTTCCCTTGTCTTACCATTTGTTTTATTTCTTATCCTATATGTCAGTTCATCCATCATCATCATATCTAACAATTTATCTTTCCATTCATTTATAGTTGGTGCCTCTTTTTGTTTCCATTTCTTTGCTATTACTATTCTGGCAGCAGTTATCATGTACAGAATTGTTCTCCAATGAATTTTTTCCTTCTCCCTATTCATCCCTTTTATCATATTTAATAGGTACATCTCTGGTAATGGCTCAATTTCAATCTGTAATGCTGATTTAATATTTTCATGAATACTGTGCCAGAATTTCTTTATTTTCTTACATTTCCACCACATATGGATTAGGGAGCCTTGAAATTTACCACACTTCCAACACATTCCATTCTCTGTGCACCCCATTTTGTTTAATCTCACCGGTGTGAAGTACCATCTATGGGAAATTTTTATATAGTTTTCTTTCAGACTTTGGGCCGCCGTGAATTCCATTGTTCTTTTCCTAGCCTGTTCCCAATCCTCCAATTTTAGAGTATGACCTATATCCTGTGCCCATTTCGTCATGTAATTTTTAATCGTTTCTTGTTCTAGTTTCCTAGACAGTAATAGTTTGTAAAGTTTTGATATCTGACTCTTTTTTCTTTCCATCCATATTAGTTTGTCAAGTTCATTTAGTTCTGATTCAATTCCTCCTCTTTTTAGGTCCTCTCTAAACCTTTCCTTTATTTGATAGTACTGAAACCAGTTTAGACCATGTATCTCCTGTATTTGTTCTTTCAGGTTTACCATCGCTACTTCCTTTCCCTTCTCTACTAGATCTGAATATCTCAGATAGTTTTCTTTATTCGCCCATCTGACTTGAAAAGCTTCCTGGGTAGATGTCCAGCTCGGGATTTTAAAGTAAAATCTTTCTTTGACTCTTTTCCATATCCTTAACAGGCCTCTCCTTATACAATGATTTGTAAATTCTTTATTTATCCTGTCCTTATCATAAATCAGATATGCATGCCAACCAAATCTTTTATTGTGGCCTTCTACATTTTGTATCCGTTCATTACCCAATTTTATCCAATCTTTTACCCATGTTAGACCGGCGGCTTCGTAATATGTTCTAAGATCTGGTAGGTCACATCCACCTCCTGTTTTCCTCTCTATCAAATATTCCCATTTTATTCTCGCCTTCTTTTCCCCCCATATAAAGTTCTTTATATCTCTTTCCCATTCATCAAAAAAATTTTCGTTAGCTATTATGGGTAAATTTTGGAAAAGATACATTATTTGAGGGAGAATTACCATTTGGACTGCCGCAATTTTACCTAATAGGGAGAGACCTAGCTTCCCCCATCTTTCTAGATCTTGCTTTGCCTTAGACCAGCATTTTTTATAATTATTGTCAAATAAATCTGCATTCCTTCTTGTCAGCCATATTCCTAAATATTTTACTTTCTTCCCCACTTCACATTCTGTTTTTATTTGTAGCTCTTCCTCTTCCATTTTATTCATGTTCTTTGTCAAGATTGTAGTTTTTGTTCTGTTTACTTTAAATCCCGAAAATTCCCCAAAGGTTTTCATAGTTCTCATAAGTTCCTCTATCTGCTCTTCTGGGTTTTCCATGATGATCACCATATCATCTGCGAATGCTCGTAATTTGTAACTATATCCATTTATTTTTACCCCTGGTATGTTCTGGTTGGCTCGGATACTGTTATTTAACACTTCCAAAGTCATTATAAACAGCAACGGGGAGATAGGACAGTGGAGAGACAAGTCAGTTTAAAGCCCTCCTGATCAGATCTTTCAGACTCTCAGTCAGTGGGCTTGACAAGTCTTGTCAGCCTCTCCATTATATTGCAGATTTTCATCCTGAAAGACAGAACACCTCTTGAGACATATTATCAGGCCCTCAAACTACTAATTCTGTATCGCTCAGCAGGGGGTCCCGTACCACCACCACTATCTCCTCCAATGATTGGCACAGGCCAATCTGTGTGCTGAACCTTCCAAGGTCTTATGTACATTCTCAGGCCTGGCTCTGTTGCTCTCCTTCCCTCTTCTTATCATCACTGACAAGGGAGAGAACTTCGAACCAATTCTGTAATGCCAAATTCATAGAATGGCCTCTTCTACTTCTACGACTCACATTCTTCCAAATGCCTACCTCCTGTGTATCAGAACTAACCTCTTCCACAGAGACATCCCCTGTGTGTTCCTCACACAGGACAGCCTGTTCCACTCTATCCACAAAAACCTCATGTCTCCAGTGTCTCTCATGTTTGCACACTGCATTTTGTGGTCCCTATGTTGACTTGTTCACAGCTGCATGGTAAACTCCTGCGGCTATGAGAGGGTCTCTTTTGTCCTTCGCTGAGTGCAGCATTTCTTGGATTTTTAGAGGGTTGGTCTGTAGACCATTTGGCAGTTGTGTTTCATCATCAGCTTCCCTAATTCTGTCTGTGACTCCTTTGATATATGGCAAAAAATACCTTCTCTTCGGGAGGTTGTTTTTCTTCACTCCTGTGGTTTTTCCTGGGTCTAGCCATTCTTGCGATGTCTGAGCTGGAGTAACCATTAGCCTGGAGAGCCCAGTTTAGGTGTTTCAGTTCATTCTCCAGGTAGTGGGGTTCGCAGATCCTTTTTTTGTGGTCTACCAATGTTTTTATTGTGCTTCTTTTTTTGTTCTGGGTGATGATTGAAGTTCTTGTGTAGGTATCTGTCCATGTGTGTACGTTTTCTGTTTACCTTGTGTCCTAATCGTTGGTCTGGTTTTTGGATGACCAGGACATCCAAGAATAGCAATGTTCCTTCCTTTTCTTTTTCCATCATGAATTGGATGTGTGGGTGGATGCTGTTCAAATGGTTCAGAAATATGGTCAAGTCTTCTTTTTCGTGTCTCCAAATGGTGAAAGTGTCATCCACATATCGGAACCTTGTTTGTGGGCTTCTTTGGTGCTGTTTCCAAGGCTTGCTTTTCGAAGTGTTCCATGTAAAAGTTTGCTATCACAGGGCTCAGAGGGCTTTCCATGGCTACTCCATCTCTCTGCTCATAGAAACCATTGTCCTACTGGAAGTAGCTTGTGGTGAGGCAATGTTCGAACAGGGCTGTGATGTCTGCTGAAAACATTTGCTGGATGAGTGCCATAGTGTCCATTACGGGGACTTAGGGAGACCACATCAAAGCTATCAGTCTGTCTCCGAGTTTCAGTTCGAGGTTGTTGATTTTATCTATGAAGTGACCTGAATCCCTGATGTAGTGGGCGGTTTGTCCTACATGGGTTTTTAATTGAGTGGCTAGAAACATAGGCAAGTCGTAAGTAGGGGATCCAATGGTGCTCACTTTGGGTCGGAGTGGAATGGAATCCTTGGCGATCTTGGAAAATCCATACAGTTTTGGTGGGAGAGCCTCAGATTTACATAGACTCTGCGTGTGATTGGCTGGATTGATGAGTTCTTGATCAAGGTATTTATTATTCTGGTGATTTTGTTGGTCTGGTCTTGCTTGATCCAATCATTCCTTTATTTTCTGTTTGTAGTGTTCTGTTTCCATGATTCCATAGCATTGCCTTTGTCTGCTGGGAGAGTGATGATTTCTAGGTCCTCACTGAAATCCTTGATGGCTTTTCTTTCTTTTTTGGTTATGTTGCTGGGTGGTGGTTTTGCCTTCTACAGAATCCTTGCTGTTTCTCCTCTTATCTCTTCTGCCACCTCCCAGGAGATGGCAGAGGGCGGATTCGATGTGGGCAATGTTTTCAATTAGGATTCTGGTGGTGGTAACTGCAAAATTACCTCCTTTGGACAGGATGGATGTTCTCTTCTAACAGGGCAGTGAACTTGCACTTGCTGCAGGTATACCTACTCACACCCTCTAGCAAGAATACAAACATACCACACCTGTTGTTGGTGACTGCAGCAGCTCTCTTACTATCCATATTCAGTAATCATTGGTAGGTACTGAATCAGAATTCCAGGTCTCCCCCTGCAAACTGCCCCGATAAACACCTATGGAAAACACTCCTCATGGCCTCGCCTGTTAGCCAAGCGCTATTCACTGAGCTCCAGGGACTAGGGTTGCACAGCTATAGAGGTATCTAATGGCTGCTAGCTCCTCCCTGAAATACATCTCTGACTCAATTCCTTTCAGTAGATGCCCCACCTCCCTGAGACCACATGCTTAGATGGAGGGCCTGGGCCTACTACATACAAAAGAACAATAGAACACTAACACGCACACAAGCAAGCCTCAACTCACCTCACACAATAATGAGCCTTGACCAGCAGACACAAGTTCACCAAACCACAATAAAACACTATTGAGCAAGTGAGGAAGCCTTTACTCACCACGTTACATGCATCAAACAGCCTTACCCAACAGACCCACAGCCTTAACCCAACAAACTCTCTTAAAGGACTTTCTGGGTTTGGGGAGGTTTATGCGAAAAGGCACAAGTTCGCCTTATGCTGTCTCTTCCACCACCCATATGCAAAACACCCCTGTTGGCCTTGCCTGTTAGGTGAGCTCTGTCTGTTGAGCTCCAGGGGCTGGGGGTACAGCTATATAGAGAGCTAGTGGCTGTTAGCTTCTCCCTAAACCAAGTACTACAGCCCAGAATAGGTAAAAAGGTTGTACAGAATACAGAATACATCTAGCTGCTCTAAATGAATTCAGACCTCCAGGGCTGGATGATCTACAACTGGTACTAAAACAACTTGCACATGTAATGTCAGAGCAACTGTAGATAATTATGGAATTCCTGGAGAACAGGAAGGTCCAGCAGACTGGAGATAGAGAAGGTTTTTCCCATCTTCAAAAAAGTGGGAGAAAGAAGACTGGAGCAACTACCAGTCAGCTTGCTGTCAATACCAGGAAAGGTTCTAGATATGATCATTAAAGTGACACTCTGTGAACACATAATAATAATGAGGAGGAGGAGGAGGAGGATAGAAAGAATTCTGTGATTAAAAAGAGAGAATATGGGTTTCTCAAAAACAAGTACTATAATACCAGAGTAATCTAATTATTGATGGGGTGCGGGGTTGAAGAGTT
This sequence comes from Gambelia wislizenii, assembly GCA_030847615.1. Lineage (NCBI taxonomy): Eukaryota > Metazoa > Chordata > Lepidosauria > Squamata > Crotaphytidae > Gambelia > Gambelia wislizenii. The sequence goes on from JAUMIR010000013.1 coordinate 13,443,213, forward strand.
ACAAGCTTAGTAGATAAGAGGAATGCTGTGGATGTGGTATGGGAACATGTTCCTGGCCCGTAACTATGGTTCTTTGAATGGTCATCTTGTTTTAATTTTAGTAAAGCTATTATTTTGGCAAGAATATCATGCCTTCTGCATGGCTGACTAAAACCCTTCTTTCCTGGGTCTACTGTAGCAGAATAACCAGAGGGGAGGTGGCTGGGTTGCATGAGTCCACAGATGACCACTCAAAGAAGGACAGTTACAAGCGAGCAACTTGTTTTTTGTGGTTGTTGTGACTCAGAATCTGGATAATCAGATATATGTACAGAAGGTGGGAAGTGTCTCAAGCAAGGGTAGAAGACAATACTAACCTTCCAACCCTCAAATTTCTTCTTGACCTGACATCTAGGCAGTAGAGTCAAATGAATGTATCATGCTGTGCCCATGTTCCTACTTAGCTTACATCAGGTAGGGATACCCTGTGGAGAAATTCAGTTGCCACTGCCATGGCTTTGGTGAAGTGGTTACAGATTTGTAGTGGTAGTGGTTTCTTGTCTAGGTTGTAGGCCACATGGACACTGCCAGTGACTTACTTTACAAAGCATTGCTGTGACACAGGCGGAGGTTTCTTTGGACCACCGTAACAGATACATAGCCTGGTAGTCTCCCTGAAGGGCTTTGTTCTGTCAACATGAAAAGCTAAAGAGAGGCACACATTTAGTGTGTGAAACTGTGTCTTAAGTGGCATGGTGTGAGATTCAAAAAATGGGGGCAGAACGGTCTCTAGAAGGTTCATAAAGTTTTTGTTTACTTATACATGCCCTGGTTGTTTCATTTCATATGGTAAGATTATTTTGTATATTGTTAGATTTGGATAAAAGTTTACTGGAACAGCTTAAACTGATCTTCTTATTTGAGCTATAAGAACGCATCCCTACGTTTACCTACTCATTTCAGCCTTGGTTAAAGTAATAATACTCAAAAACACATATTTTGTTAAGTGAGATATACCTGTATAGTAATGGTATATTGTACTGTGTATGGTCCTCTCCGTTGACGCCCCCTTGTCATGGGATAGAGGCTTGCGTACCCTAATGATGTTTTGAGCTATGCTGGAGGCGGCATAATAGCCACCAGTAGGGTCTCCCATGCCAGAAAGGTCAAAACCGAAGGGTCTGACAAAGAGCGTCAAAGGGCAGGATGGGCTCTCTAGCCTTATGGCAACAATCCTAGGAGAAGGAAAACTCTAATCCCAAACCCGGGCAGATGGTGCTCATCCAACCCTGTAAGGTCAACAATCTAAGAGAAGGAAACTAATCAAACCTACAACCAGAGGACCTTGCTGCTACCGTCCATGCTTGCAACGCCACAGCAGATGAACCTTTGGTTTAAAGGCTGAGGCAAGTTCTGTGCACGCTGCGCTCCACCAGAAAAATCCATTACACAGGCTCGAAGGACAAAATCCAACTCCGAAAAAGCCCTGTAGCGAGAGGCGAGGGACGAAACAGCAGGTGTAAAGATGCACTGGAAGCTGCAAACCCAACCCTGCATACAGGCGGTTCAGGACTTTGGTTGCTCGAGGCTGACCCGGGAGATGACAGTCTTGTTTGGCAGCATCCTGAACGACCAAGCAGCCTTTTTTTTTAAGGAGAGTACTGCTTGCTCCATATGGAGAGGGGCCTAGAAAAGGTGGCCTAACAAAAGCTCATCCCCATCTACCTAGTTGGCTAGCCATGGCCAACGGGCATCTTCTGATGCAGTCAAACCAAGGCAAAGAAACAAAGGCTCACACCGGCCTCCAAAGGTGTAAATAAACTGACACTTGCATGCTGGAACATCAGAACCATGCGAGACTCTGCAGATAGTGGATGGTCTGAGTGTCATTCTGCTCTAATAGCCCATGAACTATCATGACTAAATATTGACATTGCTGCTCTTAGTGAAGTTCGTCTCCATGAGGAAGGCAGCCTTAAAGAACACGGCACCAGCTACACACTTTACTGGTCTGGCAAACCCAAAACTGAAAAACATCTTTCAGGAGTAGGCTTTATGATTAAAAATTCCATTGCCTCCAAACTCGAAACCTTGCCAACAGGAAACTTTGATCGCATTATTTCCTTACGCCTCCCACATGTTGTTCTCTTCAGTATATATGCCCCAACTATGCAATACGACCCTGTTGCGAAGACAAATTCTACACAGACCTACGCCGACTCATACAAAAAATCCCTGTAGAAGATAAAATTATTATCCTTGGTGACTTCAATGCCAGAGTGGGAAAGAACTCCGAAGTCTGGAAAGGTGTTTTAGGCAAGCATGGTATTGGAAATTGCAATGATAATGGATGCCTCTTGCTAGTGTTCTCTGCAGAACAACAGCTGACTATTACAAACACTATCTTTCAGCAGAAAGATAGCTTGAAGACAACCTGGATGCATCCCCGATCCAAACACTGGCACCTCATTGACTATGTTCTAGTCTGCCAGAGAAACATTTGCGATGTCTGTCATACTCGAGTGATGCCCAGTGCAGAATGCCAAACAGATCATCGCCTTGTAAGATGTAAACTAAATCTTCATCTTAAATTCAAACCTAAGAGGGGTGGCATCTTAAAGAGGAGACTCCAAGGCAACTATCTTCAACAAGCTACTATGAGAGACAACCTCCAGGCAAATCTGCAAACAAAACTTGAAGGATCCTACAGATCCTTCTCCTACAGTGCTTTGGCAACATATCAAAAACAGTATCCTCCAGTCTGCGGAAGAATCCCTCGGGTTTTCCCACAAGAAAAATCAAGACTGGTTTGATGAAAACAATCCAGGAGCTGTTGGCAAAGAAGAGAACTGTTCACCAGGCATACGTCGCCCAGCCAACTTGCCATGGAAGAAAAGCAGCTTTCCGCCTCACGTGTAGCAAACTACAACAAAAACTCCAAGACATGCAGAACAAGTGGTGGATCAATATAGTAGAAAAGACACAAAGCTGGGCAGACCTGGGTGATCTTAGAGGATTTTATGAAGCTCTTAAGGCAGTGTTTGGACCTACTTATCAGGTCCAAAGCTCCTTATACAGTACAGATGATCAGACATTAATTACTGATAAAGCCTCCATCCTGAATCAATGGGCTGAACATTTTCGAAATCTCTTTAGTGCCCACCGAGTAGTCCAAGGCTCAGCTATCCAACATATGATACAAAAACCGATGAAAAATGAATTCGACATAGCTCCCACTTTGGAAGAGACCCTTAAGGCCATACAGCAGATGAAAAACAGCAAGGCAGCTGGGATTGATGGAATCCCACCTGAAGTTTGGAAACACGGAGGTCATGCACTCCATGATAAATTCCTGAAACTCCTTGTGAATTGCTGGGAAAAAGGGGAACTGCCATCAGATCTCTGAGATGCAGTCATCCTCACCCTGTACAAGAAAAAAGGAGCAAAATCCAATTGCTCAAACTATTGAGGCATAATACTGCTCTCTATTGCTGGAAAAATCCTTGCAAGGATACTCCTAAACAGACTAGTTCCTGCTATTGCAGAAGAACTTCTTCCTGAAAGCCAATGTGACTTCAGAGCCAATAGGAGTACTACAAATATGGTATTTGCCCTAAGACAACTGCAAGAGAAATGTAGAGAGCAGAACAAGGGTCTCTATGTAACATTTGTCGACCTCACCAAAGCCTTCAACACTGTGAGCAGAAAAGGTCTGTGGCAGATCCCGGAAAGACTAGGATGTCCCCCCCAAATTCCTTAAAATGATTATCTTGCTACACGAGAGCCAGCACGGTCAAGTCAGATATGGTGATGCTCTTTCAGAGCCCTTTCTAATAACTAATGGAGTGAAGCAAGGTTGTGTTCTTGCTCCAACTTAGTTTACAATCTTCTTCAGCATGATGCTCCAAAGGGCTATGGCAGAGCTTGAAGAAGACGGCATCTATATACGTTACTGTACTGATGGTACCTTGTTTAACTTAAGCCGTCTGAGGGCTCGCACTAAGATGCTAAACTATCTAGTCCATGAGCTGCTCTTCGCTGATGCTGATGCCCTTGTTGCCCACACAGAAGCAGCTCTGCAGCGCCTAACATCCTGCTTCGCAACAGCTGCAGAGCCGTTTGGGTTGGAAGTCAACCTTAAGAAAACAGAAGTTCTTTACCAGCCTACACCACAGGGGGAACACCACCATCCCTCCCCAAAACAGTACTCTACGGTGAACTCACCATTGGTCAGCGTAAGAGGGGCGCTCCAAAAAAGTGATACAAGGACTCCCTGAAACAACATCTCAGGCTTGGCCAAATTGATCACCAACAATGGTCCGCCCTGGCCTCACATCGGGAGGCATGGAGACACACTATCCACAATGCTGCAGCCTTATTTGAGAACTCACCCCGAACAAGTCTTGAAGAGAAACGATAACGCAGAAAGAATCACAACCCGGAAACATCACCCAAGGAGACCTTCTGCTGAGCTCTCGGACTGGCCTTTTTAGTCATCAGCACGCTTGCAGAAAGCATGGGATGAGTCCTTCCTGAATCTTCATTTGCGAAGAAAAGCCAGAGACTTTGTATGGTATATTATGCCATGTATCAATCCATAACATATAATAGCAACCTGTCCAGAATGTAATTAATAGAGAAGACGTTACTGAAGAGTTATAATGCATCCCCATCCCCAGAAAGGTCTGAAACACTTTCCTTTCATACAGGCACATTACAGAAATTCTGAAAGGGCCCTGGCTGCTTGAGGGCCTTGGTCTTCTGCTAAGCAAACAAATATTCCGCCATTCCATTCCAGGATTCACTTTTTTTCTTCATTGCCATTTTTTGTTCCCAAACTTAACTGTTAATTTGCTCCACAAACCCACCTATCTGATCTAGGTTCAAGAAAACATTCACCTTCCCTCTCCCTCCTCTGTTGCCGCATCAAACTAATCCCAAATCTAGATACATCACTAAGGGCAGAGCCAAACTACTGCTTCAATAACCAGCCACACTATTACATAACAAAAAGAAAACGAAGAGGAAGAGAAAAGAATGAAAAGTCTTCAGTCGTAACTTAGCGGATCCTTAGGGTGCATGGGAACATGGTACAAAAGTAAATGGGCGCTTGCAGAAATCATACACCAGTTGCTGATTTTGCTAGGCAAAGCAACATCCTAATGATTATGACTAATTTCCATACTGTGAATAATTCCTTTACCTCCCAGCAACAGCAATTTTACTGCCCTCAGGCTGTAACTCTTGTATATTATACAAGAGTTTCAGAATCACAGACGACAACCAGAAATAATTTTTTAAAACCCGAAACAAATATGGGCCAAACACACAGACAAAGTGACTCCTGTTTTGTTTCTCCCTACTGTCTATTACTCTATGTCTGTACATTCTTTCCTTGCTTCAAGGATATTTTAGCCAAATCTAAACGAAGGAAGGAGAGCCAGCATGGTGTAGTGTTGTGAGTATTGGACTACGAAGGGAAAGGCTTCTGAACAAATCTTGCCAAAAAGACCCTGTGATAGGTTTGCATTAGGGTCACCACAAGTCATAAACAACTTGAAGGCACACAACAACAAATAATGAAGGCAGCTTTCAAGCAGATTTCTTTTAACTGTACAATTTACAAGCTTTAGGTATTTTCTCTTTCCAGAGAACTGTAGTTTTTACCTTGTTTGGCCTCCAGCTCCTCCTGAGTAAGCTGAGGTTTCTTTTCTTCAGGAGTATTGCTGGATGTTGCAAATGCTGCACTGCTGTTTGAAGTGCTACTTGCATTCTCTTGTCCTTCTTCCCCTTCCTCATCACTGTCATCATCTAATTTCACACGGTTTTTCTCCAAAGGGAGCAAGTCATTCTCTTTGACCCTGATCGCAAAGCTGATTGGTGCAAAGGAAGCTGTAAAAAACAGAAAGGCTTTAATTAGTGAAATACTGTTCAATAGGCAATTTTTCCTGACTGGCAAAGTTTAAGATTAATTGGAGGGAGGTGGTCGATAAAGCTGTGTGCTAAAGCATTCTCACTGCTTTAAGAAGATGCATTAAAACATCTTTCTAATTTGGCCTTTCCATCTTCTCAGCTGTTTTACTACTTTTTGTTGGTTTTCAAGTTTTATTATTTTCTTTTACTGCAGATCACTCTGAATGTCTTTATACATGTAAATAAATAAAATGTAGAGCTTGAAATGTTCATTTTGAAAATCTATTGATAATGTTAAAAAGTTAACCAGAAGTCAGTTTCCTTGAAGTCACAACCTACTCTGAGGAGATTTCATTTTTGAAAAATATATTTTTAGTCAAAATTTGTATCACATTAAAAAATGAAAAACATTAGATATAGTTATTGTATAACTTCATTCAAACACAGATATCATAAAATTAACCTCTTGAGAATATAATTCTCCATTATCTTCAAAACTCTATAGTATCTGTCTTAAATCTTCCTGTATTTCCTACTTCCATATTTCAAATCCCAAGAGTCATATTCTATACAGATAATTAATGACCTCTTTATAATTATATATTTCTTATACAGTAATGTCCACTGGATATCAACATTTACTATTTTGATTAATGGAACAGGAGGTATTAAACTATTACTAAAACATATTATCCTCTTTACATCTCTTATCAAATCACTTATGCAAAGCACAATATCAAACTATCAACTTAATCAGATATTCAAAAGCTCACTACTGCCAAGTTTCCCCATTTTCCTTTCCATAACAGTTAAAGATTTCTGACTTTTGATAAGCAGGTTTATTGTTTTCACACCTCACTCATCTCTTTAAGGATTTAAAGATTTATGACCAGAGTCACAATTTGAATCTTGCTTTATCCTATGACATTCTGATCTCACTCCCACAACTCTGTAACTGTTCTTAAATGCCTGTGACTTTAACAATGTACTCCATCTGTGTATCTGAAGAAGTAGATTTATACCGATAAAAGCCCATGGTGAAATAAATTATTCTTACAAGTGGTACTAGGCACATGGTATGGTTCAAAAACAAGAGCTTGTGTATTGGAAGCTTAGTTGCATAGGACAGGAAAAAGAAGCGCAAGGCAAGTCAAGGCCACAAGGCACATCAGTCAAAAAAACCAACAACCCTGAAGTCATACGGTGTAAATACATTGCATTACAGAAGTCACAAAAAGAAGCATACACTACTGTCAGGTCATAACAATTAATGAATGGAAAGTACAGAGTAACAGAACCATGAAGTCAGCACAGAGAAGCATGAAAGAAAAAAACAACAACATAAGATTCACTTATCCATGGCAGGAAAATATAACATCAATACAGCTCTACCAAAACCTGCATTGGTCTTGGAACGAGTATCAACATGGTAATGAAATACAAAAGTCATGGTCTGGGACCAAACAGCAGCCGGACAAACATCCAACAAAGGAATGCCTCCCAAAAAGGCAGAATAAGCAGAGACTACTCCGGGTGGAATGTACTTGAATCCGAGGGGAAGGTTCAACTCGAGCAAGTTCAGATAGATCATCGACACCACCCATTTCAACAGTCTCTGCGCCAAAATCGGCAGTCAAAGTTACTCTGTGAGTAACAAACAGGCGTTGGGATTGATGAGATTCACACAGAAAGTGAGAGCTTTCTGCACATCGAGTGTGTGGAGCTTCTGCTCAAGGTCAGAAGAAGGGTTTTTTAAAAATGCAGGGATTACAATGTCCTGGTTTAGATGGAAAGAAGAAACCACCTTTGGGAGGGGGAAATGTCAGGCTCCAAGACAACTTTGTCCTCTTGGAAACTTAGATAAGGCTGGTCGACGTGGAGGGCACACAACTCACCTGCCTGATGGCTGAAGTGATGGCCACCAGGAACACAGTCTTCCATGAGTGAAGGCAAAGGTCACAGAGAGCCATCGGCTTGAATGGATGTCAACACAACTATGAGAGGACACGTTCGGGGTTCCAGGCTGGTGTTGGTCCCAACAAAGGAGGGTGCAAGTTACAATACCCGTTGAGGAACTTTTTCACAAGAGGGGCGACATGTCAGCATGAACCTATTAGACATTCAACATGGAAAGGTCAGGATCAGTGAGAGGAAGCAGGAATTTGAGGATACCTCGAATCCCATTTTAGTCCGGGGATCAACTTTTGCCAACCAGGAAGGAAATGAAGCATTGCCAGCAGTAAGCGGTCGGCTGTATCATGGGAGGGGGGGGGATGAGAAGTGTCGATAACCTGTCAGATACAGTCGAGCAAGTCAGTCCCAGGAAGAGCCTCCATGCTGTGAGGTTTAGAGTCTGGATGACCAGGTGACGAACACGGCCCCTGCACGTGGACAGGAGATCTGGATGGAGAGGCAGCCTCTTGTAAGTGCAGTTTGGCAATAAAAGAAGGGTTGTGAATCAAGGTTGGCGAGACCATCACTGGGTCACCAGGATGCAACCAGCATGGTCAATGCGAAGCCTGACAAGGACCCTGGAGATCAGTGGGAAAGGAGGGAACTCATACCGCAGGGGACCCAGTCCAGCTGAAAAGGAAGGCATCCCCTTTTCGAGTCTGGGTGAGGAACCATGGAGCAGAAGATTCAACATTGAGCATTCTCCTCTGTGGCAGAGATCTCCTTAAGTAGTTCCCCATTTGGAGAAGACATGTCAAAGTATCATCATATGTAGGCTCCACTCATGGCAGGACTATCTGGACCTGCTGAGAGCATCTGCACTGGTGTTTTCCATCCCTAGTAGGTGAATCACAGAGATCAGTATGTTCCTGGATAGACACCAGTTCCAAATTTTGAGTGTTAACCACATAAAGGTTTGGGACCTTGTTTCCTTTTGTTTGTTTGAACCTTAATAGTGTTGTCTGTGAGGAGCTGGACCGCATGATTCCAAAGCAGCTGGACAAATGCATGGAGGCCCTTCTCAACTGCCATCTTAATGTTGCTTAGCTGGAGACCAGAGTCCTTTGATGGACAGTCCGAAGATATGCGCACACCAACCATCTAGAGACATCTGTCATCAGTGCCAGTTGTGGTTTCAGCAGAAGGAAGGGCATCCTGACCAATACATTCCATGCCTTCGAACACCACTGGAGGGACAACCCAACTGGACTCGGTACCATGAGAGGTCAACCTTGTGGATCCTGCAGCAGGTCTAAGAGATTCACAAACCAAGACTGTAGTGGGCACATCCAAAGCCTTTTGAGGGGAGTGACTGCTGTGGTGGAGGCCACGAACCCCAACAGCATCTGAATTAGATGGGCTATCACCCTCGAGAACTCATGCAGCGGTACAGACAGACACTTTATTTTAGTCATTGACCAATAAAAATACAATCAATAAAACAAACAACAAAATTTAACATCAACGACTATTAGTGACTACTTGTGGGTGAAACTTAATATAACAGAATTTTGCTACTTTTAAAGAGATAGTTTTATTCTGATTATCCAGCAAATAATGTAAATAACAATCATCAGAATGTCCTGAGAATTTAAATAATAAAGACGTAATCAACTGGTGATGAATATCCCTGTAAAACTGACAATACAAAAGTAGATGGGCTATAGTTTCTATACCACCAATGTCACAGGGACAGTATCAGATTGCATAGGAGATTTTCCTGTATTTCCCTTCCAACACAGCTATTGGAAGCATGTTAGACTGGGCTGAAGTTAAAGCTCTCCTGAATTTAGGGACTGTAGTATAGTATAAATATGTAGCTGGTTTAGAAACCAAAATTTGATTATTTGCAAAAAATACTGTACGAAAAAGCAACAGTTTCTGTCTGGCCTTCTATGTCTAAAATCCTTTGTCTTAATATGGATCTAGTTTGTTTCAGCCCTAGAGTTAAGATGTTATCACTGGAAAAGCCATAATGGTTCAATTTCTTTTGGATTGCTATTTCCCAAGAGAATTTGAAATTATCTACCAATATTAAATGGGACAGTCCACCAGGATTACAGTGCAATTTTAGCCAACAAGTAAAAATGTTTAACCAGAGATTAGATCTGAGTTTACTAATTCCTGCTTCCCATTGATTTACTGCATTAGGAACACATCAGGTTACCTGAAAGATGCTTCTCAAAAATGTGGTTTGAACTCTTTCTAGGGTGATCATACTCTTATATGGCCCTAATCGAGCCCCATAAAGCTGTTGTGCCTTGGCTTTAGCCACAAACAGCTTAATTGCAGCAGAGATAAACTGTCCTCCTCTGGCAAAATAGTACCGTAAGTCTGAATAGCTGTTACAGATCTCTCTGCATGGCAGGACACATAGTCTAAATGAGCATTTCTGCTTCCTGAAGCTTGAAAAGCTATCCCTAAGGAATTAAAAATCTTAACCTGCTCAATAGATTGCCCCCCTAAATTCCAGCTTCTCTGTTTTAGGCATTTGGAAAAAGTGAGCATCTTGGTCTTGGAATAATTTATTACTACTCTTCAACACAATAGTGGGTGAGCGATCTCAAGGCTCTTTTAAGGCCGATAGGAGTCAATGACAAGATTGCTGCATCATCAACATACTGTAACAAATTAATATGCCTATGAGCTAATATGGGAGGGTGAAAAGTAGAGTTACTTAGGTAAGGGACCAAGGAATTTATGTAGCAATAAAGTAAAACTGGAGCTAATACAAATCCCTGTCTAACTTCCTTCCTTGTATTTCCTTGGTAACATGTCCTTGTTTACTGCACCTGACAGTGGTGTTCTTATGCATTTGGATCAAGATACTGTATCAAACGATTGCCTGACATGGATAAATGAATGGGTGACTCTGAATGATCAAAAGCTATTGGCGATTGAAGGCGAAGGGAACCGCTTCGGTTGGCACGCCTATCTTTTTTATAACAAAGATGTAATAAATAAGGACTTTTATAATCACTGTATTAGGAGACCATTATTAAATTGCTGGAAAAAAGTTAAAATTAGGTTTTTTCATCAAGTGCCTTTGTGTACCTCACCCCACGAAGCATTTCACAATAAGGAAGGCATCTCAACACAGCAATGGTTGAGGTGCAAAGATATAGTAAATGTAGAAGGAGATGAGCACACAATGAAATCCCAAGAGGAACTGAAAAAGGGAGGTCTTGACTGTCATTGGTATCTTTACACTCAAGTGAGAGAGAGATACAAAATGGACATTAAGTTAACAGGTATTATGACAAAGAATTCACTTTGGGAAGTCACTACGGAATCAGGGAATAGAAAAATGATCTCCAGATGTTATAAATTACTTCTACAATGGGATACAGAAGAGGATGTAATCAAACCAAATATGATTGTATGGGCACAAAACATTGGGTATACAATTCAATTGGAATCTTGGAAAGATATGTGGATAAAACAAACTAAAAGAACACTAAATCAAGAGTTAAGAGAAAACCTATATAAAATGTATTTTAGATGGTATTTGTCACCCAGCAAACTCTCCAAGATGTACAAAGGAGCTCAGAATAATTGTTGGAAATGCAGAGAGGAAAATGGAACTTTTTTCCACCTTTGGTGGAACTGCAAAAAATCTAACAAATTTTGGAAGCAGGTTCGACAAACGATAGCAGAAATACTGAATGGCCATCTGCAATGGAAACCGGAAATATTTCTTTTAGGAATGATAGAAAAGAACTTGGAGAGAGAACATGGTAAAATCTTTTTTTATATGCTAACAACTGCTAGAATTACATTTGCAAGACTGTAGAAAAATAAAGAATGCCCAACAATGGATCAGTGGCTTGAAAAACTATATGAGTCCCTAAATCTGGATAGATTAACAATGTTATTAAAGGGAGAAAAAATGGAGCACTATGATAGATTGGACAACCCTTGTTACATACCTAACGAATAGATGGGGTAAAATAGCAGCAAACTCCTATATTTGAACAAATAACATCAAACGAGTAGAATAAGAATGAATAAGAACAAAATTAATAATAAAAAGAAACATATGGGGATGCTTTGATCAAGATTTCCTGCATGGCAGGGGGTTGGACTGGATGGCCCTCGTGGTCTCTTCCAACTCTGCAATTCTATGATTCTATTATCAATATTATTATTATTTATAATTTTTAATATAGACCATGGGGATATATATAGCTAAGGCACAAAAAGAATAAGATATATAAGGGAGATAGAGAGGGAAATATAGAAACCGGGATTAAATGTATGAAATCGATGTACAAGATGAGAAAGGAAATACTAGGAGACACCAGAAGGGAAGTCAGATATAACACACAGACAGATATATAGATAATTTAAAGATAATATCTGTGTAAAGCTGTCTGTTTAGTAATATTTGTGTTCGATGTGTATAGAACTGACGATGAAGAAAAATGTAAGAAAATATATGATGAGATGGATGTTTTATTGTTATTTTTTAACTTTATGTAATCTTTTTGTAATAAAAATAATAGTAAAAAAAAAGATACTGTATCAAACGCTGACCTAAAATCAATAAATGCTACGTAAATTGTCCAAATTGGTGGGTATACTTTTCTACTAAGTGTTGTAGCACCATAGCATGATATAATCTTGATTTGCCTGCTCTAAACCCAGCCTGTTCATCCTTCAGAACATCTTCTGTTTCTAGGCAGCCAGTTAGTTTATCCTCTAAACGTCTAACATACATCTGGCTAACCAAACTTAGGAAACTAACTGGATGAAAAGTTGCTGGATCATCTCTTTTACTCTTCTTATAAATTGGTATTATAATACCAAGACTCTAGTCCTTTAGCATCATGGCTGTATGATTTATTGCTGTAAAAAGTGAAGCTAACATCAGGATCCACCACGCCAAGTTGCTTTTTAATTTCCTCATATATAATAAGATCTGAACCAGAGGCTTTCCCTGGCTTGAACTGTTTAATAATATTTCTAATTTCTAAACAGGAAACTGGGGGCCAATAGGGTAGCGAGATTTGCAGATGACAACAGATTAGGAGCCGTACCTCATATCCCAGAGGACAGGATAAGAATTTTAAATGACCTTAACAGCTGGGCCAAAACTAACAAAATGAATTTCAACAGGGGGAAATGTAGGATACTACACTTGGAAAGTAAAAATGAAAAGCACAGATATAGCATGGGTGATACCTGGCTTGATGGCAGTACATGCAAAAGGGATCTTAGGAGTCTTAGTGGACCACAAACTGAACATGAGTCAACATTGTGATGCAGCAGCTAAAAAAGCCAATGTGATTCTAGGCTGCATCAATAGGAGTATAGTGTCTAGATCAATGGAAGTAATAGTGCCACTGTATTCTGCTTTGGTCAGACATCACCTAGAATATTATGTCCAGTTCTGGGCACCCCAATTCAAGAAAGCTATTAACATTTACCAAAATGGTAAAAGGTCTGGAAACCATGCCCTATGAGGAGCAGCTTAGGGAGCAGAGTATGTTTAGTCTGGGGAAGAGAATGTTAAGAGGTGACATGATAGCCATGTTTAAATATTTTAAGGGATGCCATACTGAGGATGGAACAAGCTTGTTTTCTGTGGCTCGAGAGACTAAGACACAGAGCAATGGACTCAAACTATAGGAAAAGAGATTCCACCTAAACATTAGGAAGAAAGTCGTGACAAGAAGAGCTATTCAGCAGCTTCTTTGGAGGTTTTTAAAAAGAGGTTGGATGGCCATCTGTCGTGAGTGCTTTGATTAGGTATTCCCATATGGCGGGGTTTGGACTAGAAAGCCCTTGCGGTCTCTTCCAACTTTTATGATTCTATAAATCCAGTTCCAATTCTATCAAGGAATTCTCCATTTTTCACATATAAAGTTACAAAATGGTCTTCCCAAATACTGGCTGGTATTTTTCACAATGGCAGCCGCTATCAGGCATTGCCGAGATGCCCACAAGGCATTCCTTTTTTCTTTCTTTCTTTCTTTTTTACAAATGAACTGTTTGCATTGTTTTTTTCAGTTCCATTAACTAAAAAAAAAAAGCAGGAACCAGAATTCTCCTTATATAACTTGAAATAGTGATTCAAAGAATTCCAAGCTTCTAATTTGCTTAGAATGCTTTGTTGTTCTTCAATAGGAAGAGTGCCAAACATCTGAGCAAGTTCTTTCTCATCCATCACTGAGTCAGCTAATGTCTGTATCTTCCCTTTAATTAAATTAGAGGTGTTAAACCTCCTATGCCTATATGGTGCTGGCCTTGGAACTGATAATGCATTCTGCTGTGTGGATAATTGCAGGCTAAAGTTATAAACTCAGGTTTATGTCAACCTCCCCTGCAGACTTCGCTCTCCTCCCAGAATTTAGCAGAGACTGTACATTACTATTGTGAAAGACACATATAGGCATAATTTGAAATACCTTCAAGAATTTTTTACTTTAAAGATAATTGAGGGGAGGGTAAATGCCTAAAAGTCAGCATTATTCTTTCAGACTGGTACCATCTGGGAAGCCAGAAGATTTCTGTGAGCTCTTTGAAATAACTCAAAAGAAGAACAAGTTGTGATAAGGAGTATAACACCACTTTTCCTTTTTACCACCTTCCCTCATTAAGAGGATTAATTGCAACCTGAAAGAGAGTCGTATCTCACTGTAGAATTAGTTAATCTCTAGTGATTTCCATAAATGTGGGATCTTGTACAACATAAGAATGTTGAGTATGTTCTGGGGCAACTGGATTAGTGGCTGGCTCCATGGCAGGTTTAGTCACATGCTTTTCCATTATAGCCTTAAGTTCATCTATTTTCTGATTAATATCTTGCAGCTGCTCAAAATTCCAATAACCATTTTGGCAGTTAAAAGGCAATTCTTTATCTGCATAGTTTACTCATAATTTTTGAATATCCTCATTCCCTCTATCTCATATAAAAGCTTACTCATTGGAGGAAGAAAAAATAATCTACCTCCCAATCAAATAGGGCATAAGATTTATCAACGGAGTTTACGAGGGGGGAAGAAGAAAGGAAGTGTCCTTGCACTAAAATAAATCCTCCATTCTTAATTGTTTGAGGGTTGCTGCAGCCTTTGAGTACATAGAGTACTGAGAATTTTCTCTTTGAGAAATTTTGGGCTTTTTCTTCCCTCTCCTCTTTCCTTTTGGATTCTTTCCCTTTGAACTCTTTGAACAATTTTTTGTTCCTGCCTTGTTGCCATTATTAACATAGTAAAATAAAAAATAATTACAGTAGAAGAGTTCTGCTCCCTACATTTTTCTTGCAGTTGCCTAAGGGCAAATACCATGTCTGTAGTACTCCTATTGGCTCTGAAGCCACATTGGCTTTCAGGGAGAAGTTCTTCTGCAATAGCAGGAACTAATCTGTTCAGGAGTATCCTTGCAAGGATTTTTCCAGCAATAGAGAGCAGTGTTATGCCTCGATAGTTTGAGCAGTCGGATTTTGCTCCTTTTTTCTTGTACAGGGTGATGATGACTGCATCTCGGAGGTCTGATGGCAGTTCCCCTTTTCCCCAGCAATTCACAAGGAATTCGTGGAATTTTTCGTGGAGTGCATGACCTCCATGTTTCCAAACTTCAGGTGGGATTCCATCAATCCCAGCTGCCTTGCCGTTTTTCATCTGCTGTATGGCTTTAAGGGTCTCTTCCAAAGTGGGAGCTAGGTCCAATTCATTTTTCATTGGTTTTTGTATCATATGTTGGATAGCTGAGGCTTGGACTACTTGGTTGGCGCTAAAGAGGCTTTGAAAATGTTCAGCCCAACGATTCAGGATGGAGGCTTTATCAGTAATTAATGTTTGACCATCTGTACTGTATAAGGAGCTTTGGACCTGATAAGTAGGTCCAAACACTGCTTTAAGAGCTTCATAAAATCCTCTATGATCACCCAGATCTGCACAGCGTGGTCAAGTCAGATATGGCGATGCTCTTTCAGAGCCCTTTCTAATAACTAATGGAGTGAAGCAAGGTTGTGTTCTTGCACCAACTTTATTTACAATCTTCTTTAGCACGATGCTCCAAAGGGCTATGGCAGAGCTTGAAGAAGACGACGGCATCTATATACGCTACCGTACTGATGATAGCTTGTTTAACTTAAGCCGTCTGAGGGCTCACACTAAGACTCTAAACTATCTAGTCCGTGAGCTGCTCTTCGCCGATGATGCTGCCCTTGTTGCCCACACAGAAGCAGCTCTGCAGCGCCTAACGTCCTGCTTTGCAACAGCTGCAGAGCTGTTTGGGCTAGAAGTCAACCTGAAGAAAACAGAAGTTCTTTACCAGCCTGCACCACAGGACGAACACCACCATCCCCACATTGCCGTCGGCAAATCTGTGCTCAAGTCCGTTCAGCAGTTCACCTACCTGGGAAGCATCATCTCCTCAGATGCCAAGATTGACAAAGAGATCGATCACAGATTAGCAAAGGCATATAGTGCATTTGGAAGACTTCAGAAAAGAGTCTGGAGCAATAAACACCTGAGGCAAAGCACAAAAGTCAGTGTGTATAGAGCCATCGTACTGTCTATCCTCCTTTATGGATCTGAAACATGGGTCACCTATCGCCACCACCTACGACTCCTCGAGCGCTTTCATCAGCGCTGTCTATGCACAATCCTAAATATACACTGTACTGACTATGTGACGAATGTTGCTGTCCTTGAGCAAGCAGGGATCACCAGCATTGAGGCCATGATATTGAGAACACAGCTGCGCTGGGCAGGGCATGTTTCTAGGATGGAGGACCATCGCCTCCCAAAAATACTACTCTACGGTGAACTCGCCACGGGTCAGAGTAAGAGGGGCGCTCCAAAAAAGCAATACAGGGACTCCCTGAAACAACATCTCAGGCTTGGCCAAATTGATCACCAACAGTGGTCCGCCCTGGCCTCACATCGGGAGGCATGGAGACGCACTATCCACAATGCTGCAGCCTTATTTGAGAACTCACAACGAACAAGTCTTGAAGAGAAATGACAATGCAGAAAGAATCACAACCCAAAAACATCACCCAAGGAGACCTTCTGCTGTGCTTTTTGCAACCGGACTTGTTTATCTCGGATTGGCCTTTTTAGTCATCAGCGCGCTTGCAGAAAGCGCGGGATGAGTCCTTCCTGAATCTTCGTTTGTGAAGAAAAAAGAAAAGCCAGATAAGAAGAGTCAAAGCTCACTACAAATGCTATGTATGGCAAATGCAAACAATACGAATGGTTTTGCCAGAAGCTGCCAGAAGGCTCGATGGAAACACTTCCAGCAAGGACGAAGAACAAGGTAAGTCTGTATGATAATTATACTTCTGAATTATTTCTGGAAACAATAGTTTCACCCAGCCAGGTTAAGTAAATAAAAGAGAGCTTAAAAGGCCAAGTAAAATTTCATTAAGAACAACTACTGGAGCTCCTGAGAGCACTCCTTACTGTATCTCCACCATCTTGCCTGCACTGTGCTCAACATGGGATCCAGTGGTATCCATGGGATCTGGTGTTGAAAAGCTGCAGATCGGACAGGGGTCTCGGCAGCACTATCAGCGAAATGGCAAGCAGAGTTTATCTGGTGTCTGGCTAGGGAATGAGCCTCGTTATACAGGGCCATAGGCAGGCGTTCATCATTTTCACGATGTCTGTCAAACATGGAAAAACACCCACTCCCACAGATGCTGTTGATAAGCAGCCATACACACTGAGTAGCTTGCAACAAGAATGCCAAATGCTGAAGAAGTGCAGAACTTCTTTGACATAGAATCCCTTTTTTTCCCTTCACAGTCTGATGAAGTTGTGTGAACCTTTTGAAGCAACTTGGATTACGACGCCTCGACAACTATGGAATTAGGCTTCGAGTGATGTGAAAGCCAGGTAGCATCTTGTTCAGAAATCTGGTACAAGGCATCAATTTCCTTAGATGTAGAAAGAGTAATAGAAAAGGTCAACCAAGAACATCATGCAATTCAAAAGACAGAAGGCAAGAGAGGAATGGAAGCAGGAGTTGGAACTCGATTTGCTTTGAATTGTAATTTGCTTTGAATTGTATGTATTGAATTGTATTCAATTGAATTGTGTTGCACTGTATTGTATACTGTAATGTATATTGTGATGTACCCTGCCCTGATCCTGAAGGGAGAGGCAGGTAATACATAACTAAGTGCACTGAGGCCATGATATTGAGAACACAGCTGCGCTGGGCAGGGCACGTTTCTAGGATGGAGGACCATCGCCTCCCAAAAATAGTACTCTATGGTGAACTTGCCACGGGTCAGCGTAAGAGGGGCGCTCCAAAAAAACAATACAAGAACTCCCTGAAACAACATCTCAGGCTCGGCCAAATTGATCACCAACAATGGTCCGCCCTGGCCTCACATCAGGAGGCATGGAGTCGCACTATTCACAATGCTGCAGCCTTATTTGAGAACTCATGCCGAACAAGTCTTGAAGAGAAATGACAACGCAGAAAGAATCACAACCCAGAAACATCACCCAAGGAGACCTTCTGCTGTGCTTTCTGCAACCAGACTTGTTTATCTCGGATTAGCCTTTTTAGTCATCAGCATGCTTGCAGAAAGCGTGGGATGAGTCCTTCCTGAATCTTCGTTTGCGAAGAAAAGCCAGAGAGAGATTGATTGGATTCGAATGTAGAGCAAATCTATCAGCTCATCCTTGCAGTGGTTGCTTTTCAAGTCCATGCATTGGCCATATGAACAATTTCCTTGGCAAAGGCAGTAACATCATCCGTAGAAGCATATGCATGGTTGCACAGAATCTGGGGTGAGCAATAAAGTTGAGGTGACATAACAGTTTTAACAGAAGAAGCATCCATTGAATTGGAAGAGAAATGTCTACGGCACTCTGCACTGACAAGGTCAAACTGGTGAGCAGGATAACGTGGCAAGTGGCTGAAGTCGAACCGAAAGCAGCATTGGTTTCAAGTTGGGCAGGTCATTTGGCAATCACATACAATGGATATCCAGCTTGATGTAGGGTCTGTTGGACTTTACAAGAAGGATGAATAACAACAGAAAGGGTAACTGAAGAAGAACGGGGAAAAGATCTACATTCTCACAGGAGAATGTCTGCGGGAACACAGTATTGACACAGGATCATAGAGATAAATGCTCTCCGGACTATCGTACTACAAATTGTACGATGAGGAGCAACGGTGTCAAGAGTGCGAGAAGTAGTGATGATCACTATGTCGACATGCATCACATCTATGCCTACGGTGTGCATGCTTGGAGCAGCTTCTCAAATTGGAGGAGTCAGACCAATCTGATCGACTCAACACTGAAGAATCAGAAGAGGGAGAGCAGGATCGAGGAGTCTGTCTCACAAGAGGTGGAGGAGTATGGCATTGAGGTTTGGGGAGAGCGACACAAGGGCCTCTTTAACCACCACAATTGCAGGTTCATAGGAACAGGGAGAGAGACTTGCATATTGTTTGAAGAATCTGGTATTTCCTCAGCGATAGGTTCTTAAGGAATGTCAACCTAGATGATGTTCAAGGGTTCAACTGATGAACAAGTAACTTGGGATGGAGAAGCCGAAACATGAGCTGGGAAACAAGACCCAAGCAAAGGAGGCCTTTTGAATGCCCATCACAGCCAGGAATCTTCCCACTGTAAACTGCAGCGTTTGAAGGCCAACTACATCCTCGAGATCGAAGAGAAGATTGAATTACAGTAGAAACCGAAGAAAAAAATGCTGAGTCACAATAAAATGTTCCGTAGCTGCTAGCACAGCAGACGAAAAAGATCTGAGGTGATTTTGGCAGGCTTTGTATTTATATATTGTACAGAGATGCTACTGCCAAAAATCTTGCCTAACTGCTCTATAATGTTCCAAATGCTGTTCTGCACATGTGCAGTTACTCAATTGTGTGAATTCACAGAGACCATGAAGAAAAAACATTGTTTTCCTCACAGACCATTTACTGTGACAGATATATTAGTTACTATCCTACGAAGTTATTCAGTTATAAGTATGTCTTTATGAAAAAATGAAGTGAGAGGGAAAGAGCCCAAAACCAGTGAGGACCAAGAATGGTGAGTGGACATAGACTGTTAACTGTTGGGGAGGTGAATAAATGAGGGGAAAAGAGGAATGGAATATCCAGGGAGAGTGTCTATATGAACAAATCAGACTCTGAAGAATCAATTATACTGCAGTATAGCAAAAGGACAAAAGAGTGAGAGAGAAAACCTATACATTTCTCCACATCTGCAATGTTTCACAGCTTGCCGCATACCTTGGAGAAACCCAGGAACATTCATTCTAACCCTCTACCAGACGTGGAAATTGAAGAATGCTGCCCATAAATTTGACATTTTTATATTCCTACTCTTCAAAAGCCTATCAATTTTATATAGCTATGGAATGGCAGCAGATTGTCAGATTGGTTACTTACCATGAAGGTGCATTCTGGGGTTACTGAGAGAAGAAAACCATTATTACACTAGTGTTACTCCCATCACCGCCCAGAGAGACTGAAAAGACTGCTTGGCCTCTTTCCTGTCCCCTCTCCTGGTCATGGTAGGCACTGCTTGTATTTCCTCCCTTGTCTCCACTAAGTTGTCCTTCAGGGTACCTTCCCCAGACAGCTGTGACCTCTTGAAGAGAACTGTGGACAGCTTGGCTCTGAAGTGAGCTTCTACCTCCCAATGTCTGTCTAAGCCAGGTAGAGCGTCTGGCCACTATAATAGCCCTGATGGACCTTGCTGCAAAGGTAATGTAGTCCTCAGTGGCTTCTGCCATGAACTGCAGGGTTCTATAAATTTTGGACAGGTACCTGTGAAGCACCCTATAATCCAGATCCTCTCCTTGGAGAATGTCCTCTGCGGATAAGAGGGCCGCTCTAGTGAAGAGAGAGCCAGCACCCAAAGCCCTGCTAGCCAGTACTGCTGCATCATATGCTTTCTTTCAAGGCTCCCCCTGATCTTTTTACCTCTGGGTCCTTCAGGAATCCCTTACCCTCTTTGGGAGTCAAATATCCCGAGACTAGAGAGGCCACTTGGGGGGGGAGTGGTTTACTGTCTAGAACCTATTTACTAGGGTTATAGGACTTTTTGTGCCACCATGCTGCCCCTTTTTCCATGTAGGGGGTTTCGCCCATTCTCCTCTCACTAGGTATACAAAAACTGATGGGAAAGTCATTCCCTTCTCCAAAGCTTTTAGGAACCTTAGTACTGAGGAACCCTTTTTGTTTAGCTCTGGCGAGGTCTGCCCTGTCTGGCTCTACTATTCTGGCTTGGAGGCCAGCCCGGGTGGCTGTCACCTTGGAAAATAGAGGAACACAATCTTCAGAGTGAAGCAGTCTTTCAGACAGTTCATTATTATTTCAACCTGAGTCTGACTACTCCCCTTTCCCCCTTTCTGATCCCAATTTGTCTAGCACCTGCTCCAGGTGCGGTTCCCCACAGGACAGGGATTCCCCACTGCAATTCCAGTCTGATTCCTCTGAAGAGTGTGGAGGGGAGCTTTTCTCTTCCCAGTCAGGTTCTGAACAGCAATAGTCACACTGATGGCTCCTGTAGAAGGACAATGCATGTTTGACTTACTTCCCTTTTTGGTGGTCTTGGGGTTTTCCCTGTGGGCATTTTGCCCTGCCTGCTGTGTTTGTAGGAGTAACCTCACTTGTAGCAAGAGGGTCTGTACCTCATTCCCTACTCCTGAAGCACTGGTCTGAGCTAGGGGATTCAGGTGCTTCGTCAATAGCTCTTGTAGTGACCATAGCACAATTTCCTCCTCCACTGGGAGGAGGGACTCTGTATCTGACAAATGGTGGTGGGAAGCCTGTATTTCTGTTGCTACTAAGTGGGGGGCGGTGTTGGCATCCCTGTTATTCCTTGGGAGAGAGCTTAGGAATAAGTCTCAAGGGCTGCCTTTAACACACATTCCTTGGAGGCATTGTCATTTGGGGGGCGCTATGGTGAATAGGCCCTTCAAGATAGTGGGATTCACAGACACACCCTGCATGGCAGGTGTCCTCTATCTCCTCTCCATGCTATGGTTGAATATGGCACAAAAATTGTGCAGTCAAATTTGTGGCTGGCTGCTGCAACACATGGTACTGGGCCTTGGCAGGAGAAGTTGCTACTTTTTGTGTTGGGTTTGGAGCCTTTGGGGGTCAAGAGACAGACTGAGATCTTTCCTTTTCTCTAGCACACTCCTTGCCCCATCCTTCCACGGCTACTTCCCTGTCTGGCACTCTGGCATCTCAGGGGAGCTTTCCCTTTGGTGTTTGCTAAAGCAGCTTCAGTGGTGGGGTGCCTTTTTCTCCCATCGCCCTTGACTTGCTCCCACGGCGCCCTTGGGTAGCGGGGTCACACAGTGCTTGGTCTTCTTCACACTCTGCCATTTTTTTATTTTTCTGGAATCTCACCTCTCACTCGCCAGGGCCATAGCAGAGGGATAGGGAGGAATGAGGAACTGAAGGGGGAAAGCAACAAAGCAAGAAGGATAGACCATGGTAGGAAAAAAAACAGGTTTTTTTAAAAAAATATTTGGCTACCAGGACGGAGAGAAGAATTGAAGAGTTAAGTTTAAAACAAAAACTCTGAAAGACTGACGAGCTAGCTAAGAGACTAAAGGAGCTAGACGTGGGAGCTCTACTCTTGGCCAAGGCATGAAGCAGAACTGGGCTTGTGGAGGGCTGAAGGGGAGGAGTCAACAATCTGTTCAGTTACTGCGAGACCATGTGTTTTCTTCCTGCCTCTCTCCGTGTGGTGATGCTAGTCTCTCTGGCTTCTCTTCGCAAACGAAGATTCAGGAAGGACTCATCCTGCACTTTCTGCAAGCACGCTGATGACTAAAAAGGCCAATCCAAGATAGACAAGTCCGGTTGCAGAAACCATAACAGAAGGTTTCCTTGAGTGATGTTTCCAGGTTGTGACTTTTTTCTGCGTTGTTGTTTCTCTTCAAGACTTGTTTGGCATGAGTTCTCAAATAAGGCTGCAGCATTGTGGATAGTGTGTCTCCATGCCTCCCGATGTGAGGCCAGGGTGGACCATTGTTGGTGATCAATTTGGCCGAGCCTGAGGTGTTGTTTCAGGGAGTCCCTGTATTGCTTTTTTGGAGCGCCCCTCTTACGCTGACCCATGGCGAGTTCACCGTAGAATACTATTTTGGGGAGGCAATGGTCTTCCATCCTAGAATCATGCCCTGCCCAGCACAGCTGTGTTCTCAATATCATGGCCTCAATGCTGGTGATCCCTGCTTGCTCAAGGACAGCAACATTCGTCACATAGTCAGTCCAGTGTATATTTAGGATTGTGCGTAAACAGCGCTGATGGAAGCGTTCGAGGAGTCGTAAGTGGTGGCGATAGGTGACCCATGTTTCAGACCCATAAAGGAGAATAGACAGTACAATGGCTCTATACACACTGATTTTTGTGTTTTGTCTCAGGTGTTTAATACTCCAGACTCTTTTGTAAAGTCTTCCAAATGTGCTATGTGCCTTTGTTAATCTGTGATCGATCTCGTTCTCAATCTTGGCATCTGAGGAGATGACCAGGTAGGTGAACTGCTAGTAACCCAAGTGTAATAATGGATTCCTCCTCTCACCAACACTGAAGTACTGTAGCTATCCTGACTGGCAATGTCACTGTATGAAGCTTCATAGAATCACAGAGCTAGAAGGGACCACAAGGCCATCTCGTCCAAGTCCCTGCAATGCAGGAATACACAACTAAAGCATGACCAAAAGACAGCCATCCAACCTCTGTTTAAAGGTCTCCAAAGAAGCAGAGTCCACCACCCTGTGAAGCAGTTTCAAAGTGTAAAATGGCTCTTACCATGATAAAGTTCTAATGGTTGCTAATGATTAGGCTGCAAACTTAAGTCTACTACAAAGTGAGAATTATATTCACAAAGTCTATTCTCTAACTGTTGATTTATTCTCTCAGAAATTTATTGGCATTTCTTTCTATTTAAAGGCAAATGGTTTTTGTTTTTGTTTTTCCTGTGTTTTGCTTTTCTTTTGCTGTTCCTTGTCTCAGTTTTTGTTCATGGTGTATTACTTTGAAGGTATCCCCTAAACAAGTGAAACACAGAGGGCTCTAAAACACGTTGGTTCCTGTGTGTTCTGTGTGACATCCCTCCAAATATGTGACAACTACCATATCAGCTCTCCATCTTATCTTCTCCAGCCTAAACAAACACAGCTCCCTAAGCTGTTTCTCACAGGTCTTGGTTGCCCTCCTGTGGATATGTTCCAGCTTACCAATATCCTAATTGAATGGTGCTGCTCAGAACTAAAACAGGACAGAGTGCTATGATGACATCCCTCAATCTGGATAGTATACTCCTGTTGAAGCAACCTAGAACTACACTAGTTTTTTTGGTTGCTGTATCACACTTAACTTGTATGCTTTGTGACCACAAAGTGACTACTAATAGTTCCATCATATCAAGCCAGAGCATTTGTCCATCTAGTTTAGTAGCAGACAGAGGGTCTCTAGAGTTTCACACACAGAAGTGTTTCCCCAGCTCTGCTACCCACAATCCTGTTAAGTGGAGGTAACAAGAACTGATCTATGACACCTTCTGCTGGGTCAACAGCTTGAGCTATGATTACTCCCTCAAGCAACTCTCAAGCAGTCATACTGTGCTTGGACAATCATTCTTTAATAGAGTTTATTTACAGAGCTGACTGCAATATCTCAAGCCTCTATAGTGGGAGTGAGCAATCTGTGGCCTCACAGATACTGCTGAAGTATCTGTCTCAGCCAACACAGCTGACGGTGAGTGCTTATGGGAGCCATGATCTGACAAAAACTGGACAGTCACAAGATGTCCACTCTTTTCCAGATCAGTGGTTCTCAACCTTTTGACCCCTTTATGTTTTTGACTTCAAATCTGATACACCATACCAGCATGGAAAATGGTCAGAAAATGCTGGGAATGGATGTTTAAAACAGGGCCCAGGTCTCAGAAACAGTGCTCTAGAGTACAGGAAGGCAAGCTGTCATAAGGCTGTATATGACCCTTGCACTAATTGCATGCAACCCTCAGACTAATTTCGAAAGCCATCTGTAAGCTATTACGTAGTTTTGACCTTTGGCAAGTGCAGAGTGTTCCTCCCCCAGTAACCTTCTAAACAAGAATGAAAGTGGAGGGTTCTGTCCACTTTTGCCTGTGAACCCACCCATCCCTGGCTTCATCCTCACCCACTGCTGACAAGCAGTTTCAACAAATTATTGTGAAAGGAATGTGACCCATGACAGAAAAAAAGACTTTGCTCTACAAAAAAGTCAGCCACAAACTGAAGGTAAGGAGCATCGAGTGATCCCTGGATTGCATGTTATATTGAAAGCAGTCTCAAGATGGGAATTTAGATCTATGGAAGGATCTACCAAGCTCTCCCAGCCTCCATCAATTGTTACACTGATTACTTTTGTAATCTGTTTTAAACTGTTACTCTTCTTTTGGGAAAAATGGACAAGATGATTACAGTAAAATAGTAAGAATAAAAAACTTTTATTTACCTTCAGGTTATCAAGAACCTTGCCGTCCTCCAAGACAAACAAATCTCAAAGAGTAAAGTG
The DNA here is from genome assembly GCA_030847615.1 of Gambelia wislizenii. Lineage (NCBI taxonomy): Eukaryota > Metazoa > Chordata > Lepidosauria > Squamata > Crotaphytidae > Gambelia > Gambelia wislizenii. Next base: position 13,468,585 of record JAUMIR010000013.1, read on the forward strand.
GGACTTACATATGAGTAACATACATTAGATCATGCTGCACTAAGACTGACAACTATTGGGTAAACTAGTTATTTCTCTAACCTTTTTCTCACATTGAGAAAGTGGAGATAAAGAGGCAAGCTCACTATGAACTCTCTGTTTCTTATCTTCTGTCAGGCTCCACCCCAAGATAAGCAACAGAGGTACGCATATGGGGGGGAGCACTGTTATGCTCACTTTTGTTTGATTATTCCAACATTTGTTCAGGTGTCTTCCCTGCACCCAGCAAACCAATGTAAATTATACATTAGACATCAACAGTTTGAAAACCTCAAAGGAGCGTATAGAAAACTGATTTCAGAATGAATGAAAACCACAATTACTTGGACCGGAGTGCTTTCCTTTCCTTCAGATGAGTTCAAGTAGTCAAGGGCTTTTTTCACACCAATTACAGGTATATTACAAAAGCAAAAAAATGTATGCAGGTAGGGTTTTCAAGCGTTTGACACCCACACCAATACTGACGTACCTTTTACCAGTTTGCCATCACTGCCAACTTTGATAATGGTTGGATCCTTTTTATTACTTCCTTGGAGAACAGACTCCGCATCTTCAGATGTGTGGTCAGTGGAAAACTGAGCTTCTCCAGGTACAGCACTGGCAGTATTCACTGGGACATCCTCTGACAAAGATGCAACCTGCTTAAAGGTGTGGAGAGGGGCAGAATGCAAGACTCGCCTTACTTTTCAATGTAAAATAAAAGCATATGGCATAAATGCTCATATATAAATGAAGCCACAAAGAAAAGAAGCAGCCTTTGAATAGACACTGAAACACACAGCATAAATTCCAGATTTCCTTTAATGCTATTCCTTTAGAACCTTGTTTGTTATTCAGATTTCCACGTGCCTGTTATTCCAAAGTGCTGATTCAAGGGTTATTTTTAATTATTTTCCATCTTTTTATAGAAGATCTGGACATTCAGAAACAGCACATAATATAGTGGACACCTAAAACAAACCATTCTTCAGAATGGAGAGAGGGGGTTACATTTGAGCAAATGTTGTCCTCCATGCTACATGGAAAGCTAGCATTTCAAGAAGATTTGGACAGGATGTGCTGCAAGACATGCTAATTTTCAACACAAGGCTTCCTGATATGCAGAAACACTGATGTGTAGGATTCGCCGCCTGGGTTATGAACAGAATTATCCCGGAGTCAGAGTCATGTGCTTTTTCCTAGCTTTTACATCAGCTATTGTGTTTCTGTTCTGCAGAAGAGCAAAAGGAATTCAAACTAATTAAAAAAATTCTCTGATTTTTCTGCATAGGTTTTAATTAATTAAGAGTGTGCTGTCCTCTACACTTCATATCTGATCTTGTATATTTCAAAGCTAAAGTATTTCCTCAGATGCATGGAGTGCAAATTTTGTCACTTGATCACTCATGATCCTTCCTGCCCACCACCCACCCATCGCGGCTTCGTGAAGGGTGGGGAGGGGAGAAGGTAGAGGGGGGCTTTCCACTCCACACCCGCCCTTCACGGAGCCGTGAGCGGGGTCCCGATCCGGGCTTCGTGAAGGTGGGGAGGGGGAGGCTTTCCACTCCACACCCGCCCTTCAGGGGAGCCGGGATCGGGGTCCCGATCAGGGTTTCGTGAAGGGCGGGAGGGGGGAGGCTTTCCACCCGACACCCGCCCTTCACGGAGCCGGGATTGGGTCCTGATTGTGGCTTGGGGGGTACGGAGGGGTGGCTGACTGGGCGGGGTTTGATCTTATAGGGCTCGCCATCACGGCTTCGGGAAGGGTGAGTGCTGGCAAGCCTCTCTCCCCATCCATCCAGCTGCCACCCATCCTTCCGAAGCCGCGATGGAGAGCCCTATTCCGGCCCCTAATTTTGAAAAGATTTTGAGAGCTTTAAAAGTCGTCTTATACGTCGGAATATACGGTAAATACATCAGAGTGACAAGATTGTTTCCTGGGTTATAAATCTAATTTCTTACACCAGCAAAATGAGCCTAGACATATATGCTGTCTATAAAAGCAGATCTTTTGCTTATGAAAAGATTTTATCTTCCTTCAGTATACTGTTCACGGCAGAAGCAAATTTCTTTGACAGGAAGAAGGGTATACAATATATAAAAAAGAACAGTTATTCAACAACACCTACTGAAGTGAGGAGTTACACAAACTGCATTGACTGAAGCCAGGTTTCCTCAAGTACTCATCCTACCTCATCAAAGTGCACCTACCTGGGAATGGTAAGTCAACAGCACCAAGAACATCATTAATTGAGATTAACTAATCCACCATTAAGATACACACACACAGACACAGCAGACTTTTTATTTGAACGTCCTTACGTCAGAAGAACACTGAGTACTTCGGCCACTGCTTTACAAATTAAAAATGCCTTGGCTGAGATCCTACATTGCAGCTGTGTAGCATATGTGGAGTCACACATTGACTGTGTTGTGCAAGTCTTGTGCAGAATGGCAAGACTGCACAACTGAACTCTCAATCAAATGTACATAATACCACTGCATGCATCACTCTTCTAAAAACTTGAACTGAATGCTGATGTTCCTCATTGGAGAACAGCATCCAATTGCTTCTGTAGAGGAAGCTGTGCATGTATAAGACACCAATGTGATTCCAGCCCTTCTAGTTGATGACCTTATAACAACTACTACTACTGCTATTATTATTTTTTGAATGAGTGCACATACCCAATCATTTTCTGGCCTCTTACATATAATTAGGGGAAAAGTTCAATAATTCCATACTAGGCTTCCACTGTGATACACCATCTACTGTTCCAATGTTCAATTTTGTTTTTCTAAACTATACCCCTGAAGCCAGTGTGACTAATAGTGGTTTGAGTGTTGGACTATGACTCTGGAGAACAGGGTCCAAAGCCCCGCTCAGCTAGGAAAACCAACTGGGTGACCTTGGGCAAGTCACATACTCTCAGCCTCAGAAAACCTCGTGATACATTCACTTTAGGGTCACCAGGAATCGGAAATGATTTGAAGGCACAAAACAACAAAATATACCCCGGATAGATTCTCAATGCTTCATCTATTAATTCATTTGCAAATAAACTTTGTGTTCTATGATTCAAGCCCATTGTTAGAATCATAAAATCACAACATCTCAGAGTTGGAAGGTACCATAATGGCCATCTAGCCCAACATCCTGCCATTCAGGAATACACAACTAAAACACTCCTGAAAGATACCCGCCCAACCTCTACCACCCTCCACGGCAATCTATTCCACTGTCAAACAGCTCTTACAGTAAAAAAAAAAGTTCTTCCTAATGCTTACATGGAATCTCTTTGCTTCAAATTTGAATCCACTGATTTGTGTTCTAGTGTCTGGAGCAGCAGAAAACAAGCTGGTTTCATCTTCTACATGACAGCCCTTCAAATATTTAAAGATAGCTATCATGTCACCTTTCAGTCTTTTCTTCTTCAAGCTAAACATATCCAGCTCCCTAAGCCGGTCCTCATAATGTTTGGTTTCCAAAGGTTTTACCATCTTGGTCACGCTTCTCTGGACACGTTCCATCATGGCAATATCTTTATTATTTATGAGAAATCAAGGTTGACTATAACATGCACACTGAGTCAAACAAAGGCTCAGTTCATTTATTTATTTAACCAATATTAATACACCGCCTAACATCCTGCTTTGCAACAGCTGCAGAACTGTTTGGGCTGGAAGTCAACCTGAAGAAAACAGAAATTCTTTACCAGCCTGCACCACAGGACGAACACCACCATCCCCACATTGCCGTCAGCAAATCTGTGCTCAAGTCCGTTCAGCAGTTCACCTACCTGGGAAGCATCATCTCTTCAGATGCCAAGATTGATAAAGAGATCGATCACAGATTAGCAAAGGCATATAGTGCATTTGGAAGACTTCACAAAAGAGTCTGGAGCAATAAACACCTGAGGCGAAACACAAAAATCAGTGTGTATAGAGCCATTGTACTGTCTATCCTCCTTTATGGATCTGAAGCATGGGTCACCTATCGCCACCACCTATGACTCCTCGAGCGCTTTCATCAGCGCTGTCTACGCACAATCCTAAATATACACTGGACTGACTATGTGACAAATGTTGCTGTCCTTGAGCAAGCAGGGATCACCAGTATTGAGGCCATGATATTGAGAACGCAGCTGCGCTGGGCAGGGCACGTTTCTAGGATGGAGGACCATCGCCTTCCAAAAATACTACTCTACGGTGAACTCGCCACGGGTCAGCGTAAGAGGGGTGCTCCAAAAAAGCGATACAAAGACTCCCTGAAACAACATCTCAGGCTTGGCCAAATTGATCACCAACAGTGGTCTGCCCTGGCCTCACATCGGGAGGCATGGAGACGCACTATCCACAATGCTGCAGCCTTATTTGAGAACTCACGACGAACAAGTCTTGAAGAGAAACGACAACGCAGAAAGAATCACAACCCAAAAACATCACCCAAGGAGACCTTCTGCTGTGCTTTTTGCAACCGGACTTGTTTATCTCGGATTGGCCTTTTTAGTCATCAGCGCGCTTTCAGAAAGCGCGGGATGAGTCCTTCCTGAATCTTCGTTTGCGAAGAAAAGCCAGAGAGAGAGAGAGATTAATACACCACTTAGAAATGAATACCTCACTTTAGTGTACAACAAGAACAACAGTTCATTCACTATGAAAAATTAACATGGCTTGTAAAAATAGGCACATTTTCAACATCTGCCTAAAAGAACAATTGTTAGAACATACTGGATACCACATGGCAAGCAGCATACCAAATGCCCTGCTCGAAAAAGCCACGGAATAGATCTCAGGAGGGCAGGACACCATCAGAAGGTCTTTCTAATTAGCATCAAGAATCAAAAAGGTTGAAAAGTGAGAATGTAATACCAAAATCATGGCTTGAAGCTTTCAAATCGTGTTCTCTGTACATTCCCTGACCTGTTTTCCCTTTAGTGCAAACCCTGGTTTGCCATGACATTCAACCCAGCCAAGTCTGGGTTGTAAAAGACACAATAGAAAATGCAAGGACATGATCACAAGGACTATTTCCACATCACCAAGTAATAGCTTATCATGTGTAAACCATCTCACTGAATCTAAGGGACAGATGGAACCTGAATCCAGTTTTTTTTTAAATTAGGTATTTATACCCCACTCTCCAGCCACAAAGGCTATCAGGCTATCAGAGCGGCTTAGAAATTGTTAAGCAATAGCAATAAACAGAAAATTGTTATAATGATTCAAGCATATTTCAGATTGCTATTTCATGCCTGTTAATGGAGTTCAAGAATCATTAAAAACACTGTGCTGACAGCTGTGTAATAAGAAGGTAGGAAGTAATATGTAATACAGTTTCCCCTCCACATTCGCGGCTTTCACTTTCGCGGTTCCGATTATTCACGGTTTGCTCAGCAAGCACCCCATTTAAATCAGCTTCTCTCCCTCGCACACAAGGAAGGAGAGCCAATTTAAATGGAGCGCTCCCCAAGCAAACCACACCCAACTCCCTGCTCTCCTGGGGCTTGGCTCCGTTTGGGGTGGAGAGCCCAAGCCCTAGGAGAGTAGGGAGTTAGGGGCAAAGCCACCATCATCCACCCTTCCCAAAGCAGGGATGGGGCTTTTCAAGCCCCATTGCTGCTTTGGGAAGCTGGGGTGTGTGTGGCTGGCAAGCCTCCCCCCATCCAGCCAGCTACCACTCCGCCCTTCCCGAACCCGCAATGGGGCTCTCCAGCCCCGTCGGGGCTTTGGGAAGAGCAGGGGGGGTGGCTGGCAAGCCTCCGCCCGTCCAGCCAGCCACCCTTCTGCCCTTCCCGAAGCCATGATGGAGCTCTCCAGCCCCATCTTGGCTTTCAGAAGTGCGGGGGCTGTCTGGCAAGCCTTCCCCTGTCCAGCCAGCCATGCCTCCGCCCTTCCCAAAGCAGCAAATGGGATTGAAAAGCCCCGTCGCCACTTTGGAAGTGTGGGGGTTGCGGGCAGGTGGGGGGAGGCTTATTTTTATTCACTTTTTTTCACATTCGCAGGGGTCTTCACATTCGCCCGTAACCCCCACGAATGTGGAGGGACGACTGTATTAATATATGAAATGGCTAAGCATAAATTTAGGGTGTGTTTTTTAAACACTGAAATCTTAAACAATCTTCATCTTAAGAAACAATCTTAAAGTTCAGTTTCATTTATCTGATGCAACTAATGGCATGAATAAAATTTACGAATCTTTATGGAATGTACTTTTAAGCATCTCTCACTTTACTAAAAAAATGATGAACACATTCGGGAATAAAAACACTTTAGTAATAAAATTTTATCCTCAGAGAGATGGGGCACTCAAGTTAATTGGCTTAACTTACTCGTGTAGAACATGTGGCGTAATTTGTTTATTCAGTGAGGTGCAAATGAATATTTACAAGCCGTTAATACTTAAAACCATGAATGCCAAATCCGTAAAAGTGGAGGGACAACTGTATTATCTCTTAAATGCCTGTTCAGCAGAAAGCCTCTTTGGTTTTCATGAATCCAGGCTCCTAAGATTTTCTTCAGTCTTTCTGCAATTATACTAGCTAAGATGTTATAGTCAACATTTAAAAGAAATATAGGACTGTATTGCTTTGTTTCCAACATTTCTTTACTTTCTTTTGGAATCAGTGCAATATTAGCAACCTTCCATGAGTTTGGTAGATTCCCTGCTATAATTTCATTCATTGTTTGTTTTAAAGATATTGCTAAGTGTTCTTGTAATTTTTATAGTAAACTGCTGTTATAGTTATATAAACTGTTATATAAACTATAATTGCTGTTATAGTTATATAAACATAACGTTTATATAATTCTGTATAAAATCTGTGAAAACATTTTGATTTCTTTTTGTTCTGCAAGGATTAGTTTACCCTCTAATTTTCTTTATTTGTCTTTTTTTATCACTTTTTTTCTTTAATCTCCATGCAAGCTACTTTCCAGATTTATTTGCCTTCTCAAAATATCTTTGTTTAGTAAACTTTATTTTCTTTTCTATTTCTTCCATAAGCAACAAGGGTATTAAGTGTTTTGCTCTTTGAATTTATATTTTTGGTTGCTTCAGCAATGAGTTATTTTTTTAAAAGTTGTTCATTCTTTTTTATCTCATCTTGTAAAGTTATTTTTTTATTGCTTTTCTTTATCATCTTATGTTTTTGTTGTATGAAAAAGCCCCTCATAAAGGCTTTACTAGTGTCCCACACTATATCAATTCTAATCCTTTATTTAATTTTTCCTCAAAAAATAGTTTTAATGTTGTTTTAGCGTCTTCCAAGATTTTTTTCATTTTTTAATAAGGCTTCATCTAAATGCCAATTATATTTTTTTAAAGCCTTTAAGTGACATCAATATAGGATTACGGTCAGACATAATTCTAGGTAAGATATCTATTGTTTGTGTTTTCAGGGAAATAGAATTTGTTGTTAGAAATAAATCTATCATGGACCAAGGGTTGTGCCTGTCTGAATAAAATGTAAAATCTTTTTATCATGCCATTTTTAAGTTTCCAAACATCTTCTAGTTTGAGTGCTTCTTTCATTTTGAAGAAAGCTTTAAGTAGCTTCCTTTGGTTAATTACTTTTCTGGGTTTTTTTTAATCAATATCTGGGTCTAACACCATTCTAGTCTCTCATCATCAGGATATTTTCTGTCATATATTTCACTAACTTCTCCCATTATCTTTCATAGATTTTTTCCCGTAATGGTGCGTATACTCCTATCACTAATAACTTTTGATTTTGCCATATCACTTGTACTCCCATGAAGTGTCCTCTGGGATCTGAAAAGCACTCTTCTGCTACAATATTTGAATTTATGTAGATTGCTACCTTTTGTTTTCTTTGCCGTTGCTGAAGTAAATGAATTGCCTAATTTCATTTTTTTCATTAATCTCAAATCTTTATTCCTAATATGTGTTTCTTGGAGGCAGATGTTTAATTTCAATTTTGTCAAATAATATAAAAAATCTACATTTTTGCAGACTTTAAGAAAAACATTAACATTCCACGAAAGAAAATTAAGCTTCTCCACCATCATCTTCAGATTTCCCTTCTGACCATGTTTCTTTTTCTGTCTCTTCTCCTCTTTCTTTTTCTCCTTCTTGTACTAACTACTGCTCTTTTCCAGGTGTTTCTTGAATTTTATCTCTCATTCTCCCTTTTCTGAAAACTTCTTTTAAAACTCTAAATTGCCTTTGCTCCTTTCTGTCATTTCTTTTGAGTATCTTGACTTTCCTGTTCTTTACTTTTCAAAACTGTCATTTCTTCTTTAAATTTTTCACAGAATTCTTTTGCTTTCTCAATTGTATTTATCTTCCATCTTTTTTTGATTACATTCAAACGAGGGACTCCTTGAGGATTCCCTCCAATAAGTTATTTCTTTCAGTTTCAGGTGTTTTCTCAGAAAGGTATATTCCTTTCTTCTTTGTAATATCTTTCGGGGAATATCTTTAAATATCTGTACTTCTATATCCTTTATCATTAATGGTTCTTCTCTGCACTAATTTAAAATTTCTTCCTTGATATTTGTTCTGGCACAATTGCTCATAATATCTTTAGATAGCCTCCTCTGTTTAGCTCACCAAGAGTTAATTCAGAACATTTTTATCTATTTCCTGCCTAAATTCGTATTTATCTCACCCTATAAATTCCACTAGAGCTGGTATCAGTAATTCATCTAAGTTGTCTTCCTTTGATACCATCACAACTATTAACTTTATGTATTTTTCTATAGATTTTTGTTCTTTTAATGATTCCATTTTTAATATACCCTGAGACATGTCTGATGCAACCTTATCCACTGTCGTTTTGATATACTTCAGTTCTCTTTTTATGTCTTGTTTTTGATTTCATCCCTCATCTGTGTTAATTCTTGTTTCATCTCCTGTCTTTCCTATTTTACTTCCAATCTTAATTTCCTTATCTCTTCCAATATGGCTGAATTTATACTTGGTATTTTCTGTTGCTCTATCAAGCCTCTTCTCTGTGATGAGATCTGCGCCATAACTGTTAGATTCCTTGTACCAGAAGCCATTCTTTCCCCCCCCTCTAATATATTATTTATCAATATCTCTATTTCTCTTCTATCTTGTCTTAATTCAAACACTTTTAGTAAACTATCACAATGCCTCTACAGATGTCCCTTCATATTCGCTGGGGTTTGGTTCCAGGACCCCCTGTGGATACCAAAACCCATGAATACTCAAGTTCCATTATATGCAATGGAAGAGTAAAATGGTGTACCTTATATAAGATGGCAAAATCAAGGTATGCTTTTTGGATTATTATTTTTTACGAATATTTTCAAGCCATGAATACTTAAATCTGTGGATACCAAGTCTGTGGATACGGAGGAACAACTGTATAATATTTACTTTCACCATTCCAATTATTCCATTTGTATTCTTTATATTCTTTATTATAAAACCTTGAAAGACATATCACGTGACTTATAAGGCATATATCAGAAACTTAATATTTCATATCTTTACACCCAGCTTTCACAATTTCGATTCACAATAAATTTCAACATAACCTCTTTTGATATATGGATGCCTTCCCCCCTTTTCTCCTGTGGATTTTATTGGTTTCTTAATCTAAGATAAAGAGGGAAGTGATGATAAAACAATGAGATAGTTTTATTTTGGTGAAGAATTTGAGCAGGCAACAGTCACCTCATTGAGGAAAATCTTGACCATTGGATTCTGCTAAATGGATAAAACTAGTCCTCAGTCACCAAGGTTATCAACTGTTATAGGAATTGGGAAGAGGTGATTGACCCAAGAGAACAAAAAGGAAAGACAGAATGCAGAAGCTGAAACAAAACCATGAAGAAAGGGCAACACATAAGACAGGATCAGAAAACTTCAAATTACTTAACTTTTTCAAAGGTCACCACAAACTCTTCAAAACAATCCCTTAAGCCAATGGTGCTAAGAAAATGACAGGATTTATGCAACATCAACAGTGGGACTTGGAAGGTCAGAAGATTGGCCATATTTTTTATTTGCTGTGACATCTCATCACATAATACAGGCAGAGCCTTGAAAATCATGTCACAAAGTAAACTACTTAGAGATATAAATGACAATTATCTGGGTTTTGAGAAATGTTTCAGGCTCAAAGATGCTCATGAAAAAACACTGTACTGGACTACTGATCTGAGCCGGAGTGGTCGACAGACGATCAAAGAGGAGCTCTGGCTCCTGCGTTCCTCATCGTGACTGACGAAAACTTCATCAGAGTGGGTAGGATCCTTAAAACCTCCCTAAAAGGCTCCCCAGGCAAGGGCCCCCCGAAAAGTGCCACCAAAACCAACCCCCGTTCGCTACACTCCGCTAAATTAGAGGAGGTGAAGGAGGGATAGTGGGCGCGACGGGCCAAAAGGTGGCTTCCAGCCGTTTCAGGACGAGAAGTGGGGTGAAAGGCTAACCCAATAACTGCCGAAAAGCCGTCAAGACACCACAGAGAAAGAAAAGAAGCGGAAAATAAGGTTTGTGGAGCTTGCTCTTGGGAGGCACTAAATTTTCCTCCAGGAAATTGGGTCATTTCTTTCGATTGGAATAGGAAAACTTAATTCTTTGTCTGTTTTTTTCCCCCTCATGTAAGAAGGGCAGAGAGGGAGAACTTTGAAATATTTTTCTGTCTTTTTAATACCTCTTGGCTGATTTCTAATTTATTTTTGTACTTTTGTTGGTACTTCGGTATCTTCTTTCTTTTTTCTTCACTTGTTACTGCTTTTTTATATTAGTTTTTTTCTTACCCGTTTTAACTATTTTTTCTTTTTATTACTGTTTGGTTATTTGGTATTTGGTTTTTGAAGTAAGGATTTGGGTTTTTTTCTCCTCTTTTCCCTATCTGAGTTATTGCTGCCAAAGAAAGCTTAAATTACAATTTGTCCTTGAAAAAGCTGGTGGCTGATCTGAGCCACCACATGGTTGGAAGACTGCCAAGACACCTGGCTCTATGAACGTGTGTTGAACATTGATGTATTTAAAAAAATCAAGATAGCTTTTTGAATATATACTCTGTGGATCCAGCATTCTGCCTAAATATTTTTGAAGAAGTTTCTGTGTTTTGATATTTAACTTCCTCTTGAATAATTACTTTTTCTTTTTATTAATTTTTAATCCAGCCAATAACCCATTCTTCCATTGTTTCCACCAACTTACCTATACTCTCATTTGGGTTATCTAAAAAGAAAATTAAATCATTGGCAAATGCCTTACATTTATATTCATATTTTTGTACTTTTGGGCCTTTGATCTCTATATCAGGATTAATCTTTGTATTTAAAATGTCTCTCTCTCTCTCTCTCTCTCTCTCTCTGGCTTTTCTTCGCAAACGAAGATTCAGGAAGGACTCATCCCATGCTTTCTGCAAGCGTGCTGATGACTAAAAAGGCTAATCCGAGATAAACAAGTCCGGTTGCAGAAAGCACAGCAGAAGGTCTCCTTGGGTGATGTTTCCAGGTTGTGATTCTTTCTGCATTGTCGTTTCTCTTCAAGAGTTGTTCGGTGTGAGTTCTCAAATAAGGCTGCAGCATTGTGGATAGTGCGTCTCCATGCCTCCCGATGTGAGGCCAGGGTGGACCATTGTTGGTGATCAATTTGGCCGAGCCTGAGATGTTGTTTCAGGGAGTCCTTGTATCTTTTTTTGGAGCACCCCTCTTACGCTGACCCGTGGCGAGTTCACCGTAGAGTAGTATTTTGGGGAGGCGATGGTCCTCCATCCTAGAAACGTGCCCTGCCCAGCGCAGCTGTGTTCTCAATATCATGGCCTCAAATGCTGGTGATCCCTGCTTGCTCAAGGACAGCAACATTCATCACATAGTCCAGTCTATATTTAGGATTGTGCGTATACAGTGCTGATGAAAGCGTTCGAGGAGTCGTAGGTGGTGGCGATAGGTGACCCATGTTTCAGATCCATAAAGGAGAACAGACAATACAATGACTCTGTGCACACTGATTTTTGTGTTTCGCCTCAGGTGTTTATTACTCCAGACTCTTTTGTGAAGTCTTCCAAATGCACTATATGCCTTTGCTAATCTGTGATCGATCTCTTTGTCAATCTTGGCATCTGTCTAATGTCTAATATTATATGTCTAATATTAAATGTCTAATTTTTAAATGTCTAATGTCATTATAAACAAAAGGAGAGAAAGCGGACCCCTCTGCCTCGTTACTCTAAATATTTTACATTGTTTTGTTTTGTCCCCATTTACTAATATTTCTGCCTCTTGATTTTTATATATATATTGGATCCAGCCTAAGAAATTACAACCAATATTCATTTTTCTCAACACTGTGAACATAAACCACCACCTCACATTATCAAATGCTTTTTCAGCATCTGCTAAGATTATTTAGCCAGCTTTTTCTCTCTGTGTTTGTCATATAACTGAATTACATCCAATAACATTCTTAATTGCTTTTTGCTTGACTGTTTGGTAAAAAACAATTTTTATCTTCTTGAATCCATTTAGCTAGTACTTTCTTTAACCTTTCTGACAAAATAATCACAAAAAATTTATAGTCCACATTCAACAGTGAAATCGGTCTACAACTTGAAGGAAAAGTAGGTTCTTTCCCCTATTTTAATATCAATGTAATAATTGCTTTTTGCCATGTCATTGGACATTTACTGTTATTTATCTTTTTAAATAATTTGTGCATAGGCTGTATCAGCTCATTTTCAAAAAGTTTGTAGAAAACAGGAAAATCCATCAGGACCCAGAGTTTTCTCTAATTTCATTCTTTTTATCGCATCTCTAATTTCCTGCATTGAAATTTGTTTATTTAGTTCTGACTTTTCTTCTCTTATTCTTGGGATATTTTCTTTTTCCAAATGTTCATCTATCTTATTTATTGTATTTGTCCCTGAAGGATGTTCCTCATATAGTTTAGAATAGTATCTATGAAATATATTCATTATATAATTTTGATTAACATATCTCTTTTCACCTATTCTAAGCTCCGTTATTAATTTTTTCTCATACTCTTTCCTCAATCTAGATGTTAGCCATTTACCAGCCTTGTTTGAATGTTCAAAGAATTTTTGGCATGTATATTTTAATTTTAATCCAATTTCATTTACCATTTCTGCATTTAATTGCTTTTTCATAACATAACTCATGTTTAACTTTCTCATTTTTTAGATTTAACTTCATTTCTTTTTCTCTTTGTTATCACTTCTAATATTTCTTTTTCTTTATTTTTCTTGAGTTTCTTCATTTCAAATTCTTTTTGCATTAAGAATCCTCTAATTACAGATTTCACCGCATCCCATACTACATCAATTGGAACAACTTTGAAATTTCTTTGTTTTTTATTCCCCCCCCCCTTTTTCCCCCTTCTTTTTTTGAAACTTTTTTTTTTGGGAGTTTTGGGATTTCCTCCTATATGCATATATACATTTTTCTTTTTCTTTTTTTATTTAAGAAGAAGAAAAAGGAGACGAAAGACAAGAGTGGTGCAAAGGAAGAAAGATAAAGAAAGTAGAAGGAGGTTTGAGTAAGTTAGAACAAGAGAATAAGACTAAGAAAAGAAAAGAGAAAAAGAAGTAGGAGGCAGACAGATAAAATTTAAGGAAGAAAATAAGATAAGAATAGGAAAGAGAGTGTAGTGAAAGAAAGAAATCGGAATGAGAAAAGAAGATTGAAGGCTAAAGTATAGTTAGATAAGATTGAGAGAAAGTAGATTTAAGCTGGAGAGTGGCAGACATAAGTGGCGGAGTCCTTATGTCTGGGTGAAGCTTCTTGCTGTCCTGCACTGTCATTTGGAGGAGTGAGGAGAACCACAGCTGGCATGGCCACCACGGTGCAACCGGAATGGTGTTCACTCCATCTTCCATGATCCTCAATAAGACGCTTGTCAGAAGAGAAAAGGGAGGTAATGGATACAGGAGGAGGCCTTTTCATGAAAAAAAATGTGTTTCCAAGTGAGTGCCTGCCTCAGTAGCCCCTGGGGTAGAACTGAGAGCACTGAACATTATCTGGAAAAGCAAATAGGACTACATGAGACTTGGCCTATGTCCAGTAAGGGAAAAGGCTTTGTAATAGGGCTGAGTACATCTTCCACTTGTAGGAGGAGGATTTTGACCTCCTGAGATTGTCTGCCAGAATACTCTCCATGCCTGGGAGGTATACAGTGACAAGGAATGTATATCTGGCAATGCACCAGTCCCATATCTGCATGGTGAGGTTGAGAAGGGCACAAGAGTGCACGTTGCCTTGTTTGTTTAGACAGAAAGTCACTGTAGTGTTGTCTGTTCCTACTTGAATAGTATGATGGGTGACCAGTCTCTCAAAGGCAGAAAGAACTTTCGAAATGCAAACATTTCAAACATGTTAATACAGTAGTCCTTTTCCCTAGGACACCAATGCCCCATGATTTGCCCTAGAAGAGATGATAAGGAAACACTTTCCAGGCAGCCAGCTTGAGACTTTCCAAATTCGGGTGCCTCGCCTTCTCATTGTATATGGGGAGCAGGTCCAGTCAGTAAGGATGTTTGAGGTGATTTCCCTGAGATAGATGGAGGAGCAGAAGGAACCAGCTGTCTGGACCACCATGGTGTGATTAGGATACATCTCACCTTGTCTCTCCTGATTTGAGGAGTCACTCTGGTGATGATGGGAAAGGGAGGGAAAGTGAACATGATGGGACTCCCCAGTAGAAAAGGAGGGCAACACTGCACAACTTCCCCCAATAAGACCTGGAGAAGAACATCTGGCATTGAGTGTTCTCAGGCAAGGTGAAAAGGTCCACCTGTGGAGTGCCCCACATTTGGAAGACTGAACTGTCTTATGATGGAGCATCCATTTATGTGACATAAATCTAAGAACCTGTCAAGCCCTGCTACTCTGATTCTAAAGATGAACCAGAGGAGGATAGAGCTTTAGAGCAGGATTTACAGCAGAGAGAAGGTTTATCAGCAGAGATTCCTGACCCCTCTGGAGCAAAGTTATCAGCACCTGCCCCAGCAGATTCCTGGCCCTTCATAGCAAAGGGGGACAGAGCAGATAACCTAGACCCAGTAGAGACATGTCCCCTCAGACAGAGAAATAATAGATAACCTGGACCTGGTCTTACCCACCTTTCAAGAACACAGACACTAAAAGAACTAAGTGTGAAGGTCACAGTATATTTATGAGAAATGCAGAGCAATCAAGGAACAGTTATGTAAACATTAAGGAGGCATAAATCAGGGACAGCTGCTCTACAAACTTGTTGGAGATTATCAGACTACTTCAGTGAGAAACCTCTGCTCCAGAAGGACTCTTGATGCTTTGCTTTGACCTCAACCTCTGGATTATACTAGACACCCTGCTAGCCATGGCCTTTGACTAATGGACTGGTAAACTGGACTACTCTCTTGTCTCTGTGGACTAGTTTTGTGGTCTAGAAATTCTGCCCTGCAACTGTTGCTTTCTGTATAGCCATGAGTTCTTGGAAAACTGCCAGTCAGCTATCTGTTGGCTCCAATTCACCTTGGCTAGTTTCCTGGATAGGACCAGCACAAAGCATCTATGGGAACTTTTTCCTCTCCTAGAAGACATATCGCTGTGATGCAGATGTCTCTTTCTATGCACCAGTCCCAGAGACAGAGTGTTAGTCAGATTCAGGTGTTTGAGTTAATTCCACCTTGCTTGTTCAGGTAGTACATCACCATGGTGTTGTTGGTAACTACCTGAACCACTTTACCCCACAGGAATGTCTTGAATACCCAAAATCCTTTCTCCACTACCAACATCTTGAGTGCATTGATGTGGCATGTTCATTCTTTGTACATCCATCGGCCCTTCACTGAGAACCCTCCATATAGGCCTTCCACCCTTCCATGGAAGCATCTGTTGTTAATGCTATTTTGGGCTAGAGAGGAAGGAAGGGCATACCCATCCTGGACACTGTCAAGCTGGAGCCATCACACTAGAAACCGATGAACATTCCTCAGTATGGTGAGGTGAAAGTGAGGTGACTCTGTCAAAGGGTCAAAGCAAAATAGCAACCAAGGCTGCAGAGGACACATCCTGAGTCTTGCTAGCAGTGTTACTGTTGTCATAGAAGCCATAAACCCAAGAAACATCTGGACAGTATTGGTGAACTCCCTGCAATTGCCTCAGCACTTTAAAGCAACTTTCAAGAGGGCACGGTACCATTTGTCTGGGAGGTAGTCAGCAGACTTTGAGAGTCTAAAATGGCTCCAATAAATTTCACTGTCTGAGATGAACCCTGTGAGTATGTGCCTTCAAGTTGCCTATTGACTTCTGGCACCTCCATGAATTTCATAGGATTTTCTTAGGTTCAGAATACTCAGAAGAAGATCTAGGGATGTCTAATGCTCTGTGTTGGTGGCTAAGAGTGGAGCTTCAGAAGAATCCCTCCCTCCGAGCCTGATCCCACTATCAGCAACTCATAGGAGCATTGCCTGTCAATATCTCTTTGCAATGTGCTCCAAGATAGGGCTACGAAGATGGACTGGAGGTGTTGGAGAGATCTGTCATAAAGAAGGCTAGGTCCCAATGTTGGGGAGGGCCACTGGTACCTCCACTAGGTTTCAATCTGATGTAGTCAGATTATAGGAAGACTTACCCTTATCACGCCATGCCAAGCACCTAAATCTTTACCATTACAAAGGGAGGCAAATGCAAGCCTCAAACTGCACGTAGTCCATGGATCTGAAACAGCAGGAAAAATTGATACCAAAAAAGAATACAGATTCACTTATCAATGCCAGTAATACATAACATTAACACAGCTCCATCAACATTTGCAGTAGATTTGGTATGAGTATTGTTATGCTAGTGAGATACAAATATCATGGGAGCGTTGGTATGGCTGGTCTATACAGAGTGCACACGGTTCACCAGCCCAACGAGCCAGAGTGACCGCCACCAGAAACACCAACTTCCAGGAGAAAAGGCAGAAGTCACAGGATGCCATGGGTTCAAACGGGCGTCAACACAGGTGGAAAAGGACCAGCTCAAGGCTCAAAGGCAAAGTCAGTTCCAAGACAGGAGGATGCAGGATACGGTACCCCGTGAGGGTTTTCGAAGCAGGAAGGAGTTCCAGAGAAGAAAAAAACAATACTTGGATGATGGAATTAGGGTCATACTTATCAAACTTGCAGATGACACCAAATTAGAAGGAGTAGCTAATACCCTAGAGGACAGGATCAAAATTCAAAATGACCTGGATAGACTGGAGAGCTGGGCCAAAGCTAACAAAATGAAATTCAATACGGAGAAATGTAAGGTACTGCACTTAGGGCGGAAAAACAAAATACATAGATACAGGATGGGGGAGACCTGGCTGAACGAGACTACGTGCGAAAGGGATCTAGGAGTCCTAGTCGACCACAAGTTGAACATGAGTCAACAGTGTGATGTAGCAGCTAAAAAGGCCAATGCGATTTTGGTCTGCATCAATAGAAGTATAGTGTCTCAAGGGAAGTAATAGTGCTACTCTATTCTGCCTTGGTCAGGCCTCACCGAGAATACTGTGTCCAGTTCTGGGCACCACAATTCAAAAAGGATATTGACAAATTGAAGCGTGTCCAGAGGAGGGCGACTAAAATGGTGAAAGGTCTGGAAACCATCCCTTATGAGAAAAGACTTAGGGATCTGGGTATGTTTAGCCTGGAAAAAGGATGCTTAAGGGGCGATAGGATAGCCCTGTTTAAGTATTTGAAGGGGTGTCACACTGAGGATGGAGCAAGCTTGTTTTCTGCTGCTCCAGAGACTAGAGCACGGAGCAATGGATGCAAGCTCCAGGAACAGAGATTCCATCTCAACATTAGGAGGAACTTTTTGACAGTAAGAGCTGTTCAGCAGTGGAACACACTCCCTCGGAGCATGGTGGAATCTCCTTCCTTGGAGGTCTTTAAACAGAGGCTGGATGGCCATCTGTCAGGGATGCTTTGATCGTGATTCCTGCGTGGCAGGGGGTTGGACTGGATGGCCCTTGTGGTCTCTTCCAACTCTACAATTCTATGATTCTATGAGAAATAGCTGCCAGGAAAACCTTGACTGTCTACAAGAGGCCAGTATCAGATAGCAAAAGCAGGAATTCAAGTACATCCTGAATGCCATCTCAATCCAGAGAGCAGCCTTTGTCCAACAAAAAAGAAATAAAATATTACCATTAAAAGTATAGGACTGGATCACCTACAAGCTATGAAATGTGTCAATAATATTGCAGATGTGGCTCAGTAAATCAGTCAAAGGAAGAGTCTCCATGATGTGAGGTTCAGCATGTAAAGGTCCAGATGGTGAATCAAACTGTTGCAAGTCAAGAGAAGATCTGGACAGAGAGGCAGGTGTTTGTACGTGTGGGTCGACAGAGACAGGAGGGCTGTGAACCAATGTTGACAAGTGTCAGGATCGTCCATGAATTCTGGGTTATAGAGTGGAGTTCATGGAAGACCCTGACAGTTAGTTAGTTAGTTTGGGTTTGGTTCTGTCCTAGGCTGTGGAATGTCTGGAAAAGGAGCCAGGCCCTTTGGTTGCCATGGGAGCCCAGGTCCTACCAGGAGCTCAAGGTCAGGCAGAGGGTTCAGAGCTTTCGCTCCCCCTTGTTGAACTGCCCTCCCTATGCTGCTTTCTCAGGTTGGGTGTCTTTTATCTCTATCACTGCTAGTCTGAATCTCAGTTGCAGCTTTGTCTATATTCCTGACACATGATTCCTTTCCAATAAAGAACTTTATTGAAAAAGTGTGAGTTTGTGTTCTGTGTATATCACAACAAGGCCACCAAGGGATGATCAGAATGCATCAGCCACAGTCAGTGCAGTTTTGTGATGACCCTGGAGATCAAGGGAAGCAGAGGGAAGGCATACAGTAGAGGACTGTTCCCACTGAAGAACTCCCAACAGCGAGTGTTCTCCACAGTGGCAAATATATCTATCTAAGGAGTTCCCCATTTGGAGAAGATGAGGTGAAGCACTGACAGGTCTAGAGTCCATTCATGGCAAGACAGTTTTGATCTTCTCAGAGTGTCTGCAATGGTGTCTCCATACCAGAGTGTCTCCATACCAGAGAGGTGAACTGCAGATCAGAATGCCTCTGGACCAGTTTTAGATCTGAAGGGTCAGCAGAAGGAGACTTCCCTTCCTTGTTCAAAATAATACATTACAGTGTTGTTGTCTGTGACCTGGGATGGCATTATTTTGAAACAGCACAAAGGGCCTTCTCGACTGCCAACATCTCAAGCATGTCAATGTGATAATGCTTCTCAGACACTGACCAGGGCCCTTTGACGGACAGTTTCTGGGTGTGTGCACCCCAACTGTCTGTGGTTAGAATCAGCTGCAGTTTCGGCATGCATCCCTGTTGTCAGGCAACTGTGCAGAGCTAGCAGAAAGCAAACAAACTGAAACAATCTCACAGTTCTGAGAGGCTTGTCCGAAAGCAAAGTCAGTCCAAGAATCAGGAATCCGGCAAACAACAAGGTCAGACAGTCCAGGGAGGGTCAAGGAGTCCAGGCAGACAACAAGAAAAAGGTCCAAAGTGCAGATCTCTATGGTAGGGGCCGACAAAACACACACATTGTTTCTGGCATCGGGCTACTGCCCTCTGCCCTCCTGGAAAAGGCTGAAGCCAGCTGGCTCTCATTCATGGCCTGATGAGCTCCCTGTGTGTTTGTGTTTGTTTGTCCTCCTTCAAGGCTGATGTTTACCTGGAGAAGCTGATTCCTGGTCCATGACAATAGAAGCCTCAGTGAGCCATGGAAAGAGTTAACAGGTTTGATTGCCCCCTTTTTCAACAAGGAAGAGACTTCTTGTAAAAGAACATTGGAAGGAGGAGGAACTGAAATGAAACCGGTGGGTGGAAGTTCTTCAAACTTGGTGTCATAGCTTCGGTGCATGACGCTGAACACCCAGGAGTCAGCCATAATGGCTTGCCAAGCAGGGAGAAAGTGAGAGTCTGTTGCCAAAGAAAATCCTAGAAGAGAAAGGAGGAGGGGCCCCCAGCAAGTCAAGGGCAACACTTTTCAGAGTCCATCATTTTTTTCTTGAGTTATAATTGCTACCAAGGAGGAGCTTTCCAGAGAGGAAAGGAAGGATTAGGCTGATCTGACTTTGGACAATGGTACAGAGTCGGACTGGAGACACGCTGAGTGGAAGAGGACCTGGGCCAACCATAGCAAGATTTTGGTGGGAAACATGGTTGTGTTGGAAAGCCAAATTTGCAAATTGTGGTCTGCTTTTTCTGAGTTAGGTCAAATTTCCCATTAGTCTCCTTGTGGAAGACCCCTCTTCATCAAAAGGCATGTCCTCTATAGTCCATCGAGCCTGAGAGGCCAAACCACATGTGACGTCAAAGGACAATGGATCCCACAAGTCTTCGCAGCACTATCCATGAAGTGACAGATGGAATTGATTTGGTGATACACTAAGGAATGAGCCTTGTAGGGATCCATGGTCAGTCTTTTGACACTGTCAGGCTATTAGGCAGGGGGAAAACTCACTCCCAGAGATGTTGTTGGTACACAGACATGCATGCTGAGTAACTCGCGATCTGGACCCCACGTGCAGTAGATGCATAGAATTTCTTGAACATAAGAGTCCAACTTCTGGTCTTCATGGTCCAAAGGGGTTGTATGTATTTTCTGGAGAGACTTGAACTAGGAAACCTCAACAACAATGGAGTTAGGCTTAGGGTGATGAGAAAGCTAGTCAGCCTCGAGCTCAACAATGTGGCAAAGTGTGTTGATCTTTTTGGAAGTGGATGAAACAGATGAAGACATCAACAAGGACCGCTGTGCAATTTGCAGGATGGAAGGCAGCAAAGGAATAGATGGAGGAGTGGGACCCTCATTTGTATGCAGCTATAAACAGAGTTAATGGGGTCTTCAGAACAGTTCGTCTTCAAATTCAAGGTGGAAGGAGGGGCAACATGGCGATGGACTAACAACTACTCATCTGACCTCCCGTTGTTCTCTGACTTTATCTCCACGATACACCCCAAAATGTCACCCAAAGGCAAGAAAATAATTCGGACCAGCACCAGCAACAATATCAGAACCCAGGAATCTGTCAAAGCAGAGAAACAGATGAGGATTGACTTACTTTTTCCAGGGGCAGAGACAACACAAATCGTGAGTAATAGATCTGGAACTACAGTTCCTTCTTCACTCCCTAAGACACCACAGAAATTTGAATTACAGAAAACAGCCTCCCCAATTCTTCAAAGTCTAAATATAAACTACTCTCTGGGACAGGGAGGTAACAGAGACAAACTCCCGGAGCTTGCTGGCAGTATATCCTGCAATAATATTGCTCAGCCCTTCCACGAATCCTGCCTATTATCTGCAGAAACATTGATTCTTAGTCTACAGAGATTAAATGATATTGCAAAAAAGGTGGACAATTTCCAACAAGCCTTCCTTATGCAAAACCCTTATGGCTATCAGGGTTCAAAAGGAAGATGATTTTCATCAACAGGAAGAGCAACATCTCACCAGGATATCCAGATATAAAACACTGCAAAGTGTTTTCTTTTTAAAACCTCCTTCTAGAAATAAATCACAATGCCCACATTTGGAATACCCGCAGGTCAATCATCATTCCTCTCTCAGCTCTTAAAATCACCCAGCAGAGCAACTGATTTAATAGATTTCTATTATTTACCCAGCTGAAGCATACTTCTGCATACTTCTGACCTTCGATCAGGCATCTGTTCCTATCAGACTGACACAAAAGAGCAAATTTATTTGGCACTCACATTATATCAAAACTATCAGAGTTTTTAAAGAGAAGGTAATCCATGACCTTATCACAGGAAACGTGACAGAGACATAACTCTGTAGACAAAAGGCATGAAAATTTAGGCAAGCAAGCCACCAACAAATCTAAGCATAATATAAGAGAGGGAGCTCAGGCTATAAACCAAGAAAAACTTAAACTGAGAAGAAAACTCACAGATATATGGACATAACATTCCCAGAGTCCCAAGAAATATCTAACAGTAGCCCAGCCCCACTGAAATCACTCCCCTCCCCATGGACTCACAGAAAACAGTCAGTACATTACTCAGATTTTCCTGATACAGATTCAGATAGTGAAAGTGTTGATTCCCTAATACAACTCAAGGAAGAAATGAAATCCAAAGTAGCTAATACCCCTCTGAAAACTGAAGATCCACCCGCATCCTCATCATATTCTAAGCAACAGCCCACATCGCCACCTATCTCATCCCCTATCTCACAGGATAGGCCAAAGGATGCTCCCATTGCTAAAGAGAGGGGATCCTTGCTTGCTTGTGATCTTCACTTTGCTGCCCATGCGGCACTGGTCCTTTAAGCCTCCCTATCAGAACAGAGGGAGCAAGAAGAGCAGGATGCATCACACCACCCCCCACACCAATCGCCATTGGATTAACTTCCCATCCAGCCTGTGGCCTACAGTGCAACCACTTGACAACCAGGTGGCATAAGGTTACCCTTATGACATGGAACACTGCTGGGTGGTTTTCATCTTAAAAAGATCCCTGTATTGATTCCTTGCCCAATATGACACTGATCCAGGATTCATGGACTGATAAAGATCTGTTATTAAATGGCTTTCATTCATTTTCAGTTGCAGCAGAGCCAGGAAGAAAGCATCGAAGAGTAAGAGGAAGCCTACAAGACCTGCTTTCCATCACCCTATGTGCTAAAACAAGGCCTCTTTTCCCCGCATTTAAAACACAAACCATGGCAGTGCTAATCCAATTTAACCATTGTGCTCTGCTGATAATAAATGTTTACATGCCTCCAATGAAGAAGACATCCCAAATCAGAACCCTGTTGAACTAGAATCATACACTACTACAGTTGTCCCTTCACATGCTCTGAGGTTTGGTTCCAGGACCCCCCGTGGTTACCAAAATCCGAGAATAATAATAATAATAATAAACAATTAAAACAATTAATAAACAGTTAAAACAATCGGGGCGGCTTACAAAAATTAAAATACCAATACAATTTAATATCCCCACACACCACACACCCCCACCCTCCCCCATAAAAAGATATTAAACTAAATACATTAAAACAACTGATATAAAATCACGTTGAAATAATAAATAATACATAGCCAGCAGACTAAAAAGAGCCAGGAGCCCCTGAGGCCAGGAACTAATCAGGAAAGGCGTGCCGAAAGAGATCCATCTTTAGTGCTTTTTTAAAGCTACACAAGCTCGTCATCTGACGGATCTCGTTCGGCAGGCCATTCCACAATTTGAGGGCGATTACCAAAAAGGCCCTCTGGGAGGTTGCAGACAGCCTAGATTACTCAGTCTAGAATACTCAAGTCCCGTTATATTCAATGGCATAGCAAAATGGTGTCCCTTATATAAGATGACAAAATCAAGGTTTGTTTTTTGGATTATTATTTTCTAAGAATATTTTCAAGCGGTGAATACTTAAATCCGTGGATACCGAATCCGTGGATACGGAGGGACAACTGTAATCTCATATTGCAGAATCCAAACACATTTGGAGTCCTTGGGGGAGATCAGAATGCCAGAATGGGTCCCAATGCTCATACCCTATCCCTATATGCCCAGGACAAATGCCCTCCTCCTGATCTCAAAGCTGATGGAACTCACCTCATCTGTTGCTCAAAAGACAAGAAATCAAATTTTGCAGGCCTTTCTCTGGTTCAGTCTTCAGGCTAAACATTCATATCCTGAATGGTGTTCTGAAAAGTGACTGCCCAGTTGAATTCACTTATCTTTCTGGGACCAGAATGAGCACTACTAACATATAATAATTTCTAGGGACCTTCTACCCTATGCTAAGGACCTAGAAGTTATGCCCAGGTTTGAAAGTGATCATTTTCCTGTTCGGCTATACATAAGTGACTTCATGCAGGAGACACATACCAAGAATTGTTATCAACTCTCTTTAATGCCATCAGGAAGGACTTAACACCGAGCTAAATGGACCCCCAAGCTAAATCAAACAATAAGTGAGGCACTGCCCTCAGATCACCTTCATTGTCTTTGATCATTCCTGATATCAATCAAGTCTCCTGATGAACTTCTTCAGAACTATAATACTCTTACCCAAGTGCTACACCAGTACCTAAATCACGAAAACAGTACACAATGATGGCAACAGATACAGCACCACTTAAAAGTCATGGCTCGACAAGGAATGTCAAATGCCAAAAAAGCTCTCATCACTACTTCCCAGGGTTATGTAACCAATACTACACCAGAAACTGTACTAATGCTGCTCCAGCAGAAGAGAGACTACAAAAATTGCAGATGTACACGAAAAGAGACCATGAACACAACTCATTCAGGCAGTCATATCCAGCAACACAATTTTATTCTTGTCTCAGGAGGTGTGTTGTCTCCCTGGGGCAAAGATCCATGATGTGAAAGAGAGGCTGACAAGACTCGTCAAGCCTACAGATCATTACCCCTTCCTTTTTGTCCATGTGGGAACCAATGATACTGCAAGGCACAGCTTTCCAAAGATCAGAAGAGATTATGAGGCTCTGGGGAGGAAGCTGAAAGAAATGGGTGCACAGGTTGTCATCTCGTCTCTTCTGCCAGTTGAAGGGCATGGTCCAGGAAGAGAGAGGAAAATACCCGATGTAAACAACTGGCTCCGTAGATGGTGTCGCCAAGAACAATTTGGATTCTTGGATCATGGGCTGCGCTTCCATGAGGGGGGACTTCTGGCAAGAGATGGGGTGCATCTCACAACAGTTGGCAGAAACATTTTTGCCTACAGTCTCAAGAATTTGATCAGGAGGGCTTTAAACTGAGTCATATGGGGGAGGGAGACAGTATTCTGGAAGGCAAAAGGGCTGGAGAAAATAGTCAAACTGTCATAGAGGGAACAAGGCAAACAGTGCAAGGACCCAACAGTGGGAGGTAAAAAAACTTGCACAGGCAGCAAGTAAAAGGAACACATGGTCTTAGATGTCTCTACACTAATGCACAGAGCATGGGAAATAAGCAAGATGAACTGGAACTCCTAGCAGTACAAAGCAAATATGATATAATAGACATTACTGAAACCTGGTGGGATGAGTCTCATGACTGGAATGTAGGAATAGAGGGGTATAACCTTTATAAGAAAAACAGGCCAAACAGGAAAGGAGGAGGAATAGCATTATATGTCAGGGATATTTACACCAGTGAAGAGATCCATGACATCAATACTGGAAGCCAGGTGAAGAGCACCTGGATAAAAATTAAAGGGGAGGGAAACAACACGGATGTTAATTGTGGGACTCTACTACAGACCCCCAAGTCAGACGGGAGGAATTGGATGATGCCTTTCTAGAACAGATAACCACACACACAGAAAGGAGAAATGTAGTAGTGATGGGTGACTTCAACTATCCTGATATTTGCTGGCAATCTAACTCAACCAAAACTTCAAGGTCTAGCAAATTCCTTACTTTCCTGGAAGACAATTTCATCATCCAAAAGGTGGAAGAGGCAACAAGGGGGTCAGCTATTTTAGACCTGATCCTAACCAACAGGGATGACCTGGTTAATGGGGTGCAAGGGGTGGGATCCTTAGGTGAGAGTGATCATGTTCTCCTGGAGTTTATTATACAATGGAAAGGAGAAGCCAGGCATAGTCAGGCACGCATTCTCGACTTTAGGAGAGCTGATTTCGATAAACACAGGGAAATACTGGGGGTGATCACATGGTCAGGAATATTAAAAGAGAAGAGACCTCAAGATGGATGGGACTTTCTCAAAAGGGAGATACTGAAGGCACAATTTCAAACAGTACCATTGAGGAAGAAAAATGGGAGGTGTCTCAAAAAACCAGGATGGATGACTAAAGAACTTTCAACAGAGCTAAGTTTTAAACAGAACATGTATAGGAAATGGAAAAAGGGGGAAATCACCAAAGAAGAATTCAAACAGATAGCGAACACGTGTAGGAATAAAGTCAGAAAAGCTAAAGTGCAAAATAAGCTCAGGCTTGCTAGAGAGGTTAAGAACAATAAAAAGGGGGGTTTTGGTATGTCCGCAGCAAAAGGAGGAAGAAGTAGGGCCACTACGTGGAGAAGATGGCAAAATGCTAACGGGACAGAAAAAAGGCAGAATTACTCAACGCCTTCTTTGCCTCAGTGTTTTCACAAAAGGAAAAGGGGGACCAACCTGAGGATAAAGGAACAGAGGACACAATAGGGGAAATCCAGCACAGAATAAGCAAAGAGGTAGTACAGGAATACTTTCTTAAACTAAATGAATTTAAATCTCCAGGACCAGATGAACTACATCCAAGGGTATTAAAAGAGCTGGCAAATATAATCTCAGAGCCATTGGCAATAATCTTTGAGAACTCCTGGAGAACAGGAGAAGTCCCAGCAGACTGGAGGAGAGCAAACGTTGTCCCCATCTTCAAAAA
The DNA here is from genome assembly GCA_030847615.1 of Gambelia wislizenii. Classification (NCBI taxonomy): domain Eukaryota; kingdom Metazoa; phylum Chordata; class Lepidosauria; order Squamata; family Crotaphytidae; genus Gambelia; species Gambelia wislizenii. The sequence continues at coordinate 13,494,964 of JAUMIR010000013.1, forward strand.
GGGGAAAGAAGAGGATCCCAACAATTATCGTCCAGTTAGTCTGACATCAATACCAGGGAAGATTCTAGAGCAGATCATTAAACAGAGAGTCTGTGAACATTTAGAAGGCAATGCCATAATCACAAAAAGTCAACATGGGTTTCAGAGAAACAAGTCATGCCAGACTAATCTGATCTCTTTTTTTGATAAAATGACCAGCTTGGTAGATGAAGGGAACGCTGTGGACATCACATACCTTGATTTCAGTAAGGCCTTTGACAAGGTTCCCCATGACATTCTTGCAAACAAGCTTGTAAAATGTGGGCTAGACAAGTTAACTGTTCAATGGATTTGTAATTGGTTGACCGGCCGAACCCAAAGGGTGCTCTGCAGTGGCTCCTCTTCCTCTTGGAAAGAGGTGACCAGTGGGGTGCCACAAGGTTCGGTCCTGGGCCCAGTGCTATTCAACATCTTTATCAATGACTTGGATGAGGAAATTAGGGGCATACTTATCAAATTTGCAGATGACACCAAATTAGGAGGAGTAGCTAATACCCTAGAGGACAGGATCAAAATTCAAAATGACCTGGATAGACTGGAGAGCTGGGCCAAAGCTAACAAAATGAAATTCAATATGGAGAAATGTAAAGTACTGCACTTAGGGCGAAAAAATGAAATGCATAGATATAGGATGGGGGAGACCTGGCTGAATGAGACTACATGCGAAAGGGATCTAAGAGTCCTAGTAGACCACAAGTTGAACATGAGTCAACAGTGTGATGTGGCAGCTAAAAAGGCCAATGCGATTTTGGGCTGCATCAATAGAAGTATAGTGTCGAGATCAAAGGAAGTAATAGTGCCGCTCTATTCTGCCTTGGTCAGACCTCACCTAGAATACTGTGTCCAGTTCTGGGCACCACAATTCAAAAAGAATATGGACAAATTGGAGCGTGTCCAAAGAAGGGCGACTAAAATGGTGAAAGGTCTGGAAACGATGCCTTATGAGGAGAGGCTTAGGGAGCTGGGTATGTTTAGCCTGGAAAAAATTAATGGGTTCTGGTGTTGCTATGGAGGATTTCACACTGGTAATTCTAAGGAGGGAGCATTAAAGTGCACTGGGAATATAAAAGCAAGGGAAGAGGACAGGTGGGGGTGGAGGAGGAAAAGAAGGCGAGTAGGACAAGTGGAGGGCTGAGTCGAGGGAGCAAGGAAGGGGTTAAAGGCAGGGAGTGGAGCTGACAAAAGCAGGAGGCAGGGATGGTAACTACCCCTTCAAAGCTCCTGCAACAGGGAAAAAATTTCTGTTGTTCACTTTGATGAGCACAATTAAATCCACATCTCAAAAAAACAATAAAGATATTAAAGGACATTAAAGGTAAGCTTTTGTTCATTTTACTTAGTATTCGTATATATAGTGTGTTAATCTAGCTTTTGCACTGTGTGTTATTCATGGTTTTCTGCAACCGAAATTCATTTGGAAGCTAAAAAAACTGGGTTCCGCTTTTCAACCAATTCTATATTCTGACAGTGACAGTGGTCTGGTACCTAACCTGTAAATTAAGCACGGGCTTCCAGTACAAAGTATGTGGAAAGTCATTCATTAGCAATACTGAGCAACATATGGAATTTGGCATTCCTTTCTTCCTGCTGCTCCACAGACCGCACTTAAAAGTGATTACAATGGTACAAGGGGACAACTGAAAGCACCTTTTGTCTCCTCCTACTGGGCAGGTGGTTTAATTGTCTCCTACATAATAGAGCAGTGGTTCTTAACCTGAGGTCCGCAGATTCCCAGGCGGCTGCAGTATTCTCACAGGGGTCCACAAAGACTTGAAAGTTGCTTGGCCTACCTCCTCCCTGCAGTGGAGTGGTCACTTGACAGAAGCCAAGGCAAAGGCTGGCTGGCTTGGCCTGCACTTTGCCAATTAATTCACTCCAGCCACAAACTTGCAGGAAGAAGCAGGAGAAAGGTCTTCCCTCCCCTTCCAGTGCCTCTGAGGGAAGGTTTCATGGATGGTGTAATTGTATTATGATAATTATCAGTTATTGTTGTTTTAAATCTTGAGTTAAGTCTCGGGGGTCCGTGGCAACAAAAGATTTTTAAAGGGAGGTCCTGGTAAACAAAAGGTTAAGAGCCACTGTCGTAGAGCACAGTTGCACCTGCTGAACTTCTTCAGACATGCACTGTGTGCCCCACTGAGTAAGCACTCATGGTCAAAAACATGGTACACTTGCTTTTTGTTTGTTTTGTTGCTTTGTTTTTCTTTGCTTTGTATTTTAGGTGAGTCTTAATTCTTGAGGAATGTTCCAAAAGAGGTGGGTGGACCGCTTTCTGTTGGTGGGCATCTACACCATCAACCAGCCCATGTGTCCACCAGATGCTCCTTCTGCCCACTTTCTCTGGATGAAAGAAACCGGGATTATTGGCCCAAACATATATCTCCAATATTTTGGAGAGTGTTGGATTTTAAATGAAAGCTACTTGGACAACCAGTTCATATAAGTAAAGTACAAGACTATGTCAAGAAACTGTAAAATTCACAGTGCTTCATTTTTGCCTCTACAATCAGGAAAAAAAAATCTGTGCTACATGAAAGCTAGAAACTGATGCTATACCTCTTGGGACTCCAAATGTATGAAGCCACACATCCAAGTGTTATTTATAGTGTTTATATCCGCCTAAAAAGAACACCCAAGTAGAGTAGCTGCAATATTATTTTACATGATTAAGACTACATCTCAGCTACATAAGAACAATATACTTAGAGAGGCCAAAAACCACCCAAACAGAAGGAAAAATCTAAATCTATACTTAGACAAGAAAAGTGTTAACTTGGTGGTGGAAAATCAGAAGAAAGGGGCCAAAATAGAGAAGGGAGTTCCACAGTGTGGATACTACTACAGTTTTCCTTTCCCTTGTTCCCAACAATTATAAACCTGTTGACGGTAGAAAATTCAGCTGCACCTCTCAGTTCGTTACAGGGTATGGGAGGAAACATCCTGGAGGAGGAAACACTTTAGCTCTTATCTGGCGATAACATTCTGTCTAAAACTGGTTCAGTCAACATTCTTACAATCGTCTCTTGTACAGTTAATTTCTGGCTGCCCCATGTAAGATGCCTTACATCACTGAAGCCTTTATTGTTGTTTCAATAATTGTATATTGGGAGTTGTTGTGGATTGTCATTTGTGAAGAAAATGCGAGATAGTGCTTTTAAGAACAAACATATTTACTGGAATTTGTTTCTCAGCTTTGGCTGCTCAAGTCAAGCCGCTATAAAAATAACATACTACTAAAACAGCACCACTGTTGCTTCCAAACTTTGTGAGTCTACCTTTGAGCTGTCACTGGCCTCTTTCTGAAGGAAGAATTGTTTCTTAAATTCATAGTAGGCATTGTACTGGTGCCAGGGCTGCAGGAACTCAAATCTGTTCAGAATGAAACAAAAATGTAATTTGTGCAAAAATACACACACTTCCGCACTGCAAGCATCAAACCATCGCTTATAATGCTACCACCCTAGGCACGGGGAGGTTGTATGATATTTTCAAATATAATAACTTACACCTAATTGCCCCGAAGATACATATATTTAGAAGCAAAAGGTTCAAAATCTTAGGCAATAATGACTTGTCATTAATGTTAAGTAGTCCCTTGAATTTTAATATAAAAATTACAACACATTATTTGAACAGCTTTCTTTGCATACCAGACTGTCAATAAGAGAGGCAAACCATTCACTTTCACCATTTTACAACTTGACGAAAAAAGTCATTCACACTTACCTGGGATCATTCTTGGCACGAACACTAGTCTCAAATTTAATCCCATTCCTCGCAACATATTCAGCTAGCTTGTCAATTACAGGTTGGATGTCTGGAGGTGGGGGGATGATGGCAACCACAGGAGGAATTGTGCTGAAAAAAACATTGAGTTTATTATTTATACACAATACATTAAACCAGAAGAGGGGTTCACTTTTCATACCACTACTGATGGACAAGTGACAAAATATTTGATGTTCAAAAGCATTATTAAAAGCCACAGCTATTTATACTGCTCTGGCATGCTGGACCCAAGTCAAAAGGTTCGGCAACTTGCATAGATCACTCAATCTCAACAATTTATTTTGGCACCAAGATTTGTAGCAGAGTTTGGAAACTTTTGAAGCATACTGCCTGCCACATAGTAGAGAGTGCGTTAACCATAACAGCTGGGTATCTTAAACTTTTCTGTAAAATTATGAGGGCCAGTAACTTGCTTCACTTGAACCGTGCATTACACTGCAAAACAAATCTATTTATTTATTGGTATGCATCATATACAATAACTTTATTAGAGTTCATTATTAACATTGCTGGAACACCTCTCTACTGAAACAGCACAACCTGCAGGAGAGGTTAGTTGCTGAGTCTAAGCCAGAGTGGGCAACTTCCCAAGGTCCAGGGGCTGCAAATGCCTCCTAATGGACCTCAGAGGGCTGTACCTCCACCCATCCAAATTTTTTAAAATATAACTAAAAAAGGCCCTTTGTGCCCTGTGGGGCAGTGGAGATGGGCAATTTCAATTAAGTGTTTGCCCCTTTCTCCAATATGATTTAGACCTAGAAAGGGCTTTTTTTCAAAACCAGAAAATCCAGGTTTTGAGAACAGGCCTTCCCACAGGCCTCAAAGAGCTCAAGGACATGGATAAAGACAGTGAAAATGCCCCCTCACACACTATACAGAATATACGAGGGGCCTTTATCAGCTAAAAAAAAATGGGATGGCATTTGGGGTGTCCGTTCTGGGATCCCTGGGGGTTTGCGCACCATGGGCGGCAATTTTCCTGCATCTGTTCTAAGTAAAAGCTCTTTTCCTCCTGGTGAAAATGGGTATGTGTGGGGTTTTTGTACAAGAGATTTGTCTGCAATTCAAAAAGCATTTCTAAAAGTAAAGGAATGTCCCTGAGTACTTCACACATGAATAAAATCCGGAGAAAAGTATACATACCATTTTCCTCAGCATTCAATACCATCAACTATGGTATCATTTTGGGTCACCTCTCTGGGGGCACTGTTTTACAATGTCTGTGGTCCTTCTTAGAAGGTGGTGATGGGGGAGGTGCCTGTTTGACACCCTGGCCACTGGCTTGTGGGCCCACAGGGGATGGTTCTGTCCCCCCAAGCTGTTTAATATCTACATGAATCCACTGGGAGAAGTCATCCAGAGTTTCACAGAATCATAGAATCATACAATTGCAGAGTTGGAAGAGACCACGAGGGCCATCCAGTCCAACCCCCTGCCACGCAGGAAATCACGATCAAAGCATCCCCGACAGATGGCCATCCAGCCTCTGTTTAAAGACCTCCAAGGAAGGAGACCCCACCACGCTCCGAGGGATTGTGTTCCACTGCCGAACAGCTCTTACTGTCAAAAAGTTCCTCCTATTGTTGAGGTGGAATCTCTGTTCCTGGAGCTTGCATCCATTGCTCCGTGTTCCAGTCTCTGGAGCAGCAGAAAACAAGCCTGCTCCATCCTCAGCGTGACACCCCTTCAAATACTTAAACTGGGCTATCATATTGCCTCTTAACCATCTTTTTTCCAGGCTATACATAACCAGCTCCCTAAGTCTCTCCTCATAAGGCATGGTTTCCAGATCTTTCACCATTTTAGTCGTCCTTCTCTGGACATGCTCCAATTTGTCAATATTCTTTTTGAACTGTGGTTCCCAGGTGAGGTCTGACCAAGGCTGAATAGAGCGGCACTATTACTTCCCTTGATCTAGACAGTATACTTCTATTGATGCAGCCCAAAATCACATTGGCCTTTTTAGCTGCCGCATCACACTGTTGGCTCATGTTCAACTTGTGGTCTACTAGGACTCCCAGATCCACACAACTAACTCTATTTCTTCTTTCCATCTGACTCCAAGGAAGCTGTTACTGTACTAAACCAGGGTCTGCTGTCAATAACGGACTGGATGATGTTGAACAAACTGAAACTTAATCCAGACAAGACAGAGGTGCTCCTGGTCAGCTGAATGGCAGGTCAGGGAATAGGGAATCCAGTCTGTGTTGGATGGTGTTACACTCCCCCTGAAATCTCAGGTTTGCAGCTTGTGCTTACTCCTGGACTCAGATCTGAGCCTGAATGCCCATGTTTCAGCTGTGGCCAGGAGGCATTTTCCCAGTTAAATCTAGTGTGCCAGCTGTACCGTTTCCTTGAGATCTGGCTAAGGTAGCACATGCCTTAGTTACAGTTCACAATGCTGTAGCCAAGCTGTTGACAAGAGCTAGTTACAGGGATCATATGACTCCTCTGTTGAAACAGCTTCACTGGCTACTGGTCCATTTCCAGGCAGAATTCAAAATGCTGGTTTTAACATTTAAAGCCTTATATGACTTAGGACCAGATTATCTGAAAGACTGTTATCTTTTTATACCAGCCAGCTCAAATTTGAAGACCTGCAGGGAAGGGCTTTCTCTTGGTCCCACCACCTTGGCAGGCACTTTTGGTGAGGAGAGTGCTTTCTTAGTGGTGCTACGCTGTAGAACTCCCTTCCACAGGAGGTCCAGTTGACCACCTCTCTGCTCTTTCCACTGGCAAGTGAAGAAGTTTTTATTTAGGAAGTCCTCTGAATTTTAATTATGGAGCAGTAGTGTGTGTGGGAGGGAGGGAGGGAGGGAGGGAGGGAGGGAGAGGTGGTGTGCTATATTTTTAATCTTTTTCTGGTAGTTTTAACCATTTTAAAAATGATATTGTTATTTGAGTCTTTTTAACTTTTATAAACTAATATTTTAGCTTAATCTTTTTAAAACAATTATAAGACACCTTAAATCCTAACTCAGAAGAAAAGTGGGGCATAAATTCAATTAATAAATATAAACAAACAAACTTTTTCACTGCACTGAAATACCTTTGCATGTGAGGTACCTTTTTAACTGCAACATTTGACCATTTTAACAAAGAAAAATATACTGTAGCTTGAAATACAGTTGTAGTGAAGCCAAGAAGACATTCATACATCTGGCTCTGCATTAGTAAAAACAACCAGCAGCCATCTGCCTTACCAACCCTCAAGACAAGCATTAAGACCAAGCATTAAGACAAAACTAATGGTTTCAAGTTACAGGAGGGCAGGTTTTGATCGAACACTAGAAGGAACTTCTTGACAGTAAGAGCAGTTTGGCAATGACAGCAATTACCTAGAGGTAAAAGAACCAATTATGTACAAGGTGGGGATCTCCTTCTCTAGATGTCTTAAAAAGATGCTCAACAGCTACCTGCTGGGGATGCTCTAGCTGGAGTTCTAGCAACTGAGCAGGGAGTTGGACTTGATGTCCCATGGGGCCCCTTCCAACTCTTAAGATTCTATTATTCTATGAGTCAGAAAAAAATCAAGAATACAGTCAGGTATTTTAACTTCCATAAAATGACTTTCTGACAGAAATAACTAACCCATTTATGACTTTCTTCCTTTTATGAAAAAGCTCTTAGAACAGCTCATAAAATGAACCTCCTTTGCTTCCATTGGAACATACAGTCGGCCCTCCACATCCACAGATTCATCTATGGATTCAATGAACCACGGCTTGAAAGTATTTAAAAAAAATCCAAAAAGAAAACCTTGTTGTTCCCCATTTTATATAAGGCATGCCATTTTACTATGCCCATGTATATACTGGGACATGAGCATCCATGGATTTTGGTATACGTGTGTGTGTGTGTGTGTCCTGGAAGCAAACTCCAGTGAATACCAAGGGCCCACTGTATATGCATTAGCAATTGTTGAAGACAATATGGTGAATCATTTTAATGAAAAGTGATAGCTCAGCTTGACTTTTCAGCTTACATCCAACTGAAACTAAAGTAGACCCACTGAATCAAGTGAAGTTACAAAAGCACTGACTTATCAAATTCTCACTAATTCAATGGGTCTCCTCTAGTTGGTATTAACCACTGGATTTAGGCCTTTGTATTTATATCCAAACATGCACAGAAATACTAGCTGTGATCCCATGGTCAGGAATACTAAAACAGAAGCAAGTTCATGATGGATGGGAGTTTCTAAAAAGTGAGAAATTAAAGGCACAACTTAAAACAGTTCCAATGAGGAAGAAAAATGGGAGGTGTCTAAAGAAACCAGGATGGATGTCTAAAGAACTTTCTACTGAGCTGGAATTTAAAAGGGTATGTGCAATGGTGAAAGGTCTGATAGCCATGACCTATGAGGAGTGGCACTAGGGAGCTGGGTATGTTTAGTCTAGAGAAGGTTAAGAGGCGACATGATAGCCATGTTTAAATATTTGAAGGGATGTCATACTGAGGATGGAGCAGTAGTGTGTGTGTATGGAAGCTTGTTTTCTGCTGCTCAAGAGACTAGGACAATGGACTCAAACTACAGGAAAACTGATTCCGCCTAAGCCTCAGGAAGAACTTCCTGATGGTAAGAGCTATTTAACAGTGGAACACACTGCCAGGGAGTGTGGTGGAGTCTCCTTCTTTGAAGGTTTTTAAACAGAGGCTGGATGGCCATCTGTTGGGAGTGCTTTGATTGTGTGTTCCTGCATGGCAGGATGTATTACTGGATAGCCCTTATGGTATCTTTCAACTCTAGGACTCTGTGATTCTGTGGTGTAATTCAGTACCAGTCAACAGTTAAAACCAAATTGCTTATTCACTGTGGGTTGGATCTTGAATAAATCATTCCACCTACTTAAATTCATGTGAGAAGTTAGTTATTACTAAAATCCACTGAGTTCAATGGAGAGGAGTGTCTGCTGACTTAGTCTGCATCCTACCCCACCCCTCCACTTATACATTTCAAGTCAATGAGTCCAGCTCATCCTGAAAATTCAGGATGGGTAAAAATGTGTGAAGGGTTCCCAAAGGGCTTGGTGTATTCTCAATCAAAATGCCTCCAAACACTGACATATTGTTTTGAACTCTTTTGCATTCAAAGCGAACAGTTCTAAGTTCACTTTCAAACACTGTTTGCTCTGGAGTTGGAGAAGGGATTATTATTTGAGAAATGTAAGTCCCCTTGAGATTGGACAACCAATTGTATGGTTCACTGTATCCTTGTTACCCAATGCAAAAATGTCCAGACAGACAAGCTTAAAACATACCTTGTTGAAGAAGTTGTAGCAGGCATTCCCCCACTAGTGTCATCAGCTGCCTCAGAGGACTGTGGTGGCGTAGTGCCAGGAGGTGGAGGTGCAGTTATTGTGGCTACTCCTGTAGTGCTAGACACAGTCACTCCTGCTGGCAGAGCACTGTAGTAAGTGGCCATGTCAATTCCTGGGGGTGGAGGAGCGAGGCAATATGTTCCATCCGGTAACATGTAGTAACTGTAATACATGGCTGCCACAGTTGCTACAAAAATAAGATTTATGATCAGTGTTTTGTGCATTCACAAGTGAGTAAGAAAGAAAACACACACAGAACAGATCTCAACCCTTGTCCCACCTTTCCATACACTATTGCCAGAGCAAAAGAAACATCACTTTCTGTCAAAACAACTGGTTGAAATGACACAGACACATCTGAATCCAAATATAAACAGCACCCAGGTAAATGAGGTGGCAAGAGCACACAAAAAGAATCCAGAAGCATATTTCCTTCTTACATCAGCACATGTTGGCATCCCCTTTTAAGTAATTTAAAATCACATTTGCTTAATTAAAATTAGGAAACAGCGGTAGTTTTCTATGTGGAATTGCTTTCTTTTGGACTAGAGAAAAAAGGACTAGAAGTTTGAAAGTTGAACAAGTATGTAATAGCTTATTACTTTGGTTAACAGACCTTAAGAATTCTGCATACAGTCAGTCAAAAATTCTGCACCAGGAAAAGCTACAGCTTGCATAAACTGTTGACGAAAAAATGGCCACCATATCCAAGCCCCTGAGGCTTGGGTGCTGGAAGGAGAAGGAGCTGGTTTGTAACCAAACAGGACATTGGAGTTTAAAAGGATTATTTCAGGAAAAAAAATGTTTATAGACTGTTGTGCTAGGACATGGGAAATCCAGATACATGGAGCAATGAAACAATGGGTAATCTTGCCCACCTACACCTTTTCAAGTAAGGAAACAATGAAAGACCAGTCTAACTCAACCAGTTACCCAGTAAAAGAGCAGCTGCACAAACTCCATTATAAGCTCACAAGATACACCAATCACTCTCGTGATTTCCCCTAACTCACAGGGTTGCTGTGAGAATAAAGTGGGGAGGAGACGCATATACACCATTCTGGATTACTGGAAAGAAGGTAGGATATAAATGAAACGTAAATAAATGAAGTTACTACAGTAATTCAACCTCCTGTACTGTAGAGAATTCTGGGGATGAGCTAGAGTACATTTCAAATTTGTGTGGAATGACAGACATTTCAGGTCTACTTATATTCTTAAATATACATCTCAGAACACATCCCACACCATATCCAGTCTTCCCTTGGGGCTGCCCAGAGGAGGACAAAACTGGTTATGGGCATGAATTTTCAAAGATATGTATTTACTATTACTAATACCTCTATAAAGCAGCCCATTGTTCATTACATTTCATTCCTGTCATTTGTCTCCAGAGGACTCCTCAGAATTTTTAGGAAATCCTAGCAATGCAAAAATATAAATCACTATATAAAAAGACCAATGGTTTTGAACAAAATCAGTCAGAATTTGAAATGCAATTGTGATCAACATGTAATTGCTAAAATGTATAAATTTTGTTGAAACTTGAAACAGAAGAACAAAAAGAAAAAGTATTGATTTCAGTAAACTTAGGGAAATACTAGGGGTGATCCCATGGTCAGAAATACTAAAAGAGAAGGGAGTACAAGAAGGATGGGAGTTTCTTAAAAGGGAGATATTGAAGGCACAATTTCATACAGTTCCAATGAGGAGGAAGATGGGAGGTGTCTAAAGAAACTAGGATGGATGTCTAAAGAACTTTCAACTGAGCTAAGATTTAAAAGGGACATGTACAAGAAATGGAAAGGGGGGGATCACCAAAGAAGAGTTCAAAAAAATTAGCTGGACCTGGTGTACCATACACCGTTCTCCTGGAAACACTGAGGGTGACTCGCTCTGTTGTCCTGCCACTACCACCATCGCCAGCTGACTGCCTGAGTCTTGTCACAGAGCCAGCAGCGGTATTCCGCTGCCACTGCCGCAGCCAGTTGCCTGGGTCCTGTCACAGCCCATGACTGGTGAGTGGCTGAGGCAATGAGGGGAGGGAGGGGCCCTTGTGAGGCTGGCGGATGCAGACTGAGTGGCAGGAGTGGACTGTGAGGTGGAGAGCAAATTTGCACGTGGGTGGTGATTGGTTGGGTGTGTTTTCTGAGCAGCCAGTCAGCACACTGACAGGGCAAACATACCCAGGCCTATTGTACATACACAAGCCTTTTATAGATAGATAGCCAGCTCAGGTACAGAAAATGTCAGAAAAGCTAAAGCACAGATGGAGCTCAGACTTGATAGAGAGGTTAAAAACAATAAAGAGAGCTTTTTGTTACATACATAGCAAAAGGAAGAACAAGGAAGTGGTAGGGCCACTGCATGGGAAAGATGGCCAAATGCTAATAGGGGACAGAGAAAAGGCAGAACTACCCAACACCTTCTTTGTCTCGGTCTTCTCCCAGAAGGAAAACAGTGTCCAACCTGGGGGAAATGGAGCAGATAATGCAGTAGGGGAAATGAAGCAAAGTAGTAGTAAAGGAATACGTGACCAGTATAAATGAATTCAAGCCTCCAGGGCCGAATGAACTACATCCAAGAATATTAAAAGAACTAGCAGACATAATCTCAGAACCACTTGCAATAATCTTTGAGAATTCCTAGAGAACAGGAGAAGTCCCAGAAGACGGGAGGAGGCAAATGTAGTCCCCATCTTCAAAAGAGGGGGGCAGGACCCAAACTATTGCCTCTCAGTCTGCCGGAAATCAATACAAGGAAAGATTGCAGAGCAGATCATTAAACAGACAGTCTATAAGAACTTAGAAAGGGATGCCATAATCACTAAAAGTCAACATGGATTTCTCAAAAACAAGTCATGACAGATTAATCTTCTTTCTTTCTTTCTTTTTCTTTTTTTGGATAGAGTTACAAGCCTGGTAGATGTAGGGGATGATGTGGATGTAGAGTATCTTGATTTCAGTAAGGCCTTTGACAAGTCCCCCATGATACCGTATATTGCAGCATAAAAGACGACCGGGTGTATAAGACGGCCCCCCAATTTTTAAGTTAAAATATAGAGTTTGCCCCCCCCAAAACCAGCCAGCCAGCTCAGTGGTTGTAGATGATGGAATAGTCTGTGAAATTAACGGACTGAGAACAGCTAAAAAAGCATGAGATACTTTGAAAAATCTCTGTGGTGTTCAATCTTTGGAAAGTAAGGTTGCATTAATAATTAAGTTGGTTAATATGAAGCTGGGTAATATGAAGCTATCAAATCCCACATTTTTGAATGAGCGCAATAATGATTTTAGAGCCACTTGCAAACCCCTGGACAGGAAATCCCCCAAAGCTATGCAAATGGGAATCTTCCTGGCAAGTTTACCAACATACAATCCCATAATAAATACCTTGCAATTAAAGAATGATTTAACTCTACCAGCTAATATCATTTTAATGGAATATTTTTCTTCTCTCCTGAGCTAAATCGAGGGCAATTTAACACTTCAAAGGCAAAGCAGTCATTCTTACAGCAGGGGGAAGGTTCTGCTGGGAAAACTGCCCAGGCAATTTAACACTTCAAAGACAAGGCAGTCATTCTCAAAGCAGAGGGAAAGATCTGCTGGGCCTATAAAACGACCCCCCAATTTTGAGGAGATTTTCAAGTGTTAAAAAGCAGTCTTATATGACAGAATATATGGTACCCTTGTAATTAAACTAGTAAAATGTAGGTTTCACAATGCTACTGTTAGGTGGATTTATAACTGGTTGACCAACTGAACCCAAAGTGTGCTCATCAACAGCTCTGCTTCATCCTAGAGAGAAATGACTAGTGGGGTGCCACTGGGTTCTGTCCTGGCCCCAGTGCTATACAACATATTTACCAACGACCTGGATGATGCAATAGAGGGCATGCTTATCAAATTTTCAGAGAACGCCAAATTAGGACGAAAAGCGAAGACCTCAGAGGACAGGACCAGAATTCAAAATGACCTTAACAAATGGGAAAACTGGGCCAAAACTAACAAAATGAATTCCAACTGGGCCAAAACTAACAAAATGAATTCCAACAGGGAGAAAGATAAGGTACTATATTTAGGCAGAAAAAAATGAAACACACACAGATATAGTACAGGGGACACTTGGTTCAACAACAGTACATGTGAAAGGGATTTTGGAGTCATCTTAGACTGCAAGTTGAACGTAAGTCAAAGAAGTAATGCAGCAGCAAAAAAAACTCAATACGGTTCTAGGCTGTATCAATAGGAGCATAATGTTTACATCAAGATAAGTAATGGTGTGTGAGGTCTCTGGCTATTAGTTAGTTCTAGTTAGGATTGCTGTTGTTAGGATACCTTTAGGTAGGCCTATGTGCATCAGATCCGCCAAGAGACTTGACATGAGTGAAGTGGCTGATGGGAGAGGTTTGGCTGGCTCTGGAATGTTTTTAGCCTGCTGCTTTTAATGTTCAAGGTTGTTTCGGCCTGGGAAGAAAAGGAAGTTGGAGACAGTGCAGCCTAAACACAAATAAGTGCAGGTGGAAGGGGGGAGAGTGGTGTGAGGGGGGGGAAAGCAAAACCTTTGAATTATACTATAGCTGGGGTTCTGGTGGGAACTGGTCAGATCTGTCAATGAAGTGCTACCATTCACTTTGATGCCTTGCAATAAAGCATTTGAACTAATGCCTGTTGTCCAAGTGACTGAAGTCTGACAGGGTTCTTCACAAAGTGCCACTCCATCCTGTTTTCGTCAGACTGCACCTGAAATACTACGTGCAGTTCTGGCCACCACAATTCAAGAAGGATGTTGACAAGCTGGAACATGTCCAAAGAAGGGCAACCCAAATGGTGGGAGGTTTGGAAGCCGTGCCCTATGAGGAGCGGCTTAGGGAGCTCGGTATGTTTAGCCTGGAGAAGGTTAAGAGGTGATCTTTTAGTCATGTTTAAATATTTGAAGGGACATCATACTGAGGATAGAGCAAGCTTGTTTTCTGCTGCTCCACAGAACAGGACATGGAGCAACTGACTCAAACTACAGAAAAAGAATTTCCACCTAAACAATAGGCAGAACTTCCTGACAGTAAGAGCTGCTCAAAAGTGGAATACACTGTCTTGTAGTGTGGTGGAGTCTCCTTCTTTGGAGGTTTTTAAACAGAGGCTGCATAGCCATCTGTCAGGAGTGCTTTGATTGTTTATTCCTGTATGGCAGGGGGTTGAACTAGATGGCCCTTGTGGTCTCTTCCAACTCTATTATTCTAAGTGCAGCATATCAGGGACTGATAAACTTTTGGGGGGACCAGGATCCTGAGATGGCTCTAGGAAGTGATGGCTGCTTTGTCAGGAAGAAGCCATTGCAGAAGTCATGCATGAAACCTCACCCATGGGAGACAGCCAATGATGACCATAAGACCCTGCTTCCCAAAATTTAACAGAAAACCATGGTGACCTGCCAAGCCCAGCAGCCATTAAACATTCTTGAGGCCCTGACTGTAAGACATTGAGTACACCAGCAGGTCGTACAAATAAGGACCGATGTAGATGTGGTCTCTCCTCCAGTTTGTCACCAAAACCAATATGATTTTGTTGAGCACTCTGGGTGCTGATGTCAAGCAAAAAGGAAGAAAGCTGTGGTGTGCTAGGTAGACTGGGATGTGCAAATAAGCTTCAGTCTAATCATGCAAACCCAGGTGGTTGCCCTGCTGGATCATCTGGAGTATGCTCTACAGAGTCCCTATCATGAAACACTTTCTGATGAATCTGTTTACCCTTCTAAGGTTCAGGATCGTTTTCCACAATCCATTCTCCCTGTGAACCAGAAAAATAATAGAATCGAATCCTTTGAATCTCTGTGAACAAGGCACTTCCTCCATTGCCCCAATCTGAACCAGGTGACCAATGATGCTTGAGAAGGTTTCTTGGATCTGGGTGATGCTATGAAGGCATCCAGAGGGATCTGTCCAATTCAATTTTGTATTCCTGGCTAAAGGTCTCCAGGTTCTTTTAAGTGGAAGTTGCAGGCTTTGAGAGTAAGCCCTTTGTGCAGCCACCATGGTGCACGTAACCTGAGTCCTGACTTTCTGAAAGGTTGGTAGTGATGGTGGAGCATGGGGATAGGGAGAGCTGCCCATCCCCCCTATGGAACTGCCTGATGTTCTGGCAGGGCTGGTGGGGGGTGTTCCTTCCTGTTTGCTGTGGCACAGGAGGGAGACACGTCACAGCCTCCCAGGACACAAGGCCTCTCAGCCAGGCCCAGTGAGGGAGGTTCCCCTGGGCCTTTTAGGGTTGGGTGTTACTGGTGCACCTGGGTGATGGAATTGACGGATTTTCCCTTACCAGATGGCTCCATAGGCTCCCCTTGGTCTCTTTTGCCCTCTGAAAGGCCTTCCAGTTTGGCCCTTCAGAGCAGCCGGGGCTCTCCTCACTGGCTTGTGCTGGTCGCTGCATTTTCCTATCCACATGGAATTAAAATAGGCAGCTCAAAATCCGCTACCTCCGTCTCCTTTTCCTCACTTCTGCTGTGGCTTCCCATCACTTTTTCCTCTTTCTTCGGCATAAGTATGCTGTGGAACCAATATGACCTCACACACAGAGTTTAGCATTCTGAGAATCATAGCTGTATATTCTTCTTAAATAAGTTTCTAATCTCTGTGTTTGTAACAAAGGCAGTGTGGTGGCATCGTAAGAGAGAACAACTGGAAGCATTTCCATTAGTGGGTGGGAATTTCATAAGCCACATGAACAGCCATGTTATGGAGAAACCACACTATATTACAAAGAATGTGATTTACACTAACATGGTCTCAAGTATAATCCCTTGAATCTCCAGTTAGAAAGGTGTAGTACCAGGTGATGGGAAACAGCCTGAGAATCAGGAGAGTTAGAGTAGACGGTATTAGGTTTAATGGGTGAATCATCTTAAACACAGTATGGCAGCTTCCTGGGTCACTTCCTAACAGCTGTCTGTTCAAATATACTGAATTGACAGAACATTCCCACCTGCAAGCAAAAACTCAAAATGCTCTGAAACCCAAACACTGGATGTTTTAATCTCATAATCTGAGCCCCTATAGTCTTATGATTTACAGATGATGGAAGTTTAAACTTCTTGAATCATGAAAAGTAGAAAACCACTCATATCTGCATGCATTATGGAGATAAATGCCATATAGGGATTTCCTGGTCCAGAACACTAAACTAGACCCAAACAGTTCCTTGGACAGCCAACATGATCTTAGCTCAGGGTCAAAGCTATGCCCTGAACAACTTTAAATGTGTCTGCATCTAGATATCAATTTTCTCTTTCTAGGAGGTGGCGCCATAAATGCTGAGAGTTCCTGCAGTAACAGGAATGAACTGGTGACAAACAACTCAAACTGGTTAAAACAGTTCTTCAAAAACATCCAGGACCAGACTGTAAGGAGACAACATTTACAATAACAACTAATTAAGAACACTTTTAAGCAGTTGTGTTTTTATTAAACATTTATTAACATAAACTCATGACAAGAAACAGGCAAAAAATAGAACAAATTAATTCAACACATACAATAAATAAGACATATATGAAAAACATAATAAGCAAACAAACATATCAGAATAAATTAAAATGATTACAAATAAACAAAACACAATAAACACATAATCAACAACATAAATATTGAACTTCTCACAGGATGAGCGATCAGCTAAAAAAAGGATTAATCCTTATATAAATATTTGAAACCTTTCCCTAAGTCAAGTTAATATCCCACCAAATGAGATCATATAAATTTTGGCAGACTGGCTTATTTTCCCCTAATTTAAGGCTTATAATATAAATATTATTCATTATCTTTATTATCTTTCTTCTTTTTTCCCTTGCTCCCTTACAAAATAAAATAAGATACAAAAAATATTCTTTCTTCCCTTCTACACTAAAGAGATTAACATACCGACACATAAACAATAACTTCATAAAGTAAGGTAGAAAATGAAATAATAAAACTATCATTAATAATAGATAAATTTTAAGTCCATCATAGTCTCCTTCATTCAAATTCATAAAACATGTTATTCCTATATATCACAATTTTAAAGCCAGCGGTACATAACTCTCCATACTTATTTTGCAAATATTTATTAAATTGTTCCCAATCTTGTACAAATTTAGCATTAGTTTTATCAGCTAACCAAGTCAATTTAACAAGTTCTGCAATTTCTGTAACTTTCTCTATCCATTCTTTGTTGGGAATTTTAGATGTTTTCCAATAACTAGCATAGATGATTCTAACTGCTGTCAGCATATGCCAGAGAAGTCTTAACAATTTCTCTTTGCGTTTTCCCATCAAAATTAAGTATACCTAATAAAGAAATTCTGGTTCAAAATTAATTTTCTTTTTCAAAATTATTTGTAATTTGGATTTTATCATCAACCAGAATTTATTAGCCTTTTCACATTTCCACCAAATGCAGAAGAAAGTTCCAACCTATTCCTCATAACTTTAACTTTTAAGCAGTTGTAATGTTATAGCTTTTGGAGCTGATGTACAAGGTAACACAAGCAAATGACATTTGGTGTCACTTGCTTGTGAAATTCAAACTGATCTCCGTCTCTCTCTGGCTTTTCTTCGCAAACGAAGATTCAGGAAGGACTCATCCCATGCTTTCTGCAAGCGCGCTGATGACTAAAAAGGCCAATCCGAGATAAACAAGTCTGGTTGCAGAAAGCACAGCAGAAGGTCTCCTTGGATGATGATTCTGGGTTGTGATTATTTCTGCGTTGTCGTTTCTCTTCAAGACTTGTTTGGCATGAGTTCTCAAATAAGGCTGCAGCATTGTGGATAGTGCGTCTCCAAGCCTCCCGATGTGAGGCCAGGGCGGACCATTGTTGGTGATTAATTTGGCTGAGCCTGAGATGTTGTTTCAGGGAGTCCTTGTATTGCTTTTTGGAGCGCCCCTCTTACGCTGACCCGTGGCGAGTTCACCGTAGAGTACTATTTTGGGGAGGCGATAGTCCTCCATCCTAGAAACATGCCCTGCCCAGCGCAGCTGTGTTCTCAATATCATGGCCTCAATGCTGGTGATCCCTGCTTGCTCAAGGACAGCAACATTCGTCACATAGTCAGTCACATGTATATGTGTGTATACAGCGCTGATGAAAGCGTTCGAGGAGTCGTAAGTGTTGACGATAGGTGACCCATGTTTCAGACCCATAAAGGAATAGAGACAGTACAATGGCTCTATACACACTGATTTTTGTGCTTTGCCTCAGGTGTTTATTGCTCCAGACTCTTTTGTAAAGTCTTCCAAATGCGCTACATGCCTTTGCTAATCTGTGATCGATCTCTTTGTCAATCTTGGCATCTGAGGAGATGATGCTTCCCAGGTAGGTGAACTGCTAAACGGACTTAAGCACAGACTTGCCTACGGCAATGATCTCTGTATTAACAATGTATTTAGACCAATTTTTAAATCACTTCAGAGACGCATTGTTCAACCAGGAACCAGCAACATACCATCCTCCAGAGGTTGAACTGCAACTCTCATCATCCCTAAGCACTGACTACTCTGGCTAGGGCTGAAGGGGGCTGCAGTCCAGTGATGCCTGGAGAGCCACAAATTGCCCCTCTCTGGCTTAAATGCAAAGTGCGCTTACTATTCTGAATGCTAATAATGCTGCATAGTATTCTCAATGCTAATATGTGTTAGAAACAGACCTTCTAAAGTGGTAGCCCACCTGTTTATGTTGTTGGCTAAATTTCTTTGTCTGCAACCAGTGGTCACAGCCCTAAATATAAACAGAAATTTGACTATCGCAGGCATAAGAAGGTATTTACTGTTTCCTCTGTAATAGAAGTAAACAGTACTGGTACTGTTCTCACTGAAGCCAATGAATCTTTTTTACAATTCATTCCAAAATTATAGTGATTTTCTTAATGGGCTGGAGAGATGGTCTTATGGATTATATTGGATATGGCAAAATACAGGCTAGTGGGTTAGCTTTTTTGCTAACTGAACACCCTCATCTTGAAATATCAGCCACAAGCACTTTCCCAATTGATTTATCAATTTTTAAGACTATCTTCTTAAAAGTTTCTTGTAACTTCTGCAAGTTTGTCTGGAAGTATCAGCTACTGAAATGCTATATGGTTATATCCATCTAACAGCAAGATCGCATGACTTTCGAAAATACACCTATAAATCATATAATTCTATAACTGTTACCAACTTTTTCTGTTAACTGCTCAATCTATTTATATAATCCTTGTTTAATATAGGCTTTTGAACACTTGAACAAGAAGAATAAACACTTTTGAACAAGAAGATTTTTCTGGCATAAGACAAACCATACACAGAATAATTGATCACAGAATAATCCATTCTATCTATCTATATTAAACCAAGAGTAGGGATACTGTATGATTAATGGAGAACACAGTGTATGATGAGGACAAAATGCCACATTGGTTCACTTACCGTGAATGTGCATTCTTGAGTGGAGCGAACAGGAATTCATCAACATGGGTAACGCCTACTACTGCCCAGACGGAAGCAGGAAGTACGACCATGGTCACATGGTCATCCAAAGATTTCTTTGTCTTCTTTCCTGACCATGAGACCAGTTCACTGACTAGCAGAGCCTAGAAGACCTGAGAACTAGGAGTGGAATTGCCCTGCTGGAGAAAAAAGTATCTGCAGACACTGGGTGGGGGAATTCCTGTTCGCTCCACTCAAGAATGCACATTCACGGTAAGTGAACCAATGTGGCATTCTCTGAAGGGAGGAGCGAACAGGAATTCATCAACATGGGAAGTGTCCAAGCTTGTACTAGAACGGGTGGGGTGTCTGCGATCAGAGATCTGTTAGGCGTGAAGCACCTCCTGGAGTACTCTCCTCCCAAAGGTAGCTTCTGCAGCCCTATACTTATCTATTTTGTAGTGACGGATGAACGTGGATGGAGTGCTCCACGTAGCTGCTTTGCAAATTTCCGCTATGGGTGCATTAGTGGAGAATACTGCGGTCGTGGCCGCTGACCTTGTGGAATGCGCCTGCACTACAGCCGGCCTGGGGGTTTTTGCCGCGTCATATGCCATTAGGATACACGCCTTGATCCAGGTTGCTATGGTACGCCTTGATGCCTTCTGCCCCATTGAAGCTGGGGTAAAGGAGACGAAAAGCGAGTCACAGCGCCTGAAGGAGCTGGACCTCTTGATGTATATCCTGATGGCCCTCCTAACATCTAGCTTGTGCCATAGGCGCTCCCTTGGGTGGGCAGCCCTAGGACAAAAGGAGGGTAGGACTAGTTCCTGGGACACGTGGAACTGGGAGAGCACCTTGGGTTGGAATGATGGGTCGAGCCGCAGCGTGACACCGACCTCAGTAAAGGTGCACAGGTGCTCCCTAATGGAAAGGGCTTCCAGCTTGGAAACCCTTCTGGCTGAAGTGATGGCGATCAGGAAGGCGACCTTCAAGGTTAGGACTCTTAGGGGCACCCGCTTCAGGGGTTCGAAGGGTGGGTGCATTAGTTGCCTCAAGACTAGTGGGAGGCTCCAGGTTGGGAACCTGTGTCTGACGGGGGGAGACATGAGTTTCACCCCTCTGAGAAAACGTTTGACGTGGGGGTGTGCCGACAGGTTTTCCCCCTGACTAAGAGACAGTACCGAGGCTAAGGCTGCTGCTTGCCTCTTGAGTGTGTTGGGCCGCAGGCCCATGTCCAGGCCTTTCTGGAGAAAGGCCAACACGTGATTCAGCGACGCCTGCTCTGTTGGAACGTGACGCGCCGAGAGCCATTTGCTGAATGCTTTCCAGGTTGCCTGGTAGATTCTGTTGGTCGATTGGCGCCTTGAGGAGAGTAGAGTGTTGATTACTGCGTCTTCGTAGCCAAACTCCTTTAAGGCGCTCCTCTCAATTTCCAGGCGGTTAGCTGTAGCCAGGAGACATCTGGATGTCTGATTGGTCCCTGACTCAGAAGGTTCTCCTTGGGTGGAAGGCGCCAAGGCTCCTCTGCCAGCATGTCCTTGATGTCTGAGAACCAGGGGCGCCGTGGCCAGTATGGAGCCACTAGGATTACAGTTGATCATTCCTGTCTGATTTTCCTGCAGACCCTCCCCAGGAGGGGGAGAGGCGGGAAGGCGTACAGTTGACCCCTGGGCCAGGGGGACCTCAGAGCATCCGTCCCTTCTGCGTTCCTGCATGGAAATCTGGAGAAGAACCTGGGGAGCTTGGCGTTGTTTTGGTCCGCTGGACCGAATCGCCATTCTATCTGGAGGAAGGTCTCCTGATCCAGTTCCCATTCCGATTGTGACACCGTGTGCCTGCTTAGGAAATCTGCCTGTAGGTTGGTTACTCCCTGTAGGTGTTGTGCCGTTATTGAGCGGATGTTCCTCTCCGCCCATTGAAAGAGGAGGTCCGCCTCCTGTTGGAGTGACCGGGACCTGGATCCTCCTTGTCTCGCAATGTAGGATTTTGCTGTGGTGTTGTCCGTCATGACGAGAACATGATGGTTCCTGGTGAGGTGAGAGAAGTGAAGAAGTGCCAGCCTGGCTGCCCTCAGTTCCAGCCAGTTGATACTGTGGTTCTTTTCCTCGTCGTTCCACAGACCTTGGGCCACGCTGCCCTGGCAATGTGCGCCTCAGCCCCTTCGACTTGCGTCGGACGTTACCACTACCTGGCGGGGCAAGACAATGTCGGACCCCTTCTCCAGGTTCGTTGTCCTGGACCACCATAGTAGAGAGGTTCTTACTTGATGAGGTACCTGCAGAGGGGAGTTTTGCCTGAGGGCTATCTGCTGTTGGAACGGCATGAGGAAGGCTTGCAAAGGGCGAGAGTGGAATCTGGATAACTGATATCATTAGCCCCAGAAGTCTGGCCAGTGACATCAGCGGAACCGTCCTCAGGGTAGCGACGCAGCGAACTTCCGTCCTGATCGCTTGCTGCCTGTCCGGCGAGAGAAAAACCTGGAACCTGGCTGTGTCCAGCCTTGTCCCCAGGTGGATCAGTTCCCGTGCCGGGTATAGGGAGCTTTTCCTGAAGTTCACCAAAAACCCGTGGGACTGTAGACAAGCTATTGTGGTCTTGATGTCCCTCCGGGCCCTGGATGCCGACGGGGCCCTCAGAAGAATGTCGTCCAAGTACGGGTACAAATGTATCCCCTTGGTTCAGAGATGGGCCACTAGCACGACTAGGACCTTGGTGAAAACCCTGGGGGCCGATGCGAGCCCGAAGGGGAGGGCCCTGAACTGGAAGTGTTGGTCTCCGAATGCGAACTGGAGGAAGTGCCTGCTCTCTTCGCAGATCTGAATATGGAGGTACGCTTCGGAAAGGTCGAGAGACGCTAGAAAATCCCCTTCCTGATGTGCCTCTCGAATTGAGGCCAGGGTTTCCATCCGGAAACGCTTGTAGCAGAGAAAGGAGTTTGTGTACTTGAGGTCTAGTATTGCTCTGGTGTCTCCTCCCTTCTTGGGTACCGTAAAGAAGAAGGAGTAGACCCCCGAGAAGCGTTGACCATGTGGCACTTCCTCGATTGCGTGAATGTCTAGTAGGTGGTGAATGGCACTGCGAATCTCCTCCGCCTTTTTGGGGTTTGGAGGGACAGGGCCGGGGATGAACCTGTCTCTCGGTCTGGTCCTGAACTCCAGCTGGTAACCGTGTTGGATTGTATTGAGTACCCATTTGTCCGTTGTGGAATTTGACCAGACTTCGAAAAACAGGCTCAAACGGCCCCCCACAGGCAGAGGGGGGGAGTCAGAACTGTTGCTTGGAGGACCCCTTAGAGTAGGAGTGACCTCCCTTGCGGGATCCGGACGGCTGAGACGTGGATGTGTGGCGGATGATCTGGTTAGTCTTGGCCCAGGTTGGGCGGAAGGGCCTGGAGTCCCTCTGCCTGCTATAAGGTCTTGAGGAACAAAAGGACTGAGACTGCTGTGAAGAGCGTCTGGATGTTGTTTTGTCCGACTTGCGTGGCAGGGAGGGCATAGCTTGCTTCTTTTCCTTCGTTTCCACTAGAACGTCCTTCAAAGCCTCCTCGCCGAAGAGCTTAGTGCCCTTAAATGGGGCGGTACAGAGGTGAGCTCTTGAGTGAGAATCCGCGTTCCAGTGCTTCAGCCAAATTGATCTCCTGGCCAGGGCTGCCGCGCCGATGGATCTGTTGGCAAACGAGAAGGCGTCCGTCGATGCATCCGCCACCAGGAGAAGAGCGGATTTAATCCTGTTCAGGGCCTTGTCGAGGGTTCGCATGTCCAGCTGTGTGGCGTGGATCAGCTCATCTATCCATAGGATGATTGCTCTGGTAAAAAGAGAGGCGGTAGCCGTGGCTCTCACCCCTAAAGCGGAGACTTCATGAACTTTCTTCAAGGCTGCGTCCGCTCTTTTCTCATCTGAGTCCTTAAGGAGGGCTTCACCTTCCTTGGGCACGAGGAAATTAGAGACCAGGGAGGCAACAGGTTTGTCGACCACCGGGGTCTTCAGCTTCTCCATCGTTTGAGGGGAGAGCATGTAGAATTTTTGGGCCATCAGGGTGCCTCGCTTCCCCAGTGCTGGCTTGTCCCATTCTTCCTGGAGGAGGTGCTCCAGGGTATCTGGGAGAGGGATGTAGGTCTTCTGAACCACTGGGGGATTCAGAACTGCCTGGACCCTCTTGCTCATTTTCTTGGCAGGGGGTTTGGAAGATGCCTGGTCTTCCTCTTCCCCCAACTCAAGTGCCGCTATGAGCCTATTGAGGAGGGTGGAGTAGGCCTCCCCGTTGAAGAGCCTATCCGACAGATCAGGGGGAGGGTCAGCCGACTCCTCCTCCGAACATTCACCATCCTCCTTGTCTGGATTAGCCTCATCCTGGGTGTCGTTAGGGACTCCCTTAAGGATGTCCAACAGTTGCGTATCATCATCCCTCTCGTCCTCTGATTCCTCTGAGGAGTGAGGAGGGGGGGTGGCCTTCCTCTTCTTAGATCTCCCTGGGTCAGCTCGGGGTGGATCAGAGGGGGAAGGCCTTGAGGCCGCGTCTGGCTGGCTTGCCCGGTTTGAGGCATCCGTTTGCCTGGCGGCCTACGCGCTTGTGGGCGCGTGTTCCTGAGTGGCGGGAGGAGCGGTGGCCGATGTGATGGGCGGAGGGTGGGGTAGTCCCCCTCCAAGAACCATGCGGGAGGACCCCTGCAGCGGGTCCTGTCCACAGGAAAGCGGGGCTGCCGCGCAGGCCTCGGGGTGGCTGCAGTGGACGAATGCCATGGAGGTGCATGGCCCCTGCCTCTCATGAGAGCAGGGCATCTGGGTGGGAAACAGCCCAGCTCCCGCCATGCCGATGAACTGCTCCGGCGGCACCGGCCGCGGAAAGGTTCTCTGGCTCGGGGGGGGCTCTGCCGGCAAAAGGGCTGACGAAAGGAGGCTGAGAGCCACCTTGAGAATTTCCGTTTTCGCCGCCCCGGGGGTGGGGGGTAGGGAGGCGGGGAGACCAGACGGTCAAGCCGCGGCGTTAGAGGCGTGGGGGGGGGCTCGGGCGGGAGTCGAGCACCAGGCCGGGCTGCGCCCCCGTGCTTGTGGGGGGAACCGGGACGGTGTGCGGAAGTTGGAGGGTCTGGGTGGAGGGGTCTCCCGGGGTCGGTGCCGTCTGGTTGCCATCCAAGATGGCGCCCGCCACCGAAGGTGACCACGTGGCCGGCTGTCTGGGGCAGGGTTCGGCCTGCCCAGCCCCCGATGCGGTCCCTGCTCCCTCCCAGTCCGCCTGGAGGAAGGCCGCTAACCATTCCGCCGGGAGTTGGAACTCCCTTGGCGATGGCCTACTGGGCGGCGGCAAGGGGAAAAGGGGAGTCCGCATCAGCTCTAAGGGGCCCCCCCTCCCCGGTGCCCGGTACCTGCGGTGGCCGGCTACCCCCGTTTTCCCCTTCTTCCTGGTCCCGGGCATCGTCCTGGGTGGCAGTCGGCCTGGGCTGCTGCTCGGCCTCCTGCGAGCCCTCCTCCGCCGCTCCGCGCTCGGCGCGGCTGAGGAGCGACTTCGCAGTCGCCTTCCCCCTCAGTGGGCTGGGCTCACTTGCCGAGTGGCCCGCCTCCTCATTGGCGACTGGCAGTTGCCCGGGATCTCTCGGCAGCACCGGGGATGCTGGGGCCGCTGAAGATCCTCCTGGCTTCTGGCTCTTGCCGCCTGAAGCCGCGTTCCTTCCTGTCCCCTTCGCCATGCGGCCAGAGAGAAAGAAAAAGGAGAGGAAGGAAAGGTTTTTTTTTTAAGGAGGGAAGGAGGGGGGAAGGTAGGAGAGGGAATTAAGAGTTAGAGTGAAATCTAGGAGAAGAGAAGTGAAGAGGAATTCAGCTCAGTTCTCTGCGTCTGTACTGGGCGAAAGCAGGAAGTAGAACTGGCCTCATGGTCAGGAAAGAAGACAAAGAAATTTTTGGATGACCATGTGACCATGGTCATACTTCCTGCTTCCGTCTGGGCCGTAGTAGGCGTTACCCATGTTGATGAATTCCTGTTCGTTCCTCCCCTCAGAGAATAAAAGGATGATGGAAGAAATACACTACAGAACTATATAAAAAAGAGGAAAGGATGACAGAATCCTTTAAGGAAAAGTGTTCTGACCAAATTTGGCAATTTGAGAGAGTAAAGTGGAAGCTCATCTCAAAAGTAGTTGGGAGAAATGAATCATCATGATCAGATGGCATACCAAAAGAGCTGATTCAAGCTACAGAGACAGAATCCATCCAAATTCTGACAAAAATCTGCCAACAAATGGAAATGGCCCACAGACAGGAAGGTCTCAATATACATTACAACCCCCCAAAAGGGGATACCCAGGATTGTAACACCCATCAGATAATTGCATTAATCTCCCATGCAAGCAAAATAATGCTCAAATTTTAAAACAAAGGCTTTTACCACACATGGAGTGAAGAATTCCAATGTCCAAGCTGGGTTCAGAAAAGGAAGTGACACCAGGAATCATACTGCAAGCATACAGTGGTTAATGGAACACGCCAAAAGATTTCAGAAGAAAATCAGCCTGTGCTTTATAGATTAGAGCAAAGCCTTTGATTTATAGATCATGAAAAGGTATGGATTGTTCTAAAAGACATAGGCATGCCACAACACTGGACTGTCTGGATCTACAACCTATACTCTGGACAAGAGGTCACTATCAGGACAAAATATGGAGAAACAGAATGGTTTCCGATTAACAAGGGCAAGGCTACACTTTTATCACCATAGTTAATTTATTTTTAAAATGTATCACACAGAAAGCAGGATTAGGCTAGGAGAAAGGAGGTGTGAAAATTGGTTGAAGAAACCTCAGCAATTTAAGACATGCAGACAACACGTGCATGTGTGTGTGTGTGTGTGTTCAAGTCACCTGTCAACTTATGGTGACCCCCATGGATTTCATAGGGAATACCCAGACGTGATTTGGCAGTTCCTTCCTCTGAAATATAACCTATAGCACCTGGTATTTGTTGCTGGTTTCCCGTCCAAGTACTAACCAACTTAGCTTCCAAGATCAGACAGACGGGCAGGCTCCAGAGAGGAAAGCCCAGACTGATCAACAGCTCGCTGTGAACAACTTGCCCAGCACTTTGCAGAAAAAATTGCTTGGATACACTCTGACTTGGATATCATAATTGATACACATGCAGTGGATGTAATTTTGGTCCCTGCTTCTCCAATGATAGTGGATACTTTTCTATGCGTGCACTCTGATATGTGGATAGCATTCTTGCAAAAAAGTGAGAGCCACCATGTGTATTAGATACTTTTCTTCCTGGCTCACTAAAAAAAAGGCAGACTGTGACTGATTGAGCCCACTCAATCAGGGAGTGGTCAATGCCACATTAAAACTTGGCAGAGTTCGAGTATGCCTAAAGGAAGCAGTTATAAAACCACTAACACACACTGGAAACTGCTTAATGCAATGTAAATGTGTAAGTTGGTGTTGCTTAAAAGACAATCTGTAAGCCGCTTTGATAGCCTTGTGGCTGAAGAGCAGGATATAAATAACTAATTATTTTTTTAAAAAAAATTAAAAACTACCAAAAAGCCCTCCCTGGATCCCACCACATTGGATAATTACTGGCCATTCTCAAACATTCCATTTTTGGGGAAGTTACTGGTAGCCTCTCAGCTCCAGGGGTTTCTGGATGAGACAGATTATCTCATTTCAGTCTGGTTTCAGCCCTGGCTATGAGACAGAGGTGGACAACATACACGAGCAATGGAACAGGGGGAGTATGTCCCTGTTGGTTCTGCTGAACCTCTTGGTGGCTTTCAATGCCATTGATTGATTGACTGATTTATTGGATTTATATCCTGCCTTTCTCTCGAGATGGGATTCAAGGTGGCTTACAATAATTTTAAAAATACAACTAAAGCATTACAAAAGTTACTAAAGTTAAAACAGTAAATAATTACCATTATTAAAAAATAATAGTTAAAAACACAAGTGAATTTTTCTTTGACATATAATGCTACCCGCTTCCTTTTCTTCCCCATCTATTCTTTTTGAACAGATTATATCCTTCAACTGTTAAATTCCAATCATAGGAGCCAGCCCACGAAGTATGTTATACCTATAAAGTTTTATTTACCTTCCTGCATGAGGACTTCAAACTTGTCTTGTTTCCCAAACATGGTGCATTGGTATATAGGCATCTAAAGCCTTGTTAGTTCGCATCTTTTATTTTACTGTGAGTTTATTTTACTGCGGCTCCCATCTCCTCCCTCAGCTTCTTCTCTAGAATTCACATCTTTGCGTTTAGGTTGCTTTTGGACAGATGTTTGTGCTATAATCTCCACCTCCTCAAGAATTTAAAGCTCTCTTAATCAGATTTGCCATGCTTTTTCAAAGGCATTCTTCCCGCTCTTCGTAAAGTGCAGCCCATCTGTAGCCAGCAGTCCTTTGTCTAAGAAGATCTCAGTCCCAGAAGCCAAACCTCTCCTGTCGACACCATCTGCATAGCCAGTCATTCACTTGCAATAACTTCCTGTCCCTATACGGTCCTCTACCTTTCACTGACAGAACTGGTAAGAATATCCCTTGTGCCCCTAAACTCTTCATTTTCCTTCCCAGGGCGTCATAGTTCAAGGTGATCTAGTCAAATGTGTTCTTCGCAAAGTTGTTGGTGCCCACATGAATAAGGAAAAAGGGGTACTGATCTCTGTTCTTGATGAGCTTCTGCAAGTTGTCAATGACAACCCAAATGCACGCACCAGGGAAACAGCATACTTCCTGATTCATCTTGTCAGGCTGGCACACAGATCCCTTTATACTCCTGAACAATGAGTCCCCTACCACCAGCACCTTTCTTTTCTTCTTGCTGCAGTTAGTTGGCGCCTTCCTCGGTTTGCTGTGTCTCTTGTTGCTGGTGTTCTGTTTGGGCATCTTCACCATCTTCCATTTTCAGGCACAATTTGAAGTGCTGGTCACAACTTATAAAGCCTTACTTGGCTTAGCTCCAGGTTATTTGAAGGACTGTATTCTTCCATATGAACCTGGCCATATTTGAGATCTTCAGGGAATCTTTTGGGGAGGCCCTGCTTTTAATCCCACCACCCTCACAGCTACATCTGGTGGGAACATTTAAGTGTGTCTGTTCCCAGGCTCTAGAGCTCACTTTCCGAGAGAGGTCAGACTAGTACCCTCACTATCTTTCTGCAGACAGGAAATTTGAAAAATTGGGTTTTAGGGGGAAACAGGCCTTATATAATGTGTTGGGTTTTTTTTATTAGTTTATGCTTTTTCATTGCTCTTAATCTTTCAACAGTTTGATTATTTTTAAACTTTGTTATACTGTGCATTTTTACCTGTTTGTTTTTAATTGCTGTAAGCTGTCTTGAGTCTCCAACTGGCAAAAAAGGTGGGATATATATAAATATAATACTAGTAACAAAAAAAAATTAATGTCATGCTAAAAACCAATCTTAAAAGTCAAAGGCCTAATCATTTTAATTGTCTGCTCAACTGAAATGGAACCAACCTGTTCTAGTGGGTGAAAGCTGCTGCAGGGAAGGAAAATTGCCACAAAAGCTTCAGATCCAAGTACCTCATGCCTCAAAGACTCTGAAATTGCCTCATCATTCCATCAAATATTGTTGTCAGCATTTTGTCTTTCACTGATAAATTTTTGTCTTTCATTGATAAAATTATTAACCATTAACTCATTTCCTCTTAGACCTTGGTATGTGTTTTAAATACAGATCAAATACAAGAGTCAGTTTGAATCTTCCGGGAAGCGGGAGAAGGAAGAATTCCCAAATGCAAGTCATTGGTCCCCCAAAGGGAGCACTAGATTTGATTTTTGAAAAAAGGCGCCAGCCTTTGATACACAACCCCAAGCAATGTGTGGTAAATAAATAAGCCCAATTCAATTTTGTTTTCCAAACCTTCCAAGTTGCATCAAAAAATCTTGAAAGAAAAACTATTGAGCAATATACAATAAAGTTATAAAGTAGCACATCTACTAAACACTAATAATCAAAAAGGCTAATAATCTAGGCCCTGTTAATAAATAAAAATCTTGTCACATTCTTAATCCTTTTCTCAACATATACTTACAATCTGAAGAATATTCTATTTGTGATGATGGAACAGCTGCTCCCTCGGCTGGTTGAGGGGCAGCCAAATTATTGTCAGCCTGTGCCTTGCGAACAAGCATTGCCAGTGGGTGATCAGGATCCACCACTTTTAAAGGCTGCAAGGGGAAAAATACACACAGAATCAGATTTTCATTCTCTAACACAGTGAAGATGTTCGAGCCCCAGTTTGTTAGCCCTGTGTTCAAAAAAGGCAGCAGGGCAGTTTAAACTTTTATATCTGTAGCTAGATTCCAAAATTCTTTGTAGAAATGGATTTACAATGAACTAAGCTAACACACATTGGAAACTGCTTAATGCAGTGTAGATGTGTAAATAGCTATTGCTTAAAACAATTTGTAAGCCGCTCTGATAGTCTTGTGGCTGAAGAGCGAGGTATAAATAACTAAATAAAATAAATAAATAAATAAATAAATAAAAGCTGCAAAATTAAACTGCTACTTCTCATTAATGCAGTACTTTAAAATGCAGCCTCTCTTGTGTGGCACATCCCACTTACTTATGAAAGGTGGGGGGTACAGCTCCCCAAAGTCTCTTGTGGGGCTAATGCCCCACTGCACCTGCTCCTGCCATAAAAACCCAGATTTTTTTGCGCACAAATGCCTTCAAACACCCTCTAGAGGACATAGGGAGCATTCTTACTATGTTTTGGGGCCTACTTACACCATTTTGCACCCTAGAGAGGCCTTCTTTTGAAGATAGTGAGAAGTCGCTTCCTGTTCAATTCCTGCTTCAAAAAAAGACCTCTCCTGGGCCAAAATTGGCCCAGGGAGTCTCCCAACATGGTGAAAATGCTTTCCACACACCCATCTGGGTGCATTTTAGAGCAAAAAAAATTTTTTTTGACCCCTGGGAAGTGCTTGGACAAAGATAACAAAGGCAACTGTAACACCTTTATAGAGGACAACTTTAAATATCAAAAAGTAGGCAAGCTTTCAACTCATCAGGGTAGAGTAGTAAACGTCTTGTCAATTAAGTGGGATAGAGAGAAAAAAAGATATTTGGGGGAAGAAAAAATGAAAGAACCCTAGTATGCAGTAGAAAAATGGGAAGATCTGAGGGAAATACCAGCAACATCCAGCCAATTCCATTTTAAAGACTACAGTATGGGCCCCATTATCAATGGGACCTGTATCTGCAGATTCAATTACCTGTGTCTGAAAAAATATGGTCTTTCTAGGCATTTTTTAGTTCCTCCAGTGCAATTCTATAGTATGCTTCCGCCGGAAGCTGACCATAAAATCAGGCTAGAATCTAGGCTGGAAGACCTAGAGGATGCCCAATGCGACTCTCCAGTATGTTTGGCTATAAGTCATTCATTTTAGTTGGGTTCACTATTATGTGCAGTTTCCAGTATCCAGGGTAAGTCCAGGAATGTATCCCCCATGGATATGGGGGTCATACTGTATTGTAATATATATGTTTGTTGCTTAGTTTCCGGGCCCAGTACAAGGTGTTGGTTATCACCTTTAAAGCCCTAAATGGCTTGGGTCCAACCTATCTTCGGGACCACCTCCTTCCATATAATCCTCCCCATGCGCTCTGATCCTCTGGGAGGAATCTGTTGCAACCTTTAAAAACTAGGCTCTCGTCGACCTCCCAGAGGACCTTGTTGGCTACTGCTCCCAGATTATGGAATGGCCTGCCAGATGAGATCCATCACATTACCCCCTTAAATAGCTTTTAAAAAGCTCTTAACAGATCTTTTCCGGCAGGCCTTTCCTGAATAGATACCCGGCCATCTTAATGAGTCTGATCCCATCCAGCTTTTTATTGTGTTCTTTTGAGTATTTTTAGTATTTATTGTGTTTTAAATGTTTAATTATTTAATTGTATTTTAAGGGGTGAGTGGGATGGAGGGGTTGTATATAGATGTTAATGTTGTAAGCCGGCCCGACCGCATTTTGTAGAGGGGCGGGACATAAATAAATTTTATTATTATTATTATTATTATTATTATTATTAAAACCTAGCTGAAGAAAAAAGTCTATTCATTCACTGGTGCCGGAGTTCATCCTAATAAATATTACCTTGTTACTGTTGGTTTCCCAAGAGAACCAATATGGCTACATACACTTTTTATCCAGTATAAAGGCCCAAACAGCAAGGTCAATTGTGGATTTAACTGCCTAAGGCCAACCACTGATTTAAACCTAATCCCAAATCATTTGTTCTTCAAAATTAGATCCAAATCGACTACAGCTACCCTCAAAATAGCACAGCTACATGACAAAATCTTTTATTGACATCTGTAACCCAATGAAGATGAAATTTCTTTGTAAAGGCAAGTTACACGTGAACTCTGTACACATATCTGTCTTATTTACAGTACGTGATTCAAGGTAGAGTGCTTTCTTAACTGAGTCAAATTAAGAAGCCTCTTCTCTTTGGCCTTTTTTTCTGTGATGACATGAATCACCAAAATTACATTTTAACTTCAGTGGAGATATCACTATAACAATGAACCAGTTTCTCATGGCAGTGAGGAAATAGTAGCCAAGATTCTAAAAACTACAGTTAGTTTCACAATCTACAGAAGGCTTTGGGACTTACATTTCCTAAACAGCATAAGAAACCACCGTTAGAACAGAATATGGAGAACAGAATGGTTCCAAGGGGGCCAGGCAACGCTGCATTCTATCACCCTATTTGTTCAACTTGTATGCAGAAAATATCATACACACAGCAAGTTTAGACTCGGAAGAAGGAGCAGTGAAGATGGGACAAAGGAATGTGAATAATCTAAGATATGCAGATGATACCATGCTACTAGCAGAAAGTAACAAAAACTTGGAACATTTACTAAAGAAAGTAAAAGAAGAAAGTGCTAAGGCAGGCTTGTTGTTGAATATTAAGAAAACAAAAATAATGACCATGGAGGATTTACATAAATTCAATCTCGACGACGAGGAAATTGCAATAGTTAAAGATTTCCCATCCTTCGATCAATCACTGATCAGAAATGAGATTGCAGTCAACAGCAACACTCCATTTGAATGGGTAGCAAAAAAAGCTGCTTAATTAAAAATGCTAGACTCTGGAGTTCTTAGAAGCCTGAGGAAGGAGTTTAAGCAGATACATAGTGCTTATAGTTAAATTTCTGAATGAAATAAATATAACCTTAAATGCTGTCATTTGGATTGGCAGTGGTTGTTGTACAGAAATACTATCAACAATTTTCTGACCATGGTAAAAAAAAAGTTGCAGAGGTATGTTTTTGTTTGGATATTTCTTGACTTCTCTCATTATGTATGTATCTTATTGGTTTTGACCACTCACCAGCCACAGTTGTAACCATTCAAATTGATACAAGTATGAATGGAAATATTTTGCTGTGAAGGACAATGCTGGGATAGCCTTCTGTACTACACTCAATATTAGGAGGAACTTTTTGACAGTAAGAGCTGTTCGGCAGTGGAACGCACTCCCTCGGAGCGTGGTGAGGTCTCCTTCCTTGGAGGTCTTTAAACAGAGGCTGGATGGCCATCTGTCAGGGATGCTTTGATCGTGATTTCCTGCGTGGCAGGGGGTTGGACTGGATGGCCCTCGTGGTCTCTTCCAACTCTGCAATTCTATGATTCTATGAAATCAGAAGAAGACTAGGACTGGGATGGCAGTTACTAAAGAACTAGACAAGATCCTAAAGTGCAAAGATATAAAACTGAACACTAATGTTAGGATCATCCAAGCCATCACATTTTCCATGTATGGATGTGAGAACTGGCCAGTGAAGAAAGCTGATAGAAAGAAAATCAACTCTTTTGAGATGTGGTGCTGGAGCAGAGTTCTATGGATACCATGGGCAGCTAAAAAGACAAATAAATGGGTCCTAGAACAAATCAAGCGTGAACTCTCCCTAGAAGCCAAGATGACTAAATTTAGGCTATCATACTTTGGCCACATAATGAGAAGGCACAACTCACTAGAAAAGACAATAAAACTTGAAAAGGTAGAAGGCAGTAGGAAGTGCGCATACCAGATGGATAGGCCCAATCAAGGAGGCCACTGCACTAACTCTTCAGGCAGGGTTGCCATGAGTCAGGATCAACTTGGAGGCAGTTAAAAACACAAGAATATCACTCAAGCTACATGGAAAACCACTTGGGAATTTCAGAAACAGTGATATTTGTATCTGTTTGTGATGACACAGCCATCTGCGAAGCCACGGAAAAAAGTAAAAATTCTATAGGATGTGTATGGAGCTTCTTGCTCTCTGAATCACAGCAGCTGAGAAGTTCTTAAAAAAAAAAAAAGAACACTATACTCAACTCTTGACATACACAGTGGAGCCCTGTCATCAGGTAGGGGGGAGGAAGAAAAATGAAGGTCTACAAGCTATTCAGAACTTAGAAGCCTCTTTTTCTAGAGAGCTACTTTAAGCCCCACATGCTTCATGGAGGAGGAAGGTTAGAAAAAGGTGTGTGCGCTCAGGGGGGGGGGCGGCTTCCTCCCCAGAGAACAAAAGGTGCTCCCATGGCCAGGAAGAGGAGAGGTATGTAAACAAGCAAACAGGAAATCAGCCCTAAACACGCTTTGCAGAAACTGCTAGAGAGAACAGGCACTTTAACGGCCCTGGAGTCCATGCATGGGAAAGGTTGTTAATCGCAACAGAAAAGTGGAAATGCCTCTGAGCACAAGCAAGGCCTCTGTAGAAGGAGAGAGGGCCTCTCTCCTCCATCCATGAGGGTCCCTCTGCTGCCAGTGGGCCGGAGCATCCAGGGGGTGCCATTCCCTGGCCAGAAGGGCTATCCCTACTTGGAAGACTTATCCTGGTGGGTAAATGGGTTGGAACACAAACCGCCCAGACTCCATGGGGCCCCAGAAGGACTTGAGAAAGGTTCAGTTTTACCTCAGTTCCTGGGCAGGACTTCTTTAGCAGGTCTCAGAGGCAGAAATAACAGGGAAAGCATAGGGCTCCACAGCTCAGGGTTAGGGAAGGTCAATGTCTTTCTGCAAATGTTTTATTCCAAACTTAACTATATGCTGCTGTGAAATGAGATTCCACTTAAACATGAGGAGGAACTTCCTGATAGTGGGAGCTGTTCGGCAGTGGAATGCGCTGCTGCCTGCGAGTGGGGTGGAGTCTCCTTCTTTGGAGGTTTTTAAACAGAGGCTGGATGGCCAATTGTCGGGTATGCTTTGATTGCTTATTCCTCCATGGCTGAAGGGGATTGGACTGGATGACTCTTGGGGTCTCTTCCAGCTCTATGATTCTATGGAATGCATTCTATGGAATGCCCTCAGTATCCACTGGGGTTTGGTTCAAGAACCCCCATGGATACCAAAATCCGTGGATGCTCAAGTCCCATTATATACAATGGTGTAGTAAAATGGCCTTACACAAATGGTTTATTTTTTTGAATTTTTGTTCCGAATATTTTCAAGCAGTGGTTGGTTGAATCCATGGATACAGAATCCATGGATATGGAGGGACAATTGTACCACTGTATGGCTAAATACCTTCATAAGCTCCTCAAGTCTATTGCGCTTTTTAGAAGCAAAGAGGCTTGGATGCAGGTAGTTATCGCCATCAGCATCATCATCAGCATCCTCTTCAGCAGCATCCTCTCTTGCATCTATGAAAGAATGGCATGGTTATATTTTTTTTCCTTTCAGAATGACATCAAAGGAATGATTTCCAGAATTTTTGAATACATCAATTTTTATGCATCAATGGCTAAGAAGATTTATAAGTCAAGCAATTAAGATCAAACACATCCCTTGGCCTCATATCTGAAACTTTCCAATTCATGCTTTGGAATGACTGTGCAAGAGTAAAAAGCTTTTACACTACTTTACATTACAAAACAGTCATTATTAGATTCCACCGTATCTTCCAGAAGTTTAGAAGATGCTGAAATTACCTTGTATCCATACCACCAACAAAACTCCATACCATCAACAAAAGTTTCAATGCTACAGTTGTCCCTTCATATTTGCTGGGGTTTGGTTCCAGGACTCTGTCCCCCCCTCCATGGATACCACAATCTGTGAATACTCAAGTCCTATTATATGCAACGGCACAGCAAAATGGTGTCCCTTATATAAGATGGCAAAATCAAGGTTTGCTTTTTGGATTATTATTCTTTAAATAATATTTTCAAGCCGTGAATACCTAAATCCATGGACACCAAATCCGTGGATATGGAGGGACAACTGCATTTTCTACTTTTGCCCCAGTCCCCACAACAGTTCAATGAAAAACATATGTGTAATTGTTTCACTTAGCTCTATAATACAGAAAATTGAGCTACTTAAAAATCACTAAGGTGTTAGTTATAACTATTTCAAAGAGTTATAAAAAAAAAGTAGTACAGGAACACCACATTAAAAATATTTGCAAGAGAAAAAGGAAGTAAAATTAACATAGTCCCAAAAAGATAAATTGAATGTGCAGATTTCAACTGAGGAGATTATAGAGGCTATTGGAAAGCTGAAAAGAGGGGAAAAAACAGGCCCAGATGGCTTTACAGCCCTATATTATAAAAGCTTTAGTGACTACGGTATTTGGTGAAACCAATACAAATTGTTATGAATGATATCCTGCTAAACGTAACTATGCCAGAAAGTTGGAAAGAAGCAAATATTGTTATGTTGCCTGAAGAAGATAGAGATCCAAAGATAGTAAGTAAATATAGTCCAATTTCATTATTAAATGAGGATTATAAATTTTTTGCTATAATACTGGCAAATCGATTTAAAAATATTTTAAAGGCTGTATTAACAGAGACCAGAATGGTTTCATCACTAAGAGACAAATTAAAAACAATGTAAGAATAGTTATTGATATATTAGAATATCTGAATTATCACAATGAAGTAAAGGGGGGCCTGTTTGTTTGGTTTTTTTAGAAGCTGAAAAGGCTTTCAGCAACTTAAATTGGAAATTTCTGAGACGTACTGAAAGAAATGGATTGGGGGGGGGATTATAAAAGGACCCACGCAATTTATTCTTCTCAAAAAGCAAAAATAAAAATAAATGGTAATACTACGGATTATATCTCCATAGAGAAGGGCACAAGACAGGGATGTCCCCTCTCCCCACTAGTTTTTATTCTGACGTTGGAAATTTTGAATACAGTTATAAGAGAGGAGAAAAGGATAAAAGGTATACAAGTAAGGAAAGAACAGATTAAATTACAAGGCTTTGCAGATGATTTAGTAATTGTAATGGAAGACCCTTTAAATGGTGTGGAATATTTGCTAAGTATAAAGCAATATGGTAAACTCACAGGTTTCAAAGGGAATATAAATAAGTCAAACATTTTGACTAAAAACTTAATAACCCAAGAACAGAGAGAACTTAACTCAAAAACAGGGTTTGAAATATCAAAAAGGATGAAATATATAGGTACAAACTTATCTGCCAAAATTCTACAGTTATTTGAAAATAACTACCATATATTCCGGCGTATAAGACGAGGTTTGAGCCCTGAAAAATAGGCTCCAAAATCAGGGCTCGTCTTATACACCAAATACACTTTGCTTCACCCCACCATCTGAATTACTGCCTCTTTGCTCCCTTTGCAAATGGAGCAAAGAGGCAGGAGATCAGGTGGGGGGGTGAGACAAAGTGCTTACGGTTCACTCGCCCTCCCCCGCCTTCTCCCCCTTTGGGGAGCAACCAAGGACAGAGGAGGGGGGCG
The DNA here is from genome assembly GCA_030847615.1 of Gambelia wislizenii. Classification (NCBI taxonomy): domain Eukaryota; kingdom Metazoa; phylum Chordata; class Lepidosauria; order Squamata; family Crotaphytidae; genus Gambelia; species Gambelia wislizenii. Next base: position 13,532,281 of record JAUMIR010000013.1, read on the forward strand.
AATGTTGCTGGAAAGCCCCCCGTCCAGCCACCCTTCCACCCTCCCCGAAGCCGCGATCCGGCTCCCGATCGTGGCTTCGGGGAGGGGGTGCGTGGCTGCGAAGCCCCCTCCCTCCAGCCACCCCCCCTCCCCAAAGCCGCGATCCGGCTTGAGAACATGGCTTCGGGGAGGAGGTGGGTGGCTGCGAAGCCCCCTCCCTCCAGCCACCCTTCCACCCTCACCAAAGCCCCCTCCCTCCAGCATCCTCCCTCCAGCCACCCCCCTCCCCAAAGCCGTGATCCGGCTCGAGATCGCGGCTTCGGGGAGGGGGTGGGTGGCTGAGAACCCCCCACTCTCCAACCACCCTTCCACCCTCCCCGAAGCCCCCTCCCTCCAGCCACTCCCCTCCCCAAAGCCACGATCCCACTTGAGATTGCGGCTTCAGGGAGGGGGTGGGTGGCTGCGAAGCCCCCTCCCTCCAGCCACCCTTCCACCCTCCCCGAAGCCCCATCCCTCCAGCATCTTCCCTCCAGCCACCCCCCTCCCCAAAGCCACGATCCCAGTCGAGATCACGGCTTCAGGGAGGGGGTGGGTGGCTGCGAAGCCCCCTCCCTCCAGCCACCCTTCCACCCTCCCCAAAGCCGCGATCCGGCTCGAGATCATGGCTTCGGGGAGTGGGTGGGTGGCTGCGAAGCCCTCTCCCTCCAGCCACCCTTCCACCCTCCCCAAAGCCCCCGCCCTCCACCATCCTCCCTCCAGCCACTACCCCCCTCCACAAAGCTGCGATCTGGCTCGAGATCATGGCTTCGGGGAGGGGGTGGGTGGCTGAGAGGACCCCTCCCTCCAGCGTCCTCCCTCCAGCCACCCCCCTCCCCAAAGCCGCGATCCGGCTCGAGATCATGGCTTTGGGGAGTGGGTGGGTGGCTGCGAAGCCCCCTCCCTCAAGCCACCCTTCCACCCTCCCCGAAGCCCCCTCCCTCCAGCCACCCCCCCAAAGCCACGATCCCACTCAAGATCACGGTTTCGGCGACGGGGTGGGTGTCTGAGAAGCCCCCTCCCTCCAGCCACCCTTCCACCCTCCCCGAAGCCCCTCCCTCCAGCCCCGCCACCCATCTGGCCATCCCGCATTCCCCAACCCATGAGGAGGCTGGGCAGCCTCCTCGTGGGTTTGGGAATAGAGGGAGGAGGGAGAACCCCCCCCCCAGCCAGCTGGCCATCACGCATTCCCCAACCCACGAGGAGGCTGGGCAGCCTCCTGTGTGTTGGGGAATCGTGGGAGGAGGGAGCCCAGAAGGAGGGATCGGGGCTGTGCAGCCAAACGGGGCACTGTCGCCCGAAGGTGGGGAGAGCGAGCAAAGATGCCCCGTTTAACACTGCAGCCCCGATGCCTTCTTCTGGGCTCCCTTGCAAAGGAAACCAGAAGGAGGCATCGGGGCTGCGGAGTTAAACCCCTAGATTCGCTCCCTCTTCCTTGAAGGTGGGGAGAGGGGGCGAATCTCGGGGTTTGGCTCCACGGCCCCGCGTCCTCCGAAGGGAGCCCAGAAGGAGGAATTGGGGCTGTGGAGCCAAACGGGGCATGTTCGGCCCTTCTCCCCACCTTCCTTGAATCTAGGGGTTTGCCGCAGGGCATATCTAGGGGTTTGCCGCAGCCGCCCCCACTTCCCCTGCCTTGGTCCCCTTCAGAAGAGCCAAGACAGAGGGAAGGGGGCTGCTGAGGCAAACTGGGCATTTTCACCCCTTTCCTCCACCTTCGAGTCAAGTTTGACTGGAGGGGCGAATGTTGCGCCTGGCTGGCTGGGGGAGGCTTGCCAGCTGATCCTGTTCACTTTCCCAACTCACGAGGAGATCCTCGTGAGTTGGGAAACAAACAGGATCAGCTGGCCAGGCTCCCCCAGCCAGTCAGCCAGCCAGCCAAATTGGGGTGTGGTCTTATATGGCGAATATATGCCTAAGCCTAGATTTTTGGCTGGAAATTGGGGGGTGGTCTTATACGCCCATTCGTCTTATACACCGGAATATACGGTATGTTAAGGTGTGGGGGAATATTAAAAATGACCTAAATAGGTGGAAGAACATGTATCTGTCACTGTTAGGTAGGCTGTCAACAATAAAAATGTGTGTACTACCTAAACTTATGTATTTATTTCAAAAACTCCCAATTATTTTGTCTAATGCACCCTTTAAAGTATGGCAAAAGGAGTTAACTAAATTTATTTGGGGTGGTAGGAAAGCAAGAATTAAATGAAGACTATTAATTGATGCTCAAGAAAGAGGAGGCTTAGGCCATCCAGATTTTAGATTATACTATGAAGCCTCATGTCTGGCACAGTTGAGAGAATGGATTAATTTAGAAAATACAAGGGTAGTAGAACCAGAAGGACATTGAGTTAAGATGGGAAAGTGAAGGTATATGCAGAGTTTAGAAACCATATCATCCGGAAAGCGCTGTTGAGAATTTGGGAAAAATATAAAAGTAGGTTAGGGTCAAAACTAGCTTGATGGATATCTCCACAAGAAACATTTTATAGGAGAAAAATCAGAAGTTTACAAAATTAGTTAAAATATAAAGATTTACTGAGGGAGCAAAAAGGAAACTGGATATTTAAGGCAACGATTAGAGAAACAAGACCATAAAATTCAACCATAAAAGAAGCCATAAAATTCAATGGCTAATATACTGCTCTTGGGTATGTTGCCGTTTCCAGTGTGCTGACTGCAGGGGGCACAGGAGGGTGGTGAGGAGCAGCGGGGGATGGGGAGGGTGGCAAGGGCATGGGGGGGCGAAAGACGCAGTGGCACGGAGGGCGGCAGGGGGTGGGGAGGGAGGAGGCATGGGGAGGGCAGCGAGGGGGCAGCAGGAGTGGGGAGGGTGGCGAGGGCGCGGGAGGGTGGTGGTGAGGGGTGTGGTGGCACGGGGGTGTGGTGGGGTCGGGGAGGGGCGGTGTGGGGCAGTGTGCGGTGTGGGGACAGCGGCGAGAGGCACGGGGAGTGTGGGGCAACGTGGGGGAGTGGTGTGTGTACCATCAGGGCTGTGTTTGTGTGTGTAGCACGTGGGGGGAATGGTGTATGCTACACCAGGTATAGCTAGCATTATCAATTAAGAGAAAGATTTAAAGAAGATGTTAAGAATTTGGGGTTTGAGAAAGATAAAACAGGGTTTAAAGAATTGATGTGCTCAGAAAATCCTCAATTAATTGCTAAATTGTATAAGATTCTGTTAAAATAGGAAACAGAAGATGAACAAATTGAAGAGTGCATGGTGAAATGGGCAAGGAATATTGGACATACATTACAATTAGACCAATGGGAATCACTATGGCGTAAAGGTTTATGTTGTTATGAGGTAAAAGAAAATGATTATAAAATGATGTACGGGTGGTACATGATACTGGAGAAATTGGCTACTATTTATAAGAGTGTTAGTAAAAAATGTTGGAAATGTGCGCACGAAAGGGATCTAGGAGTCTTAGTAGACCACAAGTTGAACATGAGTCAACAGTGTGATGCGGCAGCTAAAAAGGCCAATGCGATTTTGGGCTGTATCAATAGAAGTATAGCGTCTAGATCAAGGGAAGTAATAGTGCTGCACTATTCTGCCTTGGTCAGGCCTCACCTAGAATACTGTGTCCAGTTCTGGGCACCACAATTCAAAAAGGATAGTGACAAATTGGAGCGTGTCCAGAGGAGGGAGACTAAAATAGTGAAAGGTCTGGAAACCATGCCTTGTGAGGAAAGACTTAGGGAGCTGGGTATGTATAGCCTGGAAAAAAGACGCTTAAGGGGCGATATGATAGCCCTGTTTAAGTATCTGAAGGGGTATCACGTTGAGGATGGAGCAGACTTGTTTTCTGCTGCTCCAGAGACTGGAACACGGAGCAATGGATGCAATCTCCAGGAACAGAGATTCCACCTCAACATTAGGAGGAACTTTTTGACAGTCAGAGCTGTTAGGCAGTGGAACACACTCCCTCGGAGCGTGGTGGGGTCTCCTTCCTTGGAGGTCTTTAAACAGAGGCTGGATAGCCATCTGTCAGGGATGCTTTGATCGTGATTCCTGCATGGCAGGGGGTTGGACTGGATGGCCCTTGTGGCCTCTTCCAATTCTACAATTCTATGATTCTATGATTCTAAAGATCATATAGGTTCCTTTTATCATATCTGGTGGGCCTGCAAAAAAGAAAAAAAATGTTTATTAATTAATGGGATGATTCAAAAGATGATAAAAGGAACCACAGAATTTAGACCAGAACTATTTCTATTAAATATGTTGGATACAGAAAATAGAATTGAAAGAGAAAATAAGGTTTTACTTTATTATTTGATTATGGTGCCAAGAATAGTTTATGCCAAGTACTAGAAGCAAAGGAAGATCCCAGGTATTAAAGAATGGATAAGAAAACTACAAAAACTAAGGGAATCCGATAAATTAACAAATATGTTAAAAGAAAATCCTATACAGATACACCTAGATATTTGGCAACCATTTATGGAATTTGTTAAGAATTAAATCAGAGACTAAATATAAAAAGTTTGATATTTAAAGTCTTTCCCTTTCTCTAAAATGAGGAAGGTTGTGTGTATATACATGTGTGTGTGTGTGCGTGTGATTAAGGGGCAGAGGTGAAATATTATACTTTTTAGAAGCAGTCAGCGGAAAGCGGAAAGTTGTGGGGGGTGATTGTATGTTGTTGTATATCTGTTGTTGTCTGGGTTTTTTTCTGTCTTTTCCTATATGAAATTAATAAAATACACTTTAAAAATGACTAAGGTGTTAAAACCCTACTCATTACCACATATAATCCAATGATTGTTGCAGCTTCTGGAAGAAAGATACTCAGTACAATGAGGCAAATTTGATTTTTGTGAAGACTAAAATACACTGTCTTCTGTAAAATTTGACTAGTTGTTTATTTTCCTAACAGTTATCAGCTCTTTATGATACAAAAGACACAAAGGAAGAATCAGTTCCAAAATACAGCCAATCTGGCGTATGCTGTAAATACTGAGCATATAGCAGAGAAAACAAAACAGTGAGAATCTGCAGTTGATATAGCGAAAACAGCATTCCTCAATATCGGTAAATTGGGTGTTGGATGGGGACATGCTGAGGTGTAATTAGTTCCAGTTCAGTACTACTATCTCTAAGTAAGATGGTTATGAAGAACCCGCTTTGAATTATATCAAAGGTTTATCTCAGAGGTGGGCAAAATGCATCCTTCCAAATGTTGCTGGACTACAACTCTCAACATTCTCACCACAGGCTCTGCTATATATAGGGTTTATAGGACCTGCAGCCCAATATCTTCTGGATGGCCACATAATGGCTCATAAAACATCCTATTCCCCACACTGGCCAGCCAAATAATTCTGAAAAGTCTTCAATCATGTACACAATTAAAATTTAAATAAACACATCACCAGTATCAGAAACCATTAACTCTACCCTCTATGAATTTTTCAATCTGTTTTTAAAGCTAGCTATGCCTATACTATGACGATCCTATGACTCTGGAGACCACGGTTTGAACCGAGTAGGTGACCAAAGCAAACCCCCTCTAAACAAATCCTGTGACAGGGTTTTCTTGGATCACCATAAGTTGGAAAAAACTAGAAGGTACACAGCAACAACAACATCATATACTGACCATCAAATCTACTGGTAGCAGTTTTACAAATTAGATACTATGTGATAAATTTAACCTCTCCTGAATCTAATTGTCCATATATTTTAATGGATACAATTTAATTGGATGAGGTAGAGAAAAAGAATCTATTCTCCAGACCATTCATAATTTATAGATGTCTTCCATACCTACACAGCCTACCACTTCTCTTCCTGTTTCTAATTTAAAAGCCCACAAGCATTAGCATTTTCTTATAGGCAAGCTAATCAAATACTTAAAACATTTTGTTGCTTTTTCTATACCTTTTCAAGCACTACACTGTCCTTTTTTAGTGGTTATATAATTGGAACTGTAAAAAGAATTCAAAATAGAGCCACATTAGAAAATCGTAACATTACTGTGAACAAGTTAACTGTTCAATGGATTTGTAATTGGTTGACCGGCCGAACCCAAAGGGTGCTCATCAGTGGCTCCTCTTCCTCTTGGAAAGAGGTGACCAGTGGGATGCCACAGGGTTCTGTCCTGGGCCCAGTGCTATTCAACATCTTTATCAATTACTTGGATGAGGGAATTAGGGGCATACTTATCAAATTTGCAGATGACACCAAATTAGGAGGAGTAGCTAATACCCTAGAGGACAGGATCAAAATTCAGAATGACCTGGATAGACTGGAGAGCTGGGCCAAAGCTAACAAAATGAAATTCAATACGGAGAAATGTAAAGTACTGCATTTAGGGCGGAAAAATGAAATGCATAAATATAGGATGGGAGAGACCTGGCTGAATGAGGCTACTATTTATAAGAGTGTTAGTAAAAAATGTTGGAAATGTACGCACAAAAGGGATCTAGGAGTCCTAGTCGGCCACAAGTTGAACATGAGTCAACAGTGCGATGCGGCAGCTAAAAAGGTCAATGTGATTTGGGGCTGCATCAATAGAAGTATAGTGTCTAGATCAAGGGAAGTAATAGTGCCACTCTATTCTGCCTTGGTCAGACCTCACTTAGAATACTGTGTCCAGTTCTGGGCACCACAATTCAAAAAGGATATTGACAAATTGGAGCGTGTCCAGAGAAGGGCAACTAAAATGGTGAAAGGTCTGGAAATGATGCCTTATGAGGAGAGACTTAGGGAGCTGGGTATGTTTAGCCTGGAAAAAAGACGGTTTAGAGGCGATATGATAGCCCTGTTTAAGTATTTGAAGGGATGTCACGCTGAGGATGGAGCAGACTTGTTTTCTGCTGCTCCAGAGACTGGAACACGGAGCAATGGGTGCAAGCTCCAGGAACAGAGATTCCACCTCAACATGAGGAGGAACTTTTTGACAGTAAGAGCTGTTCGGCAGTGGAACACACTCCCTCGGAGCATGGTGGGGTCTCCTTCCTTGGAGGTCTTTAAACAGAGGCTGGATGGCCATCTGTCGGGGATGCTTTGATCGTGATTTCCTGCATGGCAGGGGGTTGGACTGGATGGCCCTCGTGGTCTCTTCCAACTCTGCAATTCTATGATTCTATGATACTAGCCTTTAAAATATGAAGAGGGAAACCCTTTTACAAGGTAAAGGGCTGTGGGGTAAATGGGAAGTACATGTGCACAAAAACACAGTGTAAAATGCAGACCATTCCTTTGAAATAAGTGTACTAGAATATATACGCACATACATGTACTAGGAATTTCATTCAGATATTACATGTCTGATTTACTGAACAGACACCACAGAATTTGCACATCTATACTTGTCTCTTGCATAGTCCCCACCCAGTGAAGATCAAATGAGCTGAAGTTATTTTCTTGTACTCAGCATTTTCTAATGGAAATGTGCATCAAATCATTTGATAACATAAATAAAGCTTTTGTCAGGAAAGTGAAGCAAAATGATCTCTCAAAGCCAATCAAGTATACAAAGCAGACCCTCCCAATCCACCAGCACCCAATTCACATTTTCAACCACCCAATGGTTCATCATACCCCATACCTAAAATGGTGGTGGCATGCACACGGACACGGCGATGTGTACATGTGCTCATCATTGCCATTTATTAATATGGGACAAGACCACTGCGTTTTTCGTCATCCACAGGGGGTCCCAGAACTGAACTCCCACAGATCCAGAGGGCCCGCTGTACCTTTGGGGAGCCACATCGAAGAGGTACAACAATAACTTCAGGACTTTTCAAAACAACATGAAAAAGTTACTTCACTAAATATTGTCAAAAGTGAAGCTATCCCGAAAGGCCATCCTTCTAACAAATTTAAACTCTGAAAAATGATCTGCCAGCAAGCTCTGTATCCCCTGGTAACTATTCACAACATTTGCAACAGGAATTAGAGAACAATTCTCTCTACTGTCAGAAGTGAGAATGATTGTGACAGAAACAAAGTAGACTCCAACTGCTGCATATCTTTTTCAGAAATATAACTTACTTTTTTTCTCATCTTTCTTCTTTTCTGCAAGTGTAGCATATCGCCCCTCCTTCATAGCTTTCTGAATAAACTTGTAGTAAGGGTTGAGGTAGTGGTCAAACCTCAGAAAGTCAAACTGAGAGTTTCTGGCTTGTTTTGCTTTCAGCATAATCTCAAATTGGGCACCCTGCTTGCAGACAAAATTTGCAGTCCGTTCTATGATTGCATGCATTTTGGCTGTTGGTGGCTATGGCAAAAAATGAAAAGAATTACACATCTTAGCTTTCAAAGAATTCAGTTAATCTAATAAAGATCCCCCCCACCTCCACTGTGGCAAATGTACGCCAGATTGGAAGGGAACTGTCCTCACTTTGGGGATTCACCACTCATGGTGAAAATGTTACAGGCTGTGATGATTTTTGGAGTTCTGTATGCCTAATGTAAGTTCTTGAAGCTGTAACAGATATGTATTAGATAGTAGTATATTATTAAAATAGATGCACGCTAGCTCCGGGCCTGTAGTCAACCTCATTATAAATAGAAGCTTGAATGCTTTGGAAAAAATGAAAGCAAATGACTGGCTTATAACAAAGCAGACAGTATTGGGTTGAGAGGATGTCCAGGACTGAGAGTAATCTTCCTTGCAGGTGCAATCAGGGTGGCAAACAACCAAAGACTCCAACAATACCCCAGGGTGAGGGATTCTGGGAGCTGCAGTCAAAGAAAGCAACTTTTCCAAGCTCTGAGGTTGCCATAATATAGGCATGCCTCAATTAACAAACTCTCTGGAAAAAATAACCTCCTTTATATGTACAAAGTATTTTGATGCCTCCCAACTCTCCTTTTTCACCTCATCCTCTATATAGCTGGAGATTTTTTAAAAAATTGCTAGGGAGTACATTAAGCCAAGCAATGTGAAGAAGCACAGATCTATAAATCTGGTCACAAAAATGGGAATCATAAGAAAAGTGGAGGCTGGTGAAAGAAAAAGTTATCCATGGATGCATTCTGGATGAAACATTCAGGAGCCTCTAGAAGGCTCAAAATGTTTTTGTTTCCTTATGCAAGGCTTACCAGAATTGATTGTTTCAATTTTACATGAGCATATTGTTGGTTCTGGATTCTAAAAACTGCTGAAATATGTTGAACTGCTCTTCTGTTCTGTGGTGCAGGAATCTATCCCTATTTTTTCCATGTTATTTCTGCCTCTGGTATCAAATTTTCTGTTAAAGAAGTTACGCTCAAGAACACATCTGTTGGGCAAGTTGCCAACTATGCAAGACCAATTGGGAGGGGGGCAGGCCCATAGAGCTCATGATTACAAATCCAGGTTAAATGTAATTACAAATGCTAAAGTCTTAGAAGATGTTTAAGAAACTCATACCCATCGTGGGGGTTTTTTAAGTTTGCTAAACTCATTTTACAATTTGAGGCTCCAATATGCTCTCCGACAATTATGCTGAACTCCCCCCCCCCCTCCAACTATATTTGGAGCGCACCTGTTATCTAGGAGAACAAAGTTATTTTTTCTCATGAAGAGTGTGTATCAACAAGTAACCTCATTTCAGAGCAACCCTTCTAAAAATGTCAGAAACAGAAGTTAGTAATTAGGCAGCCTGTTGCATAGATGTGCTAGGTCTTCTATACAAAGAACATCACAGCACTTTTTTTCAATATTGCTGATTGTGACAACTGGGCCTTCTTAAAACCAAACCATCCACGCAACGTCTCATTTAGGAGTTGTACAGAAGTACACAGCTCATAGTTTGTGCTTAACTTTTTACTTCACTAGCTCTGTTTCCTTTGAATTCAGGAAACAAATTTTAATTCTTTTTTTTTCTAAAAAGCAATTTTTAAAAGACAAATTGCTACTGAAATCAGATAGCAAAATAACCCTACTGCATAATTCCTTTTACAGAGTTCGCAGTAGATTTCCTATGTCTTCTTATGTAACAACTCATTATATAGTAGGACCACGATATCTGCTGGGAAATGGTTTGGGGGGGCCTGTGGATACTGAAAACCATGGATAATAGTGAATGCCATTGAAAATAATAGGACTTCTGGTTTAAAATACCATAGAGTTGCCTTGGAGGACCTAGATAATGGCTAGAGAGGACACATTTCCTAGGAAGACTCTATAGTAGGTGTCTGTTTTGTGTCCCGTGGATAACTGAATGAGTAGATAATGAATCAGTGGATACAGAGGTCCTACCATACAGTGGGCCATTGCTATCCGCTGGGGTTGGGTTCCAGGACCCACCGTGGATACCAAAATCCGTGAATATTCAAGTCCCATTATATGCAATGGCATAGCAAAATGGTGCCCCTTATATAAGATGGCAAAATCAAGGTTTGCTTTTTGGGTTATTTTTTTTTAAGAATATTTTCAAGCCGTGGTTACTTAAATCCGTGGATACCAAATCCATGGATACGGAGGGACAACTGTAACTCCAATTGTGCAGTTGTTTTAAACAGCAATAGAGGAAGAATATGAATTCACACACACACAATTCTGTTTCGAGGACAAATGTTAAAGGTATCTCAAAGACATTTTCATAATGCACATTTGCTTTTGTGACATGAGTAAGATAAAAAATACTGTAAGAAATAATCTTGATATTGACAAAAGAACACTACAAAGTGGCCTTACCTGGATAACTATAATCAATGTGTCAGATTTTTTAAAAAGTCTTCCTTTATAACTATGGCTATCCTAATAGTATACAGCTAAAACCCACAAACTAGAAAATCAAAGTTTAAAAATAGGGAGAGGACTACATCTAGACTCCCATGGTATCTCCCTACTTGCTAATATCTCTGAAGCAGGAGTAGGGAACTTATGGCCTCCAGTTATTATTGGAGTGTAGTCCCATTATCAGAAATGATTGGCCATATTGGCTGGGGCTATTTATTTATGTTATAGAAAAAACTGCCAAAGTCTTCCAGTATTTACGTAACTGCTATAAATAGTTAATATACAATAAAAGTACAAAGCAACATAATAGAAACTGAACAATAATAAAAATAAAGCATGCTTGCCTTAACAAGAAGGTGTCTGACACAAAGTGAAATGCAGTCAATGAGGGTGCCAAACTAAAATCTCCAGAAAAGGAAACTCAAAGAAAGCCCCTTTCCCTTGTCACCATCAATCATGCCTGGATTATACTTGGAACACAGGGAACTTCATCAGGTGTTAAGGCATAGGCAGGCTGATATGGGAGGACAGGGCAGCCCCTAACGTATCTTGGACTCAATTCACCCAGGGCCCCAAAGTTCACCAATAAATCTTGAGTTGCAGCCTAGCAACATGGAAGGCTATGGGTCCCCCAACCCAATCTAAAAGGAACTGAAGGAATCCCTTAACATCCTGCCATAAGAATTCATACATTTTCAGAACTTGGAGATGGTGAAGTGCTTTCCTTTCATAAGTATGTCCTGACCAATGTTCATGTACTAAGGCTGAGATGTGAAAGGTCCGTAAGTGTAAGCCTAAATAGCAAGACTGCTTCTTGGATTTTATGTGGCTCAATAACCACATGGTTATGGCCAATGTTTGGAAAAGTTACTTTTTCAGACTTAAAAAGCTACTTTGGGGGCTGCAGTGGCCATGCTGGCTGGGGGATTCTGGTTGTCAAAAAGGATTTTTTTCAAGCTTTGGTTCAGTCCTATGCATATTAAGACTTCATATGTGTGGGCCTTGACAAATGTTACATCCAATGCCTAGGTGGCTAATATATATGTTCGGAGGAGCAATCACATACATTATCTGGTGGGCATGATTCTGTACTCGCAAGCATGTGTACTATTTACAGACATAAATGTTTGTCCAGGACTGGCTGCTAATCTTCCTGATTTTTTTTCAACAAAGCTGTTATCAATACATTAAACAATTCTCACAGTAAAGTATGCTAGGTGCATTTGTAGATCACAGCATAGCACAGCTATTCTCATCATTACTACAATTCTCATCTATAGAATTCAAAGCTACTTGGAATCAAACATGTGTTTAGTTATATTGTACAATCCAGTATACTGTGAAGTCGAAGGCTTTCACGGCCAGCATCCATAGTTTTTTTTTTTGTGGGGAGGGTTTTCCGGGCTGTGAGGCCATGTTCTAGAAAAGTTTATTCCTGACGCTTCACCTGCATCTGTGGCTGGCATCTTCAGAGAATGGTGGTGTGTGGGGTTTATATACTGTGAGTCCCTGTTGAAGAGGATTAGCATGTAAATTTGTGTATTAAGTTGTTGGATGTTCAGTTCTTAGGGTGGGAGGATACAAGAGGGAGATTAGTGTCTATTTAGCTCATGGTCCATTGTCTGCTGGGAAGAACACATTATAAACCAACCTGGGCACAAAATGCTCTTTGAACACAGTTTTCCGCCCAATTATAGATTCATCTGATAGTGTTTCTATTCCACATTTAATCAGTTTGCTAATCAAAATATCATGGGGGACTTTAGCAAATGCTTTGCTGAAATCCAAATAAATGACATCTATACCATTCCCACCATCTACTAAACTAGTGACCCAATCAAAAAAAAGAAGTAAGATTAGTTCAGCAGACTCTGTTCTTGACAAACAGCCTCTGAATTCTATAGTTGTCGCCTAAGTCTGCTGATTTCAAATAAGGTCAAAACAGGACATCATTAATTTGGTTAAGATTTAGAGGAAACATTTCAATCTAATTTTGGAGAAGTGCTTATCAGGAATTGATCTGTATTAAACACAATTCCAGAAAGACCACAATAATCTTTAAAATGCTATAGATGAAACACTGAAACACACACACACCTATAAAAACTTACCAGTTCTACATCAGAAGGTACATTCAGTCCCAAAGGAGCAATAAAGGGTTCTTCATTTTCTTCTACATTTTCTGTCTTCGTTGTAGCAACTATAAATTAGAAGACAGGCTGTAACACACAACTAGTCTTGCAATTTAAGCATAGTACACAAACAATAACATAAATATCTTAGCATTTGACAGACAAATTTTCTAGGTATGGATTTTCATGCTACTCTATAATGTCTATTTTGTTTAAAAACTGCTGTTTATTTAGTTAGCCTATCTTTGCCACTCATGTGAAAATACGGTCTTCTATACTGTATGACTCCGTGAGGACTTAACAAATAGCAAATCAAGACATATTGTAAGGATTTACTATAAACCCATTACAATGAAATCTGTTTGTTGTAGATGTCTCAAACAAGTGAAAATATTCACTGGAACAGAATTAATTACTGAAAGAAAAACTTGCTTAAAGCATATGTGCATGTAAATCAAAAGTTAACAGTTCAGATCCAGGATCTACCTTCCATGGTAAATTAAGTTCTACTCATAGAAGGTATCTCCACTTGAATTTCAAGTGTTCTCCCTCCCCCTTGCAAACTTCAGCTCATCCCATTCAGCAGTATCCCTTGACTTTGTGTAAGTTTTTTTTCCAGGATCCAGAGGGAGTACAATGTCCCTTTCCACAAGCCCAGTTGCATACACCTACCTACATCTGTATCCAATCTAATAGGCAGTACAAAAATACACTAGCAGGAATAAAGCATCCCATCAATTTCAATATAGCACGTAAACCAAAAACATGATATTTGTCACTGGCTGGAAATCTGTTCTTTATTACAGTGTTTATAATATACAGCAATGAAAAAAGTTTGCAAACCCTAATGATAATTACAGGAATTCCATGTCACCATGAAGCTTTCATGAATCAAGACCAGTCCTTTTCTAAATATTAAGAATATCCAATATGGTTTACATAAACCAATTCTTTGGGTGGTGTTTGGGGATTTTAAATTGTATTGGTATTTTAATTTTTGTAAACCGCCCCGATTGTTTTAACAGAAGGGCGGGCTAAAAATAAATATTATTATTATTATTATTATTATTAAAACAAAACAAAGTACAAATCATCCCTTCACATTCGCGGGGGTTAGGGGCAGCCAACCCCCATGAATGTGAAAAAACTGCAAATAAGAAATGAACTGGTGGTGGGAAGGTTTTCACCCCCCTTCCCAAGACAGCAATCTGCCTTGGGAAGGGAAGGGAGGGGTGGGAGGGAGGCTTTTCACCCCCCCCTTCCCAAGATAGCGATCTGCCTTGGGAAGGGAAGGGAGGGGTGGGAGGGAGGGAGGTTTTTCTTTTTTTAATATATTTTTATTAATTTTATAATCATACATTATATTATCCAATCAATACTTAGTTAGTATAACACATAAAATTACTATAAACATCGCAATTTTTCTATTAACTAATTTCAAAAGTTAACATAGATTCTTTACTATAATTCTATTCAAAAATATTAATTCCCCTACCCCCCCCACCTCAGTGCTCCCCTTCACCGGAGCCATTATCCCTTACCTAATCTTTCCAGAATCTCATTTCTTCTCGTGGAGGTAACCTCCCATCTTTTGTCTGTAATACTTTTTTAACAAATACTTTCCAAATTTTATCGAAGTCACTTTCTTTCCAACTTCCTCTTCTTACTTTAATTCTACATGTTAACTTATCATTTATTGCCATCTTCCAAACTTCTTTATACCACTCCTCCACTTGTACATGGGAGGGAGGTTTTTCAGCACCACCCCTTCCCAAGACAGCAATCTGCCTTGGGAAGGGAAGGGAGGGGTGGGAGGGAGGCTTTTCACCCCCCCCCTTCTCAAGACAGCGATCTGCTTTGGGAAGGGAAGGGAGGGGTGGGAGGGAGGCTTTTCACACACACCCTTCCCAAGGCAGGATGGGCTTCAGGAGAAGCCCATGGCTGCTTTGGGAAGGGCAGTGTGTGTGTGTGAAAATCGCCTCTGCACCGAACTCCCCACTCTCCCGGGACTTGGCTCTCCACCCCAAATGGAGCCAAGCCCCAGGAGAGCGGAGAGTTGGGCAGCACAGTTTGGTCAGGGAGCACTCCATTTAAATCGGCTCCTCTCCCTTGTGTGCAAGGGAGTGAAGCTGATTTAAATGAGGTGCTTCCTGACCAAACCACGAATAGTCAAAACCGCGAATGTGAAAGCCGCGAAAGTGGAGGGGCAACTGTACAAATTAGGCAAACAACAAGTACACTAAGTCAGGGTGGGTACAAAAGTAAGTAAATCCTGGTTGCATCAACACAAAGTAAAGGCAACAAGTAGAATAAGTTGCTTAAGTAATTAGATTGGTGAGTTTAGATGCCCCATCCTACCAAAAGAATAAGAAACTTTGTGAGTTTGGTCTGCATCATACACTTGTGTGCAAACATGTCATGCCACAATCAAGAGAGCTTTGAAGACTCAGAAAAAGTTACTGATGCTCATCAATCTAGAAAGGGCTATAAAACCTTGTCTAAGGATATGAAACTTCACCAGTCCACTCTCAGAAAATCTAGAAATGAATAAGATCCAAGACCATAATCACTCTAGCTGGGAGCACTTGTTCTAGCAAAATCTGTCCAAGAACAAATTGGCATATCACCCAGGAAGTCACAATTTCCTGAGTAACATCTCGGAATCTGCAGGCAACACTGGACTTGTCTAATGTGAGTGTCCTTGACTCAGTGATTAGAAAAAGAAAAAAATAAGAATGAGGTTCATATAAGGGGGTGTGCGTGTGTATAACTTTAAATCACCTGTCAACTTATGGCGACCCCATAGGGTTTTCTTAAGCAAGGTATACTTAGGTGGTTTTACCTATTCCTTCCTCAGCAGGATAGTAGGGGGAAACTACTGCTCCCTAAAAACAACATTGCTATCTTTCTCAGTTCTGCTAACAATCACAAGATGACCATAAGGACTTGTGAATTAACCTGGGTGGCAGGTATATCTATGGTATGACAAAGTCAAAATTAATGCTGAAGTTATGAATCATCTTAGACAAGTATTTGGGGGGGGGCAGATTATGTCCCAAAACACCACTATGAATTTTGGTTTGTAAAGCATTTTATAGAACTTATAAAAATGAAAGTGGGAAATGGATGACTTATTAAGATCTGTTGGTATGTGAAGATGGCTAATATATATGTAAAACAAATGACAAGCTGGTGTTAGAAGGTTGGAATTTAAACTGGTATAGATATAGACAGCTCATAGAAAGATTCAAAATGCACAAAAGTTACATATTTTTTAATACAGGAACACAGAATTTGAACCACAACTATGTAGTAATGAGTAATATCTGATTGGTCAGATGTATGGGTTGTTACTGAAGACAGAGATGGAGGAAGAGCAAATCAAGGAATGTATGGTGAAATGGGCACAAAATTTTGGCTATAACACTGAATTAGAGAAATGAGAAAGAATGTGGAAGATAGTGACAAAATGTACAGTATTGAATAAGCTTAAACAATTTTTTTATAAAATGATATTTAGGTGATACTTAACACCAGAAAAATTTACAGAAATGTATAAAAAAAAAGTTAAAAGTAGATGTTGGAAATGTGAATTCCAGGAAGGATCATACTACCACATGTGGTGAGCTGTAAAAAAGAAAAAAAACCAAACTGGAGGCAGATTCACAAAGCAATCTAGGACATTCTTAAGAAGAGCACTGGTTTCAAGCCAAAACATCTATTACTAGGTTTCATGGATGTGCAGATAAAGAGACAACTTAAGAGGTTATTACAATACAGTTGCCCCTTCACATTCACGGCTTTCACACTCGCAGTTTTGATTATTCACGGTTTAGCCCCAGCCACTTAGGGAAGGCTGGCGAAAGGCAGGGCAACCTCCTGCCTGTGCCTTCTCCGGCCTTCCAGAGGCGGCTCCGGGGCTTCAAAGTCCCGGAGTCCACTGAAGAAGGTGGGGGGGTGGGGCGGGCAGCCTCTCTCCCTCCCTCCCTCCCTCCGCCTTCCCCAGCCTTCCTGAGGGGACTACAAGGCTTCTAAGACCTGGAGTCCCCTCAGGAAGGCCAGGGAGAGGCAAGGCACCTTCCCTCCCCGCCCACACGCTGCCTTCCCCAGCCTTTCTCAGCGGGGTCCAGGGCTCCAAAGCCCCGGAGTCCGCTGAGAAAGGCCAGGGAGAGGCAGCACAGCCTCCTCCCCGCCCACACACTGTCTTCCCCAGCCTTTCTCAGCGGGGTCCGGGGCTCCAAAGCAGTGCAGCCTCCTCCCCACCCACACACTGCCTTCCCTGGCAGGCTCCGGGGCTTCTAAGGCCTGGAGTCCCCTCAGAAAGGCTGCGGAGAGGCCAGCCAGGCTGGCCAGACACCCTCCCTCTGGGGGGGGGGCCGCGGGAGCAGCATCTGTTATTCGCGGTTTTTCCACATTTGCGGGGGTCTCGTGAACCTAACCCCCGCGAATGTGGAGGGACAACTGTACATGGTTACAGCTGCCCAGAGATGGAAAATGGTGGAGATCCCAATGACAGAAGATTGATTGATGAAAATGTTTGCCCTAGCAGAGATAGATAAACCAGTGGTTTTTAACCTGGAGTCTGTGGACCCCCAGGTGTTAGCAATGTCCTCACAGGAAGTCCGCAAACGCTAGAAGCCTGCTTGGCCCACCACCTCCCTGCAGTGGAGTGGCCACATGACAGGAGCCAAGGCAAGGGCCGTCTGGTTGGCTTGGCCTGCACACTGCCATTCAATCTGCTCCAGTCCCAAACTTGCAGGTAGAAGGAGAAAATCCATGAAAATGAAACCTTACTATTAAAGTAAACCATACTTACAGACTGTAAAGTTATAATACAAGTTCCGAGAAGCCTATGCCTTTATTTTGTGGATTTCTCCAAATTTTACCATACAACCAGCCAACCTGTAACTTAAATACTAACAATGCTTCATGTAAAACACCTGTGTAAGCAGAGGCAAAGGCAGAACACGGACTTACTCATTGCAGGTGAAATAATTCACCTTGCATCCTGAATTAAAGACAAATACTCAATCAACCTAGGGATTCCTATAAGAAACCACCATAATCCACTTTATCATTTAGCCCAAAAGGAATGTCAGTATTCAACTGAAATAGTCCAAAACTCTCCTGTCAACGTAAAATTAAGCAATGATCTGAGCGGACTTTAGTCTGTACAACCTATATACAGCAGGACCCCCGTACCCGCAGGGGGTTGGCTCTGGGCCCCATCAGGGATAACGAAATCCATGGTTAATAGCAAACGTCATCGAACATAATGGGACTTCCAGTTTAAAATACCACACAGTTGCCTTGGAGGACCTAGAAAATGGTTAGAGAGGATGCATTTTCTAAGAAGCCTCTATGGTAGCTGTGCTGAAACTGAAACTGTGGATAACAGAATCAGTGGATAATGCATCAGTGGCTATGGGGGTCCTACTGTAACTCCAAATCTGAATGGATAATGATTGTGACAAGCCTATTGGAAATGTTCATAAAGGAGGGTGTCATGGCACTTGATCTCAAAGCGGCTCCTATGTTTCACTAATCTAATTTTCAGTGATCTAGACGTCTGGCCAATGTATAATTTTTGTCAAGGACAAATCAGTATACATACCTCATTCTTTGTGTTACAATTTGAAAATGAATGTGTCTCCCCTAAGTGTGGATGAGTGAAGCACTGCCCACATAAAGATAACCTGCAATTAGTGGAATGGCCACAAGGATAATGACCTCTTAATTTAGATGAATCAACAGAATTACAATGTGAAAAATCGGAATGGACTAACATATCCTTTACATTTTGAGTACAGGAATAAGCTACCAATGTTAATGACCTTCACCCCTCTACATTCTGTTCCAAATGCCAATGTCTTTTCACTATCCTACTGATGCAATGAGCTAAGGGAGAAAATGTCAGAGATCGAACTACCGTATATTCCGGCGTATAAGACTACTTATTAACCCTTGAAAATCTCCTCAAAAGTCAGGGGTCATCTTATACGCCGGGCAGTTTTCCCAGAAGATCCTTTCCCCTGCTGTGAGAATGACCGCCTTGCCTTTGAAGTGTTAAATTGCCCTCCATTTAGCTCAGGAGAGAAGAAAAGCAGTCTGTTTAAAATGAGGTTTCTTTTCAGCCAAGTTAGTCTGTTGCTTAAAATTAGAATTTCTGGATTCAAATTTATCATTTTGCATTAAGTTTTGTCTATCATGAAATTCTCTTATCTGAATAAAAGCTTCTGGTAGAGTTAAATCATTCTTTAATTACAAGGTATTTATTATGGGATTGTAGAATTCTGTAAACTTGCCAGGAAGATTCCCATTTGCATAGCTTTTGGGATTTCCTCTCCAGGAGTTTGTGAGTCTGCCAATGTGGCTCTAAAATCATTAATCTGCTCATTCAAAAATTTGGGATTTGATAGCTTCATATTAACCAATGTCATTATTAATGCAACCTTACTTTCCAAAGATTGAACACCACAGAGATTTTTCAAAGTATCCCATGCTTCTTTAGCTGTTCTCAGTCCTTTAATTTCACAGACTATTCCATCATCTACAGCCAAAGTTATGAAAGCCAAGACGAAACGTGAAGCTTTGGCTGGCTGGCTGGCTGGCTGGCTAGACCCTTGCCAGCCAAAGCTCTGAGTTGGCTGGCTGGTGGGGGGCATGCTTTCCAGCCACCACCCACCCTTCCCGCGATCGGGCTTCGGGAAGTGTGGAGGGGTGGCTGGCTGGACAGGGGGGCAGGAGATCTGAGAGGTAGAGAAGGAGGGGTAGTCTTATATGGCGAGTATATCCCAAACTCTATATTTTAACTTTAAAATGGGGGTCGTATTATATGCCCAGTCGTCTTATATGCCAGAATATACGGTATATTCTCTTTGTGTTTGTTTGGGTTTCGGGACAAAGAGGTCCGTTGATTAATTTGTGCTGCCTTCTGCTATTATTAATTACGTGTTCTGGATAACCTCTTGCCAAAACTTGCCTCTTGAGAATTGCACTTTCTTGATGGAAATCCTCCTCCATGGAACAATTACATTTGATTCTTAAAAATTCTGAGTATGGTAAATTTACGTTTTTAAGAGTTGCTTTGATTACTGGAATAATGTAAGACAGAATTTTTATCTGTAGGTTTACTGTAGCCAGAAACTTTGATTGTGTTATTAATTTTCTTGACTGTAACATCCAAAATATGTGGTCCTGTGACTGTGGGAAAGGCAAATTGAATTTAATGTGTGGACTAACTCATTCATCCAACAATGAAAATCATTTACATGTTCTGCACAGGAGAACAAAAATATTGTCAATATATCATGTATATACAATAAAGAATTCCTTGAAAAAGTTCATATCTGGATTCATAATCACATTAAGTTCCACTTCAGCCATATATAAATTGACCATACTAGGTGCCACAGGGCTCCCCACCACAAACCCTTTGGTCTGAAAAAAATACTTGGGAGTCAAAACAAAACAAAACAAAAATCAAAAATAATATCCAAAAAACCCATTAAAAATGTGTAAGGGGATGTGGATTCTCCCTCTTATTTAAAACAGGCTCAATCACCACCTGGCTTCCTTGTGAGGAAAGATGTACTGTATATAAAGATGTAACATCCAGCATAACCAATACCATCAAGGATGTAACCACCCGGTTCTCAACCTTACTGATAAAGTCTCTGGTGTCCCTTAAAAAAAACTTGAGATAAACAAACAAATGGTGCTAAACAGGAATCCAAAAATATAGCCAGGGGTTCCAAAAGAGAGTTAGACTCAGATAATATGGTGTGCCCTGGTGGTGGAAATCTAGGTTTGTGTACCTTTGGGAGAGAAATAAATAGAACCCTAGGAAACTGATTACATAAATATTCAGCCAGTTTATCACTGATATGGCCTAATGCTTTGGCTTCCTCTATCACTATTCTAATAATGAACTGTATTGATTTTGTAGGGTCTTGAGTTAATGGGGTATAGCTGGATAGATCCTTCAACTGTCTGAGTACCTCAGTGAGGTAGTCCTGTTTGTCCAGGACTATAGTGCCCCCTTTATCTGCCAGTTTTATAATAATGTCATCATTCTTTTGTAGTTTTAGCAAAACATCACGTTCCTTTCAGGTTAAACTGAACCATATTCTATCGGATTGCTTTTCCAACTTTTCTACATCCCTCAATACGACACTCTCAAAAGTGTTGATGAAATGACTGTTCATCTGCAGAACATATTTAAATTTATTTTTAAACTTAAATGAGCCCTAACTGGAAGATTGACCAAAGGTACAACCAAGTTTGATCTGGCATATTAATTTAAAACCTCTATCCGAGTTTTAAATACACTATCTACCCGTGTGGGTACAAAAGATGAGACCTAAATCCAAAACTCAATGTTCAATACTGGAAAGATATTTGGATAAATTGATGATGAAGTCATCCTGCTTCTCTTTGAATCCAGTGTGAAATTGCTGCCCCTGTGCCCAAAGTGATGCCTTTCTGATCTTCGGGGGAGGGGGCAATCTGGCAAAAAACCATCTGAGTATGTACTATCCCTGCTGAAATTTATCTTGAGTTGTGTCCCTCTTCCTCAGAAGAAGCATCTGACACAGGGGTGTGGAACCTAACCTTTTTTTAAAATGTAAAAAAGACATTTTGGACTAACCATTACAGTTAGTTAGAGCCTAGTTGTGGTTCTTTCACAGTGAACTTAGGCTAAGGCATACTCTCTCAGCCTCAAAAGAAAGCAATGGCAAACCTCCTCTGAAAAAATTTTGCCAAGAAAACCCCATGACACATTTGCCTTAGGGTCACCGTAAGTCAGAAATAACTTAAAGGCATACTACAACAACAACAACAACAACAACAACAACAACCTCCAAGCACTATCAGTAACAGAGAACCAAAGGGACTGCAAGAAAAACTTGAATAATACTGAAACATTATACTGACCCCAAGTATGGAGGGCCTTTCCCCCCTTCCTTTGTTAGCCTATTTTCAAATTTTCATTTGCTTTTTATTTAGGATGTGCAGGATTTTTCTTTTGCTTTCCTTTTTGCCTAGGCCAGGAAGATGCCCTCATTTTACCCACTGTTCTGCTTCTGCAAAAGCTGTATTTTTTATATTTTTATCTGAGGCATTTTCTTGTTTATTCAATTTTGGGGCTCATTTAAGAACAAAAGATGAGCCCTGATAGATCAGACTAAAGTCTTCCCTGTTCCAACATTCTATTGACAAACAGGTTGTCATCAACCATGTGCCTATAAGGAAGCCTGCCAGCAGGGCATGAATGCAACTGTACCCTCTGTCTCATGGTCCTCAGGAACTGTTTTACACATGGGCATACTGACTCTGATACTAGAAGAGACACACAGGCATCCAGAGTAGTAGGCACTGATGATCCACCCTCTATGAATTTATCCAACACCCTTTTAAAACCATGAAACTTGGTAACCAGCACTTCATCTTGTGGAAGCAACTTCCACCATTGTGCCTGAAGAGATATCCATCTTTTTAATTTATCCTGAACCTTTCACTGTTCAGTATCTGTGGATAAGCATAGGTTCTAGCATTACGAAACATGCATAATTTAGTATTTAACCACTGCTTTCAGTTGGTGGTGGTATTATTATGCAACATATTCTATATTTCCATTGTTCTGTAAATACATATCTACAAATAAGTAACATTTATAGCATCCTACCTGTCAGTGTTGAGCCTTCACCCAACCACCTCAAAAACAATTCTATGGTCCCTGTCAACAAGCTCAAGCACATGTGAATGGCAGAATTTTTTATAGCATTGCTATGGTGAATAATAGGGCAAAGTAACGGAAATCTGCTCTTTGGCCTAAATCTGCACACTACACAGAACCGTGGAGAGAGCTAACAACTGCCTACCCTTTTCCAACATGTTCAAACTTTTCCTGCAAAACTACTTTTATACCTCTTTCTCTTACCACAAAAGCATGCTTTAGAAGACACTTTTTGACAACCAGGTTCACTACAGAAAACCCTCTTTAATGATCTGCTGGAAGAATATCTGTTTCTCTCCAGTAGAGCTGAAAACTCTAGAAGTGCCTTGTAAGATCTGACCCAACAGTATGTTTCAGCATAACCAAGAGTTAAAAGTATTCTAAGTTTCTCAAAGAGAAACTGGGGAAGGAAAACCTCAACATGCATATTTTAGAAGAAAACAGTTATTGTTCCATTTTTGAAATTCTGACTTCCCACTCTCAAAAAGGATTTGGATGACCTGAACTGCTAAAGTTAAAAAATAAAAGAAAGAAAGGTCATACCTTCATGCAAAGGAAACTTGGTAGGAAACAGAAACAACAAACAAAAACCAAGTGTTCCTGCCCAAACCCAATCACCACTATTCTTTCTTGTTCTCATCATTAGCACTGCACAGAAGTGCACTGATATCTGATTTCTCCCGCTCTGCATCCAAAACAACAACATCAGTGTGCTTTTCCATTGCACAAAAGAAATTTCCGTTGGGGAAGTCCTTTAAAACAGTCACATATCCCAGAAGACCTTTCTAAAGCTGGGAGAAATATGACTGTTTCATTTGAGGCTATCCATGGGTCTCAGTGAACACAAATGTGTGTGGTTGATATTGCAGACTGGAGGGGGGTAAAAATGCAGCCTGTAGGCTACATACAGTCCCCCCAAGGACATTTCTGTGACTCTGAAGGATCCCTTTGAAAACCCACTGGGCAACCTTGGGCAAGTCACACACACTCAGCCTCAGAGGAAGGCAAAGAAAACCTCCATTGAATAAATCTTGCTAAGAAAACCCCATTATAGGGTCACCATAGACTGGAAACGACTCAAAGGCACACCACCACCACAAGAATTCCTGTGTCCACCCAATTTTTCCCAGGAAAAATTCAACTCTCAAACAGCTAGTACCACCTGCTGAAACATTTAGGGATATGACTTGCCCCATGGGGGCACTGTTTTAGGTCCATATCGACCTTCCTTCAAGCCAGAAAGTGATCACTAGGTCAACTTCTAATTTCAAAAAATGCACTCTGTGGCCCAACTCACTTAAAGGGGCCCCTCTTAAAAAAGCTCAAAATGGCCAATTGCACCACCCTGGATGTTTCAAAGGGTGTTTTAAAGACATTTTACGGTTAATTTTGAAGGTAGGAGTGCAACTAGCAGTTGCCCACTCCTGTGTAGACAAAGAACTGGAATATTAAAGGGGATTGTATAAATGTCTACACTCCATATGCATTGATTGACATAGGGCTCTTTGGTTATAAAAAGACCAACATGTTTTCCAAGTTGGCTAGTAGAGCCCTTGCCTTTCAGAAGAGTTTAGCTACTTGTTTTGTAATTTACAAGTTCCAACTTATGTTAACAACAGTAGGATCAAACCAACACCCTATCTATTTCAGCAAACTGCTGTTCTTATATCACTGGTCTCACTGCAGTTACAACAGATGCATGTGAAAAGCCCACAAGCAGGACATGCACACTCTCACTCATGTTCCCCAGCAATCCGTGTTCAGAGACATACTTTTTCCAACACTGGAGGCAATATACAGCTCACATGACAACGTAATGACAGCCTTATCCTCCTCAAATTTGTCCAATCCTTTCTTAAAGCTGCCCAAGCTGACAGCCAATCAAGAAAGATGTCCAAAGGAAGCAAACACCCTGCCAACAAGTCATGTTAATGCAATCCCCACATGCTGCATTATGTGCAATAGCAAAATCCACTCCATTTCGTATACATTATAAGTTGCTTTCAGGATACCAGTGAAAAAAACAGAATTTCTAAAAATATGTTAGATAAATGAATAAAAAACAATCAGAGCACATAGAGCTCAGTACACTGGAAACTTTCATAAAACCAAAGGTGTTTTATGCCTCCCATTGCAATCTGTATGCCTTCTCTTAGATTGGCATGGCTAACTTGTGGCCTTTTCAATATTACTGGACTGCAACTCCCTTTAGCCTAGCCAGCACAGCCAAAAACAAGGGATGCTAGAG
This sequence comes from Gambelia wislizenii, assembly GCA_030847615.1. Classification (NCBI taxonomy): domain Eukaryota; kingdom Metazoa; phylum Chordata; class Lepidosauria; order Squamata; family Crotaphytidae; genus Gambelia; species Gambelia wislizenii. The sequence continues at coordinate 13,557,103 of JAUMIR010000013.1, forward strand.
TTTCAGTTCAATATCTAGAGGGCCACAAGTTGTCTCTGTCTCCTCACCCCCATCTCAGATGGACCCATCTGTCAGAATCATACCATCATATACATGTAAGGAGGTGCATGGGCCATCAGTTCCAACCCTCTGCTCAATGCAGGATCTCTAGCTAGAACATTCCCAGCACATAGCTGTCCAGCCTCTTTTTGAAGACATCCAGAGGACACACACACACCCCAACACTTCTCTAGGCAATTGGTTCCATTACTGAACAGTTCTTGCTGTCAAGAAGTTCCTTCTAATGTTCAATCAAAATCTACCCTCCTGTAACTTAAAACCATTAGACCTGGTCCTACTCTCTGGGGCAGCATAAAACAGGCCTGGGCCCTCCTATCTATGACACCCCTTGAGGAATTTAAAGAATGCAATCATGTCATCCCTCAGTCTTCTCTTCATCAAACTGAATATGCCCAGCTTCTTCAATGTCTCATATTCTTGTTCTCCATACCTCTTATCATCCTCACTGCCCTTCTCTGAACTCGCTCCAACTTGTATATATCCTTCTTAAAATGAGGCGCCCAGAACTGAATGCAGTTCTCCTGATGAGGCCTGACCAGTACAGAATATAGGGAGACTATTACTTCCCTCAGCTTGGAAACTATGCTTCTATTAATGCAGGCTATGACAGTCTTTGCCTTCTTTGCTGCAGCATCACACTGCTGGGTCATGTTTAACTTATCATCAACAATAATCCCAAGGTCATTTTCACATGTAGCTGAGCCAAGTTTCTCCCATCCTATATCTGTGAATGTGGGTTTTGTGACCTAAGTGTAGAATTCTGCATTTGGTCTGTTGAATTTCACTTTATTAATTCCAGCCCATTTTTCTAGTTTACCAAGGTCCTTTTGAATTCTGTTCATATCTTCCAATGTGTTAGCCATCCCACCCAGTTTTGTATCATCTGCAAATGTTATAAGGATTCCCTCCACACCATCATCTAAATCACTGATAAAAAATGTTGGCCCTAGGACAGAAGCCTACAGCACTTCACTTGACACCCACTTCCAATCTGAACCACAGCCATTGATGATGACTCTTTGAACACAGTTTTCTGCCCTATCGTAGATTTATCTGGTAATATTTCCACCTATTCTACATTCAATCAGTTTTCTAATCAAAATATCATGGGGAGCTTTATCAAGTGCTTTGCTGAAATCCAGATAAATGACATCTATAGCATTCCAACCATTTACTAAACTAGTGACAGCCATAACACCAGTATATAGAAAATAATTCAGCAGATATTATTTGCCTTATGTGAATAGATGACAGGCTTTTGACATGTTCACTGCTTTTAACAAATGACACCAGAAAATCACAGATCTGTAAAGACGCTTTCTAGATCTCTAATTATAGTTCACATTTTGAGCTAAAAAGCACTTTTTCAGAAGAAACGTTTAATTTTCAATTATTCCACAGAATGTTTTACCTTTTCCTCTCGAAGGTTGCTCTTCTTCCTCAGTGGGTTCTGAAGGATCATAATAATCACTGCTGTAAGTGAACCCCACTGCATTATAGGTATCATCTTCTGCCAAAGCTTCACTCAGCCTCTTATATTCTTCCTCTTTAACAAAAAGGTAAAATTCAATTAACTAATGAACATGGTTTTAGTTAAGGTTTGTTTCTTTTTAAATATATTATGGTGTAAACCTAACATTCAAGCACAAACATTACGGCAAATTCATCCCATGGGCGGCCATCTGTGATCACTGAGACTTTTGCCAGCCCAAAGGGGCAGAAGATATGTGCATTTTGGCTGATCATTTTTCTCTTGCTGAGATGTGTCTTAAGAATTAAAGTCATTTCTGCTTATAACAAAGAATAAGACATGAAGTTTTCATTGATACAATACTGTTAAGGAAGAACAGTTAAAAGTGTCTCATTTCTCAGCCTGCCCTCAAAACTTGGGCAATTTCTCTGTGGCTCTACATATAAACTATCCTGAGGTCCTCTCAGATACGCAAAGACGCTTGTTTTTCGAATCCACTGGGTACTGTCAAAATAATATCAGAAAGAGTGAGTATATAATGAGTGGGAACATTTTTTAATTTAAAAAGTTATTTTAAATTTTGCAATTAAAGGTGTTCTAACTCAGGAAGTTGTCCTTGAGCAATACCTTGCCTTGCCTCCTCCTCAAGCAAGTCCATACGCAAGGCTAAATACCTCTCTTCATCACAGAGGGCTTCTATTCTAGCCTCCTCTTCAGACAAATGGTAATCTCTGTTCCATGTGGAATATTCAGCATCATATTCAGAAAGGTCATGCAGGTGACCACGCCCATCATACCTGTAACGTGAAAAACATGGTCAGTAAAAAAAACTTTGGGCTTTAGTTTCTGCCATTACACAAATACTTACCACATACAGTTGGGAAATATGATTTAATAAGTTAAATTAGGGGTAATTTAATCTGACTAATTATTTCTCACCCACCTCCTTCTTTTAAAGAATTTCCCCTTACAGACTATTACAGTTAAAGTCAAAAGTATCTTAATAGTTAAAAAGGAACCAATTCCTTCATAGCTCTTACCGTCTATGGTTCAGCCATTCAACACCCTTGCCAAAATACTTTTTTCTGCAAAGGCAAATAGCTTACATTTACACAAACCCAAATACATAAATACCTATCCGTAAGAACCAAACGGTCGCAATTTCCTCGCTTCTTTCTGCTAGTCTTGAACTCTCTGGAGAAATCTTCACCAAAGAAACTTGCGTCCATTGGAGGTAAAATGATGGCTAGGCTCGGCCCCTAGCCATGCGGCTGAGGAAAGAAGTGCTGGGTTATGTGATAGAGAGACAAACATGTATAGGTACAGTAACATATGTGCAAATTAAGGAGGTTCTCTTCGGAAGTTGCAACACCAATGTTGGGACACACCAACTCCCTCACTGATATATATATGGGATTTACTTGCAGCTGGTAAGCAGCTGTTAACTTGCTCACCTTTTGTCAGGTTAGAATCTCCCTTAGGATATGATACTTTTTAAAAGTTAAGCATGTACCACAAACGTAAGAATTGGATCTTCAAGGGATAAATTTCTGCATGATTTCTGCAAGTCTAACCCAGTTTGGTTTACTGAACAGGACAGATTAATAAACAGTTCAACCTTTTCTTTATGGTTAAGAAAAAGCAAGCTGACACAATGATAACAGTAAACTCTACCAATCTGTGAAGAACACTGCATACTGACTGAAAGGCCTGATAGATCAAAACAAGAGTAATGAACAAATTGTTACTAGGTCAGCCCTGCTAATCAAAAATCATTTTCCCGGCATTTAGATGTTTCTGTGAACACACTGATGCCAATTTTACTTCCTCAGAAGACAAAAACTGCTCAAGATAAATATTTAACAGTCTAAAGATAGTGATTAGCATAGGGCTGGAAAATGAGGTAATAGTCATCTGGACAAGTGAAAGCAGTTTTGTATTGTGAGTGAGTGTATATCTGTTAAACCTCCTTAATTTACAAATGTAGATTTTTTAAAGATCATAGGCATATGTAGAATTTGCTCGCACCATTTTTTTTTCACAGCTGATTCATTCCAGACTGTAAAAATCCCTGTAATTCCCCCTCCCCCCAACTGAAAGATTATAGAAAAATATAAAATAGTCTTGTGGCACCTTAAAGATTGATAATTTTGGTTTGGTGTTAGGTTTTTGTGGACAACAGAATGATCTACCTAGAGAAAACTTACATTTAATCTGCTATTCAATCTGGTTAGCCTAAAGTGAAGTTCTCCAACCACTTCAGCTTTAAGCCTGGTGGTTGTTGTGTGCCTTCAAGTTGTTTCTGACTTATGGTGATCTAAGGCAAACCTATCACAGGGTTTTCTTGGCAAGATTTGTTCAGAGGTTTACCTTCCTCTGAGGCTGAGAGAGTGTCACTTGCCCAAGGTCATCCAGTGGTTTTTCATGGCTGAGCAGGGCTTTGAACCCTGATCTCCAGAGTCATAGCCCCAACACTCAAACTACTACACCACATTGGCTCTCTATTAATCCTAGAAACTAAAAATAACTTTGACCATGTAACCAGAAACACCTGGCATTAGTAGCACTTTTCTGTATAAAAATAACTGTAATAAAACATTGATTTTAAAGTGCTACTAAAAATAAAATCCCTTATGTTTTGTCTAGCCTCAAGAGTACTATCACTTCCTGCATATTTATTCCAACATGAAAATTTGTTCTCATTTTGGAGCCTGGAATTTCGTCAACTGACACGGCTTGGGTGAAGCAACAATGGAAGGAGCAAACACTTACAATATACCACATACCCCTTTTCAAACCAAAGCCCTTTAGACTCTGCTACATTGAGTGCTTTCAAGACTTCATCACTATTTGAAATAATGTCACTTCATCATCACTGTCTCTGAGAAAATCCCTACCCAACAACTAGCAAACTACCTAACCATTAGAAAACACTATCCAGCCTTGGGGGAGTTTGGTTCCTCGGGGGAATCAAATTGAGTCAGTTAAATCCATAAAAACAAAACAAAAAAAGGTTTTGTTTAAAATAGAGTACTACCCAGGATCTGCCTAAGGAATATATAGAGGAGCCATTACCTAAATACTATATAACCTGTGAAAATAAGACAGGTTCCATGAAGCCACAAATCACTACAGGTACATAAATATTCAACAAAGTAAAAATGAATTTACTTTGGCAGAATCATTAAGCAGCACGTGGCTAGGGATTTCCTGTTATACACACCAGGCCTACATGTACGAGAAATAATGAGAGTGGTAAAGTGCCTAGAATATTAGTAAGGCATCCTGGATTCAAATCTGTATTCACTATGAAAAGACACTGGAGGCCTTAAGGCCTCAGTTTAAACTTTCCTTACAGGGTTAAATTGCACAGATGTCACCAACATAGCCTTAAAACATATCAAATGAAAATATTACAGTTGAGAAGAAGTTCTCAAAAGTTATAGGGATGTGTCTATTGTGGGGCAGCAACATAGGACTTAACTACACAATCCATCAACCTGTCAACATTTTTGACTATCATGTTGGAAGTTAGAGTTGACAGACTGTATGTGAAGCTCTCCAGAACCGCTACAGAAAATAATTCTCAGAAGTCATCACGCATGATGCAGGCCAGGATTACCTAATTTTTACATCCATCTAGATTCCAAAGGAAAACCTAATGAGTTATTTTGTTCTTCCTCAGAAGTGGACGGATATGGATATAGGTGTGTATATAAAATATTAGTCTTCTTTCAGTTCTTAAGAGCAACTATTATGAAGTTTGGTTTGAAAAGGAGATTACTCAAGTCCCCAATACAGATATACCCAACTCCTACAAAAGAGAGAGGTCCAATAATCCAGTAACCCTCTGCCAGTAGGGTGGGAGCACGGTGGGGGCAGAGGCTCCTAGAATGACTGATGCCAAGCTATGTAAGCCTCAGATATGTGCCAAGATGAAACTTTCTTTCATCAAAGGCTGCCAAATTTTTCCCCAGTTGCATTCCTGTGTCCTTTACCAGAAGTTCAACATGAAGAAATGAAGCAGTTGCCACTTTGAGTCTTTCCCCAAATCTTCTTCGATAGCTCACCTATTATCACCATCAAAACCAAGTCCAGAGAAGTAGCCATGTTAGTCTGTTACAGTAAACAGAATGAGGAGTCCAGCAACACATTACAAATGTATGGTGGCACAATCTTTATTGTAGTTACAAGTAATTATAACTTGAACCCACTCTGTCAAAATTGTAGAATGACCTGCTGGATGATGTTTGTTGGCTGGATATGCTGTCTGGGGGCTTCTCTACACTGGCAGAAAAATGTGGGCCCACTCCAAATCCTGTGCTGGCATTCCAGACAATGCATGTCTACAGTAGGACCCCCATATCCACTGATTCAATTATCCATGGGACACAAAACAGCACACATACCATAGAGTCTTCCTAGAAAATGTGTCCTCTCTAGCCATTTTCTAGATCCTCCAAGGCAACTCTATGGTATTTTAAACCGGAAGTCCCATTATTTTCAATGGTGCTCGCTATTATCCACGGTTTCCACAGGGCCCCCCAGAACCAATCCCCAATGGATACGGGGGTCCTACTGTACTTCCAGGGAGGAAGCACACATTTTTGTCCTTAACCCGACTTTACTCTGAACTATGCCAAGTTGGGAAAAACTGCAGAGTTTCCCAGAAACTCCAGAATGACACTGGATTCTTTTGTCGCCTGGACAGCTGGATCAGGTCCAATTCAGCCCAATACAGTTGTCCACACACAAATGCAACACCATCTCCCTTACCCTGCACTGAGAAGCAGAGAGAAGGGGATGGATCTCCATCAAAGCCACCGCCCCGCCCAGTCAAGCAGCTTCCCAAGAGAGCCTGGCCAGCAGTGTCACCTCTGCTGAAGTTAGCATAGGGCACACATGGGGTAGAATGACCCCCCCTCCTTGCTGATCACATGTCTGGACATCCCGTTCTGACAGCAGAAGCGATGTTGCTGGCCAGGCTCTCCTCACAGGGAGCTGCTTGGTTGGCAAGGTGGTGGTGGCAGCTCTGAAAACAGGGGATGGCCAGCAGGGCCAATACAGTGTCAGCCCAGCTAGGACAACAGCAGCCATCGCACCAGATTAAGCCAGGTTCATGTGGCCGCCACCATAGTTGATCTGGCGTCAATCCAGAGTATAATGCTCTGGGCTGGCCCCAGATTTAAGCAGCCAGTGTAGATGAGCTCTGAGTTTAAAACAGCAGTAAAGACCAGTCTCTTCTGGCAAGCCTATCCAGCTGATTTTCAAATTATGAATGTTAAAGTATGCATTGACTGCTTTTAATATGTATTGGTTTCATATGCTCATTTAATTAGTGTTATGTGTCCAATTTCTTGTTTCTTGCCTTAGTTGATAGGGAGATGAACAGTAAATTAATAATACTGTCACAACAACAACAGGACCTGCTTCAGCTAGCAGATCAATGCTTTTTTTTTAAGGCGGTCATTCTTAATTATTTTATTCCTATGTAAGCTGGTTGGTGGATCTATCTGGTCAAAAACAGGACAAAAATATCCTAAATCAAATATACCAGAGAGGGAGAAGTTTTAAATATTTCTCTACACACGCACCTCTTGCCCTCTCAAATGAGAGTAATATGTCATAAGTGCATTTCTACTGACTGAAATTCACGCTCATGTGCCACAATAAAGCTGTTAGCCTTTAAAACTGGTGCTGAATTTTGGTATGTGGCTGTTTTGGCATCACAGCCAAGTGAGAGCAAAGTAGAGTCCACATTCACCCCAAAGCTGCCTTTGTTAGCACAGCCAAAACACCACAATCTAAGAAGCAGGCACATTATGCCAATTTAATTGCCCTATCTGTATAATTCTACACTTGTTTACTCAGAAACAAGTGGCAGGATACCTGATGAAGCACCTCCTCTCAAGTAAATATGCACAGAACTGCAGCCTCATGTCAAAACTTGGAGGGAACAGAAATGCTATGGTGCTGCTGCTATATCCTGCTTCCCACAGAGAAATGGCTGGCCATTTTGGTAACATGAAGCTAGACTAGATAAGCCTTTGGAATTGCTCCAACTGGGGTTACTTTCTTACGTTATAAGGCAGCAGTTGTTAGACTTTGATCCTTAAAAAAAGACTTTGGCCTTCAATTCCCAGTTGCTTCAACCAGGTTGACCAACAGTAAGGGATTCTGGGAACAATGTCCAAAACATCTGGATAGCCAATGGGTGATAGCCACTCTTCTGAGGTACTAGGTAACTTTAACTCGCCAACCCCATCCACACTTTCTACAACTAGTATCTCCAATTTGAATGAATACCAATCTTGCACAGTCAGCAACAACGATCGTCAGCAGTATTTTATAGGCGATACTTAATATCTCCAAATATTTTTTCTTCCCCCTTTCGGCCTCCCGTGTCCTGCTTGGCAGAGGGTCGCTCAAAACATTCCCCATCACCCACCCCTTAAAAAAACACAATCTCAAAAGAAACGATAGGCAGGCGGGGAGTTGGCTTGCACCGACCTATCGATCATGATAGAAGAATCTCCCATCCAAGGGATGAGATGGCGGCCTTGCTCTTGCTGCAGCGCCTTCTCGTCGTCTCGGAACAGCTTGCAGGCGTAGCCGAACACCAGCAGCTCAACGCGACCGCCACTCCCGCCACCGCTTCCATTTTCGCTCCTGCTGCTGTTACTGCCGCCGCTCGGAGCTGAGGCGGCAGCCGGAAGCACTCCTACTCCACCGACCGACAATATCGTACGCGGCGCCGGCCCGGCCTCGGCCGCCGCGGTCGTCCGTCCGACGTACATCGCCGAAAGACTCTCGGTTGGTTACCGCGCGGGAGTGAAAAAGGGAGGGCAAGTCGGTCGCGTGTTCAATTTCCTCGCCCTTTCTCACAAGCTTTAGCCAGTCGGCTGCCTCCTCTTCTGCCCCCTCAGACTTGCCATTGCCCGCAACAAAATGGCGGACGGATCATTTCCTATAACGGAGGGGAAAGACCGGAAGCCCATTCTCTCCCAAGGAGAAGAAACGGCTCTCTTTTTCCATTTTGGCAGATTCGCCACGGGCCTGGGTAAGGAAGGCAGAGCGGAAAAACAACGGAGGAAAGTTTCATTGCTTTTGTTTGGTTAAAAACGTCATGAAGGTTGAGGAGTGGTTATCAAGACGGTGACGGCTGAAAATGTATCAGGGTGAAAGGAGTCAAAAGAGAGTTTGAGAGAACGGTGGCGAAAGTTTAATCCGGACTTCTTAGGTTAGACAGAATAGAAACAGCTGAGTAGGCGAGGAGGGAGAGGGCGGGGTAAACTAAGGGGGAATCCACACAACACAAAATACTCCAGTTTGAAACTGGATTATTTGCCATGGCTCATTCCTATGGAGTCCTGGGATTTGTAGTTTTACAAGGTCTCTAGCCTTCTCTGCCAAAGAGTGCTAGTTCTTCACCAAACTACAAATCCTAGGATTCTATCGGAAGGCAGCCATGCAAATACAGTTGTCCCTTCCTATTCTCTGGGGTTTGGTTCTAGGACCCCCAGTGGATAGCAAAATCCGTGAAGACTCAAGTCCCATTAGATACAATGGCACAGCAAAATGGTGTCCCTTATATAAGATGGCAAAATCAAGGTTTGCTTTTTGGATTATTATTTTTTAAAGAATATTTTCAAGCCGTGAATACTTAAATCCGTGGATACGGAGGGACTACTGTAATCCAGTTTCAAACTGGATTATTTCTCTGGTGTGGATGCCCCTAGAGATAGAAACGAAGTAAAAATGAGGCGGTCAGGGAAGATAGGAGAGGTTCTCCTGAAAGGCTTCATAGAACAATGACCACAAGAAGTCTGATGAGAAACACAATCCTGTTTACATAATGGGCAGTTATCTTCAGCGTGAAGCTCACCACTGTCAAAACCGCTCTTACAGTAAAACAGTTTTTCCTAAATTGTAGATAGAATCTCTTATAATTTGATAGAATGGCAATATTGAGTCATATACTGTCACTTTCCAAATTATTTTCATTATAGAATCAGATTCCTGCAGGGCAGGGGGTTGGACTAGATGACCCTTGTGGTGTCTTCCAACTCTATGATTGTATGTATGAATCCATCTCTTGAGCAGAAAACAAATTCACTCTATTTCCATGACATCCCTTCAGATATTTAAAGATGGCTCTATTGTGTCATCCCTCAGTCCTCTCTTCACCAAGCTAAATGCACCAAACTCCCTAATTTGTTTTATTAACATTATAATTTATGCAGTTCCTATGCCGCCTTTCTTCCAAAATGGGACCCAAAGCAGCTCATAGAATGATTAAAATCACAATTAAAACCAATTAAAACATACAAAGTAAAGAAACATAAAAAGAACGTAAGAGCACACCTGATAAAAGCCACAATTATAGCAATCAAAGGCCTGCTTAAACAAGGATGTTTTTGCTTGTAAGTGAAAGGAAAAGCAGGGAGGGGGCTAGGTAGCCTCCTGGGGGAGGGAGTTCCAGAGGATGGGAGCAGCCACTGAGAAGGCTCTCTCCTCATCATCACAGGTGGTGGGGCAAAAGAAAGCCTTCCCCTGCAGATCTTAAAACACTTGCAGGTTCATATAGGGAGATACAATCTTTCAGATAGTCTGGACCTAAGCTGTGTAGGGTTTTATAGGTCAAAACAAGTATTTTGAATTGTGCCTGGAAACTAACCGGTAGCCAGTGGAGCTGTTTTAACACGGGAGTTATACACTCCCTATAACTGGCCGCGGTTAGTATTCTGGCCACAGCATTCTGGACCCGCTGAAGTTTCCAAACAGTTTCCAAAGGCAGCCATGTAACAGAGTATCTCTGTCTCTACTGTAAGAACCCTTATCCTTGCTTGGTTCACTTGTGCTCACAACTTTGGTTCACTGTAATTGAGAAATAGTGCCTTTGTATCAAATGTGGCTGATCTGGCTGGAAGGGCCATCCAAGGGCTGCCAGGAAATGCATTCCATGACACAGGAGTCACACCAAGGGCAGGCATGGTTATACCTGGGAAGGGCCCCCATAAATTCACACCTGAATACAAACATCCTGAAACTTCTCTGAAATGGGAATGCCAAAGAGGCAGGTATCTTACATGCTTCAAACATACAGGCATTTCATTGCTATGTAGAAAGACCAAAAGAGGGTTACCTGCTTATCAGATTATCCCCAATCTCCCAGATCCTGGTTGTTCAGAATCCTTTTGTAAAACAATTGAGAACTATCTGAAATCAAAAGTTCCTTTGATCCAGAGTGCAATTTCAAGGGAATTTTCCTTATAAAAACCCTGGATATCTTAAACTCTGTGGTCCAGTCCCAATTTCTAGCTGAATCCATGCTGTACCACTCTTCACTTCCCCTGCTCTTCTGAATTATTGTCTAACTCTCCCAGACCTCGAAACTGCTTCCAGCCGGCTTCAAACATTCCCCCCTCCCCACTCTAACCTTCCCTTACCAAGCCTTTCCTTCCCCCACACTTGTTGCTTCTACTCAAGAGTAACGCTGCTTCTCTGGAAGAACAAGGTTCAGGAATTAGGTACAGTGTTACCCTCACAGCCTAACTATTCCCTTCTGACTAAGTTCTTGCCTTAGTCTGAAAATCTTGTTTGCTGGATAACAATGCATGGGATGTGTGTATGTAAAAGGTACAATTGTCCAATAAAGTTTCATCTATTTAATCTGGACACCTGCCTCCTGTGTGCTTATTTTGCTCTGCCTGTATATACAGGATTCCAAGGTCCTGCAGAAGTTACACAGCCCCCTCATACACCATTTCAGTTGCTTCTAATTCCCCATTGAAGCCAACAGATATTGAACGGATTTCCACTCCCATGAGTGATTCACATAACAGCCCCATGTGGAGTGTGTTACAGTAGTCTAAACGGGATGTAATCAAGGCATGTGTCACCATAGCCAGATCTGACATCTCAAGGAACAGGCACAGCTGGTGCACTAGTTTTAATTGTGCAGATGCACTCCTGGCTACTGCTGAAACCTGGGCATCCAGGCTCAGAGTTGAGTCCAGAAGAACACCCAAGCTGAGAGCCTGAGATTTCATGGGGAGAGTAACCCCATCTAGCACAGGCAGGATCCCTATTCCCTGATCAGTTTTAGAACTCTGATCATCTTGGTCCCCCTTTTATGGACTCCTTCCAGCTTGTCAATATCCTTCTTGAACTGTGGTGCCCAGAACTGGACACAGTATTCCAGATGAGATATGACCAAAGGAGAACAGAGTAGCACCAGTACTTCCCTCTATCTGGATGTCCTGTTGATGCAGCCCAGAATTGTATTTGTTTTGGGGGGGAGGGGGGTTGGCTGTTGCATCACACTTGACAAATGGTTAATTTGTAGTCTACTAAAAGCCATACATCCTTTTTCACATGTACAGATCAGCTCCCCCCCCCCTGCACCCATGGTTATCTGCGGCTGAAACAATAGGGACACAATTCACAGAATCTTTCTGGAAAATGCCTAGAGAGGTATCCTCCAATATAACTCTATGACATGTTTGTACCAGAAGTCCTTTACCTTAACAGGGTTTGCTATTAACTGCATTTTCATTTATAAATAGTAAATCTAGGAACATATCCCCTGCAGACACGAGGAGAAACCTGTACTGCTTTCAAGGTAGGTGTAACCCATCCTATATCTGTGCATTTTATTTTTTTTGCCGAAATGTAGTACTTTACATTTCTCCCTGTTGAAATTCATTTCGTTAGTTTTTGCCCAGTTTTCCAATCTCTCAAGGTCATTTTGAAGTCTGATCCTCACCTCTAGAATATTACCTCCTCCCCACATTTGGTATCATCTGTAAATTTGGTAACCATGCCTTCTATTCCATCATATAAGTCATTTATAAAGATGTTACATAACACCAGGCCCAGGACAGAATCCTGAGGCACCCCACTAGTCACTTCTCTCCAGGATGAAGAAAAACTGTTGAATCTGGGTTAGGTCTGTTCAGGAATTACAAATTCACCTAACAGTTACACTGTCTAGCCCACTGTTCACCAGCTTGTCTGCAAGAATGTTAGGGGGGACTGTAATGTGCAGGCTAGCTTCACTTTAAAACATCAGTTTTCAGCAGGTTTCAGAAAAGCTTTATTTAGCAAGCAAAGTAGATCACATCACAAAATCGTTTGTTAGGACTAAAGATTTTCAGTTACATAATGGGGTTTGTTAAAATAACAATGTTACCCCCTGTGCTTTACTGGAAGTACCTTACAATGCAGGTGCCATGAAACTGATGGCTTTAACTTCCTTAGAAAGCACAGAACTAATCAGCAGAGTTTTCTATTTAAAACACATGCAGCAGACACGTGTTGATTCCAGCATGCAGGCTTAAGATAACTATCCACACAATTTCTCCACAGTGTATATTTTTCTAGCATAAAAGAGACTCAAAACACTCAAAAGTAGTTTAAAAGCATAAAAACATATTTACTTACAGTCTGTTTGCTTTTCTCGTTGAATATCTGCAGCATAATAACAGGTGAAGGCTAATCTAATAAAAATACAACTAAAAACTATATGTTACAAACAAAATATGCAGGAGCCTTGCAAAGCAGGTCCTCCCTCTTAAAAAATATCATGGTGACTGGTAAACCTCATGGCAGCTTTCCAGACAAAGAAAAGGACTTGGACACATCTCTTCCTTTGGAAAGCCAACTACATTTCAGTAGGAAGTTACATCAAGCATTCTGTTTGCTTTTATCAGTTAACTCTTTCAACAGTCAAACATCTCAACTTATTGGATTGCAAACTAAATATCCCAACATTACACAGTATACTTAAAGGACAAAGCAGTACAAGCAGGTTTTCTGGGCTTCCACCCCAATCGTCAATTCACCAAAACAACCTGGCTTCCCAGGCAGACCCCTCTGTTCCTTCCATACCAGGCTTTCCCACAGGAATGACCTTGGCAACTTGCAGCTCATTTTGTTCTCCCAGTCATCTGGTCATTAGCCTGAGCTAAGAAAGATGAACAATTCCTTTTCTTTTCTACAAGAAAAACACCTTTTCTTGGTGTTGTATAGCCCATCACCCAGCATAACACAACACAAACATAAGGAATATCATGTTCAACAAGCATGGCAGGACTTAAAACTCTGACATTCCTCCCCACGAAAACACATCTTCCCTTCTTACATCAGCAGTGCATTTTACCATACAACACAACAAATATTAACCTGGTATAGGTTTATCTGGATAGCACTTGTGAAACTTCTGCAGTAACACAGGTGCCTGCATGTCTTTAGCATCTACCCATTCCTTCTCCTCCGGGGGAAAATGTTTCCATTGTACAAAATCCTGTGGTTTACCTTTATGGAACCTAGAATCTTTGACACTCCAAAATGTTGATCCCCAGGATAGGCAGCAGTGGGGGATTCATTTGGTGCTGTTAGCACGGCTTACACCCCACTTCCAGAGACTTATACCCCACTTTTAGAGACCTCAGAAATTGTGTATTAATAAACTGGCATATTTTTAATTTGGGTCATCAATGTGACATTTCACAAGGGAAAAGGCAGGATTGTCTCAGAAAGGTCATTTGAGTGCCCTGCCTTACTCTAGGAAAGCCTAAGGCTGAAAGTCAGAAGGACACAATCTCCACTGTACATTTGAAAAGGAGATGATGGCTGGATGAAAACCTTTGTGGATGCTGATTTTGAAATTCCTCTCCTCAATCCCAAACCTTAACACAGGTTGCTCAAGCTTTAAAATCCAATCACTGGACATTAAGAAATCCATTAGCATCTTCCACACCTTTTGTCAAGACCAGGAAACTCATTTTACAATCCATGAAGGCTCATGAAATCTATTGTTTCAACCCATGAAACATCCAATCCCCTCAGGTGTATTTGGAGGTATAAATGAACCCCCAAAATATGCCTCAATGCACACAGACTTCAGTTCCTGGGGACACTCTGTCTCTCTGTGTGGCCACCCCAGATTCTTCCATCCACTCTGCTGGATTCACTACAGGACAGGTTGTATCATCCCCAACAAATCCTCTTGCTACCCTGTATCCCAAGTTTTTCCTACAGCCTTGTGTGAATGCTTTTTCTGTGTCAATGTGTGTGTGGTGTTATTTTTGAACTAGCATAAATAAAATAAAATAAATAAAATTTTTGAACTAGCATAAATAAAATAAAATAATTAAAATAGAATAAAAACCATACTTAATTTCACATGTCTGTGTATTCCATCCAGGCTAGTACTGGTAGACAAAGGTGTTCAAGATCCCCTTGTTACCCCCTTTCGCATAGCTGTTCCATTCTGCAATATTGTGTTAGTGCTCTTAGGGCTCTTTTTAGTCCAATGGGAGTTCTTGAAAGTACTGCTCCATCATCCGCATAAAGCAACGTTGAAATATGCCTTCCCTTTAATTTTGGGGGGTGGAAGTTAGTGTTGTTGAGGTGATCCACCAAATCATTGATGTAGAAGTTAAACAGGAGTGGAGCTAGAATGCAACCTTGCTTGACACCCTTCTCAGTGACAATGTCATTGGTGAGATGTCCCTGGGGGTTACATCTTACTTTTAATGAGGTCCCTTCATGCAGCATACGAATTAGATGGAGTAAACGTCGGTCAATCAAAGAAGCCTCCAGTTTTTTCCACAGTTTGGTTCGGGATATAGAGTCAAAAGCTGCTTTAAAGTCTATGAAGGCAGCATAGAGAGAAACTGTGCTGCAGGTGGAGTCTTTTTCAATAAGGTGGTGGAGTACAAGGCACTGATCTATGGTGGAGTGACCTTCCCTAAAGCCAGCTTGTTCTTCTGCAAGTATGTTTTCTTGTTCCAACCAGGTCTGAAATTTCCACTGTAAGTGTCTTGCATAGAGTTTGCTGATTGTACTGAGGAGACTAATTGGTCTGTAGTTGACAGGATCATCCTTGCTTCCTTTTTTATATATGGGGACGATGATTGCAAGACCCCAATCCTTGGGTGCTCGACCATATTTGTCAATACAGGTGAAAAGTGAGGACAGGATAGGGGCCCAAAATTCAAGGTTGTTTTTAATGGCTTCTGCAGGTATTAAGTCTTCTCCTGGAGCCTTCCCCATTCTCAGCTGGGCTACAAAGTTATTGATCTCTGTTGCTGTCACTGGTGGCCACCCTTGGATATTTTCTATATTTTGGCTAGTGCATCCCCTTTCAATGTAGTTGTCCTTATAAAGTGCTTGAAAGTGATCCTCCCATATCCCTGGAGGGATGCGACAATCCACCGTAGCTGGCCCATTTCTCTGGGAACTTGATGTAATATGCCAGAATAGAGCTGTGTTATTGGATCTGACTGCCTGGATAAGCTGTGTCCAGTCGTTCTTCGTGGCTTCTTTTTTCTTGTTCATCAGCAGCTTTTTGTAGTCTCTTTTCTGCTGAAGCAGCATTGGTGCATCATCTGGGATGTTATTAGATAGGTAACCCTGATAAATATCACTGAGGGCTTTTTTAACATTAACACATTCCTTGTCAAACCATGGTTTGGAGTGGTGCTGTTGTTGTTTCCACTGATGTGCGCTACTTTGACGGATTAGATATTGGTGTAGAGCTTGGGTAAGTGTATTGTAATTTTCCAAGATTTCATCAGGGGACTCAGCTGATATCAGGGCAGTCCTAAGATGCTGAAGTAGGTCTGAAGCCAATACCTCACTTATTGTTTGGTTTAGTTTGGGGGTCCATTTAGCTCAGCAATAAGTCCTTCATGATGGTGTCACAGAGAGATGATAGCGCTCCCTGGTGTGTGTCTCCTGGGTGAAGTCGCTAAGATGTAACCGAATTGGTAAATGATCACTTTCAAATCTGGGCATAACTTCTAATTCCTTGGCATAGGGAAGAAGGTCCCTAGAAATGATTATGTAATCAATGGCACTCATTCTGGATCCAGAGAGATAAGTGAATTCAGCTGGGCAGTCATTTTTCAGGGCACCATTTAGGATTTGAAGGTTCAGCCTGAATGCTGTCTGATCCAGACAAAGTCCTGCAAAATTTAATTTCTTGTCCTTTGAGCATCGGATGAGGTGGTTTCCATCCTCTTCAAAATCAGGAGGAGGGCATTTGTGATGGGCATATAGGGTATGATTGTTGGGGCCCAGTCTGGCATTCAAATCACCCCCCAAAATTACAAATGCATTTGGGTTCTGCAACATGAGATTAGCAGTATATGATTCCAATTCAGCCCACAGGCCTCTGATTTGGGATTTCTTCTTCATTGGAGGCATGTAGGCATTTATTATCAGCAAAGTACAATGGTTAAATTGAATCAGCACTGCCATGGCATGTGTTTTTAAAGTGGAAAGAGGCCTTGTTATGGCACGTAGGGTGGTGGAGACCAGGACGCCCAAGCCGCCTCTAGCTCTTCCATGCTTTTTCCCTGGCTCTGCCGGAATTGAGAATGAGTGAAAGCCATTTAGTAACAGATCCTTATTAGTCCATGTTTCCTGGATCAGTATAATGTCATATTGGGTGAGGAAGTCATTAGGACAGGGATCTCTGTGGGCCGTCTGCCACCCAGCGATGTTCCAGGTCATAAGGGTCACCTTGTGCTGGTCTGTTGGAAGTCAGGCAGTCGCATTGCAGGCCACAGGCTGAATGGGTAATTCATCTGATGGCAGTTGGTTAAATGACTGGTTTGACTGTGGCTGTGTCCTCCTCTGTGGATGGAGGGATAGTGAATCATATTCCTGTTCTTCCTGCCCTGCCTGTTCTGGAAGGGAGATTGGAAGAACCAATGCAGCATGGGAAGTGAAATGAGGATCACAAGCAAGCAAGGATCCCATCTCTTTAGTGAGGGGGGTATTCTTTGGCTTAGGAGATGAGGTAGGTGGCAGTGAAGACTGTTTTTCCCTTGAGCTAGGTTTGCATAGGGATGTTTGAGTCCCCTGGGGTTTAATTGTAGATGGGGGTGCATCTGCAGTATATTGCATTTGTGAAGGGGTGTTGGCTACAACTCGGGATTTCAAGGTTTCCTTGATTATAAGTAGAGAGTCATCACTTTCACTTTCATTATCAGAGAAATCAGAGAAATGCACTGACAGTTTTCTGCGAGGGGGGGCTGATTTCAATGGGGCTGGATTGCTGTTAGATTGACTCAGGATGGTATCATCAGCTGTATTGTGGGAGTGTGTTCCCTAATTTCTGCGAGTTTTTCTCTCAGTTTAATTACTTCTTGATTTATAGCCTGAGTTTCTTCCTTTAAGGTGTGTTTAGGTTCTCCCCCTTGGTGTGCAGAATTATTGCTTCTTTGTGTTATTGTTGCTGTTTTCCCTGTGATGCGGTCACGGACTATCTCATCCTTGAAAACTCCGTTAATTTCTATAATGTGCATTCCAGAGGAAATTTCTTTCCCGTAACAGCCTGTTAGGAATATTTGCCTGGCTAAAGGTCAGAAAAAATCGCTTAGTAGTTCTTGAGCTGGGTAAAAAGTGGCAGTCTGTTAAATCAATTGTTCTGCTGTGCACGTTTAAAAGTTGGGAAAGATATCTCAAAACAGCCTTCTTCCCATTCCACATGTGCCTGTTGTGATGTATTTGCAAAAGGAGCTGATTTTTTTTTAACACTCGGCTGTGGTTAACTGCATCCTGTGACGTGGCAGGGCACGTCATTTCCTCCAAATCTGCTACATTTTTAACCCCCTGTGTACCATATGGGCTTTGCCTTTGAAAATCTTGTTGGGAAAGCTTATTTGTAATGTTGTTTAATCTTTGCAAAATAAGAATCAATGTCTCTATGGACAGTTTGCAGAAATCATAAAAGAGCTGAGCGCCGTTATTGTAGGGAATGCTGCCAAGCTCCAGGAGTTTGACTTTGTTATCAACTTGCTCTGTCCCATAATTTATATTTACACTTTGAGGAATTGGGGAGGCTGTTTCGTTTAGTTCAAGTGTCGGTGATGGCTTAAGGAGTAAAGAAGGAGCTGTTGTTACAGATATGTTACTCACGGGCTGTGTTGTCTCTGCCGCTGGGAAGAGTGAGTCAATCCTCATCTGTTTTCCTGCTTTGGAGGGTTCCTGATTGTCATTATTATTACAGGGGCTCGTCCGATTTCTTTTCTTGCCTTTGGATGGCATTTTGGAGGTATATATAGGTGGTAATGCCAGATGTTAGTGGGAGGACAATTCAGAAGTTGTTAGTCCGTCGCCATCTTGCCCCTCCTCCGAGTGGAAGAAGAACCCTCTGGTACATAAACTCTGCCCCCTTTGCACCATACACTATTTTTAAGAGCAGTTCATTTTCATGATTCTTTTTCCCATCCATCCTGTCCTATAGCTTCTTGCAAACTTTGCTGGAGGGATTCCTCCTATATGGGTGGAGATTTGTCCAGTTTGGCTTGACCACACATTACTACAGCCAAACCAGCCAAACTCAGGTATCCACCACCTCCTCTCTCTGGCTTTCATGCTGGAGTTGCCAAGACAAGGCATCAGCTGGTTTGTTTTCCAGGCAAGTACTTCAACTGAAAATATCAAAGAACTTTTATTCCCATTTTGGGAGAAAGGTGGCATATAAATCAAATAAGTAAATGAGTTACTCTTGTATCCTGATTTTTCTCCAGTAAGCTCACAGTACCATACATAGTTCTTCTCTTCCCCATTTTTATCATCACATCAAAATGTGAGGTAGATTACACTGAGAGAATTACTGGTTCAGAGTCACCTAGTGATTTTATGCTTGCAAGGAAGTTAGCTAATCCTTACATGACACTAGGTATGAAAGACTATAAAAGGATTCCTGTTTGGCATAGGTGTCAAACTCTGTCTGATTCAGATGTGTTCCTCACCTGTTGCTCTTAGTCTCTATTATATACTTTAAAAAATAAATAATTGTTGGGTGGAAGAAACAGGAATACTTTTCTAACTGTCTAATCTCAAAAGAAAACAGAGAGCGAGAGAGCTGTTGCTTTGAATATTTTGCAAATTCAGGCCTACCTGTCTCAGTGATTTCATAGTCTTATCAGTGGCCACCATGCAGGAAGAGGTAACGGGGCCCAAAGTGAAACTGGCTAAAGAATTTTGTACACAAATTGGTTTGTGAAGATTTGCCAGCCTGCTTGTGTCAGAGAGTTAAGAAAGCGTGGCTGCCTGTCTCCTTTGCATTGTGCAGTTGCCAGGCACCCTGATTCCAATTTCAGGCAAAAGCGTTTGCAAAAGAAGTGATGGGGGGTGTTGCTGTGTAAATATAGACTGGAATTTACCTAAGGCTAGCTTTGTCTCATACTTTGGATCTCACCTTTTAATCTGTTTGAATGGCTTAGCCCTAATTTTAACCACATCTTACTTAAAATATGGAAAGGCTGACAAGTATTTAAATAATATCCCCTTGTGTATACGGAGATCTTGTAGCACCTTTGAGACTAACTGATAAAAAGAAATTGTAGCATAAGCTTTCGTAGACTTTGAAAGCCTTTGAAAAGGCAGCATTATTGTCTAATATAGGTTATAGTTGGATAATAATGCTGCCCTTTCAAATATTCTTGGTGGCAGGCCTGTACTTGCCTACAGACAGCTTTCCAATCTCTAACAGTTATTTACTTATGTACAGGAGGACGCACAACACAGATGGGGAGACAGGTACAAGACCTTGCCACAAACCCAGATGTCAACTCTGCCAACACATCTACTCAGGTAATGTCATCACAGGACCTAATTACATCACCCACAATATTGGAGGTACTTTCACTTGTTCATCTTCTAACATGATATATGCCATCCTCAGTCAACAATGCCCTTTAGCACTCTACATTGGGCAAACAGGCCAGTCTCTATGCTAGAGGATAAACAGACATAAATCAGACATTAGGAATGGGAATACACAAAAAACGGCTGCAGAACACTTCAGTCTTCCTGGACATTCCATCTCTGACCCTGTACTTGAACAACAACAACAACTACAAGGGAAAATTGGGAAGAGAAACAGCTGAATTGGAATATATCCACAAATTCCAGTCCATAAACAGTGGGTTGAACAGAGCCAGTGTTTTTCTGGCGCACTACACATATCATAACACTAGTTGACACCCTAGTCTGATGACAGTGCTTTTGGACAGTTTATCACATCACCTTTCTGGTTCCCAACCAGCATCACACTACATTCCAAAACGCCCTCCACCCACCCTGGCCTTAGGCAACATCTTACCTCCTGTCTTTTCCCCTCAACAACTATTGTTAAACTGAACTTGGCATCCCATCATCACACCCACTAGTTCTGCATTTCTTTGGCTATTCAACAGCCTGCTTCTCAGGTCTGTTGCTAGGCACCAGTTCACTTCATGCATCTGAGAAAGTAGACTAAGCCGATGAAAGTTTATACTACAATTTCTTTCTCTCGGTTAGTTTCAAAGGTGCTACAAGATCCCTTTGCTTACTGATATTCCAGATTAACAAACCTATGTCTTCAGATTCTTTTGTGTAGTTATGAAGGGAATAATGGTAAATAGACAACTTAAATCAGGGGTGATCTTGCTCATGTTGTTTAATTACAATTCAGAATTGGTTATATTTGTTGGGCTGAGGGGACCTGCAGTCCAACAGCAACTGGAGAGCCGCACATTGCCCAGACCTGGTCTAAACCCCAGAACATGTGGAAGGTCAAAGCAGAAAGGGAATGCTATATCAGATTCTAATAGGCTAAACATAACTACCTTGGGAAATCATAAACAGTTGGACAGCTCTAGTCCTCCAGACGTTTTTGCACTGCATCTACCATAATCCCTCACCATTGGCTATGTTATCTATGTTATCTAGGGAAGATGTAGCAAAAAAAAAAATCTAGGCACAACCCATGAAAATGGGATACATTTTGCAGATGTAAACCATGGAAATTTTAATCTGCTGCTATCTTTTACTTCCACTATTTTCATCATCCTCATATATTATTATTCTTGTGATTTTTATCTTGATATTATTTGGTTATATGTTGTGGGCCACCTAGGCTGTGTGAATTCATAGAAAGGTGAGTGTATATACATAGGAATTGGCAGGCCACAATTCAAGTTATCACTGTCTTCTACTTCCCCACTGTTTGTTTATAAGGTTAGAAACCTGCTGATATTAATGGAGAGCATGTAATCCATTCCCTAAAGTCACTCTACTTTTATGTAGATAAAGGACTTCATTCATTATTTAAGGACTGTAGGAGTAGGTGATTTGTAAACATTGGTAGAGAACTGCGGTGGTGATTGCCTCTTTGCATTCAGGAAACCCGCCCAAACTATGCCTAAAATGTATATCTTTAATTTGTCCTTGGGTGTTTTCCCTGCTTTAGTCAAATGCTATATTATATTGCCTTCCCCTTTGGAAAATATGCCATGTTGGAGTGGTAGTATCCCACTTTAGGAGAAAGGCAGGATATAAATTCAGTTAATTAAATAAGTATGTAAGTAAAATAGCAGTGAGGGTTGCTGGGGAAGAGCAGGATCATCTCACTTCCAGGGTATTTAAGGATGAAATTGAAATATAGTCTGACCCCCCATATCCACAGGGTTTGGGTTCCCGGACTTACCGTGGATACCAGAAACTGAGGATAACAGTAAACCCTATTAAAATATAGGACTTCCGGTAAAAACATACCATAGAGTTGCACTGGAAGACCTAGAAGATGCCTAGAGAGGCATTTTCTAGCACAACTCTATGATATGTGTCCCCTATTTTGTGTCCCTTGGGAAACTGAAACCGTGGATATTGATTCCGTAGATACAGTGGCCTGACTATATGTAAAACCTGTCTCCCATCTTTGCCCCTTTAGCTACCTTTTACAACTACTGACAGTCATTGAGAAATTGGTTCTATGGATATGGGGATCTGAGTATATATATATTTAAGCTCCCTTCTTCCTCCAAGCAAGATGTTCTAAAGGTGATCTACTGCAACATCATTACTTGCCTGGGTCTGGAAAAGTTTCTTCATGGACTACAGTGCCCAAACCTGTCCAGAAAAGGAACTTTTTCCAAGCTCTAGTCCCCTGCTCAAACAGGAACAGTTAGGAAATGAGCCAAGCTAGTGCCTCCAAAATCAGGAGGTAGTTCAGGTTATTTCTAAACCAATCCACACTAAGAACAGAGCTCACTCCCTGTTCCTGTGAGTCTCTGAACCTCTTCTCACCCACTCCCCCAGCCCTCTTATCACCACTCTTCTAACACTGCCCCTCCACTTCCTTCCAGGCCCACTTACCTGGCTGCTGGTGGGCTGGCAATAGCTTGTGACAATAGCAGGCCATGGCAGGTGAAAAGTCTTTCACTTCCCCACACCCTCTTGAGCAGGTGTGTTGCTGTGTCACTGGGAAATGCTGTTTCCCCAAATGCTACTACATAAGGCAGAGGTGTGGAAACTGTGCCCTTCTAAATATTGCTGGACTCCAGTTTTCACTATGACATCACTGGAGCTTGTTCCCTGTTTCATCTCCAGCAGCCATCCCACACTCTCAGGCACTGGCCCTGAAATCCCACACTCTCAGGCACCAGCCTTGAAATCCCACACTCTCGGGTACTGGCCTTGAAATCCCACACTCTCAGGCACTGGCCTTGAAATCCCACACTCTTGGGTACTGGCCTTGAAATCCCACACTCTCAGGCCCTCTGGCTCCTCACCTGTCAAACCTACTGCTGAGGGAACGTGGGAGCAGCAGTTCTCTACTGGAGACACAGAGGCTCCAGACTTCTCAACTGTTCCTAGCGTGCACAAACTATCACTATCTGTCTGTCCTTGAAGGAGTTACAGACCTTTCCAAAATGAGTTGAGCATTGTAATAAATGTAAGCACTTTGAGAACTTTCTTTCCTGCCTTTCTTTGTTTTATTACCAGTGCCTGCCCAGCTTTTTTTTCTCTGACACATAGGTTGCCCAATGTGCACCCCCAGATGTGTTGGATTTCAACTCCCATCATCCCCAGACAGTGTGGCTGTTGGAGATTATGGGAGCTGTAGCCAAAACATCTGGAGGATGCCAGGTTAAGATGGCTAGCATAGACCATCAGCCCAAGAGCAGGATGATTGTCCTTACACGCTTATAAAACTTGTTTTGCAAAGAAAGAGAATGTAAACTGAAATGTACCATTAAGAATTGCTTGATAATATCCTCTTGCTTTTTGTTATTGTTTCTTTAAAAATGATACAAAAGGAGCACTTTTGTTTCCCTTTAACCAAAGCACAAAACACGCATTTCATAATGAGATATTTTCAGATAGGGCTTTGTCTTTGGGCTCTGTGTCTTTGTTGCTATGGAAATGCTGGAATCCTGTGCCCATGAAGTAAATTCTTTGAAATTTACACATTAATATTGGTTGCAGTCTGGGGGTAGCATATTATTTACACATTAATTTTTAATAACATTGAAAAATAGATAAAATGACGCCAAACCTCCCTAAATGTTCCTAAAAATAAAAATTTTGAAATAATGAACAGCCATTACTAATTGTATACCAAACCATAACACAATAGGATTAATGTTAAAATGAAGAAAAGGAATATTACTGTGCCCTCATTCCTTCAGAGGATAATCAGTTAAAAGTGATGTTGTTCTTTTAATGTGTTACTTCCAATCTCTGGTCTTGGATCTTGTGCATTCTCTACATTCCTGCCACTGGTTCCTGTGTGGTAAAGCTGCTTCTTTTTGAGTATAAGGCCCTAAATTATAGGAACGTAAGTACTTATATATTCACAGCAGAACTTGGAATGTTGAGTTTAAAAATTAATTCAGTAATTTTAAATGCTAGAAATTGGCAGATTAATTCATTGTTATCAACACTGATTATTGAAATTTGTTACTTAGTTGGAGTATCATTAGATAACTCATTTTTGAAACCAATAGTTTGGGCACAACATGGGATTTACAGAGAGTGTCATGGGGATATCAAGGAATCCTGTAGTACCTTTGAGGATAACGAAGAACAAAAAAATTCTAGCATAAGTTTTTGTGGACACTAGTCCTCTTCATCAGATGCATGGAGTAGAGCCTCTGTGGACAGAATATATACCAATGGGTCGTGGGAAGAGAGCTGTCTGAATTGTAAAAAGAATGCAAAATGTTGGTATGGTGATTGGGTGACAAATTCAGTCTCAATGATGGGTCAGTAGTTGTAAAAGGTAGCTAAAGCAGCAAAGTTGAGAGACAGGTTTTACATACAGTCAGATCCCTGTATCTGCAGAACCAATATCCATGGTTTCAGTTATCTGTGGGACACAAAATAGGGGACACATATTGTAGAGTCATGCTAGAAAATGCATAGACAAGCATCCTCTCTAGGCATCTTCTAGGTCCTCCAATGCAACTCTATAGTATGTTTTATAGTCTGCTCCTCTGCAATGCCAGGTCAGTGAAGAATAAGACTCATATCATCCAGGATCTTCTCTTGGATGAGGACGCCAACCTGGCTTGCTTCACGGAGACCTGGCTGGGAGAGGATAGTGCTGTCACATGGGCGCAGGCCCTCCCAGCCAGGTACTCTGTTAGTGAGCAGGTGAGGGGAAGTGGGCGGGAGGGGCAGAGTGGCTCTCGTCCATAAGAACCACTTGACCTTAACCAGGATACCTGTCCAGAACACAGCCCACTTCGAGTGTATGTACCTAAGCTTGAAGACCAGGGACAGCTTGGGGATTCTGCTAGTCTACTGGCCACCCCGTTGTCTAGCAGACTCCCTAACCGAGCTGACACAGCTGGTCTCAGAGATGCTGCTGGAGTCCCCCAGACTTTTGGGTTTGGGGGACTTCAACATCCCGCTTGAGACCAGCTTAACAGGTGCGGCTCGGGAGTTCATGGAGACCATGACAAACATGGGCCTATCCCAATTGGTCAACGGGCCCATGCATTGTGCAGGTCATACACTCGATGCGGTCTTTAGTTCGGATCAGGCATATCCATGGGCGGAGGTAATCAGTACCTCCGCTTTGTCATGGACAGATCATTTCCTGGTCAAGATGGAACTTAGAGCCTACATCTGCCCCACTGGGGGTGGTGGACCCATTAAAATGGTCCGCCCTAGAAGGCTAATGGAACCTATGGGTTTCCAGAAAGCCTTAGAGGGTTTAATGGTTGGAAATGCCGGCGATCCTGTCGATGCTCTGGTTAATACCTGGAACACCGACCTTACCAGAGCTATCAACACGATTGCTCCCAAGCATCCTTGCCAATCCGCTTCTAACTGTAGGCCATGGTATACGCCTGAGCTTAGGGAAATGAAGCGGTTTGGACAACGACTAGAGTGCAGGTGGCGGACGACTTGACTCTTATCTGACAGAACTCGCCATAGGAACTTTCTTTGGTCCTATCGTGAGGCAATGCGTGCAGCACAGAGATCCTTCTCCTCTGCACGTATTGCGTCTGCAGAGTCCCGTCCAGCAGAGCTGTTTAGGGTGGTGAGGGAGCTGACACAGGTGACCCCTGTGCCAAATCCCCTGCTTAATCTGACGACTGCCTGCTGCGACTCATTTAATAACTTCTTTGCAGATAAAATCTCTCAGATAAGAGCCGACTTAGATGTCACTATTGTAACAGAAACAATGGACGAGGTGTCCAGCAACTCTGCCAATGTAATTATACTGGATTAGCTTCAATCTGTGAGTACCGATGACGTGGACAAGCTCCTTGGTAGTGTGAGGAAGACAAGCTGCCCCCTCGACCCTTGCCCATCTTGGCTGGCCGTCCAGGGAGGGGACGCATTGCGGAAGTTCCTTGTGAGCATCATCAATGCATCCTTCAGGGAAGGATATATTCCATCATGTCTAAAGGAGGCAGCTGTTAAGCCTATTTTGAAAAAAATTCCCTGGACCCCCTGGCTATGAATAATTATAGGCCAGTCTCTTTATTACCATTTTTGAGCAAGGTGATCGAGAGGGCGGTTGCTCTTCAACTCCAAGCTGTCTTGGATGAAACAGATTACCTAGACCCATTTCAAACTGGCTTTAGGACAGGCTTTGGGATTGAGACTGCCATGGTTGTTTTGACTGACGATCTGTGTCTGAGCATCGACAGGGGTAGTGTGACCCTGTTGGTGCTCCTAGACCTCTCAGCGGCTTTTGATACGATAGATCACAGCATTCTTCTGGATCGCCTGAGGGAGTTAGGCATCGGAGGCACTGCTTTGCAGTGGTTCCGGTCCTTCCTCTCAGGCAGGACCCAGAGAGTGCTGCTCGGGGACAGTAGCTCCAGTAAAAGGGAGCTTACCTGTGGAGTACCACAGGGTGCTATTCTGTCCCCGATGTTATATATGTCATATATGCTATATGAAACCGCTGGGTGAGATTATCCGGAGTTATGGAGCTGGGTGTTATCAGTACGCTGATGACACTCAGATCTATTTCTCCGTATCTCGTTCGTTGGTCTCGAACTCTGATGGCATCTCTTCTCTCAATGAATGTCTTCGGGCAGTAATGGGCTGGATGAGGAAAAACAGATTGAGACTGAATCCAGACAAGACGGAGGTGCTCACGGTAGCGGCCCTGAAACCAATAATTGGGTTGCAATCTCCAGTCCTGGATGGGGTCACACTCTCCTCCAGTGACTGTGTTCGCAGTCTAGGGGTGCTCCTTGACTCGTCACTCCTGATGACAAATCAGGTAAATGTGACAGTCAGGAGCGCTTGTTATCAGCTTCGGCTGATACGCCAGCTGCGCCCTTTTCTGGAAGTAAGGGATCTTGAGACCGTTGTGCACGCGCTGGTAATCTCATGTCTTGATTTCTATAATGCACTCTACATGGGGCTACCCTTGTGCTTAGTTCGTAAATTACAGCTGGTACAAAATATGGCAACCAGGCTAGTTTCTGGAACATCTAGGAGGGACCACATTACTCCAGTTCTGAGGTCCCTCCGCTGGCTGCCTGTCAGCTTCCGGGCCCAGTACAAGGTGTTGGTTATCACCTTTAAAGCCCTAAATGGCTTGGGCCCAAGCTATCTCAGGGACCGCCTTCTCCCCGCGCTCTCTGGTCCTCTGGGAGGAATTTGTTGCAGCCACAAAGACCTAGGCTGGCGACCACCTCCGAGAGGGCTTTCTCAGCTGTTGCCCCCAAATTGTGGAACGGCCTGCCGGATGAGATCCACCTATTGACATAATTAGACAGCTTTAAAAAGGCTGTCAAGACAGTTCTCTTCAGGCAGGCTTTTCCGGAATAGCTAACCCCGGCCTCAGGAACCCCCTCTGGAGGTTGATTCTGGAGCTCCTAACTGATGCTGCTTGCTAGGAAGGGTTTTTAATAACAATTGTATTATATGTTGATGTTAATTTGTATTGATTTAATAATGTTTTAAGGGGGGGAAGGGATTTTGAATTGTTTTATACCATGTATTATTTTACTGTTGTAAGCCGCCCCGATTGTTTGCAGAGGGGCGGGATATAAATACATTTTATTATTATTATTATTATTATTATTATTATGTTTTTACCTGTCCAGAAAAAGCAGCCCAAAATGCCAGCAGGATAAACAAGGGCTGGGAAAGCAGCCCAACCCCAGTGATAGTTAATTAGGGAAAGCCAGATAAAGTTCAGAACAAGCAAGGTTCCATTTCTTGGAGAAGCAGCAATATAGGCAAGAAAACACACAGAGAAGAGTCCAGAATACAGTCCAAAGGTCAAGGCTTACAGAAGGTAGCGTTGTCCAGAAGTCAGTCCGTGGGTCAGCAGGATCAGGCAACAGGGTAGTAAGGAACAGTCCAAGGCCAAGGCACGAGTCAAGGCAGCAAGGATTCAGGCACCAAAATCAGCAGGAAGCTTTCTCCAGGGAGATCAGTTGATCTCTGACAAAGCCTCCATTGCCTCTTCCAGCCTATATAAAGCAATTAAGGCTTTGCCAAGTGTTTCCTAATGAGCAAGCTTTTCTCATAAATTCTCAGAGACCTCCTTTGAGCCTCCTTTTGAGCTCACTGTTGGGTAGACGATTGTGGAGGTAAGTCCCTCTCCTCTTCTTCATCCTTATCTGAATGGGCAGAACTCTCTGCTGGAACTGATGCCAACCCACTCGGACCAGGCTCTTCTTCTGCTTGAGCCTCTAGGTTGGCAGGGTTCCCTGCTGGCACAGGTGTAGATAAACTTGTGCCAGGGTCCCTAGGGCCGTTCTGTGCCATGTCCTCCTCCTCCTCTGACTCTACAGCCTCATCAGGTTCATAGGGCATGACATTATTAGAAGTCCTTTATTTTAATAGAGTTCACTGTTATCAGTGGTTTCCGGTATCCATGGTAAGTATGAGAACCAAATCCCTGCAGATATGGGGATTCGACATAATAAGCTTTAGGGTGAATCCATTGGTCCATGTTTTAGTTTATGGAGCAGTAGAAAACCAACTCTCTCCGTCTTCTATAGCTATTCTCTTCAGGTATTTAAAGATGGCTATCATGTCATTTTCCAGTCTTCTCCAAACTAAACTTATCCAGCTCCCCGAGTCATGAGCTGTCTTCTATAGACTCAACAGGCAATAGCTTCAGGTTTAAAAAAACAGTAAGCTTTATTACAGATTAGAGTTTCTACAGAGTTACTAGCTCAAATTTGTTTCTTAGAATGAGGAACAAAAGGAAATACAGAGACATAAAAGTATTTACAAACAGGCAAGCCTGGCATGGCTTGCCTTCATTGATTGGCTCGAACCTTTTACAATCCTTTTCTCAGCCATTTCCCCCCCACACACCTTTGTTATTCTGAATTCTCACCATTTGGCTTTCCCCATAATATCACATTTTTCCAGCTATGCCAGGTACTTACTTACCATACCATTACAAAGAGAAGCAAGATGAGCCCAACTTGCATGTAGCAAATGGCAGATACTTGAGTGATGCAGTCCTACACCGCTTGTACGAAATGGCAGCAACGTGAGCTGTTTGAGCAGTTCCTGACATAAGGCTTGGTTTCCAGATGTTTCATCACTTTGGTTACCCTTCTCTGGACATGCTCCAGCTTGTCCATACCATTCTTGAACTGTGGTGCCAAGAACTGGACACAGTATTCCAGGTGAGGTCTGACCAAAGCAGAATAGAGTGGCACTATTACTTCCCTTGATCTAGACACTATACTCCTTATTAATGCAGCCTAGAATCGCATCGGCTTTTTCAGCTGCTCTGTCTGGGAAAGCAGCCAACCGAATGGCTGATAAGAATGATACATGCAAAATGCAAGGCTTTGCAGCAACATGAAAATAATTCTGAAGCACAGTACCAGTCCAATGTCCAATAGCAAAACCAGGGGGCAAGCCAAAAGTCCAGGAGTCCAGAGAGCAAGTCAGCGAATCCAATCCAGGATCAAGAGTTCCATATCAATCCGAGGTCTACGAGGCAAGGTTTCAGGCAACAAGGGAGATGCTTTCACCAGGGAACGCAGATAGACTCTGACGAAGAAGCTCGGCTTCTCACAGCTGTTTATATTGACCCAGCTCCTAATCACAGCTGTTTGGTGATTGCTGAGCATTTCTCATATAATCTCCGGGATTGCTGGAGGCATGCCGTTTCTGTCCTTCTCTGGCTGAAGGTAGGTACCTCCTTGTCCTGCTCCTCTATGTCTCCCTGGCCTGGAACCTCTGCTGGGGGAAGGCTAGGCTGCTGAGTCATGGGCTCTACTGCAGTTGGTATAGCAGAGCAAAACTAGGGCCTGGCTCAGCCTCCTCGTCCTCTGAGTCCTCCAAGTCCTCAGCCTGGCTGGCCATGACATGCTGTATCACACTGCTGACTCATGTTCAGCTTGTGGTCCACTAAGACTCCTAGATCCTTTTCGCATGTACTGCCATCAAGCCAGGTGTCACCCATCCTATATCTGTACATTTCATTTTTAGTTCCCAAGTGTAGTATCCTACATTTCTCCCTGTTGAAATTCATTTTGTTAATATTGATTGACCCAGCTTTCTAATCTGTTGAGGTCATTTTGAAGTCTGATCCTGTCTTCTGGGGTATTAGCTACCCCTCCTAATTTGGTGTCATCTGCAAACTTGATAAGCATACCCTCTATTCCCTCATCCAAGTCATTGATAAAGATGTTGAATAGCACTGGGCCCAGGACAGAACCCTGTGGCACCCCACTGGTCACTTCTCTCCAGGATGAAGAGGAGCCATTGGTGACTACCCTGTGGGTTTAGTCAGTCAACCAATTACAAATCCAGCTGATAGTTGCATTGTCTAGCCCACAGATTACTAACTTTTTTGCAAGAATATCATGGGGCACCTTGTCAAAAGCCTTACTGAAATCAAGATACACTACATCCACTGCATTTTCCCATCATCTATCAAGTTTGCAACTGTATCAAAAAAAAAAAAAGAGAGAGAGAGAGAGAGAGAGATGAGACTAGTCTGGCACAATTTGTTTTGGAGAAATCCATGTTGACTTTTTGTGATCACGGCATTCCTTTCTAAGTGCTTACAGACTGTTTAATGATCTGCTCTAGAATCTTTCCTAGTATTGATGTCAGGCTGACTGGGTGGTAATTATTTGGGTCTTCTTCCCACTTTTTAAAGACAGGGACAATATTTGCTCTCCTCCAGTCTGCTGGGAACTCTCCTGTACTCGAGGAATTCTCAAAGAATTCTCTATTTCATCATCAAAATAATGTATAAAGATGCTAAACAACGCTGGGTGAACGACCACAAGTTGATCCCTATAGCTAACTGTAGGGGTGTATGAGCATAAATATTAAAAATTTATTAAAGATTCCAGGGAGCAAGCCCTTTGGGAATATCTTCTTAAGAAAAGTTTCTTGTAAAGCAAAGTTAAGCAAAGACACAAAGCAGACTAGACTCAATGCATGAGGAAGAAGGAGCCTAGCAATGGCAGCCCCCATGACGGGCCATGCAGCCACGGGGGCTATGGATGGAGGAGCCACGGGGGGCACTGGCCAGGCCGCAAACGGCCCACCGTCAAGCCGGTGAGCCCCCCTTGCGGACCCAGACCATACGCCCCGCTTCCCTTCCCTAAAGAAGACACATTCTATGACAAGTTGAATAAACAAATGTATTGAGTACAAGATAAACATAATTGGTTAAGTATAGGTTAGTATGAAGATAGTTGTATGAACATAATTGGCCTTTAAAGGCCGTGAATTGCTGACGGCTGCAAATGGTTGGCACTATTGCATGGGTCCAGATCCCTTCATTGCCCAACCCTGTGTTGGTCAATGGACTAGTGTCAGTTGCTACCGACTCCTCCTGGAAGGGAGAGTTCCTGGCCAAGCCTCCTTGTTCGACACTCTCCCCTCCCCTGTAAACAAAACATTAATCACTAAGCTGGGGGAAGTGTCATGGCCAAGGTGATAAGGCCATTCGTTTAGCATGCACACTTCACACAATCCACAATCCAAACACTTCACTCATACGTCCCTGCCTCCCACTTTTTCCAAATTGCCCCAAATTATAATATTACCACTTTAGCAAACTTCCTTCCCTTGCAACAATTGTTGATAGTTCAGAAAGCACAAGGCAAGATAGCTTAGCAACACTTGGGTACAGTCTGAGCGTTATTAGAGAAAGAATTGTTTATATGTTTCTGGAACGTAGAGTTGATTGGTAAGAAACATTGACTAGGCCTGTGAGTTAAAGGAAAAAGACTTTGCAGAGTCCCAGAGTCTCATGGGCTATCTAGTCTGACCCCAAATAGTGATTGTAATGGTGACAGCATTCAGCAAATAGACATTAGAGTCCACATGGCTACTTCATTCCTCCCTTAAATTAAATGATTTATTTCAAAGACAATACATTTCACACAAGTAAATCCCTATTTAAGCCATCAAAGCATATTCAGTATTGCTAAATGATCTGTGTAGGATAGCAGGCAAGAAACAGAAACTACATGACATCAGCATGCATAGCAGAACAACAATGAATGGTGCCAACAAGAATAATGTAAGCAATCCTTTTAGCCATCCTAAGTCTGTTATAATTAATCTTCCTAATAAGCAAAAAAAGAAAAAAAGAAAGAAAAAAAGAATATTTCACCCCTGAAACATTTGCCAATTGTAACCATATGTTTTCTGAAAACTTTTGAATTGAGGGTTGTTCGATTGGTCACACTTCCCTGCACTTCCTACACATTTAGTTCTCTTAAGCGAAGTACTGCTGTCAGTTAAAACCTCCTTCAAAACATCAACTTTTTGTTTCTGTAATTTACACTCCTGCTCCTTCTCTTCCAAAGTCTCTAAGCTAGCCTGCAAAAGCTTTGTCTCTTTTTTAAACTGTTATCATCATCCTCCAAGTGAATGTTCTCCTACATCCTAGAAATATTTTGTAATGTCAATGTTGCATTTTTAGATTTCTCCTCAGCAACCTTGCTTTCCAGATTTCTTAACATTTGACAAAGAAAATCCATGCCTTGTTGAGCCAATAACAACCGTACTCTTAACTGGTCTGGTTTGTTGGTGGCCGAAGTCTCAAAGCAAAACATTCCAATACCTTTGTACAGGCTTTCCCAAGGTTCCTGTGAACCGATAGTCTGTACAAACCACTTGGAAACCTTCTGTAAGGCTTCCTCCTGTTTGCTCCCTGTCAAAAGGGAACGTTTCAAATGCAAACTCCAGTCCTTGCTTTCCTCTATAAGGACTTCTGTGGGGGAGATTTTCCATACTTCCCCTCCCCCAAGAGTAAGGAAAGGGTTTTTAAAGACAAGATCCCTACCTTCACTTGTCCCCTTCTTACTCTTTTTCCCAAACCTTTTTGTGTATCCTATACAAGGACGTCTGTGGGGGAGATTTTCCGTACTTCCCCCTCAAGAGTATGGAAAGGATTTTTAAAGACAAGATCCCTACCTTCACTTGTCCCCTTCTTACTCTTTTCCCCAAACATTTTTGTGTATCCTATACAAGGATGTCTGTGGGGGGGATTTTCCGTACTTCCCCCCCAAGAGTAAGGAAAGGGTTTTTAAAGACAAGATCCCTACCTTCACTTGTCCCCTTCTTACTCTTTTTCCCAAACGTTTTTACGTATCCTAGCAAGGGCGTCCCCTTGCAACCAGTCTCTGGGTCTGTCCCCCTTACTCAGGGATTCTCAAAGGAGTCTCCACCACACTTTCAAAATATCTTGCCAACTACGCCAATCTGTCATGGCCAAGGTGATAAGGCCATTTGTTTAATTTTGAAAACGTGTAGTGGAGATACCCCAGAGAAGATACCCCAATAGGGCTGATACAGAGGCAGAGACACCAAATTTGGATTTTTTCATTTTGTATGTAACATTTATTCATAGGATCATACACATGACATTTAGTACCAAGAGAGCTCTCTCATTCTAACCATGCACTCACACATATACTCACATACACACCAAGTGGCTCTTCACTGAAGATTGTTGATCAGGCAGACTTCATGAAGACCATGGGAGTCCCGTTGCCGCGGAACAGGAACACACCTGCTGGTTAGAAAGTCTCATCTTTTTAAAGTCTTTGCATCGCATCAAACAGCATCACCCTTTTGCATCTGTCCACAAAATCTTCAACCAGCTCTTTCTGATCTTTTGTTGATGTTTCAGAAGCATTCCAAGTCTAATCAGTTTGTATCCAAACATTCTGGTAGCTTATTACTTGCTGTCCATATTGTATGAAGGATCTGTTCCTTCTTAGATAAACAGGCAGCAGCATCCTGCGTATCCTAGGATACGTCAATGCCACCTCAGCAGTTTGAGACTTCTCGCTTCGCTGTCCGGGTAACTCCCATATCATGCATTGTGGTTCTCCATCTTTTTTTGTTGTTAAGTTTCTTAGCCAGTCTGTTAGTGCCACTAAAACAGAAAACTCATTCACTCTTCACAGAAGGGGGGTCTTCATGAACTTGAACTTGAATTTAAACTTGAACTTGACAGAGACCCACCTTTCCCCTACCTGGATCAGGACCCATGCCATTTGCCATAAAAGGTGATCCCCCATGAGGATTGCCTTCCACCAACCATTCTACGGGCCTTGGCAGAGGCGTGTGGTGGTTGTGGGGGACTCCTTGCTGAGGGGTACAGAAGTAGTGGTTTGTGGGCCTGACAAGATATCATGGGAGGTGTGTTGTCTCCCTGGGGCAAAGATCCGTGATGTGATGGAGAGGCGGACAAGACTGGCCAAGCCTACGGATCATTACCCCTTCCTTTTGGTCCACGTGGGAACCAATGATGCTGCAAGGCACAGCTTTCCGAAGATCAGAAGAGATTATGAGGTTCTGGGGAGGAAGCTGAAAGAAATGGTGTCGTGATGGAGTTCCATCATGTTGCCACAAGGTGCAACTCCCATCATTCTGCTAGAGAACTTATAACTCTGTTTGTAAACAGATTGTCTTGCCAGCATAGTATCAGGTAAGGAAAGGGTTAATGGGAAGGGGCCCAAGCACCACCTTCACAGAGCTAATGAGAGGACATCATTAACATAACACCATGTGACTGGACTGACCAATTACAGCTTTAAGCCTGGGAAATCTGGAGAGGATTTAATTGCTTTTGTTTGAGACCAGAGTGAGTGAGATGAGTGGGACTTGGAGAGAGAGATTTTGGAAAATGTGAAGGAACAGAGACTGCTATGCTGGTAGAGCACAGCCATTCCATCTCTGGCTTATGCTCCAGCTGCCTGGACAAGATCTCAAGGCAACAAACTGCAAGTATTTAGTAGAGATTAGGGCCTGCTTAGTTGTGTTAGGGAATTCTTTTTAATTTCTTTACTTTGGTTGAATGTAACTAAATTAGTAACTGAATGTAACCTGAGTAATGTAATGCTTTGATCTTGATACTCTGTATTGCTATCACTTTAACCCTTCCTGCCTGAGGTAGGGGAGAGTCCTGCCTCATGTGAGATTGCATGACTACTTCTCTTGAATAAAGTAAATTGATTTACCTTCCTATATTGATGCTTACCACGTGCCTTACTCTTGACTATGCTACTGTGAACCTCCTCTGGGGTTAGGAGGAGGGAGTTAGTTGATTCTATAGTGGCAAGGAGTGCCACTGATTATTATAGACTATGTACAACTTCCCACTGCGTTGTGCGTGAAAAAGGGGGGGTCCCAAGGGGGAAATAAGCCCCCCCCAGTTGAACCCAGTGGGTGGTGGCAGCTACTGGATGGTTTTGGGGACTATGGGGAACCTCCTGGAGTGAGAATCCTGAACTCAGGACTAACCCTACAGAGAGAGGGCTAACCTGGAGCTCCTGGGAAGGGAACTCAGGTTTGAGCCCCTGACATGGTGGCAGCGGTGGGATTGAACATAGCTCAGTTTGGGAAGTAAGTAGAACTACAGGCTCTGCCTCTTGCCTTCAGAGAAAGGGAGATTGGGGGGTGCTGTAGTCTTGGCTTGTTCAAGTGGGGGACAGAGAGCAGAAAGTGATAGGGGTCTCTATTAGCTCATAGGCTCCATTAGCTCATAGGCTGTGCCCAAAACTCCCTGGGAAGGGAGGGGTTTGTTGCTTTTGGTGGAACTGAAAGTGAACAAAGAGGCCTCAAGTCTTGGCTGTTTTCTCTTTGTTAGGAGGAAAAGGTGTCCTTGCATTTCTTTTGTGTTGGATGTGCTTCTGTGTAAGTGATAGGAAGGGAGGGTGCAGGATGCCCACCAGGCCATTCCTTTGTCTCACTCACTATAGCAGAGAGACCTTGGATCTGGTCTCCAGGGGGAGATGCTAGCTCTTGGGGTCCCTGCCTAAGTTTAAAGCTGGTTCCTTTTTGCAAAGTGGTTTTGCTAAGGGGGTGGAACTGAGCTGAAAGGAGGGACTAGGGAGGAGCTGAAGCTCTCTGTGTGGCTGGCTATTGTTGCTAGGCAACTGCAGGAGCTAGGTGGATTCCTAGGGGAGGGGGACCTTCCTGTGTTCCCAAGTGCTGCTTGGGCCATTTAAAGTTTTTTTTTCTCTTTCTCCTGTTGTTAAATAGAAAGGGAGGGGAACCTTGATTAGGATTCAAGCCTGTCTTTCTAATCTGCCTTTTGGCCTGTGTTCTGTTCTTTCATGTTGCTTCTACCTGGTGGTGGGGGGCAGCCAATTCCCCACACAGAATCACTGCCCTCTGCTAGCAAAAAGAAATTATTACACATTCAACCAAAGTAAGCTTTTAATTTTTTTAATAGTGGACGGGTTCTGCGATGATAGGAGTTTAGGGAAGTACATGCTTTGACTTTTCACATGATTTTGAGATCTGAGAAATTTAAAGCAAACATGACTGACCCTGTGACAGCCAGTGATGCTGGTACCTCTGCTGCTTCTCCTGTACCTGATGATTTATTGGATGTCACCCAGATGACTCCACAGGAATTTTAAGAAAGACAACGGTGGCTGAGATTGCAAGAATTGCAAATGCAGCACAAAGAAAAAGAACTTCAATTGAGACTTCAACTTCAGGAGGCAGAAGCGAAAGAAAAAGACACTGAACGCCAGCTGCGATTGCAAATGCAGGAGATGGCACTGAAGCAAAGAGAACTGGAATTGAAACTACAAGAATAGGAATTTCAATTGAAAATGGCGCAACAGGCACAAAACCCAATAACCAATGTGCCACAGCCGGCTGCCATGTTAACAGCTCCAACCCGCCATTACCCCACATTTCAGGAGGGACAGGATTTTGATGAATACATCACAACTTTTCAGAGAGTCTGTGTTGACTATGGGGTATGCAAGGAGCACTACATGCGTGAGCTGCGCCCCTTGCTCCCACCAATTCTCAGGTCTGTGGAGGCGGGTTTGGCACCAGAAGAGATGCATGATTTTGATCTTTTCTTGGAGCTGGCTAGGAGCCGTCTAGGCTTAACGGCAGAGGCAGCTCGACAACACATGAGGGCCACAAGGTGGACGCCTACAGTCAATTGCCGTGAGCTGCGCCATTGTATCACTCGCAAGTGTGAACTCTGGGCTAAAGCTGCCAAAGCTGACACTGTTGAAAGCATTCTTTCTTTGATAGCCATGGAACAGTTTCTGTGGCATATACCACCAACTATGCGCAATTATATTTTGGATAAAGACCCTAAGACTATGCTTGAGGTGACTATGCTGGCTCAACGGTTTATGGAAACCCGAGGGAACCAGAACTTTCAGCCACAGGAAGCAGAACCACACAAGCAAAACCCAGGGAATCAATCTGTCCACAAGTCGGGGAATCAATCCCCCACCAAAGATCGCCGGAATCTGCAATTCCAGAAGACGGGATCACAAGGTGTGCCTAACCAACAGCAGCAACAGCCATCCCAACCTGCTCCAAAGGAGGCTGCACAACCTCCTCAAGGGGAAGGGGAAGGTAAAGACTGTCCTGACATGTTTCTCATGTGGAGAAATTGGCCATATCAAAGCGAACTGTAAACAGGAGCCCAAGGCAATTAACATGATAAGGGCATCCATGTCTGCACATATGACAGATGAGAAGGAGGTGCCACCTGACCCTACGACTATTCCATCTTGTCAACACTATACATTGATGGTGGATGAGAAGGAAGTAGTGGCGTATAGGGACACAGGGGCTCAACTGTCTGCGATTCATCGTACCTATGTTGATCCTAAGTTCTTGAAGGACAACACGTTGGTCTCTGTATGACCTTTCCACTGCCCACCTATCAAGCTTCCTACAGCTCGTGTGCCAGTGGAATACAACGGATGGAAGGGCCAATGGACGTTTGCAGTCTACAATGACTTCAATTGCCCTGCTATATTGGGTGAAGATTTGGCCTGTCATGTGGAACAATTCCATGAGACTCAAGAGCAGCAACCAATGCAGATGTGCAGTGGAGGTCTACATCCGACAGCTGTGGATTCTGACGAGGACTTCCCATCAGATGGCGCCATAGCAGAAGATGTAGCCCTACAGGATGCTGTGGTCAATGGCACACCCACAGGAGTTGACGGGGAAGAACCTGTCCCTGTCAACAATGACTCATTGACAAGCCTGGAAGGTCAACAGTCTGAATCATGCCTGCCTGCGATCCCGATGGAAGATATCAGTCCGGTGGGGTTCCAGCAACTCCAAAAGGAGCAGCAAGATGATCAGACTCAACAAGCTGCAGAGCAGAAGGCGAAGGATGACAAATGGAGGCCTTCAGGACCCCAGCAGACCATGGATGCACAGGTTGTCTTCTTGTCAATTCTGCCAGTTGAAGGGCATGGTCCAGGAAGGAAGAGGAAAATAGCTGATGTAAACAACTGGCTCCGTAAATGGTGTCGCCAAGAACAATTTGGATTCTTGGATCATAGGCTGCGGTTCCATGAGGGGGGACTTCTGGCAAGGGATGGGGTGCATCTCACAACAGTTGGCAGAAACATTTATGCCAACAGTCTCAAGAATTTGATCAGGAGGGTTTTAAACTGAGTCATATGGGGGAGGGAGACAGTATTCTGGAAGGCAAAAGAGCCAGAGAAAATATTCAAACTGTCATAGAGGGAACAAGGCAAACAGCGCAAGGACCCAACAGTGGGAGGGAAAAAAACTTGCACAGGTAGCAAGTAAAAGGAACACATGGTCTTAGATGTCTCTATACTAATGCTCAGAGCATGGGAAATAAGCAAGATGAACTTGAACTCCTAGCACAAGAAAGCAAATATGATATAATAGGCATTACTGAAACCTGGTGGGACAAGTCTCATGATTGGAATGTAGGAATAGTGGGGTATAACCTTTTAAAGAGGAACAGGCCAAACAGGAAAGGAGGAGGAATAGCATTATATATCAGGGATATTTACACTAGTGAAGAGAATACTAAAAGAGAAGAGACTTCAAGACGGATGGGACTTTGTCAAAAGGGTGATACTGAAGGCACAATTTCAAATAGTATCAATGAGGGGAAAAAATGGGAGGTTTCTCAAGAAACCAGGATGGATGACTAAAGAACTTTCAATGGAGCTAAGTTTTGAACAGAACATGTATAGGAAATGGAAAAAGGGGAGAAATCACCAAAGAAGAATTCAGACAGATAGCGAACACGTGTAGGAGTAAATTCAGGAAAACTAAAGCACAGAATGAGCTAAGGCTTGCTAGAGAGGTTAAGAACAATAAAAAAGGGTTTTCTTGGGGGTATGTCAGCAGCAAATGAAGAAGAAGGAAATTGTGTGCTTTGTACATCACTATGTGATGTACAAAGCACACATGCCCACATGCAATCAATAAATTGCTTTATTGACATGGATTCATGTGTCAGGAACATAGAACAAAGCCGAAACTGAATACAGCAAGTGCAAACCCCCAGATAAACCCCTTGGCGTGAGAAAAGTATTCAGGGAGTAAAAATGCCTCCCTCTCAAGACGGCTGGCACCTGGATGCCTTGACCTTGAGCCGCTGTGGAGAGAAACATTCCCAGGCCAACAAGGTGGGCTGGCCTCTCTCCAAAACTCCAGAGGCCCAGACAAGGAGAATGGCCTCATGTCAGGGTTATCCATAAATTCTACTCCAACACCCAGAATTCAGGGATGAGCCTGACATACCACCCACCCAAAGAGAAATCCCCCCTTATTTAGCCCAGCTTATCAGGAAAGCAGGCATGGAACTTCCGTAATAAGCGCGGAGCATTCACATGTTCACAGCTAACCCACTCGGCATGCCCTAAGGGCAGATGTTTCCATTTAACTAAGTATTGTAAAGTCCCCCTGTGAACCCGAGAGTCCAACACAGCTGAAATTTCAAAATGTTGGTGGTTGTCGACCAGGATAGGATGAGGAGCCGGTCCCGGATCTGCATGATGACGGTCTGGAGGACACGCTGGCTTGCGTAAGCAAGAATGAAACACAGGGTGAACATTACGGTACAGTTTGGGCAGCGACAGTTCAAAAGCCACTGGGTTTATCACCCGAGCAATAGGGAAAGGACCAATGTACTTGGGCCCCAACTTCTTTGAAGGTTGGGGACTTTTAAGAAACTTGGTGGATAATAAGACTAAGTCCCCTACGGCGTTCTTCGGGGTGGGGTCTCGTTTTTGGTCAGCATGGTGCTTGTATCATGCCTTTGCAAAGTCCAAGGCTGAAACAACTCTTGGCCAGGCATCCCTAATTTTCTGACTCCACTGGGTCACTGAGACTGGGTCCTTGGAGGTCCCCTCCCCTAGTGGCAGAGGATTAAAGTCTTGTCCTGAAACAATCTTAAAAGGGGAGAAGCCGGTGCTCTGGTGAGTGGTGTTGTTATAGGCGACCTCCGCAAAAGGCAAGAGGTCTACCCAGTCAGACTGTTGGAAGTTCACATAACATCTCAAATACTGCTCAAGAATCTGATTATTACGTTCACTCTGCCCATCACTCTGGGGATGATGGGAACTGCTGAGCCCTAATTCGACTCCTAGAAGGTTTGTGAATGCCTTCCAGAACTGGGAAGTGAACTGAGCCTCCCGGTCAGACACGATCTTAACAGGAACCCCATGTAATCTGTAAATGTGTTGAATAAACAACCTGGCTAACTGGGGGGCTGTTGGGAGTTTCTTGCAGGCCACAAAATGTGCTTGTTTCGAAAACATGTCAGTCACCACCCAAATAACAGTCCTTTTCTTACTTTCTGGCAACTCTACTATAAAATCCATACTGATGACTTCCCAAGGCTTGGTCGGGGTAGGTAAAGGCTGTAGCAGGCCTTTTGGCTTTCCTGCCCCCCCTTTTTGCCACTGCGCATGTGGAACAACCTTTTACATACTCCTCCACCTCCTTTCTCATCTTTGGCCACCAAAACTATCTCCGGGCCAAGTGCAAGGTTTTTATATACCCAAAATGCCCAGCACTTTTAACATCATGGCATTGCCTGAGGATGGACGCCCTCATGGCCTCTGGGACATATAGACGCTCCCCCTTCCAGGCCAGGCCCTCCCTGATGGTCACCTCCCCAGGGTGGGCCAAAAACCATGGGTCCTTGGGAATGACTGATGCCAATTGGGACTGCCATCCACCCCCATCTCCCTGGGGGAAGGGGGGTGGCGGAGTGTGCTCCAGTGTGGCCGGGGCTTCACTGGGGCCAGCGTCTACCAGTGGTGGGAAGGCTTCATTGGTTGCCTTAGGATCAGGCCCTGGCTCCAAAGAGGGGCTGGTGTGGGCCTCCTGACGATTGGCCTTGCTACGTGTTAGGACTGCCAGTCCCAAGTGGGAGGTGGAGAAGACTGTGTCAATAACCTCTTTTCATTTGCTGTCACGTTGTGGAAGTCTGGACAAAGCATCAGCTAGGAAATTCTTTTTTCCCAGGATAAATTTCAGGGTGAAGTTGAACCAGTAGAAGAAACTGGCCCACCTAACCTGCTTGGGGCTCAACCGCCTTGGGGTGGCTAAAACTTCCAAGTTCTTGTGATCTGTCCAAACTTCAAAGGGGTTGGGAGATCCCTCCAGCAGGTGGCGCCAAATTTCTAAGGCCAGTTTGATTGCACCCGCCTCCTTTTCCCGCACAGGCCAATTTCGCTCAGTCTC
This sequence comes from Gambelia wislizenii, assembly GCA_030847615.1. Lineage (NCBI taxonomy): Eukaryota > Metazoa > Chordata > Lepidosauria > Squamata > Crotaphytidae > Gambelia > Gambelia wislizenii. The sequence goes on from JAUMIR010000013.1 coordinate 13,598,876, forward strand.
ATTAAATTTCTTGGATAGGTATGCACACGGCCTGAGCTCTCCCTCCTCCCCCCTTTGCAACAGTACCCCTCCCGTTGCAACATCGGAAGTGTCAACTTGGATTACAAAAGGTAGGGATGGGTCGGGGTGTTTGAGAATTGGTTCAGATGTGAAAAGTTTCTTCAACTTATCAAAAGCCTGTTGGCATTGGTCAGACCACACTATCTTTTGGGGAGGCTTTTCCCCCTTCCCCGACCCCTTTCGAGCTTTTTTCCCCACATCCTTGGTTTTTAACAGTTCAGTCAGAGGGAGGGCTACCGTCGCAAAGTCAGGGATGAAGGACCGGTAAAAGTTAGCAAATCCAAGGAAGCTCTGCAGCTGCTTCCTGGTTCTAGGGGCTTCCAATGCCAACACCCTTTTGACCTTTTCTGGGTCCATTTCTATCCCCTTATTTGACATGCGGTACCCCAGGTAGTCCAAGCGGCTTTGGTGGAATTCACACTGACATTTTATCATACAGATGGTTCTCCCCCAACCTAGCAAGCACCTTTTCCACCAGTTTCACATGGGACGTATAGTCCTCAGAATAAATCAATACATCATCCAAATACACCAAGACCCCCTTGTACAGAAAGTCTCTCAAAACATCATTAATCAAGTTCTGAAATATGCCTGGAGCTCCCTTTAATCCAAATGGCATTACTCGGAACTCGAAAGCCCCCAGGGGGCAATTGAAAGCAGTTTTCCATTCATCCCCCTCCTTGATTCGCACCCTGTAATAAGCCTCCCTTAGGCCCAATTTGGTAAATATCTTCCCTTTGGACAAATGAGCCAGTATGTCCTTCATCAAGGGCAGGGGGTACTGATTTGAAACACTGATTGCATTTAACCCCCGGTAGTCTTGGATCAGATGAAGACCCCCATCTGATTTTTGCCTGAACATCACCGGGGCCCCCACAGGTGAGGTCGAGGGCCTAATGAACCCCCACGCTAAGTTTTTGTCTATGAACTCCCGGAGGGCATCCATTTCAGCTGGTGTCATGGAATAAATCCTGAGTTTAGGTAGTTAATCTCAGAAAGTATCTCGATGGCACAATCAAAGGGCCTGTGGGGTGGCAAAATTTCGCACTCCCTCTCCTCAAAAACATATTGCCATGCCTTGTATTCCGCCGGCAATCCTTTCAGCTCCCCTTGGACTAAAACAGTCATGCAGTTCTGTGAATTGGCCTCTAGAGGGATTCCTCTCCCTGGGGAATCTTCCCCCACCCCGTGTTCCTGCATACACACAGGATCTGCAAAAGTCATTGTCTCTTTTACCCAGTCTATGGTGGAGTTGTGGAACTTTAGCCAGTTTAGGCCCACCACTGCAGCGGGAACTAGCCCTGGGGCAATCACAAATTGAAGTTCCTCCTGATGATTCCCCATTCTCATGCATATTGGACCAGTCATGAGTCATTAGTAGCTTAATAGTACTAATGTCCAGTTCACTGACTAAGGAGGGATGCATTAGGACTTGGGTACATCCGCAAACAACCATTAAAATTACTTTTCTGGTGCCCCCCCTTTCCAACCCCTAACCTGGCTTTTATGAAAAAAGGGCCTTTCACTCCACTCACCACAGCCTCCAGGCACCCCTCAGGGTTAGCCCGCCCTCGTGTGCTTAGTAGGGTGGGCTGGAGCCGTTTCCCACCGGCTCTGCATCAGAAGAATAAGATCCACTGTCATCTGGGTCATCCGAAGACTCCCCCGCTGCGTGGCCTGGTACCAAGGCCCGTACTGCTGCTTTAGGCTTGGGCTTGAGTGGGGTCTTTGACGACACCAACCTTCCTTCGTTCCACTGGGGCTTGTCAGCTGCTGCTGGTTCTCGAGGGCTCCTTTCCGGGCATTCAGCTATGCGATGGCCTCCTTTTCCACAGTGCAGGCGCAAGCTCTTTCTCATCCTTCACTCCCTTTCTGACTCTCCAGTCGTGGTTCCACCTGGGCGGGTCGGTTTACCTTTCTTTCCGGTAGACCAGGTGGTCTTCCCCTTGGATCCTTGCTGGTGCTGAACCAGCTTGACACTCCGTCTCAGCGTCTCCACCTCTCCAGGAAGCTGAACCCACCCCAAGAGGGTCTTGGGGTTCCCCTGGAATAACGCCCATTCAAGGATGTCTACATTCAGGCCATCTTGGAAAAACTGCACCTTTATGTCCTCCGACCATTCGGGCACTTGACTGGCTAGGGGGTGGAACTCAGCAGCATACTCTCCCACTGTCTTTTAACCTTGCTTCAGTTGCCTGAGATCCGCCCGGGCCCTTCTCACTCTCAGGGGGTCTTCAAATTGGGCCTGCAAGGCCAGCAGGAACTCGGAAGTTTCCCAATTCTGGGGCTCCCATATCATAAAGCCACACCAACCACTGTGGGCCTCTCCCTCTAGCTGGTTGGATACATACTGCACCTTCTCAGCCTCCATCTGGAACTCCTCATCCCACTGGGACATAAACCCCACCACTTGGGTCAGGAAGTATGGAAGCTTCGCCGCATCTCCATCAAAGGTCGCCTTTAAATCTCGGTGCTTCAGGCCCCAGGGTCTTTCCTGCAGCTCGACAGGTCCAGCCCCTCCAGGGGGGCCGGTCCAGGAGCCGGCAGGCCAGGGACCTCAGCAGGCAGGGCAGGGGCCCCTGCCCCGGGTGCTGGGGTGGCCGGTGGTTGAACTTGGGGAGGCTGGGCCCTCCAGGGGCGGGTGGAGGCGGTGGCAATCTTTGCAGGATCTCTAGGAGGCTCATCAGCATCACCCCCATTTGCTGCTTCAACTGCTAGACCTCTGTTCCCACTTCTGCCAGGGAAAACCTCACCCCTGGCTCTCGGTGCCCCTCGCCCAGGGGCCTGTCCCACCAACAGGACCGACGTTCCTCCCAGCTGCGGTCGCTTGGCCAGGGCCAGCTGGCTCCCAGGGCTCCTTGATCTGGAGTGTCGGAGAATGGCAGGCTGCCCCTTCCCGGGGCTTGCTTGGCTCCCAGCTCCATTGGGTTGAAGGGATGAGTAAATCTCCCAGCCCTTCAGCGGGTCCGGCTCGTGTCTTCTTCAGAAGCTGCTGCAACATCCCCCGATGCGCCGGCCCCCTGCCCCGAGGCACCGGCTCCCTGGTCGCCATTTGCAGCCAGGTCTTTCTCCGTCTGGGTTCAAGTCTCCGCATCTTCCGACATTGCGAGTAGAACCACTCAAAAGGATTAGGTTTTAAGATAGAGTTTCAGCTTACTGTGATGTACCAAGCACACACGCTCACATGCAATCAATAAATTGCTTTATTGACATGGATTCATGTGTCAGGAACATAGAACAAAGCCGAAACTGAATACAGCAAGTGCAAACCCCCAGATAAACCCCTCGCCATGAGAAAAGTATTCAGGGAGTAAAAATGCCCCCCTCTCAAGACGGCTGGCACCTGGACGCCTTGACCTTGAGCTGCTGTGGAGAGAAATGTTTCCAGGTCAACAAGGCGGGCTGGCGTCTCTCCAAAAACTCCAGAGGCCCAGACAAGGAGAACAGCCTCATGTCAGGCTCATCCATGAATTCCACTCCAACACCCAGAATTCAGGGATGAGCCCAACACACTACGTGGACAAGATGGCAAAATGCTAACAGGGGACAGGGAAAAGGCAGAATTACTCAATACCTTCTTTGACTCAGTGTTTTCAGAAAAGGCAAAGGGTGATCAACCTGAGGATAAAGGAACAGAGGACACAATAGGGGAAATCCAGCACAGAATAAGCAAAGAGGTAGTAGAGGAATACCTTCTTAATCTAAATGAATTTAAATCTCCAGGACCAGATGAACTACATCCAAGGGTATTAAAAGAGCTGGCAAATGTAGTCTCAGAGCCATTGGCAATAATCTTTGAGAACTCCTGGAGAACAGGAGAAGTCCCAGCAGGCTGGAGGAGGGCAAACATTGTCCCCATCTTCAAAAAGGGGAAAAAAGAGGATCCCAACAATGATCATCCAATTAGATCCTGACATCAATATCAGGGAAGATTCTAGAGCAGATCATTAAATAGAGAGTCTTTGAACAGAATGCCAGCTATGTCAGAATGCACCTACAGGCCCCCTTCCAAGGCCTTGTGTTCCTGCCACACCGTGACCCCATTGTACTGTTACAGAAAAGCCAGCCAGACCTTGGCATCTACTTTGACCCCTTTGTTAAAGTGAATTTGGTGATGAGGAGAACGACACACCCCCCCCGGAGAGGCAGGCCACCTGTGCACAGAATGCCCTCCCCGGCGACACCACCTGGCAAGCAAAGTTCAAATGCCTGAGCAGGGACTGCACGTCCTTGAGTGTAGCCATTTCCTGCCCCAGGAGGCCACACAGTTTTCCCCACAGAGCCTCCAGCTCAGGCAAACATGACACGCCTAGGACCAAATAGAGCTGTATCCCCAGGTAAACCAGGGATGTTGCCAGGCCCACCAACTTGTCCAGTGCCAGTGGGATGCCAATCTCTTCCACCATGGCCTGGAAGGAAGAAAGAACCCCCCACTCCGGCCCTCCAGCCAGCCCCATCCTTAGAAAATCATCCAGATAGTGTGTGATGAATGGGGACCCGGCCCTGGGTTGCAAAGCCCATTCCAGGAATGTGCTGAATGCCTCAAAGGCCGCACAACTGATGGAGCATCCCATGGGCAGCCCCATGTCATAATACCATCTGTCCTGGAATTTGAAGCCGGAAGGCAATGGTCATCTGGGTGCACCGGAAGGCCGATTGTATGTTGCACTTGGCCATGAGGGCCTCTTTTCCGCACGTATGCAATAATTGTATGGCATGATCCAGTGACGCCTACTGCACCAAGCATAGCTTAAGTGGGATGGCATCATTGACTGATGCCCCTTTTGGGTAGGACAGGTGGTGAATGAGGCAGTACTCCCCAGGGTTTTTCTTGGGCACCACCCCTAGCAGGGATATGTACAAGTTGGCCATAGGTGGTTTGTTGAAAGGGCCGGCAATCCTGCCCGCCTCCCTGTCCTTGTCAATTTTCTTGGCTAGCACCTCTGGCAGATGGGCTGCCAATTCTAAGTTGCCTGACACCGATGCCTCCCTAAGGCCCATGTATGGAATGCTGAAACCATGTTCAAAACCCTCAGCTATGTAGGCGGCTGCCTTCCTGTTCGGGTAGGCTGCCAGGAGAGGTCACATGGTGACAAGTTTGACTGGTGTATGCGCCATGCAAACTCCCCCGGCAGCCGATAGACTCACCTCATTTTGCAGTTCCTTGCCCGGCTCTGGATCCCGACCTTGCCTTCTTCCTGGCACCAGCTGCAGCAGGGTGGGAGCTCCAAAAGGATTGACCCCCCAAAGTGCCTGGAACAAGAGGCCTTTGGGTGAGCCCCCCCCCATGCTTCACAGGTATGCTCGAAACGACAGTGATACCTGGTGCACTTACCGCCATTGTTTCCCCAGCAAACCATCCGCTTCCTGTCCTCCTTCCTGGATACCCTGACACCCTCCCCTTTGTCCCTTATGTTCATCCCCGTCATGAACAACCAGGTCGCATTGTCAATGTTCTCCCACCTGTGCATGGCTGATCTGGATGCTTTCTTCCAACATTCCACATCGTACAGGATGGCCAGTGCATCCCCGGCCATCATCCTGACTTTGAGCACCTGACACAGGTGGTCGATCAGATGCCAACCCCTGTCAGGGAAAATCATGGCCACCACCCCCATGAACACTGTGTACCCCACAAGCCAGTTGACAAAGGTGTGTTCCACTGAGTCTGATTTCAATTTCTCTCTGTCTTTCTTGTCACCCTTTTGCACTCTGGTCTCCTTACCTGGGGTGGGGGCCAGGGAGAAAATGTCAACGTAATATCCCTTCAGAATCTTGGAACACACCTTCCTGTCCAGGTTATTGCCTGGGGGGTCCTCTTTTGATTTGGCCTCCACAAGTTCACCCTCTGAATGTCCCTTACCATCCATCTTCTTGTCAAGTTCTCCTTTTTCCCGTATCTTACAGTCTCAAGGCCCACACTGGCAAACCTAGTTTGAATGCCCCCTTTACCCAGTACTTGTACATGCTGTAGTTCTTATCCATAGAAGATTCACCTGATGTAGACTCCAAGTTGGATCTGAACTCCCTACATTGCTGCAACTGCCGCTGCTTCTGTCTTGGGCTCCTCCCCCACTGTGATCCACTGCAGTGTCCCAGTGTAGAGTCACAAGAGCCAGAATGCCTGGAGTCCTTGGAATTGCTCCTTCCATGCGAGTGTGACCAGTGTGTGCGCCCGCTGCCACTGGCAGTGTCTGTAAAGCCACTCATGGTTCCAATACTTGAGGATGTGCTGGGTATAGCCCTGTCCACCACCCCCGCACTTGCAGGAAGTACTAATCTGCCACCCAACTGTGTAGACCCTAAATTGTCAATCTTCTGCACCAGCAATGAGAGGACCGACAAAACATCCCCCGTGAAAGGGGCTGGTGCAGCAAAAGCTTCCAGAGGTGGTCTGGGATCACTTGCCATCTCTGGGTGCCTGCTCTATGCCATGGGACCTGGCGCTGTGACATGTGTACCCTGCCCCAATTTGGGGTCAGTGGCCGGCTGGGAGGTGTCCAGGTGCCTCTTCTTGGCCACAGCCTTCTTTGGTGCCATGTCAGTGTGCCCCGTGCCCCAGTGCTGCCTCCCTCCGAGCAATATTAGAGTGGTGTGGCTGTGTGGACAGCTGGTCCTCTGTCACCCCTTGCCTGAAGGGAGGGACCGGAGGTGTGTGTGGGATTCCTGGTGAGAGGTGGGGGGAGGGTCTAACCTCTGCTGCCCCTCAAACCCCCTTGAACTGCACCTCCCATTGCACTGGGGCTTCTGCTCTGAGCTGGGGGGCAGTAAGCCTGCCCCAGAGAGAGCTGCGTATGCAATTGATGGGGTCCACTGCTCCTCCTAAACCTTGGGGGGGTTGCCGTGCTGGGTCCCCACCCCTGGAGAAGGCCGTGGAGGGTCCCCCAACATGTTCACCCCTTCCCACCCAGGGTCCAGCCACCTGCTATGCCCTCCAGTCACCCCGCCCCGCTAGGAAACTTTATGTAGCACCGGCTGCCGGCCCATGGCCCAAACTCCACCCTGAAAGAAAATACTACGAAGGGAAGGGGAGGGAGAAGGGGAGATACGAGCCGCTCCTCCTCCCCACTCTGTAAACCCCCCGACCAATCACTGCCACTGCCAAGCCACCAAACGGTCACCCGCACCATCAACAGTGCCTGCCAGCCGACCTTGTCCTTCCGTGCTCCGGGTGTGCTGCAGGCACTGGCAGCCCGCCGCATCCACTCCTTGGGCCACCACAGCTCATCCACCACAAGGGCGCCCACTACCCTACTGTGGCTGTCAACTCCTGCCACAACTGGCTCCAAGCCGCCAGGAACTGGAGGGCCAAAGACTGAGGCTGATGGGGGACAGGCTGTTCCCACCTCCTGTGCCACTGAGTCCTGGCTGCCTTGAGCCTCCTGCCTCTCTTCTTCCCTCCGGCTCCAGCGTCTGCCTTCTTTGGCTCAAAAGAGCCAACTGAGAAGCCCGCACTGGGGGCCGGCTTATATACCAGCCTCCGGTGCAGACTCCTCATCATCCAACTGTGATGGAAGCGTGGCTGGATGTCCCACCTCCTTGCACCCTGGGAACCAATCAGGGCGAGGGATGCTGGCCCCCATTGGTTGCTGGTTTCCCGCTCCCTCCCAGCCGCAAAGCAAGCCAGGAAGAAGGAGCCCGGCAATGGCAGCCCCCATGATGGGCCATGCGGCCACTGGGGCAATGGATGAAGGAGCTGAGGGGGGGCATTGGCTGGGCTGCAAATTGGCCCACCATCAAACTGGTGAGCCCCCCTTGCATTTGTAAGTGTTCTGAATCACCCAGTCATTAAAGCCACTCAGACTAAAGACAATAAAGACGTTTGCTTAAAAATGCATATCAAAGTGTTTACTGAAGGTATGGCAATCTACATTTTCAAAGCAAGGCTAGGTCCTTAACTAACTAAAAGGGTTTCAGGGTAGTAAACTCACCAATCCTGGGAATTTTGTCTGGGAAAGCCGCCAAATCAATAGTTGATAAGACAGCCTGGCTTGGCAACAACTCAGTTCCAAAGCACAGTACCTTGTGTTGTCAATAGCAGTCCAGAGAGTCAGGACTCCAGAGAGAGCAAAGAACGATGAGGCAGTCCAAGGTCAAAAGGATTCCAGCAGGTGGGTCAACGAAGACAGTCCAGGGTCAAGATAATCCGAGGTTTCAAGAAACAAAGTTCCAAAAAGCCAGAAGAGTCAAAGGCAGAGGCTTTCTCCAGGGAACACAGATAGCCTTTGACAAGGAATCCAGTGTCTTCCCCAGCTGCTTATGTTGGCCCCAGCTCCCATTCACAGCTGCTTGGTGATTAATGAGCGTCTTTCTTTTAGCCTCTGAGAGCATCGCAGCCCCTCCCTTTCTGCTCTTCTTTGGCTAAAGGTAGGTACCTGCTCCTCTACCTCCTGCTGTTGCTCAACTATGTCTCCCAGGCTTGGACCCTGTGCTGGGGAAGGGCTAGGCTGCTGAGTCCTGGGTTCTTCTGCATCTGGCAAAGCAGAGCTAGATTCAGACTCAGACTCCTCATCTTCTGACTCCTCAGAGTCCTGGCTGGCCATGACAAGTTTCAGGTTAGGATAGGATAAACAAGTCAGGTTTTTCTAAGTATTACAGCAGTAACATCCATATTTCTTTATTCTTCAGAAAAAGGGAGAGCTCATCTCTTTTCTTCATGCATGGGGGTCAGATGAGTGGAAGTAAGGGAAAGAAAGGAAGCCTTGTGGTGCAGCTTCACTTAAACAAAGAACTATAAAACATTTAAATTCAGGTCATGTGATGAATGATTCAACGGTCACCCTATAGCTACAAACGGCTAAGATGGTTTGAGGAGAAGGGGGGTAGGAACTTAAGCATGCAAGGAATCCCTAAACTTACTAAGTGGGGGAAGTGCATGAAGAATGCTATATTTCCAACATTAACACAAAGCTTGAAAAAGTAGGTGGGGCACTCACTTGTTCTGTCCTTATTAATAAAACTTCACAATTATGAGTTTACAGACTCCATCCCTTGTAACTGGGAATAACATACATGCAAAGTATCCACTTTTATAGTTTTTTTCTTGACAATCTACTGTACACTTGTGTTACTAACCTTCGTTTACAATGGTGCCCATTTGTAATTAAGGTGCGCATTTATGCTCCCCCCCCCGATATAAAAAGGACTTTGAAGCATGTTTGTCTGTGCTTACAGAGCCATTAGGATGATTCTTGGCCTATTTGGTCTAGGAAACAAAAGTTGGGACTACTGAGAGGGTCTGTCTGTATTGATTTTCCAAAAGTTTGTCATATTGAGTCTGTAGAGCAAAAGGCCTAGTCTGCCAAAATATGTCTGTGTCAGAGAAAGCTGAGAGATATAACTGTACTTGTTCCAGCTTAGCCAGAAGCCCAGACACATAGAAAAGATGCTATGCTTGAAACAAATAGTATGGTTTGTCTTCTGAAATCAAAGACAAGGTCTTCCCTGCTAGCTAAATTTAGTACACAATAATTCATTCATTTAACCTAGGCAAGCGCCTGAAGTTATCTCAGTGATGGGCAATCTTTTGAGCTTGGTGTGTCAAACTTCTCCAAAAAACTGAGCATAACTCGGGTGGTGTGTCACTTTGAGGAAAAAACATGTATGCGTGCAGGATTCCCGCTTTGGGGAGAAGGGAGGAAAGTGGGACTGGGGCTTCAAAGCCCCGATTGCTATTTTAGGGAGGGTGGGGGTAGAGGAGGAAAGTGATGACCGGGGCTTCGGAAGCCCTGATTGCCACTTTAGGGAGGGTGGGGGGTAGAGGAAAGTGGTGACCGGGGCTTCGAAGCCCCCATCGCCACTTTAGGGAGGGTGGTGAGGTTGTGGGGGGGGGGGTGAGGGCTATGGCCGTGTGTCATCAGAAATGGCTACGCATGTCAGTGCTGACACGCGTGTCATAGGTTCTCCATCACTGAGTTATCTCCTGGGCGCACTGCTCAGTTCAGCTGCCTAAGGTATCAAAATAAGAAAACACATAGAGCTGACAAATGATTTCTGTTGTCTGTTTGGTAACCACTATAATACACATGTGCAGTGCTGTAGATTTTTTTGGGTTCTGTTTCTGTGTAATAAAAAGCTTGTGTGCCTTTAATTCTTTGGCACAGTTTGGCAGGAATGATCCCTCTGTGTCATTTTTGCTAGCAATTAAAGAGTCATCTGAGTTGAAAACCTGGACTTTTGAGCTTCATTTATTTGTTACCCAGATAGACCTTAACACTACTCCTAAAATTACTTTTGAATGAGTCAAATCTTATGTAACTATAGCAGAGGTGGACAGAGGTGCCTCCCCCCAATGTTGTTGGACTTTAATGTCCTATGCTCCAGTCAGCAAGTATCCCAGGAATCAGGTGTCAAGCAGTTGATTCAGTCAAGGTGAGTCACAGGGTATCCAGCAGAATGAAAAGAGAAGCAAGAGGGAGGTTCTCAGCCAGTCCAGAAGTTGTTCAACAAGACAGTAGTCTAGATAAACAAAGCCAGCAAGAAGTAAAACAGAGTCGTAAATTATAGCCAGTCCAAGGCCAAAAGACACAAACACGGAAGAGTACTGCTAATCACCAAAAAGAATGGTTGAAAGCAAGAAAGCTATCAGGGAGTAGCTGGGAAATAGGCAGCTGTTTCAAGACACCAGGCAGGTGACTTCTGCTTAACAACCACTGAGAATGGTGTAATCTCTGTTTGTCTCTTTGTTGCTTGATGAAAGATGATAATGGGTCTTTGGTGTCAGTGTCTGCAACTTCCTGCTGGGGAGTAGGACCTCCCCTCTGCCTCAGCCCCTGGTTCCTCAGACTCAGAGAGACCACCAGCATCAGGAGCTGCAGATTCCTGGCAATCTACCTCCTCTTTGTCTGAAACCTCTAACTCTAGAGGGTGAGTTATGACACTATCTTCCCCACAATCATCCTCCTGTTTTGGAATTTATCTTCTAGGATTCCTTCCTATGGGTTGTGCTGGCTGAGACTTCTGGAAGCTGAAGTCCAAAACATCAGGAGGACCAAAGACTGAGAACCAATGAAACAGGAGACTGGCTTCTGTAAATTTGAACAGATGGCAATCTTAAGATTACCCAGCCTTAAGGATGTGTATGTGAAGATGTTAAAACTGAGAGAGAGAATAATAAAGTGGCTAGCATGGGTCAAATGTAGAGAATGGTCTTCATTCATCATTGCTTACAGAAAGTGAAACACATAGATAGGACTATTCCTAGTGTCCAATAAGGATAACAATGCAGAGAAGAGACTCTCCTGTAATGGTCGATAGCAATGCAATCATATCATTGAGTCCTGCTGCACACACATATAGGGTTTTAACGGTCAAAATTACTTCTGAACCTGACAACCCATACAGATGTTTCAGATCAAGTGCAGAAGTTGAGAAAGTTACTTTTTTGGACTATAACTCCCATGGCCATGCTGGCTAGGGGACTCTGGGAGTTGTAGTCCAAAAGTAATTTTCCCAAGCTCTGACAAGTGTGATGTATTCTCAGCAGGTTAACAGGTTGACGGTGCCTCCCTATACCAGCTCAATTCTCTGGCCCTTTTTCAAAGACAGATTCACATGAATTACAAGATGTAAGCTCTTTGCATAGGTGGTTCACAGGTCAAGTAAACAGGGAAAAACCTGCCTTGCATGGAGCCACACTGTCCGTGAAGAAGTTTCACTTATATCTGTCACTAAAGGCCCAAGTGGAAGTGTCTACAGCCAGCTTTGACTGACCTGCCCCTCAACAGGGATAACCTAGCTAAAGCAGCTCATGTGTTAATTTTTCAGGTCAGATAAATACAAAATGTTTTGCCTGGGGCTGGCCTTGAAGGCAACATGGAAGTTGCAACTAGTGGAATATGTATTGGCTGGATTGCTAACAGGAGAAACAACATGGCACCTTAAGTTTTAATGTTTTAAGCATTTTTAAGCAGTTTTAAGCATTGGCTGCCAGCACACTTTTGATCTGAATTCAAGGTGCTGGTGATTATATTTTTAAAACCCTGAGTGGCCTGCTACACTAATACTTGAAGTGCACCTCTCCCTATATAACCCTCCCTGAATGAGAAGATCTTCTTCTCTGTAGGGGCAACACATTCCATACTCTGGCATCCTGTGTCAGGAGTTAGAGACATAACTCCATTATAAAATGGCCAAACAAATGCAGAGTCATGATGAGTCATAAGGGCTGACTCCATGAACTGCCTAGTCATGCCACAGCTACAGAAGGAGAGTTCTTATTGGTGTGTAAGATCATGTGATTGAGTAAGCCAATGCCCGGTAACTGTGTATATGGGAGGGCTCAGAACAGAGCTCACTTCCTTCTCTTCTTCTTGTGAATGCTGATGCCTGGTGAAATAATTTGTCCTTCAATTGTAAATATTTGTACATATTGCAACTGCTTGACTTTGAAGATAAAAGTGCCTCCTGCTTATTTGGACGTCAAACACTCTGTGTGTGAGTATTCTTGGGAAAGGGTTGCTACTAAGTCTGCTGAGATAGTTTTTGGCTTCTGCCGGGGACTGAGTGTCCTATCATCCCCTGACATCCTGGTACTGGAATTTATGATCGTCTGTTGGAGGCCTAATTGACACTAACATTGACTTCTTTTCACTGTTAGTGCAAAGCTAAAATATATTTACCAAAGCTTTTGGATTCTGAAATATTAGCATGAATAAATTGCGGAGTTCTGCATAGCTTCAGTGTAAGGATATTGTCTTAAACTGAATTGTTTACATTGTTTCATATGTTTTTAATTGCTGTGAACTTTTAAAAATTGCTTTCTTATCTGTAGTCCATCCTGATGTCTTATGATATAAATACTTTGATAAATAAATAAAACATGTTGAATGTTTTCATCAGGAGTACCTCACAAATGTTTGACTTGGGTAGCCAATTTGGCTTAAAGTGTGTTTGTGTGTTTTGGGGGAGGGAGAGAAAATGAATGGAATAAACCAATCAATAATATGCAGTTCAGATAGGTTTTTCCCAGTGAAACTGAAATCTGTAAAAGCAATCCTGTTCTCTTTTGCTGGAGTTCTCTCTGCCCTTCTTTAAAAAAAAAAAAAAATTGGAAACCATAGTTTCCTTTAGCTTTCTGTCTTGTTTTTGTCCCCCTTGCTATGGATTCTCAAAAGCCTTGCAATTGTCAGAGAAAACAATGATGATTGCATTTAATGGTCTCATTAACAAGCCAGTAATTTTCTACCCTTTTCTCTTTCTTATTGAAGGGCAGTCTAGTATTTGGAAAACAAGAGACGTTGCTGGAAGTGAAAGGTTTTTGACAAATGATATTTCTCCCAGCTAAGTCTATAGGGTTCACGCCTCAGTTCATTACAATGCTAATGGAGAAAACCCATCTTCAGATGTGCTTTGAACAGGCTAATAGTGGTAGATGGTGTATGAGCATCTCCCTCAAACATGAGTAACTTTGTAACTTGGTGGTATAATGGGGGATGACCCATTAAGGGAAAGTCTTATCCCCCCTGGGATTTTATGACAGGTTCTAATTAGTCAAGGCTATGCCTGGATGTTTCTCGGGATGGAATACCCTGAAGGAACCAGATCCTGTCTGATCTTGGAAGCTATGAAGGGTCAGCATTGGTTAGTACTTGGATGGGAGACCACCAAAGAATACCAGGTGCTGTAGGCTATGTTTCAGAGGAAGGAACTGGCAAAACCACCTCTGAGTATTCCTTGCCTAAGAACATCCTATGAAACTAGTTATACCCAGCGTAACATACACTGTTATTTGCATATATAAAACGCTTCAGTATGTTTCCATTTCCGCTCTGCTGATTGGCTACTTAGGAAACATGTCAAGAGTACAGTCATTTGACTCATTAATATATAATCTTTCATATCAACTATAATGGCTATGCAACCATGCATACACACAGACACATAGACACACACACAATGCTAGAAAAACACACACCACACACGCCAGAATGCGAGCGCCCCTCTGCCACCATGGAACTACATGTACACACACACCACGCTACACACACACACAACATGTATGCCAGAACACGAGAGCCCCTCTGCTGCCACCATGCACCATGCAACCTCACATATACACACACACACACACCATGCTACACACACAGATACACACACATCATACTACACACACATGCCATGTGTGCCAGGACATGAGAGCCCCTCCGCCACTGCCATGCAATCACACATATACACACACAAATACCATGCTACACACATACCACACATGGCAGGATGTGAGAGCCCCTCCACCACTGGCATGCAACCGCGCATACACACACATACCACACTACACACACCCCATGCTACATATACACATACACCATGCACGCCAGGATGTGAGAGCCCCGCCACCTCCACCATGCAACTGCGCATACACAGACACCATGCTATGCACACACACACACACACACACACACACCACACATAGCAGGATGCCAGAGCCCCTCCACCACCGCCATGCAACTGTGCATATACACACACCACACCGTGCTACACACACACAGCTCCTCCACCACTGCCATGCAATCGCACAAACACACAAACACCCCATGCCACACACACATATCCTACACTACACACACACACACCATGTGTGCCAGGATGTGAGAGCCCCTCTGCCACCATGCACAAACATGCACACACCATGCTACAACACTCCCACACTACACACACACCACACAATTTCCCACATGCTACACACATCCCACACCACACACATACACACCCCATGTTAAACACACACAGTGCTGCACACGCGAGAGCCCCTCCTCCACCATGTTTAGAAAGGACTTGAAGCTTTCCACATGTTTCCACCCCAATGCTCAAGAGCAAGATGCTGCTACAGATAGCACAGAAGGTCCAAGGCCCAAGCCGCAACTACAGACAGCAAAGAAAGCCCAAGGTGTAGCTACAGACAACACAGAAGGCCCAAGGAGCAGCTACAGACAGCACAGAAGCCCCCAACCATGATGAGGCAGCCAGAAAAGGCAATGCCAATAGGATTATAGTGTCTAGATCATGGGAAGTACAGTGGGCCCTTGGTATGCGCTTGGGGTTTGGTTCCAGGATCCCCCCCCCCATGGATACCAAAATCCACAGATGCTCAGATGGTGTCCTTTATATAAAATGGCAAACAGCAAGGTTTGCTTTTTGGATTTCTTTTAATGTTTTCAAGCCATGGATGGAGGAATCTATTGATAAAAAATCCATGGATACGGAGGGCTGACTGTAATAGTGCCACTCTATTCTGTTTTGGTCAGACCTCACCTGGAATACTATATCCAGTTCTGGACACCACAATTCAAGAAGGATATTTAGAAGTTGGAGCGTGTCCAGAGGAGAGTGACAAAAATGGTGAAATGTCTGGAAACCATTTCCTATGAGGAGCGGCTTAGGGAGCTGGGTATGTTTAGCCTGGGGAAGAGAAAGCTAAGAGAGGGCATATTGAGGATGGGGCAAGCTTGTTTTCTGCTGCTCCATAGACTAGGACATGGAGCAATGGATTCAAACTACAAGAAAAGAGATTCCACCTAAACATTAGGAAGAACTTTCCAATGGTAAGAGCTCTGCGACAGTGGAACATACAGCGTTGGAGAGTGGTGGAGCCTGCATGGTCATGGAATTTACAATGTGACCTTTGACTGTCACTGCCTCTCAGCAAATCTATGTTACAGAGTTGTTGTGGGGATTGGTATCAATATAGGAACCATGTAATGTGGCTGTGGACATTCCTAGTGTGGTGGTGGTGGTAAACAGTAACAAGCACTTTCAGCTGTTCTCATCAGGTTACTATAGATTTTCCATTTCTTTGCCATCAATTTTTTAGTGATGACAAAAGATACAGATCCATGAAAATATCACAGGAAACCCCTGACAACGATTGCTATTTTATTCAAAGGGAGAAGTAAGAATAAACATAAAAATGACAGCTCCTTCTCTTTAACTTTGCTTCATCTTGTCTTTGTAGCAGTTTAAAATACAAAATATGTCAAGTTTTTTGATGCCTAGGAAGTGGAACCCCCCAAATGGCACCTCTGGGGGTACCATTTTGGGGCATCTGTTTGCAATTGGGCCAGGGGAAGCATGAGGACTAAAGTGGGGGCCTTGGCAATCTATATATGGCCTATATAGGATTACCATATTCGAGCCCTCAAAACTGAGTGTCTAGCTTGTATATTTTGCAAATTATTATAATTATGCATACTATTAATTTGCATTCTGGTTATGCAAATTCATGCATGTTCAAAAATGCTTCACAACCAACCACTATCTTTAACCTTCTTCACCCATTTGCTATTAGAGCAATGGGAATTTAGCCAGTAAGGGTTTCCTGCATTCCTCTACCATGTACATGCTGTCTCTAAAATTTTCTGCATTTGCTCAGTCACAAATGGTGGGGATTTATCTAAGCAACCACACCTGAAAGGTGTGTTTTCAAGCACATAAAAGATCCCTCCATCTCTGTCTCTGTCTCTCTTCCTCCTCCCTCAAGATGGTGAGCACAGGCTCTGCTGAGCTGCCCTCTAAAGAATAGGAGATAACACATCCACCAATGCTGCTTTAAACAGAGGGCACATAAACAGGCAGGTGATACCACCAATGCTGCAAGACAAGGATCATTGTATTGCAACTTTTACCTTTCTTTTCTGCATCCCTCCTCCTTCACACAAATGGTTCATGTACATTCTTCAATAGCTCAGGAAGATAGAAACTGGTGTACTTCCGCATCTTAATCTAGAGACTCCTGAACAGCTGAGAAGGAAAGTAATAAGTTGGTTCCAGCAATTGACACCTCAGCTGCATTGGTCCCAGAAGGATTTTGAAAGAATTCATAGAGCTGGTTGCCTAGTGAAAGTGTCTAAGTATTTATAAAAAAAAGAAACATTCATGAAAGAAACCAGGAAACTGGGTGAACAACTCAACTTCGGTTTAATATTTCTTTATTCAGTAACAACTTTTTCTAAAACATAGACAAGACAAAAATAGACAACATATACCCTTTTACCCCCCCTTCCTGCCACATAAAACTGACTTCCCACTTCTCTCTGCTTGTTTACCTAAATCTTAGTGTTATAACTCCTCCATTTCCGTATATCTTTTTACTATAATCCTCTACATACATTAGCTTGTATTTTATCTATAATATCCATCTACATTATCATATATATTATAAATATTTTAAAAACATTTCTCTCTAATCACATTATACATTTCATATTAATAATTATATCTCAAATCCCATAACAGCAATATCTCCATTTTCTTTCTTAATATACTGTATAAATAATTCTCATTTTAAAAATAATTATCAACTGATTTGTTCCTCACTAAGTTTGAAAGTCTATCCAATAAAGCGAATTCCATTACTTTTTGGATCCAATCCTGATATGTCGGAATTTCATTGGTTTTCCACTTCCTTGCATATATCATCCGAACTGCCGTAATTAAATAACAAATTAAATTTCTGTGTTTATTTTCTATTTCATCATTTATATTTACCATATTTAATAAATATAATTCAGTCTCTTGTTTAATTTAATTCCCAATATTTTTCCTACCCACTTGCTAATTTTAAACCAAAACTTTTTAACTTTTTTACATTTCCACCACAAATGAAAAAATGAACCTATTTGTTGCTTATACTTCCAACATTGATCTGAAACATTTCTATACATTTTAGCCAATTTTGATGGGGATAAATACCACTTGAACATCATTTTGTAGAAATTTTCTTTGAGATTATATGAACACGTAAATTTTAAACCTTTATTCCAAACTCCCTCCCACTGGTCCAATTGTATTTGCTTTCACAATTTTTGCACCCAGTCTATCATAAAATGTTTTATTTTCTCTTGTTCTAAATTTAACCTTCATAATAGTCCATTCATTTTACTAATCTCATGAGTTTCATCAGAACATAATAGTTTTTCAAATTCTGACTTCTCCCCTTCATATTGAAACATATTAAGATCTTCTTTAGCTCTTTCCCTCAACCAATCCAATTTAATATCTTCCTCCTCTAACTTCTGTTTATCTTTTATCTTCCAAATCATTTTTCTTAATTCTAAAATCTCACTATATTTTATCCAATTATCTACTCTCAATTCTCGTTTACAGAAAGCTTCCTGCAGGAATAAACATCCTGGCATTTTAGGACTCAATCTCTTTTTATACTTATTCCATATTCTTATTAATGATTTCATAGAATCATAGAATCATAGAATTGTAGAGTTGGAAGAGACCACGAGGGCCATCCAGTCCAACCCCCTGCCATGCAGGAATACACAATCAAAGCATCCCTGACAGATGACCATCCAGCCTCTGTTTAAAGACCTCCAAGGAAGGAGACCCCACCACACTCTGAGGGAGTGTGTTCCACTTCTGAACAGCTCTTACTGTCAAAAAGTTCCTCCTAATGTTGAGGTGGAATTTCTGTTCCTGGAGCTTGCATCCATTGCTCCGTGTTCCAGTCTCTGGAGCAGCAGAAAACAAGCCTGCTCCATCCTCAGTGTGACATCCCTTCAAATACTTAAACAGGGCTATCATATCGCCTCTTAAACGTCTTTTTTCCAGGCTAAACATACCCAGCTCCCTGAGTCTCTCCTCATAAGGCATTGTTTCCAGACCTTTCACCATCTTAGTCGCCCTCCTCTGGACACGCTCCAATTTGTCCATATCCTTTTTGAATTGTGGTGCCCAGAAATGGACACAGTATTCTAGGTGAGGTCTGTCCAAGGCAAAATAGAGCGGAACTATTACTTCCCTAGATCTAGACACTATACTTCTATTGATGCAGCCCAAAATCGCATTGGCCTTTTTAGCTGCCGCATCACACTGTTGACTCATGTTCAACTTGTGGTCCACTAAGACTCCTAGATCCCTTTCGCACATAGTCTCATTCAGCCAGGTCTCCCCCATCCTATATCTATGCATTTCATCCCCCCCCCCAAGTGCAGTACCTTACATTTCTCCATATTGAATTTCATTTTGTTAGCTTTGGCCCAGCTCTCCAGTCTATCCAGGTCATTTTGAATTTTGATCCTGTCCTCTAGGGTATTAGCTATTCCTCCTAATTTGGTGTCATCTGCAAATTTGATAAGTATGGCCCTAATTCCCTTATCCAAGTCATTGATGAAGATGTTGAATAGCACTGCGCCCAGGACCCTGTGGCACCCTACTGGTCACCTCTTTCCAAGAGGAAGAGGAGCCACTGCTGAGCACCCTTTGGGTTCGGCTGTCAACCGATTACAAATCCATTGAACAGTTAACTTGTCTAGCCCACATTTTACAAGCTTGTTTGCAAGAATGTCATGGGGAACCTTGTCAAAGGCCTTACTGAAATCAAGGTATGCGATATCCACAGCGTTCACTTCATCTACCAAGCTGGTAAATTTATCAAAAAAAGAGATCAGATTAGTCTGGCATGACTTGTTTCTCTTGAACCCATATCGACTTTTTGTGATTATGGCATTGCCTTCAAAATGTTCACAGACTCTCTGTTTAATGATCTGCTCTAGAATCTTCCCTGGTATTGATATCAGACTAACTGGATGATAATTGTTGGGATTGCCTTTCTTTCCCTTTTTGAAGATGGGGACAACGTTTGCCCTCCTCCAGTCTGCTGGGACTTCTCCTGTTCTCCAGGAGTTCTCAAAGATTATTGCCAATGGCTGTGAGATTACATTTGCCAGCTCTTTTAATACTCTTGGATGTAGTTCTTCTGGTCCTAGAGATTTAAATTCATTTAGATTAAGACGGTATTCCTGTACTACCTCTTTGCTTATTCTGTGCTTGTGCTCTCTGTTCCATTATCCTCAGGTGGGTCACCCTTTTCCTTTTCTGAAAACACTGAGGCAAAGAAGGTGTTGAGTAATTCTGCCTTTTCTCTGTCCACTGTTTGCATTTTGCCATCTTCTCTGCGTAGTGGCCCTACCATTTCCTTCTTCCTCCTTTTGCTTTGGACATACCCCAAAAAACCTTTTTTATTGTTACCTCTCTAGCAAGCTTGAGCTCATTCTGCACTTTAGCTTTGCTGACTTTACTCCTACACGTGTTCACTATCTGTTTGAATTCTTCTTTGGTGATTTCCCCCTTTTTTGATTTCCTATACATGTTCCATTTAAAACTTAGCTCCGTTGAAAGTTCTTTAATCATCCATCCTGGTTTCTTGAGACACCTCCCATTTTTCTTCCTCAATGGTACTGTTTGAAATTGTGCCTTCAGTATCTCCCTTTTGAGAAAGTTCCATCTGTCTTGGGGTCTCTTCTCTTTTAGTATTCCTGACCATGGGATCACCCCCAGTATTTCCATGAGTTTATTGAATCAGCTCTCCTAAAGTCAAGAATGTGTGCCTGACTATGCCTGGCTTCTCCTTTCCATTGTATAACAAACTCCAGGAGAACATGATCATTCTCACCTAAGGATCCCACCACTTGCACCCCATTAACCAGGTCATCCCTGTTGGTTAGGATCAGATCTAAAATAGCTGACCCCCTTGTTGCCTCTTCCACTTTTTGGACAATGAAATTGTCTTCCAGGAAAGTAAGGAATTTGCTAGACCTTGAAGTTTTGGTTGAGTTAGATTGCCAGCAAATATCAGGATAGCTGAAGTCACCCATCTACTACATCTCTTCTTTCTGCATGTGTGATCTAGAACGGTGTCATCCAATTCCTCCCGTCTGACTTGGGGGTCTGTAGTAGAGTCCCACAATAACATCCCTCTTGTTTCCCTCCCCTTTAATTTTTATCCAGATGCTCTCCACCTGGCTTCCAGTATTGATGTCATAGATCTCTTCACTGGTATAAATATTCCTGACATATAATGCTATTCCTCCTCCTTTCTTGTTTGGTCTGTTTCTCTTATAAAGGTTATACCCCTCTATTTCTACAGAGATTTTTTAGCTCCCACTGTTGGGTCCTTGCACTGTTTGCCTTGTTCCCTCTATGACAATTTAACTATTTTCTCCAGCCCTTTT
Source organism: Gambelia wislizenii (assembly GCA_030847615.1). NCBI lineage: Eukaryota > Metazoa > Chordata > Lepidosauria > Squamata > Crotaphytidae > Gambelia > Gambelia wislizenii. Next base: position 13,619,893 of record JAUMIR010000013.1, read on the forward strand.
GCCTTCCAGAATACTATTTTCCTCCCCCATATGACTCAGTTTAAAGCCCTCCTGATCAAATTCTTGAGACTGTTGGCAAAAATGTTTCTGCCAACTTTCGTGAGATGCACCCCATTTCTTGCCAGAAGTCCCCCCTCATGGAAGCACAGCCCATGGTCCAAGAATCCAAATTGTTCTTGGCAACACCATCTATGGAGCCAGTTGTTTTCATCAGCTATTTTCCTCTCCCTTCCTGGACCATGCCCTTCAACTGGCAGAATTGACGAGATGACAACCTGTGCATCCATTTCTTTCAGCTTCCTCCCCAGAGCCTCATAATCTCTTCTGATCTTTGGAAAGCTATGCTTTGCAGTATCATTGGTTCCCACATGGACCAAAAGGAAGGGGTAATGATCCGTAGGCTTGATTTCCTGATATGATTTTTAAATTCCACATTAATTTTAATCTTCCCATACCACAAATATCTGTGCCAGCCCATTCTTACTTCATGTCCTTCCAAATCTAAATTTCTTTTGTTTTCTAATTGTATTCATTGTTTCAGCCATGTTAAACACTCAGCTTCATAATGTATTTTTAAATCGGTCAAGCCTAGTCCACCTCTTTCTGTTATATCAGTTAATAATTTCCATTTAATCCTTGGTTTTTCCCCCCATTCCAGGTAAATTTAGATATATTTTTTCCATACAGCAAATGTTTCATTTGACATGGTGATTGGCATTGTTTGAAATAAATATAATAATCTCAGTAATACATTCATTTTAATAACTGATATTTCCCCATTAATGACAAGCTAATATTTTTCCATCCGATTAGGTCCCTATTAATTTCTTTCCATAACTTCTTGTAGTTATTCTTAAATAGTTCTTGGTTTTTTTCCCATTATATTTACTCCTAAATATTTAACTACCTTTACCATTTCTAATCCTGATTTTTTTTCTGTAATTCTTCTTTCTCTACTTTTTGCAAGTTTTTTGTCAAAATTTTTGTTTTATCTCGGTTTATTTTAAAACCTGCATATTTTCCAAATTCCTCAATTTAAACTGGGGGAACAACTCAACTTTGATTCAACGCCAGTATTAATATTTCATGATTTGTGCCCTAAAATACTGGAATGGTGGGAAAGCATTAGACCAATCACAGTTGTCTTAAGAAAAAACAACATTACTTACAATTGGGGGTTCCCAGTATTTCTGAAATTTAAATATGCTGGTAAATACTACAAAATAAAAATGCTGGAAGAAGGATTGCAACTGCTGACAATGCTGAACATAGTTTGGAGAAATAATAAGATAAGGGACAGAAAAAATAGTCTGACAGAGATAGGGACAGTGGGTGACATAGGAAATGGGTGACACCTCCTCCCCCCTCGAGGCTTCATAAGCCATGGCAGGGATAGCAAATCCTGGGATCAAGGGGGGTTTACAAAGATGTATATGTGGGGAGGGAAGGGTGGGGGGAAGATGGATGAGAGGTGGAGGGGAATTAAAGTGATGTGTTATTGCATTTTTCTTTATTGTTGATGTTATAATTCACTTAAGGGGACCAGTAGAATTATATTATATTATCCATGGATAGCAAAATAAGAATATTAACTCTAAATGTTAAGGGCCTAAGGACTACTATTAAGCATAAATGAGGAGTCTTTCTTAAATAAATCTAAAGTAGGTATAATATTTCTTCAAGAAACCCACCAATCTAAAGATGGATCGAACGAACTTAGGTTGAAGCGGGCAACTATGTATGAAAAAGCTTTGGTGTATCAAAATCAAGAGGAGTTGCAACCATTTTGTCTAAAGGGTGTGGTTTTAATGTTAAGAAAGTTTTAAAGATATAAAGGGAAGATATATAATATTACAAGGAACAATGGGTAAAGAGAAATACACATTGGTCAATCTTTATGATCCAAATGGGGGTCAGATAGAATTTTATGAGGAGCTTTTTAAAGTAACAAACCAAATAAGTGTGGGTTATGTAGTTTTGGTGGGAGATTTTAATATGGTGATGAACAAATAAAAATATAAGTCTAACCCTACCAATGAAAGGGGGAAATTATGTAACAGGTTTAAGTAAAATTATAATAGGAATGGGCTTCAAGATGTGTGGTGAGGATGGAAAGGCGAAGAGAAGAAGTATACTTACTACTCACCTAACACAAAACTTATTCAAGAATAGATTATATTTTTATATAAAAAATCTGGACCCACAAATAATAAGTACAGAAATAGGAATTATAAAAGTTATTGATTGTGCTATAGTTACTGTGGATATCAGAACTATACAAGATTATAAGCAAGTAAAGAGATGGAGATTAGATACCAAAAATATTTAATTATAAAAACATTGTTGAAAAATTGGAAGTGGAATTAAAGGAAATATGGGAAATAAACAGAGTGGAACGAAGCACTCTAGCTATACTATGGTATTCAATGAAAGCTGTGTAAAGGGTTTTTTTTTATTAGGGAGGCGCATACGTTGAGGAAACAACAAAGGAAAATTAGAAGAGGAAATTAAATATTTTGAAAGAGAATATCTTAAAAATAGAGATAAACAACTCCACACACAACTCCACACACAACTAGAGGAGGGCGACCAAAATGGTTAAAGTCTAGAAGCCATGCCCTATGAGGAACAGCTTAGGGAAGTGGATCTGTTTAGCCTGGAGAAGAGAAGGTTCAGAGGTGATATGATGGCCATGTCTAAATTTTTGAAAGGTAGTCATACAGAGGATGGAGCAAGCTTGCTTTCTGCTGCTCCAGAGATTAGGATATGGTGCAATGGACTCAAACTACAGGAAAAGAGATTCCACCAAAACGTTAGGAAGAACTTTCTCATGGTAAGAGCAGTGGAATAAGCTGCCTGGGAGGGCAGTGGAGTCTCCTTCTTTGGAGGTTTTTAAACAGAGGCTAGATGGCCATCTGTCGGGGGTGCTTTGAATGTGTGTTCCTGCATGGCATGGGGTTGGACTAGATAGCCCTTGTGTTCTATTCCAACTCTATGATTGTATGACTTGAGACTTGAGGGTAGAGACTTGAGACTTGACGTGAAACTTGGAGTAAAGGACTTAAATTAATCACTGGAATAGTGACTATACATGTTGCCTAATAACTTTGAACCTAATAAAGGCTAGAGACTTTATAAAAAGCAAGCAGGCAGGCAGGCAATTTAGCTAGGTAGCTTGAAATCTGGTCCAAATGCTCAGAATCCAGGTAAAATCTAGCCAAGCAGGTAGTATGGTAACCCCAGCCCTAAGGACCATTCCCATCTCTCTTGTATTTCAGGGAGGTTAAATTCCAAGCACAGATTGCAAAGAAGGTATTGCCACTAGTTGTTACTGAGACATGGACACCAGTGGATGACCTTGGGTTGTTTATTGCACTAGAGACACAAAGTAATGGATTCAAATTCTATACTGTAAGAAAAGTTTGACTGTGGCATAGAGTACTTTAGAAGGCAGTGGATTCTCCTTCTTTGGAAGTCTTTAAACAGTGTTTGGGCAAGCATTTTTCAGGAGAGCTTTAGTTGTGTATTCCTGCATGGCAAGGGTTAGAGTAGATGGCCCTTGATGCTCCTTTTAACTCTTAAGGGGCTTACCACACTCCAAAGAGAAGCAGCAAGGCAACAGGAACTTTCTGTCTTTCCTGCTTACCACATGGTGTCATCATTTTTCATTCCATTCCCATGGGGGACCAAGGTAAAACGGTGTCGTTTTGCTAACCAGAAAAAACTGTTAGCAAAAAGATGCGGTTTTAGCTTGGTTCCCCATGGGATCAGAATGAAAGAATGCTGAAGAATGACATCATTTAATAGTGATTTAATAGATCATTTTAAGTGTGGTCATTGTTCCTTTTGAGCTTAGTCATATAACACCAAGGAATTCACACACCCATATACTTTCTCCAACTGTGCTACTAAAAATGTCATTTATGTAATCACTTGTCCATGTGGTCTTGGGTATGTGGGACAAACAAGCAGATCTTTGAGGACTCATCTGGCTAAACGTAGGAGCAGAATTTTACACAAACGGAAAATCCCTTGGTAGAGCACTTCATGTCTAAAAATCATTCTCCTGTCTCCTTTAAATTTTCTGTTCTTGAAGTTATCTCCAGTAAACATTTTGATAAATGTGACCTACATAATAAATTATTAAGGAGAGAAGCACTGTGGATCTTCAGACTACAATCATTTTTTCCACATGGTTTAAATGATAGAATTGAATGGTCAGCCTTTCTGTAAGTATTTTCTCAGCCTGTACTAGGTCTGTCACAAGGGAAAGTATCAGATCAATTAGCTCTTTGACTTATTGCACTTGATTCCCATTAACTTGAAAAGTATATTAAGGCTTCTCAGAACACTAAGAATCACCCATGGACACAACACTTTGGGTCATTCTATGCATGATACTCATGAAAGGTAAATATTAATTTATCATATTAACTCATTACACTGTTGATCATATTGCCTGTTTATTAATTTAATGTTCTTAAAATAATTATGCTTATAGCTCATCTATGAATAATTGAGATTAGAAGAAGAATCTTTATTACGGTCATAGACCAGCACAGGTACAAAAGGGGATACAGAATAAGGGTAAAAACACAGGATAAAAACAGGCTAAAAGCAGTATTTAAAATGTTGGCTCCAGTATAACAAGACTAGGTTGACATTATTCTACTGCTGATGACATTGTCTGTTGAATTTTAACTGCAGCTGCGCAGAATCTGGCAACATTATAAGTTGTTCCTGGGTTGATGTCTGAAAGCAACAAGTTTATGTAGAATTGTCCAGTGTGCCCTTGATATTTATGCAACATGGGTGAAATAAGTCTGAGACGTATGTCCCTGTAGTATGAGCACTGGAGTAATACATGCTCTGTTGTTTCTATTTGGCCTGAGTTGCAGGGGCACAGTCTGTCTGAGAAGGGGATCTTCTTGTATCGGCCTTCAAGGACAGCTGAAGGGAGGGCACGACACCGTGCAAGAGTAAAGGCCCTTCGATGTTTAGGTATTTCAAGTGTTGCTAAGTATGCCAAAGGAGAGGCCAGATATCTATTGGAGTCACTAGCAATGAAGGTTGGAGTAATGGCTAGATCCAGTTGTCGCTCTATATCTGCTACCCGTTGTTTGATAGTAGCTTTCGCCCTATCATATCCCAGGCTTAGCAGAAGATCTGGACAAAGGCCCAGCATTGAAATTTTAGTCATCACTGTCTGTTTCCAGCTGGATTGGAAATCATCACTTAAGGTTAGTGGAGCAAGGCCAGTGGGAAGGAGGGATAGTCTGAGCCAGTAGTTGAGTCTGGTCACCCACACTCTGGCCTCCACTTTCATAAATCCTGACTCCAGTCTCAGAGCTGCGTTAGAGACACATTTTGGAGTTTGGAAAGCTGATCTTAAAAATTTGGATTGGACAAGTTCTAATGGAGCAGGGTTGGGGAAGGATCCCAATTGGGATCCATAAAGCAGTTGTGCTACTGGTTTAGCTTCAAAGAGTTTGAGCGCTGCAGGTAAATAGTGGCCTCCTCTTGTCTTAAGAAATTTGAGAATGGCTGTTGTACTCCTCTGTGCATTGCAAGCAGCATACTCCCCATGCACTTTCCTACTACCAGTGGCTTGAAAAATTACCCCCAGGTATTTGAAGCAAGAGACCTGCTCAATCTTGTGGCCATCTATATTCCAGTTGTAGTTCTTAGGCCTTTTAGCGAATGCCATGATTTTAGTTTTTTGATAGTTGAGTTCTAGCTGTTCCACTCTGCAATATTGTGTTAGTGCTCTTAGGGCTCTTTTTTAGTCCAATGGGAGTTCTTGAAAGTACTGCTGCATCATCCGCATAAAGCAGCGTTGAAATATGCCTTCCCTTTAATTTTGGGGGGTGGAAGTTAGTGTTGTTGAGGTGATCCACCAAATCATTGATGTAGAAGTTAAACAGGAGTGGAGCTAGAATGCAACCTTGCTTGACACCCTTCTCAGTGACAATGTCATTGGTGAGATGTCCCTGGGGGTTACATCTTACTTTTAATGAGGTCCCTTCATGCAGCATACGTATTAGATGGAGTAAACGTCGGTCGATCGAAGAAGCCTCCAGTTTTTTCCACAGTTTGGTTCGGGATATAGAGTCAAAAGCTGCTTTAAAGTCTATGAAGGCAGCATAGAGAGAAACTGTGCTGCAGGTGGAGTCTTTTTCAATAAGGTGGTGGAGTACAAGGCACTGATCTATGGTGGAGTGACCTTCCCTAAAGCCAGCTTGTTCTTCTGCAAGTATGTTTTCTTGTTCCAACCAGGTCTGAAATTTCCACTGTAAGTGTCTTGCATAGAGTTTGCTGATTGTACTGAGGAGACTAATTGGTCTGTAGTTGACAGGATCATCCTTGCTTCCTTTTTTATATATGGGGACGACGATTGCAAGACCCCAATCCTTGGGTGCTCGACCATATTTGTCAATACAGGTGAAAAGTGAGGTCAGGATAGGGGCCCAAAATTCAAGGTTGTTTTTAATGGCTTCTGCAGGTATTAAGTCTTCTCCTGGAGCCATCCCCATTCTCAGCTGGGCTACAAGGTTCTTGATCTCTGTCGCTGTCACTGGTGGCCACCCTTGGATATTTTCTATATTTTGGCTAGTGCATCCCCTTTCAATGTAGTTGTCCTTATAAAGTGCTTGAAAGTGATCCTCCCATATCCCTGGAGGGATGTGACAATCCACTGTAGCTGGCCCATTTCTCTGGGAACTTGATGTAATATGCCAGAATAGAGCTGTGTTGTTGGATCTGACCGCCTGGATAAGTTGTGTCCAGTCATTCTTCATGGCTTCTTTTCTCTTGTTCATCAGCAGCCTTTTGTAGTCTCTTTTCTTCTGAAGCAGCATTGGTGCAGCATCTGGGATGTTATTAGATAGGTAACCCTGATAAATATAAATGACGGCTTTTATAGCATTAACACATTCCTTGTCAAACCATGGTTTGGAGTGGTGCTGTTGTTGTTTCCACTGATGTGCACTATTTTGACAGATTAGATATTGGAGTAGAGCTTGGGTAAGTGTATTGTCATTGTCCAATATTTCATCAGGGGACTCAGCTGATATCAGGGCAGTCCTAAGATGCTGAAGTTGGTCTGAAGCCAATACCTCACTTATTGTTTGGTTTAGTTGGGGGGTCCATTTAGCTCAGCGATAAATCCTTCCTGATGGTGTCACAGAGAGATGATAGCGCTCCCTGGTGTGTGTCTCCTGAGTGAAGTTGCTAATATGTAACCGAATTGGTAAATGATCACTTTCAAATCTGGGCATAACTTCTAATTCCTTGGCATAGGGAAGAAGGTCCCTAGAAATGATTATGTAATCAATGGCACTCATTCTGGATCCAGAGAGATAAGTGAATTCAGCTGGGCAGTCATTTTTCAGGGCACCATTTAGGATTTGAAGGTTCAGCCTGAATGCTGTCTGATCCAGACAAAGTCCTGCAAAATTTAATTTCTTGTCCTTTGAGCATCGGATGAGGTGGTTTCCATCCTCTTCAAAATCAGGAGGAGGGCATTTGTGATGGGCATATAGGGTATGATTGTTGGGGCCCAGTCTGGCATTCAAATCACCCCCCAAAATTACAAATGCATTTGGGTTCTGCAACATGAGATTAGCAGTATATGATTCCAATTCAGCCCACAGGCCTCTGATTTGGGATTTCTTCTTCATTGGAGGCATGTAAGCATTTATTATCAGCAAAGTACAATGGTTAAATTGAATCAGCACTGCCATGGCATGTGTTTTAAAAGTGGAAAGAGGCCTTGTTATGGCACGTAGGGTGGTGGAGACCAGGACGCCCAAGCCGCCTCTAGGTCTTCCATGCTTTTTCCCTGGCTCTGCCGGAATTGAGAATGAGTGAAAGCCATTTAATAACAGATCCTTATTAGTCCATGTTTCCTGGATCAGTATAATGTCATATTGGGTGAGGAAGTCATTAGGACAGGGATCTCTGTGGGCCGTCTGCCACCCAGCGATGTTCCAGGTCATAAGGGTCACCTTGTGCTGGTCTGTTGGAAGTCAGGCAGTCGCATTGCAGGCCACAGGCTGAATGGGTAATTTATCTGATAGCAGTTGGTTAAATGACTGGGTTGACTGTGGCTGTGTCATCCTCTGTGGATGGAGGGGTAGTGAATCATATTCCTGTTCTTCTTGCCCTGCCTGTTCTGGAAGGGAGATTGGAAGAACCAATGCAGCATGGGAAGTGAAATGAGGATCACAAGCAAGCAAGGATCCCATCTCTTTAGTGAGGGGGGCATTCTTTGGCTTAGGAGATGAGGTAGGTGGCAGTGAAGACTGTTTTTCCCTTGAGCTAGGTTTGCATAGGGATGTTTGAATCCCCTGGAGTTTAACTGTAGATGGGGGTGCATCTGCAGTATATTGCATTTGTGAAGTTGTGTTGGCTACAACTCGGGATTTCAAGGCTTCCATGATTGTAGATAGAGAGTCATCACTTTCACTTTCACTGTCATAAATATCAGAAAAATGCACTGACAGTTTTCTGCGAGGGGGGGCTGATTTCAATGGGGCTGGATTGCTGTTTGATTGACTCAGGTATCTCTCATCAGCTGTATTGTGGGAGTGTGTTCCCAAATTTCTGTGAGTTTTTCTCTCAGTTTAATTACTTCTTGATTTATAGCCTGAGCTTCTTCCTTCAAGGTGTGTTTAGGTTCTCCCTCCTGGTGTGCAGAATTATTGCTTCTTTGTGTTATTGTTGCTGTTTTCCCTGTGATGCGGTCACGGACTATCTCATTCTTGAAAACTCTGTTAATTTCTATATAATGTGCATTCCAGAGGAAATTTCTTTTCCGTAACAGCCTGTTAGGAATATTTGCCTGGCTAAAGGTCAGAAAAATTCGCTTAGTAGCTCTTGAGCTGGGTAAAAAGTGGCAGTCTATTAAATCAATTGTTCTCCTGTGCATGTTTAAAGGTTGGGAAAGATATCTCACAATTGACTTCTGGCTGTTCCACACTTGCCTGTTGTGATGTATTTGCAGCAGGAGCTGATTTTTCTGTAACACTCGGCTGTGATTAACTGCATCCTGTGTCGTGGCAGGGCACATTTCCTCCAAATCTGCTACATTTTTAACCCCCTTTGTACCATATGGGTTTTGCCTTTGAAAATCTTGTTGGGAAAGCTTATTTGTAATGTCATTTAATCTTTGCAAAATAAGGATCAATGTCTCTATGGACAGTTTGCAGAAATCATAAAAGAGCTGAGTGCTGTTATTGTAGGGAATGCTGCCACGCTCCGGGAGTCTGACTTTGTTATCAACTTTGTTATCATCTTGCTCTGTCCCATAATTTATATTTACACTTTGAGGAACTGAGGAGGCTGTTTTGTTTAGGTCAGGTGTCTGTGATGGCTTAAGGAGTAAAGAAGGAGCTGTTGTTACAGATCTGTTACTCACGGGCTGTGTTGTCTCTGCCGCTGGGAAGAGTGAGTCAATTCTCATCTGTTTTCCTGCTTTGGAGGGTTCCTGATTGTCATTATTATTACAGGGGCTCGTCCGATTTCTTTTCTTGCCTTTGGTTGGCATTTTGGAGGTATATATAGGTGGTAATGCCAGATGTTAGTGGGAGGACAATTCAGAAGTTGTTAGTCCGTCGCCATCTTGCCCCTCCTCCAAATAATTGAGATTATTTTCACTGAAGAAGGCCGATCTTTAAAGGTTGAAAAGGGGAAGGTATTAAAACAGCTATTTTCCCGGGACTCTCTGTTTGAGCTAGCTATCCGGTCTGCAGTTTATGTTATACTGTAACCTGGAGCAAAGAAAAACATTGCATGGTCTTCAGATACACTACATAGTGTCTTATGTATATTACCATCTATATTTCAGACTATCCATTCTTGCCTAGTTGCATAATGCTCCTGCCTTTAGCATAATAACAAATATACATTTACTTTTTATTATATTTTTTATTATACAACTCAAACGTTCATCATCCTTTACAGTTCTTTTGTCCTCCACACACATTCCTATTCCACTAACTTCATTTCATATCATATATCATTATTACATACATACCTACAATCTCAATCATAACCTTTAACATTCTTTAACTAAAACCATTCCCATTCATTTTCTTCTTATCTTTGTACTTTTCATCCCCTTCATTCCTTCATTCTTCCATACATCTTGCATTTGTTCCCATTAAATTTCATCATTTATTTTTCTAGTTTCTAGCTTATTTGCCTTTCAATTATATTTTATCACTGCTTACAACAAATTTATATACAATTTACTTGTATATACGTCTTGGAAAGATGTGACCAGTGGGGTGCCACAGGGTTCTGTCCTGGGCCCAGTGCTATTCAACATCTTTATCAATGACTTAGATGAGGGAATTAGGGGCATACTTATCAAATTTGCAGATGACACCAAATTGGGAGGAGTAGCTAATACCCTAGAGGACAGGATCAAAATTCAGAATGACCTGGATAGACTGGAGAGCTGGGCCAAAGCTAACAAAATGAAATTCAATACGGAGAAATGTAAAGTACTGCATTTAGGGCGGAAAAATGAAATGCATAAATATAGGATGGGAGAGACCTGGCTGAATGAGACTATGTGCGAAAGGGATCTAGGAGTCCTAGTAGACCACAAGTTGAACATGAGTCAACAGTGTGATGCGGCAGCTAAAAAGGCCAATGCAATTTTGGGCTGTATCAATAGAAGTATAGTGTCTAGATCAAGGGAAGTAATAGTGCCACTCTATTCTGCCTTGGTCAGACCTCACTTAGAATACTGTGTCCAGTTCTGGGCACCACAATTCAGAAAGGATATTGACAAATTGGAGCGTGTCCAGAGAAGGGCAACTAAAATGGTGAAAGGTCTGGAAACAATGCCTTATGAGGAGAGACTTAGGGAGCTGGGTATGTTTAGCCTGGAAAAAAGACGGTTTAGAGGCGATATGATAGCCCTGTTTAAGTATTTGAAGGGATGTCACGCTGAGGATGGAGCAGGCTTGTTTTCTGCTGCTCCAGAGACTGGAACACGGAGCAATGGGTGCAAGCTCCAGGAACAGAGATTCCACCTCAACATGAGGAGGAACTTTTTGACAGTAAGAGCTGTTCGGCAGTGGAACACACTCCCTCGGAGCGTGGTGGGGTCTCCTTCCTTGGAGGTCTTTAAACAGAGGCTGGATGGCCATCTGTCGGGGATGCTTTGATTGTGATTTCCTGCGTGGCAGGGGGGTTGGACTGGATGGCCCTCGTGATCTCTTCCAACTCTGCAATTCTATGATTCTATGATTCTACTTGACATGTGTACATTTATCCTATCTTTTCCTTTCTTTCCACTCTAAGCAAGAAACCCTGTGTCAAGCCAACTCTCCCATACTTCAGTAAGATATTCTTTCCAGTCTTTTTCAAATAATTCCATATCCTTGTTTCTCATTACCATTGTTAATTATCAAGGTAAATAAGTTCTACCACTTTAGTCAACCATTCCTCTCTGGAAGGAGTAATCTCCAGTTTCCAATGCTGAGTGTAGACAATTCTTGCATCTAATATTAAATTAAAGATTTTTTTTTGTTTTCTTTATCCATCTTCTCATTAAAAATATATAATAGATACATTTCTGGGTGCATCTGATATTGTACTTTAATTATTTGCTCTATTTCAAAATGGATCATTGTCCAGAATTTATATGCCTGTTTACATGACCACCAACAATGAAAAAATGTTCCCACTCCTTCCTTGCATTTCCAACATTGATTGCTTATTTTCTTGTAAATTTGGGATAATTTATCAGGTGTCATATACCACCTGTGGAACATTTTCCAACAGTTTTCCTTCACGTCTTGGCATACTGTCAACCTCATAGTATTGTTCCGTAATTTCCCCCATTGTTTATACATTATTGGTGTATTGATATTCTGTGCCCATTTAATCATGGGATCTTTTACCACTTCATCCTCACATTCCCATTTTAACAATACCTTATATATTCTAGACATGATTTTAGTATCATCTGAAGTCATAATTTCTTCTAATTCTGATTTATTTTGTTTAATGCCATACATCTTTATATCTTGTTTTAATTTTCCCCATAATTGTCTAAATAGCCACCAATGATAGACAATACCCTCAGCTTTTAATTCCTTCTGTGTTTTTATCTCAGGTTGGGTCTTATTCCATTTTATTAAATGTTCATATTTTAACCAATTTCTCCCACCTATAAAAGTTTCATGAGGGGATATCCCTACAGGTGTTTTTTTGGGATACATCTATTTTTGTATTTTTCCCGTACTCTAAGAAGAGGTTTTCAAACATAATGATAATTAAAATCTTTATTCACCATCTCCTTATTATACCATACATACGCATGCCAGCTGAATCTTAAGCCTTCACCTTCTGCTGCCAATAAAGACTCATCTTCTAGTTCTAACCATTTCTTAAGACAACTTAAACAACTGCCGTGCAGGTATAACTTCAGATTTGGCAGTCCCATACCTCCCCTTTCCTTCAGATCCTGTAAATATTTTAACTTTATTCTAGGCTTACGACCTGCCAAATAAACATGCTTAGTTCTTTTTGCCAGTCATAAATAATTCCATCATTAGATATCACTGGTATCGTTTGAAATAGATATATACATTTCGGGAGAGAATATTCATTTTTACAATAGCAATTCATCCCAAAAGTGAAAATCTCATTTTTGTCCATTTTCCCAATAATCATTTCATTTCTTTCCACATTTTGTCATAATTGTTTTTTATTAAATTGCTGGTTTTTGTTGTTACTATTCCCAAATATTTTAACTTCTTCTCCCAGCTGAACTCGGTCTTTTTAAATATTTCTTCTTTTTCCTGTTTATTCAAAATAAATGATATCATTGATGTTTTAGTCTTATTTATTTTTAATCCTAATATTTCCTCAAAATCTTTCAATGTGTTAATTACTTCTTTGTTTTCTTGTGGGTTTTCTACTATTAGCACAAATTGTCCGTGTATGCTCTTATTTTAATTTCATAATTTTTAATTTTTAAGCCTTTTATCCTTACATAATTCTTAATACTATTTATTAACAATTCCTTTATGACTAAGAAGAGCAATGGTGAAATTGGACAACCTTGCCTTGCTCCTCAAAAAAAATTATATATTCTGTTTGTTCACCATTTACATTTATAGTAGCTTTTTGTTCTGTATATATCACCCTAATCTATTTTAGAAAATTTTCTCTGCAATTTATCCTTTCTAATGTTTTAAGTATTTAATCCCAACTTATGCTATCAAATGTTTTTTTCCTATATTGAGAAAAATTAATGCAGCTTTCTTTTCCGGTTGTTTCCTGTATTATTCGATAGCATTTAACACTACTCTCATATTTTCTTTAATCTGCCTTTTTGGAAGGAACCCATTCTGTTCCTTTCCAATCACCTGTACTAAGTTCTTTCATAACCTTCTTGCCATAATATCCATACAAATTTTATAGTCTTGATTTAACAATAATATTGGTCTATAATTTGTCACATCCATAGGATCTTTTCCTTCTTTATGTATTAAGATGATTTGAGCCTGTTTCCATGTTTCCAGCATTTCTCTTTCTTTGATCAGATTTAAGACTTCTTGCATAGGTAATAAAATTGGCTCTGCTAGAGCTTTATAATACTTCATTGACAAACCATCAGGACCAGGAGATTTACCTGCTTTTCCACCTTTTATGACTGCTAATATTTCCTTTAACATTATTGGTTTGTCCAATTCTGATTTTTGTGCTTCTGTCAAACTTGTTTGTTTTTCTTTAAAATATAATTCCAATGTCTCTTTTGCCTTTTTTAATATTTCATTATCATCTGATAAAGTCTCATATAATCTCCAATATGTGTTTCTTTTCTTCCCAACTATTATTAAAGAGATTGTGTTATGATCAGATAAATTCCTGGGAATATTTACACTTTTTACCATTGGGGCCCAACCTTTTGATATTAAAAACATATCTAATCTGGCCAGAGATCTATGACAGTTAAAGTAAAAGGTAAAGTCTTTCATTCCTTTATTTTTAACTCTCCAGATATCCATTAAGGCTAAAACTGCCATCATTTGGAAAAATGATTTTGGGAGTTTGCCGTGATCTTTCCTAACTTTTGTATATGATTGTCTCTCCATCACTGGATTCACCACTCTGTTGAAGTCTCCCATCATTAGAGCAAATATACATCTACAGGTTTGAAGTTTAATTCCATCATACAGCAGCTTATGTGAGCTACTGGGTCCTTCATAGGATCTAGTCTCACACATAGTCACTAGGAGAGTAGTGAGATAAGTTACAACATCACACCATAATTCTTCACTTTTGTTTGCCAGTTGTGTCTCTGTAAAAATGCTCAGTTAATTAGTGGAATCCCTTGGGTGACCCATGTTGTTATGCATTCTTAAATATTGATCTAAGTTTAAGGGTGGTGGAATATATAACTGCTTATCTATTGTGAGTTGCCATGCACATATAACAGTCAGGGGGTGAGTGTTTTTTAAAAAAACATCTTGTGAGTTGCTGTTATTAAGAAGTAGATTGCCAGTTACCATTATAAATTGAGTTACTAATGTTTTATTGTAAGCTTCTACAAGAAATATATATTGTGAATTGCTGATATATAACTGAGAGTTGCTATAAACACATGAGTTGTGATTTATATCACTTTGTAGAATTTCTTAAACAATACATAATACATACAGTTCCCAGTTATCAACACTGTTAAGTGAGGACCTAACCTTGTTAGTTGTCATGCGGTAAGGCAGCAGGGAAGAATGCAGTAAGCCCTAAGATTCTATGAATTTCTCTCAACTTAATCTGCTTCCCTGACTTGTGAGAATAAAATGGCAAGGAGTAGTGTCATGTATACCACCTTAATCTCATTGGAGGAGAGCTAGGCTCCAAATGCAACTAACAATAACAACAAACTGTGGAAGAGGAGGACTTAACAGTAGCACTGCTTTGGCAGTTCCCAGATTCCTGGCCTCAGGAGGAAAGGAGAACTAGCTGCTGACATCAATTAATGCCTCTACAGGGTGTGTGATGAAGAAGAAGCTAATAAAAGAACACTAGCAAATGCTGGAAGTGGGGAGGAAGGCAGAAGCTACACAACAGGAAAGGGCCTGCAAGAGGCTCCTTTAGACCTGAGCACTGGGGTGTGAAGAGCCTCAAGGAAAGCAATTTCCATTAAGCCTTTTCTATTCTGCCACTCTGTTCTGCCTTGGTCAGGCCTCACCTAGAATACTGTGTCCAGTTCTGGGCACCACAATTCAAAAAGGATGTTGACGAATTGGAGCGTGTCCAGAGGAGGGTGACTAAAATGCCTTATGAGGAGGCATAAAACCATGCCTTATGAGGAGAGACTTAGGGAGCTGGGTATGTTTAGCCTGGAAAAAAGACGCTTAGGGGGAGATATGATAGCCCTGTTTAAGTATTTGAAGGGGTGTCACATTGAGGATGGAGCAAGCTTGTTTTCTGCTGCTCCAGAGACTAGAACAGAGCAATGGATGCAAGCTCTGGGAACAGAGATTCCATCTCAACATTAGGAGGAACTTTTTGACGGTAAGAGCTGTTTGGCAGTGAAACACACTCCCTCGGAGCATAGTGGGGTCTCCTTCCTTGGAGGTCTTTAAACAGAGGCTGAATGGCCTTCTCTCGGGAATGCTTTGATCATGATTCCTGCATGGCAGGGGGTTGGACTGGATGGCCCTTGTGGTCTCTTCCAACTCTACAATTCTATGATTCTATGATCCCGCCTTCTTGGGCTGATTTCCCTCCTGGGCCTCCCCCTCCAGGAATTCAACCTGAGAATGTTTAGATGTTTTCTCTTTCCTGTTTTCTCTCCCATATAACTTTATGGCTGGGGCCATCTAGTCCCCAATCTCACTCCCTCTCACCCCTCCATTCTATTCTGCCCCCTCGCACAGCCCAAGGGTTATCTGTTGTGTATTCTGAGTGTTTGCCTAAGAACTAGCTTTGCTATGTTACTAGAACTACACTGCCTTGCTGAATAAATATTTTCTTATTGAGCTAATGTGAGTGGGTTTACTGGTGCATCACAGTAAGCTACTTCTCACAATTTTCCATACAACCTGCCCATGTACCAGAGGTGTGATGTCTGAGGACACGGAGACTGGAACCCAGAAGGAGAAGGAACTGGTCCCGGACGAGGACAAGGGAGCTGGTGCAGATGTCAGCACAGACATAGCAGTGGGAGAGCGAGTACGATGGAGGGCTGGGAGACTGGACCCTCCTTTTGACCTTATGGAATTGGGAGCCAGGTAGGCCCTGGGGATGGGCAGCCTTACCTTCTCTGAGATCCCCTTGCATGGAACGGGGTGGCCATGGGAGCAAGTTGGCTCTGGCCGGATGAGCGAGGACGAGATGAGTGGAGGTCCATGTGGTGGGACAGACCTCTAACTGGCAGTCTCCATGAACCGGAAAGGAGAGGCACCCACCCTGAGTTGGAGAGAGAGGTGAAGCAGCAGATGGAGGTAATGCAGACGAACCTCATGGAAATCATCCAGTGATTACCTCAGCCACCCCAGGTACAGCCGCCCCAGTTGCCAGCACCTCCAGGGGACAGGGTCCCTGGAGGGGAGTCCCAGCTCCTCCGGCAGGTGGCCTGGTCCTGCTGGCTCCCAGCGGTCTAGTACCCCCTGCGGGTGCTGGCCCAGTTGAGACATGGGTGCAGCCACGTGACACCGCAGTACCTGAAGGCCATGTTCGACAGAGACACTGCGAAGCTGCCGTACTTCCTAACCCAGGTGATGGGATTCATGTCTCACTGGGAAAGAGAGTTCCAGACGGAGGCCGAGAAGGTGCAGTATGTCTCCAACCAGCTGGAGGGAGAGGCTGGCCAATGGCTAGTGGGATTCTATGACATGGGAGCTCTGGAGCTAGGAAGTTTCCATAACTTCATGATGGTCCTCCAAGCACGGTTTGAAGACCCACTGAGGGTGAGGCCCACCCATATGGAGCTGCAACGTCTATGCCAGGGCTCGAGAGCAGTAACCAACTATGCCTCTGAATTCTGCCGCCTGGCAAGTCAGATTCCTGACTGGACTGAAGCCACTAAGGTGCAGTACTTCCAAGATGGCCTCAATGCGGACATCCTGGAATGGGCCTTGGTCCAAGGAAATTCCGAAACCCTACTGGGGTGGGTGCAGTTGGCTGGGGAGGTAGAGACCCTGAGGCAGAGCATGAAGTTGGCCAGGTAGCACCAAGGGCTAGAAAACAAGTCTGGTGGAGCCCCGGGGAAGAAGACCAAGACATCCAGCCGGCGGTGCAGCAGAGGAGTCGGAGAGAGATCAATGGCTGCAGAAGGGCTTGTGCCTGCACTGTCGAAAGGGGGACCATCACATCACCTAGTGTCCAGAAAGACAGCCTTGGAGCAACCCGACCAAGGAGGGAGCTAAGAAGGTGGAGGGAAAGGCAATGGCACCCAAGACACTGTTTAGGCCAAAGCCCAAAGCAGCAGCCTGCTCCCTGGTGCCCAGCCACACGGCTGGGGAGTCGTCCGAGGAGACTGAGGACAGCGGGCCCTCATCCGATGTGGAGCCAGCAGGAAATGGATCCAGCCCGCCCTACTAAGCGCCCGAGGACAGGCTAACTCCAAAGGGCATCCAGATGCCGTGGTGAGTGGAGTGAAAGCCACGTTTTACATAAAGGCCAAATTAGGGGTCGTAGGCAAGGGGGTCCCCTGGAAAGTAATGGTGATGGATTGTGGGTGCATGCAGGTGCTAATCCACCCCTCCCTAGTTAGAGAACTCTCTGTCAAGACAATAAAGCTAGATAAGTCAGTGTGGATGTCCCAGATGGACAGAGGGATGATGAAGGGGGCCCCGCAAGACAAATGACTGATGTAGTATAAATGAGGATGGGGAATCATCAAGAAGAACTCCAGTTTGTAATTGCACCAGGCCTAGTGCCTGCTGCAGTGGTCAGCTTGAACTGGTTGAAGATTCATAACCCCACCATAGACTGGATCAAAGAGACTGTGACTTTTGCTGACTCTGTTTGCGTGCCAAATCATGGGGTTTATGAAAGGGGGATACCTCTCTCGAGAGGAGTCCCAATCGGGAGGATGGTCACCAATGTTGTGAGGTGGCTATGGTACAGGGGGAGGTAAGAGATTTGCCGGTTGAATACAAGAAGTGGAGAATAGTGTTTGAGGAAAAAGAGTGTGACATGCTGCCTCCCCACCAACCTTTGGACTGCACTATTGTGTTAATCCCCGGGGCATGGCTTCCAAAATCCAAGTTATATTCAGTGACCCCAACTGAGATGGAAGTCCTGAGGGAGTTCATAGATAAGAACTTGGCCAGGGGGTTCATCAGGCTCACCATGTTGGCCCTAGGGGCCCCCGTGTTGTTCCGGTGCAAAAAAGATGGACCACTAATCTCTGCATAGACTACCGCGGCTTAAACGCGGTGTGTGTCAAATCAGAACCCCCTTCCCCGATGAAGGACATGTTGTCCCATTTGGCCAAGAGGAAGATATTCCCCAAGTTAGACTTGCGGGAGGCATACTACCGAGTCCGGATCAAGAAGGGGGATGAGTGGAAGACTGTGTTTAATTGCCAGCTGGGATCCTTCGAGTTCTTAGTAATGCCATTTGGGTTATCCGGAGCCCCTGGGATTTTCATGAACTTGATCAATGATGTTCTGAGAGAGATTTTGTACAAGGGAGTACTGGTCTGTTTAGACAATGTGCTGATTTACTCAGAGGACTACACATCCCATGTGAAATTGGTCCAGAAAGTACTGAGCAAACTTGCTGAAAACCATTTGTATGCCAAACTGTCAAAATGTGAGTTTCATCAAACCCAGCTAGATTATTTGTGGTATCGCATCTCTAGCAAGGGAGTGGAAATGGACCCTGAGAAGGTTAAGGGAGTTCACACATGGGAGGCTCCCAGAACCAGGAAACAGCTTCAGAGCTTCATGGGGTTTGCTAATTTTTATCGGTCCTTTATCCCAGAATTTTCTGAGGTCACGTTAACTCTCACTGAGCTGCTGAAGACAAAAGGGGTGGGGGAAAAGAAATGATCAGGTAAGGAGAAGGGTGAAAAGCCTCCCCAAATATAGTGTGGACGGATCAGTGCCAACGAGGGTTCGAGAAGTTAAAAACCCTTTTCACCTCTGAACCCATCCTCAATCACCCTGACCCTGAAGAACCTTTTGTAGTTCAGGTAGATGCTTCAGATGTGGCGATGGGGAGTGTTGTTGCAGCGGGATGAGAATCGAGAGCTTAGGCCCTGTGCGTACCTTTCCAAGAAATTCAATGAGACCGAACAAAATTGGTCAGTGTGGGAGAAAGACGTGGGGGCCATCAAAGTAGCATTAGAGATTTGGCACCATCTACTAGAAGGATCTGCCCAATCTTTAGAGGTTTGGACAATTCACAAAAACCTGGAGGCTTTGAAAACCCTGCGCCACTTGAGCCCCAAACAAACTCATGTTGAAGTTGCTCCTGGGTAAAAGTAATTTCCTAGCTGATGCATTGTCCAGGCTATCCCAACATGACAGCAAACGGACGGAGGTGGTGGATACGGTGTTCTCCCCCTCTCACTTGGGCCTTGCAGTTCTCACACACAGCCAGGCCAAGCAGAGAGAAGTGAAGGGGGATCCTGCAGCATCCCCTCTCCCCATGGGGTATCAGACTCCAGAAGAAGTACCCAATTTGCCACCCGAAGCAGACACAGACCCAGGCACAAGTCTGTTCCCAGAGATTCAGGAGCCTCCCCATCAGACGTCAGGGGGTGGTGATGGGAGAAGGTTGGCAGGTTCAGATGGTGGGCACACTATCCCAGGAACCCTGGTTCCTCTCCCACAGAGAGGACTTGGTAGTGAAAGGGGGTTGGCTTGGAAAGGGGAACGAATGTATGTCCTGGAAACCATGAGAGCGACTACACTAAAGCAATGTCATGATGTGAAAAGCGCAGGTCACTTTGGGTATGTAAAAACATTGCATTTGACAAGATGACAATTTTGGTGGCCTAAAATGCGTAAGGAAGTAGAGGATTATGTAAAGGGTTGTCATACGTGTGCTGTTGCAAAAAAAGGGTGGTGGGAAGCCATCCTGTTGCAGCCATTGCCTACCCCCACTAAATCTTGGGAAGTCACTAGCATGGACTTTATTGTTGAGTTGCCAGAGAGTAAGAAAAAGACAGTCATTTGGGTGGTAACAGACTTGTGTTCCAAGCAGGCTCATTTTGTTGCCTGCAAGAAGATCCCAACTGCCCTACAGCTGACTAAGCTGTTTGTCCAGCACATAAACAGACTACACGGGGTCCCCACCAAGATCATCTCGGACAGAGGGGCCCAATTCACTTCCCAACTTTGGAAAGCATTTACGAGACTGTTGGGAATTGAACTAGGGATGAGTAGTTCCCATCATCCACAGACAGACGGACTGACTGAATGCTTGAACCAGGTTTTGGAGCAGTACCTTAGGTGTCATATCAACTTTAGTAATCTGACTGGGTGGATTTGCTACCTTTTGCATAGGTGGCGTAGAAAAATGCTATGCACCAAAGTACTGGCCTATCTCCATTTAAGGCTGTCTTCGGACAGGACTTCCACCCGCTGCCCTTGGGGGAAGGGGATTCCAATGACCCAGTTCCTTTGACTCAGTGGAGTACTCAGATTAGGGAGGCATGGCCAAAAGTGGTGTCAGCCTTGGAGTTTGCAAAGGCTTGCTACAAAGAGCACAAGTGGGACCCCACACCAGATTTTGCTGTGGGAGATCTGGTATATCTCTCCACTAAGTTCCTGAAGACCCCTCACCCTTTGAAGAAGCTGGGCCTAAAATACATTGGCCTTTTCCTATTGCTAGAGTTATCAGTCCTGTAGCTTTTGAACTGACGTTGCCCAAGCTGTACCATAATGTTCATCCTGTCTTCCATTCCAGCTTACTCAAGCCAGCGACCCCTCCAGATCGGTGTCATCCTGCTCCTGAGACCCCTAACCCCATCATGGTGGATGATGGGCAACATTTTGAGATTGCTGAGGTGTTGGACTCTAGGAAGCGTAAGGGGGTGTTTCAGTACTTTGTGAAATGGAAACATCTGCCTATGGGTCACACTAAGTGGGTCGATGCGGAACATGTCAAGGCTCCTTGTTTATTAAGGAAGTTCCATGCACGCTTCCCTGATAAACTAGGCTGAGTTGCCTTTCCATGTCTTTTAGTATATGTTGCTTTGCTTTCTGTCGCTTGCTTTTTGTATATAGTGGTTTGATGGGTTATGGGAGGGGGAAGTTTGTCTTTGGGGGAGGGATGTCATATCCCCCCTGGATTCTGGGAGTTAGAGTTGAATCCAGTGCAGGCCTGACATGAGTTTGGTTCTGGGGCTGGTTTCCCCTCTGGGCCTCTCGCTCCAGGAATGCAGCCTGAGAATGTTTGGATGTTTTCTCTTTGCTGTTTTCTCTCCCATATAACTTTATGGCCGGGGCCATCTGGTCCACAATCTCACTCCTTCTCATCCCTCCCTTCTATTCTCCCCCCTCACACAGCCCAAGGGTTATCTGTTGTGTATTCTGAGTGTTTGCCTCAGAACTAGCTTTGCTATGTTACTAGAACTACACTGCCTTGCTTATTGAGCTAATGTGAGTGGGTTTACTTCTGCATCATACAGGCCATATGAAGTGCTAGTGGATTGCTGTTCCACCAGGTTTGGGCTACATCCTTGCTCCCCTTTACAAAGCACTAAACATTTTGTTATTGCACTAGGTGCCATGTGTTGATCATGAACTCCTTTTGGAGGACTATCTGGTTTGTTATTGCACAAAGTGGCATGCTACTCTGGATCTTTGATCTAAATCCAACTGCTTCTCCCAGAGTAGACCCATTGAATCAATTTCTGAATGGTGTGTCAAGTTACATAAACCTTCTTGATTCAATGAGTCTCTACTAGTTGGGATTATCAGTTAGATTCAGGCTTTTCTTAATCCATACTGTTAGGACTTTATTAGGTGAGGATATAATTGCAGAATTACAGTTTGACAGTACCTCAAATGGGTCCCCATTATCGCATGACATTGTTGTCCTCCCATGGTCAATGTATGTTCCACCTATTAATGGCTCATCACTTTTAATTGACAGGAAAATCCATGAATAGCCATCAATATCACTCTTTTCATGGTATGGACAAGTGTGCAAAATCATGTACCACTGTAAATGAGTGATTACAGCATGATTGGGCAGGCCTTCTCCCACTTTTCCAATGAGGACACAGGACACACAGAATGCTGTTTTAATGTTTTTATCTTTGTTTCAGTGTTTATTTATTAATTTCTTTCATTATTTATGTGTTTCTGGTGTGTTTAAACAAAGTCATGTCTTCTCGCCCATACAAAATCATGAAAGGAAAATTCCATTCTTAAACTTCCAGTTGTGGTCATGTGATGATTCTGTGGCAGTGGTATCATGCGATTACGGCGCAGTATCGTATGATTAAAGCAACATGTGATAATTATTGTAATAATGCCACTATGTTTCTGCTTTCCTCAATTGTGGAACTACAGCAAAACGCTAGTCTGATAAAGTCCTTGTCAACATACATAGACAAAACAAAGAATAATAATGCCTATATAGAACTAGACTAAATACACAGAGCTAACACCATAAATACAACCTAACTAATTACAAAATTACAAACTAACTTTAACTAAAACACAAAAGAACTCTGACCCACCCACCTCTAAAACTGTAATGTAATGTGCAGGGGGGGAACCTATTTCTAAAAGATATATTATTCTTTCCTTCAAGTCATTTCTGACTTATGGCAGCCTTTACTTATTATTTCACAGGGATGAGCTACTCTTAAACTTTGGTCCTATTTCTAATTCTGTCTAGGTTGTTATTGCATCATGCTACTCTAGATTTTTATTCCCCTGTTATTATGGACAGGAGCTGAGCTATCACTGACCCTACCCATAGAAAGTGCTGGCAAACATCAGGAGACTCCTGCTAGGTCAGCCTTGTCAATTATCCTATTACCCACTGTGGCAATAGCTTCAAAGGATTAAAGCTGATAACAATGAAATAGAGAGAGCTGCAGTTGTCAGATACCAAGGAAAAGAGAAGTATCTGGCAGAAAAGAGCCCTGCATCTGTTCTGTGAAAATTAATGGTTATTGAAGCCATATTTTGATTGGTCATCACTCATCAGGGGTGCTGGATGAGGTGTGAACATTTGCTAGGTCAGATACTTTTTAAATTGCCTTTGCCACCGTTCTATGCCTGTCATTCTGATTCAGGACCAAGAGATCATGCCTCATCTCACTTTTCATTCTGTATGGATCTTAGGTAAAGAGTCGTCTAAGATGGAAAGCTGATTCCAGGAAAAGAATGTGCCAAGTGTGCATTTTTATTACAGTATTTAGACTATAAAATGACCAATCCTTTCTTTTCTTTCCTTGCCTGTCTATCTCTGATGTGTGTGCAGCTGGACTGAATTTGACTCCTTCCAACCATTCTCAAAAATGCTGTTAGGCCATTTCTGATGAGAGCTGTCATCCAATTAATGATCCAGATTTAGTCATCCTTAGATGATGCTCATAAAAAAAAAACACAATGTGACAATTAGTCATGAATAAGTATGATGGCTACTGCAATCCTGACAAAAATACGGGCTGGCTGCAAAGTGGTTAGTAGGTATAAACCTCTTCTGCAAGCAGAAATGCTCTTCTGCTGGTTGATCTCAAAAGACCTGCCAAGAAAGTGATCATCTGGCAGAACTGCTCTGTTGGTTAACATCTGGTGGCAGAAAAAAAAGGTGGTATGAAGAAGGCACAGGACACAGAGAGAAGCTGAATCCATACTTCCACTGGCACAGGAACAGACAGTCACAATGCTGTCACAAAATTAGACAAGGACAAGGGGAATCCAAAGTAATTTCCAAAATCTCTAGGCTGGGAGGAATTTGAGTTTAGTGCTGCTTTAGCTGGTATCTAGTGTCAGCTCAGCTGACACCTTGGCTAGTTAGAATTCTGCTGTCTGGCTCTAACACATCCAAACATACAGTGGGCCCTGCCGTATCCATGATCTATGGATTTAACCAACTGTGGATTCAAAGTATTTTTTTAAAAAATACAGGGAGAAGAAGAAAGGAACCAAAATCACCCTTACCCCATGACTCTCCCACTCACCTCCATAGCCTTGCTGAGATCCAGATCGAAGTTCACCATGCACATGCAGTGCAACCAGGCTGAAAAGGAGCCCCAGGCAGCAGTGGAGATGAGACAAGTCCCAGTCACCAGGTGCTCATTCTTCAGGCTGCCCCACCTCCAAGGAACCTGCCAGCTGCCTGCTACTGAGCAGCTTCTGCAGA
The DNA here is from genome assembly GCA_030847615.1 of Gambelia wislizenii. Lineage (NCBI taxonomy): Eukaryota > Metazoa > Chordata > Lepidosauria > Squamata > Crotaphytidae > Gambelia > Gambelia wislizenii. The sequence goes on from JAUMIR010000013.1 coordinate 13,644,211, forward strand.
GACAAAGTGATAGGCAGTGGCAGCCACTTGCCATGTCCCTGTGGAAGCTGCTTGGTGCCCTGAGATTGACGTTGGTGGCAGGGCTCCTGCTTGGGCACCTTGGCTGGGCTGGGTGAGTGTTTGCTGGGAGCCACACCCCTTCTTCCACCCTGAAGCTTCAAGAACTGCTTGCCTGCCAGAGTCAAGACCTTGGCTGGGCTGGGTGAGTATTTGCTGGGAGCCACGCCCCTTCTTCCACCCTGAAGCTTCAAGAACTGCTTGCCTGCCAGAGTCAAGACCTTGGCTGGGCTGGGTGAGTGTTTGCTGGGAGCCACGCCCCTTCTTCCACCCTAAAGCTTCAAGAACTGCTTACCTGCCAGAGTCAAGACCTTGGCTGGGCTGGGTGAGTGTTTGCTGGGGAGCCACACCCCTTCTTCCACCCTAAAGCTTCAAGAACTGCTTGCCTGCCAGAGTCAAGACCTTGGCTGGGCTGGGTGAGCTTCTGCTTGGGAGCCACGCCATTTCTTCCACCCTGAAGCTATAAAGAACTGCTTGCCTGCTAAGAGTCAAGACCTTGGCTGGGCTGGGTGAGCTTCTTCTGGGGAACCATGCCCTCTTCTTCCACCACGAAGCTACAAGAACTGCTTACACTGATCACTTATCAATACCACCATGTAATGGAGCTGGGAGTGGTCTGGGCACAGGAATTGAGGTTGTGTGGGGGAAGGGAAGGTATGGCGGCAACAGAGTGAAGAAATGTTACAAAAGAAGAAGGGATCGATGCTTAATATCTATCCCTTCTTCAGTTCACTCTGTTTCCCAGAATAATTTGGAGACCATACCATCCTTTCCACAGCCCCTTACTCTGCTCCTTTGCAATGCCAGGTCAGTTAAAAATAAGACTCATATTATACATGACCTCTTAGTGGATGAGGCCGTCGATCTGGCATGCTTTACCGAGACCTGGCTGGGAGATGCGAGTACTGCAACATGGGCGCAGGCTCTCCCGGTCGGGTATACGGTCAGCGAGCAGATAAGGGAAAGTGGGCGGGGGGGCGGCGTGGCCTTGGTTCATAGAAACAACTTAAACTTGATCAGGAAGCCTATCCGGAAAACAGCTTGCATCGAGTGCATGTACCTTAGCCTGAAAACCAGGGATAGTTTGGGGATTCTGTTGGTATACCGGCCACCCCGTTGCTTAACAGACTCCCTAACCGAGCTGACCCAGCTGATCTCTGAGTTGCTGTTGGAGTCGCCCAGACTTTTGGTTCTAGGTGATTTCAACATTCCACTAGAGACCAGCGTATCGAATCTAACCGGTGTGGCTCGGGAGTTCATGGAAACCATGGCAAACATGGGCCTATCCCAATTGGTTAACGGGCCCACACATTGTGATGCAATCTTCAGTACGGAACAGGAATATCCGTGGGCGGAGGTTATAAAAACCTCTGCATTGTCATGGACGGATCACTTCCTGGTCAAGATGGAACTAAGAGCCACTGTCTGCCCCTCTGGGGGTGGTGGACCCATTAGAATGGTCCACCCTCGAAGGCTAATGGAACCAATTGGCTTCCAGAAAGCCCTAGAGGGTTTAATGGTTGGTAACGCCAGTGATTCTGTAGAGGCTTTGGTCAGCATCTGGAACACTGATCTTACCAAGGCTATCGACACAATCGCTCCCAAGCGTCCTTTCCAGCCCGCCTCTAATCGTAAGCCCTGGTACACAGAGGAGCTTAGGAGGATGAAGCGAACTGGACAACGGCTAGAGTGCAAGTGGCAGAAGACTCGACTCTTATCCGACAGAACTCGCCATAGGAGGCATCTTGATTCCTATTGGGAGGCAATACGTGCAGCACAGAGATCCTTCTGCTTTTCACGTATTGCATCTGCAGAGTCCCATCCAGCAGAGTTGTTTAAGGTGGTGGGGGAGCTGACGCAGTTTCCTCCTGCGCCAAATCCCCTACTTAACCCGACAACAGCATGCTGTGATGCATTTAATATCCACTTTGCAGATAAAATCTCTCGGATAAGAGCCGACTTGGATGCCAATGTTCTGACAGAATCCATAGATGAGGCATCCAACAACTCCATTGATGGCACTTTACTGGATCAGTTTCAATCGGTGAGTACCGATGACGTGGACAAGCTCCTTGGAAGAGTGAGGAAGATGACTTGCCCTCTTGATCCCTGTCCATCTTGGCTGGTCATCCAAGGGGGGACGCATTGAGAGTATTCCTACGGGACACAATCAATGCATCCTTCAGGGAAGGTATTGTACCATCTTGTTTAAAGGAGGCGGCGGTTAAGCCACTCCTGAAAAAACCCTCCCTGGACCCCCTGGACAAGAACAATTACAGACCAGTGTCCTTGCTACCTTTTTTAAGCAAGGTGATCGAGAGGGCAGTTGCTTCCCAACTCCAAGCCATCTTGGATGAAACTGATTATCTTGATCCATTTCAAACCGGCTTCAGGACAGGATATGGAGTTGAGACTGCCATGGTCGCTCTAACCGATGACCTCTGCCTGAGCATTGACAGGGGTAATGTGACCCTGCTGGTGCTCTTGGACCTCTCAGCAGCCTTTGACACTATAGATCATTCCATCCTCTTGGGTCGCCTGAGAGGGTTAGGAATTGGAGGCATTGCTCTGCGATGGTTCCATTCCTTTCTCTCGGGCAGATCCCAGAGGGTGAGCCTCGGGGACAGCTGCTCCTCCAGAATTGAGCTCAACTGTGGCGTCCCTCAGGGTGCCCTTCTGTCCCCGATGCTATTTAATATTTATATGAAGCCGCTGGGAGAGATCATCCGGAGGCATGGAGCTCGGTGTCATCAGTACGCCGATGACACTCAGATATATTTCTCCATGAGCAGGTCGTCGGCTCAGACTTCAGATGGTGTCTCTCCTCTCAATGACTGTCTTAGAGTGGTAATGGATTGGATGAGGAAAAACAGATTGAGACTAAATCCAGACAAAACGGAGGTACTGACAGTCACAGGCCCAAAACCAGGTCTGGGAATACAACTTCCAGTCCTGGATGGACTCACACTCTCCTCTAAGGACTGTGTTAGCAGTCTGGGGGTACTCCTGGATTCATCGCTTCACATGACTAGTCAGGTGAATGTGACAGCCAGAAGTGCCTGTTATCAGCTTCGGCTGATACGCCAACTGCGCCCTTACCTGGATACAAGGGATCTAGAAACTGTGGTACATGCTTTGGTAACCTCACGTTTGGATTACTGTAATGCACTCTACATGGGGCTACGCTTGTGCCTAACCCAGAAACTTCAACTGGTACAAAATATGGCAGCCAGGTTAATTACGGGTACATCTAGGAGAGAGCATATAACACCTGTGCTTAAATCTCTCCATTGGCTGCCGATTAGTTTCCGGGCGCAGTACAAGGTGTTGGTTTTAACCTTTAAAGCCCTACATGGCTTGGGTCCATCTTATCTCCGGGACCGCCTCATCCCATATGATCCCCCCGCGCACTTCGGTCCTCTGGGAGGAACCTGCTGCAGCCTATGAAAACTAGGCTGTCACAGACCTCCCAGAGGACCTTCTCTTCTACGGCTCCCAGACTTTGGAATGGCCTGCCGGATGAGATCCGTCTTATCACTACTCTTGATAGCTTCAAGAAAGTGCTAAAGACGGATCTCTTCCGGCAGGCCTTCCCGGAATAACTTCCCGGTTCCAGTGGACTGATTACTACCCACCCCCTTGCCATCGTTGCCATTATTTATTTATTTATTTATCATATTTTATTCTTGTTTTAACTCTTCATTAGTTTAATTTAGTTTTAAGGGGTGGGAGGGTTAGGATGGGGAGGGATTGTTTTAACTTGATGTTTTAATCTTGTTGTACGCCGCCCCGGTTGCTGAGCAGATGGGCGGGTTAAAAATAAAAATTTATTATTATTATATTATTATTGTTCCTGCTCATTCACAAATGAATGAGCAGGAGTGGAACCAAACCCTCACAGATACCCAAGGCTCCACTGTACACATAATCCTAAAAGACAAGCATTCTGTTAGAACCACAGTATGCTAACTGTGGAATCATACTGAAGCAGTTCCAGCAGTGAGAAGACTATGATAAAATGTTTTAAAAAAACTTTTAAAACAAAAAAGTAGACAGTTCACACATAAGGGAAGTTCTGAAATGGGCTTCTAGGACAGGTGTGGCTCTCTGCTTTTTCATGCAGTGGGATGAGTGAGAATTTAGTTTAGGGATTTTTTTTAAAAGAGAAGATCTATCCAAAATTTGCAATTTCCCCCCATAAATTTAACAGAAAGAAAATGTAATTTTTTTTCACATGGGAGAAAATGAAGCTAACAAATTTGGTCATCCAGTGAAAGGGCTTTAATTCAGAGATTAAAAACCTGGCTTTGAATCTTTGTGTGTTTAGTGGGTTTGTGGTGATGAATTAGGCTTGCTACTTTTTTTTCCTGATAGGCTCCATGAGCTACATGACACCATGGCTCTGTCTGTGTTACACATAACTGTACCTAATAGAGTATGGCCAGTGTAGATGCCTGAGAAATATATAAATTGAGCCAAACATACTCAAAATCAATGAAATACATACTTACAATCCAAAATAAAGAGAACAATTTCCCAAAGATTATGCCTAAACCACCATCACACTCAGTTTAAGCAAACGGAATGGCATATAAACCTGTGTCAAATACACTGCTTAAATACCCATTCAAATGTTAATGCAAGATGACTTCTGGTGGCAAGGGCTATGTGTGAGGTTGGGTTTTGGTGAGGTTCCCAAAACACAGCCACTTAACATGGAAAGGAGCCCCCTTTGTTAAAGCATTTGGGGATGAATTCTGCCTTGGAGAATAGTCAGTCAGAGGTGGCTTGCCTGGACTCAAATGCCAGCCCTAGTGATTGTGAGACTTTGAAGCCTTGAATGTCAGGGGATGATATAGGACACTCAGTCCCCAGCAGAAGCCAGAAATTATCTCAGCAGACTCAGTAGTGACCCTTTCCCAAGAATACTCACACAGAGTGTTTGACATCCAAATAAGCAGGAGGCACTTTTATCTTCAAAGTCAAACAGTTGCAATATGTACAAATATTTACAATTGAAGGAGAAACTGCTTCACCAGGCCTCAGCATTCACAGGAAGAGAAGGAAGTGAGCTCTGTTCTGAGCTCTCATATATATATATATATATATATCTACAGGACATTGCCCCCTAGAGTGGCCTGATTAGGCATGGCTTGGTAGTTTATGCAGCATGGTTCTACAGTTGTTCGGACATTTCATAATGGAGTTCAGCCTCTAACTCCTGACATTGAAAACATCTATGAATGGGCTGAGGGAGTTGGAAGCTGGCCACATCCATGTTAAAGCCACGGGTAAGGCTGAAGCATCACCACCACTTTTTAAAACAAAGACATCTGAAAAATCAAGTAAGAGATCCTCTTTTATTTTGGGTTGAAGGTAGTAAGGTAGTACTCAAATATAAATTTCTGTTTTCCACTAACTGAAGTTTGAATTACTGGGTGAAGTTTAAAGCTCAGCCATTTAAGACTGAAATACCTGGATTAAAGGGACAGAGTTGCTTTGAAAAATAACTGGATATAAAGTGCAGTGAAATAGGTGAAACAAAATCAAAATGAACAAACAGACTTATTGAAAATATTGAAATTTGATTTAGAGAAGGGTAAAGGAATACGGAAGGATAAACAGAAGGATAAAGGAATATTCCATTCAACAGTGAGAATGGAATACAGAAGATAAAACTGAGTGAAAGCAAAAGAGAAAGTATGAAATAGAAGCAGAGTGGGTGTATTTAAAAATTTAAGAATGGAATTGAGAAATGAAATGAAGGAATTAAAGGGTGATCAGATGTACAAAACATACAATTAGGCATACAAAAAGAATTAGATAACTTTGGAATTCATTTGGAAATAGCAACCAGGGATATCACAAAAATAGGCACAGAACTTAAAGAACAATAGAATAAGACACAAAGATTGATAAAGAAAAGAAAAAAACTTAGAAACATGCAGAATAAGATAAAAAAAGCAAAAAATCATCTAGGAAATAAGATATAGGGCAAAATGTTTAAAAATTAGAGGCTTGGAAGACCAACCTGATGAAGATTTGTCAAAGAGTAATACCAGTGTTGGCAAATTTTATAGGTTGGGAACCAGAACAGCTTGATTTGAAAATTGACGAATTGTATAGAATTGATTCCTGGGTTGCAAAAAAAAAAAAAAAAATCCAAGAAACATAGTAATTTACTTTGTTAGAGAAAGAGTAAAGGAGATTATTATTCAACAGAATTTCAAAGAAAAATTAAAAATAGAAGGATGCAAGAGAAAATATAAAGATCTACCTACACAAGTAATAAAAATTGGAAAGGATACAACTTTTGACACAGATTTTGAGGGGGGAAATATATCATACAAGTGGAACAAACTAGAAGGAATTACAGTAACCTATAATTATACAAAATATTGGAGAAACACATTATCCAAAGCTAAAGAATTTCTAGCTAAGTTACAAGGTGATAAAGAAGATACTAAAAACCAGACATAAGGGAAAATAAGTAATTTAGAGGAAACAAAAGAGGAAAAAGAAAACAATAATATAGATTTAGAGAGAGGAAAAGAACAAATAGTGGAGGAGAGAAGTCAAATAGATAAATTGCAAAACAGAGGAAGAGAGGTATTTTGAGAGGAAAAGACCAAGAAATAGGACTGGAGAAAAGTCTGAAGGTGGATAGGAAGGGTATGAGAAAGAATCAGAAGGAGAGAAAGAGGAACTATGTATGGAATCAGAAGAGGAAGAAGAGGATGAAGAAGGAGAAGAAGAAGAAGAAGAAATTCTAAGGGCAGTAGGAGAGAACTGTCTGATTGAGAATTAAAGTGGACTTGAAATATAAATGACAAATAAAATAATATCATGGAATATAAGAGGGTTGAACACCCCTTATAAGAGAACAGTCTTACATTATTTAGAAAAACAGAGAGTGGATATTATATGCCTCCAGGAGACACATATCAGAGGAAAAGATTTAAACCTCCTGAGAGATGCAAAACTAGGGAAGGTTTATGCAACATACTATGAGAAAAAAGGGGGGTAGCTATCTATGTAAATTCTAAATTTTTGTCAAAGAAAAAATTTAAAGATAGAAAAGGACAATACCTAGGAGTAGAAATAATGCTACACAGAAGAAAAATTCTTGTAATAGGGGTTTATGGATCACAAAATAATAATAAACAGTTTATACAAGACATTTTACAAAAAGTAGCTAAATTTGACTATGACAACTATATATTGATGGGGAACTGCAAGAGGGTATTCGACCCAGAAATAGATAGGTCTAATAAAAGCAAAAGGAACAAGAATTATTAAAAGCCCCAAACAATAAGGCAATTAGAACACAAATTAAATTACTACAAGAACAATTAAATATGACAATGATGGATGAAATGAAGAAAAGCATGGATTTTATAAAACAAAAAGATTTTGAATTTTGCAACAAACCGGGGAGATGGTTATCTTGTAGATTAAGAAAAGAACGGGCCAAAAGATTAATAGTAAAAATAAAAGCGGGTGATAAGGAAATAACAGACAAAACCCAAATTCAGAAAATATTTCATAATTATTTCAGTTCTATATATCAAAAGAAGGAAATCCCCATAGCCCAGATGGAAGAAGGTATTAAAAAATGTAAAATTCCTAAATTGACAGAATTACAAAGAAAAGAATTAAACAAGGATATAATGATTGATGAAATTGCAGAAATAATCGGAAAAATGAAGTCAAAAAAATCTCCAGGACCAGATGGACTTCCAGAGGATTACTAAAAAACATTTCAAGCAGAATTAATTGATACTTTTTAAAGAGTAATAAAAGATATCTTAGAAAAAAATCAGATCCCAGATAGTTGGAAAGATGCGAGCATTGTCTTAATCCCAAAAGAGGGACGAGATCAACTACAAATAAAGAACTATAGACCCATCTCCTTACTGAATGAGGACTATAAAATTTTTGCTGCAATACTGGCCAATAGACTTAAAAAATTTCTAACAGAATATATACAAAGTGATCAAAATGGTTTTCTGCCTAAAAGACAAATAAAGGATAACATTAGAGCAATAACCTCTCCATTGATGCCCCCTTGTCATGGGAGAGAGGCTTGCGTACCCTAATGATGTTTTGAGCTATGCTGGCGGTGGCATAATAGCCACTGGTAGGGTCTCCCATGCCAGACAGGTCAAAACCGAAGGGTCTGACAAAGAGCGTCAAAGGGCAGGATGGGCTCTCTAGCCTTGTGGCAACCGTCCTAGGAGAAGGAAAACTCCAATCCCAAACCCGGGCAGATGGTGCTCGTCCAACCCTGTAAGGTCAACCATCTAAGAGAAGGAAACTCTAATCAAACCTACGGCCCGAGGACCTCACTGCCACGTCCATGCTTGCAAGGCCACGGCAGATGAATCTCTGGTTTAAAGGGTGAGGCCAGTTCTGTGCACGCTGTGCTCCACCAGAAAAATCCATTGCACAGGCTCGAAGGACAAATCCATTTCCAAAAAAGCCCTGTAGCGACTGGCGAGGGACGAAACCAGCAGGTGTAAAGATGCACTGGAAGCCGCAGCCCCAACCCTGCATGCAGGCGGTTCAGGACACTGGTCGCCCAAGCCTGACCCGGGAGATGACAGTCTTGTTCGGCAGCATCCTGAACGACCAAGCAGCCTTTTTTAAGGAGAGCACTGCTTGCTCCATATGGAGAGGGGCCTAGAAAAGGTGGCCTAACGAAAGCTCATCCCCCAACTACCTGGTTGGCTAGCCGCGGCCAACGGGAATCTTCTGATGCGGTCAAACCAAGGCAAAGAAACAAAGGCATACACCGGCCTCCAAAGGTGTAAATAAACTGACACTTGCATGCTGGAACATCAGAACCATGACTCTGAAGATAGTGGACGGCCTGAGCGTCGTTCTGCCCTAATAGCCCTTGAACTATCACGGCTTAATATTGACATCGCTGCTCTTAGTGAAGTTCGCTTTCATGAGGAAGGCAGCCTTAAAGAACATGGCGCCGGCTACACACTTTACTGGTCTGGCAAACCCAAAACCGAAAAACATCTTTCAGGAGTAGGCATTATGATTAAAAACTCCATTGCCTCCAAACTCGAAACCTTGCCAACAGGACACTCTGATCGCATTATTTCCTTACTCCTCCCACATGTTGTTCTCTTTAGTATATATGCCCCAACTATGCAAGCCGACCCTGTAGAGAAAGACAAATTCTACACAGACCTACGCCAACTCATACAAAAAGTCCCTGTAGAAGATAAAATTATTATCCTTGGTGACTTCAACGCCAGAGTAGGAAAGAACTCCGAAGCCTGGAAAGGTGTCTTAGGCAAGCATGGTGTTGGAAATTGCAATGATAACGGACGCCTCCTGCTAGAGTTCTGTGCAGAACAACAGCTGACTATTACAAACACAATCTTTCAGCAGAAAGATAGCCTGAAGACAACCTGGATGCATCCCCGATCCAAACATTGGCACCTCATTGACTACGTTCTAGTCCGTCAGAGAGACATTCATGATGTCCGTCATACCCGAGTGATGCCCAGTGCAGAATGCCAAACAGATCATCGCCTCGTCAGATATAAACTAAATCTTCATCTTAAGTTCAAACCTAAGAGGGGTGGCATCTTAAAGAAGAGACTCCAAGTCAACAATCTTCAACAAGCTACCATGAGAGACAACTTCCAGGCAAATCTACAAACGAAACTTGAAGACCATCCTACAGATCCTTCTCCTACAGTGCTTTGGCAACATATCAAAAACAGTATCCTCCAGTCTGCAGAAGAATCCCTCGGGTTCTCCCACAAGAAAAATCAAGACTGGTTTGATGAAAACAACCAAGAGATCCAGGAGCTGTTGGCAAGGAAGAGAGCTGCTCACCAGGCATACCTCGCCCAGCCAACCTGTCATGTAAGAAAAGCAGCTTTCCGCCTCACATGTAGCAAACTACAACAAAAACTCCGAGACATGCAGAACAAGTGGTGGATCAATATAGCAGAAAAGACACAACGCTGTGCAGATCTGGGTGATCATAGAGGATTTTATGAAGCTCTTAAAGCAGTGTTTGGACCTACTTATCAGGTCCAAAGCTCCTTTTACAGTACAGATGGTCAAACATTAATTACTGATAAAGCCTCCATCCTAAATCGTTGGGCTGAACATTTTCAAAGTCTCTTTAGCGCCAACCGAGTAGTCCAAGCCTCAGCTATCCAATATATGATACAAAAACCAATGAAAAATGAATTGGACATAGCTCCCACTTTGGAAGAGACCCTTAAGGCCATACAGCAGATGAAAAACGGCAAGGCAGCTGGGATTGATGGAATCCCACCTGAAGTTTGGAAACACGGAGGTCATGCACTCCACAAAAAATTCCACGAATTCCTTGTGAATTGCTGGGAAAAAGGGGAACTGCCATCAGACCTCCGAGATGCAGTCATCATCACCCTGTACAAGAAAAAAGGAGCAAAATCCGATTGCTCAAACTATCGAGGCATAACCCTGCTCTCTATTGCTGGAAAAATCCTTGCAAGGATACTCCTGAACAGACTAGTTCCTGCTATTGCAGAAGAACTTCTCCCTGAAAGCCAATGTGGCTTCAGAGCCAATAGGAGTACTACAGATATGGTATTTGCCCTTAGGCAACTGCAAGAAAAATGTAGGGAGCAGAACAAGGGTCTCTATGTAACATTTGTCAACCTCACCAAAGCCTTTGACACTGTAAGTAGAAAAGGTCTGTGGCAGATCCCGGAAAGACTAGGATGTCCCCCCAAATTCCTTAAAATGATTATCTTGCTACACGAGGGACAGCGTGGTCAAGTCAGATATGGCGATGCTCTTTCAGAGCCCTTTCTAATAACTAATGGAGTGAAGCAAGGTTGTGTTCTTGCACCAACTTTATTTACAATCTTCTTTAGCACGATGCTCCAAAGGGCTATGGCAGAGCTTGAAGAAGACGACGGCATCTATATACGCTACCGTACTGATGGTAGCTTGTTTAACTTAAGCCGTCTGAGGGCTCACACTAAGACTCTAAACGATCTAGTCCGTGAGCTGCTCTTTGCCGATGATGCTGCCCTTGTTGCCCACACAGAAGCAGCTCTGCAGCGCCTAACATCCTGTTTTGCAACAGCTGCAGAGCTGTTTGGGCTAGAAGTCAACCTGAAGAAAACAGAAGTTCTTTACCAGCCTGCACCACAGGACGAACACCACCATCCCCACATTGCCGTCGGCAAATCTGTGCTCAAGTCCGTTCAGCAGTTCACCTACCTGGGAAGCATCATCTCCTCAGATGCCAAGTTTGACAAAGAGATCGGTCACAGATTAGCAAAGGCATATAGTGCATTTGGAAGACTTCAGAAAAGAGTCTGGAGCAATAAACACCTGAGGCAAAGCACAAAAATCAGTGTGTATAGAGCCATCATACTGTCTATCCTCCTTTATGGATCTGAAACATGGGTCACCTATCGCCACCACCTACGACTCCTCGAGCGCTTTCATCAGCGCTGCCTAAGCACAATCCTAAATATACACTGGACTGACTATGTGACGAATGTTGCTGTCCTTGAGCAAGCAGGGATCACCAGCATTGAGGCCATGATATTGAGAACACAGCTGCGCTGGGCAGGGCACGTTTCTAGGATGGAGGACCATCGCCTCCCAAAAATACTACTCTACGGTGAACTCGCCACGGGTCAGCGTAAGAGGGGTGCTCCAAAAAAGCGATACAAAGACTCCCTGAAACAACATCTCCGGCTTGGCCAAATTGATCACCAACAGTGGTCCACCCTGGCCTCACATCGGGAGGCATGGAGACGCACTATCCACAATGCTGCAGCCTTATTTGAGAACTCACGACGAACAAGTCTTGAAGAGAAACGACAATGCAGAAAGAATCACAACCCAAAAACATCACCCAAGGAGACCTTCTGCTGTGCTTTTTGCAACCAGACTTGTTTATCTCGGATTGGCCTTTTTAGTCATCGGCGCGCTTGCAGAAAGCACGGGATGAGTCCTTCCTGAATCTTCGTATGCAAAGAAAAGCCAGAGAGAGAATGTGTTAGAATACTTACACTATCACAATGAAGTAAAAAGTGCTTTATTTTTTTTAGATGCAGAAAAAGCATTTGACAATTTAAATTGGCCTTTTATGATAAGAGCATTAGAGGAGATGGAAATTGGTAAAAAAAATGTAATTGGATCCAAATGATATATAGAGAACAAAAAGCAAGACAGGTCTAATAAATGGGAATTTAACGAAGGAATTAAAAATTGAAAAAGGTACCAGACAAGGCTGTCCACTATCCCCCCTATTATTTATCTTAATATTAGAAATTTTAATTAATAAAGTTAGGAAAGATAAAGAAATTAATGGGCTTAGAGTGAAAAAAAGAAGACCATAAGGTGAGAGCATATGCAGATGATTTGGTTATTATCTTAGAAGACCCACTAAAAAGAGTAGATTGGTTAATGGAAAGAATAGAAAAATTTGGCAAATTAGCAGGATTTAAAATTAACAAGGAAAAAAAATATTAACAAAAAATTTGGACGAGAAAGATAAAAAACAGAGGAAAGTTCAGGAAGTGAGATTGTTAAAAAAATAAGATATTTGGGAATTAATTTATCAACTAATAATCAACAACTATTTAAGAATAATTATGACAAAATGTGGAGGGACATTAAAACAGACCTAAATAGATTGCAGGGCCTAAGTTTATCACTTTTAGGGAAAATATCTACGATTAAAATGAACGTGCTACTGAAATTAATGTTTCTTTTTCAAACTATACCCATAATTATTTCAAACAAAATTTTTAAGATTTGGCAAACAGACTTAAGTAAATTAATTTGGGCTGGGAGGAAACCTAGAATTAAATGGAAATTATTGTCAGATGATAAAGAAAGAGGAGGAATGGGACTACCAGAACTGAGATTATATTTTGAAGCAGTGTGTCTGTCATGGGTAAAACAATTGGTAGAATTGGAGAATAAAAGAGACCTAGAATTAGAGGGATTTGGATTGAAATTTGGCTGGCATGGTTACTTAAACTATGACAAAATCAGAGTTAATAAAGATTTCAAAAATCATGTAGTGAGGAGAGCGTTACTTAGAATTTGGGAAAAATATAAACAGACTGTGTCCAAAAATTCCAGGATGGTTGTCCCCATAGGAGGCTTTCTGCAAAAATGAATTGAGGGATTATAATTGGTTAATTTATCAAGAGCTGATGAAAAAAGGAGACTCATGGAGAATCAAGGAATGGCAAGAATTGAAATCGGGGGAATTCAAGTACATTGGCTAACCTATTACCAGATAAGATCTAAAATTAAGGAGCACCTAAAAGAAAGGCAGTATGAAGGAGAAATCTTGGACTTTGAAAAGTTGTTAAGATCAGATAATCATTTGGTGAGTTATATAAAATGCTTCTAAAATGGAATACAGAAGATGAAACTGTAAAACATTGTATGGTCAAGTGGGCCAAAGATATTGGATATAGTCTTAACCTAGAACGGTGATGGCGAACCTATGACAGCCTCGCTGAAAGGGAGGGGTGTTCTCCGTGACTCAGTCATGGAGAACACCCCTCCCTTTCAGCGAGGCTGGATGGGGGGTGGGTAAAAGGTCGCTGGCTGGGACCTTTCCCAGCCAGCGATGCTCTCACCCCCCCTCCTTGCAGCCTCGCTGAAAGGGAGGGGTGTGAGTCACGGAGAACACCCCTCCCTTTCAGCGAGGCTGGATGGGGGGGGAAAGGTCGCTGGCTGGGACCTTTCCCAGCCAGCGATGCTCTCACCCCCCCCCCGTGCAGCCTCGCTGAAAGGGAGGGGTGTTCTCCGTGACTCAGTCACGGAGAACACCCCTCCCTTTCAGCGAGGCTGGATGGGGGGTGGGTAAAAGGTCGCTGGCTGGGACCTTTCCCAGCCAGCGATGCTCTCACCCCCCCTCCTTGCAGCCTCGCTGAAAGGGAGGGGTGTTCTCCGTGACTCAGTCACGGAGAACACCCCTCCCTTTCAGCGAGGCTGGATGGGGGGTGGGTAAAAGGTCGCTGGCTGGGACCTTTCCCAGCCAGCGATGCTCTCACCCCCCCTCCTTGCAGCCTCGCTGAAAGGGAGGGGTGTGAGTCACGGAGAACACCCCTCCCTTTCAGCGAGGCTGGATGGGGGGTGGGTAAAAGGTCGCTGGCTGGGACCTTTCCCAGCCAGCGATGCTCTCACCCCCCCTCCTTGCAGCCTCGCTGAAAGGGAGGGGTGTGAGTCACGGAGAACACCCCTCCCTTTCAGCGAGGCTGGATGGGGGGGGAAAGGTCACTGGCTGGGACCTTTCCCAGCCAGCGATGCTCTCACCCCCCCGTGCAGCCTCGCTGAAAGGGAGGGGTGTTCTCTGTGACTCAGTCACGGAGAACACCCCTCCCTTTCAGCGAGGCTGGATGGGGGGGTAAAAGGTCGCTGGCTGGGACCTTTCCCAGCCAGCGATGCTCTTGCCCCCCCTCCTTGCAGCCTCGCTGAAAGGGAGGGGTGTCCTCCATGACTCAGTCACGGAGAACACCCCTCCCTTTCAGCGAGGCTGGATGGGGGGGTAAAAGGTCGCTGGCTGGGACCTTTCCCAGCCAGTGATGCTCTCACCCCCCCATGCAGCCTCGCTGAAGGGGAGGGCTGTTCTCCGTGACTCAGTCACGGAGAACACCCCTCCCTTTCAGCAAGACTGGATGGGGGGGGGTAAAAGGTCTCTGGCTGGGACCTTTCCCAGCCAGCGATGCTCTCACACACACACCCGTGCAGCCTCGCTGAAAGGGAGGGGTGTTCTCCGTGACTGAGTCACAGAGAACACCCCTCCCTTTCAGCGAGGCTGGACGGGGGGGGGAAGCTCGCTGGCTGGGACCTTTCCCAGCCAACGATGCTCTCAACCCCCCCCAGTGCAACCTCGCTGAAAGGGAGGGGTGTTCTCCGTGACTCAGTCACGGAGGGTGGTGGGTGGCTGGAGGGGAGGGGCTGGAGGGGAGTGGTTGGAGCGGGGAGCCTTTCCAGCCAGCACCTTCTATTTCCAAAGCCGCGATCAATCGTGGCTTTGGTAAGGGAGAGTGTCTGGCTGGTTGCTGGAGGGGAGGGGTTGGAGGGGAGGGGCTGGAAGGTGCCTGATCGCCTGGATGGGAGGGGCTGGAGGGAGGAGGCTAACCAGAAAGCACCCTCCCTTCCATGGAGGCCACCATTTTGGCCTTCTTCTTCCCAGCAGCCTTGGCTGCTCGGGGGAAGGCGGGAAAAAGGGAGCCAATCTGGGCTGGTCAGCTGTGCCCCAATTGGCTGCCTGGAACAGAGGGGAGGGCCATCCGGCCGCATATCCGGCGCAGCTGGATGATGCGGTGGCTGGCGACGGGGCCGGTATAAATAGGCCGGCCCCGGTGCAAAGCCTCCAGTTCGGCCCCAGCAGCACTTCGGACACTACCTCGGACACCACCACCCCTGCCCTCCCTGCGCATTGCTAAGCTACGTGGGAAAAGTGAGATCATTGCTGAGATAAGTGAGGGAAGTCTGGGAGAGGAGAGGGCCTGTGGCATGGTATGGGTGCCATTTTCTGTCGTTAGTGGCAGCCGTTGTTATTCAAATAAGGAAGAGTATCTTGCTCCATAGTGCAGACTCCATTTCACCATTATTACTGTTGTGCATCCTTATTAACCCTATTTTTGCTTATTAACCCTGCCCTTTCCTAAAAGGTAGTTACATACACCATTTTGTGGCTAATAAGGCTAGTTAATCCCTAATTACCTGCAGGCCTAACAAGTGCATATAATTCTATCTTCTGTCACTGCCCCCCTGATGGAGAATCCCAAAAATAAAAAACTAAGGTTAAGTAAAGGAAGTGGTAGTAGCAGTGGTCGACCTTTTCAAGAGACATGGACCGAGGCAGGTTAGTTAAAGAATTCCCCCTCCCCCTCACTTATCTCAGTTCACACAAGTTAAACAATATCAAGACCAACAAAAGAAACTGACTGACAGATGAACAAAGAAGTCACTAAGCAGGTAAGTTAAATAATTAGTTTTTGGTTTATTAAATACAATTATATATAACAATTATACATTTATGTTATTTAATCAACAAATATTGCGAAATAATGTTTTTTCCTCAAAGTGACACACCACCCGAGTTATGCTCAGTTTTTTGGCGAAGTTTGACACACCAGGCTCAAAAGGTTGCCCATCACTGACCTAGAACGATGGGAGGGGGTATGGGAAAAGGAACTGAAGTTCACATGCTGTTATAATTTAAGAGAATTTTTTTATAAATTAATGTATAGTTGGTACATGATCCCATGTAAGTTAGCGAAAATGAATAAGAAATGCTCCTCACAATGCTGGAGATGTAAAGAGCAAATAGGATCGTTTTATCATATGTGGTGGGAGTGTAATAAGATTAGAAAATTTTGGCTTAAAATAAATAGAGAAATAGAAAAAATAATAGGTGTCGAATTGGGTGTATGGCCGGATTTATATTTATTAAATATGATAGATACTCAAAATCAACAGGAAAAGGCACATAGATATCTACTATATTACTTGATTACTGCAATGATATTGGTGTTGGCAAGAAAATGGAGAAAGGAAGAGATCCCGATGAAATTGGAATGGATAGAGAAGGTTACAGAATTGGCACAATTAGATAAACTTACGAGTTGGATAAGAAAGAAAACTATGAAAGATTATATAAAGATATGGGAGCCATATATTATTTATCTTAAACAAAAAAAATGGGGAAACAAGTATAATTGGTTTTTACAGTTAAATAACAAACAGAATAATAAATTTTTATATGGATAAAGATGTTCATTGCTTATTGGTAAATTCATAATCCTAAAAATACTTTAACTGGAGAGACTATGTATTTTGGAATTATATGCAATGAACAAAGCTAGATGGGAATGAAAGCAATGTTGAATATGGGATATAACTATAATTAGATATAAAGTTAAGTGATAATGTAATTTATAGGAGGTGAACTTTGAAGTGGACTGTCGAGCCAAAAAGAGTAAGTGGAAAGTCTTTTAAATTTGGGTGTATTTTGTGTCTTGTATGTGAGATAGTTAAATTAATAGTTTGTTTTTTATAATGAGGATATGAATTGTACTATCATTTGTGTTTTTGTTTTGTTTTTGTATGTACTTAGTTTTGTTTTGTTTTTGTAAATGTTGTATATTTGTTGTTGCTATTGTTTAATATTTAATAAAGTGATCAACAAAAAAATTAAAAAAAGAAATAGATAGATCATCTAAGACATTATCAAAGCAAAAACATGGGAAATTACCTAAGGTGATTAATGAGATGATGGACCAATTATCTTTATTCAACATATGGAGACATAAACATGGAGAGGAAAGAGATTATATGTATTACTCTGAGAGATTTAAAACCTGGTCGAGAATTGATATGTATTTAGTTTCTAGAAATCTCATCAAAGAAAGTAAGAAAGTAGAAATCCAACAAAAAGTAATATCAGATCATTGTCTGATTAGATTAGAAATTGAAAGTTATAAAAAGTTATATAATTGGAGATTAAAATATTCCTTACTCAAAAAAGAGTCAGTTACAGAGAAAGTTAAAAACGAATTGAATTACATTCAAATAAGCCTGGTAGATGGCTTTTGTATAGAATGAGGAAATGAGAATGAGAAGAAATTGATAACGGAGCTTAGAATAAATTATGAAAGATATACTTAACATAAAGATATAGTAGAGATATTTCATAAATATTACACAAAATTATATGAGTGTTATCCAATGGAGACAGAAATATCAAATAAAATACTTGGAAAGAGAAAAAACCCTGCAAATTACAGAAGAACAAAAATTAGAATTGAATAAACTAATAACGAAAAAAGAAATTAGGGGAGCGATAAAAAGAAATTAGGAAAGACACCTGGATCAGATGGTTTTTCAGCATTCAATTTTAAAACTTTTGAGGAAGACCTAATAAATCCATTGCACAAAGTGTTTAATGAAATTAATTAAAATAAGTGTCTGATTTCATGGCATAAAGCAGATATAACTTTGATTCTTAAAGAAGGAAAAGATGCATTATTACCATCAAATTATAGACCCATTTCACTAATGAATGTAGATTACAAGATTTTTGCTAATATGTTGTCAGAAAAATTGAAGACAGTGCTAATGAACTGGATACAGGAAGATCAAAAGGGTTTTTTACCGGATAGAGAAGCTAAAAATAATATAAGAACTCTTTTGGATATGATAGAATTATACAACAAACATAATGAAAAAAAGTGATTGTACTTGCAGATGCTGAGAAAGCATTTGATAATGTTAGATGGGATTTTATGTTTGAGGTTTTGAGAAAGATGGATATAGGATGGAATTTTCTAAACTGGATTAAAAATATATAAAGATCAAGAGGCACAAATAATAGTGAACAGGGATAAATTAAAGCAAAGTAAAATAGGTAGAGGAACAAGACAAGGGTGCCCCCCTCCCAGCTCTCTTATTTATAATAACTTTAGAAGTATTAAATAGAAGGATTAATTCTGAAACTACAATCAAAGGAACAAAAGTACAAAACTACAAGTTTAAATATAAAGCATTTGCAGACAATTTGATTTTCTTTCTGGATAACGCAAAAGATAGTATAGAAAAACTAACAGAGACAGTAGAGGAATTTGGATCAATGGCGGGATTAAAACTTAATAAAGAAAAGACAATAATATTAACTAAAAAATTAAATAAATTAGAAGAAAAAGAACTGGCAAAATTAGCAAAATTTAAATTGGGGGGAAAAAGGAAAATATTTGGGCATAATAATTACAAATAGAAATTTGGAACATTTTGAAAACGATTATGGAAAACTTTGGAAGAAAAGAAAAAAAGATCTAAAAAGATGGACAAATTTAAATCTCTCTCTCTTGGGGAAAATATCTACTGTTAAAATGAACATCCTCCCTAGAATAATGATTTTTTTCAGAACCATTACCGTTTTAACCAATGACTTACCATTTAAAAATTGGAATAAATATCCAAATTCATATGGGCAGGGAAGAAGCCCAGAATTAAAGGAAAAATATTACATGACACGAAAAAAAAGGAGGATTTGGATTGCCAGATCTTAAAATATACTACAATGCAAATTGTTTGGTGTGGATCCTAGATTGGATTTATCGGGAAAATAACAGACTCTTACAATTGGAGGGTTTTAACCTTAGATTTGGTTGGCATGCCTATATGTGGCGTAATGAAACAGCACTTCATAAGGAATTTAATCATCACTATGTAAGAAGGGCATTAATGAGAGTGTGGATGAAATATAAAAGAAAGCTGTATTTTAAAATTCCATTATGGGTCTCAAATCATGAGGCTTTTTATAAAAGAGAAAACTTGTATAATGATAAATGGCTGACTTATGGGATGGTCTTGAAGAGAAGGGACACAGTACATGAAATGAAATCATAAGAGGAACTAGGGAAGGATGGGATTGACTGGTTCCTATATATTCTGACCTGGGACTGGAGTTACTCCAAGCATCTCTAAGAGGTTTGTATGACACCAAGTATGACAAAAGCCACTGGTGCAATAGATATTTTTTATTGATGATTAATGGATGCAGGAGTTGTTCATAGGAGAGAAAACTCACCGCTGTTCAACTGATAGAGAAACAGAATTTCCTTACAGAAAGTAATGGGTAGGGCTCCCAAGCAGAACTCACCTAGACAACCTCAGGGCCAACACAGTTTCCCTTGAATGGTGGCCACCTTATCTTCCTCCTAAGGTCTTCCCCAACAAATTATCCTCTGCTGCTGCTGCAAAGTAGGGCCAAAAGACCCTAAAACCTATTGGCATCTGTTAAAAAAAAAGAAAAGGAAAAACAAACAAGCAAACCCATACATAGACTAACCCCAATAATCTATCTTTTGTCTCAGGCTTATGTTCCAGAAGGTATTGGAAAGAACACGTAATGGGAGGAGAAGATGCCACTCTTCCTGTGTGGTACATAGCCTCAACCATTAGTAAACACACTGCATTTAACTGTGATTTCAAGTGAGGTGGGGGAACAAGTGAGGTGGGAGCCCTGGTGGCACAGTGGTTAAATGCCAGTACTGCAAGCCACCACGTCGCAAGTTCGATTCCAGCAGGCTCCAAGGTTCACTCAGCCTTCCATCCTTTCGTAGGTCGGTAAATTGAGTACCCAGCTTGTGGGGGGCAATTAGCTAACACACATTGGAAACTGTTTAATGCAGTGTAGATGTGTAAATAGCTATTGCTTAAAACAATTTGTAAGCCGCTCTGATAGCCTTGTGGCTGAAGAGCGGGGTATATATATATATATATAAAAAAACTCCCAACATAATACATTGGGCCCTTGGTATCCACTGGGGTTTGATTCCAGGACACCCCCCCCCCACATGGATACCAAAATCTGTGGCTGCTCAAGTCCCTTTAGGTACAATGGCATAATAAAATGGTGTCCCTTATGGAAAAATCAAAGTTTGCTTTTTGGATTTTTAAAAATATTTTCAAGCTGTGGGTGCTTGAATCCGTGGATACAGAATCCATGGATGTGCAGGGCCAACTGTACCTGAGGAATATGAGTAGAATCTATTTGTGATGTACCAGGAACACACGCTCACATTTACTCAATAAGCAAAGCTTTATTCAGCAAGGAATCGCATGTCACGAACATTACCAAAGCTGAAACTGAGGGTAACACAATCCCATCCCCATATAAAACCGCACAGCGTGAGAAAGGCATGCAGGGAGGTTTCCGGCGGCAAGACACCTCCAGGTGGTTGACCTTGAGCCGCTCTGAAGATCAGCGTTCCCAGGCCAAAAAGGGTAGGCTGGCCCCCTTCCAAGCGCTGAGAGGCCCATGCAGGGAAGCAGGCCCAAGCCTTCACCAACTTCATGTCAGGGTCCTCCATGAAGTCTGAGCAATAGTAGACTTCATGGATGAGCCTGACATACCACCCTCCCAACGAATAGCCTTCCCCCACAACTCAACCGGGCTTATCAGGAAAGCTGGCATGGAACTTTCGCAATAAGCACGGAGCATTGATGTGTTCAACATTAACCCATTCAGCGTGACCAATAGGCAGATGTTTCCATTTCACTAAATATTGTAAACCCCTCTGTGCACCTGAGAGTCCAAAATCCCAGAAATTTCAAAATGTTGATCTTGGTCCACCAGGATAGGGCGGGGCGATGACTCAGGAATTGGATGATTACGGTCTGGAGGGCGCGCAAGCTTGAGTAAGCTGGAATGGAACACAGGGTCGACGTTACGGTACATTTTGGGTAAAGACAGTTCAAAAGCCACAGGAGTAATTTCTCTCTCAATAGGGAAGGGTCCAGTGTATTTAGGGCCCAGCTTCTTCGATGGTTGTGGGCTTTTCAAAAATTTGGTAGATAAAAACACCAAGTCCACAACAGTATATTGCGGGGTAGGGTCCCGCCTTTTGTCATCATAGTCTTTGTAACGGGCCTTTGCAAATCCAAAGCTGCCACTACTTTAGGCCACACCTCCTTAATTCGGGTACTCCACTGGGTCACCGATATTGGGTCCTTCGGGGTCCCCACTCCCAACAGCATCGAATCAAAGTCTTGTCCTGAAACTATTTTAAAAGGAGACAACCATGTGCTTTGGTGAACAGCGTTGCTGTACGCTACTTCAGCAAAGGGTAAAAGGTCAACCCAATCAGATTGTTGAAAATTCACATAACATCTGAAATACTGTTCAAGAAATTGATTCATGTGTTCGCTCTGACCGTCAGTCTCAGGATGATGTGAGCTGCTCAACCCCAGCTCCACCCCCAACAGTTTGGTGAAAGCTTTCCAAAATTGCGAAGTGAACTGCCCCCCCCCATTTGAAATGATTTTAGCAGGCACTCCATGTAGCCTATAGATGTGCTGCACAAACAGGTTGGCTAGCTGGGCAGCCGTCGGTAGTTTCTTGCACGCCACAAAGTGCGCTTGTTTGGAAAACAAATCAGTCACAACGCAAATAACAGTCTTTTTCTTACTCTCCGGCAATTCAACAATGAAATCCATGCTAATGACTTCCCATGGCTTAGTGGGAGTGGGCAAAGGCAGCAACAAGCCCTTTGGCCTTCCCCCAGCTCGTTTTGCCATTGCACATATTTCACCAACAGTTTGGTGAAAGCTTTCCAAAATTGCGAAGTGAACTGGGCCCCCCCTATTTGAAAAGATTTTAGCAGGCACCCCATGTAGCCTATAGATGTGATGCACAAACAGGCTGGCGAGCTGGGCGGCCGTGGGTAGTTTCCTACAAGCCACAAAATGTGCTTGTTTGGAAAACAAATCAGTAACAACGCAAATAACAGTCTTTTTCTTACTCTCTGGCAATTCAACAATGAAATCCATGCTAATGACTTCCCATGGCTTAGTGGGAGTGGGCAAAGGCAGCAACAAGCCCTTTGGCCTTCCCCCAGCTCGTTTTGCCATTGCACATATTTCACCAACAGTTTGGTGAAAGCTTTCCAAAATTGCGAAGTGAACTGGGCCCCCCCTATTTGAAAAGATTTTAGCAGGCACCCCATGTAGCCTATAGATGTGATGCACAAACAGGCTGGCGAGCTGGGCGGCCGTGGGTAGTTTCCTACAAGCCACAAAATGTGCTTGTTTGGAAAACAAATCAGTCACAACGCAAATAACAGTCTTTTTCTTACTCTCTGGCAATTCAACAATGAAATCCATGCTAATGACTTCCCATGGCTTAGTGGGAGTGGGCAAAGGCAGCAACAAGCCCTTTGGCCTTCCCCCAGCTCGTTTTGCCATTGCACATATTTCACCAACAGTTTGGTGAAAGCTTTCCAAAATTGCGAAGTGAACTGGGCCCCCCCTATTTGAAAAGATTTTAGCAGGCACCCCATGTAGCCTATAGATGTGATGCACAAACAGGCTGGCGAGCTGGGCGGCCGTGGGTAGTTTCCTACAAGCCACAAAATGTGCTTGTTTGGAAAACAAATCAGTCACAACGCAAATAACAGTCTTTTTCTTACTCTCTGGCAATTCAACAATGAAATCCATGCTAATGACTTCCCATGGCTTAGTGGGAGTGGGCAAAGGCAGCAACAAGCCCTTTGGCCTTCCCCCAGCTCGTTTTGCCATTGCACATATTTCACCAACAGTTTGGTGAAAGCTTTCCAAAATTGCGAAGTGAACTGGGCCCCCCCTATTTGAAAAGATTTTAGCAGGCACCCCATGTAGCCTATAGATGTGATGCACAAACAGGCTGGCGAGCTGGGCGGCCGTGGGTAGTTTCCTACAAGCCACAAAATGTGCTTGTTTGGAAAACAAATCAGTCACAACGCAAATAACAGTCTTTTTCTTACTCTCTGGCAATTCAACAATGAAATCCATGCTAATGACTTCCCATGGCTTAGTGGGAGTGGGCAAAGGCAGCAACAAGCCCTTTGGCCTTCCCCCAGCTCGTTTTGCCATTGCACATATTTCACCAACAGTTTGGTGAAAGCTTTCCAAAATTGCGAAGTGAACTGGGCCCCCCCTATTTGAAAAGATTTTAGCAGGCACCCCATGTAGCCTATAGATGTGATGCACAAACAGGCTGGCGAGCTGGGCGGCCGTGGGTAGTTTCCTACAAGCCACAAAATGTGCTTGTTTGGAAAACAAATCAGTCACAACGCAAATAACAGTCTTTTTCTTACTCTCTGGCAATTCAACAATGAAATCCATGCTAATGACTTCCCATGGCTTAGTGGGAGTGGGCAAAGGCAGCAACAAGCCCTTTGGCCTTCCCCCAGCTCGTTTTGCCATTGCACATATTTCACCAACAGTTTGGTGAAAGCTTTCCAAAATTGCGAAGTGAACTGGGCCCCCCCTATTTGAAAAGATTTTAGCAGGCACCCCATGTAGCCTATAGATGTGATGCACAAACAGGCTGGTGAGCTGGGCGGCCGTGGGTAGTTTCCTACAAGCCACAAAATGTGCTTGTTTGGAAAACAAATCAGTCACAACGCAAATAACAGTCTTTTTCTTACTCTCTGGCAATTCAACAATGAAATCCATGCTAATGACTTCCCATGGCTTAGTGGGAGTGGGCAAAGGCAGCAACAAGCCCTTTGGCCTTCCCCCAGCTCGTTTTGCCATTGCACATATTTGACACCCCTTCACATACTCATCCACCTCTCTCCGCATTTTGGGCCACCAAAATTGTCCCCGAGGACTACACATCCCATGTTAAGCTACTGAAGAAAGTGCTTCATAAACTGGGGGAGAATCACTTGTATGCCAAAATGTGAATTCCACCAAAGCTGCTTGAATTATTTGGGGTACCGCATCTCTAGCAGGGGGGTTGAAATGGTCCCTGAGAAGGTTAAGGAAGTCCTCGCATGGGAAGCTCCCAGGACCAGGAAGCAGCTTCAAAGCTTCTTGGGGTTTGCTAACTTTTACCGATCCTTCATCCCTGACTTTGCTGAGGTTGCCTTGCCCTTGACTGACCTGTTCAAAACCAAGGGTGTGGTGGGAAAGAAATGAAATGGGAAGG
Organism: Gambelia wislizenii; assembly: GCA_030847615.1. NCBI lineage: Eukaryota > Metazoa > Chordata > Lepidosauria > Squamata > Crotaphytidae > Gambelia > Gambelia wislizenii. Next base: position 13,668,761 of record JAUMIR010000013.1, read on the forward strand.
GGAAGGAAGAGAAGCCTCCCTAAAAGATTATGTGGACTGACCAATGCCAAAGGGCATTTGACAAGCTGAAGAAGCTTTACACCTCTGAACCCATCCTTAAACACCCCGAACAGCCTTTTGTGGTTCAAGTGGACGCCTCTGACGTAGCGATGGGGGGTGTTGTTACAGCGGGATGAAGGGGGAGTTGCTCAGACCTTGTGCATATCTGTCAAAGAAGTTCAATGAAACCAAACAAAATTGGCCAGTGTGGGAGAAAGAGGCGGGGGCAATCAAATTGGCCTTAGAAACCTGGTGCCATCTGCTGGAAGGATCTTTCCAACCATTCGAGGTTTGGACAGATCACAAAAACTTTGAGGCTTTGAAAACCCCATAGCACTTGAACCCTAAACAAATTAGGTGGGCCAGTTTCTTTTATCGGTTCAACGTCACCCTGAAGTTTCTCCTGGGAAAAAACAAATTTCGTAGCTGACGCTTTGTCTAGGCTCTCTCTACATGACAGTCAGTGGAAGGAGGTGATGGACACAGTCTTCTCCCCCTCCCATTTGGGATTGGTAGTTCTCACACGCAGAGAAGCCAAATGTCAGGAGACCACCTTTAGCCCCGGAATGAGGCTTAGCGGGAGAGCCTGACGGGCTGCCCGCAAAGGGCATGCCACCCACTGTGGCATTGGCCCCATCTTCGTTGGAGACTTCCCCTCTTGTCACAGAGGACATGGGGGTGGGTGGCAGGCTCAGATGATGGCCGCTCTATCCCATGACCACTGGTTTCTTTCTCACAAAGGAGAGGTAATTCTGTGAGGAAGTTTGTATGTCCCTGAATCTATGAGAACTGCCATCCTAAAACAGTGCCATGATGTGAAGAGTGCAGGTCACTTTGGGTAAGTGAAAACGTTACACTTAACACGACGGCAATTCTGGTGGCCAAAAATGCGGAAGGAGGTGGGGGAGTATGTAAAGGGGTGTCATACATCTGCAGTGGCAAAAAAGCCAGAGGTAAACCGGCTGCTTCCATTACCAACCCCCACTAAACCCTGGGAGGTCATTAGTATGGACTTCATTGTTGAGTTGCCAGAGAGTAAGAAAAAGACAGTCATTTGAGTGGTGACTGACTTGTTTTCCAAGCAAGCTCACTTTGTGGCCTGCAAGAAACTCCTGACTGTCCCCCAGCTGGCTAAGCTATTTCTACAACACATCTATAGGGTACATGGGGTTCCTGCCAAGATCATATCAGATAGGGGAGCTCAATTCACCTCCCAGTTCTGGAAGGCATTTACAAAACTGTTAGGAATTGAGCTGGGGATGAGCAGCTCCCATCATCCACAAAGTGATGGCCAAAGTGAATGTATGAATCAGTTTTTGGAACAGTATTTAAGGTGTTATGTCAACTTCCAGCAGTCTGATTGGGTTGACCTATTACCCTTCGCAGAGATGGCATACAACAATGCCATGCACCAAAGCATAGGCTTGTCCCCATTTAAAATTGTTTCAGGACAAGACTTTGATGCTCTGCCTTTGGGGGAGGGGACTCCCAAGGACCCGGTTCCAGTAACTCAGTGGAGCGCTCAAATCAAGGACGCATGGCCAAGAATTGTGTCAGCCCTGGAGTTTGCGAAAGCCCGCTACAAAGAGTACACTGACAAATAACGTGACCCTAACCCTGCGGTACATGGTGGGGGTCTTGGTATATCTTTCCACCAAATTCCTAAAGAGCCCGCAGCCCTTGAAAAAGTTGGGGTCTAAGTGAATTGGACCTTTCCCTATTGTTAGAGAAATCAACCCTGTGGCTTTTGAACTGTCCTTGCCCAACTTGTATCGTAACATCCACCCTGTGTTTCATTCTAATTTGCTCAAACCTGCGTGCCCTCTTCATCAATGTCATCGAGTTCCTGAGATGACGCCCCGCCCTATCATGGTGGACAATGATCAACCCTTTGAAACATCTGATGTGCTAGACTCTCGGGTTCACAGGTTTTTGTTGTTTTTTGCAGTATCTGATTAGATGGAAGCATTTGCCTATGGGTCATGCAGAATGGGTCAATGTTGAACACATCAACGCTTCGTGCTTATTGAGGAAGTTCCATGCTCGCTTCCCTGATAAGCCGGGCTGAATGGGGGGATTCCTGTAATTAGGCATGACTTATTTCTCTAGATGTGGGTTTTGTTCTAGGGAGGGAGGGTCTCTCTTTGTGGGGGTGGTTGTGAAATTCAAGTTTTTAAGGATACCCCTCCTGAGATTCTCAGACGGAGAAACGATTATAAATTTTTAATGGAAAAACTTTCGAAATGCAGTATAAGCTACAGGTGGGAACAGATTGAAGGGGTGTCCTTTCTTTACCGACAAAAAAAGTATAGGATTAATACCATTGAAAATGTGAAGGAATTTCTGGAAAAGCTACTACTGGATGAGAGGAAATATGAGATCAAGAGACGGAAGAAAAAAGATGTAAATAAGGAGGACAGGGAAGAAATTCTTTTAACTAAAGAATCTGAATCCAAAGAATCTGAATCTAAAGATGAAGAAGATGAAGAGAGTGGGAATGAAAGACAAGACGAAGAAGACGGCTCAGAAGTTCATAATTCCGAGGAGGAAGAGGCAGAAGGGGAAAGGGAGGAAGAAGAAAACCTACTCGATAGGGACAGTTAAAACTTTGTAAAATGACGGTAGTAATCATGACGTGGAATGTGAAACAGTTGAATACACCGGAAAAAAGGAAAAAGGTGTTCCACTTTCTATGGAAATTAAAGTCGGATATAATTGCCATTCAAGAAACAAGGATCAGAGAGCAGGATAGAAGCTATTTAGTTAATAATAAATTGGGTCAGTTATTTACATCTTTAGTGGATCAGAGGAAAGGGGGAGTTGCAGTTTACGTGAGTAATAAGTATGAGGCAAGAGAGGTGCTAAAGGATAATGATGGACATTATGTGGCGGTGGAGATAAAAACGATAAAGCAGAAAACAGCGCTGATTGCTTTATATGCTCCTTTGATGGAGAAGAATAAATTCTATGAGAAATTAAACACAGATCTTGGTAGTTTAGAATCTGACGCCGTGATTGTGGCAGGTGATTTCAATGGTGTGTTAGATAATACAAGAGACAGATCTTCGAATTCCTGTAAAAAAACCCATGGTATCCTACCCATAAGTAGTTTTGATATATTGGAGGATCATGATCTGACATGCTTGGTTATTTAAAAAGGGAATGAAAGAGGTTATACCTTTTTTCGGAGGTGTATAAAACATGGTCAGGAATTGACATGTTTTGGGTGGCAAAGATCTTAAGCACTAAGATAAAAGAGATCGATATTATACCCAAGGTTATCTCAGATCATAATCCACTAAGCATGACATTAGAAATTAAAAAGAAAAGCTACATTTGGAGACTAAAGGAGTCTCTTCTTAAAGATGAACAGTTTGTGCAAAGATTAAAAAGTGAGATAAACTTCTATTTTGAAGCTAATGTATCATCAGAAATCCCAAGTAGGCTAACATGGGATGCATTTAAAGCGACACTAAGGGGCCTGCTTTTGCAGAGAGGAGCAGATATCTGTAAAAAGAAAAAAGAACTGAGAAATAAATTAAAAGAAAAACTAGGTATTAAAGAAAACCAATTAAGACAAAACCCAAAAAATACGGAAATTTTGAGAGAGCGAAAAGTAATACAGAATGATATAAATCAGGATTTACTGGAGGAAATCGGCTATAAGTTAAAGAGGGCTAAACAGAACCATTTTGCAAATGCCAATAAAGTGGGTAAGTGGTTGTCTTATAGAATTAAAAAAGATGCTGGAAACAGACCCGTTACTTGAGGGGAATGATATAACAACCAACAAGAAATAATGTCAAAATTTGTTCAATATTTTGAGAATTTATACACGGACATTGAAGTAAATACTTCAGATTTGGTTAAATTAAAGGAATATATTAAAAATCAAAGTATAGGGAAAATGACAGAAGCTCAGATACTAAACGGCCCAATAACACTTCAAGAAATCACCACTATACGAAATTTGAAATCAGGGAAAACACCAGGTCCGGATGGTTTTACAGTCAAATTCTACAAAACGTTTGAGGAGGACATCATAAAACATCTGCAAGAAGTCTTCAATAAGATAAAAAAAGTCGGTATTCATGGGAAACAGCTGAGATAACGCTGATTCCTAAGGAAGGGAAGGACATTTCAGAAGTGATAAATTATTGACATATCTCACTTCTGAATGTTGACTACAAAATCCTGATGACAAGCCTCGCAAATAGACTAAAGTTAATTCTACCCGAGTTTATACATCCGGATCAAAATGGTTTCATCAAAAAGGGGGCTTTAATCTTTGCGGACGCGGAAAAGGCCTTTGATAATCTGAGATGGCCATTTCTGTATTCAAAGAGGTGGAGGTGGGCTCAAACTTTTTAGGATATATAAATGCTATATATAAAAATCAGAGTGCAGCGATATTAATTAATGGAGAGAGGTCAAAGGGAGTTAGCATACAGAAAGGGACGAGACATGGGTGCCCACTGTCGCCACTCTTGCCTCCTATGAAGTCATTGGGTTTTAACAAGGGGTCTTTTTAGTTGCGCTTCTATTGATCCACTATGGTTGAGTTCACTTGTCCCATTACTTTCTACGGTGCACATCAAGATGGGTGCTGGGTTCCTTTCTGAGGCTTGCATTGAGGTGGTCTGCACACTTTCAAAGTGGTGAGTATTCATCTTTCTTAAGTTTTTTGTATGATACTTTACATTTAACCTTTCTCCATCGTTCGATTATCTATGTGCAGGGGTTCAAGAAATGTTCATACCTCTAAATTGCTCTGAAACACGAGATGTATTGACATTCTGATTTTATACTAAGTTGATAACTGGTCCGTTTGTGTTAATGCTTCATTTTACACATTTATCCTCCTTTACTTTGGAATTATCATGTCCCCCTTTTCAAAAAAATTTTTTGATCTCACACTGAATTGCTTTTACTTTGGATGCTTTTACTTGGCTGCTCTCTAATCTTGAAAATAACTGCTGGTTCAAGGACATTTATACTGAATCCTCGCCACGCCCTGGGGAGGTTTCTTCCCGTCCCTGATATGTTTCCACCCGTCCCTCTTGCTGTTGGACGTGGGGCCTGCAGCGCAATATTTGGCTATCATTTATTCTCAGATTCAGATTATCTCCATTTCTAAAAAGTGGCAGAATACAGCGTCGCAGGATTAAACTCCAAATTCAAGGGACAGACGATATCGCAGCTAAGACGGGGTCGTCTACAATCTACTCCCCGCCGCGCTGCATCTACTAACCTCTCCAGGGTGGTCCATCCGTGGCAAGGACTGTTTTACAATTTTAAAGGGTGATGATTTCTTTCATTTTACAAATAAGTTCTACAGGTTTCTGGATATGGCTGCTCCAGTTCAGATATGAATGTCTTTTTTTCATATGTATGTATCTTTTTGGATTTAGAGGGCATACTGTTTAATATCTGTAGAGATCTCTGTGAAGAACACCTTCAAACCTTTCCTGGGATTATGTTGTATGTCGCCATGGAATGGTCTTTGTAGGATGAAAGAATATTCTCCGCTCTAAGCATTATGCAGCATTGTGATTTTATGACTCTTTCCTTTTGGATGTTTTGCTATTCCTGCAAAGCTTTATACATTTTTTTCCTTGCAGGTTAGCCCAAGTCAAACAGGTAGAAAATCTTTGGCTTTCATTGACAATTTCCCCTTTCTTTTTTTCAGGGTGGGGGTTTTCAGGGTGGGGGCCTACTCCTTCGAGTTACAATGTACCTGTGGTTTCCATCTCCATATCCTCTGTATACTATCCTTTTGAATATTAATTTTATAACTTCAAGGGTGCCTTTTAAGGTGTTTGTGATAAACACTTTTGGTGAAATAATGGGGCATACTTATAAAATTTGCAATTAGGAGGGATAGCTAATACCCTAGAGGATAGGATCTAAATTCAGAATGGTCTGGATAGACTGGAGAGCTGGGCCAAAGCTAACAAAGAGAAATTCAATACGGACAAATGTAAAGTAATGCACTTACTGCGGGAAAATGAACTGCATAGATATAGGATGGGGGAGACCTGTCTGAACGATACTACGTGCTAGAGGGATCTTGGAGACCTGGTAGACCACTACTTGAACATTGGGAAACAGTGTTATGCTGCAGCTTGAAAGGCCAATGCGATTTTGGGCAGTATCAATAGTGTCTAGATCAAGGGACGTAACAGTGTCGCTCTACTCTGCCCTGGTCAAACATCGCCTTTAATACTGTGTCCGGTTCTGGGCGCCGCAATTCAAAAAATATATTTAGAATTTACTTACGTCTAGAGAATGGCTACTAAAATGGTGAAAGGTCTGGAAATCATCCCTTATAAGGAGAGACTTGGGGAGCTGGGTATGTGATGCCTTGAAAAAAGACAGAAGGTGATACTGTTTAAGTATTTTAAGGGGTGTCACATAGGGGATGGAGCAGGCTTTTTCTCTGCTGCTCTATAGACTCTCACACGGAGCAATGGGTGCAATCCTCAGGAACAGTGGTTCCACCTTTAAATTTGGAGGTACTTTGACAGTTACAGTTGTTCGGTAATGGAACACAGTCCCTCACAGCGTTGTGGTAGGGTATCCTTCCATGGAGGTCTTCAGACAGAGCCTGGATTGCCATCTCTCGGGAATACTTTGAACAAGATTTCTTTAGTATCAGGGGGTATGATAGGATGGCCCTTGTGGTCTATTCCAACTCTACAAGTCTATGATTCTATGAGTGCGAGGGAAACATCGGTGTGTCTCATTTCAACTTATCTACACCCCTACCTGTCTCTGGGTTTGCAAGAAGAACTCTAATAGGACGCTCTTGTAGTTATAACACACTGCTTCTTCTTTTCTAGATTGAAACTACGGCATTATTGGGTTTCGAGGTTTTTAGATGGGGAAGAAAGCTCTACTTTGAACAGTTCTACTGGTTCCTCCTTTGGCTAAACAAACCTGTTGTCGACCGCAGGTAATTTTAATTGTACAGGGGCAAGTAAAATTAAGTCTGATTTAACATCTCTAGGGCTTCTCTTGGTTAACATGACTATAAAGTGAGAAATGGGCGGTTTTCATAGAATCATAGAATCATAGAATTGCAGAGTTGGAAGAGACCACGGGGGCCATCCAGTCCAACCCCCCTGCCATGCAGGAAATCACAATCAAAGCATCCCCGACAGATGGCCATCCAGCCTCTGTTTAAAGACCTCCAAGGAAGGAGACCCCACCACGCTCCGTGGGAGTGTGTTCCACTGCCGAACAGCTCTTACTGTCAAAAAGTTCCTCCTCATATTGAGGTGGAATCTCTGTTCCTGGAGCTTGCACCCATTGCTCCGTGTTCCAGTCTCTGGAGCAGCAGAAAACAAGCCTGCTCCATCCTCAGCGTGACATCCCTTCAAATACTTAAACAGGGCTATCATATCACCTCTTAACCGTCTTTTTTTCAGGCTAAACATACCCAGCTCCCTAAGTCTCTCCTCATAAGGCATTGTTTCCAGACCTTTCACCATTTTAGTTGCCCTTCTCTGGACACGCTCCAATTTGTCAATATCCTTTCTGAATTGTGGTGCCCAGAACTGGACACAGTATTCTAAGTGAGGTCTGACCAAGGCAGAATAGAGTGGCACTATTACTTCCCTTGATCTAGACACTATACTTCTATTGATACAGCCCAAAATTGCATTGGCCTTTTTAGCTGCTGCATCACACTGTTGGCTCATGTTCAACTTGTGGTCTACTAGGACTCCTAGATCCCTTTCGCACGTAGTCTCATTCAGCCAGGTCTCTCCCATCCTATATTTATGCATTTCGTTTTTCCGCCCTAAATGCAGTACTTTACATTTCTCCGTATTGAATTTCATTTTGTTAGCTTTGGCCCAGCTCTCCAGTCTATCCAGGTCATACTGAATTTTGATCCTGTCCTCTAGGGTATTAGCTACTCCTCCCAATTTGGTGTCATCTGCAAATTTGATAAGTATGCCCCTAATTCCCTCATCTAAGTCATTGATAAAGATGTTGAATAGCACTGGGCCCAGGACAGAACCCTGTGGCACCCCACTGGTCACATCTTTCCAAGACGAAGAGGAGCCACTGCTGAGCACCCTTTGGGTTCGGCCGGTCAACCAATTACAAATCCATTGAACAGTTAACTTGTCTAGCCCACATTCTACAAGCTTGTTTGCAAGAATGTCATGGGGAACCTTGTCAAAGGCCTTACTGAAATCAAGGTATGCAATGTCCACAGCATTCCCTTCATCTACCAAGCTGGTAACTTTATCAAAAAAAGAGATCAGATTAGTCTGGCATGACTTGTTTCTCTGAAACCCATGCTGACTTTTTGTGATTATGGCATTGCCTTCTAAATGTTCACAGACTCTCTGTTTAATGATCTGTTCTAGAATCTTCCCTGGTATTGATGTCAGACTAACTGGACGATAGTTGTTGGGATCCTCTTTTTTCCCCTTTTTGAAGATGGGAACAACGTTTGCCCTCCTCCAGTCTGCTGGGACTTCTCCTGTTCTCCAGGAGTTCTCAAATATTATTGCCAATGGCTCTGAGATTATATTTGCCAGCTCTTTTAATACTCTTGGATGTAGTTCATCTGGTCATGGAGATTTAAATTCATTTAGATTAAGAAGGTATTCCTGTACTACCTCTTTACTTATTTTGAGCTGGATTTCCCCTATTGTGTCCTCTGTTCCATTCTCCTCAGGTTGGTCCTCCTTTTCCTTTTCTGAAAACACTGAGGCAAAGAAGGTGTTGAGTAATTCTGCCTTTTCTCTGTCCCCTGTTAGCATTTTGCCATCTTCTCCACGTAGCGGCCCTATCATTTCCTTCTTCCTCCTTTTGCTGCGGACATACCCAAAAAAACCCTTTTTATTGTTCTTAACCTCCCTAGCAAGCCTGAGCTCATTCTGCGCTTTAGCTTCTCTGACTTTACTCCTACACGTGTTCGCTATCTGTTTGAATTCTTCTTTGGTGATTTCCCCCCTTTTCCATTTCCTATACATGTTCCGTTTAAAACTTAGCTCCATTGAAAGTTCTTTAGTCATCCATCCTGGCTTCTTGAGACACCTCCCATTTTTCTTCCTCAATGGTACTGTTTGAAATTGTGCCTTCAGTATCTCCCTTTTGAGAAAGTCCCATCCGTCTTGAGGTCCCTTCTCTTTTAGTATTCTTGACCATGGGATCATCCCCAGTATTTCCCTGAGTTTATTGAAATCAGCTCTCCTAAAGTCAAGAATGCGTATCTGACTATGCCTGGCTTCTCCTTTCCATTGTATAACAAACTCCAGGAGAACATGATCACTCTCACCTAAGGATCCCACCACTTGCACCCCATTAACCAGGTCGTCTCTCTTGGTTAGGATCAGATCTAAAATAGCTGACCCCCTTGTTGCCTCTTCCACCTTTTGGACCATGAAATTGTCTTCCAGGCATGTAAGGAATTTGCTAGACCTTGAAATTTTGGCTGAGTTAGATTGCCAGCAAATATCAGGATAGTTGAAGTCACCCATCACTACTACATCTCTCCTTTCTGCATGTATGTTCAACTGTTCTAGAAAGGCAACATCCAATTCCTCTGTCTGATTTGGGGGTCTGTAGTAGAGTCCCACAATAACATCTCTGTTGTTTCCCTCCCCTTTAATTTTTATCCAGATGCTCTCCACCTGGCTTCCAGTATTGATGTCATGGATCACTTCACTGGTGTAAATATCCCTGACATATAATGCTATTCCTCCTCCTTTCCTGTTTGGCCTGTTTCTCCTATAAAGGTTATACCCCTCTATTCCTACATTCCAATCATGAGACTCGTCCCACCAGGTTTCAGTAACGCCTATTATATCATATTTGTTGTGTAGTGCAAGGAGTTCAAGTTCATCTTGCTTATTTCCCATGCTCTGTGCATTAGTGTAGAGACATCTGAGACCATGTGTTCCCTTTACTTGCTCCCTGTGCAAGTTTTTTTGCCTCCCACTGTTGGGTCCTTGCGCTGTTTGCCTTGTTCCCTCTATGACAGTTTGACTATTTTCTCCAGCCCTTTTGCCTTCCAGAATACTGTCTCCCTCCCCCATTTGACTCAGTTTAAAGCCCTCCTGATCAAATTCTTGAGACTGTTGGCAAAAATGTTTCTTCCAACTGTTGTAAGATGCACCCCATCTCTTGCCAGAAGTCCCCCCGCATGGAAGCGCAGTCCATGATCCAAGAATCCAATTTGTTCTCGGTGACACCATCTACGGAGCCAGTTGTTTACGTCGGCTATTTTCCTCTCCCTTCTTGGACCATGCCCTTCAACTGGCAGAAGAGACGAGATGACCACCTGTGCGTTCATTTCTTTCAGCTTCCTCCCCAGGGCCTCATAATCTCTTCTGATCTTGGGAAAGCTGTGCCTTGCAGTATCATTGGTTCCCACATGGACCAAAAGGAAGGGGTAATGATCCGTAGGCTTGACGAGTCTTGTCAGCCTCTCGGTCACATCACAGATCTTTGCCCCAGGGAGACAACACACCTCCCGAGTCATCTTGTCAGGCCCACATACCACTGCTTCTGTACCCCTCAGCAAGGAGTCCCCCACCACCACCACACGCCTCCGCTGAGGCTTCGCAGCTGCTGTTCCTTGTGGTGGTCCTCTCAAGGTCCCCTGCTCTACCTCTGAAGTCTGTCCATGCTGTTCTTCCTCGTTGTCCTTGATAAGGGAAAGGGCTTCGAATCGATTCTGTAGCTGCAAGCTGCTGGAAGAATCCCTGGATTTTCTTGTTCTGTGTGTGACATTCCTCCAGCTGTCTACTTCCTGTGTCCGTGAAGTGACCCTCTCCTCCACAGCCACTTCCTCTGTGCGGTCCCCATCCAAGACTGTTCGTTCTGTTCTGTCCAGGAAAACCTCTTGCTCACGAATCTGTTGAAGTGTAGCTACCCGTGTCTCCAGCTGCTGTACTTTCTCCTCCAAGAGTGCTACCAGCTTGCATTTGGTGCATGTGAAGTTCTCCACGTCTGTAGACAAGAATACAAACATCGCACAAGTGTTGCAGGTGACTGCTGCAGTCCCCTCAGTGTCCATGATGAGAGCTTTTAGGTAATCTAAGAACTCTTAGTTAACGCTGAGAATGCTAAGCTGTACTTTTAGGTCTGCTGTATTTTTGTTTGGTTACTGAAATTCACGCGCCATTAGGCGCGCGCCTCTGGCTCTTGAGGGTAAAAGGGCAAGGTCAGAAGTTCAAGCCCCTCAGCAACAAGCAGCCTCTCCCAACAGTTTTTTAAAAAAATTCAATCTCCCCAGTCAGAATGGCTGTCCAGAAGTTGCTTCCTTCTTCTCCCTGGCAGGAAACTGGCAGGAAACTTGCTGTCCAGAAGCTGCTCTCCTTCTCTCTGGCAGGAACTGGCTTGGAAAGCCTCTGCAAGGACTTATATAGAGCTAGGCTCCCAGCTCCACCCCCTAATGACTCACAGGTGTGACTCACAGGTGTGACTCACAGGAAGGCTCTTGAGGGTAAAAGGGCAAGGTCAGAAGTTCAAGCCCCTCAGCAACAAGCAGCCTCTTCCAACAGTTTTTTAAAAAAATTCAATCTCCCCAGTCAGAATGGCTGTCCAGAAGTTGCTTCCTTCTTCTCCCTGGCAGGAAACTGGCAGGAAACGTGCTGTCCAGAAGCTGCTCTCCTTCTCTCTGGCAGGAACTGGCTTGGAAAGCCTCTGCAAGGACTTATATAGAGCTAGGCTCCCAGCTCCACCCCCTAATGACTCACAGGTGTGACTCACAGGTGTGACTCACAGGAAGGCTCTTGAGGGTAAAAGGGCAAGGTCAGAAGTTCAAGCCCCTCAGCAACAAGCAGCCTCTCCCAACAGTTTTTTAAAAAAATTCAATCTCCCCAGTCAGAATGGCTGTCCAGAAGTTGCTTCCTTCTTCTCCCTGGCAGGAAACTGGCAGGAAACTTGCTGTCCAGAAGCTGCTCTCCTTCTCTCTGGCAGGAACTGGCCTGGAAAGCCTCTGCAAGGACTTATATAGAGCTAGGCTCCCAGCTCCACCCCCTAATGACTCACAGGTGTGACTCACAGGTGTGACTCACAGGAAGGCTCTTGAGGGTAAAAGGGCAAGGTCAGAAGTTCAAGCCCCTCAGCAACAAGCAGCCTCTCCCAACAGTTTTTTTAAAAAATTCAATCTCCCCAGTCAGAATGGCTGTCCAGAAGTTGCTTCCTTCTTCTCCCTGGCAGGAAACTGGCAGGAAACTTGCTGTCCAGAAGCTGCTCTCCTTCTCTCTGGCAGGAACTGGCCTGGAAAGCCTCTGCAAGGACTCTGCAAGGACTGCAAGGTTTTGGTAATTATGACAATTCTCAAGCAGATTTCCTTTTTCTTTTAGGATACTTTGCCTCCAACATAACCACCGCATCACCAAATTGTAGAGTTTGAAGAGACCACGAGGGCCATCCTGTCCAATCCCCTACCATACAGGAATACAGAATCGAATCTTCCCTGGCAGATCAATCTCCACAGATTTGCATCAGCAATTTACCTTTATAATCTGGACGTTTAATAAAATATAAGGAGTCCATTGCCCTTCACATACAATATTTTCTATGCTCCAACCAAGAAATGAGATCTAATTCCGAGTTTCTCACCTGTTCCTTATTTTAAATCAATTACTGGAAAGCCCATGCTGTTCTGCTTATCCAACTTTAACCAGAAACCTACAGCATTATCAACAAACATTTAATTAAATGACATAAAAATAGCCTTTAGGATGATTCTGCATTGGGTAACCCATGTCTATAAGTTATATCCTTCCTGATGGCATTCGGAATCCACTTAACTGGAATGTCCCTAACTGGATTACTCCCACTGAATGCAAGCAAACTACGACCTATTTAAATCCAAGTACCGTGCTCGAATTTCACTTGGGAGAGTTTTGGATGCCTAAAATCAGGTTCTTGCCGTGCAAGCAGCCTCCAGAACAGTACCGAGGCTGCTGCGCGGCAAGGGTCCATTTTGACGACGCCGTTTCTCTCACGGCGTCATCCGTGACTGTTGCGGCCAGCATTGGAGGCAGCCTCCATGAGTAAAAAACAGCGCGGCCGCCTCCAATGCTGGCCACAACAGTCACGGATGACGCCAAGAGAGAAACGGCATCATCCAAAATGGACTCTTGCCACGCAGCAGCCTCAGTACTGTTCCGGATGCTGCTTGCACGGCAAGAAGCTGATTTTAGGCATCCGAAAATCTACTTGGTTAAGCTTCAGGTTGCCGTTGTGGTGAAGCACAGGCTATTGAGCCATTGGTAAGGCTTTTTCAAATTCAAATGGCTACATGACGTTAGACAGACTAGCAGACAGTTTTACAAACTGATGGGAAATGTTTTTATCTGGAATTATAAGAATAATGAAGATTTAGTAAGTACATATGTGTAATAGCTGGCTGCTCTATCTGCTGATATATATATATACATATATCTGGTATAACGTTGAGCTCTGCCAGTGTACTAACAATGGAATTTCGGAAAGGTTACAGCTGGAAACGAGGTGATAGCATGGAGAAACATTCCTGATACATCTCTGCAGCCACTCTATGGCTATTGGTGGGGGGGGGGCTAAACCTAGTCACTGTCTACCTGTCACTCTACAGTCAGGCTAAAGCATTTCATTAAAAAAGAAAGGATAATTCCTTCTGCGATGCTAAACAAATATACAAACAATTTGCTGGCATAGGCCCTGGTTCATCTACCATACGTCATCTAGGAAATTCTTGATTTTCTGTACCAATGGTGTGCAGAGTTACGGCATCTTCCAAAACTGCTCCCCTGCTGCTAGGCGGCAAAGGAGCAGTTATGGACTATATGGACCTGTAAACCGCATCTGATAACCTCCTAGATCACTGTTACGTTACTTATGGGTCCGAGAGCAAAATGCAGAGTACATGGAAATAAGGCTGTGGCAAGTTTGCAAACTACTGGAATTCATTGAACATTTTATGTTTCTCACTTTTCAAGGCTGAAAGTGCATCTATGAACCTATTTACCACATTATTTCTTCCCAACTGGGTAATATTTCAGATTTGACTAGATTAGGCTAAACCCTTCGAATTCCCCATCTGAACATTAAGGAAGCTGGAGAGAGAAGGGCCTTGGTTTCAAAGAAAGCAGAATACAGTTATTACTGCCAGATTCTAAAGGAAAAGGACCTTGGCTGTGTGACCTAGTTCCTGGCTGTATGTCCTTTTTTTCAAGGGGGGGAAACAAAGGGATCTGGAATTTTGCAGATCTATATAGGCAGGCTTGGATACCTGTACTTTTTATAAATACTGTCGAACACAGGGAGATGTGAATTGCCCGTGGAAAGCAGCGCTCTCCTGAATTCGACTTCTACACTCATTTAAACAGGTATGCACGTTTGTATGTATATATAAAAGTTTGCAATGGATATATGTATTTGGAGTTTAAATTGTTAAATACAATTATTAAAAAAATAAACAATGATAATAGAAATCTTAAATAATGATAAGAAAAGATGTACAGTATGATATATTAAAATCCAGATAGGCCAGAAGAGGAAGTTAAAATATAATAATATATATACATACATGTGATTATAATAATTTGTATTGTATAAGACAATAATACATATTGTAATATATAATACATAATTAGAAATAGAAACAGATGTGGTTTCTCCTGTTTTTTTGATTGTTTTTTATTAGCTTTTTAAATGAAATCGATTTTTTAAAAAAAAGTGAGTCTACCTTGACTGGTGATGGGTATAAGGTGGTATTTTGAGAAAAATCATTGTATTATTTCCAAGGAAGGTAAGGTCTGTGCCAAGGGTGTTAAAAGGGACAGAGTATATTATTTGCACACACAAGCAGAAAAACGTAGCCAATGTGACAATGGCCAATGTTCCCTTGCATGATCATTGTGTGCATTTATCTGCATAGGGTACTTGAACATGCCAAAATTGTACAGCACTCTGCTGTACTGTTATTGTTACTGAACTGTACTGTACTGTACTGTTACTGTACTGTAGCTACTGTTGGGGACAAGCACCTCAGACAGTGCTGTTACTTGGTGTCTCAGTGGGCCTAGTTTTTGTATTTGTCATTGCACACCTTGCAGGACATAAAAGACGGCTAACACAGAGAACTAGAGAAAGAATGTTCGCTGAGGCCTCTGAAATTCATTCTGTTCTTTCTGAAGGATAGCTATTGTTTTCTTTAAGGATTATTGTATTGGTCAAAGAGTTCTGTAACTCGTAGAAAAATACACTACTTACTGGGAAAACAGGGTCTGCTCATGGGCTGTTCCCTTTGCTGCTTTGCAAGGACTAGAAGGATATAAACTGCTGTGCTTTACAAGAAACTGTTCACTCTTTCTGTGGAGCAGTGAGCCTGATTGGAGCTGATGATCCCTTTGATCAAAGAAATATTGCTTCTGGTTCTTCCTTCCTATCCAGATTCGGGCTAAAATTCAACTGTGTCTCACCAGGAGGATAACGGTAGGGTTGACATTTTAACTCCACCCAACACAGGGACGTGAGTTCAACAGGAGAAACCGTGAGCAAGAATGGGATCTGCAGTAAAGCTCACATTAAATTAATAGGTGACAACAAACAAAGCTTCAGATGTCTATACACAGAATTTGAGAAACAAACAAGAAGTCCTAGTGCAGGACTTTATAAGTATAACTGAGACCTGGTGAGATGATTCCCATGATTGGAATATAACAACATAACCAGTTCATAAAAAATAGATTTGGCTGAAAAGGAGGGGGAGTAGTACTGTATGTCAAAGACTCACGTACAGAAATCCAGAATGGACCAGTTGAGAGCATTAATAGAGGAAGAAATAAAAACAAAATTTTAGCAGTAGTTTACCAATAAGAGTTGATGCTTTTCTGAAACAAATCTCAGAAATCTCCAAGATGCAAGAACTAGTAGTCATGGGGGATTTCAATGACTATGATATCTGCTGGGAGAATAGGTCTAGTAAGCATAGGATGTCCAATGAATTCCTAATGTGCCTTGAAGATAACATCCTCTTTCAAAATGCATGGGAAGGGGGCAAGAGACTCGGCAAACCTCGACCTGAGCCTAACCAACAGGGAATCAAACTAGTTGGAATCAAAATAGATCGTACTTTAGAAGGAAGTGATTACATAATGCGAGAATTCACAATTGTGGGATGGGCCAAAGAAAAGTATAGTCAAATAAGGACCTTGGATTTCAGAAGAGCTGATTTTACCAAGATCAGGGAAATCCCATGACTAGAAATGCTAAATGTTCCTCTCTTCAAAAAGAGCAAAAAAGAAGATCCAGGGTACTACAGACCAGTCAGCGTGACCTCAATATCAGAAAAAGTATTAGAACAAAAGGAGTCTGTTTGCAAGTTTCTGGATGACAATGCAGTGATTAGAAGGAGCCAGCATGGTTTTGTCAAGAACACATCCTGCCAAACTAATCTTGTATCTTTTTTAAAATCAGGTCACTAGTTTAGTAGATGGTGGGGATGCTGTAGATGTCATTTATCTGGATTAAAGCAAAGCATTTGAAAAAATCCCTCATGATACTTTCATTAGCAAACTGATTAAATGTGAATAGATGGAAACACTATCAAATGGATCCAGTGGAATGCACTGCCTCTGAGTGTGGCGGAATCTCCTTCTTCGGAGGTTTTTAAATAGTGTCTGGATGGCTGTCGGGAGTGCTTTGATTGGGTATTCCTGCATGGGGGGGGTTGGCCCTTGTGTTTGGACTATTCCTGCATGGGGGGGGTTGGTCCTTGTGTTCTCTTCCAACTCTATGATTATATAAATGGTTGGAAAACCATGTTCAAACTGGAGGGAAGTCTCAAGTGGAATGCCACAGGGTTCTGAGTTGGGTTGACACTCAGGCTGGATAGTTACCAGCTGGCAATGCTCTAGCTGGATTTCCTGCACTGAGCATCAGGTTGGGCTTGATAGCCTATAAGGCCTCTTCTATAATTCTATGATTATATATGATTATATGGGCAGGGATAGCTTTAATAAATCTTCCAACCCCCCCCCCCCATGTTACAGTCACCTCAGGGTCACCATAAGTCAATAACATCTTGAAGGCACACAATAGCCATAACAACATAAATATTTTATTTTAATAAATCAAAAAATGACTGGTAGTTGTTGATAATGTTATGCTTCAAAGTGCGTCTGATATCCTTTTCAACCCATCCATGTTGATGACCATCTGATCAGTAAAGCATGTCAGAGAATTGTGGTCTATGAACAACACCTTCTCAGGAGGAAACAGGAGGAATCTACAATGTGTAAAGCTGATGTTCCAAAATCAGCAACTGCAAATCAGAATGTATAATATTGGAACGGATACTGGAATTCATATCCTACTGTATTCATAATATTAATAACAGTAAATAACAGTGGAACTGTATTACACTAACATATAGCGGAAAAACCAATGGCCACAACTTTACTGAATTACAGCTGTAAATGGATTGGCACACAAATGACTGTTGGCCAATGTGCCTGCCTTCAGTGTTGGATTATGTAGTTTGCAATCCAATAAGTTGAGATATTTTTACTCCTAAAGGGTTAACTGATAGACGGAAACAGAATGTTTGATGAAACTTCCTACTTAATTGTGATTGGGCTTCTAGACAAGGGGAATGTCCAAGTTCTTTTCTTTGTCTTTTCTAGTAAGCCATGAGGCACAACAGTTGCCATGATATCTTTTTGGGTCCTGCATATCTTATTTTGTAATCATGTAGTACTTTAGTCAATTTTAGTAGTTTTTAGTTTACTTTGAAGTTTTATACAACTTTTATGTGTTTTGAGAAAGTTATTGTGCTGAGAAAGTAACTTGGGGTACAAAAGGGTGTGGTTATCATAAGCTGTTTGCATGCTGGCATCAAATATTCCAAACATTGCTGTGTGTGTACTCTGCGAATTTGTTGTACTTCCAAAGGAATTTAAAAGCTATCTGGTTTTATAGCTGCCTTGTCTTGTAAAAGTAATTCCAGTGGAGGAACATTTGCTGAATATCCCCAATAACCAGCATGTTGCTAGAACCAAGAAAGCAAGGAGGGACTCCTTGGGCTGTGCCAGTGGAGATCCCCTAAACTTACCTCGGTGCCATGAAGGGATATGCCCACCCAGTGGCACACCCTTCTCGGCCTGCACCACCAAGTCCGCTAAAGGGATCCTCTGTCACCTTCTTGTGCTTGTAGGCACAGAAAAAAACAATGTCCTTGATCCAGGACCTATGCCAACCCCCCCCCCAAGTTGTGACAAAAGGCTCGTTACATGAAATTAACACAACAGAAATCATATACATACAGCAAATGGGGAGGGTAGGATGGGATAGAGCATGGAGAGTAACTAAGGAGAAGGCACAAGGTGGCCAAAATATATATCTGGAAACCCAATTGGAATGAAAACTCTGCCACTATGGTTGTAGACGGCCCGCCATCCAATGAGATTGAAGCATAGCTTGACTCCGTTCTTCACTTCCAGAGCTGCCCATGAAGAATTAGCACGTTTCTCCCTAAATAATCAGTTGCAGGGGTCTTCACATGATTATCACTTGGATGTGTCCTTTAGGAATTTTAGCTAGCTACTGCCTTAGATTTTCTGAGCAAGACTTTGTTCCTTCTATTTAGGAGTCCCTGGTCTACTGCCCACCATGTGGAGTGCCACGTATAAGCCAATATATAAATTTTATCCAATTGATGGGTTATGAAAAAGGTGGGGGGGTGTCAGGGCAGGTTACAGTACCCCCCCCCAATGGAATTGATTTGAAGAATGGATTTAATTCTTGAACAACATAGCAGCTGACACTCAACTCTCTGCAAAACGTTAGGATCAGGAAAATTGGGTTTGCAGAGTGAGTTTGCCCAAGCCCCTTAGTCACCAGGCTGAATTGAGGTGAAAAGAAAAGAAAACCTTAACTTTCAATAGAGACAGAACTTGACTAAATCCTAAGACTAAAGGGAACGTAGTTCTATGATAATGTGGGCATCTCAGCTGTCCAAACCATTTTATACTGAAGATCTATCTCCCCCATTTATCTGTATATTTCCTACTATTCTGTCCTGGTAGGACAATGCATTTTGATGGCATGCTCATTCATTCTTGTTGCCAGAAGATAGTCTGAGTTCTTCTTCCCTTTTCAGCAGTTGCCACCATGAGTTCGTCTTTGTTTTTCAAATGTCTGATCAAAAGGTGCAGATACCTGATAACACTTAGCAGAAGCTAGTTTAAAATGCACCCAGTGCTGAAGCTGCTCTGAAAGATTATCTGTGGATGAGTGCAGATCAGTATATCACCAGATCAGTATTGCTGCACCTTTGTTTACAAGGATGGCCAAAGCCCTTCCAAGCTATGGGGAGAAAAGGCAGAGGACTCTCAAGGAGCAGGGAGGAAACCCTCGACCTCATCACCATTAGGTGGGGGGCAGGGAGAGAAGGGTCAGGATTAGCTGAAAGAGTTGCACAGAAACATCAACATATTGGAGAACATTGCTGAAGAGATGAGGGAAAAGGCCCACAAAAGAGGAATGCTGCACTAAAGGCCAGGTCCTCTATCAGAGGTACCAAGAAGCGTGTGGCCACAATCCTCAGAGTAAGAAATGGTGCAGGCATCATGCCTTTTTTTTTTTTTTTGCAAACCCAGATATTCTCCAGGAAGATGCCACCGTTCACCCCAGGAGAACATCACCATTCACCGGGTCCTCTTAGGGCAGCCTGCCAGCATCCAGAACATGTATGCTGCCCCTTGTCCATAACCATTTGAAGAGTTTCATCTGGATGCAGTTAGGCTCTTCTTTATTTTTAGCTACACATAATGTCTTTTTACATTCTTCCTTGACACTCTTCCTGAAATCAGTACAGGGTGCTTCTGTTTCTCAGGCAAGTAGTCTTAGTAGTTTAAATCTGTTTCTTACATGGTAAGAAACATGCTTGGCAGATGTTGGACTAGATTGCTCTTCTGGTCACTTCCAACACTATGATTTGATTAAATATCTTCTTACCAGGTGCTGTGAGGTACAACTCATTTCTTCAAGAAGGCATTCTTCATGATGCCAAGGGTCCAAGAAGCCAAATCTCCTGACAATACTGTCTGGAGAGCCAGTTGTTCTCCAACTATTCTTCTCACTCTTTCTAGGCCAGGAGAGAGCAATGAAATAACAACCTGTGCCCCAGGCTGTTCATTCTCCAGAAAGATGCCACCATTCACCCCAAGCGAGCATCACCATTCACTGGGTCCTGTTATGGCAGGCTGTCAGCATCCAGCACATTTATGCTGCCCCTTGTCCATAACCCAGGCCCTTTAGCTTCCTACCCAAAGTTCTCATATTCCTTTGCAAACCCAGATATTTTTGGGTTGAAGGCTATATTTTACAGTATTATTTGTTCCAATGTGAATCAAAAGGAAAGTGTAATGGTTATTCAGTTTATGAACTTTGTCATTCTCTTACATCATGGATCTTTGCCCGTGGGAGACATCATACCTCTTGAGATATCTTACCAGACCTGCATAGTACTGCTTCTCAACAGGGAATCCCCTACCACTTTTACCCTAAGAGGTGGGGGGTACATTAGAGTCCCACCTGTGATGTAGAATTCTAGTTACAGAAATTATTAGCTCAAACAGGAGGCCTGCAAGAGGAGGGTAACTTCAGCTATTGTTAGGTTAAGCCCATGGGGTGGGGGTCTGCTTAATCCTAACTTGGGCTTTCCCATCATTATATTTATAGACACGTCTCAGGTCATCATGACTTCCAACTGACTTCAAGTCTGTCTAAGCCAATGTGACCCCAAAAGGTGTCCAATATGTCCAGTTATAGACAGCGCCCTCATTAGTAGAGCATGCTAACACCACCACACATCTCTTCTTTCTCTGAGTATTGCCAGGAGCACTGTCATCCATAGAACCCTCCAAGGTCACCCCCATGTCTTCTGACGAGTGAGGCTGTTGTCCCTGGTGGTGTTCCTGGTGGTACACCCAGGGATTCTTAGCAGCCCTCATGGAGGATAATGTGGAGCATGCAGGGCAGTGAAGAATACCTGATGAGGGGCATAAACATACTTTAAGCACAGCCAACCTCAATGAAGCAATACCTTCAGACAAGTCTCATGAATGTATATGTTTCCCTTTTGTGACACAAAGGTAAGGGAGTAATTTCCCTCCCTGTCAGAGACATTTTTAGGGTGGATTCCCCGATAAGGGGAGAAGTTCTGATGATCCACACACATGTAGATAGCTTCCATATCACTTTTCTTCTACCAAGTAGGTTGAGGCATGTAAAAGCTACTGTTCCCAGAGGAGCTGAAGTAGTTCAGTTTCAAACCGGAGTCTACAGCAGCCAGACAGCCAAACTTCGATATTGTGCTAGCTGAACTTTCAAGACCTCTGCATTAACCAAAGTGGCTTATGCAGTAACAATTGTTACATGCGTTAGTCCCCTAGGATACTGGGGTCATTTCCAACTCTGGAGTAACCTGCAGCCCCCAAGATGGATCTCTGCTTTTCCCATAGGTCTCTCCACTTTTTTTTTTTTTTGTATATTTTAGGTTAGTGTGTATAGTTAAGTCAGCCGGCTCCCTAGGAACATCCTGGGTTAATAATTTAAAATGCTTGTTTTCATTAATAGTCAATACTTGACAGTTAATATTTTAAAAATTGATAGTTAATAATACTTTAAAATGTTTGTTCATTTGTTTTAGTTGCTTAAGAGAATTGTTTGTTTGTTGTTATTGTTGTCCATAAGACTTTTCTGAATCTGCATATCTTAAATTGTTGACGTTCCTTTCTCCAATTTTCATGCCTTCTTCTTTCAAGTCTAATTCTGCTTTATGTATGATACAAGTTAAACAAATATAAATATAAACAAGTATTCCATATATATTGACAGATTTTTGTTGGAACTAGAGTAGATTCTGGAGATGACTAAATGTGGCATTATAGCGATGCCAGGAGAGCAATAAGGGGTTTCCCTTTCAAATGTCATTCCCCTCTTGTAATGCTCCTGTTCGGTTGTCACCGGTGCTGCTTTTTATTGACGGGCCAAGCAGTCAATGGACCTCATTCTGTTTCTTTCACAAAATGTCCTGTGAGCGGGGGGGCATGTCCAGATGCCTAAGATGAGGGGAGGGGCAAGATGGCGACGGACTAACAACTTCTGAATTGTCCTCCCACTAACATCTGGCATTACCACCTATATATACCTCCAAAATGCCAACCAAAGGTAAGAATAAAATCGGATGAGCCCCTGTAATAATAACGACAATCAGGAACCCTCCAAAGCAGGAAAACAGATGAGGATTGACTCACTCTTCCCAGCAGCAGAGACAACACAGCCCGTGAGTAACAGATCTGTAACAACGGCTCCTTCTTTACTCCTTAAGCCATCACAGACACTTGAACTAAACAAAATAGCCTCCCCAATTCCTCAAAGTGTAAATATAAATTATGGGACAGAGCAAGTTGAAAACAAAGTTGATAACAAAGTCAAACTCCCGGAGCTTGGCAGCATTCCCTCCAATAACAGCGCTCAGCTCTTTTATGATTTCTGCAAACTGTCCATAGAGACATTGATTCTTATTTTGCAAAGATTAAACAACATTACAAATAAGCTTTCCCAACAAGATTTTCAAAGGCAAAACCCATATGGTACACAGGGGGTTAAAAATGTAGCAGATTTGGAGGAAATGACGTGCCCTGCCATGTCACAGGATGCAGTTAATCACAGCCGAGTGTTAAAAAAAAATCAGCTCCTCTTGCAAATACATCACAACAGTCACATGTGGAACGGATGGAACGGAAAGAAGGCTGTTGTCAGATATCTTTCCCAACTTGTAAACATGCACAGCAGAACAATTGATTTAACAGACTGCCACTTTTTACCCAGCTCAAGAGCTACCAAGCTCATTTTTTTGACCTTTAGCCAGGCAAATATTCCTAACAGGCTGTTACGGAAAAGAAATTTCCTCTGGAATGCACATTATATAGAAATTAACAGAGTTTTCAAGAATGAGATAGTCCGTGACCTCATCACAGGGAAAACAGCAACAATAACACAAAGAAGCAATAATTCTGCACACCAAGAGGGAGAACCTAAACACACCTTAAAGGAAGAAGCTCAGGCTATAAATCAAGAAGTAATTAAACTGAGAGAAAAACTCGCAGAAATCTGGGAACACACTCCCACAATACAGCTGATGAGATATACCATCCTGAGTCAATCAAACAGCAATCCAGCCCCATTGAAATCAGCCCCCCCTCGCAGAAAACTGTCAGTGCATTATTCTGATATTTATGACAGTGAAAGTGAAAGTGATGACTCTCTACTTACAATCAAGGAAGCCTTGAAATCCCGTGTTGTAGCCAACACCCCTTCACAAATGCAATATACTGCAGATGCACCCCCATCTACAATTAAACCCCAGGGGACTCAAACATCCCTATGCAAACCTAGCTCAAGGGAAAAACAGTCTTCACTGCCACCTACCTCATCTCCTAAGCCAAAGAATGCCCCCCTCACTAAAGAGATGGGATCCTTGCTTGCTTGTGATCCTCATTTCACTTCCCATGCTGCATTGGTTCTTCCAATCTCCCTTCCAGAACAGGCAGGGCAGGAAGAACAGGAATATGATTCACTATCCCTCCATCCACAGAGGAGGACACAGCCACAGTCAAACCAGTCATTTAACCAACTGCCATCAGATGAATTACCCATTCAGCCTGTGGCCTGCAATGCGACTGCCTGACTTCCAACAGACCAGCACAAGGTGACCCTTATGACCTGGAACATCGCTGGGTGGCAGACGGCTCACAGAGATCCCTGTCCTAATGACTTCCTCACCCAATATGACATTATACTGATCCAGGAAACATGGACTAATAAGGATCTGTTATTAAATGGCTTTCACTCATTCTCAATTCCGGCAGAGCCAGGGAAAAAGCATGGAAGAGCTAGAGGCGTCCTGGGCGTCCTGGTCTCCACCACCCTATGTGCCATAACAAGGCCTCTTTCCACTTTTAAAACACATGCCATGGCAGTGCTGATTCAATTTAACCATTGCACTTTGCTGATAGTAAATGCCTACATGCCTCCAATGAAGAAGAAATCCCAAATCAGAGGCCTGCGGGCTGAATTGGAATCATATACTGCTAATCTCATGTTGCAGAACCCAAATGCATTTGTAATTTTGGGGGGTGATTTGAATGCCAGACTGGGCCCCAACAATCATACCCTATATGCCCATCACAAATGCCCTCCTCCTGATTTTGAAGATGATGGAACCCACCTCATCCAATGCTCAAAGGACAAGAAATCAAATTTTGCAGGACTTTGTCTGGATCAGACAGCATTCAGGCTGAACCTTCAAATCCTAAATGGTGCCCTGAAAAATGACTGCCCAGCTGAATTCACTTATCTCTCTGGATCCAGAATGAGTGCCATTGATTACATAATCATTTCTAGGGACCTTCTTCCCTATGCCAAGGAATTAGAAGTTATGCCCAGATTTGAAAGTGATCATTTACCAATTCGGTTACATATTAGCAACTTCACTCAGGAGACACACACCAGGGAGCGCTATCATCTCTCTGTGACACCATCAGGAAGGACTTATCACCGAGCTAAATGGACCCCCCAACTAAACCAAACAATAAGTGAGGTATTGGCTTCAGACCAACTTCAGCATCTTAGGACTGCCCTGATATCAGCTGACTCTCCTGATGAAATATTGGACAATGACAATACACTTACCCAAGCTCTACACCAATATCTAATCTGTCAAAATAGTGCACATCAGTGGAAACAACAACAGCACCACTCCAAACCATGGTTTGACAAGGAATGTGTTAATGCTATAAAAGCCGTCATTTATACTTATCAGGGTTACCTATCTAATAACATCCCAGATGCTGCACCAATGCTGCTTCAGAAGAAAAGAGACTACAAAAGGCTGCTGATGAACAAGAGAAAAGAAGCCATGAAGAATGACTGGACACAACTTATCCAGGTGGTCAGATCCAACAACACAGCTCTATTCTGGCATATTACATCAAGTTCCCAGAGAAATGGACCAGCTACAGTGGATTGTCACATCCCTCCAGGGATATGGGAGGATCACTTTCAAGCACTTTATAAGGACAACTACATTGAAAGGGGATGCACTAGTCAAAATATAGAAAATATCCAAGGGTGGCCACCAGTGACAGCGACAGAGATCAAGAACCTTGTGGCCCAGCTGAGAATGGGGAAGGCTCCAGGAGAAGACTTAATACCTGCAGAAGCCATTAAAAACAACCTTGAATTTTGGGCCCCTATCCTGTCCTCACTTTTCACCTGTATCGACAAATATGGTCGAGCATCCAAGGATTGGGGTCTTGCAATCATCGTCCCCATATATAAAAAAGGAAGCAAGGATGATCCTGTCAACTACAGACCAATTAGTCTCCTCAGTACAATCAGCAAACTCTATTCAAGACACTTACAGTGGAAAGTTCAGACCTGGTTGGAACAAGAAAACATACTTGCAGAAGAACAAGCTGGCTTTAGGGAAGGCCGCTTCACCATAGATCAGTGCCTTGTACTCCACCACCTTATTGAAAAATACTCCACCTGCAGCACAGTTTCTCTCTATGCTGCCTTCATAGACTTTAAAGCAGCTTTTGACTCTATATCCCGAACCAAACTGTGGAAAAAACTGGAGGCTCCTTCGACCAACCGACATTTACTCCATCTAATTTGTATGCTGCATGAAGGGACCTCATTAAAAGTAAGATGTAACCCCCAGGGATATCTCACCAATGACATTGTCACTGAGAAGGGTGTCAAGCAAGGTTGCATTCTAGCTCCACTCCTGTTTAACTTCTACATCAATGATTTGGTGGATCATCTCAACAACACTAACTTCCACCCCCCCCAAAATTAACGGGAAGGCATATTTCAACGCTGCTTTATGCGGATGATCCAGCAGTACTTTCAAGAACTCCCATTGGACTAAAAAAGAGCCCTAAGAGCACTAACACAATATTGCAGAGTGGAACAGCTAGAACTCAACTATCAAAAAACTAAAATCATGGCATTCGCTAAAAGGCCTAAGAACTACAACTGGAATACAGATGGCCACAAGATTGAGCAGGTCTCTTGCTTCAAATACCTGGGGGTAATTTTTCAAGCCACTGGTAGTAGGAAAGCGCATGGAGAGTATGCTGCTTGCAATGCGCAGAGGAGCACAACAACCATTCTCAAATTTCTTAAGATAAGAGGAGGCCACTATTTACCTGCAGCGCTCAAACTTTTTGAAGCCAAACCAGTAGCACAACTGCTTTATGGATCCCAATTGGGACCCTTCCCCAACCCTGTTGCATTAGAACTTGTCCAATCCAAATTTTTAAGATCATCTTTCCAAACTCCAAAATGTGTCTCTAACGCAGCTCTGAGACTGGAGTCAGGATTTATGAAAATGGAAGCCAGAGTGTGGGTGACCATACTCAACTACTGGCTCAGACTATCCCTCTTTCCCACTGGCCTTGCTCCACTAACCTTAAGTGATGATTTCCAATCCAGCTGGAAACAGATAGTGATGACTAAAATCTCAATGCTGGGCCTTTCTCCAGATCTTCTGCTAAGCCTGGGATATGATAGGGCAAAAGCTACTATCAAACAACGGGTAGCAGATATAGAGCGACAACTGGATCTAGCCAGTACTCCAGCCTTCATTGCTAGTGACTCCAATAGATATCTGGCCTCACCTTTGGCATACTTAGCAACACTTGAAATACCTAACCATCGAAGGGCCTTTACTCTTGCACGGTGTTGTGCCCTCCCTTCAGCTGTCCTTGAAGGCCGATACAAGAAGATCCCCTTCTCAGACAGACTGTGCCCCTGCAACTCAGGCCAAATAGAAACAACAGAGCATGTATTACTCCAGTGCTCATACTACAGGGACATACGTCTCAGATTTATTTCACCCCTGTTGCATAAATATCAAGGACACACTGGACAATTCTACATAAACTTGTTGCTTTCAGACACCAAGCCAGGAACAACTTATAATGTTGCCAGATTCTGCGCAGCTGCGGTTAAAATTCGTCAGACAATGTCCTCAGCAGTAGAACAGTGTCAACCTAGTCTTGTTATACTGGAGCTAACATTTTAAATACTGCTTTTAGCCTGTTTTTATCCTGTGTTTTTACCTTTATTCTGTATCCCCTTTTTACCTGTGCTGGTCTATGACCGTAATAAAGATTCTATTCTTGCCTAAGATGGCTGCCGACTAAGGAGAGAGCTCCCAAAGGCTTCCTGCTTTAACTAAATGCATTGAAGCAACAGAAGTGTTTTGCAAACTGCAATAAAAATATTAATGCTTGGCTGTAAGAGGGGGACAGAAAGGTCAATGTTGGACTATCACCAAGCAAAGAAAGAGAGAAAAACTCCTCTGTCACAAAGTGACCACAAGGGAGAAGAAGAAATGGCACCTGCACCAAACAAAGCAAAAACAAAGGCAGAAGAGGGAGCCCACCAAAGCAAAATTCTCAACCCTTGGCAGACAACCTTGAAAAGCTAAGAGAAAACATAGTTTCTGATCTCCAGAAGGACTGGTTGGTTGCCCTTGAGCCCTTGCATACTAAAATAGATGGCTTAACTGAAAAGATTGAAGATGTTGCAGGAACAGCAATGGAGGCCCGACAAACAGGTCTCCACCATGAATGCAGACTGCAACTAGAAGAAGCTAATGAATCTTTGAACAACAAACTGGAATATTTGGAAAACAGAGGTAGGATATTAGACATCAGATACCGTGGATTTGTGGAGGGACTTGAAAGTAAAGATATTTTAAATTTCATAGTGCAATGAACAAATGAACACATTGTATAAAATTGTATAAAAGAAAACTATTCAAGCCTCTAATATTGCTGCTGCAAAGAGAAAAATTCAGTATAAATGGGCCTTTCCGTTTAAATTGGTGATTTTCTTCAAAGACAAAACAATGTTCCGATCAAAGTTATGACTTATGCAGGTTGGGACAGGAGAGGAACACAAGAGTTAAAAGACTTATATAATAACAATAAACCTAAAATGAAAGAAGATTTTATACAAGAACTAGATCCAATCCGACCTACATAGCTGCAACTTTTGAAAATTACAACATTTTTATCCCACTTAAAACAAACTGGTTTTACTAGTAGACCTTTGGCAAAATTTGAACGTCTGTGTATACCTTTGCAAAATTCAATGAAGGAACATTTAGCAATATTATATATTTGAACATTCGTGTGTTTAGGTCAATGTGTTTAAATCAACTTGGGAACCAGATTTAAAGCCCCCTTTATCTGACACAAATTGGTCTACCATTTGGACAGCCTCAATATTTAGGAAAGTCAGTGATAATAAAAGAAAACATATAAATGGTACCTGGCCCCAGTCTGACTAGCCCAGATCACTAAAACTAGCAGTCTCAAATGCTGGAGTGGATGTAAAGAAAAAGGTATGTATTTGCATATGTGGTATCACTGTTCTCTGGTTCAAAAAAATTGGCTTAAAGTCTTTCAATTAATACCCCAAATTACAAATCAATCATATATGAATCCTAGTCTAGCACGTCTCTTGCACTTCACAAAACAAAACAATACAGTGAAACACAGAGACTTAATCAAATTTTTATTAGCAATAATGAGATTTGAAATTGCACAAACCTGGAAAAGAGGTGTAATGTATTTTTAGAATGAAAAAGTGGTGGAAAAGATTTTGGACTAAACAGCTGATGGAAAAACTTAAGGAACAAACAAAGAATAACCAAGGAAATGACAGCTCATTTTCATTTACAGAAAAATTGTTTATATTGATAGAATTTATAAACAATAATTTAAACCAAAAACGACCTCCATCTACAAATATGAAACTATGGAAAGACATTTACAAGACTGAGAATCATTTCTATTTAGAAAATTGTATGTACTATACTAGACCCATACGGCCCATGACTTTGTGATTTAAATTGTGTTTCATATACTAATAGCCTGAATGTATAATACTTTATGGAATAGACAAAAAATGGGAGAGATGTTAAATTTTTGAGATACTTTGTTATTTTGTTTTCTACGCATATGTAAATGTGGATGTTATTCTTTTATGATTTTTGAATGTGGATGAATATATGTATTTTTATTATTAATTGTTAATAAGAAGAATTATAAAAAAAGAGAATGTCCTGTGAGTGAAAATGTGCCTGTTTCGCTGGTGCAATCTCATCGTCAATGGGAGGTCCAAGTCAGAACACTTCTGGGTGAGACTGGGACATCAAGGTAAGTGACACACTTTTTTGTACCCTCCCCCGGTTACTTGTAATGTTTTAAATGTGTTTTTGTGCTTGGTATTACTTTTCCTGTTGTATTTTTCTTTTACAGTTTGAATTTCCTGTGCTCTCATCTTCTTGCAAGCATGGCTGAGATTTGACACCAGGAAGTGAATGGAGCTCCATTAGAGCTCCATTCACTTCTGCGTTGCCCTTTGACACTGCAAAAGGTACGTCTGAAAACTTTTGTTGTTCTGCTGGGACAGGGACAGGAGAGGGGCTGGAGAGGAGATTGTGGGACAGGAACGCTTTTTTTTTGTTCCCGTCTGATAATCTCCTCTGTCTCTGTAGATTAAAGAAGCTCTATTTGTATAATAGTTATCTTTATCCCTACAGAAGTCACTGAACTGAGTTTACATTATGTTAAAATTCTACAGGGATGTTCTTCAGGTTGTATTTTGGCACAATATTTGATTCAGTCTTCTCCTTTAGTTTTACTCTAATATTTGATACTAGCACTCTGCCACAATCTGCTCCTTGTCTTGTTTTTGCAGATAGAATGGAGCTGCTCCACCTTCAGCTTCTGATTATGTAGTTATTTAATTTGTACAGTGATGTCCATGTATACAGTTGCCCCTTGGGTTGCTTAAAGAATGTGTTTTTAATGAACAAACTATTGCTGTATAACACTCCAGGAGAACATGATCACTCCCACCAGATCTTTTACACCTAGTCATATTGTTTAGTGTTTTATTTTCCCATATTCTCTAATTTGGCTGCTTATGGAAGCCTAATTTGTCTAACACACATTGGAAAATTTTTAATGCAGTGTAGATGTGTAAATAGCTATTGCTTAAAAGAATTTGTAAGCTGCTGTGATAGCCTTGTGGCTGAAGAGCGGGGTATAAATAACTAAAGGAAGGAATTTCATAGAATCATAGAATCATAGAATCATAGAATTGCAGAGTTGGAAGAGACCACGAGGGCCATCCAGTCCAACCCCCCTGCCACGCAGGAAATCACAATCAAAGCATCCCCGACAGATGGCCATCCAGCCTCTGTTTAAAGACCTCCAAGGAAGGAGACCCCACCACGCTCCGAGGGAGTGCGTTCCACTGCCGAACATAAACAAGCTTGCTTACTGAAATGGAGAATAAAAATAAAAAAACACTCCAGAACCAGTCGAGGTGCTCTTCAGCAACCTAAATCTCCGAAGCAGCTCAGGACAGACCAAATGCTTGCTCCAAAGGAAACCACAGAATCTGTAAGTAATTCCATGTCTATTTAATGATTGACGCATGAAATAACGAGACCAGACACAGAAGATTGGGTTGAAATATGGGCCACTTTATTGATAATTTTCCTATTTATGTAGCTTTCTTGGGGTACGCCAATGTATAAAAGGGGGGAGATCCCTTGCGGGGGCATCTAGGCAGTTGGTCACACTGACCTAACCCCCAGAGTCCCTGGGCGACTCACCTGAGCCCCAATGGGGATCCCGGTAACATCCGGGGTTCCCTTTGGGCGCCATCCGCTGGAGGGCCCTGCCCCAGGATGCAACCCTTAAGCCGAGTGGCTTCTGAAGGATCGGAACCCGAAGCTGGCCCTAAGGGTAGCCTACCTTGCTGCACCCCATCCATTCGGATTCCGGTGCAGTTCAGTGAGGGCTATCCTTCCACTCAATTCGAGGTTGCCATAGGTGAACGCCATATCATTATCTCCCCCACTCCCAGCCACTGATAGGGGCAAGTGTCGACTTAGCCCCTATCCCCCACACGGGAGGCCAAGACGGCCCTCACCCCTTCCTGCATACCCTCAAGAAATAGCTGGATCCCCATGTCGGATAAGTGGACCCCATCAACCCTATACAATTCCGGGCGTTTATATGAAATGCCCGGGTACTGGATGAAATGGCCAAGGCCAGCATCCATGGCTTTATGCACGGCTTTGTTTACTTTCCTGCGGGCAATATCCAACAACTTAGGCGGGCCCTCGCCTGGGTAAGAGAGACGTGGAATGATATCAGACCAAATCAAAACGACCTGCGGCCACGCCGCCTTAATCCGTCGCATGTCAGCAAGAGCCTGCAGTGTCAAAGCTCGGCCTTTCAGGAGGCCCAGATCGTTGCCTCCGAGGTGGATCACCAGGACATGCGGGGGAGGGCGACGCCACTCCTGAAACAGCAAAGAGATTAGACCATTCCACCTCAAACCCCGTTTGCCAAGCCATTCGAAAGAGGCGGTGTCTCCGAGTCCCAGCTGCGGACCCAAATGGCTCCTCCTGGCGTGACGTGCCGCCCAGTACACAAAGCTGTGGCCACAAATCAGTACCCGGTATCTCAAATCTGGAAGAGAAAGCACAAACAATCACAGGAGCAGACCACAGACCACTATCAAGCTCTCCCCCATGTGAGGGAAATGTTTTACAACAACAGTGCTACCAACAAGATCCTACATTACACCTCTTTGCAATGCTGTGCTTCCTGACTTCAAAAACTGTCATATCTATTCTTGAACAGTTAGCCAAAATAAACATTCATATCAGTAATATTAAACAATCTTTCGAGGCTTTTACACCAAAGTATCATGAAGAGCTTCACAGAGTAACAAACTCCCTTGGATTGATATTCCAGGAAAGGAAATTGGAAAGGGGTGAACAATCTTAGTGTGGAATTGCGCGGGTATGAAAATAAGCTGAACCAAGGTCAGTCTATATACGAATTAAACAACAAAAACTCCACTAAAATCCTATGAACACAAGAAATTATGCTTTATATTATTTCTAAGGAGTTTAATAAGGACCATTGGAACTCACAGAAGGCGGTAAAGCTTTCTCTCAGCAGGATCCAAAGAATTCCGCTCTACTCTCTATTGATATTGCGACCACAGATTGGCTTCCAAGCCGTCCCTCCTACAAAAGAATTCTTATAACCTTTAAGGAAACTTATGCTATTCAAAATGAAGCATTTTCTTTCTACCTTCCAAATATACCTAGCTAGAGTCAAGCAATCAGATCCTTCATTCACAAATTACACCGTTAAATTTGACCTAATACTGCTTCAAGAGACATGAGCGTGCGAGGCTTGTGATCTAAGTAACTTTGTTGTACAACAACATCAACAACAACATATGTTTATTTCAGCCAACAGGCCATTAGGCATAAAACATATAAAACATGTTAAAATAACATTATAAAACAAGTATAAAAAACATTTATTGCATGCATATGTATATACATATACAAAATCATTTACAGATATATTAGGCGATACTACTCAATATGATACTGAGACAAAATAGGTGTTTATGTGAATATTTAAAAGACAATAGATGGGGCTAATTTATATGGGTGATAATCTTACGAACTTTAACAGTAGAGAGGAAAAACTTAGACACTGTTTCTTTTTTACTTTTCTCAGAATCATTTAACAGATACATCAGGTACGAATAAATTGGCCTACCTGGACACTTACGCAAGAGGAGTAAAATTAATCTTAGCTTCTCGTCCCTATAAAAGATACAGAAAAATAAAACATGCTTTAGAGACTCAAGAGAACCTTCACCGCAAGGGCAGACCCATTTGTAATCTCTGGTTTTTCGTCGCAAACGAAGATTCAGGAAGGACTCATCCCGCATTTTCTGCAGGCGCGCTGATGACTAAAAAGGCCAATCTGAGATAGAAAAGTCTAGTTTTAGAAAGCACAGCAGAAGGTTTCCTTGGGTGATGTTTCCAGGTTGTGATTCTTTCTTCATTGTCGTTTCTCTTCAAGACTTGTTCAGTGTGAGTTCTCAAATAAGGCTGCAGCATTGTGGATAGTGCGTCTCCATGTCTCCCGATGTGAGGCCAGGGCGGCCCATTGTTGGTGATCAATTTGGCCGAGCCTGAGATGTTGTTTCAGGGAGTCCTTGTATCGCTTTTCTGGAGCACACCTCTTATGCTGACCTGTGGCGACTTCACCGTAGAGTACTATTTTGGGGAGGTGATGGTCCTCCATCCAAGAAACGTGCCCTGCCCAGCGCAGCTGTGTTCTCAGTATCATGGCCTCAATGCTGGTGATCCCTGCTTGCTCAAGGACAGCAACATTCATCACATAGTCTGTTCGGCGTATATTTAGGATTGTGCATAAACTGCACTGATGAAAGTGTTTGAGGAGTCGTATGTTCTGGCAATAGGTGACCCCATAAAGGTGATCCCATAAAGGAGAATATTCAGTACAATGGCTCTATACACACTGATGTTTGTGTTTCGCCACAGGTGTTTATTACTCCAGACTCTTGTAACGTCTTCCAAATGCGCTATATGCCTTTGCTAATCTGTGATCTATCTCTTTGTCTATCTTGGCATCTGAGGAGATGATGCTTCCCAGGTAGGTGAACTGCTGAATGGACTTAAGCACAGATTTGCCGATGGCAATGTGGGGATGATGGTGTTCATCCTTTGGTGCAGGCTGGTAAAGCACTTCCATTTTCTTCAGGTTGACTTCCAGCCCAAACAGCTCTTCAGCTGCTTCTGTGTGGGCAACAAGGGCAGCAGCATCAGCGAAGAGTAGCTCACGGACTAGATAGTTTAGAGTCTTAGTGAGAGCCCTCAGACGGCTTAAGTTAAACAAGCTACCATCAGTACAGTAACGTAGATAGATACTGTCGTCTTCTTCGAGCTCTGTCATAGCCGTTTGGAGCATCATGCTGAAAAAGATTGTAAAAAAGTTGGTGCAAGAACACAACCTTGCTTCACTCCATTAGTTCTTAGAAACAGCTCTGAAAGAGCATCGCCATATCTGTCTTGACCGCACTGGCCCTCATGTAGCAAGATAATCATTTGAAGGAATTGGGTGGGGGCATCATAGTCTTTCTGGGATCTGCCACAGACCTTTCCTACTCACGGTGTCGAAGGCTTTTGTGACATCATCAAATGCTGCATAGAGACCCTTGTTCTGCTCTCTACATTTCTCTTGCAGTTGTCTAAGGGCAAATACCATGTCTGTAGTACTCCTATTGGCTCTGAAGCCACATTGGCTTTCAGGAAGATGTTTTTCTGCAATAGCAGGAACTAATCTGTTCAGGAGTATCCTTGCAAGGATTTTTCCCAGCAATAGAGAGCAGTGTTATGCCTCAATAGTTTGAGCAATCGGATTTTGCTCCTTTTTTCTTGTACAAGGTGAGGATGACTGCATCTCGGAGATCTGATGGCAGTTCCCCCTTTTCCCAGCAATTCACAAGGAGTTCGTGGAATTTATCATGGAGTATATGACCTCCATGTTTCCAAACTTCAGGTGGGATTCCATCAATTCCAGCTGCCTTGCCATTTTTCATCTGCTTGTTGGCCTAAAGGGTCTCTTCCAAAGTGGGAGTTATGTCCAATTCATTTTTCATCGTTTTTGTATCATATGTTGGATAGCTGAGCCTTGGATTACTTGGTTGGCACTAAAGAGACTTTGAAAATGTTCAGCCCATTGATACAGGATGGAGGCTTTATCAGTAATTAATGTTTGACCATCTGTACTGTATAAGGAGCTTTGGACCTGATAAGTAGGTCCAAACACTGCTTTAAGAGCTTCATAAAATCCTCTATGATCACCCAGATCTGCACAGCGTTGTGTCTTTTCTGCTATATTGATCCACCACTTGTTCTGCATGTCTCAGAGTTTTTGTTGAAGTTTACTACGTGTGACATGGAAAGCTGCTTTTCTTACATGGCAAGTTGGCTGGGCGAGGTATGCCTGGTGAGCAGTTCTCTTCTTTGCCAACAGCTCCTGGATCTCTTGGTTGTTTTCATCAAACCAGTCTTGTTTTTTCTTGTGGGAGAACCCGAGGGATTCTTCCGCAGACTGGAGGATACTGAGGGGGGAGCGGTTTTCCACCCTGAAATATGCATATCCAGCGTTCGGGAGGGAAAGCGGATCGTGATGAGAAATCCGTATGCCGTTCAGATGGGTGACGGGTCTGTACAGTCCGTTCAGAAACATACTGAACAGGCTGTGTTATCTGATTGGCTGGCTGAGTAGAGGGGGCGGGGATAGCACGGAGGGGAATTGGGAGTGCCCACCATGTTGGGTTCCTGGCTAGCAAGAGTCTGGCAAGTCCATGAAATATATGTTTATTTATTTTTATTTTATATGGTAAATAGGGAAAACCAACTGTCTGTAAAGTAGGAACCTTTTAAAAAAAACATGGCGGGAGATTTAAACCGCTGCTTTGCTTGCTCACTCCAGCCAGCTTGGGGAAGACGGAGTCACACAGAGTTTAGGGGGTAAACAATTGTGTGGGCGGTTCGTATGCATTCGAAGGACAGCCTATTAGTATTTTTTGCCCCCCAAACGGATTTTTTTTATGACCGTATAGACGCACCCTGTTTTTGATATGTTGACAAAGCGCTGTAGGAGAAGGATCTATAGGATGGTCTTCAAGTTTTGTTTGCAAGTTTGCCTGGAAGTTGTCTCTCATGGTAGCTTGTTGAAGATTGTTGACTTGGAGACTCTTCTTTAAGATGCTACCCCTCTTAGGTTTGAACTTAAAATGAAGCCTTAGTTTACATCTTACGAGGCGATGATCTGTCTGGCATTCTGCACTGGGCATCACTCACGTATGATGGACATCGCGAATGTTTCTCTGGTGGACTAGAACATAGTCAATGAGGTGCCAATGTTTGGATCGGGGATGCATCCAGGTTATCTTCAAGCTATCTTTCTGCTGAAAGGTAGTTTTTGTAATAGTCAGCTGTTGTTCTGCACAGAACTCTAGCAAGAGGCGTCCATTATCAATTTCCAACACCGTGCTTGCCTAATACACTTTTCCAGGCTTCGGAGTTCTTTCTTACTCTGGCATTGAAGTCACCAAGGATAATAATTTTATCTTCTACGGGTACTTTTTGTATGAGGTGGCGTAGGTCTGTGTAGAATTTTTCTTTCTCTACAGGGTCAGCTTGCATAGTTGGGGCATATATACTTATATACGTAATAGGGAGTTCCTTTGATGTGGCCTTCTAGGAAGGCAGAGGGGATAACATTAAATCTTGCTTTAGTAAACACAGCTCAATATTTTAGGACGGTCAGATTTTGTAAATAGTGTGCCGTCCTCTCAAAATTGAACTGCAGTCCTAAACTGATGGGAGAACAGGTGGTGTGGGCAGAGGATAAAGAATATTGTTTATCCATGTCTTTTATATGACAGCAGAATCTGCTGCGCCCTATGCAAATCATCTGCAGTAAGGAAGTTGTTTGAAAAGCTTACTCTCTGCAATTTTTCCTTGATATTTTTAGACCAAAGGGTGGTATATTTGTCTTTCATTGCAAGGTGCAAATATCCCGACTCAGTACGTGCATAGAAAAGTTTAAGCCAATACTTTAGGGCCCATATCCAGGCAATGCATTCAACTGAATGATAACCCGCTTCAGGACATAAAATGGCTGATGGTAAACAGTTGGGTACTCCAAATAATTGCTGTAGGTAAATGCTAAAGAAAAACATAGGAGCCAAATAGGTATGCTAAATAACAGTTGTGGCAAGACCTTGGCCTGGAACACCCTGTGTGGTAGGTAAAAATTGGCCTCCTTTAGTGTAAAAAAATCAAACTAATTGCCTTAGCACTATTATTTGCTAACTGAATAGCTGCAGACCACTGGGATGCCCATCGACACGTTGACTGGAATAGTACTCCTAAGTACTTGGATTGTTTAACTTGCTCTAACTTATGACCGTTAATGGCACAATTGGACCGACTTTAATTCTTGGGAAAAACCATGATTTTGTAATTGCTGTAAATAATGATTAAGCAGTTTTCTTCACAGTAACCCCCTAAAGCTCTCAACATTTGTTTCAAGCCTATTTTAGTGAATGAAAGGAGAGCTGCATCATCTGCATATAGCAGTAAAGGAATACTCACTGAGCCCAGTTTGGGTGGGTGATGGGTTTCTGAGGTGATGAAGGCTGATAAATCATTAAGATAAAGTTTAATAGTAAAGGTGCCAAAATACAGCCTTGGCACACACCCCTATTGACAGAAATTGATTTTGTGGGGTACTGCATCTCACTTGTATAGTCGTGTTTCTATACAAATTCATAATCAGCCATAGTAATCTCCTGTCAATGGAAGAGGCAAGAAGTTTGATCCATAATCTCTCTCTTGGGATTAAATCATAATCTCACTCTTGGGATTAAATCTGGTAATTATCTCTCCTTTATTGAATACAATTATTCCTTAGATGAGTTTTAGCTTCAGCACAGGCTTTATCAAACCAGGGGGCCGATCCTTTGTGCTTAAAATTTCTTGGCTTCCTCTCTATGCACCTCAACAATGTTGCCAATATTGTGAGGAACTGAGAGTAATTCTCTAGGGCATCATTCACTTCTTGTGACTCAATGATCTGGTTTTTAAGTCCCAGACACAATGCTGAGTTAAGGAGTGCTGAAATCTCTCCATGGAGATTTTCGGTCCACCATAGCCTTTTCTATCTAAGCACCATGGCTGAATCAGTAAAATGAGGTTGTGTCTGGGAATGACTGTTAGTGGAGATCTTGAGTGAAAGGGAAAGAGGAAGATGACCACTGTCAAGCCTAGTTCCTACAGAGAATCTGACTATAAAATCAACAAGGGCAACAGAAAATAAAGCATCATCGATAGTGCTGCTACCTTTTGCTGATATATACGTGTACTCACCACATGGGTCACATGAAGAATTCCCATAAGCATTCTTAAAGCAAGGTGCTCAATCTTCTGAACAAAGCATATGCCAGCATAATTAATACTCTGATCTTTGGAGTGTCTATCAATATTCAAGATACATTCCTCCATCTCCTCTAAACACCAAGTATGGGAAGAAACAGGGGCCTCATTATTGTGGCCAATTTGGGCATTAAAATCCCTCAACAGAACTAAAAGGGCTGAGGGGAATTGTCCCTCTAATTTGACAATATAATTTTCCAATGTTTCCCAGACCTTTTTATTGCAGTCCCTACTGAGCTTTGGAGGAATGTAAACATTTACCATCAGAAGGCACAAAGTGCTCAGATCAATTAAACAGACCATAGCAATTGGTTCACAGTGTGGCAGACTCTTAAGAACTTAAAGCACTGTAGAGATCAGGATATCGAGTCCTGCACTTGGTCTTCCTTTACCAGAGGCTGAGATAGCTGGTAAATCAAATATGGTGTATCCATTACAATCTAATCCAGATGTACACCATTTCTCTTGGAGAAAGATCACGTCAAACTCATTGATGTAATGTATCACATCAACATCATTGATCTTAGAATTCCACCCAGCCATGTTCCAAGACATGTATTTAAATAACATTTTGTTGGTAAAAGTGCTTTTACATTATTGGGGGCTAGGGCATCCGCCTCATGGCCAAAAGATTGTACAATTTTAGGTGTAGCACCATGAAGCTTGCAATTGTCACTGTTTCCATTTTCCCACTTCATTTTCTGATGCGGCCCCTTCAATCAGAATACACTCACTACCCGGGGTATCATCCCCAGATCTCTCATGATCACTTGTTGGTACATCAATGTTGCTTGTGAATGGCTGCATAACCATATCAAGGGCTATTTGATGAGAGTTAGAAATATTGTTTGCCTTCGGGTTCTTCATCTCAAGCCAATCAGTGATCTTATGATTCTTGTCCTTAGCTGTTGTTTTGAATCTCAGGTTGGGGGAATTTTCAGTCTCTGCTCATTCTTCCTCTGAAGGCTAAGTAAAATCGCTCTCAAGGAAGTTAGCCTATCAATGATATCGGACTGGACCACAGGGGGAAGCATTTGAAATCTGTTCATGAGAGACTCCTGCTGAGGAAGCAGTAATTGGATCATTAAAAAGGAATACCTGACCTTTTGATGTAGAGGATGCACATGCCAAGAATGAGTTTTAAATCTAAATGAGCTGCGTACTGTATCTCCTAGATCAATAAGATTGTCATTCATGTTATCATTTATGATGTTATGAAGAGTTAGTTTAGGGGCTGCAAATCTGAATAGAGACATTGGAGGAGGTTTATTCTGGAAGAATCTAGAGATTAAAAGACCTCTGTTTAATAACTGGTTCCTTAGAAGAAATACTTTTCTGTGTGTTCATTTAAAAAGGTTAGAACAGCTCTCGCATGTTTGTAACTATAGAATAAGTATTCTACTTGAACAATATCATTGGGAATGAGAGCACCACGACCATCAAATCCCAAAGTATGTATAAGGTAGTTCTTGCGCACTTTCTGGGGTACCATGCCAACTGGCTTAGGATAATTGCTAATAACCAATTTACACTTCATTAATACTATGTTCCAATTATTATTATTATTAAAGATGTCCTGAGGTGTTGGAGGCTCTCTCGTTGGGGGAGGTTTCTTCTCCGAATGCCTCAAGCCTTTCTGTACGACATTATCCCAGGGATCCTGGGAATCTAGGTCTTCAATACCAAAACACGGAGATTGTGTTGGGACCAACAGATTTTCAATAGGCAGCTGTTTGAGATCAGGGTGAATTACCCCTTTATTATTCAGCTCCTGGGATTTAATAGATTTCTTGACTTTATTATTTGTGGAGTTGGATGATTGTATAGGGTTTCTATTTTTACGCTTTGAAGTCGCTCTTGTTTCTGCTCTTGATTTCATAGCACTTTTATTTTTTAGCTGTCTTTGGCTTCTTTTGGCATGGCATGACGTTTGTTCTCCAATGGGAAATTCCCTTTTATTAGGGCACAAGGAGTTCCTATCTGAAGCTCATGGCTTGGCTTCAAGTACAAAATCTAGCTTAACCAAGGCTTCTGTAATAATTATTAGTAGACCGTTGCGTTCAGAGAGGAAAGACTTAATTGATTCTAGATCCTTATTTATACTACTGACCTGTTCAGTGAGGTTTGAGAGTTTCTCCTCTTGCCATTCCTCCTGGAGTAATCTACATTGCTGAATGCCACCCCCTGTTTTGTTCTGCTTTAAGATCTCTGACGTCTCTGAGATAGTTCCTTTTCTCTATGTTATTGAATGATAAGAATTCTCAGTCTTGTTATCAAAAGCTGAGTCGACCACAGGACTTATACAACCCACATCATAATGGTTAAACAAGATTTTTCTGTGATTCAGGGACCAATCAACAACAGAGCTAGAGTACAGTTCTGCGTCTATATTTTTTATCATTACAGTTGGCGAAACATAAACAGAGTTTTCCCTTTGTAATGTTCCATGTTGTTGCATGACAGCCTTGCTCTCAACTTTCTCAGCAGTAGCAATTTCAGCTGCCAAATTTGTTCCACAGTTGTCTGGGGAAACACATAGAAGCTGTTTGTTGCTTAAAGTCCAATCAGCAGTCAAGTCCAACAGTGATATGTGGTCTAAATCTTTTATTTCTTTTGTATCTTTTATTTGCATACTTGATTTAACGTCTGAAGAAAAGTAAGCAGTTGTCTTGTTTTCATTTCTTACAGGGCAGAGTGTTTAATTCATTAAGGGAGTAAAGCCCCGGTTTTTATATCCCTTTCTTGTCAAAACCACCATTATAACTTTTAGATTTAGATTTAAAACTTTAGATTTAAACTTCAAGGGGGGCAACTTCTTATGTTAAATAACTCAGTCCCTTCCCTCTTCCCTAGCTGTGAGTTTGTTGCCAGGAAAATAAAAAATAATGCTGTCTCTTTAACTGATCTGGCTCAGCTGTGCCACTACTTACAGCCCTTGCAGCAAAATAATTAGTAGATTCTTTTGTAACAAATATATCTTATCTTACTTGTTGTTACTCTCCTTACACTCTTCAATGATATTAGCAGACACTCCAACGAAAGTCATGGGTCAGTTCTAAATGGTGATTGCACTTCTACAACACCCAAGGACTTCCAAATTTTCTAACCGAACCCACAAAACCAGTTATAACTCCAAACACTGGTTTGATTATGAATGAGTTCTTATAAAAAACACACCACTTGCAAAATACAGAGAACAGAACTCACTGACTCTCCCTAACGAGTGGTTTCTTCTAAAGAGATATAAAATGCTAATAAAAGAGAAAAACAGGTAGTTTCAGGAGAAAAATTGGCAATGTCTAATTGCAGCATCCAGGACGCACGACTCAACCACATTCTTGAGAATAGTAGCAAGAAGCCTTTGCTACCTGGGCTCTATTTCAGCTAATAATATTCCAGCATCCTCATGGGAAGCTCAATTTTGTAACATCTACATGAAGGAGCATATTCATGTGTGCAAAGCAAAAGCTGATGTTAGAAATTTACCAGAATGGCCTCCGGTCACAGAAGCTGAGGTATCCAAATTAATCTCATTGTTAAAACCAAGTAAAGCTCCAGGGAGTGACAACATTCCTCCAGAACTCCTCAGAAGAAACTTGTACCTTATCTGCTTATTTACAATCACTCCTATTACTGCTGAAGAGACTTTGCATGACTGCTCTGCATACAACATATGGACATATCTGGATGTATATCATTTCTGTTTATCTCCTCCATTGTTTTCTAATTCCCTGTTTGACAATTTATATTACCTGTGTGTAAAGTAACCTGACCTAATCCAAAAGGACACTCCCTTTTCTCATTTTTAACTAACAAGACTCAGGAAGAACAGACACCTGAAAATTTAGCTGCTGCTGTACTAGCCTTTAATTATTGCCAAACTTGTTGCTTATTGTTATGTTTGCTGTATACCCTGTTTTGATACCAAGATTCCATTGAGTTGCCAGAACATGACCGGCACACCCATTAATTGTTCAATATATGAATATGTATCATTTAGCGATGCTCCCATTATGCTGCCCCTGAATGGTTTTATACATATAAGGAACGCACCTTTTCATACACACCTGCAGATGTCTCTGCTGACTATTTGTTGCCTAAATCGCATGGCATTGTTATTACCTCATGTCCCAACTCAGCCCTGTTTGGCCAAGTCAGTAGAGTTAACAAAGGATTGTAACAGAGGATTGTAACTCTGATGTTCATTCATTGGCCAAGACAGAAAATGTTTCCCTTTTATGTGAACTGTTTAAAAATATGTGTGTTGCTTTACATTGAATTACAATTAGATAAATTTAAAATTCTGACACAAAATAATACTACAAGTATTGGGTTCTCTGGATTTTGGAATCTGTTCACCAGCTGTGTGTACCAATCTAAATTGACTAAAACTCTTGCATTTTACATAATCATAACAATAAGTACACTCACTTATCTTTGATGGTTGCTTTCAATGTGCATCTACACTTTTTTCCTTGATTCGGCTGTGCCCACAACATTTTGGTAACACAGCATCACTGGCTCTTACACCTCAATAAACAATTGGCTAATCTGTCATGTAAAGAATAAAAAGGGAGGAGATGTGGCTACGTGCATTTTCAGGACGCTCGGGAATGCCCACTCCCCCATGGGATTGCACGTAGTCTGACATCCTCCTCATTAACAAAGAAGCTGTTATGTCAACTGAGAATAATCCTCTAGACAAGATCTGTGTAACCCAAATGATTATACCTGTGTGTACCCAGATAGCAATAATTACGTGTCTTGCAACTCTTCTTGTATATTCAGGTAATGAGTATGTCTGTCTGTATCTTGTGATTACTCCTGTATACCAACACAATCCTTATCTAATGATTAACAGTGTGTACATGATCACTAGACTATATAAACCAGCCTACTGTACCAATAAAGTATGCTCTACCATGACAATCCCAGAGGGCATTTGAGCAGCATTACTACACTTTCTGAAGGCAAAGAACTGGCCAATTGCCCTCTTACAAGTTGACAGGGTTGATGGCGCTAATGAGTCGAGTATTCCTTGAATCACGACTCCCTCCCAAGTTGCCAGAGTTCTTCTGGAAAGGTCGCTGGCTCAGGGTCCGTGTCGGGGGCCAATATACGGAACCGGTCCTCTGGAATCAAGACAATGCATCTGCAATTTTTTATCCAAACCAGGAACGTGGTGGGTGGAGAAGCTGATATTCACCATCAGGCATACTAGTACAAATTTTTGCACTAGTTTCATGACTCTCTCTGACTTTGAAGAGCACCTGTTGATAATCCTCACAACTGCCTGATTATCACACCAGAAGCATACCTTCTTGTCTCCAAACTCATCCTTCCAGATAACAACCACAACTAGAATTGGGAAGAACTCAAGGAAGGTTAAGTCATTGTAGTTATTGTAGTCTTCCCCCCCCCGCACCATTCGGCTGGCCAGTGCCCATTGTAGAATACTCCAAACTCTTGACTCCTGGCCTCATCAGAATGAACCTGCAACCCCGCCCCC
This sequence comes from Gambelia wislizenii, assembly GCA_030847615.1. Classification (NCBI taxonomy): domain Eukaryota; kingdom Metazoa; phylum Chordata; class Lepidosauria; order Squamata; family Crotaphytidae; genus Gambelia; species Gambelia wislizenii. The sequence goes on from JAUMIR010000013.1 coordinate 13,712,290, forward strand.
AGTGCCTCTTCATCCTACCACAAGGAAACACCATTGTAATTGTCCAGAAACTGCAGCCAGAGAATGAGGTCTTCTTTGATGCCCTTGGTGATGCGGGGCCCTGATACCCTTCATGATCCCTGCCAACCTTGCACAGAAGGCCCTGCCTGGAGCCATCACCCTGCAAGCAAAATTGAGGTGACTCAGTAGAGATTGCAATTCCTTGGCCTTGCTGCAGGATATGAGATTCCTCAAGTGATGTCGTATTCCACCCAATTTGTCAGAGGGTAAACAGGAAGCGGGCTGCCCGGACTTATCGGAGGCCGCAGTTTGTGGCCGGTGATGCTCCCCCAGCTCCCGGGCCTGCTGCATGGCTGGCATGGGTGCCACCATGCCGGCCGGCATCCTCCTTCCAGCATGCTCCGGCAGGCTGGGAAGAGGATCCAGGCCCAACCAATCGGGAAAGGGCTCCTTTCCCCCGATTGGCCGGCTCAGGACAGCCCCAGCCAATCAGGGCTGCTGCTCTGGTGTGGCCTCTGATTGGCTGGGGGTGGGGCTAGTCCCCAATGGGGTCCTGCAGCCGGGTATATATTCCCAGCTGGCTCCTGGACCTGGCCAGTTGGTTCTTGCGAGCCAAAGAGGTAGGAGCTCCCTGGGAGCTCCAAGAAGACTGGTGGTGACGGCGGTGAGGCCAAGGTGAAGGAAGGCGGCTGTGGCGAGGACAAAGCAGAAGAGGCCTAAGCAGCAGCGAGGGCTGCGGCGAAGAGACGGAGGCAGCAAAGGTGGCGGCAAAGAGGCAGAGGCGACCAGTCGGAGGCTGCCGGCCATGACGATCAAGGGCCCAGCAGAGGGCGAAGTGACCCCACCGGGGTCAATAGGGGGGCTAGTGAGAGCTGCTAGCTCAGTGGGACCAGTCGGAGTGCCCACTGGGGGGGAGGCTAGTAAGAGCTGCTAGCCCAGCGGGACCAGTGGAGGTGGCCACTGGGGGGGTGACCCATTAGGGTTGGGGAGGACGTCAGCCTGATTGGGGCCAGGCTGGGCGTCCCAATAGGCATGTCTGGACAGAGGCTCCAGGGCAACTGGGCCCAGGCCTAAGAAAGGGGGTCGATGGGCAAACCACCTCAGGGGTGGACAAGCCAAGGAAAAGGGCAGGCAAGCCCAGAAACAGGGCACGGAAGGGCTCTCACCCCAGGGGAGCACAGCGAGAAGGGGGGAACATTCCTGGCAGGGCAGTCGAGCTGCCGGTAGCCAGACAGGCGGGCAGTTCCCACCCAGCCCAAGGGCGGACAAGCCGAGAGAGAGGGGAGGACAAGCCCAGGATAAGCGGCAATGTAACCCAGCAGTGTTGGGCAGTCGTGGGCCAGGCCGAAAGGGTGGCTCAGGCACAGGAGGTGCGGACAAGCCAGAAACACTGAAATCACTACCAGGTCGTGTAGACCTAACCCCAAAAAGGGCTGAAATCCCTCTGAACTGGCAATATGCCTCCTGAGAAAAAGGCCCTGCCTAGCAGGCCCCTAACTCAGGCCCAGGCTGGCAGGACACCTAGGTCCTGGGCTGCACTGGCACCAAGGGCACACAGGTCTAAGGCCCTCCAGGGGGCAGGAAACAATACTGAAGCAGTGCAAGATCACCTGACTGGTACTGAAGCCCCTAACCTGCATAACCTGACCCGTGTGGTCTCACTCCTGGCTGAGCAGGTTGGGGAGCTGAGGTCCAGGAGGGAATACGAGGCTGGGACCACCACACCCGACCAAGGGTCAGTAGCTGGCCCCAGCACTGGGGCTCAGCCTCAGGACAGGGAAAAAGCCTCGCAACAATCGGCTAAGACAGCGGGACATCGAAGGAGGCGGCGTTCCCGTTCGCAGAGCGACGTCAGCATGGTGTCGTTGGCAGGCTCCTCTCCAGAGCGAGCAAATGATGCATCGGGAGAAAAAGACAAGAAGGTGAAGCAGGACAAGAAGAAGAGGCACTCCAAGCATTGAAGAAAGAGGGACACAGACAGCGAGGGATCTTCAGGTGACTCCTTGGATGAGGATCTTGATCGAGCAGGGTACTGGAGGCCTGCTGCCCTGGTTCCCTGGCAGCCTTCTTGGGCCATTAAGGCATGGTCCTCCCTGGAGTCGGCTGCCTCGGGCCCCTCCAGGGTCTGGTGGGATGGTGCTGCCACGCCCGGGTCCCCCACCCTCTCTCTGTTTCAGGATCACGAAGATCCCCCTGGGATTCACCTGGACAAGAAGACCCATGACAATATCCTCAAAGGATATTATGTGGATGTCTTCTCCTTGCTCAAACTGGAAGGGGAGGTGGGCAGCACCCCTAGGACAGACAAGGCCACAGAGAAAAGTAAGGCAGATCCCGTGGAACATACGTTTCCCAACTGGCTGACCGGGTACACCGTCTTTATGGGCATGGTAGGCATGGTTTACCCAGAGAGAGGATGGCACCTGGCCAACCACTTGGGCAATGTACTCAAGGCTAGGACCCTTGCAGGAGAGGCGGTGGCCATTGAGTATGACACCGCCTTCCGAAAAAGGGCCTCTCGCAATCGCAGGGCCAAGTGGGACCTTATCAATGACAAACTTTGGCTTGTCATTGTAGGCTCCAACATAAAAGGGAAGTCTGAGGCAGCCAAGCAGCCTCACAATAGGGACTCCCGGCGGCTAGTTTGCTGGGAGTACAATGCAGGAAAATGTGTAAGATCCAGATGCAAGTTCGAGCATTACTGTGAGAACTGCTATGGATCCCACCCCAGGACCAGTTGCCCATGCCCCAGCTCTACGTCCCAGCCCTTTCGCCCTGGATGCCCTGCTTCCTCCAGCTCCAGAAAGGAAGCAGGGTATGGGCATGGCTCTGGGCAGGGAAGCAGCAAGCACTAGATGCAGGCAAGGGGCAGGCCACTTGGCTTTCACACCAGTGAAACTGCAGGCCTTGCTCCCTCTCCTTGCTCTCTACCCCAACAGGCAGGCAGCTGCCTACCTTAGGGATGGGTTTTCTGAGGGTTTTAGGATCCCCGCCATGGGTCCCAGGCTAGCCTCCAAGTCCGGCAACCTTAAGTCTACCACAGAGTTGCCTGAGGTGGTGGCAGCCAAAATTGCTAAGGAATGTATGGCAGGGAGGGTCACAGGCAACTTCCTCACCCCACCCATGGACAACCTCAGGGTCTCCCCTTAAGGTGTGGTACCAAAAAAGGCTGAGGTGAGTTCCGTCACATCCGTCGCCTGTTCTACTCGAAAGGGGCATCGGTCAATGATGCCATACCCCCGAGCTTTGCTCTGTGAGGTACGCGTCATTCGATCATGTGGTCAAATTGGTCAGAGCATGCAGCCCGGGTGCCCTCATGGCAAAATGCGACATTCAGTCCGCATTCTGGCTGCTCCCAGTTCACCCGGAAGACCACTGCCTATTGGGTTTCAAGTTCCAAGGACAGTGGCATTATGATATGGCTCTGCCTATAGGGTGCTCCATCAGCTGTTTTGCCTTCGAGGCCTTCAGTACCTTCCTCGAGTGGGCCTTGCGCTACCGGACAGGCTCCTCGTCTGTTACTCATTACCTTGATGACTTCCTCATGATTGGGGCAGTCGGGGGACCAGAATGCGGTTTTCTTCTCAAGTCTTTCCAGGCATTGGCTCAGGAGTTGGGGGTCCTCTTGGCACTGGACAAAACTGTGGGGCCGGCCAGCAGCATGACCTATTTGGGGATTACACTGGACTCCGTAGCAGAAGTCTCACATCTACCAGAAGACAAGCTAGTAGGGATCAAGCAGAAACTGCAGCACCTCCTGGCAAAGGAAAAAGCCTCCCTGAAGGAGGTGCAGTCTCTGCTGGGCCATCTCAACTTTGCATGCAGGGTGGTGGCCCCCAGGAGGGCCTTCTGCAGCAGATTGGCCAAAATCACCATAGGCGTTCATTCCCCACATCACCATATCCGGCTTACCAAGGGGGTAAAAGAAGATTTGGGGGTTTGGCTCTGTTTTCTGGAGGGGTACAACGGGGTCACATTCTGGCAGGGGGAGGCAGCACTTGGGTCGGGGCTGCAGGTCCACTTGGATGCGGCAGGGGGGTTCGGGTTTGGAGTTTACTTCAATGGTCATTGGTGCCCCCAGCCGTGGCCTCCTGCCTGGAAGGAATCTGATATTATCCGTGACCTAACTTTCCTTAAATTTTTTCCTATATTAGTAGCTGTTTACCTTTGGAGAGATGAGTTCCAGAACAAGCGGGTTTGCTTTTGGTGCGACAACCAGGCGGTGGTCCAAATAATTAACAAGCAATCTTCTAAGTCTGACAGGGTCATGCGACTCGTCAGGGAGTTTGCATTGGTTTGCCTAGCGGCAAACATTTATTTCACAGCATGCCATGTCCTGGATGTGGATAACGAAATCGCGGATGCGTTGTCTCGATTCCAGGATTCCAGGAGGACAGATTTCGGGAATTGGCTCCAGAGGCAGACCCGACACCGGTAGCTGTCCCAGTCAAGCTCTGGCATCTTGGGAAGGAACGGTGCTCCAGGGGATTTTCAACTCCCTGGCACCCTCCACCCGGGCCAGTTACTCCAGGGCAGTATGGCAATTCTTTAGACGGCGGAACAGCTACGGAAGCGCATGGCCATCCATGGAATGAGAGGTTCTCCACTACATCGGGACATTGAAGGAGAAAGGCCTGGCACCGAGGACCATATCTCTTCACCTGGAGGCCATTTCCTTCTTCAGAAGGATGGCTGGGCATGATGATCCATGCTCTACGTTCCTGGTACGAAAGGACGGTGTCGCATGGAGGGAGGCAAAAAAGACTCTTGCAGACCAGTCTCCTATGGACTATTATGCCACCTGATGGCATCCCTTTGCCTCCGTATGCCATTCCAGGTACGAGACTCTGCTTTTCCGCTTTGCCTTTGCGATCGCTTTCTTTGCAGCTTTGCGCATCGGGGAACTGGTCTGCAGCTCCAAGGCCATCCTATCTGGGCGGGCACTGCAGCGGAAGGACTTAGGGCTGGGAGCTGAGTTCCTGCAGCTGCGAATATGAAGGTCCAAAAACGACCAGCACGGAAAGGGGGAATGCCTTCAACTACGGATGCTTGATGAATCCCCAACCTGCCCGGTGCGCCTTATGCGGCACGACCTGAGGCGGCTGGTCTGCCCTGGGCCCCTGTTCATCCACAAGGACCTTTCCCCTGTAACTCGTTCCAGTTTGCTAGTGTTCTTTGAGCTGCGTTGAGTCATCTCAGCTGCCCAGCAGACGAGTTCAGCGGACACTCTTTCTGAATTGGTGCAGCAACTACAGTGGCAGCGGAGGGCATGGTGACAGCAGACATCCAGCACATCGGAAGGTGGCAGTCCAGGGCTTATTCCGCTTATATTTGTCTGGAACTCAATCTTCTCCCCTAGGTCCAGCTTCAGATCCCTCCAGGCAGAAGGTATTTCTCTTTGGTGATAGCTGCAGGGTTGGTGGAAGCCGAGCTCAGAATGGGCGCTCGGCTTTGTTGGCGGTGGGCATGGGTTCTGGTCTCGCCTTGGTGGTTAGGGGTCTCTGACTGGTTTTGGGCAGGCTTGCCTGGACCAGGCTTAGCTTCTCCATGGAGACCCCGCCCCGGGGGAGGAAATCAGGTCATGTGAACCGGTCACGTGATGGTCTGGTCATCAGATGACCAGACGGTCACGTGATGGTTGGGTCTGGTCACGTGATCAATCACGTGATTTGGTCAGGCGACCAGTCATGTGCTTGGGTCATGTGCTAGGGTCATGGGACCTAGCCACGTGATCTGCCAGCCAGCTGGCTGACAGATACATTGGCGACAGAGGAAGGGGCTGCCCACCTTGCTCAGTGGTAACCCATGCCCAGACCAACAGCAGCAACTATCACCAAACAGAAAGTTGTGGCCTTTCTCCCAATATCTCAACCTTACTTACTGTATTAAATTCTACTTGTGCATGTATACAGTTGTGGAGTCTTTTCTAGGGTCAGGCGGGTACGGGAATGGGGGAGCAGCTATGTCACTCAGACCGCAAACCACTCCTACAGAATCCAACATGATCCCCAGGTAAACCAGTGATGTGGAAGGGCCAACCATCTTCTCTAGTGCTAGGGCAACCTTGGCTTCATGTGCCAAAACATGAAAGGAGTGAAGCAAAGCACCACATTCTGGCCAGCTGACCATCCCTATCATAAGAAAATCATTCAGATAGTGAGTGACAAATGGGAACCTGGTCCTGTGTTTCAAAGCCCCATTCAAGAAATATTCTGAAAGCTTCAAATGCCACACAGCATGGGCACACCGTGTTGTAATACAATTGGCCCTGGAATTTGAATCCTAGCAAACAGTGGTCCTCCGGGTGAACCAGCAGTAATTTGAAGGCAGATTGGATGTCATACTTGGCCATAAGGGCCCCATGACCACACATCTGTACCAGCTTGATAGCATGGTCGAAAAGATGTGTACTTGACAAAGTTCTGGTTGGATGGCATCTTTCATTGAAGACTCCTTGGGGTAAGACAGGTGATGAATGAGTCTGAACTAACCTGGTGTTTTCTTAGGGACCACTCCCAGGGGGGAAACCCTCAGGTTGGCCATGGGGGGGCCTGGAAAGGGGCCCACAACCCTCCCCGCCTCATCACCCTTCCCTGCCCAAGATGTGGAGCCAGAATTGACATCAGTGCAGCTATTAGTTGATGAAGAACAACACCTTCCTCCCCATGCTCTTCCATGTATGGATTGATCATCAGGCATGGCAGGAACCAGAAGTGGTGTGGGTTCTGGAGAGCCTCTAGGAGACTTGACGCTCCCCGCCACCTCCAGATCTTCTTGCTCTCATCACTGCCACCCTCGAGGAACCTTCGTCAGAGTGCCACAAGCCTCACCACGCCTTTGGCTCCCCTTTGCGGCTGTCTTCAGGGCTCCAGCATCTTCAGGGATCCTTTGCTGTCTGCCCCTGGACGCAGCTCCTCTTCCTCCCACAGCTAGCCAAAAGACTCCTTTATTTTTTCATCCTCGTTTCCTCTTCTCAGTTCTTCTCAGCTCCTGTCGGCCATTGTATTCAACTAGCTGAGAGCTACTGGCCCCTTCATTGAGGACCAGAGAGAAGTCTACCAACAGTGGTGGCTTCCCTCTCATCCCAGCCAATCAGATTTGAACTAGGTGTTCACCTCCAATTGGCCAGGATGCGAACATTCCAGCCAATCAGGGCAAACCAAGCTACATCCTGATTGCTTTCACTCTGTTATCCTCCCAGCCACCTGTGAAGCTAGCTGAGAGGAAGACGGATGCCGCATGGCAATCCTGCAAATGGCTGATGGGCAGAAATTGAGCAAAACTAAAATGTACTCATCCCTAGTTCAGAGCTACCCACCCCACCCCACCCTTCTAGGGCAGAAACAATATATCTAGGAACCTTACAGGGTAAGAACAGCTCAAGATGTAAACACCTTTTCTCACCTGCTGCTTAACTCTCCTCTCCCACTCACTTATTTTCCTTTGTACTCCACTCTTCCCAATTTTCAAGCTATGGACAGCAAAAACATATTTGGGATCCTTTGATAGGGAAGAGAAATGTATTGGAGAATTAAGCACGGTTCTTTGCTACATGCCTCACCCTCTGTCGGTGTTCAAAGCAGAATTTAAAATGATAGAATAAACTGAATGAGCCAACATTAATCTTTATTAGGAAATCAAGATTGCACGGGTTTTCTTATTGTAAGAGAAGGGAGGTGGAAAATCAACCATTTTATTGCTTCAGAGACAAAGTCATCATTGCTGCTACATAATCTATTTTTTACTCTCATCTCATTCAATTAAGGTTTCATATTGCTGAAAACACTGCACCATTTCAATGACATATTACAAAGCCATAAAAGAATGCTCATAAATAAACAGCAGGATTTTTATATTTCAGAAAAAGGGTGGTAGTTCAAAAAGAACAAAAAGCTAGCTAAATTTAAAAAGAACTTGAGCATTCCCTTTTCATTCACTGACTAACAAAACATAAAATATATATATAAAGTCCAGCATGTGAGGGGGGTGGGCGGGAATGTACTGCCCTGCAGTAGTAGCAAGTCACAGCAGCTGTGTCTTGATGTAATGGTGGTTTTCCCCCAGCAGCCCCCATAAGCTTTGCAATGACAGTTGAAGAAGGGAGAAGAGGGTGAGAGAGTCCTCCTCCCTTCCTCAGTCTTCACAGGGCAGTGGCACAGGAGGGCAGGGAACTGGGGAAGGGGGAGAGGATGACAGCCACCATCCTACCTTCCCTGATCCCTGTGGTGGTGAAGGCGGTGGCTGCAGTGGGTGGGTGGTAATGACAGCTACCCTCCTCTCTTCCTCCATCACTAGAGGAGGGGATGGCAGCTGCAGGTGCTTGCTTGGTCACCAAGCCCTGCACCTGCACTTGTCCAGCCAATCAGGGGCATGCTTCCTTTACTATGGGACAGCGATTCTGATCAAATTGCTATCCCAACGAGGGGGAATGTGCACCCCCTCAGTTTTTCAAAACCTACGGGGAAAGCTGCAAAAGCTTTTCTTGCAAGTTTTTGGCCTGTTTTGCCCCCCTTCTTCTGAATATGTTGACATACTGTGGGATCCCATTAGGACAGGTAACCTTTTTGCATTCAAAGTGGAGTATTTTCACCATATAGATGGCCCTCAAGGTTTATTTTATGTAAATCACATTTAATGTGGATCCACATTCAGTGTGTGTGTGTGTGTGTGTGTGTGTAGAAGGCCTCTGCTTACAAAAGGTATGTTCAGCAATTTTGGAGAAATTCACCCTTCATCCTGTACCACAACTCACTCCATTGAGCAAGATCCTCCAGCCCTAGAATCATAGAGTCTATGCATCATTTTCAGGGGGCCAGAGGGGCTTGTTCCACATGTGTGGGGTCATGGGGAGGAGGGATTGTACACCAGCAAAGTTGTGTGCATGTAATGAAATCTGGATCAACACTGTATTTCACAAGTGGAAGACACCAAGAAAATAGGAAAAGAATACCCCTGGAAAATTATTCATATGTATTTAATAATGTGTTTCTAACTCCAAACCACCATCTCACATTATTGAAAGAGGCATTGTTCAAAATGTGTAAGCAAACCATGAGATGTCAGTTACTTAACTTCACCATGCCATTATGAAGTAAAAGGGGAAAGACAGGGACATGGGGTGGACTGAACTACAGAACTCAGAAAAGTTACTTTTTGGATTATAAACCTCCAGGACCCCAGCCAGCATGGCCATTGGTCATATAGACAGAAGCTTCTGGGAGCTGTAGTTAAAAACAAAACAAAAACCTTTTCCAAGCTCTGCCTAACAGCTACAGTTTCCCACTGTTGGGAAGCTAAAGCCTGCCCTTCTCAGGTTTAACAGCCTTTTCTGCTCTGATTTCCCTCTCCTTCCCTTTTCAGAGCTACTCACAACACAGAATCATGTCTACAACAATATTTGTCTTATAGTTAGCTCAAGCCACAATTTGATAACCCATTTCTAGTTGAAAACCAAAGGTTGCAGCCAATTACAGTTGCAATTTACATCAATGTAAATACCTCATTAAATTATGGTTAACTCTGAAAGAGGGAGCAATTTTCATGCTACAATTGAGCAATGTCCCTTCTCTTCTTTGGACACAGCATTCCAAGCATCTTATTTCCACTGTTTAAAAAGCACAGTTCTAGCCCTTCAAACTGCAAAACACCTTAGGTGATGTGTGGAACGATGTCAGAAATGAAAACCTAGTTTAAAAAAACATAGAGGGGGAGAAACACATTTGTAGAAATAAAACAGGTATTGCTTTTCTCTTCAAAAGCTATTCATCCCTGCAATGCTTGGAAAGACTAAAGGATTGTTTATCATGAAAGGAAATAAATAATTTAAAAAGACATCTGTAGCTAATAACACAATCCCAGTTGCATTCTGGCTGATGGCTTCACAGTTTTTTTTCTTGTTCACTTTGTATGAAGGTGTGTTTTTTTAATTTTATTTTGCGCCCCTCATAGTTTTGCATGCTTCAGTGTAAAACAGACAGACATATCCCAGAAGCAATCCTGCTACAATTTCCAAAAGCTTATAAGTCTGTAAAATGTACTGAACACAGTCATTGATGCTCATCTGGCATTTGGCTCCTGGTTAAAGGTATTTCAGTTGGCACGTACAGTCTCTCTAATGATGCAACAATGCAGGTGGCCACTGCACTGCAACCATCATCAGAAGTATCATGGCAAAAATCAAACAGATATATAAGGCACATATAACCCACTCTCCCAACACCTGCCATCTTCATTGGTCCCAAGGCCAATGTCCACTGGGAAAATGTATCTCAATTCCATCTTCAACTTTCTTCTTTTCTATTATGTTAAAAAGAAATATCTGTATGTGCACGTTTTCTGGTTACACTTCACCTGCTTGTTATTTAATATAAAATGTTCTTTAATATAAATGGATTTCTTGTTATTTAATATAAATGAAGGGTGTAGAACTAAAGAAGATTTGACTGATTTTAATAATGCCATAAGAATTGTTTGCTCTACATGGCAGAAAAGCATGTCATGATCATCATTCCTGAGGTGTCTTTAACCTTCTGCTGTTGTATTAGTTAAGCAGCACAATCTCCACACTTAGTTTCTGCCACTAGACCATCCAGTGTATATTGTTGTGAGCTGTTCAACAGCTGTTCCTAAGTGATGGATAATATGCTAACAAAAGCAATGTGGATTAACTCAATCCAATGCAAGGTTATTGTTTTTTCTCAGTTGAGGAGGTGGTGATTAAAGTAGTAGTACCAACTAGCACAGTTTGTGAGAAATACTGGAAACTTGGCAATAACTTGGCTAACCGAGAGGATGGCAAGTGGGGTCTGATGTCAGACTGCTGAGAGATCAATCTTGTTGGCAGAATTGGTGCTCTTGTCCCAGGTATTGAGTTTAGTAGGTGTTGTTCCTGGCCTGTTCCTAGTTATCTGGAAAGGAGGAGAGGGGAAGGGTAGAGTTTAAAATTAATTTTTGATATGGGATTAAAAGTTTATGTGTTAACACTAATAGCCTAAAACATAATGGTTAGTCCTAACTAGAGTACATTCCTTGAATTAATTGTTGAATAGTAACTCATGTTGTGTGTCTTCAAGTTCTTTCTTACTATGATGTCACAGTTTTCTTGGCAAGGTTTGTTCAGAGAGGTTTTTTGCCTTTGCCTTCCTCTGAGGCTGAGAGAATGTGACTTGCTTAAGGTCATACAGTGGGTTTCCATGGCTGAACGTGGATTCAAACCCTGGTCTCCAGAGCCATAGTCGAGTGCTCAAACCACTACACCCCACTGGCTCTACTTAACACATAGTAGACTATGTCTACTATAATTGAATCAGACTACTCTAGTTGGGACTAACAATTGGATTTCAGTCAACATTTTAAGAGAGGATAAAAGTGAAAATATATTTCTAACTTCAGTTAAACTGCCACTGACTCGCAGAAAAACAAATTTCTGTATATAAGTCAATCTCATGTCAAGGGCAGATTTGGGGGCAAACATTATGGATTTTGATATGATCCATGGATAAGTTGAGAATCATTCTGCAGAGAGTGGAAAGCGCCTGTGCTGCCTCAGGCGGGCCTGACTGCTGTCACTACTATTTTCCCATCCAGGTACTCAAAAAGGCCTTTTGCCACTCTACTCAGAGAAGGGGATGGTTCCTTTTTTGATAAAAGTTGATAACTCTTATCAAAAAAGGAACCATCCCCTTCTCTGAGTAGAGTGGCAGAAGGCCTTTTTGAATGGTGAAAGAGTGGCAAAGAGTGGTAAAAGGAGCACTCTCTCAGTGCTCCTTTGAGGGGAAACGCCACTGCTGTTGTCATTTTCCCACTGTAACCAAGCTTGCACCCTACTTCCAAGGCACCCCACTTCTGGAATGTTAGCATTGGCTATAGGCCTCAGAAACTGGCCAGGCTTGGTTCATTACTGTGCCCTTGTACAAGGGAAAAGACAGGATGGTCTCAGAAAAGGTCATTTCTGGTTTTTCCCTGGAAAGTAAGGCCTGGGGCTAAGAAGCCAAAAGAAGACACATTCCACATAAATGGGAAGGTAATGGATGGAGAAACCCTTTTGTACTTGCTGATTGTGAAATTTCCTCTCCTCAGCTCCCAACCTAAAAGAAGTTGCTCAAAGCTGTTAAAATTCAATCATTGGACATTAAGAAACACATTTAGCATCTTCCTCACCTTTTGTCAAGACCAGGAAACTTATTGTGCAATCCAAGAAGGCTCATGGAATTCATTGGTTCAACCCATGAAGCAACCAATCCCCTCAGGTGTATTTGGAGGTATAAAAGACCTCCGCAAATATGCCTCTTTGCACACAGCCAGTAACAGGGGGACACTCTTTTGCACTGTTTTAGCCACACCCAGTTTCCTCCATCCACTCTGCCAGATTGACTACAGGACAAGTCTGTATCACCTCAAGATCCTCTTGCTACCCTCTATCCAAGCTTTCCTACTGTTTCTTTCTATAGCCTTGAGTGAATGCTTCTTCTGGGTGAATGTGTGTGTGTTTGGTGTTATTTTTGAACTCCTTAATAAAAAAAACCACAAAACTTAATTTTAAATGTGTACTAAGTATTCCATCCAGACTAGTACTGGTATAATTGGTTTTCAGATTCCCTTGCTACCCCCCTCTTTGCATAGCTAAAGTCGAGTTGCTGCTAATTTCCCCAACATATTAGAAACTCAATATTTTCTTGGAATTTTCCAAGGAGCATTTTGGGTAACACCACCCAGGCATTCAAAAAAGCCAGAAGTGTTGCCACAGTGGAGAGAGTAGAGGGGGGCGGTGCTTCTTTTAAGTTCTCCTTTTGCCACTCTACTCAGAGAATAGGATGGTTCCTTTTTTAATAAGAGTTAAGGTAGGTACAGTACTTACAGTATGTTGACCTATGGATAAGTTGACCCAGGTTTTTTGAACTAAAATTTCTAGATTTAGAAATGAGTATATATAGTAAACCACTGATCTTTCCTTAGAGGGCACTAGCCTTAGTTCTGAAAGCCTTAGTGTACAAACCATTCAGAGAACATTTCACGAAATACATTAAACATACCTTCAGAACTAAGATAATTTGTTGACCCTATAAACATTCACTGGTTTTCAAATAATCCTATTTTCACAAGAGCCTTTGCAAATCCGTCAGTACGCTTAAGAGTCTTTGCACATTTGCCATGGGATTGCTGTGCTGGGTGGAGAGACATTATCCCTTTGTTGTTTCATTCTTGTCAGAACAGCCCATCTCAACATGGCAAGACAGCCTGGTGCTAGCCCCCATGAGATTTCTCACCTCCAGTGTAAGAATGAGATGAGTCCTTTTTTTTTTCTATCTTGGTGCAAATTGTCTCTGTGCAAAACTAGTGTCTTTTCTCTTTGGGAAGCTAAGCACACACACACAGCATGTGCAGAAGGATTGCTTGATCAATCAAAAAGATGCAAACAACCCACCATTAAAAATCCAGGAAACAAGGATGTTTTATAACGATCAGTCAGGTGAATGCATAAATTCACATTGAGTTTGACCAAAAAATATTTTCTTCTCTCAGGGGAGGGAAAAAAATCTGATGTTTCTTGTTCCTGTATATAAGTGAGACAACTGAAGATTTAAACTTGGCTCATGCCAAATAGCCCCTTAATTAAAATATTGCCATCTTGCCCTTTATTATGGAGTTTCAGGGTGCATACTGATAAAACAAGAAACTATTTTAAATTATTTTAATTTCATATTAAAACAGTAAAATAGCTTGAGCAGAATAAAATCATATTAAGCACACCAACTTGTGTTTAAAAGGCTATAACAATTGAGAACCAGGTACATTCAGAGGAAGGAACTGGAAAAATCACCTCTGAGTATTCCTTGCCTAAGAAAGCTCTATGAAATTCATGGGGTTGCCATAAGTCGACAGGTGAGTTGAAGGCACACACACATGCACGCACACACACACATATACATTCAAAGTAAATTAAGCCCCAAAGGCTTCAATAAAAAGCCATGTCCTGACTTGGTGTTAGAAAGAAACCAACACTGATGCCAATCAAACCTCCAAGGAGAGGGCATTAATTATAGGTGCCAAGGAAGCTGCGTTGTTCAGCAGCAGATCATTGCTTTATCTAAGGCAATGGCACCTACAGTATTTGTCCATACCAGCTCTTCAGTCTGTCCAAGCCCCAGCTGGAGATACCATGGATGGACTGAACCTTGAACTTTCTGCATTCAAAGCATGTTTTATAATTCAATTAAAGTGCTTCATACAAGTGAAAGCTGTATGCAGCTGAGTGACACAGCAACATATAAAGCTGCTTTGTACTGAGCCAGACCATTGGTCCATCTTTTACTGAGTTCATCTAATACAGTCCATGATGACCAGTGGTAGCTCCTGAAAGTCTCAGTTTGTATCCCAGTTCTGTTACCTAAGATCCTTTTTTGATTGGAAACTGAGGATTTGATTCGAGACCTTCTTAACAGTGCAGGATTTTCTCTTCTAAAATAATGATAGTACTTGGTGATGATGTGTAAGCCAACGATTATCAAGCTTTGGTCCCCACATATTTTGGGTCAACTGTCAGACCACTGGCCATGGTGGGGGCTTCTGTAAACTGAAGCTGAAAACATCTGGGGAATCAAATGTTGAGAACCTTTGATATAAAGGCACCTTTCAGGGAAGTAACTGTATTCTTAAAATACAGCTGGTCACTCAGTCATACAGACAGTTGGGGTGGTCCAGTTCTTTCTAATTCTCAATGTTTGGGCACCAGTTCATCCTAATAACAGGATGAAGTCTTACCAGTTCTAGGAATACTTACAATATCTGAGTTGAAAGGTTTCACATTGATGTTGCGGGTTGAACTGCTGGTGAGTGACCATACCTTAGTTTTGTGCTTAAATGCAGCTCTGACCTTGTGGAGGAGAAGAACGATGACAGTGTTAAAAAGTCCCACCTTGCTGATACAAGTAGGAATTGTTTCTTTCACAATAAATTATTATTATCATTATTGGTTAGAATCCTGTTGGGCAACTGCGAATATGTAACCTACAGTTTGTACATAACAAAAATATGTTTGCAACTGCTAGACATTCATGAGCCTTACACAGCCTCTAGTTTAAGGGCTATGTAGAGACTGTGAAAGTCCCCTAACCCCCACTTACTGGTAAGCAGTCACTGGGATTGATGGAGGTCCATTCTCCTGTCAATAGGGAAGCAGATGCCTGATGTTCCCATTCATCCCTTTACACGAGCAATCTTTGGTATGAGGGGGATTTGCAACAGGGGTCCTTTTTCTACCTGTTGCACTGATCACTCACTGGAAAAGTTGGGAATGTCAGGCACCTGCTTCTCGAGCCACAGGGGAATGGACCCCTGTCAGTCTCTGTCATGATTATTTATTTATTTATTTATTTATACCCCGCTCTTCAGCCACAAAGCTATCAGAGCGGCTTACAAATTGTTTTTTAAGCAATAGTTATTTACACATCTACACTGCATTAAACAGTTTCCAATGTGTGTTAGCTAACTGATGGAGTGTTAGATTAAAATTTATTTTAATCCTTGACTGAATGTACCTTAAACTCTGAATGCTATATCTTGTAATCCTAAGTTGCCTTGGAGAGAAAATGTCTTTTTCTCCATGTTATAATTACCTCTGTTAACTGCTTACTTGCTTGAACAATGAAATAAAAATGCTATCATTTTTCTATATATAAAAACAAGCCTATCACATGTGCTCAGGACCATGCCAGAAAGTTTCTTTCTCTCTCTCTCTCTGGGGAACAGAAGAGAGGGGCTAGTGGGTAAACCTCATTTAAGGCTAGAAGCATATTTGATGTGAATATCTACTTGTAGTCACATTTCAATCTTAAGTTTAAAATCAAGGAGTGGTGGCAGTCTACCTGAAAAGAGACATATTTCTAGGGGATTTCTAGGTTAGAGGAACCCCTGAGAGTGTGTCTTAGATTGTACAAACACACGAGGCTTTCCTCCCAATTCTGTGCTGGTGTGACAGTCCCAGTGGCTGCTTACTGATAAGTGGGGTTTGGGGGTGTTACACCAGAATTCACTACACAGTAATGCTGTTACAGTGCTATGTCGTACACAATGGTTGTACAGGATTCCGCTAATTATTATTATTTTACTCATTTATATCCTGCCTTTCTTCCAATAATGGTGGCTAACCCAAGGTGGCTAACAATATATTAAAAACAATACAGATTAAAAACTATACAAAAACTTTGATAAAAACATAAACATAGAAGTTATTTTAAAAGCCCACCCCCCCTTAGTTTTTAGAAGCCTGGTGGCACAAGAATCTTTTCAGTTGCCAATGAAAGGAGATCAAGGAGGGAGCCATCCTGGACTCTCGGGGAAAGAGTTCTAAAGTCTGGGAGCAGCCACAGTGAAGGTCCCTTCCTTGTTCTCACCAAGCAAGTCTGGGAAGAGAAAGGGCCTCTCTAGATTATCTTAAAGCTCTAATGGGTTCATAATACGATAAAATGTCGCTTTATGTTGTTCACATTTCCAGCATACATTAGACATATCTTTATACATACTGGATAAATTCTCTGGGGTCATATATCAATGGTATATCCAAATGCTTCTATAACACTGGCAGGAGATTTTAATGCCAGACTTGGTCAAAATGATGAAGTGCTTTATGACCATTTTAATGAACATGCTCCTGAACTAGAGGTAGCCCAGTCTAAAGACCTCATCTTTGAAAAAGATTGGCTCCCCCCCCAACCTTTTGTTATCACAGTTTATATCTTGTTGATTACTCCATGGCTCGAGGCTCTCACCAGCCACATGAGGCTCCTCAGTTATGTGTCCATGTGCTGTGAGCCCATGAGGCCGCTAGGCCATGTGCTCGGCCCCGAACAAAGGAAAAATCAGAACTTTTAAAGTCTTTGTGGTAATCTCTGATTGGCTCTGCCTTTGCCCAATCAAAGTGGCTATCTAGTCAAGTGATGTGACATCATGTTTATTCAATGAGGTTCTCCAACCCCCTTCCCATTTCCAAATAAGGAGTGGAAGTTTCCAATGTTGTAAAGTGTAGGTTGTTGAGATGAACTCCCATGATGGGCAGGGCAGGCCTTCATGACAGTCTTCTATGGATGATTAATAGCCTAGATTTAGTGTGGCAGTGTGGACAGGGATAGACCTGGAGAATATGGCCACGGAGTTTCAACTATCAATACAATACAGAGAGTGATCACCTCCCTTTAACTGCATCTCTATCCTTCCAGAGTCGGGATGTCCATGCAGATTATGAGCTACTGTTGATGTCAAAAACAGAAATAAGAGCATCAAGTGTGAGATGGTCAGCTAAGGTGGAATGTGTTGCAACTGCACTGCTATATTCAGCACTGCTATATAAAGAACCTATCAATAAGACATTACAGGGAACTGAATTTGCCATCTTTACCTTCTGATTGGTTCCTATTAAAGAAACGGTATAAAAAGTTAATTAAAGATGAAAAGGGATTAGGAATGAGTACAAACTGGGAGAAACTAATTATTGCATCAAGGCTGCATGATTCTCTTACTTTTTGGAAGATAGTTTCCAGGGTGTTGGATAATGAAATGGGTCCAGCAGATTCTTGCATTCCTGTTAAGACCTGGGAATCATATTTCACTAGTTTCTATGCCATAAGGCAATTTGAGTGCTGGAACTCACAAGACACACTCCATAATCTCCTGGATTGGACCTCTGTTTCCATCTCTGAAATCAATATGTTTATTTCTAAGCTTAAAGTGGATAAAGCACCAGGGAGTGATAATATCCCTGCTGAGATGCTGTCAGAAAATTGTGTATTCCTGCATGGCAGAGGATTGGACTGGATGGCCCTTGAGGTCTCTTCCAACTCTATGATTCTATTGGTTTGCATGTCTACCAGAGGACTGGAGGTTCACTATTATTATTCCAATATATAAGAAAAGAAAAAGATCAGACCATGCAAACTATAGGCCAATCAGCTTGCTAAGTGTCATCAGCAAGCTGTATGCCCATCACCTCCTTGAAAAACTATCAACCTGGACAAAAGAGGAAAACCTTTTGGAAGATGAGCAGGCAGGATTCAGACTGGGGTGCTGTACTGGCGATCATGGTATAATTTTACATCAACTTGTGGATAAATATTCATCTATGACTAAGGGAGCCTTTTACAAAGCCTTTATTGACTTCAAGTCTGCATTTGATATGATCCCCCGACACAGCTGTGGCAGAAATTGAAGATAACTAATATTGATAGGTGCCTGTTGATTCTGATCTGCAGCCTTTATGTGAAGACATGTCTGAAAGTGAGATGTAAGGCCATCCCAACATACGCAGGTGTCAGACAAGGTTGTGTGATAGCTTCTTCTTTATTTAATATTTATATTTATTCCTAGGTTAGGAGTCTTCCTGGTCCAAACTTCCATCCTCCCAACCTAGCAGGTAGACCTCTGTCAACCCTCCTTTATACAGATGATGTGGTACTTCTTAACTTACATTGACTTGCAGTGATTATTAAGAGCTCTGGGAAGTTGCAAAACTGAAAAGTTAGTAATTGCAAAACTGAAAATTTAGTAATTAACTACAATAAATCCAAAGTCCTACTGTTTGCTAGGAAATGGAGTACATATAAGTGGCAAATAAGTGAACATCCAATTGAGCAGGTAAAATCTTATAAATATTTGGGAGTGATTTTTTTAAACCTCAGGCTCCTGGAAAGCTTAACCCACTAATGCTATTGCCAACACCCAGAGCAGTATCAAGTCACTTACATCTTTCTTTTTTGTTAATGGAGGTCAACATGTTCCATTAACCAATGGTCTTCAATGCACAGATATTATATGGTGCACAGTGGTGCACCATGGCAGTTTTGTTGCCATGGAATCTACATGGACAAAATTTTTGAGATATATCCTCAGCCTTCCTAGCTGTGTGTCAAAAGCACTTTTACATTTAGAAACAGGCCAAATATCAATTGAGTCTCGGGAATGGATCCCCAAATTAAATTTTTGGTTAAAAATTATTTTTTATCCCTGTAGGATTGGCTACCTTGGTATTAACTGATGGCTTTCATTCTAAGGTGGCAAAAGACATTGAATGAGAAACTATTTAAATTGGGTTTCTCACAAACCACTATTTTGGCAACTTTCTAATCAACTTTCGTGATTAGAAAACTGCCAAATATAATGCTGCAGCATCCCCACGGTTACGCAGCAGTATCGGCAGAGGATCAGCAGGGGAGAGCGTCATCCGAAAGGGACGCCCTGCAGCGCAGCAGCCTCACAACGGGGACGAGGCTGCTAGCATTGTAAAACCCCATCCAGAAACGTCCATAAATGTGTAGCCTAGAGTTATGTATTCATAATAATTTGTATTCATGATCCCTACATATTCAATAATGTAGGAAATATGTAGGGATCATGAAAGTTCCCCAATCTGGAATTACTGGGTATCAGCTGCTGTTTAGGGTGGTGAGGGAACTGACACAGGTTCCACCTGTGCAGAGCTCATTACTAAACCCGACAACGGCCTGCTGTGATGCATTTAACAACTTCTTTGCAGATAAAATCTCTCAGATAAGAGCCAATTTGGACACCAGGGTTGGAGCCGATTCAATTGACGAGGTGTCCAGTAACTCCATTGATGAGGTTATACTGGATCAGTTTCAATCTGTAAGCACCGATGACATGGGCAAGCTCCTTGGTAGAGTGAGGAAAACTACCTGCTCTCTTGACCCTTGCCCTTTGTGGCTGGCTGTCCAGGGGGGTAATGCCTTGAGGATGTTCCTCAGGGACATCATCAATGCATCCCTTAGGGAAGGTCATGTTCCATCTTGCTTGAAGGAAGCGGCGGTTAGACCGCTCCTAAAAAGACCTTCCCTTGACCCTCTAGATATGAAGAACTATAGGCCAGTCTCCTTATTATCTTTTCTGAGCAAGGTGACCGAGAGGGCAGTTGCTCTTCAACTCCAAGCTATCTTGGAAGAAACCGATTATCGAGATCCATTTCAAACTGGCCTTAGGATGGGATTTGGAGTTGAGACGGCGATGGTTGCCTTAGCTGATGACCTTCGTCTGAACATCGACAGAGGTAATGTGACCCTGTTGGTGTTACTGGATCTCTCAGCAGCTTTTGATACAATAGATCATGACATCCTCTTGGATCACCTGAGAAGGTTAGGAATTGGAGGCACTGCTTTGCAGTGGTTCCGCTCCTTCCTCTCGGGTAGATTCCAGAGGGTAATGCTCAGGGACAGTTGCTCTGCAAGGAAAGAACTTAATTGTGGCATCCCACAAGGTGCCATCCTGTCCCCGATGCTATTCAACATATATATGAAGCTGCTGGGAGAGATCATCCGGAGCCATGGGATGGGGTGTTATCAGTATGCTGATGATACCCAGATATATTTCTCCATGACTCAGTCTTAGGCTCTGACTTCAGATGGTGTCTCTTCTCTCAATGATTGTCTTGGGGCAGCAATGGACTGGATGAGGAAAAACAAATTGAAGCTGAATCCAGACAAAACAGAGGTACTCACAGTAGCAGCCCCAAATCCAGGTACTAGGATACAACCTCCAGTCCTGGATGGAGTCACACTTTCCTCCAGGGACTGTGTTCACAGTTTGGGGGTACTCCTGGACTCGTTGCTCCGGATGACAAATCAGGTAAATGCGACGGTCAGGAGTGCCTGTTATCAGCTTTGGCTGATCCGCCAGCTGCACCCTTTCCTGGAAGTCAGGGACCTTGAGACTGTGGTACATGCTCTGGTAACCTCCCATCTTGACTTCTGTAATGCACTCTACATGGGGCTACTCTCGCGCTTGGTCTGAAAACTTCAACTAGTACAGAATATGGCAGCCAGACTGTTTTTGGTTACATCTAGAAGAGACCATATAACACTGATCTTAAGATCACTGTTTCCGGGCCCAGTACAAGGTGTTGGTTATCACCTTTAAAGCCCTAAATGGCTTGGATCCAACCTATCTTCGGGCCTGCCTCCTTCCATAAAATCCTCCCCGTGCACTCAAGTCCTCTGGGAGGAATCTGCTGCAACCTTTAAAAACTAGGCTCTCGTCAGCCTCCCAGAGGACCTTTTTGGCTATTGCTCCCAGATTATGGAACAGCCTGCCGGATGACATCCGTCACTTTACCACCTTAAATAGCTTTTAAAAAGCTCTTAATATCGATCTCTTCCGGCAGGCCATTCCTGAATAGATACCCATCCAGCAGAGAGAAAAAAAATCTTATTAGTCTGATCCCATCCAGCTTTTTATTGTGTTGTTTTTAGTATTTTTAGTAATTATTATGTTTTAAATGTTTAATTATTTAATTGTATTTTAAGGAGTGGGTGGGATGGAGGGGTTTGTATGTATATTTTAATGCTGTAAGCCACCCTGATTGCATTTTGTAGAGGGGTGGGATACAAATAAATTTTATTATTATTATTATTATTATTAAGCTGGAACGTGTCCAGAGGAGGGCGACCTGGATGGTGGGTGGTCTGGAAGCCATGCCCTATGAGGAGTGGCTTAGGAAACTGGGTATGTTTAGTTGGAGAAGAGAAGGTTAAGAGGTGACCTGATAGCCATGTTTAAATATTTGAAGGGATGCCATATTGAGGATGGAGCAAGCTTGTTTTCTGCTGCTCCAGAGACTAGGACATGGCACAATGGACTCAAACTACAGGAAAAGTGATTCCACCTAAACATTAGGAAGAACTTCCTGTCAATAAGAGCTGTTTGAAAGTGGAATATGCTGCCTTGGAGTGTGGTGGAGTCTCCTTCTTTGGAGGTTTTTAAACAGAGGCTGGATGGCCATCTGTTGGGAATGATTTGATTGTGTATTCCTGCCTGGCAGGGGGTTGGACTGGATGGCCCTTGTGTTATAAGCATTATAACTCAATGATTAAATGATTCTATATGTAACCTATCAGTCTCTTAGCATTTAATGGGGTCGGTAATTCTAAATCCACTACTTCCCAGGTAATGGTATTTCTACTGATTTTGGTAATGTTATGTTTCGAACTGCTACCATTCTTTCATCAGCACCATCAGTTTTCTTATCCATTCCACTCTGACCCCCTTCTAAACCTAATGTTTGAATCACTCTTTAATAAGGCTCTAAATTCAACAGTAAATAGCCCGTGTGTTGCACTTTCTACATTTGAATCTGCATCTGAGGAGTTTCTTCAACACTAATAAAAAGTGTCTGATGTACCATCACCATATCTGCTTCCTCTAAATCCTCCTCTATCATCAGTGACATCCTCATCCACATGCTTTGTCTTCTTTGTGCACTTCCTTCTTTTGTTACTGACCTATGCCAGTACTGACCAAGGAACAGCCGCTGCTAAGCCTCGGCAGAGGTGTATGGTGGTGGTGGGGGACTCCTTGCTGTGGGGTACAGAAGCAGTGGTTTGTAGGCCTGACAAGATGTCTCGGGAGGTGTGTTGTCTCCCTGGGGCAAAGATCCATGATGTGACAGAGAGGCTGACAAGACTGGTCAAGCCTATGGATCACTACCCCTTCCTTTTGGTCCACATGGGAACCAATGATACTGCAATGATACTGCTTTACAAAGATCAGAAGAGATTATGAGGTTCTGGGGAGGAAGCTGAAAGAAATGAATGCACAGGTTGTCATCTCGTCTCTTCTGCCAGTCAAAAGGCATGGTCCAGGAAGGGAAAGGAAAATAACCGACGTAAACAATTGGCTCCGTAGATGGTGTCACCGAGAACTATTTGGATTCTTGGATCATGGGCTGCGCTTCCATGAGGGGGGACTTCTGTCAAGAGATGGGGTGCATCTCACACCAGTTGGCAGATACGTTTTTGCCAACAGTCTCAAGAATTTGATCAGGAGGGCTTTAAACTGAGTTATATGGGGGAGGGAGACGGTATTCTGGAAGGCAAAAGGGCTGGAGAAAATAGTCAAACTGTCATAGAGTGAACAAGGCAGGGCAAGGACCCAACAGTGGGAGGCAAAAAAACTTGCACAGGCAGCAAGTAAAAGGAACACATGGTCTTAGATGTCTCTACACTAATACACAAAGCATGGGAAATAAGCAAGATGAACTTGAACTCCTAGCACTACAAAGCATGTATGATATAATAGGCATTACTGAAACCTGGTGGGATGAGTCTCATGATTGGAATGTAGGAATAGAGGGGAAAAACCTTTATAAGAGAAGCAGGTCAATCAGGAAAGGAGGAGGAATAGAATTATATATCAGAGATATTTATATCAGTGAAGAAATCCATGACATTCCGGGCCCAGTACAAGGTGCTGGTTATCACCTTTAAAGCCCTAAATGGCTTGGGTCCAAGCTATCTCAGGGACCGCCTTCTCCCATATAATCCTCCCCGCACTCCCCGGTCCTCTGGGAGGAATTTGTTGCAGCCACAAAGATCTAGGCTGGCGACCACCTCCCAGAGGGCTTTCTCGGCTGTCGCTGCCAAATTGTGGAACAGCCTGCCAGAATGAGATCCGCCTATTGACATCTTTAGACAGCTTTAAAAAGGCTGTCAAGATGGATCTCTTCAGGCAGGCTTTTCCGGAATACCTAATCCCGGCCTCAGGAACCCCCTTTGGAAGTTGATTCTGGAGCTCCTAACTGTTGCTGCTCACTAGGAAGGGTTTTTTTAATAACGATTGTATTATATGTTGATTTTAATTTGTATTGATGTAATAATGTTTTAAGGGGGGGAAGGGATTTGAGTTGTTTTATATTATGTATTATTTTACTGTTGTAAGCCGCCCCGATTGTTCGCAGAGGGGTGGGATATAAATAAATATTATTATTATTATTATTATTATTATTATTATCATTATCATCATCATCATCAATACTGGAAGCCAGATGGAGAGCATCTGGATAAAAATTAAAGGGGAAGGAAACAACAGGGATGTTATTGTGGGACTCTACTACAGACCCCCAAGTGAGACGGAGGAATTGTATGATGCCTTCTAGAACAGATGACCACGCACGCAGAAAGGAGAGATGTAGTAGTGATGGGTGACTTCAACTATCCTGATATTTGCTGGCAATCTAACTCAACCAAAACTTCCAAGGTCTAGCAAATTCCTGACATGCCTGGAAGACAATTTCATGGTCCAAAAGGTGGAAGAGGCAACAAGGGGATCAGCTATTTTAGATCTGATCCTAACCAACAGGGATGACCAAGTTAATGGGGTGCAAGTGGTGGGATCCTTAGGTGAGAGTGATCATGTTCTCCTGGAGTTTGTTATACAATGGAAAGGAGAAGCCAGGCATAGTCAGACATGCATTCTTAACTTTAGGAGAGCTGATTTCAGTAAACCCAGGGAAATACTGGGGGTGATCCCATGGTCAGGAATACTAAAAGAGACGAGACTTCAAGATGGATGGGACTTTCTCAAAAGAGAGATACTGAAGGCACAATTTCAAACAGTAGCAATGAGGAAGAAAAATGGGAGGTGTCTCAAGAAACCACGATGGATGACTAAAGAACTTTCAACAGAGCTAAGTTTTAAACGGAACATGTATAGGAAATGGAAAAAGGGGGAAATCACCAAAGAAGAATTCAAACAGATAGCAAACACATGTAGGAGTAAAGTCAGAAAAGCTAAAGTGCAAAATGAGCTCAGGCTTGCTAGAGAGGTTAAGAAAAATAAAAAGGGTTTTTGGGGGGTATGTCCGCAGCAAAAGGAGGAAGAAGGAAATGGTAGGGCCACTACACGGAGAAGACGGCAAAATGCTAACAGGGGACAGAGAGAAGGCAGAATTACTCAACACCTTCTTTGCCTCAGTGTTTTCAGAAAAGGAAAAGAGTGATCAACCTGAGGATAATGGAACAGAGGACACAATAGGGGAAATCCAGCACAGAATAAGTGAAAAGGTAGTACAGGAATACCTTCTTAATCTAAATGAATTTAAATCTCCAGGACCAGATGAACTACATCCAAGAGTATTAAAAGAGCTGGCAAATGTAATCTCAGAGCCATTGGCAATAATCTTTGAGAACTCCTGGAGAACAGGAGAAGTCCCAGCAGACTGGAGGAGGGCAAACGTTGTCCCCATCTTCAAAAAGGGAAAAAAGAGGACCCCAACAATTATCATCCAGTTAGTCTGACATCAATGCTAGGGAAGATTCTAGAGCAGGTCATTAAACAGAGAGTCTGTGGACATTTAGAAGGCAATGCCCTAATCACAAAATGTCAACATGGGTTTCAGAGAAACAAGTCATGCCAGACTAATCTGATCTCTTTTTTTGATAAAATTACCAGCTTGGTAGATGAAGGGAACGCTGTGGATATTACATACCTTGATTTCAGTAAGGCCTTTGACAAGGTTCCCCATGATATTCTTGCAAACAAGCTTGTAAAATGTGGGCTAGACAAGTTAACTGTTAAATGGATTTGTAATTGGTTGACTGGCCGTGTTGGGGCGTAGAAAGACGCGCTATGTCCACCACGACCACCTGCAGAGTTGTTCCACGTCGACAGGACGCCAAGGAGAAGGTTTCTGGAGAAACTTCTACAAAAGACTTCAGGCTGGGAAGGAAAAAATTCCTTCAACCCAGCACACTGCCTTGAGCTCTGGCTTGCCAAATAAAGACAGCAACAAGGCCAGCCTTCACTCAACTTGAGGGTTTTAATCTTTGTTTGCAGTATATTTACAATAAATATACAGAGTATAGAACAGCCGTCTCTAATACTCACAAATCTTTCTCCTAACCAACAAACTGCTTCGCCAACCACCATTCACAACAAACCCACACTGGAGATAATTCCCATCTCCTTTTTACAGGCAGTTAAACAATGCCTGTTACATCAGGCATCTCAGATGTGCACACTCTCAAGTGCTGACTCACACACACACCTGCCCCTGGAGTTTAATTACTTTCATTACTAAGTTTACAGCTCCATCTTGTGGTCACATCCATGTCATTTCCTGACATTCCCCTCCAAATGACATGTGGTGTGTCCCATGTGTCATTTACACCTATCCTTTTATATACTGTAACCTTACTCGCTGATACCTACAGAGTCTGAGACTCCGTTCCCATTATTTACAATGTCACAGTATTTTCCTAGACCTTGATAGCCCATGCTACTGACCCACCCAGCTCTGGCTTCCCTGGTGCTATCATTTGTCAATTTCCTTTTACTTACAGGCCTGACCATCCCACCAAACATATCCTGGCTATACTCTGCCACACACACCAGAGCTTTGGTTTTCTTCCACCCCTCCTGCTTAGTGCATGTTCTCCTGGCTCTTTCTGGAGTGTTTTCAGTTCTTTTTACTGCTGTCACAGAAGAGGCTTGTCCCTGCTTTACTACAAAGAACTTTCCTTTCTGAGACCTCATGGGAATCAGGAATGTACCTTGACCACCCTCACTGTCATTGCTACTAACACTGACCTGAGTGTCTTGCCCATGAGTTTCAACTTGTTCTTGTTTCATAGTCACTATCTCTGCCTTTGGTTGCAAGTCTAATGTACTAGGCTCTTCTGGAGTACCAGGCACCTTCAAAGTGCCCTGTTTACTTGAAATTCCAGGCTGTTGTGACACAGCTGGTTTCTCATCTAAGACATCCCTGGATGCATGTACCCCTCCATTTCCGTTGTTCTTATCTACCACACTGGCTTTCTGTTCTACAGCAACATTCTGGTCAGGGTACACTCTCTTCCACCCAGCATGAGTCTCAAACTTAACACTCCTTGAATACAAAATCCTATTCCCATCCATTAGGAACCTGTACTTGTTCCCCTCATAGCCCACAAAACGCAACCTTTGGCTTTTGGGCTGATTCTTTTTCCTAAACTGAGGAGGAATGTATACTGATGCAAATTGTCCAAACACTCTTAAGTACTTTAGGTTTGGTGCTATTCCATACAATAAGTAGTATGGTGTTTGGTTTATCGCAATGCACCATGACCTATTTACAATATGACAAGAGGTTCTTGTTGCTTCTCCCCATAAATTAGCTGGTGCTCCAGAATCCTCTAACATACAATCCCTTATTTGGTTTATCATCCCAATTCTACGTTCAGCCAAACCATCCTCAGCTGAACATCTAGGATTTGTAGTTTTATGTTGGATCCCTTTCTGTCCAAACCACTGCTGCAAATTAGTACTTAAGAATTCCCCAACTCTGTCAGTCACAACAGTGTCAGCCTTGTAGGGAAACTCACTTTCAACAGAACTGACCCATTTTTTGATCATATCAGCAGCCTCACTTTTGGTTTTGAGCATTGCCACATAAGTAAATCTGGTATGCCTATCTACTATCAGTAGGGTAAACCTGCACCCCCCTATACTCTTTACTTGATGCGGCCCTGATAAATCCGCATGTACAACCTGAAAAGGCCTCTGGGTTATGCATTTGCTCACCTTCGCTACAGGGTAAGCCTTGACCTTTACCTTTTTGCAAATAGCACAGTCCAGGTAACTTTTACAGTTCTCTACCTTGAACTCTGGGCAAACCTTCTCTAGGTTTCTCAAACCTTTGAAGCTTATATGGCCCATAATTCTATGAAGGTAATGAGCACACCCATCATGCAGTGGCTTATTTGTTACATTCCCACACTGCACCTGTTGCTACCATTTGATAAATGTGATTTTTCTTTATGGCTTTACGACATACTACTCCCTCCTTGGACACAATCCCCTCATCTCCTTTGAAAAGGAGTTCATACCCATCATTGGTTAGGGATGCCACACTTACAAGGCTATTTTGTAATTTTGGTGCACACAGTACATTATGAATTACCTTGTTTAAACCAGGGATTAATACAGACCCTTGAATCTCTACACTGCCAGATTCACCATCTGCAAATACCACAGTGTCCACTGGTGCTGGCTTTGGGCTCTGTAGTTTTTCCCTATCGGGGGTCATATGGTGAGAACACCCACTGTCCAAAATCCAGACTGACTGGTCCTTTTTCTCATTTACAACTCCCTCTATAGTAGTAGCAAACCCCCTCCCATGTTGGGGTTTCTCTTTTCTTTTTCTTTGTGAGTTCTGTCCTTTCTTTGCTGCAGGGACCTTAGGACAGTTCTTTATCAAATGTCTGGTCTCTCCACAGAAAAAAACATCTCCGTGTTCTGCAGACAGCAGCACTCCCTTCCTCAGACAAGGACGTGGATTGGTTGGTTGGTTGTCTCCTCCAGCTGGTCACTCCCTTGAAGCTCTCCTCTGTGTCTCTCCTCTGTGCCTCTTCCAATATTCTGGATGCCACGAGATCGACATTTAGATCAGCATCGGTTACTCCTTGGAGACTGTACATTAGAAACTCCCATTCACTGTTTACACTACTCAAGAGTATAAAAGCTTTTTGGGTTTTTTCTATTTGGATGCTACGCTCGCTGCACTCTGAGAAATTATCCTGCATCCTTTTTAAATGCACAAGCATGGATTCACCTTCCTGCTGTTTACAACAATACAGCTTTCTGCTGCACAGCATTTTTGACAAGGCTCCAGCTGGTTGGTTGACATTCTCAAGTGCTTTCCAGGCTTCAAATGCTGACCTTTTATCTCTGATATTATCCAGCTGATTTGGTTCTACAGCTAGAATAATGGTAGCTTTAGCTTTTTCATCACCTATTAATTCATCCTCATTAGCAGGGTCAGGTTGTTTCTTTACATAGTCCCATAAGTCCTGCTTTATTAGCAAAGCCTTCATGTAAATTTTCCAGGAAGCATAGTTCTTCTCAGACAGCTTTTCAAACCTGACTGCTGTTTCCATGTTTGCACCTGACTGCTGTTTCCATGTTTGCATCTGCGACTTAAACAGATGCAAACAAACACACTGATAACAGTTCAAGCAGGCTGCCAAAAAGAATTAGCTTCCAAAGCAAACAGGCAAGAGCAGAGTCCATGAGTAGACACACTTAACTCACTCCTTTCCAGGACTTTTCTCTTCAGCCCTCCAGGAACACAAAACAGCTCACCAATTGCAGAACTATATCTCCCACAGCTTCTCAAGTGTTGTCCACGCAGACACTGGGCCCTTAATCCTTGTTGGGGCATAAAAAGACGCACTGTGTCCACCACGACCACCTGCAGAGTTGTTCCACGGCGACAGGACGCCAAGGAGAAGGTTTCTGGAGAGACTTCTGCAAAAGACTTCAGGCTGAGAAGGAAAAAATTCCTTCACCCCAGCACACTGCCTTGAGCTCTGGCTTGCCAAATAAAGACAGCAACAAGGCCAGCCTTCACTAAACTTGAGGTCTTTAATCTTTGTTTGCAGTATATTTACAATAAATATACTGAGTATAGAACAGCCGTCTCTAATACTCATAAATCTTTCTCCTAACCAACAAACTGCTTTGCCAACCACCATCCACAACAAACCCACACTGGAGATAATTCCCATCTCCTTTTTACAGGCAGTTAAACAATGCCTGTTACATCAGGCATCTCAGATGTGCACACTCTCAAGTGCTGACTCACACACACACCTGCCACTGGAGCTTAACTACTTTCATTACTAAGTTTACAGCTCCATCTTGTGGTCACATCCATGTCGTTTCCTGACCCAAAGGGTGCTCAGAAGTGGCTTCTCTTCCTCTTGGAAAGTGGTAACCAGTGGGGTGCCACAGGGTTCTGTCCTGGGCCCAGGGCTATTCAACATCTTTATCAATGACTTGGATGAGGGAATTAGGGGCATACTTATCAAATTTGCAGATGACACCAAATTAGGAGGAGTAGCTAATACCCTAGAGGACAGGATCAAAATTCAAAATGACCTGGATAGACTGGAGAGCAGGGCCAAAGCTAACAAAATGAAGTTCAATACGGAGAAATGTAAGGTACTGCACTTAGGACGGAAAAATGAAATGCATAGATATAGGATGGGGGAGACCTGGCTGAACGAGACTACATGCGAATGGGATCTAGGAGTCCTAGTAGACCACAAGTTGAACATGAGTCAACAGAGTGATGCGGCAGCTAAAAAGGCCAATGCGATTTTGGGCTGCATCAATAGAAGTATAGTGTCCAGATCAAGGGAAGTAATAGTTCCGCTCTATTCTGCCTTGGGCAGACCTCACCTGGAATACTGTGTCCAGTTCTGGGCACCACAGTTCAAAAAGGATATTGACAAATTGGAACGTGTCCAGAGAAGGGCAACTAAAATGGTGAAAGGTCTGGAAACCATGCCTTATGAGGAGAGACTTAGGGAGCTGGGTATGTTTCGCCTGAAAAAAAAGATGGTTAAGGGTAGCCCTGTTTACGTATTTGAAGGGGTGTCACATTGAGGATGGAGCAGACTTGTTTTCTGCTGCTCCAGAGACTAGAACATGGAGCAATGGATGCAAGCTCCAGGAACAGAGATTCCACCTCAACATGAGGAGGAACTTTCTGACAGTAAGAGCTGTTCGGCAGTGGGACACACTCCCTCGGAGTGTGGTCGGGTCTCCTTCCTTGGAGTTCTTTAAACAGAGTCTGGATGGCCATCTGTCAGGGATGCTTTGATTGTGTATTCCTGCATGGCTGGGGGTTGGACTGGCTGACCCTCGTGGTGTCTTCCAACTCTACAGTTCTATGATTCTAAGATAGAATCAAAAGAATTATACATTGATATTTTGCAGATCTATTTGAAGACAAGGATGATCCTTAGACTTATGTTATGATACTATGTTGATGAATATGTTGAAAACAATAATGATATCTATTTTTTTCTGTGAAAAGAATTGATTAATAAAGACTAAAATGGGAAAAAAATAAACTTCTGCTGCTCAGAACCCTGAGTGCCAGATGCTGCTTTACAAGGAAACTCAGGGTTTTTTTAAAAAATAAAAACCTCTGCCTCACTCTCACTCAATGAAAATTCTCTGTAAAGTTTCCTCTTTCTTCTCCCCAGAGGCACAGTGGATAGTGGACATCTGGGATTTAATATTCTTATTAATTTCTAGAGTCACAATCTGTTGTGTAGCAGTCAGTGAGCTCAGCTTCGTTACTGTGTCTGGCACAGCTTGCTTTTTCTTTTTATCTTGAACAGAAGCCACATACCCTTTGCTCACCTTGTCCTCCATTATCTTACATTTTTTTAAAAAAATCCTTCCATTTCCTAACTGTCTTTCCTAATGTAAGTGTTTTAATGCAAGCTTAGGGAAAACATGTCTAGCTGGCAAGGCAGGAAATAAAAAACTGGTGAGCAAGAAGGGAATCAACAGATCATAGAATCATAGAATCATAGAATTGCAGAGTTGGAAGAGACCACGAGGGCCATCCAGTCCAACCCCCCTGCCACGCAGGAAATCACAATCAAAGCATCCCCGACAGATGGCCATCCAGCCTCTGTTTAAAGACCTCCAAGGAAGGAGACCCCACCACGCTCCGAGGGAGTGTGTTCCACTGCCGAACAGCTCTTACTGTCAAAAAGTTCCTCCTCATGTTGAGGTGGAATCTCTGTTCCTGGAGCTTGCACCCATTGCTCCGTGTTCCAGTCTCTGGAGCAGCAGAAAACAAGCCTGCTCCATCCTCAGCGTGACATCCCTTCAAATACTTAAACAGGGCTATCATATCGCCTCTAAACCGTCTTTTTTCCAGGCTAAACATACCCAGCTCCCTAAGTCTCTCCTCATAAGGCATTGTTTCCAGACCTTTCACCATTTTAGTTGCCCTTCTCTGGACACGCTCCAATTTGTCAATATCCTTTCTGAATTGTGGTGCCCAGAACTGGACACAGTATTCTAAGTGAGGTCTGACCAAGGCAGAATAGAGTGGCACTATTACTTCCCTTGATCTAGACACTATACTTCTATTGATACAGCCCAAAATCGCATTGGCCTTTTTAGCTGCCGCATCACACTGTTGGCTCATGTTCAACTTGTGGTCTACTAGGACTCCTAGATCCCTTTCGCACGTAGTCTCATTCAGCCAGGTCTCTCCCATCCTATATTTATGCATTTCATTTTTCCGCCCTAAATGCAGTACTTTACATTTCTCCGTATTGAATTTCATTTTGTTAGCTATTTGGACTTCTGCCAAGTCGGTTGGAGCATGGGGAATAATCTGAAAGTGCATGGATTGCTCTTCCTATCAATCCAGAGAACAAGAGAAGATTTATATCCCTAAGCAAGTCTGGCCCTGGGACTGCATGCTGTCCCTACTCCCCCAATGTTTTTTTCCTGCTTCCCCCACATAAAGGGGTGAATTCTCTCTCCTGGAGGCCTCTAGGGAGATTATCACACTATACTTTTACAGTGCTATTATTCCACTTTAACTGCTATGGCTGCCTCCTGTGGAATCCTGGGATTTGCAGTTTAGGGAGGGGCATTTAGCATTCTCAGCCTGAGAGCTCTTAGGCCTCACTAAACTACAAAACCCAGAATTCCCCAGGAGGCAGCCATAGCATTTGAAGTGGAAAAATAGCACTATAACAGTGCAGTGTGATAAAGTCCTAGGACAGGAGAGTCACCTTTTAAATAAGGCACAGGGTGCCCTTGCACTGTTTAACATTTATTTATTTATTTATTTAATATTTTACCTTTCTCCTGAGATGGGATTCAAGGCACCTTGCGATAATTTTTTTAAAAGATTAAGCTAAAACATTAGTTTACAAAGGTTAAAAAAGAATTATGTAACAATATTATTTTAAAAACATACTAAAAATAGTTAAATAGAAACGGTGCCTTATGAGGAGAGACTTAGGGAGCTGGGTATGTTTAGCCTGGAAAAAAGATGGTTAAGAGGCGATATGATAGCCCTGTTTAAGTATTTGAAGGGATGTCACACTGAGGATGGAGCAGGCTTGTTTTCTGCTGCTCCAGAGCCTGGAACACGGAGCAATGGGTGCAAGCTCCAGGAACAGAGATTCCACCTCAACATGAGGAAGAACTTTTTGACAGTAAGAGCTGTTCGGCAGTGGAACACACTCCCTCGGAGCGTGGTGGGGTCTCCTTCCTTGGTGGTCTTTAAACAGAGGCTGGATGGCCATCTGTCGGGGATGCTTTGATTGTGATTTCCTGCGTGGCAGGGGGGTTGGACTGGATGGCCCTCGTGGTCTCTTCCAACTCTGCAATTCTATGATTCTATGAAAAACACTGAAAACACATTTAAAACATAATTTCTAGTAAAAGATTAAAAATACAGCACACTACTTCACACACACACTAGTGCTCCACAATTAAAATTCAAAGCCCTGTCTGGGAAAAAAAAAATCTTCATCTGCTGGTGGAAAGAGAACAGGGAGGGGGCCAATTGGACTTCTTATGGAAGGGAGCCACTGAGAAGGCTCTCTCCCACATCCTCACCAAACATGCCTGCAAAGATTGTGAGAAAGCCCTCTCCTGCACATCTTAAAACTCAAATTGACTTATATAAGGGGAAACAGTCATTTAGATAGTCTGAACACAAGCCATATAGGTCTTTAAAGTTCAAAACTAACATTTTGAATTCTGCCTGGAAACAGATCCATAGCCAGAGAAGCTGTTTCAACAGGGGAGTCACATGATCCCTGTAACCAGCTCCGATCAACAGCTTGGCTGCAGCATTTTAGACCCAATGGGGCTGCTGGGTCTTGCTCCCAGTGCCCAGCCCCCCCACTCCCACACAGCTTTGTGGCAGCTGGCATGGGGGCCACCATGTCAGGGTGTTCTTCCCAGCCTGCCTTGCGGGCTGGAAGAAGGGCACGAGGTGGCCAGCCAATCAGAGTGGGCTTTCCTTCCTCCAATTGGCTGGGGAGGCCGGGGAGGTGGGTGTTCCGGCCGGCACAGGTGGATGATGCTGCCTCTTGTGGCCTTTTGCGACAGCCGCTTTACAGCTGTTGCTTTATGGCATCGGGGTTGGTATTTATGTGTAGCCGAAGAGGGAGGATCGCTGTCAGAGAGCTGAGGAGCAGCTAGGCCCATGCAATGGGTGCCAGCAGAGGTAGGCGGAGGTGATGGCGGAACTTGAGGAGTGACAGCAGGCCTGCGCAGTGGTGGGCGACTGCGGCAGGTGACAGTGGCAGGCTCTGGTGATGGGCTCCAACAATGAGGGCCTCCGGCATCAGCGGCAGTCCCCGGGGAGTGGTGGTGGTCCTGCGAAGCAGCAGGCAACAGTGGCAGGCATCAGCAGCGGGCCTCCAGTGACAGGAGCTTCCAGCAGCACGGCAGTAACGATGGTGGCTAGCAGCAGCGGCAGCAGATCAGCAAAGATGGCTGCAGGCCAGTGAGGCAGTGGTGACCAGCAGTGGGCCAGCAGAGGTGGTGGTGGGGCCTTCTTTGAGATGGTTTTGAGCTGCAGGTCAGCGGCCAATGTTAAATCAAGACCTTGTTGTGGTGCTTGGCGAGGCTTGGGATTGGAGCCGGGCTGGGGCCAACCGGTCACCAAGGGAAGGGGGATGGTGGGCCTCCAGGGCAACCCCCCCCCAGCCACCAGTCTTCCAAAGGGGGCAAACATCTTGTGGGCATTGCCCGCTCTTCAGGGGACCCCACTGGGCCACCAGGGGCAACACCAGACTGGCAGGGGCATCACTAGGCCCAGGGATCCCACTGGGAGTACCACTAGACTACCAGGGACTCTGCTGGGCCAGCAGGGATCCCACTGGGTCACCAGGGGGCACCACTAGACCACCAGGGACAACAGTAGGCTGCCAATTCACTAGGCTGCCAGGGACGTCATTGGGCACACCACTGGGCCAGAGGGTGATCTCATTGGTGGGCCAAACTCACTGGGGGTGGTTTCTAGGGAGTCACCATGCCACCAAAGAGGGCAGCCACATCAGCAAGGTCTCTCACCTGGGTCCCCCAGTTCAGGGGTGGACTCAGGCATGAACAGGAGGTCCAGGTCTCCGGGGGTACAGATGAACTTGAGTGGCTGGCTGATACCAGGATTCCACTGTGCCCTTTCCTGGCTGATAATCCTAGTTTTGAGACCCTCTCGGAGATGGTTTCTTATGTTGTAGAGAAGCTGGACAAGATGGGGAAACAATGGTCTGGGAGTATGCAGGCTTCCACCATGCGACACAGCTCTACAGATGTCAGTGAGCTGGGGATGTCTTGAGTCATCGAGGGAGCAGAGGGGATCATCCCTGGCGTTCCCCATTGTGTAGCTGCAGTCTGTGAGTTGCATCACTCCACCTTGACTGAGCCTGACTCAAGACATTGTAAGAGTGGTGACAAGAAGAGGTGTCCCCAGAAGAAGTGGAGGTGCTGCTCAGGACATTGACATGAGTCAGAGTCAGATACCAGCATGAAGTCAGGTGAGTCTTCTGAGGAGGAGGATGCGGGCGAATTCAAGTACTGGTTGACTAAAAGCCGGGGCTGCCCTGCTGGGTGATCAGGCTGTGTTCGCTGCAAGGCTGGTGGTAGAAGGGCTCTCCAGGAAGAAAGGGAGACAAAGGGGGGTCATCCGGAGAAGAACTCTCGCTCTTCAAGACAAAGGAGGACCCACCGGGCATTCATTTAATAGGAAGGTGAGATCCAAGATCCTTAAGGGGTATTATGTGGATGTCTTTTCCCTGCTAAAATCTGCTAGGGAGGAGGTGAGGACCAACAAAAGTGACAAGAAAATCTCTGACAAGGATAAGTTGGACCCAGCTGAGTGCACATTCAGCAACTGGTTGATGGGGTACATGGTTTACATGGAGGTGATTACCATGGTCTTCCCAGACCAAGGTTGGCACCTCATCAACCACCTGCTCTCTGTGCTCAAGACCAAGGTGCTGGCCGGGGAGGCAGCAGACATTGAATATGATGAGGAATGTTGCAAGTGGGCATCCCATAAGACAATTACAGGTGGGATATCATTAACTGTGAGCTTTGGTTGGTCATGGTTGGCCGAATGCTTGGGGAAAGGGGGACCCAGCCAGGGCGTCTTGGAGGAAGGAGGGGAGGTGCATGGTGTGTTGGGAGTTCAACACAGGTAAGTGCACCAGGTCCCGGTGCCAGTTTGGTCACACTTGTGAATCCTGCTTTGGGATGCACCCCAGGGTCAACTGCACCAGGCAGTTGTCAGGCAGCAGTCCTTTCAATCTGGCAGCTCTGCCTCAATCAGTGCCAGGAGGGATGCAGGGATGGGAACCAACCTGGAAAAGGGGGTGCCAAGCAAAACTGAACCACCGGGTACAGGGGGGAGCATGGCGTTTACCCCTGTGAAGCTTCATGTTTTGCTCCCCCTCCTCGACATTTACCCAGATAAGAAGGCGGCTGCCTACTTGGTGGAAGAATTCAAGCATGGATTCTGGATACCTTTCGTGGGCCCCCAGGAAGCCACGGACTCTGGTAATTTGAAATCCTCCACAAAATTGCCTGAGGTGCTGGCCAGAAAAATTGGCAAAGAGGCGGGGAGGGTGGCTGGCACCTTCACCTAACCTTCCATGCCCAATTTAAGGATCTCAGCTTTGGGAGTGGTGCCCAAGAAAAGTCCAGGTGAGTACAGGCTCATTCACCATCTGTCATACTCCAAGGGGTTGTCAATCAATGATGCCATACTGCCAGAGCTATGCTCGGTGAAGTATGCATTGTTGGACCATGCGGTCAAACTCATTCAGATATGTGGTCATGGTGCACTCATGGCAAAATGTGATATCCAGTCTGCTTTCCAGCTGCTTCTGGTTCACCCAGATGAGCATTGTCTGTTGGGCTTCAAGTTCCAAGGGATGTGGTACTTGGGCTGTTCCATCAGTTGTGCAGCTTTTGAGACCTTCAGTACTTTCCTTGAATGGGCATTGCAGGACAAGGCGGGGACCCCATTTGTCACTCGCTGTTTGGATGATTTTCTAATGATGGGGCTGGCTGGGGGACAGAGTGTGGGTCTTTGCTTTCCTTGTTCCAGGCCCTGGCAAAGGAAGTTGGTGTTCCTTTGGTGCCAGACAAGATGGTGGGCCAACAACGTCATTAGTCTTCTTGGGGATTCAGTGGGATTTTGAAAGGGGGATTTCCTGCTTGCCAGGTGATAAACTGGTGGACCGCAGGGAGAGGTTTCAGGGCCTCATGCCACAGCTGTCCTTATTGGGTCATTTGATTTTTGCGTGCCGAGTGGTGGCTCCGGGCAGGGCCTTCTGCATCCAGTTGCCTCACAGCACGAAGGGTGTCCAATCCCCTCATCATCACATTCGGCTGACATGGGGGGGGTCAAGGATGACCTGCGGGTGTAGTTGGATTTTCTGGAACACTACAATGGCATCACCTTGTGGCATGGGCATGCAGGGAAGGGGGGCTGCAGTGCACTCTGACACTGTGGATAGTCTGGGGTTTGAGGTCTACTACAATGGGCACTGGTGTGCTCAGCGATGGACGGTGGAATGGGGAGAGACTGGGATTGTACGAGATCTAACCTTCCTTGAATTTCGCCCAATACTAGCAGCTGTAGTCATCTGGTGGGAGGAGCTCAAAAAAAAAGAAAGTCTGTTTTTGGTGTGACAATCAGGTGGTGGTGCGGATTATCAACAGGCAGTCATCAAGGTTAGAGAGAGTCATGCGGTTGGTCCGCAAGTTTGTGCTGTTGTGTTTAACCTCAAAGATCAGCTTCTCCTGATGGCACATTCATGGTATTGCTAACGAGCTTGCGGATGCATTGTCTCACTTCCAGGATGAGCAGTTCCACACATTGGCCCCGGACACGGACCCAGAGCCTCTGGCACCTTGGGAAAGAACGGTGATTCAAGGGGTCATTGACTCTCTGGCGCCATCAACTAGTTTGAGCTACAGATGGGCAATTGACCAGTTTTTTGCTTTCAGGGAGAGCCACAGTTATGGGAGCTCCTGGCCTGCATCGGAGTGTGAGGTACTGCACTACCATGGATCAAGGACTGGCTCTGCGTACCATCTCCATTCACATGGCTGGTATTTCCTTTTTCAGCAGGGAAAACAGTGGCAGGCGGGCAACAGTGATCTTTGCGCCACCTTCCTCATCCGGAGGGCGGTGGAAGGCTGGAGGAGGATGTGCCCTTGGATGGCCGATGGCAGGCATCCAATTTCCTATGGCATATTGGTCAAGCTGGTGCCCATGCTATGCAAAGTTTGCAGGTCACCACATAAGGCCCTGCTTTTTGGCACAACATTTACAACAGCTTTCTACGGGGCCCTGTGGATCAGCGAACTGGTGTGTTCCCCCAAGGGGTCTGTGATGGGCACGGCTCTGCAGGTCACATACAGATTGTTGGGGAATGATGTGCTGTGCATCTGGGTCTGGAGTTCCAAGTGCAACCAGCATGGCAAAGGGGCCACTCTGCAGCTGTGGAGTACACCTGAGTTGTTGCCATGCCCAGTGGGCATGATGCATGGGTTCCTAGAGGTGCGCCATGCCAGGAGTAACCCCTTGTTCCTGTATAAAGATGGGACACCTCTGAGGAGGTTCCAGTTTGTTAATGTACTGAGGGCTGCATTGCAGTGGCTTGGTTTGCCAGCGGAGGAATTTGGAAGCTACTCTTTTCGTATCAGGCGACCATGGCGGTGCAATGGGGCCTGCCAAAAGAGACCATTAAGCAGCTGGGCAGGTGGCACTCTGGGGCCTTTAAGGTGTACATCCGGCCTGAATTGGCTATCTCTTTGTTATTTTATTTATTTATTTATTTATATCCCGCTCTTCAGCCACAAGGCTGTCAGAGTGGCTTACAAATTGTTTTAAGCAATAGCAGTTTACACATCTACACTGCAAGAAGCAGCTTCCAATGTGTGTTAGCTAATTGCCACCACAAGCCAGGTACTCATTTTACCAACCTACAAAAGGATGGAAGGCTGAGTGAACCTTGGAGCACTCTGGAATCATACTTGCAATGTGGTGACTTGCAGTACTGGCATTTAACCACTTTGCCACCTGGGCTCCTCTTTGCAGACTGCCTGAACGAGTGGGGGTAAGGCCTTTTGGTGATGGCTGTTTGAGCTGGTGGCAGGCTGGTTCCCATGGGGCAATTGGCATGGGTCCTAATCCGGGATAATTGGCTGGGGGGGGTCTCCATCAAGTTCAAGGCCAAGTTCAAGGCCAAATTCAAATTCATGGAGACTCCTCTTTCTTCATTGTACTTGCTTGTTTCACAGGGGAGGAGAGGGTCATCAAGCGGGCGGAGCTTGGCCAGGACTCCTCCCCTCCATGCTGAGTGGTGCTGGTAGTGACCAGCAGGGCCATTAAACAACAGTGGGTTGGTTAACAAAGAGATCTGGACCCATGTGTTGTGCATCAACCATTTACAGCCATTATCAAAGTTGTAGCCTTTTATTGCCAAATATATCCAACATGTATACCCTATTGCATATATATCTCATGTGTTGTATGTTTATCCTTATTATTTATCACATGTACCCAATACAATTTGTGAAGATATACTACATTAGTGTCTTGTGTTATATGGGTGTGGGGAAAAGTTTGGCTTGGGTTCGCAATGAAGTTGCTGAATAGTTTCCAAAGGCATCGCCACACAGAGTGTGTTACAGTAGTTACTGTAATTCAGTCATCTGTCACTGTACCAAATCTGACTTCTCAAAGAATGGGTGTGTGTGGGGGTATCTACACTGCAGATACAGTAGTTTGACACCACTTTATCCATCACAATTCTATACTATGGAATCCTGGTATTTGTAGTTTTGTGAAATATTTAGCCTTTTCTGTCAGAGAACTCTGGTGCCTAACCAAACTAGGACAGAATGATGGCAGATAAAGTGGTGTCAAACTGTTGTATTTCTGCAGTGTAGACAAGCCTAGGGACAGCTAGTTTTAACTGTGCAAATAGATTCCTGGCCACCACCAAACCTGGGCATCCAGGCACAGATCCAAGTCTAGGAGTACACCCAAACTGCAAATCTGAGATTTCAGGGTGTGTGTGTAATATTTATTCCCTTTCAATTGATCAGGAGCACATCTGTCTTGCCCAGATTAAGTTTCAGTTTGTTTACCTGCATCCAGTCAATTACTGCCAGCAGACACTGGTTTAGTACAGAAGCAGCTTCCTTAGAATTGGATCGAAAGAAGACATAGAGTTGTGTATCATCAGTGTACTGATGACACAGAACGCAAACACTCCGGATGACCTCTCCTAGTGCTTCCATGTACATATTAAACAACATGGGGAATGGAACTGAGCCCCAAGGGACACAATAGGCTAATGGCCAGAGTGTTGAGCAAACATCCCCCAGTACTACCTTCTGAGTCCACCCCTCTAAGACCAGAGCCACTGTAAAACTCTGCTCCCTATCCCCATCCTAGAGAGGTTATCCAGAAAAATACCATGGTCAATGGTGTTGAAAGCCTCTGAGAGGTCGAGCAGAACCAACAGGGACACACTTCGTAGGTCATCTACCAAAGCTGCCTCTGCCCTGTACCCAGGCCTGAAGCCAGATTGAAATGGATCTAGATAATCTGTTTGATCCAAGGACCCTTGGAGCTGGGAGGCCACCACATGCTCCAACACCTGGGTCCAGTATGTACACGGTGGCTCTCACTTCTCCAAGGACATCTTCAGGCTGCACAAACTGAAATGTATCCAATAACAGAGGACAAGCTGGAGCCAAGGTTGCATCCACTGGACCTGTATCAACTACAGCATCCAAGTCAGAGTGGATCTGAGTGATTTTATCCACAAAGTGCTGTGCAAATTCTTCACAGTTGGCTGCCAAGTGGCTGCCATATTGCTCTTGTGGGGCAGAATGTAAAATGCCCCTGACCACTTGAGACAGCTCTGCTGGATCCCACTATGAGGATGCAATGGTGGCAGTGAAGGATTTCTTCTCTGACACCACCGCCACAGTATAGGCTTTCCAATGAGCTCTAGCTCATGTTTGGCTGGACTTGCTCCAAGTCTTGTGCCATCATCACTCTAGTCTCTGTCCCAAATTATTTGTGGCTAAGTTTTCAGACAGGGCTCTGTCTTAGCTTTATTTGGAGTTGCTGGGGACTGATTCTGGTTTGCAAAGCAGGTGTTTTACCACTGAGCTAAACTATTCCATATACCTTGGCACTGTCTTGCAGTTGGAGAGTCTGACTAGCAAAACCATCTGACCATACACAGGTGGTCAATGCAGTGAGTCTAAATCCTCATGATGGTTGAGCAGTGGCTGTTCACTTTAGAACCAGAGCACTTGGCAGTAGGTTGGTTTACTCATTTACTGACAAAGCCATAAATTGTACTGTAGTGACAACAGCTAAACACACAATCCATACACTTTGCTGAGCAAAATAAAAACTCCTTCTCAGCCCCTGCACATTAAATAGCATTATTATTCTCCTAATGCTGTTGCTGATTTACAACCAAATTTTAAATTCATTATATTACTCCACTTAATAAATACACACACACACTCATTCCAATGTTTATAGGCTCTACTGCACAATGAGTTTCTTACACGGAAACATACCTCTGAGTTCAGCAGACAGTGAAACAGAAAGATAAATAACCCCTTTAAAAGAAAGGAAAAGAGAATAGAATGTTACAAAGGATGGTTTCAGTTGTTTCTATTAAGCAGGCAAATTTGCAGTTGAAAAAAATGAGTCCACCCCCTTCCCTTAGGAGGGGGAAAACATGACCTTCTCATGAAGTCAGCCATGGGGAACATGCAGCCCTCTGGATATTGATGGGCTGTAACTCCCAATATTCATCATTCTGGGCAATGCTGGCAAGCACGGATGAGAGTTTCAGTCCAACAACAACTGGGAGGGCTACACATTCTGCAGTCCTGGATTGAGGGTGTTTCTGGGGGCGATTGTTTGTTTGTTTTGGTTTTGCTAAATAAAAACAGAAGCTCTAAAGTCTTGCAAAGTTTATTAAATAGGGTGTTAACATTTTGCCTTTATGCCTTGTGCCTCCTATATCAACCTCTTTCAAATAGTTTGGAGAGAAGAGAAACCTTCTCAGAGGCAACATCTAAGGTGGTAACAATCATGCTGAAGCAGTGGCTACTCAGCCCTCCTTCTCTGAGAAAGAGGAATGAGAGGGTCAAGTTCTTTTTGAGACTTTCACTGATGGCATACCCAGGTGACAACTTCTTTACCACCAGGATAGTAATGTGCAACAGAGGGCTTGACTACACAGGGGGCAAAAAATCAATTGAAAACCAGACTTCTTTGGACTGGAGCTGTGCTGGAGCTGCCCTGCATGATATTTGGACCACTCTGGTCTGGATTTAAGTGCCACACCTACCTGCCCCAAAAGTCTGAATCTCTCCACTGGATTTTTACCCCTTGCTGTAGGTCTGCCACCAGTGCCTAGCCAGGCACCACTTCCCAAAGGCCCACTTTGGAAGACCTGACCCACTTTGCTGTGATGCTATTTTGGCTTCTCCACCCAGGAGAAGAAAAAAAGGGTCAAGCTAGGTCTGGCAAATCTACTTTCAAGTTAAGTCAGGCACCCAGCACTTGGGTCCACTCATGCCGGTGCCTCCTTGGGCCCCTGCATAGGACAGCTGAGTTACTGAGATACCATTTCAAATAATGTCTAACAATTTCCTTCAGTAATACTCTGTCACAGGCATTGTGGGACATTTATACTCATGGCTTATAGCCAAGTGAGCTCTTGGTGACCAATAACTCAAGCACAGAAGAGCATGCACCAGAAAGTAATTCATGAAGACTTCCTCTAAGCATGGAGCAGATTCTGGGTGAGACCTTGTTCCTTGTTTTCCACGAGTGGCAGTTGGCTGTAAGGAGGTAACTGTAATGGGGTAACTTTAAAAGCTCTAGAAATTTTAAAGATACCATGTGAATATTTTAAAATAAATAAGTGCATTGCTTCCAATGTAACCTTCCAAAATGGAGACTCATGATTCTCCATTTATGGAGACTCCCACTCCCCAAAAACTCCATAAGCTTCAGTCAGTTCCTGAAGTTTACTGTATATTTAATGACGGACAGTATATCCAATTGTTTCTTTTCCTTCTTGGTAATGTAGGAAGGACATGAGAGATCAGAAGGGGGGGGCAACAACAGAAATGCAACACTCTGCTCAAGCAGATACAATTGGGGAAAGATAGAAAATTCAAACCAGCATTTATCAGGGCTCCTCAGCTCCTTAAGTCTAGGCTCCTCAGCTCTATGTAAACCTACTTGTAATGAGTTGAATATTGCAAACATGTACTGGAACACCAACACATGGGCATTGACTGCCAGAACACCGAAAATCCATGAACTTCCTAAGATAGGTAGCAATACAGCGACTGCTTTGGCTGTCAACCTGTAAGATAAGGGAAAGGATAGATATAAATATTACAGAAAAGGGCCACAGTCAGAACTTTGTATTCCTAACTTTGCACAGTCAGAATACCCAGAATTCTTGAGTCCACATTGTCCTGCTGACTACATCAGTGGGCTGTTGGTGGAATGTTGTTTTTTCAAGACAAGATAACTTTACTTTTGTATGACACCGACGAAGTGTGCTAGACATTTAGTACAGTGGCTGTGCATTTAGCATAACATATATTTTAGGCCTGCAGAACTGGGCCGAATGCACTTGAATATTTTCTCCAGCAGATCCTTAAGTAAAAGAACTGGAGACATTGGCCAGGATCCTGTTGGGGGCCTGTGTCTTTGTAAGTAGACATACAATTGTGGAAATGAGAATTGGGCAGCTCCGTAACATTCATATCCATTACTATGTAAGGGAGCCAGTGAAGCAATCAATGCACACTGGAACCAATGTGTATTGGGACACTTTTGCCGGTGTCCCATTACACATCTTCCCAATTGACTAACAGGGTTTGCTATGTAGCTAAGTAGTGATAGAGGTGATAGAGGATTCCAGCCTTGTTCTTTGTATTGGAAGCAGAAAATAAAAGGAGCTCAGAATAGCTACCAGGAGTCCAGTTCCCCCAAATGGCTATAACCTGGGGCACATTTCAGAGTTGCTTGCAAAACATCTGAGGATACCTTGTACTCTCCAGCCCAAATGCAAAAGGGCAACTGATGTTTGGAGGTTCAACAACATGACAATCTAAGGAGGGCATACTTATGGTCACTGCGTATAAAAGGAAGTTAATCAACACCACTTCATAACAGAATAATTTTATGGGGGAGGGAACAAAACCCTACATGTGGCACAATTTCTCATCAATCATCTGAAGTGGCATACGTAACTGGCAGACAAATGAGTATGGAATTGTTTCTCATCATTCTACTGCAAGCATTCTATAAGCTTGCTGACTGCCCAGTTGGTTTGATTTCCAGTTTTTCCACTGTAGATGAGAAAACTGTCCAGCCTTTGTCTTATTTGGAAAAGGATAAACAATGCTTGCACTAAGAACTGTGGACCTACAGTGGACAGTAGGATAGAGACAGATAGTTAAAATTGTTCTGGGCATTTCCCTCTTGTCTCAGGTGGTCTCAGTCACTCATATTCACAAGGGCCAGGATATGCTGGCTCCCTACCGGCATATCCTGGCTGCAGAGCTGGCCCGTTCTGCCCCCATTATCATGACAAAATGGGCCGGAGTCCACACAGGAATGCCAGTGCATCCCTGCAGCAGCCACTGCTACCATTTTCAAGTACAAGTACAAGTTTGTTTATTAGGATTCATACATCCGTCACAAAAAAGGGAACACAAACATAAGGCAGAAAATACAAAATGTTTTTTAAAAGATCTAAACAGTAAAACATTTACAACTGGCTTTTACCCAAAACACAGTTAGCTCTAATCCTAGCTGCCTCTGTAAGAAATTTGGCAACAGCCAGGGTCACTCTGGGGAACCTTGTCTTCCAATAAAAATCTGAGTTTCCCAGAAATTTGTTCATTAATGAGTGG
This sequence comes from Gambelia wislizenii, assembly GCA_030847615.1. Taxonomy (NCBI): domain Eukaryota; kingdom Metazoa; phylum Chordata; class Lepidosauria; order Squamata; family Crotaphytidae; genus Gambelia; species Gambelia wislizenii. Next base: position 13,756,885 of record JAUMIR010000013.1, read on the forward strand.
ACTGTATAATAGTCTGATTATAAAGGCTGCAAAGACAAAAAATATGTTTCATCAACTCTACTTCCATATTACTGCATGGGCATTGTCTTTCCAAATACAGCACACCAGCAAATCTGCCTTGAAGTAATTCAATAGAATAGACATTACATCTGACCTTGGAAAAAAATCTGTGGTAATTAACCACTGACAGGGTCTTTCAATAGTCAGTTATTTGGAAAGGCCTGACGTAATGGACGTTCATTACACTAGGGGAACAGGATACATATGAATGGTAGTGCAGATCGCAAAAAGCTATGTCCCACAATCTTTGCAAAGTTTTAAAGCATACTACCGTGCCCTAGTTTCCAACAGGAGAGACACAATTAGGGAGTTGGAGAAGGGTCCTTAGGAACTTTGCCTGTTGCCAATCTATCTTGGGCATCAATCCCCCTATCCAGATATTGGAAGCATATAAGAGTTGTGCAACAGCACTGAGGCCATGATATTGAGAACACAGCTGCGCTGGGCAGGGCACGTTTCTAGGATGGAGGACCATTGCCTCTCAAAAATAGTACTCTATGGTGAACTCACCACAGGTCAGCATACGAGGGGCGCTCCAAAAAAGCGATACAAGGATTCCCTGAAACAACATCTCAGGCTCGGTCAAATTGATCACCAACAATGGTCCGCCCTGGCCTCACATCAGGAGGCATGGAGACACACTATCCACAATGCTGCAGCCTTATTTGAGAACTCACGCCGAACAAGTCTTGAAGAGAAACGACAACACAGAAAGAATCACAACCCGGAGACATCACCCAAGGAGATCTTCTGCTGTGCTTTCTGCAACCAGACTTGTTTATCTCAGATTGGCCTTTTTAGTCATCGGCACGCTTGCAGAAAGCGTGTGATGAGTCCTTCCTGAATCTTTGTTTGCGAAGAAAAGCCAGAGACAGAGATAAGAGTTGTGCAACAGACTTGGTGTTAAAACACTTTGATGGCAGATAGTACATACATACCCCCTTTGGTAAAAAAAGAAGTGTGTTATTGCACATGAACTGACTAGTGCTTTCTGGACAATAGCAAATCTGTGAGCATTCCATGACAGAGTATGAGGGAATGACAGTCCCAGATATGAAAAGTTTTTTTTACCTGCTCTAAGGCATGCCCCTCGAGAGACCAATGACGTTGGGAAAATTTGTTTTCAAAAACCATGACTTTGGATTTCCCAAAATTGATTTTCAGATTGCTAGTTAAGCAATCGTTCATGAATTTCATTAAAAGATGTCTCAAACCTGGTCTGGAGTGAGAAAGGATAATGGCATCTATAGATTTTCCTTGGTTTTTTTCCAGGCTGTGAGGCCGTGTTCTGAAATAGCTTCTTTCTGATGTTTTGCCTGCATCTGTGACTGGCATCTTCAGAGAATGCCAGCCACAGATGCAGGCGAAACATCAGAAAAAAAACTATTTCAGAACACAGCCTCACAGCCTGGAAAAAGGAAAATCTATGGATGCCGACCATGAAAGCCTTCAACTTCACGATAATGGCATCACCTGCATAAAGTAGGATAGGGACTTTATTAGCACCGAGTTTGGGCAAATGTCCTTTGGAGTCAGACAAGGCCTCCTCAAGGTTGTTTATATACAGATTGAACAATGTAGGTGTGAGGATACAACCCTGTCTGACTCCTCTGGACATAGAAATTTCAGGAAAGGGGCCAGCAATATGTGACCACAGGCCCTCTGCATATGACCAGCCTTGATCACATGCTGTGGGACCCCTGCCTGGCTTCCAGAACAGCCAGGGAATTGGCAGTGGCAATTCCTGGGCCCAGTGCTATTCAACATCTTTATCAATGACTTAGATGAGGGAATTAGGGGCATACTTATCAAATTTGCAGATGACACCAAATTGGGAGGAGTAGCTAATACCCTAGAGGACAGGATCAAAATTCAGAATGACCTGGATAGACTGGAGAGCTGGGCCAAAGCTAACAAAGTGAAATTCAATACGGAGAAATGTAAAGTACTGCACTTAGGGCAGAAAAATGAAATGCATAGATATAGGATGGGGGAGACCTGGCTGAATGAGACTACATGCGAAAGGGATCTAGGAGTCCTAGTAGACCACAAGTTGAACATGAGTCAACAGTGTGATGCGGCAGCTAAAAAGGCCAATGCGATTTTGGGCTGTATCAATAGAAGTATAGTGTCTAGATCAAGGGAAGTAATAGTGCCACTCTATTCTGCCTTGGTCAGACCTCACTTAGAATACTGTGTCCAGTTCTGGGCACCACAATTCAAAAAGGATATTGACAAATTGGAGCGTGTCCAGAGAAGGGCAACTAAAATGGTGAAAGGTCTGGAAACAATGCCTTATGAGGAGAGACTTAGGGAGCTGGGTATGTTTAGCCTGGAAAAAAAGACGGTTAAGAGGCGATATGATAGCCCTGTTTAAGTATTTGAAGGGATGTCATGCTGAGGATGGAGCAGGCTTGTTTTCTGCTGCTCCAGAGACTGGAACACGGAGCAATGGGTGCAAGCTCCAGGAACAGAGATTCCACCTCAACATGAGGAGGAACTTTTTGACAGTAAGAGCTGTTCGGCAGTGGAACACACTCCCTCGGAGCGTGGTGGGGTCTCCTTCCTTGGAGGTCTTTAAACAGAGGCTGGATGGCCATCTGTTGGGGATGCTTTGATTGTGATTTCCTGCGTGGCAGGGGGGTTGGACTGGATGGCCCTCGTGGTCTCTTCCAACTCTGCAGTTCTATGATTCTATGATTCTATGAGAGGACCAGCCTGCCAGACACTGTGGATATGCTGGGTCCAATCATAATGGAGCAAACTGGGTATTTTCTTAGAGCAATTTATTAGGCCCTACCCAGGCTGCCCCTGTCTCAGTCCCAATATCTGTCCTGGGGGTGGTGAGGACTGCCCGGGGGCAGAAAAGGGCAAAAGCCCTATGTCATATGGACTGTACGGTTCTGAAACGGGGGCAAGATGGGGTATTTAGCCTGTGTAGATGAGCCCAGGGATCACTTTACTTCTTTCCAGACATGGAAGTCCTCTTTCTTCTCTCTCCCATAGCTCAGTGGTAGTTTTCTATGGAATCTTTTTGTCTTTCGATGGAGATCCTATGTTTCTTTCTGCAAGCAATATTGCTGCTTAATCAAAGCAACACACTTCCATGGACATTTTTAAATAAGAGCTGTAAATATTCTACTAGTTTTCTTCACAAGAAAGGATAAATAATTTCTGTAGTTTTCTCCCTGCTGTGGCAGAAAATGGATTTTTATGTAGAAGTTCTTGCTTGATATTCACACATTCTGGGAAATTATTCTTCTTGCGAAAATTGTGGTGTGTGTGTGTGCAAAAATCATGGGCAGATGCTATATCAGCTACTTAGTTAAGAATATTTAGTTAAGTATACTTAACTATGTAACCTCTCCTGGCCCGACACCTATCTCTCAGATCCCACACCACGATAGAGCCAAAGTATGGGAGAGATTCCCACTACTCAGCTCTTGTGGTCTTATAGAGAAGTATGGCTTCCAAGCAGAGGCCAAGACAGAGATGGGAAAGGGTTCCCACTCCACAGTAGCCCTGTGGCTCCACTCACTCAATTCCATGCTTATGAAACTTTAATATGTGAAAATTCTGCTTGATTCTTGATCCAAGTTTTCCTATGTCTGTCTTCTGAAAATGTGCATCAACTCATGAGTAAGGGGGTACTGGGTCTGCCTGCGTTTTTCCACCAGACTTGTTACTGCTCTCCATGGAAATTCCACGTGTGTATATCAAAAATAACTATTTCTATGGGGATTTTAATTAGCTCAAATATGGCAGTGAGAGGCCAGGTAACAGCAGGATCTTTTGACCTATGTATACACACTGATGAGACTCATAGCCAGGAAATAAAATAAAAATGTTTTTTATTGTAAAATAATCAGGGGAACGCACACATACATACACTCAGGCTTCAAGGTTCAAACACTCACACAAGGCTATCAAAGGAAGTAGGAAGTATTGCAGACTTCTGGTTGCCTGAAGAGACGATTGGGAACTTGGGGACGATTGTCCATCTCAAGTGTCCTTTTACACATGGCACACTCAAATTAGACTCCTTAAATTTGGGGAGATCCTACTTGGGAAAGCAGTGGATCATTTGGGGTTCATTGGAGACTCTGTTTCCACTTTCTTGGAGCAGACAGAAGTGGAGGCTTTTGCCGGTTCGGAGAGAGGGAGAGGATTGGGGAGCAGCCATTACCGCTTGTGATAGTCTTCAGAAGGTAGCCTCTCTGCAACTTTTTTCTTTGCTTCATGACTAGTTTAAGCTACAAAATGGAAGCCCAGTTCTAGCAGATCTACAGTTAATTTTCTCCAGACATTTAGAACTATAACAACGGGGGGGGGGTTTCCGATGAAGATGGCGGTGTGAACGGACATTTCAGGCAATGCTGCTCTGATATGACCACACTCGAGGCATTGGATCTGTCATTCCAAATAAGGAACAAGCAGAGCAAATTACCTCTTAGGAATAAGGGGTTCAGAGGGGCTCAGTGAAGACCAGTTTGTCCAGCTTAGGGGTTTGTAGAGAAAGAAAGAGAGAAGGAGAAGAGAGAACAGGTATGAACTGAGGAAGGCTGAGGAGGTCGGGGAGCTTACCACTGCCTCGTAGTGTAGCTGCCTAGGAAGCAGCAGGAGCACCATTGTCACCACTTTTAAGAATGTATAAGTTACAAAAAGGCTTTAAAAGACTGAGACCTCAAAAATAAAATAAATTTTCACCTAAGGAAAGCGGCTTATTGAGGGGAGCAATTAGTAAGTCTCCCCCGGGAGAAAGGAGGGGAGAGAAAGACAGTGTTTGGCATTTTGTTTCACCCTAGGATCAAAAGAGTTGGGGAGGACATAAAGCAGAGAGCTGGGCATTCCAAGTAAGCCTCCTTTTCTACTTAAATGTTACATGTTTATAGTTAACAGTTCATAGCATAAATAAATCTCTTTGTGGAGCAACAAGAGAGGACTGAGCAGGAGAAGATTTGGTGATACTGGATTTACGACCTGGGTAGTTTCGATTTCAAAAGGGAGTGGTATAGAGAGCAATAACATTGGAAGAAACTCCAAGGATACATTGTATCACCCTAGACTTGAAAGAGGCTTGAAAGAGACTTGAAAGAGAAAAGGAAGAAAGAGATGGGCAGTAGCAATAGCAACACAGAAACAAACAGTCTCCTGCCTTCTGAGCTTTTGGGACAACAATGGTAAGAAACAATAGTATTCAAGTCAGTGGAGTAGGGGAGAAGTAAGACACAACGGTTGAGGTGCAAAAGAAAAGAAGAAAGGAAAAGAAGAAGGGAAGAGAAAGAAGAAAGAAGAAAGCAGAGAGAGAAGAGAAGAGGACGTTTAAGTTTACTTTTATTTTCTCTTAGTGTTATCTACCAAGTGTAATCTTAATAAATTTAAGAAGGTATTGCTATTAAGGCTAGTGTGGCTTTAATTTGAATTATAATAGAAACATTTAAGTTAAGTTTGAGCATAGAAAGCTTGAGAATATAAGTAAGATAACCTGATTGAAATGTAATTTAACTACATAGCCATTAGACTCTGTATAATGGAATAGTGGGATTATCTGGTAACATTTGGAAGTCAGAAAGGGAGTTCTTTATATCCAAGTTAAATAAGGTTAAGATATTATTCTTGAGTGTGGGGCTAAAATTCAAATTGTAAAGCAGAGCTCAAGTTAAGCAGAGCACTTAAAGTTAAAAAGTACTAGAGGATTGGCAGATTTATGTTTGTATTTAATTTGATTAACTTTGTATAGTTGGAAATTTGGCAAAACCTGAAGGGAGTCCAGTTATTATCAGATTATAAGGAGAATCAGGAAGTAATATATATCTATAATCAACTGCTGTTACTGATTATATTGTAAGTATTGTAATTAATGGTAATTAATGGTAATTAATTGTTAGGAAAAGTAAATTGGAATATATTGGGGTTATATATTTATATAGAATTGATTGTGGGTGGAGGCAGTTGGGAAATTAATTGGGGGGAATAATAAAAACAAATTTGAGTTTCAAATTAATTATCAATCAACAATTGATTTCCAGATATTAAGATTTCCAACAATTAATCAATTAAGTGAGTAATAGATTAATATAATTGATAAATAAATCAATTTGTATAAATTGTATTTAAAAAGCAATTGAGTTAAATAATTAAGAACTAATAGGTATAGTTCAGGCAATAGTAGCCATTAAGTGTTATTAAGAGATGGCAGCAGGAACAAGAAGAAAAAATGGGTAAAGAAAGTAGAATGGAAATAAATGTTCAGATGAAGGTATTAAGGGAAGAACTAAGAGCAGACTTTAAAAAGGAATTAGACAATCTAGGGAGGAAATTAGAAGAAAATACTAAAGCTTTATCAAAAACAGAAGAAAAAATACATAATCTCGAACAAAAAAAATGGAGAATTGTGGCAGAGGGTTGGACTGGATGGCCCTTGTGGTCTCTTCCAGCTCTACAATTCTATGATTGTATGATTCTAAGAACAAAAGAGATAGAGGATAGTAAACAACAAGAGAAGGTTAAAGAGACAATATCAGCATTAAAGAATAGATCAAAATGTATTAAAATTTGAGGATTAGAAGAATGAGGACTTATATACAAGGGTAGTCTCACTATTAGCAAAATAGCAGCTGGACTTGGAGATAGACAAGATATTTAGGATTGAGTAGTGGGTGGCAAAAAAAATAAGGTACTGAGAGATATAGTAATATATTTCTTAAGAGAAAGCGTTAAGGAAATAGTAATAAATAAAGTGTATGAGGATACTCTAATTATAGAGGAAAAAGAGATCAAGATTTATAAAGACGTACCAGCAATCATTTTTTTTAAAAAGGAAAGAATACAACTTTTTGATACAACAATTGAGGAAATATGAAATTCAATATAAATGGGAAAAGATTGAAGGAGTGTTCTTCACATACAGGTATAAAAAGTACAAAATAAACAGTATAGAAAAAGCCAAGGATTTTTTAAAAAAAAATTAGAAAAAGATTATAAGGAGGAAGAAACAGATAAAAAGGGACAGAAGGAGAGTGGTAATAGAGGGGGGAAATAGAAGTAACAACAAGGAAAGCAAAAACTCAAAGAGGGGGGAAAAGGAAAGGAAGGACTTTGGAGGAGGAGAACAAATAGGTGACAAAGAAGGTGAAGAGGAGAGAGAGGAGGAAGAAGAAGAAGTAGTAGAGGAGGAAGGAGAAAGAGAAGAAGACTCACAAGAGGAGTGTGAAATAAAAGACAGTATTATTATAGAACAAGAAGAAACTTAAGAATAAGAATAAGATAAGAGGAAGGAAAAAAAGAAAAGAGCGGTAGTGAGGAGAAAAAGTAAACTAATAAACAAGTAAAATTATGATGGAAATTTTTTTGTCATGGAATGTACGAAGCTTAAATTCACTGCAGAAAAGGAGAAGGATTTTTCATTATTTGGAAAAAGAAAAATTAGATATAATTTACCTACCGGAAATACATATAAGAAATAAGGATTTAAAATTTATGAATAACCACAAGCTGGGCCAATGGTTTGCGGCAGCAACAGAAAAGAAGAAGGGAGTAATTAGGTATATAAATTAAAGGCTAGAGGCAAAAGAAAAATTCAAAGATTCAGAAGGTCATTTTTTTAGGAGTTGAAATCCAATTAAAAAATACTAAGATATTGATGGTGGGACTTTATGCCCCCTTAGATAATAAAGCAACATTCTATGCCAAGTTGTGGGACATGATTCTTGAGGTGGATTTTGATGAATTGTTTGTGATGGGCAATTGGAATGGGGTAATAGACCCATCCATTGCTAGATAAGCTGATAAACAAGGAAAGAAAAGCCAGGGTAAATTACCAAAGACCTGTCTAGAGATGATAGCAAACCTGACTCTAGTGGATACGTGGAGATTAAAATATGGTTCCGCAAAAGAATATACTTGCTTTTCGGATAGGCACCAATCATGGTCTAGAATAGACATGATATTTATGTCAAAAACTACATTTAAAAGAAGTAAAAAGATAGAAGTAAAGAATAGATCATTCTCTGATCACTACCCAATAGTGTAATTTTTACCAAAAAACCAACAACAGAATAGAGTTTTCTTGGAAATTAAAAGTTTATCTCTTTAAAAATAATAAAATAGTACAAGAAGCAAAAGAAACATTAAAATTCTTTTTTGAGGAAAACATGGATAAGGGAACATCTATTGAAACAGTTTGGGACACTAATAAGGCAGTGATCAGAGGATTATTCATTCAGAAGGAAATAGAACTAAAAAGGGGAGCGTGAAAATAGGATTGAAGAAGAGATAAAGAAAAAAAAAACAAGAATTGAAGAGAAATCCAAAGGATATTAATTAGAGTCAGGAATATTTTTGCTAAGAGTCTGAAAGATATGATCAGGAGGGCTTTAAACTGAGTTGTGTGGGGGAGGGAGATAGTATTCATTGGGGATTAGTGGACAACTTCAACAGGAAAGAGGAAACCCTAAAAGTTAACAAGTTTGGCTACCAGTCCTGAAAAACACCAAAATAAAAACTCAACACATGCAAATGAACTGCACCCAGGGACAGGGGGCTTTCAAGCAGACAATGGACTATGAGCTAAATAGACACTAATACCCCTTTCATATCCTCCCACACTAAGAACTGAACATCCAACAACTGAATACAAAAATGTACATGCTAATTCTCTTCAACAGGAACTCACAGTATATAAACCCCACGCACCCACACGCCACCATTCTCTGAAGATGCCAGCCACAGATGCAGGTGAAATGTCAGGAATAAAGTCTTCTAGAACAGGGCCTCACAGACCTGGAAAAACCCACATAAAACCTATGGATGCTGGCCATAAAAGCCTTTGCGTTTACATAGTCAGACATGCCTTCTAGATTTTAAGAAAGCTGACTTCAGAAAATTTAGGAAATTGCTGGGGGTGATCCCATGGTCAGGAATCCTAAAAGAGAAGGGAGTACACAATGGATGGGAGTTTTTAAAAAGTGATATATTGAAGGCACAACTTCAAACAGTTCCAATGAGGAGGAAAAGTGTCTAAAGAAACCAGTATGGATGTCTAAAGAAATTTCAATTGAGATAAGACTTAAAAGGAACATGTACAAGGGACTTCTGGTCAGGGAAGCAGAAGGGATTAGGGGTCTTGTGTCAGAGCTCTGACCAAGAAACCCCTCTCAGCACTGTAAATTTGGGTGCAGACCCAAACCGTACTCCAATCCAGGAAGGATCAGAACCTATGGGGCTTGCTTTCTCGGTCGTGAACCTCATCCCAACCAAAGCGGAGCTTTAAGAGGGGTTGAGGGGAAGACAAGAGAGCGAAGAAGCAGCCATCACAGCGATGTAGCGTGTTTGGACATAGCCCTAAATGCTCGCTGACTAAGATAATAGGGAAGGACAATGGAATGAATTAAGAGACCATCTCATTGGTAGTGGATCATCGTAAGATACCTCTTCAGGAGCACAGTACCGGCATTATTGCAAGTAGACAACTGGTGAAGTGGAAGTGTGAACTATTTCTCCCATTAATTCGGGTGGATGATCACGCAGGGCTAGAAACGTGGTGAGTGAGGAATGATGGAATTTAATTCATATGTTACTTAATCTGAAGATCTTACTGGGACAATCTCCACTTCAATTTATATCCCTCGCTTAAGGCTGCTAGACAGAGAAGGGTGCAGAAAACTTTTTATTATCTGGGGGGACTTTGGTGACTCCGGTGATAAGACCTTCAGTTTAATTTGCTATTCTATTCGAGGATTGAAAGCCTAAAATCAATTGGGGATTAGTCTGGGAAGAGGATGAAGTTCGGGTTAAGGACTTGAGTTAAAAGCAGCAACAAATATTTCTTTTCATTTAAATTTACTCTTAATGGTACTAATTGGGGAACATTTCATAACTTTTTGGTGAGGGCCTAATGGATTAGACCCAGAAAGAGGGTCGAAGAGGAAAAAGACGGTGGGAGAAGGAGGAGAAGGAAGGAGACAACAGGACAATGAGACGACTGGAACAGGGAAGATATCGAAGGGGTGAAAAGGGGGAGACAATGAGACAAGAAACAGACGGTGACTGTATAGTTGGAGCAATGGGGTGACGAGACAGAGTGCAAAAAGATGGTGTAGGAACAAGCGAGACAATATGACATATCATTAAATACTCTATGGGTATGAGTATAAAAATAGATATAAAAAGTATTTTTTAAAATACCTTAAAACTATTTGTGTCGGTGTAGCCAGTTCCTCCCGCTGGCTCCAAAAGAGTTCTTGGGTGTCTCAATTCAAGTGAACACAGTCTTGAAACCAGGATGGATGACTAAAGAACTTTCAATGGAGCTAAGTTTTAAACGGAACATGTATAGGAAATGGAAAAGGGGGGAAATCACCAAAGAAGAATTCAAACAGATAGCGAACACGTGTAGGAGTAAAGTCAGAAAAGCTAAAGCGCAGAATGAGCTCAGGCTTGCTAGGGAGGTTAAGAACAATAAAAAGGGTTTTTTTGGGTATGTCCGCAGCAAAAGGAGGAAGAAGGAAATGATAGGGCCGCTACGTGGAGAAGATGGCAAAATGCTAACAGGGGACAGAGAAAAGGCAGAATTACTCAAAACCTTCTTTGCCTCAGTGTTTTCAGAAAAGGAAAAGGAGGACCAACCTGAGGAGAATGGAACAGAGGACACAATAGGGGAAATCCAGCTCAAAATAAGTAAAGAGGTAGTACAGGAATACCTTCTTAATCTAAATGAATTTAAATCTCCAGGACCAGATGAACTACATCCAAGAGTATTAAAAGAGCTGGCAAATATAATCTCAGAGCCATTGGCAATAATCTTTGAGAACTCCTGGAGAACAGGAGAAGTCCCAGCAGACTGGAGGAGGGCAAACGTTGTTCCCATCTTCAAAAAGGGGAAAAAGGAGGATCCCAACAACTATCGTCCAGTTAGTCTGACATCAATACCAGGGAAGATTCTAGAACAGATCATTAAACAGAGAGTCTGTGAACATTTAGAAGGCAATGCCATAATCACAAAAAGTCAGCATGGGTTTCAGAGAAACAAGTCATGCCAGACTAATCTGATCTCTTTTTTTGATAAAGTTACCAGCTTGGTAGATGAAGGGAATGCTGTGGACATTGCATACCTTGATTTCAGTAAGGCCTTTGACAAGGTTCCCCATGACATTCTTGCAAACAAGCTTGTAGAATGTGGGCTAGACAAGTTAACTGTTCAATGGATTTGTAATTGGTTGACAGCCGAACCCAAAGGGTGCTCAGCAGTGGCTCCTCTTAGTCTTGGAAAGATGTGACCAGTGGGGTGCCACAGGGTTCTCTCCTGGGCCCAGTGCTATTCAACATCTTTATCAATGACTTAGATGAGGGAATTAGGGGCATACTTATCAAATTTGCAGATGACACCAAATTGGGAGGAGTAGCTAATACCCTAGAGGACAGGATCAAAATTCAGAATGACCTGGATAGACTGGAGAGCTGGGCCAAAGCTAACAAAATGAAATTCAATACGGAGAAATGTAAAGTACTGCATTTAGGGCGGAAAAATGAAATGCATAAATATAGGATGGGAGAGACCTGGCTGAATGAGACTACGTGCGAAATGGATCTAGGAGTCCTAGTAGACCACAAGTTGAACATGAGCCAACAGTGTGATGCGGCAGCTAAAAAGGCCAATCCGATTTTGGGCTGTATCAATAGAAGTATAGTGTCTAGATCAAGGGAAGTAATAGTGCCACTCTATTCTGCCTTGGTCAGACCTCACTTAGAATACTGTGTCCAGTTCTGGGCACCACAATTCAGAAAGGATATTGACAAATTGGAGCGTGTCCAGAGAAGGGCAACTAAAATGGTGAAAGGTCTGGAAACAATGCCTTATGAGGAGAGACTTAGGGAGCTGGGTATGTTTAGCCTGGAAAAAAGACAGTTTAGAGGCGATATGATAGCCCTGTTTAAGTATTTGAAGGGATGTCACGCTGAGGATGGAGCAGGCTTGTTTTCTGCTGCTCCAGAGACTGGAACACGGAGCAATGGATGCAAGCTCCAGGAACAGAGATTCCACCTCAACATGAGGAGGAACTTTTGACAGTAAGAGCTGTTCGGCAGTGGAACACACTCCCTCGGAGCGTGGTGGGGTCTCCTTCCTTGGAGGTCTTTAAACAGAGGCTGGATGGCCATCTGTCGGGGATGCTTTGATTGTGATTTCCTGCGTGGCAGGGGGGTTGGACTGGATGGCCCTCGTGGTCTCTTCCAACTCTGCAATTCTATGATTCTACGATTCTATGATTTTAAACAGTTTTTCATGCAGTAAGAACTCTGACTATGGATCCTAGTCCACCTACTGCTAATGCCTTTTCATGCCACTGAAGTAGTATTGCACTGCCATTATCCGTTGGTTTTTCAAATCCTTTATAAATGTATTTCATTAACAAGTCAATACCATTGCTGTCTAAGGAGTTCACTGCCTGCTCAATTTCACTGCCTTTAAAAGAGGTCAGGACCTTCAGCACCACTTCCTGTGCCCTCTCCTTTGCTGCTTGGTTCTTTGTGTTAACAGGAGAATTCTGCAAAGCTGCAGGGAATGCTCTGAGCATGTCACCTTGCTGCAGCGCCGCCTCCACCTCAGGCCGGAGCCATGCCTCACTCTCCGCCACCCCAGCCCCGCTCCCGGCCTCGGTGCCCACCTCACCCCCGTAGGGCTCCTCCACGAAATGGTTCTCATCAAACTGGTCGATGTCAAGGTAGCAGAAGTGCGAGGAACTTCTGCCAGGAACAGAGATTTCACCTCAACATTAGGAGGAACTTTTTGACAGTAAGAGCTGTTCGGCAGTGGAACACACTCCCTCAGAGCGTGGTGGGGTCTCCTTCCTTGGAGGTCTTTAAACAGAGGCTGGATGGCCATCTGTTGGGGATGCTTTGATCAAGATTTCCTGTGTGGCAGGGGGTTGGACTGGATGGCCCTCGTGGTCTCTTCCAACTCTGCAATTCTATGATTCTATGATTCTATTCTAGACCTTGGAGGGCTGCGAGAAAGGGAGTGTAAATAGATAAGCCACAGAAGCGATAACTTTTCAAGGTCGGGTATAATTGGATGTTGTCAACTCAAGGATATAGCAGAGTATAGGGAAATTTAAAGCAACAGTATACAAATTTTGAGAGGTGGCTACATAGCGACACCTTGTGCCCAGACTGTCAAATTAAATAAAGAGTCAAGTGAAACTTAAAGCAATCATGTATAAATTTTGGGAGACGGATACATAGTGACACTTTGTGCCCTTACTAGTAAATTTTAAAAAGTTAAAAGAAATCAAGGAAGTGAGAAGTGGAATATCAAGAAGCTGAAATTACTGGATCTTACATAAAGTAATAGAATAAATTAATTGGACTGATTAAATCAAATATATTAATTAGATTTAAAGCCTGATTGACTTAGAATTAATTTCAATAAATTAAATTGGGTTTAAACTCTGATTGATTTCGTATTTCACTTAATATGATTAACTATTGAAACAGTCTTGATATATACATGTATATATATGAATAAATCTACAGTAATTGATACCAAAATATAGAGAATCAAAGCGTGACTACATATATTCATGAATTCGGGGTGGTGAATTGAGAAATTGATTGTTTGATCAATTGGTATCAATTAAATTGGTTTCAATTTAAGGGATTAGTATATACTTGATAATTATATTCATTTTATTAGGAAAGTAATTTATTATTATATGATCATTATAGATTGGAAGAATACTGAATTAATTGGAAATTTGATAAATTTGATAAAATGTCTGACTGGTTAAGCTGTTTGATTTGAATTGTATGAATTGTGCAAATCTGATTCTAATTAATTTGAATAGTGAATTATTAGTTTATGAAAAATTATGCAATACAATTATACAATTATACAATACAATATATAAGGGAAACCTTACTGGAAGGAAGGAAAGGGCTTTCAAGAAGGTTAGACTTGGACTGATTGAAATCTAACAGATATATAAATAAGAAACTTTGAGAAAGATTAAAAAGGAAAATACAAAGGCTAAGGAAACCATAGCCATGGGTACAAGAGCTAAAACAGGAGGCCAACAAACTTTAACACAAACTCTGGGGCAAAGACTAGGCTCCCCTGAAAATCCATTGAAGCAATCTGACATCAGATCACAAATTCTGGAGGAACTGAGAAGTTTTAAGCGGGACCTCAGGGGGGATTTTAAAGTATTCAAGAAAGAGGTGAGGACAAATATAGAAAAAATCAACACAAAACTGGATAGTGTATGAAAACAGAACTAAAAGATTTAAAAGTAAACATCGAAAGTAACCAGGATAAAATAGTAAAATTGGAAGAAAACTTTTCTTCACTTATAGGAGAGCAGGAAAAGGAAAAAAATGCAACTGTAATACAAGAACTGAGATACAGAGAGAAATGTGTAAAACTGAGGGGTGTCCCAGAGTCAACTAGAGAAGATCTGTGGGAAAAGATACTCCCGAATTTAGCTAAGTTCATAGATATCAAAGAGGAAAATCTGGAGCAGTCAACAGATAAAATCTTCCATGTAAGCTCATCAACTGCAAGAGATAAGAAATTACCAAGGGACATAATAATCTCATTTACCCCAGAAAGAATAAGGGAAAGAATAATACAAGCAGCAAGAGAAATTAAAAATTGACAGAAAGGAAATAAAGATTTTTAAGGACATTCTGGCTGAAATACTGTGATGGCGCCACCTGTATAAACCCTTGATACTAAGACTCAAAAAATTAAATGTTATTTACAGATGGGAAAGAATCGAGGGAGTTGCTTTTACATATCAACAAAGAAGACATAAAATAAATTAAATAGAAAAGGCGGAAGAATTCCTGGAGAAATTAGAAAAAGAAGAGGCGAGAAGAGCAGAAACTAAGTTCAAAAAGAAATGGAAAGAGGAAGAGGAAAGATAACAGACTTCCCAGAAAGATTTCAATGGAAGGGAAGAGGAAAAAGATGAAAGAGAGATGAAAGATGATCTGAGTATGGAAGAACAACAGGACAAGGAAGAAAAAGAACAAGAAGGAAAGGATAATTCAGAAGAAGAAGAGGAAGCAAATTTATAATCTATATAGTCTAAAAACAACAAGCAAAATGTCAATGAAGATAAAGTCATGGAATATTAAAGGGTTAAACAACCCAAAAAAACAGAATCAAGTATTTCATTTACTGGAGAAAAGCAGATCTGATGTTATTTGTCTGTAGGAAATTAAAATCCATGAAAAAGATTCAAAATTATTGCAGCGTAAAAAGCTAGGTCAATACGTCTTTTCAGCATTGAAAACAAAAAGGAAAAAAGGAGTGGCACTTTATGTAAACAATAAATACCCTGCTAGAGAAATAATGAATGATGATGAAGGCCGTTATGTCGGGGTGGAGATTAAATCTACAAACATCAGTCTAACAATAATTGGAATCTATGCACCGAATTATAATCAGGACAATTTCTACAAAAAATTATATCAAGAATTGGAAAAGTTAGATAAAGAAAACGTCATTATTGCAGGAGATTTCAATGGCCTTCTTCAAGCTTCAAGAGACAGAACATCACAGAATAAAAAACAATCTGGTACTCTACCTAAAATTGGCCGAGCCATATTGGAAGATTTCAATTTAAAAGACATTTGGTCATCAAAATTTGGAGATAAGACAGGATTCACATTTTTTTCAGAAACTCACAAATCTATGTCCAGAATAGATATGTTCTTGTCTACAATTGAGATACTGACAAAAATCAAAAGCTTT
Source organism: Gambelia wislizenii (assembly GCA_030847615.1). Taxonomy (NCBI): domain Eukaryota; kingdom Metazoa; phylum Chordata; class Lepidosauria; order Squamata; family Crotaphytidae; genus Gambelia; species Gambelia wislizenii. Next base: position 13,772,699 of record JAUMIR010000013.1, read on the forward strand.
GAAATACAAGAAAGAATAATATCAGACCATAGCCCCATTGAAATTCAATTGGAAATTGCAACAATGGAATATCAATGGAGACTGAAAGAAAATATGCTAAGAGATGAAGTTTTTGTTCAGAAGATTAAGAAAGAAATAAAACTTTACTTTGAAGAAAATGAAGAAGGAGAGGAACAAGAAAGAACAATATGGGATGCATTCAAAGCAAAAATTCGAGGAATCTTCTTACAGAGAGGAACAAAGATCAAAAAAGAAAAAAACGCTACATAATCAAAAATTGCTTCAAGAATTAAAAACAAAATAAGAAACTTTAGTGAGACAACCAAGAAACATAAAGATACAGACTGAAATAAAACTAATTCAGAGAACTCTAAAGGTAGATTTGGTGGAAGCTGTTGGGAATAAATTGAAGAGAATGAGACAAAGATATTTTGAGAACGCAAATAAGGCAGGCAAATGGCTATCACATAAACTAAAGAAAGAAGTGGAAAAGAGATCAATAACAGAAATAAGAGAAGAAGGGCAGCGCTATGTTTCCCAAAAAGACATTACAGCGGTGTTTACAAAATATTATGAGACCCTTTACAAGAAGACAGAAATGGAGGAAGCCCAAAAGACTGAAATGGCAAAATTTATAAAAGAAAACATACATGTAAGAATTACGGAAGAAATGAAGAAAAAGTTAAAACAACCCTTTAAAGAAGAAGAAATACTACTAGCGATCAGTCAAATGAGGACAGGAAAATCTCCAGGGCAGGATGGCTTTACAGTAGAATTTTACAAAAAAATTTGAGAAGAATTAGTAACACCTTTGCAACGAATGGTGAATAAAATAAAAAAGGAAGGAATACCAGACTCTTGGCAAGTAGCAGATATAACTTTAATCCCCAAAGAAGGGAAGGAAGCAACTAATGTAGCAAACTATAGACCAATATCATTACGTAACACAGACTATAAAAATTTGTACTACAATGTTGGCGAACAGGATAAGTATGTCAATTAAAGAATTAGTATTGGATGACCAGATGGGCTTTATTAAGAGCAGACAAATGTCTTCAAACATTAGAACTATGCTTAATGTGACTGAACATTATGAAAGGGCAAATAAATAAGAAAGCTGCAATTGTCTTTATAGATGCCGAAAAGGCCTTTGATAATGTTAGTTGGCTTTTTATAATGAAGACACTAGAAGTCTATGGGTATAAATCTTGACTCTCTCCTTTTGTTATCTGAAAAGGAAGGTCTTAAAACTATTAGGCACTGCCTCGTTGAGAGGGAGCATCAGCTGTCTTATCCAACACCCCCTAGGGTTTGTTCTCCAGCAATGCTTGGTATCCCACCCGTACAGGGTGGGATCCCAGATTATTTTCAAACTCTTTCATTGCTGGCAGCAAGGAAGGCTTTTCTTCTTGCAAGGTTGAATGTACATCCCTCTAATGTGACCAAGGGTAGATATTTGCAGACCCCTTTTTTGAATTGTATATGTCATTGTGCTCAAGCCCCTGATACTCTCTATCATATTGTATTGAATTGCCCATTGTATATAATTCCAAGGGGAAAGTTGATAAGGAGGTTATTGGAAAGGAATGTCTGTATAGATAGATTATCAGTGAAATTCTTATTGGAAGATCAAAATCCGCATATCCCCAGACTAATGGCTAACTTTTTGGTTGAGGCAGCAAACATATGGCTTAACCTGCCTAAAAATGATCTTTGAAGTCCTATTGTTCTATTGTTATATGTATATGTTGTATTATGCCTAATAAAGGTTGTGGATGGATGGATGGATGGACGCTAGAAGAGCTAAATTTTGGAGAGGAATTTCTTAAGAATATTAAAGAACAATATTCTTGCAGAATATTTATTCTGCAAACAAAATCCAGAAAGCCCAAATGGTCAAAGATCGAAATTATTTAATATTGAAAAAGGAACGCATCAATGCTGTCCGTTATCCCCGATATTATTCATTTTGGCCTTAGAAACGTAAATCAACAGAATAAGAAAAGATCATAAGATTCCAGGATTAAAAATAAAAAATTATGAATATAAAATCAAAGCATTTGCAGACAATTTAGTGATTATATTGGAGGATCCAGTTGATAATACAATTGCCCCTCCACATTTGGGACTTTCACATTCTCGGTTTTGATTATTCGCAGAAAGCTGCCTCCCCCCCGCTGTTCAACACCCCACACCCTTCCCAAGGCAGTTAGCCCGTCGCTGCCCTGGGAAGGCGGGGTGGGAAGCAGCTGGCGCCCTCCCGCTTCACCCCACTCCCTTCCCCACTCCCTTCTCAAGGCAGCGAGGGGCTTCTTAGGAAGCCCTTCGCTGCCTTGGGAAGGGGGTTAGGAACCAGCTGGCACACTCGCGCTACACCCCACTCCCTTCCCAAGGCAGCGAGGGGCTTCTCAGGAAGCTCGTTGCTGCCTTGGGAAGGGGGTGTATGAACTGTCAGGAAATGACATGGATGTGACCACAAGATGGACCTGTAAGCTTAGTAATGAAAGTAGTTAAGCTCCAGTGGCAGGTGTGTGTGTGAGTCAGCACTTGAGAGTGTGCACACCTGAGATGCCTGATGTAACAGGCATTGTTTAACTGCCTATAAAAAGTAGATGGGAATTATCTCCAGTGTGGGTTTGTTGTGGATGGTGGTTGGCGAAGCAGTTTGTTGGTCTGAGAGAGATTTATGAGTATTAGAGACGGCTGTCCTATACTCTGTATATATATTGTAAATATACTGCAAACAAAGATTAAAGACCTCAAGTTGAGTGAAGGCTGGCCTTGTTGCTGTCTTTATTTGGCAAGCCAGAGCTCAAGGCAGTGTTCTGGGGTGAAGGAATTTCTCCTTCTCAGCCTGAAGTCTTTTGCAGAAGTTTCTCCAGAAACCTTCTCCTTGGCGTCCTGTCAACGTGGAACAACTCTGCAGGTAGTCGTGGTGGACACAGCGCAACTTTCAACTCCCCAACAGGGTGCCCCAGCTGGCGTGCTCATGCTACACCCCACTCCCTTCCCCAGGTAGCGAGGGGCTTCTTAGGAAGCCTGTCGCTGCCTTGGGAAGGGGAGTAGGAATCAGCTGGCACGCTCGTGCTACACCCCACTCCCTTTTCAAGGAAGCGAGGGGCTTCTCAGGAAGCTCCTTGCTGCCTTGGGAAGGGGGTGGGTGGGAAGCAGCTGGTGTGCTCACGCTACACCCCACTCCCTTCTCAAGGCAGTGAGGGGCTTCTCGGGAAACTCCTTGCTGCCTTGAGAAGGGTTGGTGGGAACAAGCTGGCATGCTCACGCTACACCCCACTCCCTTCTCAAGGTAGCGAGGGGCTTCTCAGGAAGCTCCTTGCTGCCTTGGGAAGGGGGGTAGGAACCAGCTGGCGCCCTCCTGCTTCACCCCATTCCCTTCCCAAGGCAGCGAGGGGCTTCTCAGGAAGCTCGTTGCTGCCTTGGGATGGGACTGGGGTGAGAAACCACTCGCCAGCAGGCTCATTTCTTATTCGTGGTTTTTTCACATTCGCGGGGGTTGTCTTCCCCTAACCCTCGTGAATGTGAAGGGATGACTGTATTACAAACCTTTTGGATACGTTAAATAAATTTGGAGAATTTTCTGGCTTCAAACTAAATAAAGAAAAAACTGTGATCATAACAAAAAACCTGTCAAAGTGAGAGGAAGAAGTACTTCAAAGGAAATTAGGTTGTGAGATAACAAAGAAAATGAAATACTTAGGGATATGGTTGGGAAAAAAGGAATAACGATCTCTATGAAAATAACTATAGGAAATTATGGTCTGAAATTAAGAAAGACTTGCAAAGATGGGAGAAACTGAATCTGTTTTTATTGCAAAAAATAAATGCAATAAAGATGAATATTTTGCCCAAATGTTTATTCCTGTTTCAAAATCTACCTATCCTCCAAAATGAAAAAACAACTAAACAATGGACTTTTGAACTTAATAAGTTTCTTTGGGGTGGGAGAAAACTGCGGATTAAGTGGCAAGCCTTGACTGCAAATAAGAAGTCAGGAGGTGCTGCGTTACCAAATTTAAACTTGTATTACCTAGCTAGTATTACCTAACTGAGTTGGCTGTTAGACTGGTTTAAACTAGACAATGATAAGCTTCTGACACTAGAAGGCTATGCCCTAAGATTTGGATGGCATGCATATCTAGTTTATGGGGAATCACACGTGAATAAGGATTTTATGAATCATATTGTAAGGAGAGCATTACTGAGAATTTGGAATAAACTGAAATTGAAATTCTACAACAAATTGCCTACTTGGACCTCTCCTCACGAACCTATGTTGGGGAGATGGGAAACAACGAAAACATGGCTAAAATATAAAAATTTAATAGATCTAAAAGAATGGAAAGAAGGGAAAGGTATAAAATTAAAAACTCAAGAAGATTGAATTAATGGACCCTAGCATGAATTGGTTCAAATTTTTGCAACTTCAGAAAAAAATTTCAAGAAGACAATCAAAAATATGCCTTTGAAATGACAGAAAATGAACTAGACAAGATACTCTGGCAAAAAGAAGGAAAGCTCATAACAAAAATATATAATTTGTTGTTAGAAAGGGAGATGGAAAAAGAGGCGGTGACAGATGCGATGACCAAGTGGGCAATAGATATGGGAGATATAATCGAGTTTGAAGACTGGAAGAAAGCTTGGGAAGACACAAAAACGTTTACAGCATGTCTTTTGCTGAAGGAGAACCACCTAAAGATGGTGAATCGGTGGTACATGACACCTGCAAAAATAAGGAAAATCTACAAAACTAAAGATAACCACTGTTGGAGATGTGGTAAAGAAATAGGCTCTTTATATCACATGTGGTGGACTTGTCCAATCGTCAAAAGATTCTGGACAAAAATCCATAAGAGAATCCAAGAAATATTTGACACTCATTATGAAATGAGCCCCAAGTTGTATTTACTAAATATGACAACATCAATTGATTAAAATAATTAAAAAAAACAATACTGGAGGATGATATTATACTTAGTAACAGCAGCAAGATTAGTTATCACTGCAAAGTGGAGAAGGAAGGAAACCCCACAAATAGTGGATTGGCTGCTCAAAGTCAAAGAGATGCAGGAAAATGACAAATTAATTGGTATTTTAAAAAAGACAAGATACGCAAATATTGAGGAAGAGTGGGGCCCTGTCCAAAAATTTTGGAAGAGAACATGGAACATGGATGAAAAACTTTGGTAAATAAAAGAACAATCACCCCTTTTGATGGGGGAGAGATACTAGGTGGAATATAAGAAAGGGAGAAAAGAAAATAACGATACTGTAAAAGGGTAGCAAAAGCATGAGTATAATAAATATCAAGAATAATCATACTTGAAAAGATTAAAGAACATAAAGAATAAATGGGTTTATTAATCACATGCTGTATATGCTGTACGTATAATAGAGGCTATTCCCGTCTTTATATTGACTATAACATGTAAAATATAAAAATTTATACTTAATAGTGAGAAAAGATTGTATAGAATTTAAATTGTAATTGTAAATTGTAAAAACAACAAAAAGGGCTTTTTTTGATATGCCCGTAGCAAAAGAAAGAAAAAGGAAATGGTAGGACCACTGTGGGGAGAAGGTGGTGAAATGCTAACAGGGACAGAGAAAAGGCAGAACTACTCAACACCTTCTTTGCCTCAATCTTCTCCGAAAAGGAGAAAAGTGCATAAACTGGAGAAAATGGAGCAGATGATGCAGTAGGGGAAATGCAGCATAGAGGTTGTTCAAGAACAACCTGGCCAGTATAAATGAGTTTCCAAGTCTCCAGGGCCAGATGAATGTCATCCAAGGGCATTAAAAGAACTGGCAGAAGTAATCTCAGAATCACGGGCAATAATCTTTCAGAAATCCTGGAGAACAGGAGAGGTCCAAGCAGCCTGGAAGAGGGTAAATGTTGTCCCCATCTTTAAAAAAAAAGGGGGGGGGGAAGACCCGAATAATTATCGCCCAGTCAGCCTGATATCAATACTAGGAAAGATTCTAGAGCAGATAATTAAACAGACAGTCTGTAAGCACTTACAAAGGAATGTCATGATCATTAAAAGTCGACATGGGTTTTCCAAAAACAAGTCATGCCAGACTAATCTTATCTCTCTCTCTGTCTCTCTCTCTCTCTTTCTTTTTGATAGCATGACATACTTGGTAGATGAAGGAAATGCTGTGGATGTAATGTATCTTGATTTCAGTAAGGCTTTTGACATGTCCCCTGTGATATCCTTGCAAAAAAGTTAGTAACCTGCGGATTAGACAATGCAACTGTTAGGTGGATTTGTAATTGGTTGATGGGCCAAATCCAAATGGTAGTCACCAATGGCTCCTCTTCATCCTGGGGACAAGTGACCAGTGGGGTGTCACAGGGCTCTGTCCTGGTCCTAGTACTATTCAACATCTTTATGTTGCCTTGGAACAGAGGGCATGCTTATCAAGTTTGCAGTTGACACCAAATTAGGAAGGGCTAGCTAATACCCCAGAGGAGAGGATCAGAATTCAAAATGTCCTTAATAGACTAGAAAGATGAGGCAAAACTAACAAAATGAATTTCAACAGGGAGAAATGTAGGATACTACACTTGGGCAGTAAAAATGAAAAGCACAGATATAAGATGGGTGACACCTGGCTTGACGGCAGTACATGCAAAAGGGATCTAGGAGTCTTAGTGGACCACAAGCTCAACATGGGTCAGTAGTGTGATGCGGCAACTAAAAAAGCCAATGTGATTCTAAGCTGTATTAATAGGAGTATACTGTCTAGATCAAGGGAAGTAATAGTGCCACTCTATTCTGCTTTGGGCAGACCTCACCTGGAATGCTGTGTCCAGTTCTGGGCACCACAATTCAGGAAGGATATTGACAAGCTAGAACATGTCCAGAGGAGGGCAACCAAAACGTTGGTGGGAGATCTGGAAGCCATGCCCTCTGAGGAGCGGCTTGGGGAGCTGGACATGTTTAGTCTAGAGAAGAGAAGGTTGAGAGCTGACGTGATAGCCATGTTTAAATATTTGAAGGGATGTCATACTGAGGAAGGAACAAGCTTGTTTTCTGCTGCTCCAGAGACTAGGGAGATTTTCGGACGCCTCTTTCAGGCTCTTGCCGCGCAAGCAGCCTCCGGAGCAGTAACAAGGCTGCCGCATGGCAAGGGGTCCATTTTGGATGACGCCGTTTCTCTCTTGGCGTCGTCCGTGACTCTTGCGGCTAGCATTGGAGGCGGCCGCGCTGTTTTTTACTCACGGACAACATCCGTGAGTGAAAAACAGTGCGGCCGCCTCCAATGCTAGCTGCAAGAGTCATGGACGATGCCGAGAGAGAAACAGCGTCGTCAAAAATGGACCCCTTGCCACGCGGCAGCCTCGTTACTGTTCCGGAGGCTGCTTGCGCGGCAATAGGCGTCCGAAAATCTCCTAGGACATGGAGCAATGGACTCAAATTATAGGAAAAGAGATTCCACCTAAACATTAGGAGGAACTTCTTGACAGTAAGAGCTGTTTGGCAGTGGAATGCACTGCCTGGGAGTGTGGTGGAGTCTCCTTCTTTGGAGGTTTTTAAACAGAGGGTGGATGGCCATCTGTCGGGAATGATTTGATTGTGCATTCCTATATGGCAGGGGGTTGGACTTGATGGCCCTTGTGTAATCAACCTGGCCAACCTGAGTAATCAACTCTATGATTCTATGAATATGCTGATGATACACAACTCTATATCTCCTTTCCATCTGCTTCCAAGGAAGCTTTCTTAGTACTGAACCAATGCCTGCTATCAGTAATGGATTGGATGAGGGTGAACAAATTGAAACTGAATCCAGATGAGACAGAGGTACTCCTGGTTAGCTGAAAAGCAGATCAGATTCTGCCTGTGCTGGATGGGGTTATTCTCCCCTTGAAATCTCAGGTTTACAGCTTGGCACCTCCAAGTCCCATTTCAGAGAGGTGGCCCAGATGGATACCATGGTTGATGGTACTGAAAGCTGCTGAGAAGTCCAGTAGAACCAACAGGAACATACACCCCCTGTCCCATTCCCTGCATTAGTCACCCATCAAGACAACTAAAGCTGTCTCGATCCCATAACCAGGCCTGAAGCCAGACTGAAATAGATCTAGAGCCCTCACATTAATAGGCACCAACCTAAACATCCAAAGAAGGGCTTCTGCAAATGTTCTCAGTTGACAAGAGCTTGGAAGGAACAGGTTACAAATAGCAATGGCACCATTTACACATTATTTTTGAGTAGGAAGACATAAAAATGTTCCCTCTTGGAAACTGCATAATAATTGCTGAAACTGTTACCTGTAGTGCAATGAAGAATACTAATTAACCTAATTTCTTGGGGGATGGCTAAAATACATCCTTGAGGCATTCTGGGAGATCAACAAATTTAACAAATTTCAGGCCATTTTCTTTTTAGATTTTTTTTTAAAAAGGAACAAACAAGTGAAGTTACAAATTAATTTTTGTTTTATTTATTTATTTAGTTATTTATACCCCACTCTTCAGCCACAAGGCTATCAGAGTGGCTTACAAATTGTTTTAAGCAATAGCTATTTACACATCTACACTGCATTAAACAGTTTCCAATGTGTGTTGGCTAATTTCTTTACACTGAGTTATTCTGGAAATGGAAGTTTGCACCATCTGAATGTCATTCCCACAGGTGAGTGAGAGGCTCATGGATGGCAGATAGGTCAACTGGCAGATAGGTGCCAGGATTGGGACAGTTCTATACTGACACACTAGTGGCTCTTAGGGTTTTCAGATAAGGGGTCTTTCCCAGTACTTACCTGGAGATGCTAGACTGAACCTTGGGACCTTGAGTATTCCACTGAGCTGCAATTTCCTGCATTTAGTAGGCACATAGGAATCTGTCTTATATTTAGGCAGACTTTTGGTCCTTTCAGCTCAGGACTGTCTACAGTGGCTATTCAGTATTTTAGACAAGCTTTTTACACTCATACATGGAGCTACTTGGGGGCCCCAGCATGCAGAGCACATGCTCTGCCTCTGACAATCAAGGGCCACAGATAAACATGCTTTGGGTGCTTCCTATTGGGTTTCTTTCTATGTGGAATAAATATTAAATAAAATTAGAATTCAGTAAACCAGAGGCAGCAGGTAAGAGACAAAGCCAGAGAGGAAGCCAGGAGTGCTTACTATAAGCTTCGGCTGTTACTCCAGCTAGGCCCCTTCCTAGAGCTGAAGGACCTAAAGTGGTAGTGCACGCACAGGTAACCTCAAGGCTGGACTTTTGCAATGTGCTGTACATTGGGCTACTTCAGTACCAAGTTTAGAAACATCAATTGGTTCAAAATACAGGAGTGAGATTAGTCATTATTACATCCAGGAGTAATCATAGAACCATAGAATTGTAGAGTTGGAAGAAACCTCAAGGGCCATCCAGTCCAACCTGAGTAATCATATCACATCGATATTAAAATCACTCCACTGGCTGCCAATTAGTTTCCAGGCAAGGTACAAAGTGTTGGTTATTACCTTTAAAGCTGAATACACTGGTTTGGGTTCAAGTTACCTACGGGATCGCCTTCTCCCATATAATCTGTCTCGTTCAGTTAAGTCTTCTGGGGGACATTTGCTCCAGTAAGCCAGAATTAGGTTGGCGGCTGTCACCCAGAGGACTTTTCTTCAGCTGCTCCTAGACTCTGGAATGGCCTGCCAGAAATGGGCTGCCGGGCTCGGCTGGCAGCCCATTTGTGGCCCATCCCAGCTCCTTGAGCACCAGCGCGGCCCCCACAGCCACGTGGCAGCTGGCATGTGGGCTGAGCTCCTTCTTCCCAGCCTGTTTTGCAGGTCGGGAGAAGGGCACAAAGGACCATCCAATTGGAGCAGGCCTCCCCTGCTCCGATTGTCCTGCCTGGCAAAGGAGGCACATCTTCCAGCTGGCACGGCCGGATGACGCTTCCATATGTGGCATTTTGCAGCAGCCGCTTTGCAGCTGTTGCTTTATGGCACCAGGGCCAGTACAAAAGCCGGCCCTGGTGTCGTGGGGCTCAGTGGCTTGCTGGGAGCCAAAGAGGCAGGAGGGCCACTGAAGAGGCCAAAGTGGGTGGGGGCCTGGGGGAGGCTGAGCGAGCAGGGTCTGGAGGCATCTGGGACCTGAGCAGGCCATAAGGCAGGCAGTGGCCGGAAGGCGGCTGGGGCTGGAGCAGGGTGTGGCGGCTGCAGTGGCCACAAGATGGATGGCAGCGACTGCAGGAGCCATGCGATGGATTAAAGTGGTGACTGCGCTGGCTGAGCAATTGTGGCTGCAGTGGTGGCTACAGTGGCCATGAGGCAGGAGATGGTGGCGGCAGTGGTGGCTGCATGTTCAGGCTGGGGACAGCAGCTGGTGGAGAATAAAGTTTGGGGTTTGGGGCAGTGATGGGGTGGAGCATGAGATAGCAGCTCCACCAGGCCACCAAAGGGGGGGCAAAGGGGGTCACCCAAGCCAAACGGGCACCACTAGGCTGCAGGGGAGTCAATAGGCCAGTGGGCACCACCGGGGGGGGAAACCACCAGTCCACCGGGTTGCCACTGGCCACCAGGGCACACCACTGACCACCAGGGCCACCAGGGACACCACTGGGCCACTAGAGATGTCAATGGGCAGCCATGGTCATCACAGGAAACACAGAGTTTAGCAGCCCTGGGCTGGATCAGTCTCTCCAGGGTCTTCCAGCACTGCTTGAGTGGGGGTTCTTAGGTGCCACTAAGAAGGTGGCTGCAGCAGCAGGGCCTCACACAAGGGGCCAGTCTGCAAGACCCCTAGATCCTGGGCAGACCTGGGCCTGCACAGGAGGCCCGTTTCTCAGGGGGGGTGCGGGAAAGCCTGAGCGGCCAGCTGAGAGCAGGGCCTCGCCGTGCCCTTTCATGGATGAGAACCCTAGCTTTGAGGACCTCTTGGAGGTGGTTTCTTATGTTGTAGGGAAGCTGGAAGAGATGGGAAAACAAAGGCACACGAGTGTCCACCGTGCACCGCAGCTCCACTAAGGTTAGTGAGCCAGGGATGTCTAGAGGCAGCAAAGCTCCCAGTGAGCCAGCAGCTGGGGCAGCTGGAAGGGACCATCCTTGGCATTCCCCATCACACAGCCACAGTCCATCTGGGGAGTTGAACTGCTCTACCTCGGCTGAACCGGATTTGAGACGTCGTAAGAGTAATGGGAAGAGGAGGTATACTAAAAGGAAGCATCGGCACTGCTCTAGGCATTGACATGGGTCAGACTCATATACCAACACGACATCAGGTGAGTCATCTGAGGAGGAGGATTTCAGCAAATTCAGATATTGGTTGATGGGAGCAAGAAAACCAGGGTTGCCCCGGTGGGAGATCAGGCTGTGCTCACAGCAGGGCCAGGGTGAAAAAGGTTCTTCTTAGCAAAAAGGGGACAAAGGAGAGTCACCTGGGGAGGAACTCTCACTGTTCAAAAACAAGGAGGAGCCTCTGGGTATTCATTTGGACAGGAAGGTGCAGTCCAAGATCCTAAAAGACGGCTTCTTCCTGGTAAAGACTGCTGGGGAGGAGGCAAGAGTACACAAAAGTGACAAGAAGAGCTCCAACAACGGTAAGATGGATCCAGCTGAGCAGACATTTGGGAACTGGTTGATGGGGTACACGGTTTTCATGGGGGTGGTGAAAATGGTTTTTCCAGAAAGAGGTTGGCATCTTATAAACCACTTTCATGACATGCTCAAGGCCAAGGCCTTGGTGGGAGAGGCAGCAGCAATTGAATACGATGAAGAATGTTGCAAGCAGGCATCCTGCAATGAAAATCACAGGTGGGACATCATCAATGGTGGGCTCTGGTTAGTCACCTTGGGGCCTAATGCCCGTGCAAAGGGGGAGGTGGCCAAGGCACCTCACAAAAAGGAGGGGATATGCATGGTGTGGTGGGAGTTCGATGCAGGTAAGTGCACCAGGTCCAGGTGCCAGTTTGACCACACTTGCAAGTCCTGCTTTGGCAGACACCCCAGGGTTAACTGCACCAGGCAGTCATTAGGACAGCAGTCCTTTCAAGCCGGCTGCCCTGCTTCAAATGGCACCAGGAGGGAGGCAGGATTGGGAACTAATGCCAGACAAGGGAGCGCCAAACAGAGCTGAGCTGTCAGGTTCAGGGGGAACATGGTGTTTACCCCCGTCAAACTACATGTCTTGTTGCCCCTCCTTGATATTAACCCGAACAAGAAGGCGGCTGCCTATTTAGCTGAAGGGTTCAAATTCAGATTCAGGAGACCTTTTGTGGGTCCCTGGGAGGCCACGAACTTGGGCAATTTCAAATCGGTCACAGAGGAAAATTGACAAAGAATGGGAGGCTGGCCAGCCCCTTCACCGAACCTCCCATGCCCAACCCATGAATATCGCCATTGGGGGTTGTACCTAAGAAGAGTCCAGGTGAGTACAGGCTCATTCATCACCTATCCTACGCAAAGAGGTCTTCGGTCAATGATGCTATACCGTCAGAGCTATGCTCGGTGAAGTATGCATCATTAGACCATGCAGTCAAACTTATTCAGATGTGTGGACAGGAAGCACTCATGGTGAAGTGTGACATCTAGTCTGACTTCAGGCTGCTCCTGGGTCATCCAGACAACCACTGACTGTTGGGGTTCAAGTTCCAGGGTATGTGGTACTACGACATGGTATTGCCCATGGATTGCTCCATTAGTTCTGCAGCATTCGAGACATTCAGTACATTCCTCGAATGGGTGTTGCAGCACAGGGCAGGGTCCCCATTTGTCATTCACTATCTGGATGATTTCCTAATGATGGGGCCAGCTGGGGGCTGGAGTGTGGGCCTTTGCTTTCTTCATTCCAGGCCCTGGCAGAGGAAGTTGGAGTTCCCTTGGCACTGGACAAGACAGTTGGACCTACAACAGCATTAGTTTACTTGGGGATTCAGCTGGATTCCAAAAAAAAAGGGTCTCCTGCTTGCCAGCAGACAAATTGGCGGCCCTTAAGGAACAGGTGCAGGGTCTCATGCCATGTCCTAAGGCCCACCCTTAAGGAAGATGGCCTATTGGGCCATCTGAACTTTGCATGCAGGGTGGTGGCCCCAGGCACAGCCTTCTGCACCAGGTTGGCGTGCATCATGAAGGGTGTCTGATCTCCTCATCATCACATTTGGTTAACACAGGGGGGGGGAGTTAACGAGGACCTGTGGGAGTGGTTGGAGTTCCTGGAGCACTACAATGGCATCACCTTGTGGCAAGAGCATGCGGTGCTGGGAAGGGGGCTGCAGGTGCACTCTGATGCTGCGGGTAGTCTAGGGTTCAGAGTCTTTTACAATGGGCACTGGTGTGCTCAACATTGGCCATCAGACTGGGGGGAAACTGGGGTTGTGCGTGATCCAAACTTCCTTGAATTTTTCCCAACTCTAGTAGCAGAGGTTATCTGGCAGGAGGAATTCAAAAACAAAAAAGTCTGGTTTTGGTGCGATAATCAGGCTGTGGTGTGGATTATCTACAGGCAGTCATCCATGTTGGAGACAGTCATGTGGCTTCTCCACAAATTTGTGCTAGTGTGCCCAACTTCAAACATCAACTTCTCTGCACATCACATTCCTGGTGTTGATAACGAAGTTGCAGATGCATTATCTCAATTCCAGGATAAGCAGTTCCGTACGTTAGCCCCGGATGCAGACCCAGAGCCAGCCCTCTTCCCCGCAGACCTCTGGCACCTTGGGCTGGAGGAGGACAAGCCAGCAGCTTGTCCCATTGAGAAGACAGTCAATTTCTGTGAGATTTTCTACATTTGGGGACTTCTTTTTGGTAAATATTTATACAAAAGAACTCCTTTTTGTGAAAAACTAGCATTTTGTACAAAAGGCATGGTTTTCGCATAAAATGTTGTCTTGTGCCCCAAAACAAGTTTTTGATGTGGGATACCCTACCACCAGCAGCGTTACTATCAGTATAGCCTCTTGCTTCACAGAAGCATACATTCCCTGAATTTCAGGGAAGATGGAAGGTTGAAGCTTTCCTTTTCGCAGGTCTCCATAGGGAAAGAAGTTATGGCAGTCTTTTTTTTTTTTTACTGATGAGAGGCATCTCTGGTTGGCAATTAAACTTTCTGGATCAAAGAAAGATCAAAGGGATAGCCCACAAGGGCCCCATAACCCAGCAGTTGCAGCAGAAATTGCAAGAAGCAATCAGCAAAATTGCAAGGGGGGGGGACTGGAATTCCACCATGCCCTGCTGACATCTGCAAGCCTAAAGGGCTGGAAAGAGACTCTTTATGGACACTGGACCCAAAATCTTTGTTCTCTTTATTTAACATCTAGTTTTCAACTTTTCCTTCTCTACATCTGGAAGTAAAGAATTCTTGAACTCAGCTGTGTTTATTCTGCTCCAGTAAGCTGCCTTCTTTTAGAAATAAGGAAAGATTGGGTTAATGTTTTATTCTGTGTATTTTTATTGGCAAAATGCTTAACTAGAATTGGAAACAACCAAGTGTGCAATGAGCAAAAAGGTTAGCAATAATAATTGCAGTGAATTTGTTTGAGTTAATCCAGGCATTTTCCCAATGGTTGATTTATATTTCATGACCCCTTTCCTTGGCCCATTTTATCATTACTGCACCTATAGGTTCTTTTTCATTTTCTCCATCCAGGAGGAAGTTATAGGATTGGCCTATTTTCTTCTCTGGATCCCAAACTATTTTATCCAGGTCTGTCATCCTCGTTTCAAATCCTTGCTATCTACAATCCATTTTATATCTACCTTTTATTTGGGCATATGTAAACCAATTTAGCTGGTAGCCCTTCACTTCCAGTTTTTCTTTCGATTTTATTTCTAAATTATTGAATCTTGCTTTGGTGAGAATATCCTGATATCTAATCCAGTCACATGATATTATCCCTCTTTCAAAGAAGCTTCTTGGGAGGAGGTCCAAGTTGGAATCTTACTATAAAATGTATTCTTCTGTTTCTCCCAAACTCTTATCATTGCTCTTCATACATAATGAGATATGAATTCTTTATTTTCTTTCACTTTACTATAGATTAAGCACACACGCCAACTAATTTTTTTTGTAAAATCCTTCTAAATTTAATAGCTTGTCTTTATCTAATTTTATCCAATTGCTTATCCAATTTAGAGAGCAAGCATCATAATATTTTTCCAAATGTGGCAAACCGGCTCCTCCTTTTTCTTTCTTAGTTGTCACTATCTTCCATCTAACCCTAGATTTTTTGTCTTATCAAATACATTTTGACATTTCTTTTCTCCATCCATTGAATGGCTTTTCTGAGATAATTATTGGCAAGTTTTGGAATAAAAATATAAGTTTTGGTAGTATACACATTTCACAGCTGCTATTCTTCTGTTAAGTGTTAATTCCAGTTTTGACCATCTCGCAAATTCTTTTTTGACCTCTTCCCATATTTTCCTTATATATTTTTGTTATCCAATTAAAAAAAATTCTCCAATGTTCATTTTTTTCAGTACTTCTAACAAAAAAATCCATTTAACATTATCAAAGGCTTTCTCAGTAGACTATGAACATAATAACCATTTTCTTTTCATTGTTCTATTCACAGTATTCAATTACATCTAGGAGTACTCTAATATTATCTTTAATTGATCATTTAGGAAGAAAGCCATTTTGATCTTCTTGCATCAATTTCATTAATATTTTCTTTAGTCTTTCCACCAATATAGATGAGAAAATTTTATAATCTATGTTTAAGAGATTAAACATATATATGTATAATCTATGTTTTTACATCTTTTCTGTCCTTTCACTCTTCGTGAATTAAAGAAATGGTTGATTCATTCCATGATGTTGGTTTGTAGACTTCCGCTATTCCACTGGTGAAAGGTCTGGAAATGATGCCTTATGAGGAGAGACTTAGGGAGCTGGGTATGTTTAGCCTGGAAAAAAGACGGTTAAGAGGCGATATGATAGCCCTGTTTAAGTATTTGAAGGGATGTCACGCTGAGGATGGAGCAGGCTTGTTTTCTGCTGCTCCAGAGACTGGAACACGGAGCAATGGGTGCAAGCTCCAGGAAAAGAGATTCCACCTCAACATGAGGAGGAACTTTTTGACAGTCAGAGCTGTTCAGCAGTGGAACGCACTCCCTCGGAGCGTGGTGGGGTCTCCTTCCTTGGAGGTCTTTAAACAGAGGCTGGATGGCCATCTGTCAGGGATGCTTTGATCGTGATTTCCTGCATGGCAGGGGGTTGGACTGGATGGCCCTCGTGGTCTCTTCCAACTCTGCAATTATGTGATTCTATGATTCTATGACCTCCACCATATTTTTATAATACGTGGTTGCATATCCGTCCAGTCCTGGTGCTTACCCTGGTTTTAATAGTCTAATTGAGTCTAGGACTTCAATTGAAGTTATCAGTTCATTTAATGCTTTCCTTTGTTCCTCTGTCATTGCTATTAACTCTTGGTGGCCCAAATAATTGGAAATTTTCCCCTTTAAAGTCTAAGGATTAGCCTTGTCTTCAAACAGATCTGCGAAATATTGATGTATAATTCTTTTGGTTCTATCTTAGAATCATAGAATCATAGAATTGTAGAGTTGGAAGAGACCATGAGAGCCATCCAGTCCAACCCCCTGCCATGAAGGAAATCATGATCAAAGCATCCCTGACAGATGGTCATCCAGCCTCTGTTTAAAGACCTCCAAGGAAGGAGACCCCACCACGCTCCTAGGGAGTGTGTTCCACTGCTGAACATCTCTTACTGTCAAAAAGTTCCTCCTAATGTTGAGGTGGAATCTCTGTTCCTGAAGCTTGCATCCATTGTTCCGTGTTCCAGTCTCTGGAGCAGCAGAGAACAAACCTGCTCCATCTATGTATATTTTCTATTTGCTGCAGTCATCAGCTTTTTCTTTGGGGGGAAAACCTAAAGAAATTCACATTTCAGCACTAGATATATTTTTGATTCTGCAATAGATATCACATCCCAAGTTCTACAGAGCAACTCGGATACCTAGAGACCTCTTTGGAATGCTAAGATAGTATAAATCTCTTAGCCTGGTGGGTTGAGAGGCAATAAATAAATGCCATAAATAAATAAGAAAGAAAAGGAAGGAAGGAAGCCTTACTTGAATGCATTAGCATCTCCATGTACTTTGTAGTTGTCTGCACTTATTCTCAAGAGGACTCTGGTCACTGCAATGAGAATGAAGATATTGACCTAGAAGAGAAAATGAAGGGATTCATGAGAGAAGGGGGCATTTTGGAGATGCAATAATGGGACAAGATATAACATGTGTTGAAAGCTGAGACAGACATATGTTAATGACAAACATTATATACATACAAAATATTTTTAAAACAGAGATATTTGGCACACTGACCCAGCACTTGTTCCTTTCCTGATACAAGGCTGATCATAAAACCACATATAAGCATGCAGTCTAAGCAGCCAAAACATATAGACCAATGGTTTCGAACCATTGGTGGAAAGCTGATGTTGGACTACAGCTTTTAGAACTGATGGCTACTGACCATACTGGGCATGACCTCTGAAGGGTCCAGGTTGATTATAGACAATCAACTTCTTGTGAAGTCGAAGGCTTTCACAGCTGGCATCCATAGATTTCCCTTGGGTTT
This sequence comes from Gambelia wislizenii, assembly GCA_030847615.1. Classification (NCBI taxonomy): domain Eukaryota; kingdom Metazoa; phylum Chordata; class Lepidosauria; order Squamata; family Crotaphytidae; genus Gambelia; species Gambelia wislizenii. The sequence continues at coordinate 13,790,270 of JAUMIR010000013.1, forward strand.
TTTTCTGGGCTGTGAAATCTGAGGATGCCAGCCACAGATGCAAGTGAAACTATTCCAGAACACGGCCTCACAGCCTGGAAAAAGCTCCAAGGAAAATCAACTTCTTTTCCCTGTTTAAGATCCTGCTGAACATAGACAAAAGGCCCGTTTACATAGCAAAATAAGTCTGAGAAGAATTCGCTAAGATTTCTAATAGTTCACACACATCGCACCACAATATAGCCGCATGCAGAAGGGGTGGGGAGCTCAAAAACTCAAAAGAAGCGTAATAAGGGCTTTCGCTACTTTTCCTAACTTTTTTGAAAAGTAGCACGACTTAGCACACAATCGGTTGTGTGAACTATCATTTCGCAAAAGTCTGTGTGAACTACTAGCAATCTTTCCTGAAACAGCCACAGCAGAGCTGAGCTGTGATTGATTGGACTGACCACAGAGGGGGTGGACTTGTAAGAGATGCGAGGAGCCTCAAGCGAAAAGATCCAGCCACTGTTGTTTTAACAGTGCTACCCCCATCCCAATCACCCATCTGTCTATCTCTTGGCTTGCTTGGCTGCTGCAGCTGAAAGATCCCCAGTTAGCCTGTTCCTCTCTCTCTCTCTCTCTCTCTCTCTCTCTCTCTGTGTGTGTGTGTGTGTGTGTGAGAGAGAGAGAGAGAGAGAGAGAGAGAGAGAGAGAGATTGAGTAGCGATCTGCTCCTCCGGCCGTTCGCTCCCTCGCCCTGCTGTGATTGCGTGTGTGTGTGTGTGTGTGAGAGAGAGAGAGAGAGAGAGAGGGAGAGAGGGAGAGTGGGTGGGGGGAAGGGGGGCTTGACAGGGGATGGCTCCTCGGTGGTTGAAAGGCTGCCTCCTTCCTCCCACCCTTCTTGCTTTGGGAAGAAGAAGGAGCACTGCCTGCTAAGGGATGAAAACTAGCAGGCATTCCTCTGGTAATCAGAGGAGGAAAAGGTGCCAGCACTTTCTCTCTCTCTCTTTCCCTCCCTCCCAGCTTCCCAGCATCTTCCCGATGTGCTTGGGAGGCCACACAGACCTTTGTCTGTGTGAACTACAAAGCCAAAAACTAAACAGATCAACCAATTTCGCACTAAATCATGTAAACTATGCATCACTGGTGTGAAAATGTGCTAAAGCGCAAACTATCACAATAAAAACTGCTGTATAACTGAGCCCAAAGTGTTTTGTGACAACCAGATCAGAACATTGGTACTTACCATGAAGTTTCCTTTTCTGCAGTTGTGGGGAGGGAATCCTTACATTGGGTCTTGCTCCTCCCACTCACTCCAAGGCAGGGCTTCTTCCAAGTATCAATCATCTTCTCCACCCTAAGTGTGAGAGCTAGCCCCTCCCCCCAGTGATGGAAAAACAAGCTCCAAGCAGATAACAAAATACCACCGGTGGCTCCCAACAACAAAAAGCCAACCAACCAGGGAAGGAAGAATTCCCTCCCCACTACTGCAGAAAAGGCACCTTCATGGTAAATACCAGTGTTCCATTTTCCTGTGTGGAGAGGAAATCCTTACACTGGGGCCTACACAAGTAGTCACCCCACCCAATGGGCAGCAACAAGTCAAAACTATAAGGACACAACCTGTTGCAGAACACACCTACCAAGGGATGCGGCTGCTGAAGCAAACTTATCAATCCTATAATGCCTAACAAATGATGACAGGGAAGCCCAAGTGGCCACCCTGCAAATCTCTACCAAAGAGGCAGCCATACCCAAGGCTGCAGAGGTGGAGCACTATGAGTGGAATGTGCCTGAATCCCCTTAGGAATTGGCATGTTAAGTCTACATTTTTAAATCAAGAATGTCAAAGGTATAGAAATTCACTGATTTACTAAGCACACTGAAAAGCAGTAACAAGCTTGTTCCTTGCAAAACAATTGGACAGAAGAGTGACAGCACTTTGCCCCATAACTGTGCTCCTACAAGGGTTAGAGATTTGCTATATATAAAAAAAGAAGACGACAAAGAAGAATAAGAAGGAGAAAGCTTGGAATCCAGGCTGTTGTCTAGATGGTGAAAATATCCTTCATGGAATGCGAGGAGAACACATTTTGTCCTAATGAGTTCCCATGGTGATTCACCATATTTGGAAGGAGGGGCAAAAACCCACAAAAACTACAGAAGACAAGCATTCACAGATTTTCTCCAATTTTTTTTTTTTAAAAATACACAGAAATGTGCATTCTTGCCCATTTGGACAATCAATTTGCAGCAGAGCACATTCCAGAAGTCAAAAGGTGATTAGTTGGATGTGTGCAAGGGGGGCAGGTTTGCCGGCTATGAAGTGGCCAGAACTGCCATTTTTTAGTTTCATGGTAGCAATCGTGCAGATTTTTGGAGTGTCAGGGCAACAAAACAGCTTTTTAAAGACGAAGATTGTACTTCTGCAACTTGGATTTAATGTGGAAAAAACCATATTTTGGCGGCAATTTTGGAGAATAATGTGAGTAATTCACTCGTGGCCACCATCTTTATTCACAAGCATGCCTCCATGTGAACTTCAAATACAGATAACTTTGTATACCAGAAATCTTCACAAAAAATGTGTAGACAAATGAACGCTGTTGTGATTGTGTGTCAATGAGCAGTAATCCACATTATATCTTCTCATCTAGACAAGCCCCAGGCCAGCTAATAATCCCAACCAGCACTGAGTTCCATAGCTAGATTTAGGGTAAAAAATAGGTTGACTAGGCAAAATAGCAACCCTATCTGAGCTCAGAATAGAAACCAAGTGGGCCATAAATCTTCTTCTCTGTGCCTGTTGTAGAAATGCAGCTCTTCGTTCCTTCAATAACAGCTCCAGGAAAACTAAGCTTTTTAAAAACTGAGATAGAAACGCGAGGGGTTTTATTTACAAGCTTATTTTAAATATTCAGTGAATATTAGGCTCCCCTCCACAAATATTTTTGGACCACTTAAAATATTAAATTTTTAAATTTAAACATTTAAAATATTAAATTTTCAGATTTAATATCTGAAATGGTTTCTTTAGACCAGGCCTGCACAACTTGGCAGTAGGTAGGAGCCAAAATCAAAACAGGACAAACTTCTGAGGGCCACAGACAGATATTTAGCAGCTCACTTTCCAAGCAAAGGTTTAATTAATAATAATAATAATAATAATAATAATAATTAATAAAAAAGGTATAATTATTTCCTCTTCCTCTTCCTCTCACTCGCTCCATAGCACTCCTCTCCCTCAATCTGCCTGGGGTGCTTGCTGGCGTGGGCACGCCTTTATCCCTGCTGCTGCCACTACTAAATTATCTCCTCACAGTGGCCAGAGGCTAAAGTAGCCTCTGCCTTGCCTTGCCACCACCACTATTGCCAAATTGGGTCTTCACTGCTGGTGGCCGGCCATGGAGGCGAGGGAAGCAGAGGCCAGCAGCTCCAACAGGAAGGCAGCAGCTCCAACATCTCTGGGAGTTTTATCAGGGGCTGGTTTCTTTTAGTTTGGCTCTGTTCACTTTCAAAAAAAATTAGATTGGCAGCCACCATTGACCAATCAGACTGTAGCAAAGATTGGTGGCACCAGAAGATTGGGTAAAATAACTTGAAATGTTTACCAACTTTAACCTATTGTCGCAGGCCACAGGAAATAGCAGTACATGCGAAAGGGATCTTGGAGTCTTAGTGGACCACAAGTTGAACATGAGTCAGCAGTGTGACATGGCAGCTAAAAAAGTCAATGTGATTCTAGGCTGCATTAATAGGAGTATAGTGTCTAGATAGAGGGAAACACTAGTGCCACTCTATTCTGCTTTGGTCTGACCTCACTTGGAATCCTGTATCCAGTTCTGGGCACCACAATTCAGGAAGGGTATTCAGAAGATGGAATGTGTCCAGAGGAGGGCGACCAGGATGATGGGAGGTCTGGAAGCCATGATGCCCTATGAGAAGAGGCTTAGGGAGCTGGGTATGTTTAACCTGAGAAAGAGAAGTGTGACACACAGGTGCGCCAGCTGAAATTTCATCACCGTTCAGCCTGGGTGACTCCTCACTTTCACTGCCACCACATTTGTGACACAGGGGATTTCATCTCCCACTGCTGCCACAGAACGAATAACCTGTGGAAACTGCAGTTCCACAATTAGATGAACAGTACTAATAGTACTTGGATGTGGGTGTTTATAGGGTTTGAGTGCTAATTAAATATCATTAAGAGAAAATAACTCATGAACAGACTGAGTATAATAAACAAACATAAAGAGTGATTTATTGTTAAATAAAAATAACATAACTGTTTTGAATTTTATTTTCAATTTGCCTCTATTCTTTTTGTCACTTATTCTCCTTGCACATTAATTCTTTCCAGTTTCCCTCAAAGCCATACACCTTTTCCAGCCTCTCCTTAACACATCACATCTCTCAACTGTCAACTCCCTTCTCAAATGTCATTCTCTTCCTTAACTGTCCATCTCTCAACTGTCATTCAGACTTAAAACATCCAGAAGCCCCTCCCCTTACTGCTTCCTCCCAGAGGATTGGCTCCTGAAACAGACTTTTCCCATTCGCTCATATAGCTGTTCATCACAAGAAGGTTAATAGGTGACATGATAGCCACGTTTAAATATTTGATTGGATGTCATACTGAGGATGGAGCAAGCTCATTTTCTGCTGCTCCAGAGACTAGGAAAAGGGGCAATGCACTCAAACTACAGGAAAAGAAATTCCACCTGAATATTAGGAAGAACCTCCTGACAGTAAGAGCTGTTCGGAAGTGGAATATACTGCTGCGTTGGAGTGTGGTGGAGTCTCCTTCTTTGTCGGTTTTTAAGCAGAGGCTGGATGGCCATCCGTCAGGAATGCTTTGATTGTGTGTTCTTGCACAGCAGGGAGTTGGACTGGATGGCCCTTGTGATCTCTTCCAACGCTATGAAATTCTATGAAATCCTTGGACTGGCTGCAGGTGACCTGTGGGCCACGTATTGTGCAGGCCTGCTCTAGACTGGCTTTCCAGATGTTGCTGGATAGCAATAATTTCCATCAGCCTTTAGCACTGGCTGTGCTGGCTAGGGCTGTTTCATGCACGACACTGATGAGAGTTGTAACCCAACAATGTCTGGTGGGTTGCACTTTGTGCACCCTTGGCCATTGCCAAGTGATAAAGAAAACCTGGAGAAGACACCTATGAATCTATTAAATTCCAATAATGAGCGTGCCCAGGTCTTAAAGAGTTTGGCTAGAGAGACTGTTCCTGCTGGTGTTCTTGTCAGTGAAATACCTCATAGACTCCAAACTGTGAACCTGGTGCAGAAAGTGCAAGAGCTCATTTCAATGTGGGCAAAGAGGGAGAGGGGGGATGTTGTAAGTCTTCACAGAAGCCTTACTGCTGTGTTTGAAGTAAGGGCCCTGCAGAAGCAGCCAAGCAATAAAATGAAAACTTTGTGGAAAACCTAAGGCATCTTGAAAAGGCTTAACAATCAGCAAAGGAACAGAATGAGTGGTTGCCAAGATATCTGGAGTTACAGGTGAGGAAGAGAAAAACTTTTCCACTTGAAGAATAATGATCCAAAGATGTGCTGGCTGTAAAGAATTCCTCAAAATTTTTAAACAGCAAAGATAGTAATAAGAAAGAATGAATGGGCAAGGGAAATATTTACTTTGCTTAAAGTTATGTAACTGCCATAGAGTGTTTGAACAGCACAGAGTCAAAAATGTAAGAATCACCTTGTTTGAGCAAGACCAAAACCACCACCAGGAGCTTCAGGAGTTTGTCACTTTCCAGAAGAGGAGAAGCAGAGACACCCACTACCCAGATACTCAAAATCAAAGCAAGAGAAACATGCCCCTATTTCCCTGTAATATCGGGTACCCAGAGAGTTTACTGCCATTTAATACGGCCATTCTGTTACTAATGGTGTGGTTGCTAGTCACAGATAGCTCTGTCACCCATGAATTGCGTTAATCTTTTTTTTACAAAACTACTTGGTGGCCATCAACATACCTTGTGGCATTGAGTTCCTTATGCTACTTACATATGCTGTTGTGAACAGAAACCTCCTCTGATAAATTGCTCCCTACCCCACCCCCACTCCAGGACTCTTTCTGTAATTATATATCACCATCTTCTATACTTGGGACTAGCCAATGAAGTTCAAGCCCAAAATCTGCTTTGGTCAGACCTCACCTGGAATTTTGGTTTTTAAACAGAGGCTGGATGGCCATCCATCAGGAATGATTTGATTGTGTATTCCTGCATGGCAGGGGGTTGGACTGGATGGCCCTTGAGGTCTCTTCCAAGTCTATGATTCTATGATAGTGTCCAGTTCTGAGGACCACAGTTTAAGAAGGATGTTGATGACTTGGGGTGTATTCAGAGGAGGGTGACCAAAGTGTAAAGGGTCTAGAAACCATGTTGACAGGATTAGGTATGTCTAGTCTCAGGAAGAGAAGACTGAGAGGTGAAAAGATAGATGTTTTTCAATATCTGAAGGGATGTCAAGGGATGGAGTGAGCTTGTTTTGTGCTGCTCTAGAGGCCAGGACACAAACACCTAGATTCAAATTAAAAGAAAAAAGATTCCAACTAAACATTTGGAACTTTTCTAATGATAAGAACTGTAAAATGGTTGAACAAACCACTTTGGAAAGTAGTGGGCTCTCCATCATTGGAGTTTTTAAATAAAGGCTTTGTCATCTGTTGGGGTGCTTTAGCTGTGGATTCCTGCACTGGCAGGAGTTGGAACAGATGATCCTTGTCATCCCTTCCAACTCTATCATTCTGTGATACTATGAATATGATTTGCAAACAAGCATAATCATTATTCAATCATTTGAAGAAAGCTGGATAACAGAATTCTGCTGTTATATAATTTGAGCTATGGCAGTTGGAGAGCCATTTAATAATAGGTTTTTTTTTTTTAAAAAGACTCCTCTCTGCATGCTGCACCCCCAACCAAATATTTATAGAATCATAGAATCATACAATTGTAGAGATGGAAGAGACCACGAGGGCCATCCAGTCCAACCCCCTGCCACGCAGGAAATCACGATCAAAGCATCCCCCACCCATGGCCATCCAGCCTCTGTTTAAAGACCTCCAAGGAAGGAGACCCCGCCACGCTCTGAGGGAGTGTGTTCCACTGCCAAACAGCTCTTACTGTCAAAAAGTTCCTCCTAATGTTGAGGTGGAATCTCTGTTCCTGGAGCTTGCATCCATTGCTCCGTGTTCCAGTCTCTGGAGCAGCAGAAAACAAGCCTGCTCCATCCTCAACGTGACACCCCTTCAAATACTTAAACAGGGCTATCATATCGCCTCTTAACCATCTTTTTTCCAGGCTAAACATACCCAGCTCTCTAAGTCTCTCCTCATAAGGCATGGTTTCCAGACCTTTCACCATTTTAGTTGTCCTCCTCTGGACACACTCCAACTTGCCAATATCCTTTTTGAATTGTGGTGCCAGAACTGGACACAGGATTCAAGGTGAGGCCTGACCAAGGCAGAATAGAGCGGCACTATGACTTCCCTAGATCTAGACACTATGCTTCTATTGATGCAGCCCAACATTGCATTGGCCTTTTTAGCTGCCGCATCACACTTTTGACTCATGTTCAACTTGTGGTCTATTAGGACTCCTAGATCCCTTTCACACCTAGTCTTGTTCAGCCAGGTCTCCCCCATCCTATATCTATGCATTTCATTTTTCCGCCCTAAGTGCAGTACCTTACATTCCTCTGTATTGAATTTCATTTTGTTAGCTTTGGCCCAGCTCCCCAGTCTATCCAGGTCATTTTGAATTTTGATCCTGTCCTCTAGGGTATTAGCTACTCCTCCTAATTTGGTGTCATCTGCAAATTTGATAAGTATGCCCCTAATTCCCTCATCCAAGTCATTGATAAAGATGTTGAATAGCACTGGGCCCAGGACAGAACCCTGTGGCACCCCATTGGTCACATCTTTCCAAGATGAAGAGGAGCCATTGCTGAGCACCCTTTGGGTTCGGCCGGTCAACCAATTACAAATCCATTGAACAGTTAACTTGCCTAGCCCACATTTTACAAGCTTGTTTGCAAGAATGTCATGTGGAACCTTATCAAAGGCCTTACTGAAATCAAGGTATGTAATATCCACAGTGTTCCCTTCATGTACCAAGCTGGCAACTTTATCAAAAAAAGAGATCAAATTAATCTGGCATGACTTGTTTCTCTGAAACCCATGTTGACTTTTGTGATTATGGCATTGCCTTCTAAATGTTCACAGACTCTCTGTTTAATGATCTTCTCTAGAATCTTCCCTAGTATTGATGTCAGACTAATTGGATGATAATTGTTGGGGACCTCTTTTTTCCCTTTTTTGAAGATGGGGACAATGTTTGCCCTCCTCCAGTCTGCTGGGACTTCTCCTGTTCTCCAGGGTGCCAGTTACATGACAGAAATTGTCACGGTGCTTACCGTGATTTTGTGATCACCAATCCGCCCCTCGCTGTTTATACGATTTATGTCACTGATCTGGATATCCCAGGTGGTCCCGTGACTGATATTTACACGTCCAAAGGTTGTAGGTTTTTTTTTTTTTTGGCTGTCAATCAAGTATGCGATTACTCGTGTTTTCACAACCTTGGTCACGCACTTCCTTTAAAGTTCCGTGCCACGAGTGCTGCTATTGGCTGGCTGGGGGGAAGACAGGGGGGCAGAGGTTTGGTATTCCCCTTGCTTCTTTAAAAAGTTAACCCTTTAAACAGAGGCAGAAGGCACTTTTCAAAGACCTCAGACGGAGGAACAATTAAACCATCTCCTTTCCTTTTGAAAGCAAGCCAAGTAGAGGCTAGGCATTTTGAAAGACCCAGAGTGAGATCTTTCGTTCAGACGCTGGGAGATCAAGCCGAGTGAGGTGGGGGGGTTGGGTTTCCCCTTTAAAATGTTAACCCTTACAGCAAACCAGCTACAGACAGACAATTTGAAAGGCACAGGCACAGAGGGGGAATTAAAGGGTGTTCATTCGCTCAGAGGCTGGAATACCAGGGAGGTGATCAAGGCAGGGGATGAATGGGTGACCATCTCTCTGTAACATGCAGTTGAGGAAGAGATTAAAGCTGAACGGTTTGCAGTGTAGAAATCCATTTAAAAAGGTGATTGAGTACACACAGGCGCGCGCACACATCAACCTTCGTGCAGCTGGATGGGATGCCTTTGTTTTTGGCTGGTGAGGCTGGATCTGTAGAACGGGTGACTGACCCCTCCTTTTCTGGTCCCTGAGCTCTAAGCCCGCCCCCAGTCACCATTTCCGGTCATCCCAGTACCGAGACATTTTGTCTCAGGCTGTTTACATTTCCGATTTTCCGAATCCTCCCATGACTTTTTTAAAAACCGGCACAAACCGCAGGACTGGAAGTCCCGCAAGTTGAGGGATAAAAGGTGGCCCCCCATCCGAAAACCACGCACCCGACCCGATGTACGTGTAAACTGCCAGGGATCAACATGCATTCTTCCCAGGACATTTTCATCGTGTAAACGGCCCCCAGGAGTTCTCAAAGATTATTGCCAATGGCTCTGGGATTACATTTGCCAGCTCTTTTAATACTCTTGGATGTAGTTCATCTGGTCCTGGAGATTTAAATTCATTTAGATTAAGAAGGTATTCCTGTACTACCTCTTTGCTTATTCTGTGCTGGATTTCCCTTATTGTGTCCTCTGTTCCATTATCCTCAGGTTGGTCACCCTTTTTCTTTTCTGAAAACACTGAGGCAAAGAAGGTGTTGAGTAATTCTGCCTTTTCTCTGTCCCCTGTTAGCATTTTGCCATCTTCTCCACGTAGTGGCCCTACCATTTCCTTCTTCCTCCTTTTGCTGTGGACATACCCCAAAAAACCCTTTTTATTGTTCTTAACCTCTCTAGCAAGCCTGAGCTCTTTCTGTGCTTTAGCTTTTCTGACTTTACTCCTACATGTGTCTGCTATCTGTTTGAATTCTTCTTTGGTGATTTCCCCCTTTTTCGATTTCCTATACATGTTCCGTTTAAAACTTAGCTCCGTTGAAAGTTCTTTAGTCATCCATCCTCGTTTCTTGAGACACCTCCCATTTTTCTTCCTCATTGGTACTGTGTGAAATTGCGCCTTCAGTATCTCCCTTTTGAGAAAGTCCCATCCGTCTTGAAGTCCCTTCTCTTTTAGTATTCCTGACCATGGGATCACCCCCAGTATTTCCCTGGGTTTATTGAAATCAGCTCTCCTAAAGTCGAGAATGCGTGTCTGACTATGCCTGGCTTCTCCTTTCCATTGTATAACAAACTCCAGGAGAACATGATCACTCTCACCTACAGATTCATTTGCCTTGCACCCCATTAACCAGGTCATCCCTGTTGGTTAGGATCAGATCTAAAACAGCTGACCCCCTTGTTGCCTCTTCCACCGTATTGATAATGAACTTGTCTTCCAGGCAAGTAAAGAATTTGCTAGACCTTGAAGTTTTGGTTGAGTTAGATTTCCAGCACATATCAGGATAGTTGAAGTCACTCATCACTACTAATCTATCTCCTTTCTGCGTGTGTGTGCAACTGTTCTAGAAAGGCATCATCCAATTCCTCTGTCTGACTTGGGGGTCTGTAGTAGAGTTCCACAATAACATCCCTGTTGTTTCCCTCCCCTTTAATTTTTATCCAGATGCTCTCCACCTGGCTTCCAGTATTGATGTCATGGATCTCTTCACTGGTGTAAATATCCCTGATATATAATGCTATTCCTCCTCCTTTCCTGTTTGGCCTGTTTCTCTTATAAAGGTTATGCCCCTCTATTCCTACATTCCAATCATGAGACTCATCCCACCAGGTTTCAGTAATGCCTATTATATCATATTTGCTTTGTTGTGCTAGGAGTTCAAGTTTACCTTGCTTATTTCCCATGCTCTGCTTTACTTGCTGCCTGTGCATGGCTGCTAACAATATTTCATTTGAAAGTTATACGGTCGAAGGGATTCATCCCACAGAACTTGAAATCATATTTTGTTGTTGTTAGCTGCTGTTAAGTTGACTTCGACTTATGGCAACCCCATGAATGAGAGACCAATACGTCACCCTCTCATCAACATTTCTTGCAGACTCAGGATTGTGGCTTCCTTGATTTAGTCTCTCTATCTGGAATGAGGTCTTCTTCTTTTCCTATTGCCTCCCAATAGTCTAATCATTATTGTCTTTTCTAGTGAGTCATGCCTTCTCATGATATGGCCAAAGTACGATAGTCTCAGTTTAGTCATCTTGGCTTCTAAGGAGAGTTATGGAACCTATGCTTTTTATAAAAACATCCTCAGGGTATTGTGGTTAAACAGGGCTAGAGAAACTGGAATTCACAGGATTCATCTTGCCCCAGTACCATTTTTGTCAAGCCCCAGAACACTCCCAGAACACTCCCAATTAAAAAGTAAATAAATCCCCAACAACTCTGTGGAGTATAGGTGGGACAACTGCACCATGCTTCTCTTCTCTCTGGGCAGTTCTAGGCTCAGGCAAGGCCTTTTCCCCATAGCAGAAAGTGGCCTAGAAGTTGACTACTGAATCACTTCCTCTTGAAAATATTGCCTCTTCTGGGCCTAAAACTGTCTAGAGATGTTGTTGCATTATAAGGGGCTTACCACACTCCCAATTAAAGTGGCAGCACAGCAGGAAGTTTCCGTCTTCTGCGCTGCCTTACTACATGATGTCATCATTCTTTCGTTCCAGTCCCGTGGGAGACCAATGTAAAACTGTGTCGTTTTGCTAACTGGAAAAAAACATTAGCAAAAAGACGTGGTTTTACCTTGGTCTCCCACAGGACTGGAATGAAAGAATGCCAGAATAACAATGATGTCATGCAGTAAGGCAGCACGGAGATGGAAATTTCCTGCTGCACTGTCGCTTTTCTTTGGAGTGCAGTAAACCTGTAACTTCCAGAAACCTGTAACTTCAATTTGGCATAATGGCTGATTCTGAGAGCTTACTGTATGTCTGCTTCCATTGCCATCTTAGCCCCCTCCAATGAATTGATGATGAAACACCCCCCCCCAATTCTCTAGATACCATATCCATAACAGCAAGGAAAAAATGATAGCTTGATTGTGTAAATGTGAGTACACACTGAGCTTTTATGCTTTAAGGCCTTTGAACAATAAAGAAAAACACATAGATTTGGGAATTGTAGTCACTTGCTATATTTCAAAAATACACTTTGTGCAATTGCTTCTCTTGTTGCTGTAGGATAATTACACATGAATTGAGGGCTGTTGGTTCACTGGGCACTGGTAGCCTAGGTATAGTTTTACTTGTTATCAAAACAATATAGGTAATAAAGACAGTTCACGTTTGACATAAATTCAAGGCTTTGTCAAGCAAAATTTTTTGAACATTTTAGAGGCCAGATTTTTTTTGGGAGGGGGGTACTGAATACAGAAAAAAGTGAAGCCCCAGTAAACAACGCCATCACCAAGGTATGTGCTAATCCTCTCTTGGATGCATTGACAACGAGTCATCCATCACAAACAAAAGAATGACCAGAACATCCATTATCCCTAGAAAGTCTTTCCTCACATATTTCCTATCCTACAATATGGAGGTTGTCATAAACTCTAATATCGCAGCCATTAACGACAATTAGAAAAGTTGTGATTTTGTTTGTTTAGTGGTGGGAAACCCATCTAAGCTTTATTCTAAATTAAAAACACCCCTTCAGGATATGAAACAGGATATAAATATTAGCCCCAAACAATGGCCAAGTGTGCCACAGTTGGGCACCATCACCCTGCCAGATAGCCATGCCACCCTCAGATCCAAGTCTGAGTCTTCTCCGCTGTATAAAACTCTACTCTTCAGAACTGGCAATTATTCATACTTCCTGAATCTATTCCTCTATCCAAATTTTCCTCCTTAACTCTTCGTTAGCCTTGTGTGGTTTTCATGAGCATGAGTGCATGTGTGAATGCTTCCATGTTATTTTCAAATAAAACTCATTTTTATTTTACTTTAAACCAGTCTCTGCAGTTAGTACCAATATACATAGGTGCAAAGGCCCTGCAAGTTACCCGACCTCTCACAGCCATTGATTTGGGCTTTTATAATTCCCCCAATTAATGACGTAAATTTGGCGTCACAAGTCGGTTTCCCATGGACCCACACCAATTTGGGTAACAGATCCGTTCAACCGTTCAATCAAGGACAGAATCTGTAACATTCTGCATGCTAACCCACCATTGATCTATGGTTTCCCTCCCTGCAACCCCTTTGGGTTATTAAATTTATAAGGCTGTTTGGTAAAGACAATCTGACAGCATCTGAACGTTCTGTAAATGAGTGGCAATCTTTTCCTTGCATGATCTCTTCTGCTGCTTTTTGTCTTTTTTAAAGACCTATGATCCTTTGTTTTATTGTTGCTATGTGCCTTCAAGTTGTTTCTGACTTATGGTGACCCCAAGATGAACCTTTGCCCTCCTCTGAGGCTGAGAGAGTGTCTAAGGTCACCCAGTGGGTTCAAGTAAGACATCACCCAAGTCCTTAGTTTGGCTTGGAGGGCAACTCAGTTTAAAGCACTCCTGATAAGGTCTTTCAGTGTCTTAGCAAAAACATTCCTGCCAATGGCTGTTAGGTGTAACCCATCCCTTCCCAGAAGGCCACACCATGGTCCAGGAAGCCATATTGTTTCTGGTGGCACCATCTGCAGAGCCAGTTGTTCACCACCACTATCTTTCTCTCCGTTCCTGGGACATGCTCTTCCATTGCACTTTAGTTTTTTAAAAAAGATAAAAGGTTGGTAACTTCAGAAACACTATCTGACCCCAAGGAAAGGCATTTTATCACGATTCAGATAACTAATAAAAAGGGTCACATATGCACACACACAGAGAGAGACGTGCACACATGGGTGCATGCAGACACCATTTATCATAAAAAGTATTCCCTATACCCTTATAACAGTATGCTCATACTGGAAACATACATTGTCCATTACTGCAGATATTTCTTTCTGATGCAGATCACTGATATGGGGAGAGGAAAGGAATATGGATTAGGACCATGATGAGGGAGCTCAGCAAAGAGAAGCTCAGCTAACAAGCAAAGCCAATAGATGTTTTCCATGGGTGTTGTGGAAAAGACAGCATAAAGTGAGCTTGTGTCTGCTAGGACTCTCCTCAGCTCTGGAGAGTCACTTGGAAGAGTTTGTTAGGTTAAGGCTATTTGTTTTTATAAGCCAGGAGGAGGCTTACATGTGTGCCTGTAAGTGTTCTGTTGTGTTTTGGTGAAGTTGTGTATGATGGGTTAAGGCTCATCGTTTGTGTGAGCTGATTTGAGGCTTGTTTGTGTGCTTGTTAGTGTTCTATTGTTCTTTTGTGTGTAGGCCTGGGTGCTTTCCCTTTCCACTGTTTAACAAACACGATCACTTCCACATAAGGATCCTGCTACTTCCACCCCATGAACCAGATCATCTCTGTTCGTTAGGATCAGATCTAAAATAGTGGATCCCCTTGTTGCCTCTTCCACATTCTGGACAATAACAACAGCAGCAAGAATACTGTTTGTTCAAACTCGGAAATGGTCTGAAGCACTGCAACAGAGGAATGGCTTCTTAAAGTAGCTGAGTTAGCCCAAACTGGCAAAATTAACATGGGTTTTAAAGAATAAACCAACTGAAGATTTTTTGAATGACTAGAAACCATTTATGGACTTTTTGAGTAATAAGAAATCTACCGATGTAACAATTTGTGATTGGTTATTATTAATTCTATTGGGTTATTTTAGTTGATAGAACAGTATATTCTTTCTTTCAATTTTTACTTTTTGCATTACAGTTTGTGATTGGGGGATCAGAATTCCTTAGTGTGTTAGTGTTTTAGCCAGTGATTGTTTGGTGTTTTAGATTAGGGATTGATAATTGGTTTTAACTTTAGTTTAGTTTAGTCTTAGGTTAGTTCTCTATGTATGTGTATTTTTATATATGTATACTTTCTCCTTTTGTGTTTGTTTTATGTTTTTGTTTCTTCTCTATTTTGATTGTATATTATATTCGTTCTGTCAAAATCAATTTAAAAATCATGTTGAATCTCTCCATCAGGCACAGAATGGTGGTGGTGGTGGGGCTGCAGTGCCTCCATAGTGAGTTGGGTAGGGCTTTGGTCAATGTTAAGGGATGAATGGAATACCAAGCTCTGCAACAACCAAAACAAAAGTTATAATGTGCTAGTTCCATTAGAAATAGCTCCAGGATAACTTAGACTGCTACCTAGAATACAGTAGACACAACCCTTGCATGCCCTTGTGCACTTCAGTCAAGCTGTTTTCAGGATACTTTGCCCACGGTCACCATGTTCTCATTTGTAACCTTTAGAAAACTAAAGTTTTGGAAGCAGAAAGTTGCAGTCAAAAGCCAGTTTTTATTTATTTATATGAGCCCATTTCTTGCTGTCAGGATTTTTTCATGTATGTCAGGATTTTTTCATGTATGTATTCTTGGGTTATGCATAAGGCTCTGCAGACAAAATTGAAAAAAAAATCCTCTGCAAAAATTACTGCTAGCTGAATAAATAAGAATGTGTTGATGCTCTGGTTCTCAAATCATTTTAGAGATTATATAAATTAATCCAGAATCCAGGGGGTGTGAAACACAGGGCAGGATGAATGCATTGGAGAATAATAGCATGGAATAGGAAACACACTTAGAATCATAGAATCTTTCAGTTGGAAGGGGACTACTCATGGGCCATTGAGTCCAACCCTCTGATCAATCCAGCAAAATCATCCCCAGCAGGTAGCTGTCCATCCTCACACCTCCACTGCACAACTGCTCTTTCTGTCAAAAAATTCCTTCTCATGTTCAATCAAAATCTACCTTCCTATAAATTAAAACTATTTAACCTGGCCTTACCATCTGGGGCAGCAGAGAACAGACCTGCACTCTTCTCTCTGTGACAGCCCTTGAGGTATTTAAAAAGTGCAATCATGTCACCCCTCGGTCTTCTCTTCACCAAGCTGAACATGCCCAGCTCCTTCAATTTTTTCTCATATGTTTTGTTTTCCATAATTCTTATCATCCTTGTTGCCCTTCCCTGAACCTGCTCCAAATTAAAATGAAGTGCACAAAACTGAACATAGTAGTCAGGATGAAGCCTGACTAGCACAGGACTACGGTAGTTCTTTCCTCAAATTAGAAACTATGCTCCCGTTAACACAGGCTAAAATAGCATTCCCTTTCTTTGCTGCAGGTCAACACTGCTAGCTACTGGTCAATTTAGGATCAAATATAAGCCTAAGGTTCTTTTTGCATGCAGTACTGCTGTGCTATGTATTCTCCATTCTATACCTGTGCATTTGGTTTTTGCGGCCTAAATGTAGAATTTTTCATTTGTCTGTACTGAATTTCACTTCATTAATTTCTGTCCCATCTTCTAGTTTATCTAGCTAGATCTTCGGACAACACTGTTATAGTGTTACTATTCCACTATATTTGCTATGGCTGCCTCCTGTTGAATCCTGGGATTTGCAGTTTAGGGAGGGGCATTTGCAACTCTCAGCCAGAGAGATTTTAGGCCTCACTAAACTACAAAACCTAGAATTCCACAGCAGGAAGCCAGAGCAGTTATAGTGGAATAGTAACACTATAACAGTGTAGTATGAAAATCTCCTAGGTCTTTTGAATTCTGTTCTTGACTTCCATTGTGTTAGCCACCCCTTCCAGTTCTGTATCATCTGCAAATCTGATAGGAATCCCTCCACCCCATCATCTAAATTGATAAAAAAGGTTGAAAAGTAATAGCCCTAGGACAGAACCCTGAGGCACTCCACTCATTACTCCCTTCTAGTATGAAGCACAACCACTGATGATGACTCTTTGAGCATGATTTTCCAGCCAATTATAAATCTGTCTGATAGGGTTCCCATCTGTTCCATATAATCAGTTTGCTAATCAAAATATTATGGGAGACCTTATCAAATGCTTTGCTGAAATCCAGATAAATGACATCCACAGGATTCCCACCTAAACTATGATCTGATTGGACCAAGATATAAGATTAGTTTGGAAGGATTTGTTCTTGACAAATTCATGCTGGCTCCCACTGATCACTACATACTTGCAGACAAACTCCTGTATTATCAGTTCTAATATTTTTCCTGGTGTTGAGGTCAGGCTGAATGGCCTACACTTTCCTGGATCTTCTTTTTTTGCCTTTTTTTAAAGAGAGGGACAATGTTTGCCCTTCCCTAGTCCTTTGGCATCTCATCCATTAGCTAAGATTTTTTTTAAAATAATGGCAGGTGGTTTAGAGAGTGCATCAGCAAGTTCTTTCAGTACTCTGGGACACAGTTCATCTGGCCCTGAAAATCCCAACTCATTTAGGTTGGCTAGGTGATTCCTGACTAACCCCCTATTAATCTTGATTTCAATTCAGATCCCTTGACAAGATCTCTGTCACTGTGTGGAAGTACAAAGTTCTTTTTTGTTGTTGTTGAGAAAACTGAAGTAAAATAGGTATTGTGTAGCCTTTTACTACCCTTACTGAACAGTGGCCCCACCGTCTCCTTGGCCATTCTCTTGCCTCAAATGTGTCTGGAAAACCCCTTTTTGTTGCTCCTTGCTCACCTAGCCAGTCCCAGTTAAATTCTGAGCTTTAGCTTTCCTTACACTGTTCATGCAAGCTAGGGCTTCATATTGGTACTCTTCCTTGGTGATTTATCCTTCCTTCCATTCTTTATACACACTCTTTTTTTCTTTCCACTTCCTCCTTGAGTTTGTTGTGCAGCCACATTGGCTTTTTCAGATGTTTCCCATTTTTCTTCTTCCATGGGATTGTTTGTAATTGTGTTTTTTTGCAACTTCTTCAATAACTCTCAACCTTGCTGGGTGTTCCCACCCCCCACTTTAGCATCTCTAGCCATGGGACTCCACCCAGTATTTCCCTGAACTTGTTAACATCAGTTTTCATGAAATCCAAGGTCCATGTTTGACTATTCTCTTCTTTGTTCTGCCTCACAATTGTGAATTAGAATTACCAGTGACCAATTCCTCCTTAGATTTTCCTTGGGTTTTTCCAGGCTGTGAGGCTGTGTTCTGGAAGATTTTCTTTCTGACATTTCGCCTGCATCTGTGGCTGGCATTTTCAGAGAATGGTTGGGTGTGTGTGGGGTTTATATACTGTGAATCCCTGTTGGGGAGTATATGTAAATTTGTGTAATTGAATGGTTAGTTTCTGGGTATAGAAATGCAAAGATGATTAGTGTCTGTTTGGCTAATGGTTGGTTGATGGCCTATTATCTGCTGGAAATCACCCTGTCCCTGGGTATTTTATTATTTATTTATTTATTTATTTATACCCCGCTCTTCAGCCACAAGGCTATCAGAGCGGCTTACAAATTGTTTTAAGCAATAGCTATTTACACATCTAGACTGCATTAAACAGTTTCCAATGTGTGTTAGGTAATTGCCCCCGCAAGCTGGGTACTCATTTTACCGACCTACGAAAGGATGGAAGGCTGAGTGAACCTTGGAGCCCGCTGGAATCGAACTTGCAACATGGTGACTTGCAGTACTGGCATTTAACCACTGCGCCACCAGGGCTCCTGGTGTTCTTTTGTAAGTGTTCTTTTGTAAGTGTTGAGTTTTGATTGTATTGTATTTCAAAACTGGCAGCCAGATTTTGTTTACTTTTAGGATTTCTTCTTTCCTGTTGAAGTTGTCCAGGTGTTTGTGGATTTCAATAGCTTCTCTGTGCATTCTGAAATGATAGTTGTTGGCCTAATCCAGAATTTCTGTTTTTAAATAACATTTTGTGTCCAGGTTGGTTTATAACATGTTCTTCTACTGCTGATTTTTCTGGCTGGCCCAGTCTGCAGTGTCTCTCATGTTTCGTGTTTGCACACTGCATTTAGTGGTCCCTATGTAAACTTGTCCACAGCTGCATGGTATGCGGTAAACTCCTGCAGCTGTGAGAGGGTCTCTTTTGTCCTTCGCTGAGTGTAGCATTTCTTGGATTTTCTTGGTTGGTCTGTAGATTATTTGGAGGTTGTGTTTCCTCATCAATTTCCCTATTCTGTCTGTGACTCCTTTGATGTATGGTAAAAATACCTTGCCTTTGGGTGGCTCTTTTTCTTCTTCATTCCTGTGTTTTTTTTCTGGCTCTGGCTGCTCTTGTGATGTCTGATCTGGAGTAACCATTAGCCTGTAGGGCCCGGTTTAGGTGCTTCAGTTTGTCCTCCAGGTAGTGGGGTTCGCAGATCCTTTTTGCTCAGTCTACCAATGTTTTTATTATGCTTCTTTTTTGTCCTCGGTGATGATTGGAGTTCTTGTGTAGGTCTGTGTGTGTGTGTGGGGGTTCTGTATACCATGTGACCTAACCGTTGGTTTGGTTTTCGGATGACTAGGACATCCAAGAATGGCAATGTTCCTTCCTTTTCTTTTTCCATCATGAATTGGATATATGGGTGGATGCTGTTCAGGTGGTTCAGGAATGAGACCAAATCTTCTTCTCCGTGGTTCCAAATGGTGAAAGTGTCATCCACATATCGGAACCATGTGGGTTTTTTTGGTGCTGTTTCCAGGGCTTGCTTTTCAAAATGTTCCATGTAAAAGTTTGCTATCACTGGGCTCAGGGGGCTGCCCATGGCTACCCCATCTATCTCTTCATAGAATTCGTTATCCCACTGGAAGTAGCTTGTGGTGAGGCAATGTTTGAACAGGGCCGTGATATCCTCTGGAAATATTTGTTGGATGAGTGCCATGGTGTCCATTATGGGGACTTTGGCCTTCGACTTCACAATTCCTCCTTATTGGTTAGCATCAACTCCAGGGTTGCTGATCCCCTTGTTCCTTCCTTTGTTGGTGTCAGGACTCTGGCATAGGCTTTGTATAGTTAGTTTGCACAAAGTACTTTTGCTGCTAGGCCATAGTTAGCATGCCAGAGACTGACATGAGTAGAGGGCATGCTGGGAAATGTGTTGCTGGGTTGATGCTGCTGAGTGTGCTATCTATTGCTAGAGTGTTCAAGGTCATCTGGCCAATGATGTTTTGGGAAAGTACTGGGGGAGGTTGGGAGGATGGTACTGTATGGAATGCTCTCATTAACCACTGTAGGTGTGTGTGATGTAATTGAAACTTAGCATTCCTATTATATCCTGTGTTCTGGCAAGAAATGTCAGGACTGTCTATGCAATGAACCTGAATGCTTCTATTCCTGATCCAATAAACCATTCTTGATCAATTGATATTGTCTCAGAGTGTGAGCATTAGCAGAGTCATCTCAGTTGGACAGAAAATGCTTAGCAGATTTAGTTTCCCACAGATATCAGAGTAAGTGAAGTCTTCCATAATTACTAATTTCTTGCATCACAGAGATTTCTGAGATCTGTTTCTAAAAAGCACCATCCACCACCTCTTCTTGGTTTGATGGCCTACAGTAAACTCCTACTACAATGTTGCTTTTATTTCTTTCTCCTTTTATTTTACCCAAAACCACTCTGACCACTCTCATGGATTTCTGTACAACTGAATTTGTTTTTGACATATAATGCTACTTCCCCTCCTTTTCTGCCACTTCTATTCTTTTTGAATAAGTTATATCCTTCAATTGTAATATTTCAATCATGGGAGTCACCTGCCCAGGTCTCCATTATGTCTTTAAAGTATATTTTACCTGGCTGCACTAGGACTTCAAGCTCGTCTTGTTTCCCAAACTCTGTGCATTGGTGTATAGACACCTGAAGCTTTGTCTGTTCTCATCTATTAATTTACTGTCAACTTTACTGTTTTATCAAGTGTTAAAGCTGCAAGGTTATGACAATGATTTCCAAAACTGGAAATCAGGGTACAATTCCCTTCTCATTGCTAAGAGGGTGGGGGGAAGCTGTTTTGAAGTGCAGCAGGGATGGCAATATTGACACAACAGCTGGTTGGACTCATTGCTGGGTTGCAATGGAGAAAACAGATTATGCAGCAGTTTGTCTTACTTGGTCATACAATGAGAGGCAAGAACTCGTTGAGAGGAAAGCACTAAATGTTACCTATTCCTCTGATTCTAGAAATATGTGTTGTTCTGCTTGCCCTGGGGAGATCACATAGATTTTCTGTAGGGGTGCAGTGACAGGCCCAATTGTACCACTGCTTTATGGCAAAGAGAGGTGCAGCCCTCTTCAATGCCACCTCAACCACAACACCTCAGGCTGAGGGAGGACTCTTAGGCATGGTGTGTGTGATGCAGAAGAACTCAAAAAAACTCCTCCTTTTCAGTTGCAAACCAGAGGCCCTGTTGCAGGTCCCACTACCCCAAATGGCTAGTTTGGTGGGCATATGAGACAGGGCTTTCTCTGCAGCCACACCTTAGTTGCAGAACTCACTCCCATGAGGCTGGGTCATCCTCTCAGAGCTTCTGGTGAATGGCCAAAACTGTATAGCTCCATACAACCTTTGGTTTCTAATACTGACTTTAAATATTATTTTAATCTATTTTTACACTATAAATATATGTTATTATGCATCACAGGAGGGTCATTATTTTTACACTATAAATATATGTTATTATGCATGACAGGAGGGTCATTGAACAAAAAAGTGAGTACTAAATACTTTAAATAAAACATCTGAATGATAAAGAAGGAAGGTGCACATACCATAATTACAAACAGAGCTGGAGCCACGAAAGCCCAGATTGCACCATTTCCCAGTGAAAGCCAGCAACTGCACAGAGGTTGAGAGAGAGAGAGAAGCATATTTTAACAATTGCACAGGACAGCAAGTTCAAAAGAGATTATTTTTTATGTTAGAAGACAGGGTTCATTCAAAGATGTTGAGGGGGTTAACAAGCCCTACTTTTGATACCCACTTTCAAGTGTTGCCACTTAAAAAAAGTTTTTATTCCTCTTCTATCTTAAAAAAACCTTACTATTTATTAATATATCTTATAAATAACAAATACTGATAACCAAATTATATAGGAGTTGGGAGACCTATAAACAGAGTCACATACTTATTTAGTCATCAATTAAGGGGAGGGGCAGGGCAGTAAGAAGGGAGGACAACCCAACTGCTTTCCCCTTCATCTGCAGCAGTCTTGGGTGGGCTAGGCTTTCTCAAGGACAGATACATTGCAGCTTGCCTCCTCTGACATGCCTCTGGATGCTGGGACACAAAGGAAACACATGTAATTTGTCATTTTAAGCAGCTGCATCAGGTAGTACATTATTCATCAAATAACAACTTGCTTACAGCATTTCTATTTCTTTTTTTAATTAATTTTTTAAACATTTTCCAAAATATATCTTATATACAGTCATCCCTTCACATTCGCGGGGGTTACGTTCCACAGACCCCCACGAATGTGAAAAATCCGCGAATACTGTTTGCCCCCCTCCCCTGCCATAGCGACCATGGGGCCTCCGGAGGCCCCAAAGTTGCTTTCCCCTGCCTCCCCAGGGCCTTTGCAGGGCCTCCGGAGGGTCTCCGGAGGCCCCGCGGAGGCCTTCCCAGCCCTCCCCAATCCACCCCCAGGGCCTTCGCGGGGCCTCTGGAGGGTCTCCGGAGGGTCTCCGGAGGCCCCGCAGAGGCCTTCCTGGCCCTCCCCAATCCACCCGGGCCTTCGCGGGGCCTCTAGAGGGTCTCCGGAGGCCCCGCGGAGGCCTTCGCGGCCCTCCCCAATCCACCCCCAGGGCCTTCTCCGGAGGCCCCACGGAGGCCTTCCCAGCCCTCCCCACTCCCCCCAGGGCCTTCGCGGGGCCTCCGGAGACCCTCCGGAGGCCCCACGGAGGCCTTCCCGGCCCTCCCCAATCCACTCCCAGGGCCTTCGCAGGGCCTCCGGAGGGTCTCCGGAGGCCCCGTGGAGGCCTTCCCAGCACTCCCCAATCCACCCCCAGGGCCTTCGTGGGGCCTCCGGAGGGTCTCTGGAGGCCCCGCGGAGGCCTTCCCGGCACTCCCTACTCCCTCCCAGGGCCTTCGCGGGGCCTCCGGAGGGCCTCTGGAGGCCCCGCGGAGGCCTTCCCGGCCCTCCCCAATCCACCCCCAGGGCCTTCGCAGGGCCTCCGGAGGCCCTCCGGAGGCGCCGTGGAGGCCTTCCTGGCCCTCCCCAATCCACCCCCGGGGCCTTCCCGGCACTCCCCAATCCACCCCCAGGGCCTTCGCGGGGCCTCCAGAGGGTCTCCAGAGGCCCCGCGGAGGCCTTCCCAGCCCTCCCAGAGCTTTCACGGGGCCTCCAGAGGCCCCGTGTCGCGGTTTTGGGGGGGCCTGGGAGGGCCCTCCCAAAACCGCGAATACTCGAAACCACGAATGTCGAGTTCGCGAATGTCAAGGGACAACTGTACATGTTGTATAGAGATCTTATATAAACAAGGTACATCTTATATAATAAAGTAACATTGACCAACTCATATACAGTCATCCCTTCACATTCGCGGGGGTTAGGGGCAGCCAACCCCTGCGAATGTGAAAAAAAAAGTGAATAAGAAATGAACTAGGGGTGGGAGGGTTTTCACCCCCCTTCCCAACTGCCTTGGGAAGGGAAGGGAGGGGTGGGAGGGAGGCTTTTCATCGCTGCTTTGGGAAGGGCAGGGCTGTGTGAAAATCGCCTCTGCCCCGAACTCCCCACTCTCCCGGGACTTGGCTCTCCACCCCAAATGGAGCCAAGCCCCAGGAGAGCTGGGAGTTAGGCAGCACGGTTTGGTCAGGGAGCACTCCATTTAAATCGGCTCCTCTCCCTTGTGTGCAAGGGAGTGAAGCTGATTTAAATGAGGTGCTTCCTGAGCAAACCGTGAATAGTCAAAACCGTGAATATGAAAGCTGCGAAAGTGGAGGGGCAACTGTACTTCATATAACATTAATAGTTCCATTTTGCACAAATATTTCATCCATATTTTAAATAACAAAGAAAGATTATGACTTCCACTTTGTCGTTTTGACTGAATAAGACTATAACTATGATATTGAGATCATAAATGACTTCTGATTAGTTTGTTTTATTAGATAACCAGCCTCAGCTCTCCTCTTCACTTTATACGTTCCCTTATTTATTGTTTCAATATCTGGTGACCTTTTAATTTCTATATCATTTTGCTTTCTTGTATTTCACCCTTGCTTTTCCAATAATCCAATACTTGTTTCCATTTTTCTCTCAATTTCATTTCATTCCTATTACATAATCTGTTAATGTGTCTAATTCCAGCATATCTATTAAACTATTTTTCCATTCATTTTTAGTCGGGCGTTCTTTTGCCTTCCATTTTTTTGCTATAACTAATCTTGCAGATGTAACCATATAAAGGAGATTTTCAGACGGGGGAGGGACCCGCAGAGGTCGGGAGAGAAACAGGGCTGTTTTGCTTCCAGCACGCCATTTCACACACACCCATCCTTCTCCCGACCTCCATTTGTTCTCCCTCCGTCCTGCTTTCATTTTTCTTCCGCTACTTTCTGCTATTTTTTACTAACGGAAACTTCAGTTAGTAAAAAATAGCGGAAGGAAAATGAAAGCAGGATGGAGGGAGAACAAATGGATGTTGGGAGAAGGATGTGTGTGTGTGAAATGGAGCTCTGGAAGCAGAACAGCCCCGTTTCTCTCCTGACTTCTGAGGGTTTTTTTTCCCTGTCTGAAAATCTCCAAAGTATTATCCTCCAGTATCTGTTTACTTTTTTGTCTGGGTCTTTAATTGTATTTAACAAATATAGTTCTGGAGTAAAGTCAAGATTTATTTGTAGAATTTCTTTGATTGTCTCATGTATTTGCATCCAGAATTTTTTGATCTTCGTGCATTGCCACCACATGTGTATCAATGTTCCCTGGTTTTTACATTTCCAACAATTACTTAAAATTGTTTTGTTCATCTTATTTAATCTTAATGGTGTATAATACCACCTTAAGGCCATTTTTATGTAACTCTCTTTCAGATTTTGGCAAGCAGTAAATGCAAAAGATCTTTTACTTACTTTCCCCCAATCCTCTATAGTAATAGTATTATCTGTATCTTTCGCCCATTGTAACATACATTATTTTATATAATCTTGTTCCGTAGATCTCGTCAATAATAGTCTGTAAAATCTTGAGATAGCTTTTGACCTTTTTTCTTCCAGCAGTAATATATCTAACTCATTATTTTCTATCTCAAATCCTCCTTTTCTCTGATCTTTTATTTGCATACAGATAAACCAATTTATGTTGTATCTTGCCTGTAAGGTTTCCTTTGTTTCTAACCTCAGTATCTTATCACTTCCTTTCCTACCGATATCAGAATATCTTAGCCAGCAATCCATCTTATTCCATCTCAACATAAAGGCCTCTTGAGGTGATTTTAAGATAGAAAAATTCTTTGATTTTTTCCCCCATACCTTTAATAAACCTTTTCTCACACAATGGTTTGTGAATTCTTTGTTAGCTTTTTCTTTTCCATAAAACAGGTAGGCGTGCCAACCAAATCTAGCGTCATAACCAGATTCAATAATTTGCTGTTAACCCATTCCTTAATCCACACTACGACCAATGCCCAGTAAAATGTTCTTAAATCTGGTAGGTCACACCCTCCCCTTAGCCTCGAATCAATCAAATAATTCCATTTAAATCTAGCTTTCTTCTTTCCCCATAGAAATATTCATAAATCATTTTTCCATAATTCAAAGATTTTATCATTCGTCAGGATTGATAAGTTTGGGAAAAGGTACAATACTCTAGGAACAATGGCTGTTTTAACAGCTGATATTTTCCCGAGTAAAGATAATCCTAATTTACTCCATCTCTCCATCTTCTTTTTTTATTTCCATCCAAGTTTTTTTGTAATTATTCTCGAATAGGTCAGCATGTCATTTTGATAGCCAAATTCCTAGGTAGCGTACTTTTTTTCAATTTTACAGCCTGATATCTTCATAATTTCTTTCTCTTCTTGTTCTCTTATATTTTTAGTTAATATAACTGTTTTTTCCTTATTGATTCTAAAACCCAAGAATTCCCCAAATTCTTTCATTGTATATAAGCATTCTTCAATTTGTTTTTTTGGCTCCTCCATGAATATAATCATATCATTAGCGAATGCTCTTAGTTTGTAAGTGAAGCCTTTTATCTTTGCATCTGGGATTTTCTTGTTTATTCTTATTCTCCTATTCAGTACTTCCAATAATAGGATAAATAAGAGAGGGGATATAGGACATCCCTGTCTCATTCCTTTCTCAATTTTAAATGTGGTTGATCTTTCTCCATTGATGATAAGTTGGGCAGATTGTTCTGTATGTATTCTCTCTATTCTCTTACAAAATTTCTCACCCAATCCTGATCTTTCTATCACTTCCAGCATAAAATCCCAGCATATACCATCAAAAGCTTTTTCGGCATCAACCAACATTAGACCGATCTTTCTTTCATTGTGAGCTTCATAATATTCTAATATATCCAACACTATTCTTATATTATCACTAATTCTCCTCCCTGGTATAAATCTATTCTGGACCTCGATCACAATGTCAGCTATAATCTCTTTTAACCCATTAGCTAGTATCAAAGTATATATTTTATAATCCGAGTTTAAGAGTGATATGTGCTGATAGTTGTTAATCTCTTTTTCATCTTTTCCTTCTTTTAATATGAGTGCTATATTTGATTTTTTCCATGAGTCTGGTATCCCATTCACTTCAATCTCATTAAATGTTTTTTAAAGTGGTAATGCTAACTTGTTTTCAAATGTTTTATAGAATAGTGCTGTGAATCTGTCTGGGCCCGGTGCCTTATTCATTTTAAGATCATGTATTACTTTTGATATTTCAACATTTGAAATTGACACATTCATTTTTTCTATTTGTTCTCTCTTTAATTTTGGAAAATCTTGTCTCTCTAGATACTCTTTCATTTTCTGATGTTCTTCCTCTTTCCTTATCTTTTGGCTGAATAGATTGCTATTGCATTTTTATTTCTAGCACCAAGAGTATACTTTCAGATTCATTTTTCTGGCTGTTTGCAAACAAGACAAAAGGGAAGAAATGGTTGGTGTAGTTCTTGAACTAAAGAGGGCAACACTATTCTAAAAACCTCCCACATGAAATATTCTATCCATATATCTCATTTGTCTTATGCAGCAGGCTTGATCCCACAAACTGTGTTGCACCAAAACCAGTGAGGCAGTGAAGCCAGGGTCTGCAGAGTCAAAGTATCAGAACATTTTGATTAGCAGAAACAGTAAGAACATCTGCCACCTCCTTCAGACTGTTCTTGGAGGATAAGATTATCAATGGCTAGTCATGATGGCAACATATAATCCCCAGTTTTAGGGACAGTATGCCTTCCAGTACCAGTTGTTCAAGAACATGAACAGGAGGTTGCTATTGTGCACATATCCTACTCATGAATTTCCCAGAGACAACTAGTTTGCAACAGTGTGAACAGGATGTTGAACTAGTTTGCCCCCCAAATGGTTTAGACTTTAATTTCCACAGCCCCTTCCCATTGGCCATTTTGGGTGGACTGATTCAAGATGCAAACCAACAGGTCAATGACTGTATGATAAAATGGGCTAGAAACTTTGGAAATAATATACAGATGGATCAGCGGGAGCATGTGTGGACAAAGAGATTGAAATTTACACTATGTTATAATCTCAAAGAGAGTTTTTACCATATGTGGTGGACATGTGAAAAAGCTAAAAAAAAAAAAAAAAAGTACCGGTATGAACATACAATGATGCAGAGGATTTGAAAGACTAAAATTCAACTAAAACTGGAATTGTTCATTTGGGGACTGTTGGATACACAGCTGGAGAAGACCAATCAGCAAGACTGTTATATCCACAAGGATGGAAGAGCACAGAACTACCTACTGTGGATGAGTGGTTGTTGAAATTGACTTAGCAAAAATGAATAAATGAATTTGAGAAAGGTCAGTAGTGACTTTTTGTAAAGAATGGGAGCCCCTTATTGACTTTTTGCATAAAAAAGAAAACAAAATGTTAAATTTTGGTTTTGATGATTGGCAAGGATTGGTGATGGAAAGAAGGGTACTGATTTAATGTTAGTGAGGGAGGTATGAACAATATACAGGTCACCCCCGTAACTGTGGGGAATACATTCCCAGACTTACCGTAGATATGCCAAACTGTGCATAATAGTGAACCACCATAAATACCATAAAGTCATGCTGGAGGACTTCCCAAGGCCTAGAGAAACCATCTCCAGTATGACTCTGGGGTCTTCCAAATGCCAAGAGAGACCTTTCCCCCCTGACAGCAGGTAAGTGAAACCGCGGGTACCAATTCCGCATAAACAGGGGTCGACATGTCCATATAACTATAGAGAGGAAGACCAGAAGTCAGATATTTTTCTTTTTTTCCTCTTTGTTTCTTTTTTAAACTTTCTCATATCTTTTACTGAATTGCTACAATCTATAATAAAGATGGACAGGTTGCTTACCTGTAACTGTAGTTCTTCGAGTGGTCATCTGTGAATTCCCACAATGGGTAATTCCTGCACTTGTGCAGAGCACTTCAGAACCTTCTAGAACCTCATTATAATGATTTTTGGTGCCCACCTTCCCCTGCCCTGTATAAGCTCCCTTCCTGCCTAAATACCTCAATTCCTAATAGCTACATGCAGCAGCTCCACAGAACCAAGAAGGCAGGACACCAGAGGGGAGGATAGGTGGGTTTGTCTGAATTCACAGATGACCACTCAGAGAACTACTGTTACAGGTAAGCAACCTGACCTTCTTCTTTGTGGTCTCTGTGAATCTACACAATGGGTAGACTAGCAAGCTCACGTATGAAAGAAGAGGGAGTGTCCTGGTGCAATAATTTTGACACAAGAAAAACACAGGTCAACTAACTCCAACAGTAATATATTGAATCAGAAAGCACCAACACAGAAACACTTATGCATGAAAACAGGACAGTCTTCCCCAGAGCAGTATCTGCATGTGAAGCAGAGTCCACCTTATGGTTCTTAATAGAAGTCAGGGGCATAGCCCAGATAGCCACCTGACAAATGTCCTGTATTGAGACACCATGAAGAAATGCCATAGAGGTTGCTGTCTCCCCAGTAGAGTGGCTGTAGATAGTCTCAGGAACAGGCTTATCCATAAGCTGGTAGGGCAGGTGAATAGCCAGTGCAACCCACTTTGAAAAATGCTGGGAGGACACAAGGCAACCCTTTTGTGAACTTGCATAACAGACAAACAGCTGACATGAACAGTGAAAAGGTGCTGGAACTTCTTCAGAGTTCCAGCTCTGAAGAAGGTGCTTGGAAAAAGGCTGGCAGGGTGATTAAGTTGGAAAAAAAGACACCACCTTAGGCAAGAAGGCTACGTTGGGTCTGAGCACCACCTTGTCATGATGGAACCGGGTATATGGTATATGGAAGATTGACCCTCAATGCAGAGTTCACTCGCGCTTTGTGTGGACATGATGGCAACCAAGAAGGCAGTCTTGAGAGAGAGGAGACACAAGTCACACGTAGCCATGGGTGTCTGGGAAAGCAGCCAACCGAAGGGCTGATAAGAATGATACATGCAAAATGTAAGGCTTTGCAGCAACATGAAAATAATTCTGAAGCACAAAGGTCCAGAGAGCAAGTCAGCAAGTCGAGTCCAGGGTCAAGGGTTCCAGAAAGCAGCTCAGCGAGTCCAGTCCAAGGTCAGAAGTTCCAGATCAATCCGAGGTCTAGGAGGCAAGGTTTCAAGCAGCAAGGGAGTCCAAGTCAGATGCTTTCACCAAAGAAGGTTGGTGTCTCACAGCTGTTTATATTGGCCCAGCTCCTAATCACAGCTGTTTGGTGATTGCTGAGCATTTCTCATATAATCTCCAGGATCGCCAGAGGCACGGCCTTTCTGTCCCTCTCTGGCTGAAGGTAGGTACCTCCTTGTCCTGCTCCTCTATGTCTCCCAGGCCTGGAACATCTGCTGGGGGAAGGCTAGACTGCTGAGTCATGGGCTCTGCTGCAGTTGGCATAGTAGAGCTAGGTGCTGGCTCAGCCTCCTCATCCTCTGCGTCCTCCAAGTCCTCAGCCTGTCTGGCCATGACACATGGGTTCAAAGGGAGTCCTGGACAGTGCAGCAAGGACCAACTCCAAACTCCAACTGGGGGTAGGCCCAGCCACAGGAGGATGCAAGTTCTTGTACCCCTGCAAGACCACACACAAGAGGGTCTTTAAGGCAAGATGGAAAGCCAAGATGCTGCAAATGCAGCACATATCCGTGAACAGAAGAGAGAAAGAAGCCTCATGCAGAGAGAATTGTGAAGAAGTCCAGGAGCAAGAACGTGGTCACATGGTGGTGAGCAACACCCCTTTCATCTAGGAAACCACAAAACATTTGCCACTTATAGACGTATCCCCTATGCATAGTAGGGCACTGTGCAACTTCAACAATAGCACGGGCTGACACTGACAGGTTGTCTAGGGCTGGACAAGCCATGCCTGACAGTGTTCAGGTCCTGCAGAGAAAGGAGATCTGAGCAAAGAGAGAGCTTCTGATAAGTTCTCTCTGACATCAGCAGTGGGGAGAGAACCATGCCTGACGTTGCCACCAAGGTGTGATCAGGATACAGTGGGTGTTGTCCTGGCGAAGCTTGGTCACCACCCTGGCTACCAGCGGGAAAGGTGTACAGGAGAGTTCTGGTCCACTGGAAGAGAAACACATTTTTTGTCGATTGGGGTTTCCTGGAGCAAAATAGGGGACAATGGGTGTTTGATTTAGTTGCAAAGAGATTGATGGAGTGGCGCCCCCACTTGCTGAAAATCTGACTAATGACATCTGGAGCCAAGGACCATTCATGGCTGCACGTAGATGAGCAGCTCAATCCATCTGCCACATCATTTTGCGGGCCCAGAAGGTGGAGGGCCATGACATTCCATGCACCAGTCCCATATTTGGATGGTCAGATCAAGCAGAGTACAAGAACGAGTGTCCCCTTGCTTGTTCAGATAAAATACGGTTGCAGTGTTGTCTGATGTTATCTGAACCAGGTGACCCTTGAGAGAAAGCTCAAAGGCCTTGAGGGCTTTGAAGACAGCAAGAAGCTCCAGCACATTTATATGCAGGCAATGCTCTGATGGAGACCAATGTCCCTGTACTGTCAGTCCGTGTGAGTGCACACCCCAGCCAATCAGAGATGCGTCAGAAGTGACTGACCAAGTAGGTTGAGGCAGGCTGAATCGAAGACTGCACTGAACAGCATCTGGATCCATCCACCAAGGAAACCTGAGAGGGTTATTGAGAAGGGGCTGGAACTTGAAGAGAAACCAATAGGAAAATAGAGTCTAGATCAAAGGAAGTAATAGTGCCACTCTATTCTGTTTTGGTCAGACCTCACCTGGAATACTGTGTCCAGTTCTGGGCACCACAATTCAAAAAGGATATTGAGAAGCTGGAACATGTCCAGAGGAGGGCGACCAGGATGGTGGGAGGTCTGGATGCCATGTCCTATGAGGAGCAGCTTAGGGAGCTGGGCATGTTTAGTTTGGAAAAGAGAAGGCTGAGAGGGGACATGAGAGCCATGTTTAAATATTTGAAGGGATGTCATACTAAGGATGGAGCAAGCTTGTTTTCTGGTGCTCCAGAGAATAGGACATGGAGGAATGGGTTCAAACTACAGGAAAAGAGATTCCACCTAAACATTAGGAAGAACTGCCTGACAGTAAGAGCTCTTTGGCAGTGGAATGCACTGCCTGGGAGTGTGGTGGAGTCTCCTTCTTTGGAAGTTTTTAAACAGAGGCTGGATGGCCATCTGTTGGGAATGATTTGATTGTGTATTCCTGCATGGCAGGGGGTTGAACTGGATGGCCTTTGTGGTCTCTTCCAAATCTGTGATTCTATGATTCTATTCAAGACTGCAGTGGTCTCATCGAAAGCCTGGGCAATGGACTCACTGCAGTGGTGGTGGCCATGTAGCCTAGTATCTGTTGAATGAACCTGGCTGACATGTGCCTGCATGAGATGCACTTGTGAACCACTGCACTGAGAGTGATGAAGCTATTATCTGGGAGGAACACAAGTCACACCTTTGAGTCTAGTTGGGCGCCTATAAAGCGTACAACTTGATAAGGCTGAAGTCGGGATTTCTCCATCTTGACAACAAAGTCCAAATTGTGAAGTAGTGAAAGGGTCAGTTGGACGTCTGATCGAAGCCCGTCTTTGGAGGGTGCAGCAAAAAGCCAGTCATCAATACGATGATCCCGTGTTGTCAGAGCCAGGTGACCACAAAGGCAATGCACTTGATAAAGACCCTGGGGACAGTACACAGGCTGAAAGGCAGCACTCTGAAATGGTAGGCGCAAGTTCTGATGGAAAAGGAAAGGATGTGTTTGTGCGGTGGAGCGAAGGAGACGTGAAAATAACCATCGTGAAGGTCTAGAGTTGCAAACCAATCTCCAATTTGTAAAAAGAGGAGGATGGAGGTTAATGAGGCCATCCTGAATCTCTTCAGAGTGATGCAAGCCCAGGATGGGCCAAAGACCAATGTCCCTTTTGGTGGCCAGAAAATAGCGGAATAATCCCTCGTAGATATGAGCAAATGGCACAGGCTCCCTTTTTGAAGAAGGGAATCCACCTGTTCCAGAAGAGGCACTGAAAGAGGAGACCCCAGAAGGCAGGAGCTGGATGAAGTCTATGAAGTTGCCCCAGTGTAAGATGCTGAGGACCCAGTTGTCTGAAGTGATAGTTTGCCAGTGATGGAAAGAGATGTGAAGGTGGTTGGCAAAGGAGAAGAACCAGAGGAGATGCAGGGCAAGAAGGACAGTGATAGTCAAACATGCTGCTTGCTTGCATCTGACTTCTTCTTAGCAAACTTGGAATTACAGTGCTCAGACCCAGAAAACTTGTGAAGAATTTGAAACACTGGTAGAAGGCCTTTGTGAGCATGAGGAAGTTGGGATGTATCTACACTGAAAAGGAGGTAGGTATCATTTACCCCCAAACTTCTGTCGAGGGATCGAGTGCACAGACGGAAGCCCAAACTTTCTTGCCATTGTGCACATCTTCTGGGTGTGTTCCAAATTTGCATCAGTTTCCAAGTGAAACAAGCCAACCTCACCAAATAGAAGTCCTCAATCACTGATCTGGCAGTATTGGAAAGCCCCGAGGATTGCAGTCAGGCATGGCACCATATGGTGATGGAACTGGTGATGATATTACCAGTGCAGTTGTCCAGGTGTTTTGGGGCTTGGAGCTGGTGCCCTGCAAGGGACTGACCCACTTCTCTTAACACCATCAGAAGCCTCAAATCTTGCCCAGGCAATTTAGCAAAATAAGGAGCCACCCTGCTCCAAAGAAACTTCTGGTATGCCCCCATACAGGCATTGTAGGTGGCAACCTTGGTAAGGAGATACACAGAAGAATAAAATTTTCTACTGACGGCATCCAGCTTTTACCTTTCCTTGTCCACAGGAGTGGAATGGACCTTGTGGGATGTATGCGATTGCGCAGCATCAACGATCACAGAATTGGACCTGAGATGAGATACAAGCCAAGGAGCAGAGTCCACAGAAACTCAGTAGAGGTGGTCAAACTCTCAGGAAGTTGGAGGGACCAAAGAAGGACTGGTCCAAGCACTCTTGATGACCTGGAGCAAATAAGGGAGCATCATCAAAGAGAAGGTGCATGTCTCTGCAGATCTCCAAAAATGGGATCTTCTAGAAGAGTCTCTGCATGCGAGACCAGAAGGCCTAGAGCACCCTCCATGTGGGCCATGAGATCAGCAAATGCCCAAACGTAATCTGTCATTGGTGGAGGGTCTGGATTAGCAATTGGAGATGCCCTGGAAGAGACAGAATGGAATTGGAGACGCCCTGGAAGAGACCGAATGGGACCGAGATCTCCACCTGATCTCCGCCTGCACCTTGTGAGCCTGCCGGTACCATTGATATCACATGGTGAAAGCTATCCTGAGGGCGATCCCGCCTCTGCAAGGAACAGTCTTGAAGACTTGGTGAGTGTTCCCGTGAGTGGTGACAAGCCCCGGATCGGTCCCTTGGGTAGCAGTCCTGTACTTCCATTTGAGAATGAGGAGGATATGGAAGAGGTGGCTTGCTTTTGTGCTCATCACAGAACTGGTAACTGGAAGGAATCTTAGAGCCCCAGTAGGGATGCGATAATGACAATGAAGGAAATCTTCCCAGAACCACATCCTCAGGGAACCATCATAACCATCACCAGGATCAACCCTGGAAGTGATCCTCTGAGTACCCAGAATAGTCAGAGGACTGAGAGTATCGCGTGATACAAGAGCGGGACCTGAACCTTCCACACAATCCAGAATGAGAAGGAACCAGGGATCATGAGTGGGACCATGAGCAGGACCAGTGATCCTCATGTGCAGAGGGATTGACTGTCTTCCAGCACTGGAGCCTAAAGATACCAGAGGCAGGGGTCCTGTCGTGGAGGCACATCTCCCTGGGCCAACAACTGGTCATGGAGATGTCCACTTCCTGGCGAGATCTGTACAACTTGTACGTCCAGAGAAGAATCATGAGTTTCACCTTCAGAGAGAACACCATGAACCGTCTCCACAGTCACAGAAGACCCCTGATGAGGAAGCGGATTCCCCTGTGCCTTGAGAGGATGCATGAACCCTGTCCTGTTGAGGGGAAAATATCACCTGCTGAGGGATGGAGTCCCTGGAACACCTGGCCCACTGCCCTCAAGACTGCTCCTGGTGAGGAGAGCGGTCCCACACCTTCCTGCTATCTTTTTTCTTGATCTTCTTATGGGGAGGATTCCCAGAGGTATCATCTCGGGAAGTCGAAGCATGACCAGCCATGAAAGACAAACCCTCTCTGGCAGCCATAGAAGAGGCCGAGTGAGAGACAGCTTTGTGGTAGTCTCAGGCCAGTATAGTAGACTCATCAGAAGTCACCTGAGCAGTATCATGTGTGGTACCACGGGAGATATCATGGCTGGTACCGGACCTCCAAGCTGTATCAAGGGATCAAAGTGGATCCTGAATGGTCAGAGTCTTGGGGGAAAGAAAGGTTCACAGTCAATGTGTCAAGCAAAGAAGAAGGCCTGGTTGCAACATTGGTCCCAGCTGATTTAGAAGATGGCAGAGGGGTGGCTGTCATGCTCATCCATGGGTTCTGGGTATTAGAGTGGACCCCATGGAAGATCCTGACATGAATTTAGTTTTAGGCCTGACTTGAGTTTGGTTACTAGCCTGGCTCCCCCTGCCTGGGCCTCTCTATTTCTGGACGGCAGCCAGCCCGCTTTCCTCCTCATTACTAACTTTTACCCTTTTATTGCCTAGCCCGACCTTTTGACTACACTGTGATGTTGCCTGGCCATGTATGTACCAGTTTTCATGTGTGAAATGGTGTAGGTATGGGTCAGGCTATTTGCCCATCTTTTCCAGGACTGACCCACAGGCAGCTGAGATAATATATCCAAACAGCTAATGAGACATAAGTCATGGCTTCTCCTTAACTTGGTATCATAGTTAGGGCTATTGCACTGTCCATGACACAGTAGCAGAGAAGGTGAAGAGGAAGATGTCATGCTCATCCATGGATTCTGAGTAGACTCCATGGAAGACCCTGACATGAGTTTGGTTTTAGGCCTGACATGAGTTTGTTTCCTGGCCTGTTTCCCCTGCCTGGGCCTCTCTGCCTCTGGATGGCAGCCAGCCCACCTTTTGGGTCTGGGAATGCTGTTCCTCAGGCAGCTTCAAGGTCACAGCACAGGTAGCTGCACTACTACAGCCCTCCCTACATGCCATTCTCATGCTGTAAGGGTTTATCTGGTGTCTGTACTGGATTGGTTTCAGTTCTGGCTTTGCCCATGTTACTGGTCTGTGTTTCCTTGCTTAATAAAGAAATCTTATTGAGTTAATGCGAGTGCGTGCCTGGTACATCACAGTAAGCCAGAATTTACCAATCCTTCTTAATTCTTAATTGCTACCCGTGATGTCTGACGACATGGAGATTGGAACCCGGACGAAGAAAGACCTGGCCACAGGTGATGACCAGGGCGCCAGCTTGCCGAAGGATGGTGCAGGCGTGCCAGAGGAAGAGCGGAGCTGAGCCCGATGGAGGGCTGGGAGGCTGACCTGTCCCCCCGACCTCATGGAGCTGGGAGCCAGGCAAGCCCTGGGAAGGGGTAGCCTACCCTTCTCCGAGACTCCAGTGCATGGAGCAGGAATGGCCATGGGAGCCAGCTGGCTCTGGCCGGATGAGAGGGGTCGGGAGGAATGCAGGTCCCTACAGTGGGATAGACACCTAACCGAGGGGTACTGAAAGCCTGGGTGAGACCCCCTTGCTCAGAACTGGAGAAAGAGGTGCAACAGCTGAAGCAACAGATGCAGTCATGCAGACAAGCCTCCTGGAGATCTTACAGAGACTGCCTCAGCAACCTGCAGCCCCAGGGGGTGCAACCTCCCCAGGGACCCCAGCTGCCAGTTCCTCCGGGGGGGTGTCCCGGCCCCTCCAGGTGGCATCCCCGCAGTGCCTGATGGAGGCCCCGTCCCGCAGGTTCCTGGTCCAGCACCCCTGGCGGGGGCTGGCCCGGTTAAGCCGTGGGAGAGACCGCGTGGCCTCAAGCACCAAGACCTGAATGCCACATTTGATGGGTACACCGCGAAGTTGCCATATTTCTTAACCCAGGTGATGGGGTTCATGTCTCAATGGGAGGAAGAATTCGAGATGGAGGCCGAGAAGGTGCAGTACGTCTCTAACCAGCTGGAGGGAGAGGCGGCACAATGGCTGGTGGGGCTCTATGACATGGGGGCTCCAGAGTTGGGGAGTTTCCATGACTTCATGATGGCCCTCAGAGCTCAATTCAAAGACCCCCTGAGGGTGAGGCATGCATGCACAGAACTCCAGTGACTGTGCCAAGGCTTGAGACCCGTGGCTGAATATGCCTCCGAATTTTGCCGCCTGGCCAGCCAGATCCCCGACTGGACGGAGACCACTAAGGTTCAGTATTTTCTGGATGGGCTTAACGCAGACATCCTAGAGTGGGCCTTGGTCCAAGGGAACCCAGAAACCCTCCTGGGGTGGGTGTGGCTGTCTGGGGAGGTGGAAACCCTGAGGCAGAGCGTCAAGCTGGCTCAGCAATGCCAGGGGCTTGGTGGGAAGCCCAGTGGGTCCACAGGGAAGAAAGTTAAGGCAGCTCAACAAGCTGGAGGCACATCGGGGGAGTCGGAGAGGGAGCGAAGGATGCGGAAAGGCCTATGCCTGCACTGCAGAAAAGGTGGACACCGCATAACTGAATGCCCAGAGAAACAACCCCAGGACAACCCCGCAGAAGAGAGGCCCAAGAAGGCAGATGGGAAGCCAACAGCACCCAAGACGCCATTCAAGCCAAAGGCCAAAGCAGTGGTGCGCCCCTTGATTTTGGGCCACGCGGCGGGAGAGTCTTCAGAGGAACCGGATGACAGTGGGTCCTCTTCTGATGCTGAGCTGGCGGGAAATGGATCCAGCCCACCCTACTAAGCACCCGAGGGTGGGCTAATCCTGAAGGGCACCCAAGTGCTGTGGTGAGTGGGGTAAAAGCCCCCTTTTTTCTAAAAGCCAAGATAGGAGTTGCAGATAATAGGGCCCCCCAAAAGTAATGATAATGGTGGATTCCAGGTGTACCCAGGTGCTAATTCACCCCTCCCTGGTCAGTGAACTTTCAGTTAGCACCAACAAGCTAGACAAGCTGGTGTGGCTGTCTCAGATGGACGGGGGATGATAAAGGGGGGCCCTGCATGTCAGATGACCAGCCAGATAAAGATGGGAAATCATCAGGAGGAGCTTCAATTTGTCATAGCGCCAGGCTTGGTCCCAGCCGCAGTAGTGGGCTTGAACTGGTTGAAATTTCACAACCCCACTATAGACTGGATAAAGGAAACTGTGACTTTTACAGACCCCATGTGTGTGTGGGAACATGGAGTGGGTGAAGCCTCACGGGTGTGTGTGTGTGGATCCCACAAGAAACCAAGCCTCAGAACTTTAAGGTCGCTATGGTGCAAGGGGAAGTGAAGGAGTTACCGGTGGAGTGTAAACAGTGGCAGTATGTGTTTGAAGAGAAAGAATGTGACATTCTACCCCCCCCCCCACAGGCTGTTTGACTGTGCCATTGAAATAGTCTCAGAAGCGGCACTGCCCAAGCCCAAGATTTACTCCATGACCCCAGCGGAAATGGATGCCCTCCAGGAGTTCATAGATAAAAACTTGGCCTGGGGGTTCATCAGACCTACAACCTCCCCCTTGGGGGGCCCTGTGTTGTTCAGACACAAACGTGATTCTTCTCTCCGTCTTTGTATTGATTACAGGTCATTAGTATGGACTTCATTGTTGAGTTGCCAGAGAGTAAGAAAAACACAGTTATTTGGGTAGCGACTGACCTGTTTTCCAAGCAAGCTCACTTTGTGGCCTGAAAGAAACTCTTGACCGTTCCCCCCACCCCACCCCCCAGCTAGCCAAGCTATTTGTATAACACATTTACAGGTTACATGGAGTTCCCGCCAAGATCATCTCAGATAGGGGTGCTCAACTCACCTCCCAGTTCTGGAAGGTATTTACAAGACTGTTGGGAATTGAACTAGGGATGAGCAGCTCTCATGATCCACAAAGTGATTGCCAGACTGAACGTCTGGACCAATTTTTGGAACAATATTTAAGGTGTTATGTCAACTTCCAGCAGTCTGATTGGGTTGACCTTTCGCAGAGGTGGCATACAACAACGCCATACACCAAAGTACGGGCTTGTCCCATTTAAAATTGTTTCAGGACAGGACTTTGACCCTCTGCCTTTGGGAGGGGGGGCTCCCAAGGACCCAGTTCCGGTGACTCAGTGGAGCACTCAAATCAAAGACGCATGGCCGAGAGTTGTGTCAGCTCTAGAGTATGCGAAGGCCGGCTACAAGGAGCACGCAGACAAGAAGCGTGACCCTACCCCACGGTACGCTGTGGGAGACTTGGTATATCTTTCCACCAAATTCCTGAAGAGCCCGTGGCCCTTGAAAAAGTTGGGCCCTAAATACATTGGACCTTTCTCCATTGTTAGGGAAATCAACCTGGTGGCTTTTGAATTGTTCTTGCCCAAATTGTATCATAATGTCCATCCTGTGTTTCATTCTAGTTTGCTCAAGCCTGCGTGCCCTCCAGATCAACATCATCAAGTTCCTGAGACACCCTGTTCTATCATGGTGGACAATGATCAACACTTTGAAATCTCTGATGTGCTGGACTTTCAGGTTCACAGGGGGGTTTGCAGTACCTGGTGAAATGGAAGCATTTGCCTATGGGTCATGCTGAATGGGTCACTGTTGAACACATTAAGGCTCCACGCTTATTGCGGAAGTTCCATGCCCACTTCCCTGATAAGCCTAGCTGACTGAAGGGGGGTTCTTGGGTTTTGCTTGGTATTTTCCTCTGTCTGCAGGTTTTGATTTGGGGAGGGGGGGTTTCTCCTCGGGGGGGGGTATGTCATGTTCATGCATGGGTTCTGGGTATTAGAGTGGACCCCATGGAAGATCCTGACATGAATTTAGTTTTAGGCCTGACATGAATTTAATAAGAGCTGTTCGGCAGTGGAACACACTCCCTCGGAGCGTGGTGGGGTCTCCTTCCTTGGAGGTCTTTAAACAGAGGCTAGATGGCCATCTGTCGGGGATGTTTTGATCGTGATTTCCTGCGTGGCAGGGGGTTGGACTGGATGGCCCTCGTGATCTCTTCCAACTCTACAATTCTATAAGTTTGGTTCCTGGCCTGGATGGCAGCCAGCCTGCCTTTTGGGTCTGGGAATAATGCTTCTCTGGCAGCTTCAAGGCCAGAGCACCTGGTGGTAGCTGTGCCTCCTACAGCCCTCCCTACATGCCAGTCTTACGCTGTAAGGGTTTATCTGGTGTCTGTACTGGATTGGTTTCAGTTCTGGCTTTGCTTATGTTACTGGTCTGTGTTTCCTTGCTTAATAAAGAAATCTTATTGAGTTAATGCGAGCATGTGCCTAGTGCATCACAGTGGCAGACAAAGCATGCTCATAAAGAAGAGCCTTGAGTCACTTGTCCCAATTCCGCCTAGCCGGGGTATGTGTGAAAGCCTTACAATGGCGACATCATGCTCCTCACCCAAGCAGAGCAGACACTTGGAATGGCCATCTGCCTCAGGCATTTTCCCAGAACAGACTGAGCAGGTCTTGAAAAACCCTGTTGAGGACATTATACAAAGGGCTTAACACAAGTCCATTCAAGCCAAGCCAAAAATGTTGAGAGAGAAAACGTAGCCGTCAGAGCCAAAGATCAAACTACCAACAAGAAAGGTTTAAACAAGCCAAAGTAAAAAAAATAGTCCAAGGTCAAAAACAGTGAGAAGACGTGCAAGATTGAAGTTCAACCAAAGTTCCTAGATGCTGCTAACACGGCAGGGAAAAAGAAACTGAGGTATTTAGAAGGGAGCTTATATAGGGCAGGGGAAGGTGGGTGGAGCTACCACCAAAATCATTATAATGAAGTTCTAGAAGGTTCTGAAGTGCTCTGCACAGGCACAGGAATTACCCATCGTGTGGATTCACAGAGACCACAAAGAAGAAATTATATATATGTGAAAAACAAGATGCAGACAAAAATGGCTAGTGAATCAACTGTTATCCATCCCTGAGATAGCTCTTTAACCAGATCCAGCATGGCTCTGTTTGTGTGCATCTACACACACCCTCTAATCCAATTGTTTAAACTTGTTCTGTAATCCTTCAAGGAGTCTCTTTTCAATGCGTTAAGAACATCTTGACTCAGGATATGGTGGAACTGAAATCAAGAACCCACACCTCAAGTGTGTGTTGCTTTTCCATGTGGTGAGGCACTGCATGTTCCGTCTGGTGTATTTCCTAGGTAATAAAGGATTCTTGGACTCAAGTGAAACCATGTCTTTCTAGGGTGGTATTGGCTTCTTCTTCTAAGGAAGCACCAAAGAGGTTTCGTCTGCAGGCTGAGACACTGCCTGAGCAACAACAGTATTCATTGGCTTCAACTGCTTGCAGCTGTTTACTGTCCGACACTGGCAGACCCAATAAAACTGACTGCTAAACTGCTCACCCTTCATTGGACCCAACCAATTCCTTGTTCCAGAACTTACTTGCTGTCCTTTCCATAGTTTTCTGCAGCTGAAGTTACTGAGACAATGCAGATCAACAGTGGGCAGCCTGCAAAATTCAAGCGGTATATATTACTGTAACTACAGCAACTTAGCTATTATAATATTATCATGGTTCCATTATGGACCTTCTCCACCAATACGGGAAAGTGAAGAGGGTGAGGACAGAACACATGTACGGTACCTGCTGCATGCCAAAGACAAAAAATGTGTATATTTGAAGAGGACTTTTACAGCAAAAGTGTGTCCCATGGGTTGCATGCAATTCACCAGGGCCCAAACTGCCCTAGTCATTTTCAGTTTTGAAAAAAAAAATGTCCCCAGGGACTAAAATACTTCAGGGTCAAAAAAGGGACTACATGGAGTAATTGGCTGTTTGAGGGCTAACAAAAAGTTATGAAGGAGTGCATCTCTCTGGATTCCAAAAGGGTGGATGGTGTGACCCCAGATCATTTGAAGTTGCCCCCTCTACTTTACATACACAAATTTTCTATATAGATCCATGTTTTAAGAGCGAAAATGACTTACAAGAATTTTACAATGGACATATATTAGAAGAAATATTTTTTCATTGTTTTGTTGCCATTTGGCATACGGTGCCACATATTCATTACTGGATAAAGGAAGATCCCTGGTAATGTGTCAAGAGTTCAGTTACAGAATGTCAAACTAGCAGGGATTATGGGAAACAAAGACTGCCCAAATTCATTGTTCAAGAACAGCTGTAAGAAGTGTATGCTAATCTTTTAGGCATTTTGGTTTCTTGGGTGTTTTATGGGCCATTTTTTATAATATGCACACAAGTTGCTATTTATAGTTGCTATTATTAATTTTTAAAAAAACAAATTACAATACCAATTATTCTTCACCTCTTCAACTGCTGCAACAGTGATCATAGCATAAAACCACAAGAAAATGTACCAGTTCTACCAATCCTGACCCAGTTGTTAATTTCTGCTCCATTTATTGTTGTTAGTGAATAACAATACTGGATAAAACAGCATTTCACAAACTGTGAACTTGATTATTGCATACATTATCATAGAATCCTGGAATCCATAGCATTGGAAAGGTCTGCAAGGGCCAAATAGTCAAATATGCTTCCATGTAGAAATCCATAGCTCAAGCATCTCTGTTTAAAGAGCTCCAAAAAAGAAGTCCAACATCCTCCTAGGCAGTCCACTGCACTGTTCTTACCATCTGGATACTCTTCCTAATTGTTAGAATCTATAACAATTCAGGTGGAATCTTTTTTCCTTTTAATTTACTTGGTACTTGGTAGGGTGAGGAAGACGACCTGCCCTCTTGATCCTTGCCCTTCATGGATGGCCATCCAGGGGGGTTGCCTTGATGGTGTTCCTTAAGGACATCATCAATGCATCCCTCAGAGAAGGGTGTGTTCCATTTTGTTTAAAGGAAGCGGCCGTTAGGCCGCTCCTGAAAAACCTTCCCTGGACCCCCTGGACATGAACAACTGTAGGCCCGTTTCTATGTTACCATTCTTGAGCAAAGTGATCGAGAGGGCAGTTGCGCATCAACTCCAAGTGGTCTTGGATGAAACCAAAATGGGTTTTATCTTGACCCATTTCAAACTGGCTTTAGGACGGGATTTGGAGTTGAGACTGCCATGGTTGCCTTGACCGACGACCTGCGTCTAAGCATCGACAGGGGTAGTGTGACCCTGTTGGTGCTTTCGGATCTCTCAGCAGCTTTCGATACGATAGATCATAGCATCCTCTTGGATCGCCTGATTGGGTTAGGAATCGGAGGCACTGAGCTCCAGTAGTTCTGATTCTTCCTCTCGGGCAGGTCCCAGAGGGTGCTGCTCGGGGACAGCTGCTCCAGCAGAAAGGAGCTTACTTGTGGCATTCTGCAAGGCACCATCCTGTCCCCGATGCTGTTTAACATCTATATGAAGCCGCTGGGTGAGATTATTCGGTGTTATGGGGCTGGATGTTATCAGTATGCAGATGACACCCAGATCTATTTCTCCTTGTCCTGATTGTTGGCCTCGAATTCCGATGGCGTCTCTCCTCTTAATGATTGTCTTAAAGCAGTAATGGGCTGGTTGAGGAAAAACAGATTGAGATTAAATCTGGACAAAAAGGAGGTGCTCACGGTAGCGGCCCCAAAACCAGGAGTTGGGTTGCAACCTCCAGTCCTGGATGGGGTCACGCTCTCCGTTAAGGACTGTGTTCACAGTCTGGGGGTGCTCCTTGATTCATCGCTTCAGATGACGAGTCAGGTGAATGTGATGGTCAGGAGCGCCTGTTATCAGCTTCGGCTTATACACCAGCTGTGCCCTTTCCTGGAAGTAAGGGACCTCGAGACTGTGGTGCACGTGCTGGTAACCTCTCGTCTAGATTTCTGCAATGCGCTCTACATGGGGCTACCCTTGTGCTTGGTCCAGAAACTTTAGTTGGTACAAAATATGGCAGCCAGAGTGGTCTCAGGAAATCTCGGAGAGACTATATAACTCCAGTATTAAAATCTCTCCACTGGCTGCCTATCAGTTTCCGGGCGCAGTATGAGGTGTTGGTTATTACCTTTAAAGCCCTAAATGGCTTGGGTCCAACTTATCTTCAGAACCGCCTCCTCCCATAAAATCCTCCCCACGCACTCCAGTCCTCTGGGAGGAATTTGCTTCAGCCACAAAAATCTAGGCTGTCTGCAACCTCCCAGAGGGCCTTTTCGGTAATCGCCCCCAAATTATGGAATGGCCTGCCAAACGAGATCCGTCAGATGACAAGCCTGAGTAGCTTTTAAAAAGCACTAAAGACGGATCTCTTTCGGCAGCCCTTTCCTAATTAGATCCCAGCATCAGGAGCTCCTGGCCTATTTTTTAGTCTGCTGGCTATTTATTTATTTTTTTTAAATGTGCTTTTAGATTAGTTGTTTTTAATTTATATTGGTTTAATATCTTTTTATGGGGGAGGGTGGGGGTGGATGGTGTTTAGGGATTTTAATTTGTATTTGTATTTTAATTTTTGTAAGCCACCCTGATTGTTTTTAACAGAGGGGCGGGGTATAAATACATTTTATTATTATTATTAATAATAATAATAATTTGAATCTGTTGGTTCAGGCCTTGTCCTCTGGAAGAGCAGACAACAAGCTTCTTCCATCTTCTACATGACAACAATGACTGTCACATTACCTCTCATTCTTCTTTTCTCTAAGCTAAACAAACCCTGCTCCCTAAGCCATTCCTTATATGACTTGGTTTCCAGACTTTTACCAACTTAGCCACCTTCCTCTGAAGTTGTTTCAGCTTGTCTGTATCCTTCTAGAACTGTAGTGCTTAAAAATGAACATAATATTCTAGGTGAGATCTGATCAAAGCTCAGTAATTGGGCCTATATCTTCCCTTAGTCTGGACATTATAGCCCTGTTGATGCAGCCCAGAAGTGCATTGGCTTTTTTGCCCACTGCAGCACACTGTTGACTTTTGTATAGCTTGTGGTCTAGAAAAAACCCTAGATCTTTTCCACACATATTGTTGTAAACCCATTCCCATTAAAATTCATTTTGTTAGTTTTGGCCCAGATCACCAATCTGTTAAGGTTATTTTGAATTCTGTCTCCTGGTATACCTGCAAATTTGACCTCTCTTCCATCATTCAAGTTATTTATAAAGATGTGGAACAACCCCAAGACAACCCACTAGTCACTTCTCTTCAAGATGAAGAATCACTGTTGAGCACTCTTTGAGATTGGTCAGTCATGAAATAAAACATCTACC
Organism: Gambelia wislizenii; assembly: GCA_030847615.1. Lineage (NCBI taxonomy): Eukaryota > Metazoa > Chordata > Lepidosauria > Squamata > Crotaphytidae > Gambelia > Gambelia wislizenii. The sequence goes on from JAUMIR010000013.1 coordinate 13,834,970, forward strand.
TAACTGTAGCATTGTCTAGCCAACATTTTGTCAGCTTGTCTGTGAGAATGTCATGGGGGATTTTCTCAAAAGCCTTAATTAAATCAAAATATAGTATTTTCACACTATTCCCTTGGTCTACCAAGCTTGAAATTATAAGAGAGAAAGAGAAAGAGAGAAGATTAGTTTGGCAATACAGGTACGTGTTTTTGAGAAACCCATACTGGCTCTTTGTAATCACAGCATTCTCCTCTACGTGCTCAGACTGACTGTTTAAAGACCTTTTCTAAAACTGTATTGATGTCAAGCTGACTGGTTGGTAGTTGCTCAGGTTTTCATTTTTGCTGCTTTTGAAGATGAAGACAATATTTTCCCATCTCTAGTCTGCTGGAACCTCTCCTTTTCTACAAGAATTCTCAAAGGATATTGACAGAGGTTCTGCAATTACATTTACAAGTTCCTTTAATACTCTTGGATGCAGTTTATCTAACCCTGGAGACTTGAGTAGCAAGGTATTCCTATGCTACCTGTTTCCCTATTCTGGGCTGCTTTCCTTTTACTGCATCATTTGTTCTATTTTCACCAGTTCAAGAACTCCTTTTCTTTTGGAAGAAGACTGAGGCATAGAAAGGATTGAAGAGTTTGGCCTTCTCTCTGTCCCCTGTTAGCATTTCACCGTCTGCTCTATGATTTTCTTGTTCTTCCTTTTGCTCTGAACATAGCCAAACCCCGACCCTTTTGAATTATTTTTAACTTCTCTAGGAAGCCAGAGATCATTCTCAGCTTTAACATTTCTGACTTTCCCCCTGAAAGTACTGGCTATTCATTTGTATTCCTCTTTGGTATTTCCCTTCTTCTTCCTTGTCTCTTTTAAACCACAGCTCACCTAAAAGTTCCTAGTACATCCACCCTGGTTTCCTTAGACACCTTTCACTTTTCCTCCTCATTGGAATTGTTTGCAACTGTGCCTTCAGTACCTCATATTTAAAAACAAACCTTGATCCATCATGAACTTCCTTCCCATTCAGCATTTCTGACCATGGGATCTCACCTAGTATTTCCTTAAGCTTACTGAAGTCAGCTTTCCTAACATGCAGAATTCATGTCTGACTACATCTCCCCTTTCCTCTGTATCACAAATCCCAAGAGGACATGGTCACTTCCACCCAAGGACTGCACCACTTTCATCCCATTGACCAGTTCACCTCTGTTGTTAATGATCGAATCTAAAATAGCTGATTCCTTTGATGCTTCCTTTACCTTCTGGATAATGAAATGGTCTACAAGGCTGGTGAGCAATTTGTTGGACCTTACATTTTTGGCAGAATTTGTCTTCCAGCAAATACCAGGGTGGCTGAAATCTCCCATTAGTATTATAGCTCTCCTTTTTGATTATCTTTTCTACGAAAGCATAATCCAATTCTTTAGTCTGGCTTGTAGGCCCCATAATGATGCCACTGTTCTTTCCCTCACTGTTAATTTTTATACAATCACTTGTAGAATCTTAGAGTTGGAAGGGGCTGCAATTGTTACAATAAATATGTTACAATATGTTATGGATGTGGATGCATGGGCCTTGCTGAAGGAAACAGGCTACCTAAACTGGAGATTCTCACAATGCATCATAAAATGAAGATGTGACAAGCAAGGAGGCAAGGAAGCAAGGCCTGTGAGAACCTGACCTCTTTTTTTATTGCTAAAGTGGAAATGAAATAATGGACTGGGTCAAAATCAATGGTGGAAATTGCAGGAAAGGCAGATGGAAATTGCAGGAAATGCAGATCTGATTAACTCTGGATCTCTCTGGTGGAAATTGCAGAAAGGGCAGATCTGATTAACATCAAAGGAACACCTGATTGCAGCCTGCAAAGAATGTGGTGGGCAGGTTTTGGCTGGATGACAGCCCAGAGGTGATTCAGCTGAAAAGGACTATAATAACAAGAGACTTTTTGACCACTGGTCATGCAAGCAATAAGTGCTAAACTTGCATCCGTAGCCCTATGAAAATCTAATTTTCATGAGGTGCCTGTTTGTGAGTATAGTGTGTGAGTGAATGAAACTCTTGGTACCAAAAGTCATTGTGTGTTTGCATAATAAATGTTACATGTGATTGTACATGTCTAATGCATGTCTAATAAATGTCTCATACTGTACGTCTAATAAATGTTACATGAAAGGACTGTTTAAAACCAGATCTGGTGTCCAAATAATGGTCTTCTCCTATAGTCCTAGTGGTTGAACCTTATTCTCTATCTCTCTCTCGATCAAAAAGAACCTTGTCACAAAAACAGTCATTTTATAACACAATAAGACATCGAATCCAACCCTCTACTCAATGAAGGAACTCCAGATAGAGTGTTTCCAGGGGGTAGTTATCTTGCCTCTTTTTGAAGTCATCCAGAGAAAGAGCCCTCACCACCTCTCAATGGTTCCATTGCCAAACTGTTCTTACCATCTAGTAGTTCCTTCTAGTGTTCAGTTAAAATCTACCCCTCTGTAACTTAAAACCATTAGACTTGGTCCTACCTACTGAGGAAGCAGAGAACACACCTCCACACTCCTTTGTGTGACAGCCCTTTAGATATTTAAAGAGTTCAATCATGCACCCCTCAGTCTTCTCTGCCCACCTCCCTCAAACTTTCCTATGTTTTGTTCTCCATAAATCTTCTCATTCTTGTTGCCCTTCTCTGAGCTCACTCCAACTTGTCTATATCCTTTTAAAAATGAGGTGCCAAGAACTGAATGCAGTACTTCAGCTGAGGCTGGACTAGCACAGAATATAGTGGAACTATTACTTCCCTTGTCTTGGAAACTGTAGTTCTATTAATGCTGGCTAAAATATTGCTTGCCTTCTTTGCTACAGCATCGCACTGCTAGCTCATGTTCAACTTATGATCAACAGTAACCATGCAACCATGCATGCATACACACACACACACCACACTACACACGTACCACACACAGCAGCATGCGAGAGCCCTCTGCCACTGGCATGCAACCATGCATACACACACACACACCATACATGGCAGGATGCAAGAACCCCTCCACCACCACACAACTGCGCATACGCATACGCATACACATAGCCCATAGCCCATAGCCCATAGCCCATAGCCCATAGCCCACAGCCCACAGCCCACAGCCCACAGCCCACAGCCCACAGCCCACAGCCCACAGCCCACAGCCCACAGCCCACAGCCCACAGCCCACAGCCCACAGCCCACAGCCCACAGCCCACAGCCCACAGCCCACAGCCCAGCTACAGACAGCACAGAAAACCATGTTGTGGTGGCCAAGACTGAGGGCTGAATGCCACTCTTAAATAGCAGTTCCCCTGGCTGCTTCAGGTGTGCTGCATAATTGCAGCTGGCTGCATCTGACAGCTTGGCCCTGGTTCTTTCAGGACTCCCACAGCCAGGGCATGAGTCTGCAAAGTCCTGTGAGGAGAGGCAGATCCTGACACCTAAGCAGCCAATCAGCACACTGAAAATGGCAACATACCCCCCAAAATTGTACATATAAGAAGATTTCATCTTTACTAAAATTGAGCCCAAGAGCTGGAGAGCTGCCAATTTATCTGAAGCTGGTACAGTGGACCCTTGGTATCCGCTAGGGTTTGGTTCCAGAACTCTTAGTGGACACCAAAACCTGTGGATGCTCAAGTCCCATCATATACAATGGCATAGTAAAATTGTGTCCCATATGTAAAATGGAAAAAAATCAAGGTTTGCTTCTTGGAATTTATTTTTTTGGGAATATTTTCAAGCCATGGTTGGTGTACTCTGTGGATGCCAAATCTGTGGATACAGAGGGCCAATGTACTGGCTCATCTACACAGGCCAGAATATGCTGGCTCCACACTGGCATATTCCACCTGTGAATTTGGCCTCTTCCTCCCCTGTTACTGGCACAAAATGGGCCAGAATCCAGACAAGCACACTGGCCCATCCCAGCTGCCGCCACCACTGTCCTCTGCATCGCACTCTCTGACATCAGGAAGCAGGCCTGCAGCATGTGAGCAAGGCCCCCTGCATGTAACTAGCCTTGGTCACATGCTGAAGGCCCCCTTTCTGGCTACAGGAGAGCTGGGCCAGCATGCTAGAACAGGCTTCTGTGGTCATGTGGGGTGTGATCCATTTTTTAAACAGGCATTATTTTACAGACAGCACAGAAGACCTCTCCATTGACACCTCCTTATTGTGCAAGAGAGGCTTGTGTACCCTAATGATGCTTTGAGCTATGCTGGCGGTGGCATAACAGCCACCAGTAGGGTCTCCCATGCCAGACAGGTCAAAACCAAAGGGTCTGACAAAGAGCGTCAAAGGGCAGGATGGGCTCTCTAGCTTTATGGCAACCATCCTAGGAGAAGGAAAACTCTAATCCCAAATCCAGGCAGATGGTGCTCGTCCAACCCTGTAAGGTCAACCATCTAAGAGAAGGAAACTCTAATCAAACCTACAACCTGAGGACCTTGCTGCTACTGTCCATGCTTGCAAGGCCACAGCAGATGAACCTTTGGTTTAAAGGGTGAGGCCAGTTCTGTGCATGCTGCGCTCCACCAGACAAATCCCTTGCACAGGCTCGAAGGACAAATCCAATTTAAAAAAAAGTGCTGTAGTGATAGGCAAGGGACAAAACAGCAGGTGTAAAGATGCCCTGGAAGCCGCAGACCCAACCCTGCATGCAGGCGGTTCAGGACTTTGGTCGCTTGAGGCTGACCCGGGAGATGACAGTCTTGTTCGGCAGCATCCTGAATGACCAAGCAGCCTTTTTAAATGAGAACACTGCTTGCTCCATATGGAGAGGGGCCTAGAAAAGGTGGCCTAACAAAAGCTTATCTCCAACTACCTGCTTGGCTAGCCGCGGCATCTTCTGATGCAGTCAAACCAAGGCAAAGAAACAAAGGCCCACACTGGCCTCCAAAGGTGTAAATAAACTGACACTTGCATGCTGGAACATCAGAACCATGCGAGACTCTGCAGATAGTGGACGGCCTGAGTGTCATTCTCCTCTAATAGCCCATGAACTATCACAACTCAATATTGACATTGCTGCTCTTAGTGAAGTTCTTCTCCATGAAGAAGGCAGCCTTAAAGAACATGGCGCACCTAAACCGAAAAACATCTTTCAGGAGTAGGCTTTATGATTAAAAACTCCATTGACTCCAAACTCAAAACCTTGCCAATAGGACATTCTGATTGCATTATTTCCTTACGCCTCCCACATGTTGTTCTCTTCAGTATATATGCCCCAACTATGCAATACGACCCTGTTGCGAAGACAAATTCTACGCAGATCTACGCCGACTCATACAAAAAATCCCTGTAGAAGATAAAATTATTATCCTTGGTGACTTCAATGCCAGAGTAGGAAAGAACTCCGAAGCCTGGAAAGGTGTCTTAGGCAAGGATAATGTTGGAAATTGCAATGATAATGGATGCCTCTTGCTAGAGTTCTGTGCAGAACAACAGCTGACTATTATAAACACTATCTTTCAGCAGAAAGATAGCTTGAAGACAACCTGGATGCATCCCCGATCCAAGCATTGGCACCTCATTGACTATGTTCTAGTCTACCAGACAAACATTCGCAATGTCCGTCATACTCGAGTGATGCCCAGTGCAGAATACCAAACAGATCATCACCTCGTAAGATATAAACTAAATCTTCATTTTAAGTTCAAACCTAAGAGGGGTGGCATCTTAAAGAGGAGACTCCAAGGCAACCATCTTCAACAAGCTACCATGAGAGACAACTTCCAGGCAAACCTGCAAACAAAACTTGAAGATCCTTCTCCTACAGTTCCTTCTCCTACAGTGCTTTGACAACATATCAAAAACAGTATCCCCCAGTCTGCGGAAGAATCCCTTGGGTTCTCCCACAAGAAATATCAAGACTGGTTTGATGAAAACAACGAAGAGATCCAGGAGCTGTTGGCAAAGAAGAGAACTGCTCACCAGGCATACCTCGCCCAGCCAACTTGCCATGTAAGAAAAGCAGCTTTCCGTCTCACATGTAGGAAACTTCAACAAAAAATCTGAGACATGCAGAACAAGTGGTGGATCAATATAGCAGAAAAGACACAACGCTGTGTAGATCTGGGTGATCTTTAGAGGATTTTATGAAGCTCTTAAAGCAGTGAAGCTACTTACTTATGAAGCTACTTATCAGGTCCAAAGCTCCTTATACAGTACAGATGGTCAAACATTAATTACTGATAAAGCCTCCATCCTGAATCGATGGGCTGAACATTTTCAAAGTCTCTTTAGTGCCAACCAAGTAGTCCAAGGCTCAGCTATCCAACATATGATACAAAAACCAATGAAAAATGAATTGGACATAGCTCCCACTTTGGAAGAGACCCTTAAGGCCATACAGCAGATGAAAAACGGCAAGGCAGCTGGGATTGATGGAATCCCACCTGAAGTTTGGAAACACGGAGGTCATGTATTCCATGAGAAATTCCATGAACTCCTTCTGAATTGCTAGGAAAAAGGGGAACTGCCATCAGATCTCCGAGATGCAGTCATCATCACCCTGTACAAGAAAAAAGGAGCAAAATCCAATTGCTCAGACTATCGAGGTATAACACTGCTCTCTATTGCTGGAAAAATCCTTGCAAGGATACTCCTGAACAGACTACCGGTAGTTCCTGCTATTGCACAAGAACGTCTTCCTGAAAGCCAATGTGGCTTCAGAGCCAATAGGAGTACTACAGATATGGTATTTGCCCTTAGACAACTGTAAGAGAAATGTAGAGAGTAGAACAAGGGACTCTATGTAACATTTGTTGACCTCACCAAAGCCTTCGACACTGTGAGTAGAAAAGGTCTGTGGCAGATCCTGGAAAGACTACGATGTCCCCCAAAATTCCTTAAAATGATTATCTTGCTACACGAGGGCCAGCGTGGTCAAGTCAGATATGGCGATGCTCTTTCAGAGCCCTTTCTAATAACTAATGGGGTGAAGCAAGGTTGTGTTTTTGCCCCAACTTTATTTACAATCTTCTTCAGTATGATGCTCCAAAGGGTTACGGCAGAGCTTGAAGAAGAAGACGGCATCTATATATGTTACCGTACTGATGGTAGCTTGTTTAACTAAAGCCATCTGAGGGCTCGCACTAAGACTCTAAACTATCTAGTTCATGAGCTGCTCTTCGCTGCTGCTGCTGCCCTTGTTGCCCACCCAAAAGCAGCTCTGCAGTGCTTAACATCCTGCTTCGCAACAGCTGCAGAGCTGTTTGGGCTGGATGTCAACCTGAAGAAAATGGAAGTGGTTTACCAGCCTGCACCAAAGGATGAACACCATCATCCTCACATTGCCATCGGCAAATCTGTGCTTAAGTCCATTCAGCAGTTCACCTACCTGGGAAGCATCATCTCCTCAGATGCCAAGATTGACAAAGAGATAGATCACAGATTAGCAAAGGCATATAGCACATTTGGAAGACGTTACAAGAGTCTGGAGTAATAAACACCTGAAGCAAAGCACAAAAATCAGTGTGTATAGAGCCATTGTACTGCCTATTCTCCTTTATGGGTCTGAAACATGGGGCACCTATCGCCACCACTTACGACTCCTCGAACGCTTTCATCAGTGCTGTATGTGCACAATCCTAAATATACACTGGACTGACTATGTGACGAACGTTGCTGTCCTTGAGCAAGCAGGGATCACCAGCACTGAGGCCATGATACTGAGAACACAGCTGCGCTGGGCAGGGCACATTTCTAGGACGGAGGACCATCGCCTCCCAAAAATAGTAGTCTAAGGTGAACTTGCCATGGGTCAGCGTAAGAGGGGCGCTCCAAAAAAGCGATACAAGGAATCCCTGAAACAACATCTCAGGCTCGGCCAAATTGATCACCAACAATGGTCCGCCCTGGCCTCACATCGGGAGGCTTGGAGACACACTGTCTACAATGCTGCAGCCTTATTTGAGAACTCTCGCCAAACAAGTCTTGAAGAGAAAGGACAACGCAGAAAGAATCACAACCCGGAAACATCACCCAAGGAGACCTTCTGCTGTGCTTTCTACAACCGGACATGTTTATCTCAGATTGGCCTTTTTAGTTATCAGCGCGCTTGCAGAAAGCGCGGGACGAGTCCTTCTTGAATCTTTGTTTGCAGAGAAAAGCCAGAGAGAGAGAGAGAGAATTTTACAATGGTTTATTGGGCCTTGCCTCCATCTTGGCCCCATCTTTGCCCCAGGGGCTGTGCGGACTGTCCGGAGGCCTTTTGCCCCAGGGGTTGTGCAAAAGCCCTGTATTGTCAGGACTGCAGGGCTCCAAGAAGGGGGAAAGACAGGGTAAATTGCCTGTGTAGACAAGTCCATTCTATGCTTTCTCCCTGTGGCGCAGACATTGGGGATGGGCGGGATCAGATCTAGTAATTTTTTTTAAAAAATTATTTATTTATACCCCACTCTTCAGCCAGAAGACTATCAGAGCGGCTTACAAATTATTTTAAGCAACAGCAATTTACACATCTACATTGCATTAAGCAGTTTCCAATGTGTGTTCGCTAATTGCCCCCACAAGCTGGGTACTCATTTTACCGACCTACGAAAGGATGGAAGGCTGAGTAAACCTTGGAGCCCATTGGAATTGAACTTGCGATGTGGTGACTTGCAGTACTGGCATTTAACCACTGCGCCACCAGGGCTCCTTTAGACAGAGGGGAAGCATGAACCCCTCTCTTCCTACCCTGACTCTGATCAAATTCATAGCTCGTGCTTGGAAAAAAAATGATTAAATTATAACAATAATTTTAAGACCACTACCTCAATAGTTAGTTGCCATTATAGAATGTCATGGGGAACCTTGTCAAAGGCCTTACTGAAATCAAGGTATCTGATCTCCACAGCGTTCCCTTCATCTACCAAGCTGGTCATTTTATCAAAAAAAGAGATCAGATTAGTCTGGCATGACTTGTTTCTCTGAAACCCATGTTGACTTTTTGTGATTATGGCATTGCCATACCTTGACACATTGAACTATCTCATCAAGAAAATGGCCAACCACCTTGAGATTTCTTGTATTTGGCGATCTTTTGGTGCAAAGTATGTTTGCAAAAAATAAAAAAATAAAAAAAGGGAAGTGTGTTCTATGCAAAATGCTGTTTTCTGTGCTAAAAAAATTTTTTTTGCACAAAAAACAAGGGTGTTGCACCAATTTTTTGGCAGAAAAATGAAAAGAGCACAAAGAATCTCACAAGCTTTTGAAACCATGCAAGTATAAAACAATGAAAAAATGAAATAAACAAAGATTTACATCCCTACCCAACACCTACAACAGAGCACAAAGTACTTGAATCATATTATATTCCTCTTCAACCATTTAGGAAGGCAGCACTCCATAACTATAAAATTAATGCAAAAGTTACATTTGCATCACAGAAGGACTGGCGCTAATTGCTTGCTCAGTTACCATTGTAATGTAGTATACTGATGATTTACTTAATGGGGAAAGGAACTAATTACAACCAAGTACATATTTGTGACCACTGACTTCCAAATTCTATTAAGAGTTAATCACAATAGTGCTTCCATGATAAAAGGAAACTTTGGCTGACCATAGGTGGTACAAAATTTAAACTGCTTTTCAGAATGTATCGGGCATATATTTTTCCTTAGAGAAAGAAACTGTCTAACTTGTTTCCACAATAAGTTAGACAGTTTGTGACAAGGGGTGCATCTACAATGTAGAATTAATGCAGTTTGACACCACTTTAAGTGCCATAGCACCATCCTATGGAATCCTGGGATTTGTAGTTTTACAAGGTCTTTTAGCCTCTGCCAAAGAGTTGCTGGTGCCTCACAAAATTACAAATCCCAGGATTCTGTAGGATGGAAGCAAAACCGTTAAAGTGGTGTCATGCTGCATTATTTTTAAAGTTTAGATGCACCCAAGGGCAGCTCATTCAACCAAGTCAATCACCTACGTACATCTTGAGATGGTACAGTTCTTTTGGGCCTGCATCTAAAACCCTTCTTGAACACTTCGAATTCTAGTGTTTAGAAAGCCATTTTCCTATTTTAATTGAAAATGAGAGTTTAGTGTTGAATTAGAGGGGGGGAAATACATACCCCATCCAATGCCATAATAGTACAAATGCTTGCTTTCTTCAGATCCAAACACTTTGATTACCATACTATAGAGATGAAAGCCTTCCACCAGCATCCAAGCAAATGCACTCAGGAAGAAGAAGTGGAGGAGAATAGCCAGGATTTTACAGGTTACCTACAAAGGAGTCAGAGTAAGTAAATGAATATCAAAATATACAACAGGTTGAAAGCTCAACGACACATACTTGTTACAAGAATGGATAAACATTTTTATAATGCTTGCATGAAATGCCTCATACTGTATCACATATTTTTTTCAAGCATTTCTATTATCTTGATATTTGGTGTTTTTTTAAAAAATTTTACTTTTGGCTTTACAAATATATAAGCACACACACATACATAAATATACATACATACATAAAGAAGACTTGCTTGAAATAAGTAAGATAAATAAGAAGAAAGCATACATAACACATAACATACAAAACCCTCCCAGTTACATATACTCATTCTTCCACTCCTTCCATTCCTCCCCCTTCTACTTCTTACTCCATCCCTACTTTCTCCTTTCCATCTTTACTTCTCTTTCCTACTTCCTCATACCTTCTCACTTGCGATACCCTCAATTAATTTCCTTTCTTCCACTGGTACAAACAGACTTTCACTTATATGCACAAACAGACTAGCATTGACCTCCTCCTTCCTACATCTCGGAATAGGATGCTTCTTGTTTAATTTCCTAGTGTTCCTCTATTAAATATTATCACTTCTAGCTACCTTTTAGTTGTATAAATATGTTCTCATGTCTAATACACATAGCTCATTCAGATATAAAAAAAACATGATACATGATAAGATTTTGCTATCATGTCACAGTGTCTTTTTTGCTTTTATTTTTTTACCCATTATATACCATATTTACTTTTGACCTACCTTCCCTTCCTCCCTCCTTTATTCACTCACAGTCTTGATATTTGTGTGATTTTTTTTAGTCTTCATATTTTTAGATGTTGTGACTGAAGTAGAACTTGGAAAAGCCACTAAAGCTGTGGCCATGCTGGCTGGTGGATTCTGGGAGTTATGATCCAAAAATAATGTTCCTAATTTCTGGTTTAAATTCCTTGTCCTAAGCCATGGTTTCACGATTGACCTGAGCTTTGGACTAGGGCTGAGCTGAAAAACAGTTGGAGGGAGGCTGCTAAGCATACTCATTCATAGAAGCTGGGCAAAAGTTTGTCCACTGTGTAAGCAAGCTTGCACCCTACTTCCAAGGCACCCCACTTCTGGAATGTTAGCATTGGCTATAGGCCTCAGAAACTGGCCAATTTGGTTCATTAATGTGGCATTTTACAAGGGAAAAGACAGGATGGTCTCAGAAAAGGTCATTTTTGGTTTTTCCCTGGAAAGTAAGGCCTGGGGCTGGAAAGCCAAAAGAAGACACATTCCACATAAATGGGAGGTTAATGGATGGAGAAACCCTTTTGTATTTGCTGATTGTGAAATTTCCTCTCCTCAGCTTCCAACCTTAAAGAAGCTGCTAAAAGCTGTTAAAATCCAATCACTGGACATTAAGAAACACATTTAGCATTTTCTACACCTTTTGTTAAGGCCAGGAAACTCATTGTGCAATCCATGAAGGCTCATGGAATTCATTGTTTCAACCCATGAAGCAACCAATCCCCTCAGGTGTATTTGGAGGTATAAAAGACCCTCCAAAATATGCCTCTTTGCACACAGTCAGTAACAGGGGGAAACTCTGTTACTCTGTGTTAGCCACATCCAGTTTTTCCTCCATCCACTCTGCCAGACTGACTACAGGACAGGTTGTATTATGTACCCCAGCAAAACCCTCTTGCAACCCTCTATCCTAAGTTTTCTATAGCCTTGAGTGAATGCTTTCTTTGGGTGAATGTGTGTGTTTGGTGTTATTTTTGAACTTCTTAATAAAAAACCATACTTATTTTTAAATGTGTACGTCTTCCATTCAGACTAGTACTGGTATAATTGATTTAAAAGATTCCCTGGTTACCCCCTCTTGCATAGCTAAGTCGAGTTGCTGCTAATTTCCCCAACATATTAGAAACTCGGTATTTTCTTGGAATTTTCCAAGGAGCGTTTTGGGTAATAACTGAATGCAGGGGGCTGTAAGAGCACACCAGTGTTTCACAGACAACACAAGCATGCATCTCTCTCTTTTCATACTGTCCTAACAACCTTTCTAAAATAGGTCCTATTATCTCTCTGCTGGCTTCAGTGAACTATGGCAGTTCCCAGAAGGGACTGAGGTCAGCCCAAAAGTAAAATAAATTTAAAAGGTTTATTTAAATCACAGCAGATAGAAAGACCACTGAATTTGAGATGAAGGCACAAGAAGCTGGAGGAACTTGGAGAACAAAAGCAATGCAGCAATTAATAAATAAGAGCAACTTATATTAAAGCTTGAAAGGAAGCAGATGTTGCACACATGACTTACAATTCACAACATTACTCATTTTCACCTCAAGCTTTAATAGAGGTTGCCCTACATTTTATACAAACCCTTTCTAAAATCCTACATGGGCCCTAGTTTTCCATCAGCTCTCAAGTTAAATGGCCCTATGTTGGCTGGAGGTGAGGGATGTTGTAGCTCAACAATCTAGAGGTCAATAAGTTGAGGGAGCCCACAAAACAATTACTTCCTATTCCCGTGTTGCCTTTTAATGTGAGGTAGAATATTCATATAGAAAGAAGCTAAGGTTACCAAATTTTGCAATGAAATATTCTAGTGCAGTGATTCCCAAAGTGGGTGCTACCGCCCCCTGGTGGGCGCTGCAGCGATCCAGGGGGGCGGTGATGGCCACAGGTGCATCTGGGGGCGATGAATAACTGTAAGGGGGCGGTGAAAGCATAAAAGAAAGAAGAGAAGATTTAGAAAAACGGATTTATGTATTCCACTCATAACGCTGAATTTTTCTTAGAACAACGTACTGGACGTTGGCTCGGTTCCCGCATATTCCCTCACTTGCATTGAGGTATGTGCAATCGCGCACTACTACTGTTCATGTGGTGCCACTGAATTGCCGTTCCAAAACACGTGAGCACTATGAGCATTGCTGCAGGCAACTGCCACTTGTGCGATTGGTTGATCGCAAGGCCAAAGCCTGGAACGGCAGTGGCAGTACTGGTTACTGGCAGTACTACCAGCAGATTTTGGAACACGCTATGAATCAGGAGATTTCCCGTAATTATTATGGGAAAATTACTGCGTAATATAACTCTGAGGACTTTTTCAGATGGAGAAATACACCGCAACAAGGGTCGTCCCTCTTGTGACGCTGCTGCATGACAGGGGGGCGTTTCGTATGATGCCGTCCCCCTGCTGATTCTGTTCTGGTACAGATCGCAGCTCCAGCATCGTATTTGGCCGTTTCTTAATCATGGTCAACTTCCGTCATTAAGAAACGGCCAAATATGATGCTGGAGCTGCAATCTGTACCGGAACAGAATTGGCAGGGGGACGGTGTCATACAAAACACCCCTCCTGCCGCGCAGCAGCGTCGCAAGAGGGATGACCCTTCTTGTGGTGTATTTCTCCATCCGAAAAAGTCCTAAGTTGTGATATTGTTGTGATATTGTGGCAAGTTAAAGTTAACTAACAAATAGTGTGACTATAAATGGTGAGTATTGTTTATTTATTTTGTAATAATTATATGCACTTTACAACTAATATCATGTTTATTTATTTCATTAGTATTTATTTTAGTTTGTTTTTTACAAAAATATTTCAAAAAATTACAAAAAAAACACATTAAAAATACCTCCATAAAATTTTGTTTTTTCTACAAATAATGGCTCAACCAAAGAAAAAATGTAGACAATATAATATCGAATATTTGAAATATGGCTTTATTGAGTTGCCTGTAAACAATACATTACCAATGTGCCTGATTTGCCAGAAGTTTTATCAAACAAAGCTATGAAGCCTTCCAGACTACAAGAACATTTGACTAAAATTCATGGTGATAAAAAAGATAAGGATTTATCTTATTTTGCTAAAAGAAAAATTTATCAAACAACTGATACTAGCAAAACTCTTTTCTTTTCTTTTTTTTATTTCTCTTTTATTTTCTTGTCATAATTGGGTGAAATTATTATATATATAATTTTTTAAAAATTAGTGAAATACAAAGGCTATAAAAACAGCATAGGTTAACATGACTACTACACAAATAAAGAGCAACAAACGCAAAATGAAAAAGTACAGTCTTAACATAATGAAAAAAGTTATCAAAACAGAGAGAAGGAAAAAAACACTACACATACGCAAAATAATATACATATAAATAATATACATATAAATCCTTATACCAAAGTGTGAAAAACACTTCTCTACATACTCTTGGATGTAGTTCATCTGGTCCTGGAGATTTAAATTCATTTAGATTCAGAAGGTATTCCTGTCTGTACTGCTATTTCATTAATCACTCTCTTTCTACACCTCACATCAAACGCTTCTTCTTTCAACAATTTTGGCCCCTTGTTCTTTTTTCTTTTCAATTTTCTTTTTTATTTAATCTTATATTTGTAAACCATGAAAGTTAAAATGCACACAGCATATATATTAAACATCTCCCCATTTATACACTTATATTCTTTGCGTATATGATCTTCCAGTCTATATTTCCCATCTTTTTCACTCCTTCTTATACTTTTTCCCTTTCACTCTTATTACCATATTACCTAAGATGGAAGTCACTAATATTTTGCACATTCAGATGAATTCTATCTCTATCTCCATTCTAGTAGTATCCCATACCATCCCATAACCTTTACCATCTTCAATTCTCCCCCAGTTTCTCTCTCTTTTATATTCTCCCTTCTCTCTTCTTCTCTTCCTACACTTTCTCTTACCCTCACACTTACATTCCCTTCTATCGCTATCATTCTTATTCCCTTCTTTTCCCTTCCTTTCCCTTATGCTGTATTCCCACGTTCTTAACTTCTGTTCTTGTTCAACTTCCTTTCTTTCCCAGCTCCCTTCGGTATTATCTCCAACCTATTTTTGACTTTGTATACTTGTTCTCTAATCTATGTATTCTTCTTATAATCTCCTCTAGATTTATTTTCCTCATTCCTTTTTTTTGAACCCGTTATAATCTTTTCCCTCCAATAAGATCATAATTCCTTGTCCCTTGAGAGAATATCCACATTCTTATCATTTTTTCCCTGTATCTTCCTTTGTCATTACCCTTATTCTTATTTTCACCCCCTAGAATTCCTTCCTCTCCCATTTCTCTTTGCAAAATTTAAATACCAGAGCCCATTCATCTTCTTGAGCTTGTGTATCTTTTTCTCTGATTTTGAAAGTTAGTTTGTCCATACATGCCATTTGCAGAACTTTCTCCATCCAGTCATCAGTTTTGGGTAAATCTTTCTGTTTCCATTTCCTCGCTATGTCCAGTCTCGCCACAGTCACTAAATATAACATTATTCTCCAACTAAGCGTTCCCTCTTCTTTTTCCAATATTTGAGTTATATTCAACAAGTAGAATTCTGGTTTCATTGGATACTGTATATGAAACATTTCCTCTATTGTTCTATGAATTGTTGTCCAGCATTTTTTTTACTCTTTTACGTTTTCGACCACATGTGGAATAATGAGCCTGTTACTTCCTGGCACTTCCAACAATTTCTATTTGTTTTGAATATTTTCCCTATTTTCTCTGGTGAATAATACCATCTATTTGCCATCTTAAAGAAGTTTTCTTTAAGGCTTTGACATGCTGTAAATTTGGTCGTTTTCTTTCTTGTTTTCTCCCAATCTTCTAATTTTAAATTGCAGCCAACATCTACTGCCCATTTCAGCACTGAGTCTTTTATTTCTTCAATTTCTTAATCTCTCAAAAGTAGCATTTTATACAGTTTGGAAATTTTGTTTTTATTTGGGACTTCAATGATTTTATCTAACTCATTTTGATCCTCTTCAATCCCTGGTTCCTTGTTGTCTTCTTAAAATCTTTGCTTTATCTGTTCATATGTGAACCAATGCATTTTGAGTTCTTCCCTTGTCTTGATTTTGTATTCTCCTCCTTCTTTCCTTATTTAATAATTCCTGGTAGCTTAGCCATTCCTCAGTATTCTTCCACCTGCTCTGGAACGCTTCTTGTGGGGATATCCACTGTGGAATTTTCATGTAGAATTTCTGTTTCACTTTCTCCTACACTTTTATTAAGGGTTTTATAATTGCATGATGTTCAAATTCTTTATTTATTTTAGCTTTGTCATAACCAATGTAAGTGTGCTATCCTAGTCTGATGTTGAAGCCTTCCAGATTCAACAATTTCGTATCTTCTAGTTTTATCCAGTCTATTATCCATATCAATGCTCAAGTTTGGAAGTATAGTTGGAGGTTTGGCCGTTCGGCTCCCCCTTTTAGCTTTGACTCAGTCATCGTCTTCCACTTAGAATCATAGAATCATAGAACTGTAGAGTTGGAAGAGACCACAAGGACCATCCAGTCCAACCCCCAGCCACCAAGAGTTAATAGCAATGACAGAGGAACAAAGGAAAGCATTAAATGAGCTGATAACTTCAATTGAAGTCCTAGACTCAATTAGACTATTAAAACCAGGGTAAGCACCAGGACTGGACGGATATGCAACCACATATTATAAAAATATGGTGGAGGTCATAGAATCATAGAATCATAGAATTGCAGAGTTGGAAGAGACCACAAGGACCATCCAGGCCAACCCCTTGCCATGCAGGAAATCTTGATCAAAGCATCCCCAACAGATGGCCATCCAGCCTCTGTTTAAAGACCTCCAAGGAAGGAGACCCCACCACGCTCTGAGGGAGTGTGTTCCACTGCCAAACAGCTCTTACTATCAAAAAGTTCCTCCTAATGTTGAGGTGGAATCTCTGTTCCTGGAGCTTGCATCCATTGCTCTGTGTTCCAGTCTCTGGAGCAGCAGAAAACAAGCTTGCTCCATCCTCAACGTGACACCCCTTCAAATACTTAAACAGGGCTATCATATCGCCTCTTAAACGTCTTTTTTCCAGGCTAAACATACCCAGCTCTCTAAGTCTCTCCTCATAAGGCATGGTTTCCAGACCTTTCACCATTTTAGTTGCCCTTCTCTGGACATGCTCCAATTTGTCAATATCCTTTTTGAATTGTGGTGCCCAGAACTGGACACAGTATTCTTGGTGAAGTCTGACTAAGGCAGAATAGAGCGGCACTATGAATTCCCTTGATCTAGACACTATAGTTCTATTGATGCAGTCCAAAATCGCATTGGCCTTTTTAGCTGCTGCATCACACTTTTGACTCATGTTCAACTTGTGGTCTACTAGGACTCCTAGATCCCTTTCGCATGTAGTCTCGTTCAGCCAGGTCTCTCCCATCCTATAGCTATGCATTTCATTTTTCCACCCTAAGTGCAGTATCTTACATTTCTCCGTATTGAATTTCATTTTGTTAACTTTGGCCCAGCTCTCCAGTCTATCCAGGTCATTTTGAATTTTGATCCTGTCCTCTAGGGTATTAGCTACTCCTCCTAATTTGGTGTCATCTGCAAATCTGATAAGTATTCCCCTAATTCCCTCATCCAAGTCATTGATAGAGATGTTGAATAGCCCTGGGCCCAGGACAGAACCCTGTGGCACCCCACTGGACACATCTTTCCAACACGAAGAAGAGCCACTGCTGAGCACCCTTTGGGTTCGGCCGGTCAACCAATTACAAATCCATTGAACAGTTAACTTGTCTAGCCCACATTTTACAAGCTTGTTTGTAAGAATGTCATGGGGAACCTTGTCAAAGGCCTTACTGAAATCAAGGCATGTGATATCCACAGCATTCCCTTCATCTACCAAGCTGGTAATTTTATCCAAAAAAAAAAAAAAGAGAGAGAGAGAGAGAGAGAGATCAGATTAGTCTGGCATGACTTGTTTCTCTGAAACCCATGTTGACTTTTTCTGATTAGGGCATTGCCTTCTAAATGTTCACAGACTCTCTGTTTAATGATCTGCTCTAGAATCTTCCCTGGTGTTGGGGGGAAGGACAAGATGGCGACGGACTAACAACTTCTGAATTGTCCTCCCACTAACATCTGGCATTACCACCTATATATACCTCCAAAATGCCAACCAAAGGCAAGAAAAGAAATCGGATGAGCCCCTGTAATAATAATGACAATCAGGAACCCTCCAAAGCAGGAAAACAGATGAGGATTGACTCACTCTTCCCAGCGGCAGAGACAACACAGCCTGTGAGTAACAGATCTGTAACAACGGCTCCTTCTTTACTCCTTAAGCCATCACAGACACTTGAACTAAACAAAACAGCCTCCCCAATTCCTCAAAGTGTAAATATAAATTATGGGACAGAGCAAGTTGAAAATAAAGTTGATAACAAAGTCAAACTCCCGGAGCTTGGCAGCATTCCCTACAATAACAGCGCTCAGCTCCTTTATGATTTCTGCAAACTGTCCATAGAGACATTGATTCTTATTTTGCAAAGATTAAACAACATTACAAATAAGCTTTCCCAACAAGATTTTCAAAGGCAAAGCCCATATGGTACACAGGGGGTTAAAAATGTAGCAGATTTGGAGGAAATGACGTGCCCTGCCACGTAACAGGATGCAGTTAATCACAGCTGAGTGTTAAAAAAAATCAGCTCCTCTTGCAAATACATCACAACAGTCACATGTGGAATGGATGGAACGGAAAGAAGGCTGTTGTCAGATATCTTTCCCAACTTGTAAACATGCACAGCAGAACAATTGATTTAACAGACTGCCACTTTTTACCCAGCTCAAGAGCTACCAAGCTCATTTTTTTTACCTTTAGCCAGGCAAATATTCCTAACAGGCTGTTACGGAAAAGAAATTTCCTCTGGAATGCACATTATATAGAAATTAACAGAGTTTTCAAGGATGAGATAGTCCGTGACCTCATCACAGGGAAAACAGCAACAATAACACAAAGAAGCAATAATTCTGCACACCAAGAGGGAGAACCTAAACACACCTTAAAGGAAGAAGCTCAGGCTATAAATCAAGAAGTAATTAAACTGAGAGGAAAAACTCGCAGAAATCTGGGAACACAGTCCCACAATACAGCTGATGAGATATACCATCCTGAGTCAATCTAACAGCAATCCAGCCCCATTGAAATCAGCCCCCCCTCGCATAAAACTGTCAGTGCATTATTCTGATATTTATGATAGTGAAAGTGAAAGTGAGGACTCTCTACTTACAATCAAGGAAGTCTTGAAATCCCGTGTTGTAGCCAACACCCCTTCACAAATGCAATATACTGCAGATGCACCCCCATCTACAATTAAACCCCAGGGGACTCAAACATCCCTATGCAAACCTAGCTCAAGGGAAAAACAGTCTTCACTGCCACCTACCTCATCTCCTAAGCCAAAGAATACCCCCCTCACTAAAGAGATGGGATCCTTGCTTGCTTGTGATCCTCATTTCACTTCCCATGCTGCATTGGTTCTTCCAATCTCCCTTCCAGAACAGGCAGGGCAGGAAGAACAGGAATACGATTCACTATCCCTCCATCCACAGAGGAGGACACAGCCACAGTCAAACCAGTCATTTAACCAACTGCCATCAGATGAATTACCCATTCAGCCTGTGCCCTGCAATGCGACTGCCTGACTTCCAACAGACCAGCACAAGGTGACCCTTATGACCTGGAACATCGCTGGGTGGCAGACGGCTCACAATGATCCCTGTCCTAATGACTTCCTCACCCAATATGACATTATACTGATCCAGGAAACATGGACTAATAAGGATCTGTTATTAAATGGCTTTCACTCATTCTCAATTCCGGCAGAGCCAGGGAAAAAGCATGGAAGAGCTAGAGGCGGCCTGGGCGTTCTGGTCTCCACCACCCTATGTGCCATAACAAGGCCTCTTTCCACTTTTAAAACACATGCCATGGCAGTGCTGATTCAATTTAACCATTGCACTTTGCTGATAATAAATGCCTACATGCCTCCAATGAAGAAGAAATCCCAAATCAGAGGCCTGTGGGCTGAATTGGAATCATATTCTGCTAATCTCATGTTGCAGAACCCAAATGCATTTGTAATTTTGGGGGGTGATTTGAATGCCAGACTGGGCCCCAACAATCATACCCTATATGCCCAGCACACATGCCCTCCTCCTGATTTTGAAGAGGATGGAACCCACCTCATCCGATGCTCAAAGGACAAGAAATCAAATTTTGCAGGACTTTGTCTGGATCAAACAGCGTTCAGGCTGAACCTTCAAATCCTAAATGGTGCCCTGAAAAATGACTGCCCAGCTGAATTCACTTATCTCTCTGGGTCCAGAATGAGTGCCATTGATTACATAATCATTTCCAGGGACCTTCTTCCCTATGCCAAGGAATTAGAAGTTTTGCCCAGATTTGAAAGTGATCATTTACCAATTTGGTTACAATACACTGACCCAAGCTCTACACCAATTTCTAATCTGTCAAAATAGCGCACATCAGCAGAAACAACAACAGCACCACTCCAAACCATGGTTTGACAAGGAATTTGTTAATGCTAAAAAAGCCCTCATTGATATTTATCAGGGTTACCTATCTAATTACATTCCAGATGCTGCACCAATGCTGCTTCAGCAGAAAAGAGACTACAAAAAGTTGCTGAGGAACAAGAAAAAAGAAGCCATGAAGAATGACTGGACACAACTTATCCAGGCGGTCAGATCCAACAACACAGCTCTGTTCTGGCATATTACATCAAGTTCCCAGAGAAATGGGCCAGCTACATTGGATTGTCACATCCCTCCAGGGATATGGGAGGATCACTTTCAAGCACTTTATAAGGACAACTACATTGAAAGGGGATGCACTAGCCAAAATATAGAAAATATCCAAGGGTGGCCACCAGTGACAGCGACAGAGATCAAGAACCTTGTAGCCCAGCTGAGAATGGGGAAGGCTCCAGGAGAAGACTTAATACCTGCAGAAGCCATTAAAAACAACCTTGAATTTTGGGCCCCTATCCTGGCCTCACTTTTCACCTGTATCGACAAATATGGTCGAGCATCCAAGGATTGGGGTCTTGCAATCATCGTTCCCATATATAAAAAAGGAAGCAAGGATGATCCTGTCAACTACAGACCAATTAGTCTCCTCAGAACAATCAGCAAACTCTATGCAAGACACTTACAGTGGAAATTTCAGACCTGGTTGGAACAAGAAAACATACTTGCAGAAGAACAAGCTGGCTTTAGGGAAGGCCGCTTCACCATAGATCAGTGCCTTGTACTCCACCACCTTATTGAAAAATACTCCACCTGCAGCACAGTTTCTCTCTATGCTGCCTTCATAGACTTTAAAGCAGCTTTTGACTCTATATCCTGAACCAAACTGTGGAAAAAACTGGAGGCTTCTTCGATCGACCGACGTTTACTCCATCTAATTCGTATGCTGCATGAAGGGACCTCATTAAAAGTAAGATGTAACCCCCAGGGACATCTCACCAATGACATTGTCACTGAGAAGGGTGTCAAGCAAGGTTGCATTCTAGCTCCACTCCTGTTTAACTTCTACATCAATGATTTGGTGGATCACCTCAACAACACTAACTTCCACCCCCCAAAATTAAAGGGAAGGCATATTTCAACGCTGCTTTATGCGGATGATGCAGCAGTACTTTCAAGAACTCCCATTGGACTAAAAAAGAGCCCTAAGAGCACTAACACAATATTGCAGAGTGGAACAGCTAGAACTCAACTATCAAAAAACTAAAATCATGGCATTCACTAAAAGGCCTAAGAACTACAACTGGAATACAGATGGCCACAAGATTGAGCAGGTCTCTTGCTTCAAATACCTGGGGGTAATTTTTCAAGCCACTGGTAGTAGGAAAGCGCATGGAGAGTATGCTGCTTGCAATGCGCAGAGGAGCACAACAACCATTCTCAAATTTCTTAAGACAAGAGGAGGCCACTATTTACCTGCAGCGCTCAAACTTTTTGAAGCCAAACCAGTAGCACAACTGCTTTATGGATCCTAATTGGGACCCTTCCCCAACCCTGCTGCATTAGAACTTGTCCAATCCAAATTTTTAAGATCAGCTTTCCAAACTCCAAAATGTGTCTCTAACGCAGCTCTGAGACTGGAGTCAGGATTTATGAAAATGGAGGCCAGAGTGTGGGTGACCATACTCAACTACTGGCTCAGACTATCCCTCTTTCCCACTGGCCTTGCTCCACTAACCTTAAGTGATGATTTCCAATCCAGCTGGAAACAGACAGTGATGACTAAAATCTCAGTGCTGGGCCTTTGTCCAGATCTTCTGCTAAGCCTGGGATATGATAGGGCAAAAGCTACTATCAAACAACGGGTAGCAGATATAGAGCGACAACTGGATCTAGCCAGTACTCTAGCCTTCATTGCTAGTGACTCCAATAGATATCTGGCCTCACCTTTGGCATACTTAGCAACACTTGAAATACCTAAACATCGAAGGGCCTTTACTCTTGCACGGTGTTGTGCCCTCCCTTCAGCTGTCCTTGAAGGCCGATACAAGAAGATCCCCTTTTCAAACAGACTGTGCCCCTGCAACTCAGGCCAAATAGAAACAACAGAGTATGTATTACTCTAGTGCTCATACTACAGGGACATACGTCTCAGACTTATTTCACCCCTGTTGCATAAGTATCAAGGGCACACTGGACAATTCTACATAAACTTGTTGCTTTTAGACACCAACCCAAGAACAACTTATAATGTTGCCAGATTCTGCACAGCTGCGGTTAAAATTCATCAGACAATGTCCTCAGCAGTAGAATAGTGTCAACCTAGTCTTGTTATACTGGAGCTAACATTTTAAATACTGCTTTTAGCCTGTTTTTATTCTGTGTTTTTACCTTTATTCTGTATCCCCTTTTTACCTGTGCTGGTCTATGACCGTAATAAAGATTCTATTCTATTCTATCCCTGGTGTTGATGTTAGACTAACTGGACGATAATTGTTGGGATCCTTTTCCCCTCTTTTTTAAGATGGGGACAACGTTTGCCCTCCTCCAGTCTGCTGGGACTTCTCCTGTTCTCCAGGAGTTCTCAAAGATTATTGCCAATGGCTCTGGGATTACATTTGCCAGCTCTTTTAATACTCTTGGATGTAGTTCATCTGGTCCTGGAGATTTAAATTCATTTAGATTCAGGAGGTATTCCTGTACTACCTTTTTGCTTATTCTGTGCTGGATTTCCCCTATTGTGTCCTCTGTTCCATTATCCTCAGGTTGGTCCCCCTTTTCCTTTTCTGAAAACACTGAGGCAAAGAAGGTGTTGAGTAATTCTGCCTTTTCTCTGTCCCCTGTTAGCATTTTGCCATCTTCTCCGCGTAGTGGCCCTACCATTTCCTTCTTCCTCCTTTTGCTGCGGACATACCCCCAAAAAACCCTTTTTATTGTTCTTAACCTCTCTAGCAAGCCTGAGCTCATTCTGTGCTTTAGCTTTTCTGACTTTACTCCTACACGTGTTCGCTATCTGTTTGAATTCTTCTTTGGTGATTTCCCCCTTTTTCCATTTCCTATACATGTTCCGTTTAAAACTTAGCTCTGTTGAAAGTTCTTTAGTCATCCATCCTGGCTTCTTGAGACGTCTTCCATTTTTCTTCCTCATTGGTACGGTTTGAAATTGTGCCTTCAGTATCTCCCTTTTGAGAAAGTCCCATCCATCTTGAAGTCCCTTCTCTTTTAGTATTCCTGACCATGGGATCACCCCCATTATTTCCATGAGTTTATTGAAACCAGCTCTCCTAAAGTCAAGAATGCATGTCTGACTATGCCTGGCTTCTCCTTTCCATTGTATAACAAACTCCAGGAGAACATGATCACTCTCACCTAAGGATCCCACCCCTTGCACCCCATTAACTAGTTCATCCCTGTTGGTTAGGATCAGATCCCCTTGTTGCCTCTTCCACCTTTTGGACCATGAAACTGTCTTCCAGGCAAGTAAGGAATTTGCTAGACCTTGAAGTTTTGGTTAAGTTAGATTTCCAGCAAATATCAGCATAGTTGAAGTCACCCATCACTACTACATCTCTCCTTTTTGCGTGTGTGTTCATCTGTTCTAGAAAGGCATAATCTAATTTCTCTGTCTGACTTGGAGGTCTGTAGTAGAGTCCCACAATAGCATTCCTGTTGTTTCCCTCCCCTTTAATTTTTATCCAGATGCTCTCCACCTGATCCATATTCCTAAGTATTTTATCTTTTCCCCTATTTTGCATCCAGATCTGGTTTCTAGTTCTTTTTGTTCTTTTTTTTTTTTTTTTTGTCAGATTTTTGGTAAGTATCTGCGATTTATCTTTGTTTATTCTTAGTCCCGGAACTTCGCCAAATTCCTTTAGTATCTTCATTAATTTTTCTATTTGGTCATATGGATTTTCTAAAAAAATTACCAGATCATCTGCAAATGCTCTGAGTTTATGTTCGTCACCTTTGATTCTAACCCCTTGTATTTTCTCATTGACTCTTATATTTTGATTATTTCCAATGTCATTATAAAAAGCAAAGGTGAGAGCGGGCACCCTTGTTTTGTCCCCTTCAGTATGTTGAATTTTTCAGTTCTTTCTTTATTGATTACAATTTGGGCATTTTGATTTGAGTAAATGTTTTTAATCCATTCGACAAATTTTTCTCCTGTGTTCATTCTTTTAAGGACTTCAATCATGAATTTCCATCTTACATTGTTGAAGGCTTTTTCTGCATCCAAGAACAACATCACCATTTTTTTCTCATTGTGTTTTTCAAAATATTCCAATATATTTATTACTGTTCTAATATTCCCTTTAAGCTGTCTGCCTGGTAAAAACCCATTCTGGTCTTGGTGAATCATGTCTTTCATGATTTCTTTTAGTCTGTCTGCAATTATTGAGGTCTATATTTTGTAATCTAAATTCAGCAAGGAGGTAGGCCTATAATTTCTTACATCTGCTCTGTCTTTATCTTCTTTTGGCAGTAAAACAATATTCGCGTTATTCCATGTATTTGGTTTTCTCTGTTGTTCTATTTCATTTAACATTCTTTGAAATGGCACAATAATCACCTTTTCCATTTGTTAATCCATCCAGTCCTGGTACCTTTCCCTTTTTTAATTTTCTGATTGCTGTTGGTATCTCTGCTATTGAAACTGATGCGTTTAGTTTAGTCTTTTGTTCTTCAGAAAATTGTTGTATTTGTACATTGTCAAGATATTCTTTTATTTTTTTCAACCTCATCTTCTCCTTTTTCTGATTCTCCATATAGTTCTTTATAGAATTTTACGAATTCGTTCATTATCTCCTGTTGATTAGTTATCAATCCTTCTTGATTTATTTCTGTAATCAATTTGTTTTCACTTTCCTTTTTCAGTCTTTTAGCCCGCCATTTCCCTGCTTTGTTTGGTTGTTCAAAGTGTACTTGACGAATTCTCTTTAGTTTTTGTTTTACTTCATATGTCATTTCTAAATTCAGGTTTTTTTTTGTAAAAGTTTGATTTCTTTCATTAACTTTTTATTGTTCGTGTTTTTTCTCAGCATCTCTTCCTTTTCTTTCAACTCAGATGTAATTTTTTGGATTTTCTCCTGCTTGTTCCTTTTAACTTCACTACCTCTTTGGATGAATAATCCTCGGATTACTGCTTTACAAGCATCCCAAATGGTTTTCATTGATATTTCTACCAGTTGATTTTTCAAGAAGTAAAATCTGATTGTGTCTTTCATTTTCTTTTGAAATTCTTTATCCTCTAGTAATGTTTCATTTAATCTCCTGTTATAGTCCCTTTTGTTTAGTTGGATCTTTATCATTATGGGGTTATTATCTGATGTAAATTTTGGTAATATGGACATGCTTGCAATTTTTTATTTCAATGGTGCTAAAGTAAAAAAGAAAGGTCTATCCTCGACATTGTTTTATGTCTGTCCGAGAAGACTGTGTATCCCTTTGCATCCTTATACTTGAACGTCCAAACATCGATGAATCCATTTTGTTCCACTAATTCAAAAAAAAAGGATGACGGGAGCTTTCCCTTGCATTTTGGTTTGCCAGATCTGTCCTTTGATGGGTCTATGACCCCACTGAAATCTCCCATCAGTATTATACTTTCTGCCTCTATATCTTCCAGTTCTTTAATTAGTCCTTTATAAAACTTTTCTTTCTTTTCCAAAGGTGACTAGATCCCTACTACTACTAATGTTTGATTTAGTAGAATTACTTCTAAACCTAGATACTGCCATTCTTTGTCCTTAAACAATTCCTTCACCGTGTACTCTTTCTTGACATAGAAAACTACCCTTTTCTTTTTCTTACTGCTTGCTGAAACATAGGTTTGGCCTAATTTTAAGTTTTTTAGATATTTTGAGGCTTCTTCCTTTATTCTCGTTTCTTTCAGGCATATTATGTCACTTTTTGTTTTCTCCAAACTATGGAAGATATTTCTCCTTTTATATTCTGAATTCAGTCCTTTAACGTTTCATGAAATAATTTTCAATGACATTTTCTTTTATCTTTTTTGCTTTAGCTTAACTTTCACTGTCTTCTGTGTGTGTGTGTGTTTTAACTTTTTCTAGAATTGGTCTTCCTCTGATTCTTCTTCTGTTCCTAATCATCTATCTTCCCCTCCCGCTGCACCTAGTTCTCCTTTCTTCCTCCTATCTTTAGTCTTTTCTTGTTCTTCTCCTTCTTCCTCTCCTTCCTCTTCTTCCTCCTCCTCTTCCTCTTCTGTGTCCTCTTTAGTCTGTTTTTGTTCTAATTGTTTAGACTCTCTCCTCTTTATGCCTCTTTCATGTTCTTTTTTTCCTCTTTTTTCCTTCCTTATCGTCTTTCTCCCTCTCTTCTAAAATCTCTGTTGACTCTCCTCTTTCAGCTTTATCTCTGTCTAGGTTTTTAATCAGTTTCTTATAAAATTCTTTGGCTTTTTCGATTGAGTTCAATCTGTATCTTTTCTGTTTATAAGTTGATGTAATTCCCTCTATCCTCTCCCATCTGAAGTTTATGCCATTCTTTGATAGAAGTTGAGTTAAGAATTTATACTCTTAATGTATTTTTAATATTTGAGGTGGAATATCTTTAAATATAGTAATTTCATTTCCTTCTATTTCTGGCTTTTTTTGATAGCTTTCCATAAGTATCATATCTCTCAGTTTTGGCCTTATGAAACAAATTACCACATCTCTAAGGACCTTCTTTTCTCTTGCCACCAGAGAGTTAATTCTAAAGATATTTTTCCAGCTCTCTTTCAAATTCTGGCACTTCCATGTTTATGTAGTTTGCAAGTATTGGTACCAGTATTTCCACCAGGTTTTCCTTTGTTCTCTCTGGGATCCCTCTCATCTTTAAGCATCTTTCTTTATAACATAATTCCTGTAGTAAAATGTGATTATCTTCCTATTTTTGATTTGTCTTTACTTCTTCAACTGTTTTCTCTACCGTTTGTGTTCTGTCTTTTAGATTGTTCATCTCCTCTTTCACTGTATCCAGCTCTTTTGTAATTCTTTCCATCTGGAAGCTTAATATATCTGTCTCTCTTTCAATGTCTTTTTCAATTTTATTAGTTCCTTAAAATCTGCCTTGCTCTCTTTCTTAAAATTTTGTACCTGCATATCCAGTATTTTTGTTGGCAGTTCTGTGGATTCTCTCCTTGCAGTCTGAGATTGATTTTGTATGGCTTTCCTCATGGTCATTGTCAAATTACTTTTCATCAGCTTCTTCTGTTACTCAAATGCTAGTGTCTAATCTGGGCTGTAAGTATTAGTTATATAGCAGTTATAAATTTGTTGCTAATAAAGACATAAAATAGACCTAGATTGATGAATTAAAGTCTTAAGTCAATGAGTCTTCTCAATCAATATTCCCTTCTACACTATTGTATGTCCAGAGTTTTATATATTTTACCCTAGAGTTATAAGAGTCCTATACCAAATTCTACTTACCTGATGAGCTAATAAGATTAATAAATTCCTCCTGACTTAATTTCTCTTCCCCTCTACCAATATCACCAGGATCAGGGGTTTCTTTTCTTTCTCTGTTAATCTATTAATCTCTTAATCTGTCAGAACAATTTCAAACAGTTAATCTACCAAGACTGCTCCAAATAATTTCCCCTCCTATTCTTGTGAAGCTCACTAACCTTTATACTAACTCCCTTTTCCTTTAATTCCCTTCTCCTCCTCCCCTTTCTCTCTTCTCTCCCACTCTTCCTTCCCTCCCTTCTCACTCTTCCTTTCTCTTCCCCTCTCCCTCACTTTCCCCCTTTTCCTTTTACTGCTCCAATGTGTTACTTGCTTTCTCCCATCCACTCTATCTCAGTTACTGCAACCTTATATTCCAAGTTTTTTTAACTTATAATTCCCACCACCACTCTATGTTCTTTCTTCTGCAAGACTATCCAGTTGCTATCTTATACTTGTATCTCTTGTTTATATTTTATATAGGATCCTTGTACTTCTACTTATTCCACAAAAAGCATGAACTTCATACTATCCAATTTCTCCCTCTTTGCTTCCTTCCCTCCTTTCCCTTACTCCCTTTTCTTTAATTCCCAGTCTTTGTTCTTACACCAGAATACATCCCCTTTTCAGTTCTTCTATGCCTTCTTCTTTCCCTCCTTCCCCCTTTTATTCCTTTCTTCCCCCTTTCTTCTTTCTCTTCCTCCTCTTATATTTTCCTTCTCTTTATACTACAATTTAACAATCATGTACTAAGCCTTCCAGAGGACCAAGAAATTTTTTTCCCTGTCTTAATTTCAATACCAGATCCTTACTTCCAATTCTTCTCTGCCAAATTGTTGTTGTTATTATGATTATATATATCAGTTTCCCCCTTTAGCCCTTACTTCTTTCCCCTTGTAGATAACAAGTAATTATATTTATATATATTTTATCTGGTAGTGAAATTAAGATTTTCACATTCCTATATTTTAAATCCCTTTTATATTACAGTATTGTCCAAAAAGAAAAGAAAAAAGTTAATAGTTCCCATTTTTCTTTTATACAGTAGTTCCACTATATCTTTTCTGTGCTAACAGTCTTCTATTTAACTATTAATTTAAGACTGGTAAAGAAACAGCAAATATAAAGAGATGTGTTAGAACGTCAGTCTTGCTTTCTGTGACCTTCAAAAGTCCCAGATAAGATAATTCCAAGTGTGCAGCTGGGCTAGAATACTCCTTCTTTTGCTGTCTTTGGCTGCCATTGAGTAGATGCAGTGAAAGGGATAGCGAAACACACAGTTTACTGAGAGGAAATGATTTCTATTTTAGCAATATTTGTCTGTCTGTAGCCTGTCTGTAGCCTTTATTTCCTCATACCCTATTGAAAGCTTTTAATTTGCAGAGTTTACTGTGTTGTTTTGCATTGTCCTGTCTTTTCCCCAGCTGAACTACTGTTGTCCCTTAACAAAATCAGTTCTTTGAAGTTATATCCTTCTGTTTATATTTGGCGACCCTGAAGTGCAATCAATTATAATTAACTCAGCACTCTCCACCAAGCTGTCTGTTCTCTGATGAAACCATGTAACAATTCCTTCCCAAATAAATCCTCCAGCTATCCTCCCAGTTTTTAGCTTTTGCTTTTAAAAAGAAGGGGGGGAGAAGCAACAAGTAGAAAAAGTAATTCTAAAAAAAGGAAAATGTAAGGTATGAAATATCCCAAACGCCAAAAGATCCAGGATCCAAAAATATATTTAATTATAAAAATGTAATGTAAGGACTAAACCCAACCCCATTCATACCCAAAGTAACACGTGTGAAAAAAAACTGTTCAAACACAACAACACAAGATGGCAATGGCTTGCTTGCTTCTTACAATATTTCATTAATGATTGCCAAATCAGGAAAACCTCATACTATTGGCGAAGAACTAATTATACCTGCTATAAGTGAAGTAATATGTACTGGGCTACACAAGCCAGCATCTGTGTAGTGCAAGGAAGAATTGATGAAATGGCTCAAGATGTTGAAGATTCATTGTGTAGCTATTTAAAAACATCTCAGTTTTCTATTCAACTTGATGAGTCAACTTTGTTAGGAAACGAAGCTTTACTTTTAGCATATGTATGGTTCACACAGGAAGAACAAATTTGCCAAGAATTATTATTTGCTAAATATTTGCAAACTGATACTAAAGGAGAATCAATATTTCATGCATTGGATGAGGGTTTTTTTTAAAGAAAAAGAAATACCTCTGAGCAATATCTTATCAGTAGCCACAGATGGTGCTCCAGCGATGGTAGGGTGCTACAAGGGTTTTCTTGCATATTTAAAAGAGGTGCCGAATGCATTCACAGTACACTGTATCATCCATTGTCAACATCTAGTTGCCAAAAATTTAATTGCATGCCTACATAATCCATTACAAAATGTAATTAAAGCTATCAACACAATCAGAAGCAAATCATTTAAAAAGCAGATTATTTAAACAGCTTTATATTGAAAACGATGAAGAATTTAATCGTTTGCTGCTTCATACAGAAGTTTGTTGGTTGTCAAAGGGTGCCTGTTTAGATAGGTTTTATAAGCTGTTTAACTTGGTGCTGGAGTTCTTGAAAGATAAAAATGATGCTTTACGATCCAATTTAATTCAATCCAAAAGTGACATCGCTTACTTGACGGACTTCTTTCAAAAATTTAATGAAAACAATCTTCAGCTTCAAAGTGATGAACTGAATTTAATAAAAACAAATCTGTTATTTCTGCATTTGTGACAAAACTTCTTCTGTACAAACGAAATTTTGGATGAGGGGAATTCAGCCAGTTCCCAAATTTATCAAGAGCAGGAAAAAAAATATGAAGACATACTTTCTTATTGTGAGCACTTGGATGCTCTCCATTCAGATTTTAATCAACGATTTGATGATATTTTTAAAATGAACATACCTGATTGGATTTTGGATCCTTTTTGAATAAATGTTATAAAAGAAGAAGGGATCGATGTTTAATACCTATCCCTTCTTCAGTTCACTCTGTTTCCCAGAATAACTTGGAGAGTGTACCATCCTTTCCACAGCCCCTTACTCTGCTCCTTTGCAATGCCAGGTTGGTTAAAAATAAGACTCATGTTATACATGACCTCTTAGTGGATGAGGCAGCTGATCTGGCATGCTTTACCGAGACCTGGCTGGGAGATGCCAGCGCTGCGACATGGGCACGGGCTCTCCAGGCTGGGTATACGGTCAGCAAGCAGATAAGGGAAAGTGGGTGGGGTGTGTGTGTGGCCTTGATTCATAGAAACAACTTAACCTTGACCAGGAAGCCTATCCGGAAAACAGCTTGCATCGAGTGCATGTACCTTGGCCTGAAAACCAGGGATAGTTTGGGGATTCTGTTGGTATACTGACCACCCCGTTGCTTAACAGACTTCCTAACCAAGCTGACCCAGCTGATCTTTGAGTTGTTGTTGGAGTCACCCAGACTTTTGGTTTTGGGCGACTTCAACATTCCACTCGAGACCAGTGTGTCAAATCTAACCAGTGTGGCTCGGGAGTTCATGGAAACCATGACAAACATGGGCCTATCCCAATTGGTTGACGGGCCTACACATTGTGCAGGTCATACCCTCGATGCAATCTTCAGTACGGAACAGGAATATCCGTGGGCGGAGGTTACAAAAACCTCCGCATTGTCATGGACGGATCACTTCCTTTTCAAGATGGAACTAAGAGCCACTGTCTGACCCTCTGGGGGTGGTGGACTCATTAGAACGGTATGCCCTCGAAGGCTAATGGAACCAATTGGTTTCCAGAAAGCCCTAGAGGGTTTAATGGTTGGTAACGCTGGTGATTCTGTCGAGGCTTTGGTGATCACTTGGAACACCGATCTTACCAAGGCTATCGACACAATCACTCCCAAGTGTCCTTTCCAGCCCACCTCTAATCGTAAGCCCTGGTACACAGAGGAGCTTAGGAGGATGAAGCGAACTGGACAATGGTTAGAGTGCAAATGGCGGAAGACTCGACTCTTATCCGACAGAAATCACCATAGGAAGCATCTTGATTCCTATCGGGAGGCAATACGTGCAGCACAGAGATCCTTCTGCTCTGCACGTATTGCGTCTGCAGAGTCCCGTCCAGCAGAGCTGTTTAAGGTGGGGGGGGAGCTGACGCAGGTTCCTCCTGCGCCAAACCCCCTACTTAACCTGATGACAGCCTGCTGTGATGTGTTTAACATCCACTTTGTAGATAAAATCTCTCAGATATGAGCCGACTTGGATGCCAATGTTCTGACAGAATCCATAGATGGGACATCCGACAACTTCGTTGATGGTATTTTACTGAATCAGTTTCAATCTGTGAGTACTGATGACGTGGACAAGCTCCTTAGAAGAGTGAAGAAGACGACTTGCCCTCTTGATCCCTGTCCATCTTGGCTGGTCGTCCGGGGGGGGGGGGCGTTGAGATCAATGCATCCTTCAGGGAAGGTATTGTACCATCTTGTTTACAGGAGGCGGCGGTTAAGCCACTCCTGAAAAAACATTCCCTGGACAGGAACAATTACAGACCAGTGTCCTCGCTACCTTTTTTAAGCAAGGTGATTGAGAGGGCAGTTGCTTCCCAACTCCAAGCCGTCTTGGATGAAACCAGTTACCTTGATCCATTTCAAACTGGCTTCAGGACAGGATATGGAGTAGAGACTGCCATGGTCGCTCTAACCGATGACCTCCATCTGAGCATTGACCGTGGTAGTGTGACCCTTCTGGTACTCTTGGACCTCTCAGCGGCCTTTGACACTATAGATCATTCCATCCTCTTGGATTGTCTGAGAGAATTAGGAATTGGAGGCACTGCTCTGCTGTGGTTCCGTTCCTTTCTCTCGGGCAGATCCCAGAAGGTGAGGTTCGGGGACAGTTGCTCTTCCAGAATTGAGCTTAATTGTGGCGTCCCTCAGGGTGCCATCCTGTCCCCAATGCTATTTAACATTTATATGAAGCTGCTGGGAGAGATCATCTGGAAGACACTCCAGCTGATGACACTCAGATTTCACTCAGATATATTTCTCCATGACCAGATCGTCGGCTCAGACTTCAGATGGTGTCCCTCGTCTCAATGACTGTCTTAGAGCGGTAATGGACTGGATGAGGAAAAACAGATTGAGACTAAATCCAGACAAAATGGAGGTACTGACAGTCACAGGCCCGAAACCAGGTCTGGGAATACAACTTCCAGTCCTAGATGGAGTCACACTCTCCTCTAAGAACTGTGTTTGCAGTCTGGGGGTACTCCTAGATTCGTCACTTCACATGACTAGTCAGGTGAGTGCGACGGTCAGGTGTGCCTGTTATCAGCTTCGGCTGATACGCCAGCTGCGCCCTTACCTGGATACAAGGAATCTGGAAACTGTGGTACATGCTTTGGTAACCTCACGTCTGGATTACTGTAATGCACTCTACATGGGGCTACCCTTGTGCCTAACCCAGAAACGTCAACTGGTACAAAATATGGCAGCCAGGTTAATTACGGGTACATCTAGGAGAGAGCAATTAACGCCTGTGCTTAAATCTCTCCACTGGCTGCCGATCAGTTTCTGGGCATGGTACAAGGTGTTGGTTTTAACCTTTAAAGCCCTACATGGCTTGGGTCTATCTTATCTCCGGGACCGCCTCATCCCATATGATCCCCCCTGCACACTTTGGTCCTCTGGGAGGAACCTGCTGCAGCCTATGAAAACTAGGTTGTCGCAGACCTCCCAGAGGGCCTTCTCTTCTACGGCTCCCAGACTTTGGAATGGCCTGCCGGACGAGATCCGTCTTATCACTACTCTTGATAGCTTCAAGAAAGCGTTAAAGATGGATCTCTTCCAGCAGTCCTTCCCGGAATAACTTCCCGGGTCAAGTGGAGTTGACTGCCTACCCTCTCCCCTGCCGCCATTGCCATTTCCCCCCCATAATTTGTATATTTTACTGTATTTGATGTTTGTTTTAATTCTCCACCAGTTTAATTTAGTTTTAAGGGGTGGGAGGGTAGGATTGGGAATGACTGTTTTAACTTCCTGTTGTTTTACCCTTGTTGTATGCCGCCCCGATTGCTGAGCAGAGGGGCGGGTTAAAAATAAAAATTTATTATTATTATTATTATTATTATTATTATTCAAGTGCAAACACAGAAGAATCTCCACAGTTACAAGAAGAACTGATGGAAGTAACTACAAATGATGAATTGAAATTTAAATTCAAAAGTGGCTACTAACAATTCTGGCTGCAAAAGGAGATCCCTATGGCTTATCCTGAAATATGGGCTGTAATTCAAAAGTTCTTAATTGCATTTCCTTCATCATATTTAGTGGAACATGGATTCAGTGCGGTAACCAATTTATTAACAAAAAAAAAACCCTGATTGCAAATAGTCAATTGCTGTGATTTAAGATTACTGCTGACAAAAATAGAGCCGAGGATTACTAAATTGGTAGCAGCATACCAGCTTCATCCTTCTCATTAAGATGATTTCGATTGTTCTAACTTTTTTTGTATTACCTTTCTATTCTGAGTTCAATAAATAGTTTCATAATTTCAAACTTCAATGTTTCTAATTTACACCTTTCTTTACTATATTTTACAAAAAAGGTAGAAACATTAATACATATATCCTTCTGTTTAATTGCTATTAAATTAAAAAAAAATAATTTCCAGGGGACGCTAAGTATTATTTTTTCTGGAAAGGGGGTGGTAGGCCAAATAAAGTTTGGGAACCACTGTTCTAGCATCTGGATGTAGCCTAGTGAAGAAGCCCACAAAACATGTGACTTTAGGCACAGGGAGTGAGTTGGAGTAGGTTTGACGAAGGAGATTACTGGTGGCTGATGCTCCCAAGGCAGAGAATTTTTTCCCCCAGACTGTGAGGCTGTGTTCTGGAAGAGTTTACTTCTGACATTTCGCCTGCATCTGTGGTTGACATCTTCAGAGAATGGTTGGGTAGGAGTGTGTGGGGGGTTTATATACTGTGAACCCCTGTTGGGGAGTATATGTAAATTTGTGTATTTTTTTTCCGACGATATATTTATTATCCATTTTCCAATTAAATAAAATCACATATTTCACTTTTATACATTCCCGTCCGTTCTATACATTCATTTCCATGTCATTCCACAAAACATCGACATTAACATCAACACTTACAATATTTACCACAATTTACTCCCTCATTACTTTCTGTCTTGTGTTATAATTACATATCTCTTCTCCCCCTCTTCCCTACTTTGCTATCCTTGATTCTGTTGTGCTTTTATCTTAATAACTTTCGTTCACATATCTACGTATATCTGCATCTTTACTTTATATTTAAGTCTCCTTCCTTCAAAGTTAAATTTCAATATTTACAATGACGTTGTCTCCCCATTTTCCCTTCCAGAGTGAAGTTACGATTTCCCAGTCTTTATAACATTTATAAGTTTTCCTACCTTCCAACAGCATCGTCAGTTTGTCCATCTCATACATCTTGTATAGCTTAAATAACCAACTTTCTATTGTCAGAGTTTGATGATTTTTCCAATTTTTTGCAATATTGATCCTCGCTGCTGTTATAGAATCATAGAATTGTAGAGTTGGAAGAGACCACAAGGGCCATCCAGTCCAACCCCCTGCCATGCAGGAATCACGATCAAAGCATCCCCGACAAATGGCCATCCAGCCTCTGTTTAAAGACCTCCAAGGAAGGAGACCCCACCACGCTCCGAGGGAGTGAGTTCCACTGACGAACAGCTCTTACTGTCAGAAAGTTCCTCCTAATGTTGAGGTGGAATCTGTTCCTGGAGCTTGCATCCATTGTTCAACAAGTTTCAGCAAACTTTTCATCCAAAACAATGTCCACATGTGGAATGAAACAAGGTCAGGTGAGCCTTGCATAAGTAAACCAAAATGTTTTGAAACTGTTAGAGCCCACCTGAAGGCTTCTTCCAAAATGTATCCAAAATGTATCATATATAAAAGGATCCTTGAGAAGTTCCCTTTATTCCATTGTGTTACATTGTGAAGAATATTTAACAAATATATCTCTGGTTCACAGATAAAGTCCACTTCTAACGTTTTTGTAATAATCTTATGGATCTTGTTCCAATACTTCTTTATCTCCTCACATCTCCACCACATGTGGTAGTAAGTACCTCTATTTTTCGTACACCTCCAACATATCTCTGAGGAATTTCTATATATTCTCGATAATCTTTCTGGCATCAAATACCATCTGTACAAAGATTTATAATAATTTTCCTTTAAGTTGTAACTTCTTGTAAATGTTAGGTTTTTACTCCATACTCTTTCCCAATGTTCAAGTTGGATTTCATGACCTAAGTCTTGGGCCCACTTTATCATATATGTTTTTATTCTTTCTTGCTCTAGATTAATTTTTAATAGCAATTTATAGATTTTGGACACTGTTTTCTCCCTTCCTCCTTGCAAAATTTTATCAAATTCCGTTGTTTCTGATTCTATTTCTTCTACTTTGATATCTTTCTATACCCTCTTCTTTTAGTTCTTCCTGTGTTTTCATCTTAATTATGTTTCCGTCCCTTCTCAATACCTCTTTATAGGAGGCATCTACTATTATATAAGTTTTCCCTTTTATAAAAGGCCTCATGTACCGACAACCATAGAGGTATCTTTGGACAGAGTATTTTCTTGTATTTCAACCAAACTTTTATTAATGCACGTCTTACATAATGGTGACAGAATTCCTTATGAACTGATGTCTTATCAAACCATAAGTAAGTGTGCCAACCAAACTGTAAATTAAAACCCTCCAATTGCAGGAGTCTATTATTTTTTAATATCCATTCCAGAATCCATGCTAAACTATTTGCTCGGTGATGTGTCCGAAAATCTGGAAGGCCTAACCCACCTCGTCCTTTGGCATCAATCAAAGTCTTCCTCTGCACTCTGGGCTTTTTCCCTGCCCAGATAAATCTTTGTAAGTCCCTGTTCCATTTCACAAATATGTTATCATTAGTTATAATAGGAATATTCTGAAACAAATATTGTAACCTTGGTAAGATGTTCATTTTTACTGTGGCTATTCTGCCTAACAACAAAAGCTCCAATTTGTTCCATTTATTTCATAGAATCATAGAATCATAGAATTGCAGAGTTGGAAGAGACCACAAGGCCATCCAGTCCAACCCCCCTGCCACACAGGAAATCACGATCAAAGTATCCCCGACAGATGGCCATCCAGCCTCAGACCTCCAAGGAAGGAGACCCCACCACGCTCTGAGGGAGTGTGTTCCACTGCCCAACAGCCCTTACTGTCAAAAAGTTCCTCCTAATGTTGAGGTGGAATCTCTGTTCCTGGAGCTTGCATCCATTGCTCCGTGTTCCAGTCTCTGGAGCAGCAGAAAACAAGCCTGCTCCATCCTCAGTGTGACATCCCTTCAAATACTTAAACAGGGCTATCATATCGCCTCTTAAACGTCTTTTTCCCAGGCTAAACATACCCAGCTCCCTAAGTCTCTCCTCATAAGGCATCGTTTCCAGACCTTTCACCAGTTTAGTTGCCCTTCTCTGGACACGCTCCAATTTGTCAATATCCTTTTTGAATTGTGGTGCCCAGAACTGGACACAGTATTCTAAGTGAGGTCTGACCAAGGCAGAATAGAGTGGCACTATTACTTCCCTTGATCTAGACACTATACTTCTATTGATACAGCCCAAAATTGCATTGGCCTTTTTAGCTGCCGCATCACACTGTTGGCTCATGTTCAACTTGTGGTCTACTAGGACTCCTAGATCCCTTTCACACGTAGTCTCATTCAGCCAGGTCTCTCCCATCCTATATTTGTGCATTTCATTTTTCCGCCCTAAATGCAGTACTTTACATTTCTCCTTATTGAATTTCATTTTGTTAGCTTTGGCCCAGCTCTCCAGTCCTCCTTTATTTTATTCCATGTTTTAATATAGTTATTTTCTAATAAATCTGAATTCTTACTTGTTAATATTATTCCTAGATATTTTATTTTATCCTCTATATTAAATCCTGTTAATTCTCTCATTTTTTGTGCTTCTTTTTTATTTAGATTCTTATTTAATAAAACTGTCTTATCTTTATTTATCTTAAGCCCCGCTAAATTCCCAAATTCTTCTATTATTGCCATCAACCTCTGTACATTTTCTAGGGGATTATCTAAAATAAACACCAAATCATCAGCGTAAGCTTTATACTTAAACTCATATTTTTGTATTTCCAGTCCTTTTAAATCCTGGTCTAATCTTATTTTGCGTTTCAATACTTCTAATGTTGTTATGAACAATAATGGAGACAATGGACACCCTTGACGGGTTCCTCTATTGATTTGGCATGCTTTTGACCTTTCTCCATTTATTATTATTTGGGCCTCCTGTTTCTTATATATTTTCTGTACCCAGTTTATGTAATTTTCTCCTAGATTCATCTGTTTTAATACCTCAACAAGGAATTCCCACCTTACATTATCAAATGCTTTTTCTGTATCTGCAAATATCAAACTCAACTTCTTTTCATTATGCTTTTCATAGTATTTCACTAGGTTTAGCAATGTTCTTATGTTATCCTTTGTTTGGCTCTTTGGCAGGAATCCATTCTGATCTTCCCCAATCCACTCTTTTAATACCCCCTTAAATCTTTCTGCTAATATATTTGTGAATATATTATAATCAATGTTTAAGAGGGATATTGGTCTATAATTTGCCATTGAAGTTGTATCCTTTCCCTCTTTTGGGATTAGAGTTATATTAGCATATTTCCAAGAATCTGGGAGTTTCCCCTTATTTATTTCATTAAGTAACCTGTATAACAGGTCAATCAATTCCT
The DNA here is from genome assembly GCA_030847615.1 of Gambelia wislizenii. Lineage (NCBI taxonomy): Eukaryota > Metazoa > Chordata > Lepidosauria > Squamata > Crotaphytidae > Gambelia > Gambelia wislizenii. The sequence goes on from JAUMIR010000013.1 coordinate 13,873,796, forward strand.
CTTCAAAGACTTTATAATATAGGGGGGAAAACCCATCTGGTCCTGGTGCTTTACCTATTTTCATCTTTTTTATCGCATTTCTTATTTCTTCCTTTGTAATTTGTTTATTTAAATCTATTCTTTGTTCATTTGTTATTGGTGGTATTTTTTCTCTTTGTAGATATCTTTTTATGTCTTCTTCAATTTCTTTTGTATTTGGATATTTTTCATATAATTTTGTGTAATATTCATGAAAGGTATTCATAATATCTTTTTGTCTGGTAAAGGATCCCTTAGTAGTTTGGATCTCAGTTATTAATTTTCTCTCTTCCTCTTTTCTCAATTTATACGCCAACCATTTTCCTGGTTTATTCGAGTGTTCAAAATATCTTTGATTGGTGTATTTTAACTTTTTACTTATTTCTAGCATCATTTCCGTATCTAATTGTCGCTTAAGAATTTCTAGTTCTTTCTTTACTTCATCATTTTCTGGAGATAATTTTAATTCTTTTTCTTTCTCAGTAATTAACTCCATAATCTTGTTCTCTGTCTCTTTCTTTTTCCTTTTTCTCTTGGCTTCTTGTTGTATAAGGTACCCTCTGATAACTGCCTTTCCAGCATCCTATACTGTGCTTACATCTATACCCTTATCCAGATTATCGTCAAAATATTGTTTCAATATTTTCTTCATTCTTTCTATTGTTGAATCACTTTTAATCAATATATCATTTAATGTCCAATTATATTGTCTTTCTTGCCATCCTAATTCCATCATCACTGGGCAATGGTCTGAAATTTTTTTATTGCTGAATCTCCACTCTCTTTATCTCTTTTTGAAGTGATTTAGATGTTAGAAACATATCGATTCTGGACCAACATTTATGACGGTCTGAGAAGAATGTATAATCTCTTTCTGTTCTATGTTTCAACCTCCAAATATCCTGTACTACTAATTGATCCATTATGTCCAACACTATTTTTGGGAGTTTCCCTTGATTACTTTTCTTTGATATGATTCTTGCTGATCTGTCTAGTGTTAAGTTCAAGACACCATTCCAATCTCCTGCTAGTATATACTCTGAATAATCATATTCTTGAATTTTTTCCAATAATTTCGTAAAAAATTCCTTATTTTCTTGGGGTGTATAAATGCCCACCATCAATACTTTTCTCTCTGATAATTTAATTTCTATTCCCAAATAATATCCATTTGCATCATTAAATATTTCTCTCGACATATACTTTTTGTTAACATATATCACCACCCCCCTTTTTTTCTTATCATAGTTCGTTACATATAACTCTCCCAATTTTGCATTTCTCATAAATCTCTGAACTTGTTTCCTAATATGCGTTTCTTGTCGGCATATAATATCAATCCTCTGTTTTTCTAAATAATGGAATATCTTTCTTCTTTTAGTTGGTATGTTTAAGCCTCTTACGTTCCAAGTTAATATTCTTTCTATCATCTCTATATCTTTGTTTATTACTCTTTAGCATCTCTTAAATTTCTATTCGTTAGCTATTCAAATACCTCCTCTGAGTCTTCCACTTCTCCTGTTCCTTCCTGTACTGACTCTTCTGTCTCCTCTTGTTCTTCTACTTCCTCCTCCTCCTTCCCCAACTCTCCTCTTAATATCTCTTTTTCTTCTTCTATTCTCTTATCCTGTTCACTTATCTCTTCCTGACTCTCTTCCCTTCTTTGTTTTGAATCTTTCTCCTTATATCTCTTTTGTTCATATTGTTGTGTTTGTTCTTTTCCTTTGCTTCTTTGTTCTATCTCTTCGTTATTATTTATGTTATCTCCCTGCAGTTTCTTTAGGGAATCTTTTGCTTTAGCTAAGGAATTTATTACAACACTCTTGTTTCTATATGTAAGTGTTATTCCTTCTACTTTATTCCACCTATACCAAATTTCTTTCTTACATAACACTTGTGTTATTATGCTATACTCTTTCCTCTTTTTTAAAACTTGTGTTGGCAAATCTTTGTAAATTTTAACCTCCTCTCCTTCTATGATTAACTTTTGTTTAAAATTTTGTTGTATCACTATATCCTTTACTCTTTCTCGTAAAAAATATATTACAATGTCCCGTGGTATTTTTTTCTTTCTTGCAATCCACGAATCTATCCTATACAGCTTATCCACCTCAACGTCCAGCTGTTCAGGTGACCATCCAATAAATTCGGCTAGTACGGGTATAATTCTTACTGCTAATTCTTCATTTTGTTGCTCTTTTAGTCCCCTTATTTTTATACACTTTGACCTGTTTCTTATCTCCTGAATTATTTTCTTATTATTCTCTTGTTCCACTTGGACTTCCAACTGGTTTGTCTTTCCAAGTCTCGTGTCTTAATTTGTAATTCTTGTACCTCATTACTTATTTTAGCTATATTTTTTGTAGTCTCTTCCAATTGCATTCCAAATTTATCTAATTGTCTTTGGATATCAATTCTTATTTCACCTTTTAAATCTTTCATTTCTGTTTTTAATTCTTTACTCAATTTTTAAAATTCCATCAATAGCCTCTGGTTGGTATCTGCTATTTTTGTTGCCATATCTGTAGACGTCCTTCTTGTTCTTTGTATCTGTGCTTGCGCCTGTGCTAAGGCTTTCCTCGATGTTGGCATACTTTAATCAACTTATTTCTAACTGAATTCTGTTAATTCACTTCTATCTTTATAATATCTCAAAAATTTCTATTATCCCAAATTCTCAATCACCACGTCCACCACCTTCACAATTCCATTCAATGTTTTATTATTCAGTATTTTCCCAATCTTTATTCCTGAATTTTGTATTATTTTCTATTTCCTTTTTAATTTTTATCCACTTATCATCAATCACTGTCTATCATAACATCACTATCTTCAAGAACCTCTATTAATATATCTTTCTATTTATCTCAATAGGCAAGGAAGTATATAATAGCCCTTCACCTCTATGAAAACCTTATGTCTTTAGTTACAGCATATATATATGTTAAGTGTTCTTTTATAGTACCCCTTATGACCTCCTCCCTTTAGATGATTTAAATCATTATCCACCCATCAAAAATTATAATATTTCAATTTCCAATAACCAATGCTTCTTTCCAATTAGTGTATTTATTTACAAATCGTCAGTCCCAAATTTCCACTCTTAATATATGACTTATATAAGTATCCTGTCTTATTATCCCTAATATTTATTCCTTTCTTCAACCTTCTTCAGGGTCAGACTTTTCTATATGTTCCAATTCACTACTTTTAATTTGTATCTTTCAATTTAAATTTATCTCCCCAATGATTGTAAATATTTATCCCCCTATATATCTAATTTTCCTTTAGGTTTAAATCCCTCGAATCCTAAAGTTATATTATTCCTAGAGGGACATTCGTTATACATTTATACCATATACAACAGAATATACAATGTACATCACCCAGTTGTAATTCTCTCTTGTGCTTCCTTCCACCTCCCACTTTTTCACCTAATCCAAGTCTATTTTCTTCACCAGGTTTTACTATCTCTCCGTTCTTCTTCTTCCTTTCTTCTCTTTTACTCTCTTACTCTTTCATTCTGTCCATCTCTCTCCTTTCCTTCTTTCTCTCAGCTTCTTCCCTTCTTTCCCTCCTATTTCCAGTTCTCCTTGTAGGTCTCAACTTCTTAACTCCTCTACTTCTGCTTTCCACTTTCCAAACTCTGATCTTATCTTCCCACTCTTACTCTTCTTTCTTGTATTTATATCCTTTATTTATATCTTTTATCCTATTTCTTCCTCCGTGGTTTGCCTCCGTGCCTCCAGAGCTCTATAGCTCCACAGCTCCGTCTCCGCTCTGTCTCCGCCTCCGCTACTCCGCCTCACCCGTTTGCCGCTCCTGTTGCTTATGGCTCTCCAAGTTACGCCACTCGAGAGCTTTCTCACTTGTCCACAACTGAAATTGACTTTTAGGGTGTTCTTCCACAAAAACAAAAAGTAAATTGCTTACTTACAGCTTCTGAGTCTTTAAAACTTTAAAAGTGATGGCATCGTTATTTTGCTGCCTATAGGCAGCGGCAGCAGTGTGGGTGTGGCAAGCCAACCCGCCCCAGTCTCTGTGGCTGGAGGTTTCCAGATTTTCCTTCCCTCTACAGCACGTTATCCTGGGCAGCAAAGGTTTTTCACTGGCCCCCTCCGATTGCCTGTCCCCCAGGCAAGCTTTGCCCCCCTTCTTAATATTTTGGGGGTTTTCTCCCCCACTGTGCTGTCGAGGTTTGCGAGCTCCACGTACCTCGACCTCTCACGACGCCCTCGCCACTGGAAGTCTAAATTTGTGTATTTGAATGGGTAGTTTCTGGGTGGAGATGTGCAAAGAGGATTAGTGTCTGTTTGGCTAATGGTTGGTTGATGGTCCATTATCTGCTGGAAATATCCTCCCCAACAGGGGTTCACAGTATATAAACCCCCACACACTCCTACCCAATCATTCTCTGAAGATGCCAGCCATAGATGCAGGTGAAAAGTCAGAAGTAAACTCTTCCAGAACACAGACTCACAGGCCAGGGGAAAAAAACAAGGAAAATCTATGGATGCCAACCATGAAAGCCTTCAACTTCACAGTGCATGGTGGACGCTTTGTGTACAGGTTAATAAGACAGGGGAAAGGCGTGTATGGAGTTGTGTTGGAATAAAGGGTGCATTATAGCAGGAAGGGAGTTTCAAAGAGGAAGTTGATGAAACGCTGAAGACATCTGCATTGGAGCAGTGGTAAGATGATGCCTTTGCTCTTATCACTACTCAGCTACATATAGCTCCAGCATTACATTATAGTAATTTTTTACAGTAACTTTCCAACAATTTGCAAAACAAGGAAAGGAGTTCATTCAGAAGAACCTGAACAGTAATCTCCAAGGATTTCTTTGTGCTAGAAGAAAAGAGACATCAATAAAAGAATACCAACCAAAAAAGGAACTCTTCTAGATGCAATCAGCTAAATGCCATCAGATTATGCCCATGAGCATTGCTTATAAGCAATATAAGCATCTGAAACCAAGCTTTAACTGCTTGCCCTCACTGAAGGTCTGTTGTAACTGCTCTTATCAATTACTCTTCAAAAAGATCACTACAGCTTTTCTGCCCAACCCCTTCCCTTCCCTTCAGTTCTCTGTGTACCCTGCTAGTGCTCACACATTTCCTCATAGCACTTCATTTTGTGTGTGAGGATACCCCCCTCTTTCTTATTATGTTTCCTTCCCAAGATCCTTCTGATTATCATCAGTTGCTTGATGTGTTTGCTGGTAGTGTTGCTTCAAGAAACCTTTGTGGTGGGATTAAGTCAAGGATTTCTTTCAGACCCACCTTGCCCACTCACCCCCCTTTTGAATGGCTTACATATGTAAATAAAAATGTTATATTCACCTGCTTTTGTTGAGAAGAGCTTCGTTGTTTTGCCAGGACAAAAATGCACTGCTCAGAAAAGGATTTCTGTTCTCACAATATATGAAAGCAGGTCTTCTTCCTTTGCTTTATTTCAAAGCCAATTGAAATAGAATACAAAACATCACATCTTATTTGCGTGCCGAGGTGAGACTGTTCCCCTACTGGTCGCCCTACCTCCCCTTCCCCAACAATGAAGACAGATACAAAATATTCAGAGTAATGTATTGATACAGAGAGAATAGTGCGGTTACAAGAAATAGTATTGGCAATAAATGGCCACAACTTTGTCTTGGTAATAGTTGCCTGGTTGGCGCCTGAGCATGGTCCTGAAACCGGATATCAACCAGCCCGCCTGCTGGTCGATGACGCATCAGCTAGCCTGCCTGCTAACTGATCACGTGATCCAGTCACGTGACAAGATCATGTGATCCAGACCCAGAGAGGGGGGATAACATGGAGGAGAGATCTCCCCGACAGTGACCCCAAGTGTCCACCTCCCCCCTTGGGTCTCCGTGGCCATGAACATGAACTTGATCTTGACCTTGGAATGGCCTTGGCCTTGCACCAGAGACCCCTGACCCTGAATTTGGATCCAACCCCCCTGCTCACCGCCACCTAAGTCGAGCTGCCTACCCTCCTTCAGCTTGACTTCTGCCAACCCAGCAGCTATCACCCAAGAAGGCCGGCCTTCTGACTGGGGGGACTCTGTGTTGGACCTATTAGGGGAAAAGATTGCGTTCCGGATGAATGTAAGTGGTGAAAACCCTGGATCACCATCTGCCCAGCCGTTGGATAGTAGGAGCTGCTAAACCTTCCCCTGCGGCCGTGGTGGCCACACCTATCCGGAAAGAGTGTCCTCCATGCTTGCCTGCTGGGCAACCCAGCTGTCACAAGGCTGCTCAAAGTACGCTTGTGAACTGGAAGCGAGTCAGCGCGGATGAGTCCTCATGGATGAAGAGGGTTCCCTGGATGTCAGGACACCGTTGCAGGTACTGTCACATGAGGTATACTGGGCAGGCTGTTGTCTAATCTAGCCTAAACAGGCATAGGTGAGCTCCTCTTCCCTGTTGATAGTCTTGGACTGTTGGATCCATAACCACAGGTCCGCCTCTCCCACCGACTTGTCCTTCTTGGAGCCACAAACCAGCTCCCCAATGATTAGAGCTGCAAAGAAAGCAGTGGGAAAGGCCGTGCAAAAGAGTAGACTCTCATAACTGGATTGGCAGATGAAACGCAGGGCTGCCATCAGGTTGCATAACAGCCTGTACGAGATGGGTCTGCGCGTATCCTATTCTTGGGTTTTGCCACAGTGCCATCCTTTGACTGCTCTTCAAACCAAGAAAGAGTCACAGGGGTCGCCTTGCCCGGCTACTTTGCTGAAGAAGGAAATAGCAGTCAGATGTAATGACATGGATCTCAGCACCAAGCCTTTTTCCTTCAAGGACACGATGTAAAGCAGGACCTCTCATTCTGAAGATGGCCAGGAGCTCCCATAGTTGTGTCTTCATCTGAATATGAAGAACTGCCATACCGCCCTCGAGTAGTTGGCCTGAGTGGAAGGTGCCAGAGAGTTAAGAACCCCCGGATCACTATTCCTTCTCAAGGTGCCAGAGCTCGTCCGGGAAGGTCACTGGCGTACGATCCACTCCTGGAGCCAACTCTTGAAACCTGTTGTCCTGGAACTGAGACAACGCATCCGCGATTTCGTTATCCACACCCGGAATGTGTTTTGCTGAAAAGGTGGTGCTTTCTGCCAGGCAAATAAGCACAAACTTCCTCACGAGTTGCATGGCTCTGTCAGATTTAGAGGACTGCTTGTTGATAATCCTCACAACCACCTGATTATTGCACCAGAAGCAGATCCTTTTGTTCCGGAACTTGTCTTTCCATAAGCATACCGCAACCACTATGAGAAAGAACTCAAGGAAAGTTAGGTCCCGAATAACTCCAGAGGTCCTCCATTCAGAAGGCCAACGTTGGGCACACCAGTGCCCAGTAAAGCACACCCTGAACCCAACGCCTCCCGTTGCGTCAGACTGAACCTGTAGTCCCGCCCCTGTTGCTGACTCCCCTGCCAGAATGTGACCCCACTGTACCCTTCTAGAAAGCGCAACCACACCCTCAGATCGGCCTTGACTACCCTGGTGAGATGGATATAGTGATGTGGGGACCGGACGCCCGTCATGATCCTAGACAGCCTGGTGCAAAAGGCTCTGCCTGGTGAAATAACCCTGCATGCGAAGTTAAGGTGGCCAAGTAGCGACTGCACTTCCCTCAATATGGCCTTGTTCTTAACCAGCTGGTGGTGTAGCTTTTCCCTAACGCCTTCCAGCTTGTCCTCTGGTAGGTGCAAGACCTCTGTGACAGAGTCCAGCTCTTAATCTAAATGAATTTAAATCTCCAGGACCAGATGAACTACATCCAAGAGTATTAAAAGAGCTGGCAAATATAATCTCAGAGCCATTGGCAATAATCTTTGAGAACTCCTGGAGAACAGGAGAAGTCCCAGCAGACTGGAGGAGGGCAAAAGTTGTCCCCATCTTCAAAAAGGGGAAAAAAGAGGATCCCAACAATTATCGTCCAGTTAGTCTGACATCAATACCAGGGAAGATTCTAGAGCAGATCATTAAACAGAGAGTCTGTGAACATTTAGAAGGCAATGCCATAATCACAAAAAGTCAACATGGGTTTCAGAGTAACAAGTCATGCCAGACTAATCTGATCTCTTTTTTTGATAAAATGACCAGCTTGGTATATGAAGGGAACGCTGTGGACATCACATACCTTGATTTCAGTAAGGCCTTTGACAAGGTTCCCCATGACATTCTTGCAAACAAGCTTGTAAAATGTGGGCTAGACAAGTTAACTGCTCAATGGATTTGTAATTGGTTGACCGGCTGAACCCAAAGGGTGCTCAGCAATGGCTCCTCTTCATCTTGGAAAGATGTGACCAATGGGGTGCCACATGGTTCTGTCCTGGGCCCAGTGCTATTCAACATCTTTATCAACGACTTGGATGAGGGAATTAGGGGCATACTTACCAAATTTGCAGATGACACCAAATTAGGAGGAGTAGCTAATACCCTGGAGGACAGGATCAAAATTCAAGATGACCTGGATAAACTGGAGAGCTGGGCCAAAGCTAACAAAATGAAATTCAATACGGAGAAATGTAAGGCACTGCACTTAGGGCGAAAAAATGAAATGCATAGATATAGGATGGGGGAGACCTGGCTGAACGAGACTACGTGCGAAAGGGATCTAGGAGTCCTAATAGACCACAAGTCGAACATGAGTCAAAAGTGTGATGCAGCAGCTAAAAAGGCCAATGCAATGTTGGGCTGCATCAATAGAAGTATAGTGTCCAGATCAAGGGAAGTATTAGTGCCGCTGTATTCTGCCTTGGTCAGACCTCACCTAGAATACTGTGTCCAGTTCTGGGCACCACAATTCAAAAAGGATATTGACAAATTGGAGCGTGTCCAGAGGAGGGTGACTAAAATGGTGAAAGGTCTGGAAACGATGCCTTACAAGGAGAGACTTAGGGAGCTGGGTATGTTTAGCCTGGAAAAAAGACGTTTAAGAGGCGATATGATAGCCCTGTTTAAGTATTTGAAGGGGTGTCACGCTGAGGATGGAGCAAGCTTGTTTTCTGCTGCTCCAGAGATTGGAACACGGAGCAATGGATGCAAGCTCCAGGAACAGAGATTCCACCTCAACATGAGGAGGAACCTTTTGACAGTAAGAGCTGTTCGGCAGTGGAACGCACTCCCTTGGAGCGTAGTGGGGTCTCCTTCCTTGGAGGTCTTTAAACAGAAGCTGGATTGCCATCTGTCAGGGATACTTTGATCATGATTTCCTGCATGGCAGGGGGTTGGACTGGATGGCCCTCGTGGTCTCTTCCAACTCTGCAATTCTATGATTCTATGATCCCCAAATAAACTATGGTGCTGGATGGCCCTACTGTCTTCTCAGGCGCTGGAGGGACACCTAGTTCCCGAGCCAGCTCCTAAAAGGAATGAAGAAGAAAACCGCAATCCTGCCCCCCCAGCTGTCCCCATCATAAGGAAGTCATCCAGGTAGTGGGTGACAGAGGAGGAACCAGTCCTGTGTCGCAGAGCCCACTCCAGAAAGGTGCTGAACACCTCGAAGGCATAACAGCTGTTGGAAAACCCCATGGGGAGGACCATGTTGTAGTACCACTGCCCTTGGAACTTGAAACCCAACAGGCAATGATCCTCCGGGTGGACAGGGAGAAGCCAGAAAGCTGACTGGATGTCGCACTTGGCCATAAGGGCACCTGGGCCACAGGCCCTGCCCAGTTTAACTGCACGGTCGAACGACGTGTACCTGACTGAGCAAAGTTCTCGTGGTATGGCGTCATTGACTGATGACCCTTTTGAATAGGACAGGTGGTAGATGAGCTTAAATTCCCCTGGTGCCTTCTTAGGCACCACCACTAGTAGAGAAACCCTGAGGTTGTCCATGGGAGGAACTGGGAAGGGGCCAGCCACCCTCCCCGTCGCACACTCTTTGGCAATCTTAGCAGCTAATACCTCTGGCAGGGCTGCTACAGACTTAAGATTTCCTGATTCAGACGCCCACCTGGGGCCTGTAGCAGGAATCCTGAAGCCTACTGAAAACGCCTCCTGCAGGTAAGTGGCCGCCTTCCTATTGGGGTAGATGGCTAGGAAGGGGAGCATGACCTGCAGCTTGACTGGGGTGGAGGCCATGCGGGGGATGCCCTGGGGGTCCCTAGCTCTTGCTGCTTCCCTGCCCGGCGCTACCTCCCGACCCTGTTTCCTTCTTAATGCCGGAGGATGCAGGGTGTCCTGAACGAAAGGACTGAGAAGATGAGCCTGCATGGGAGCAGCTAGTTCTGGGGTGGTTCCCATAGCAGTTCTTGCAATAGTGCTTGAACTTGCAGCGAGAACGGAAACATTTGCCAACATCATGCTCCCAGCAAACCAGGTGCCAGGGGTCCTTTTTTCGAGATGGCTTGGCTGCCTCTGCCTTTCCTTTGATATGGGAGCCCACAATGACCAGCCAAAGTTTGTTGCAAGATGCCCTTTTGCGGAATGCAGAGTCATACTCGATGGCTGCTGCCAGTGCCCTAGCCTTCAGCACATTGCCCAAATGGTTGGCCAGGTGCCACCCCCTGTCAGGGTAGGCTAGCTCCACCACCCCCATAAAGACAGTGCACCCAGCCAACCATTTGAAGAAGGTGTGCTCAACTGGATCAGGCTTGGCCTTATCCGAGCTTTTGTCAGCTTTGGGCATGCTACTCACTTCCCCCTCGGGTTTTAGTAAGGTAAAGATGTCAACATAATATCCTTTCAGGATATTATCCCGGGTCTTCTTGTCCAGGTGGATCCCAGGTGGGTCCTCGTTATCCTGGAACAGGTTAAGGGTAGGGGTGCCAGGAGAAACCGCCCCGTCCTGCCAGGCCCTGGTGGGGCCCAAGGCAGAGGGATCCTGCTGGGTCCTTGCCTTGATGGCCCAGGCTGGCAGCCCAGGGAACAGGGCTGTTGCCTTCCAGTAAGTGTTGAGTATTAATTCTATTGTACTTACAAAGGAACCCCACCCAGGGACATGGGGATTCCCAGCAGATAATGGCCCATCAACCAACCATCAGCCAAACAGACACTAACCAGCCTTGCATTTCTATACCCAGAAACTAACCATTCAATTACACAAATTTACATATATTCCCCAACAGGGGTTCACAGCATATAAACCCCAGACACACTCCTACCCAACCATTCTCTGAAGATGCCAGCCACAGATGCAGGCAAAACGTCAGAAAGAAACTATTCCAGAACACGGCCTCACAGCCCGGAAAAAAACCAAGGAAAATCTATGTTTGTGTCAAAGTTTGGGTTTTTACTCTTGTACCTGAAACCATTGTCAGATTAAATGCTGTATATACTATATGAATTGTATCACAAACAGAATTTTTAGATAGCAGTTACAATCAAATAAAGTAAATTATTTATTATTATTATTATTATTATTATTATTTTCTTTATATGAAAATAAATATCATGAGAGAAAGGGCCATCCAGTCCAACCCCCTGCCAAGCAGGAACACACAATCAAATCATTTCCAACTCTATGATTCTATGATATCCCACCTTTCTCACATGAAGGGATTCATGCCAGGGTAGGTGGAGTTTCAGTCTTTGGAGGTTTTTAAACAGAGGCTGGATGCCTGTCTGTCAGGAATGTTTTGTTTCTTTATTCCTGCGTGGCAGGGGGTTGGACTAGATGTCCCTTGCGGTCTCTTCCAACTCTATGATTCTATTATTCTATGTAGCTAGTCAGGCAAGCTAATCTGACACTTTCAGTGTGTTTGAAGAAGAAAAAATTAAATTACAAAAAAACATCTTGTGAATTCCCAAAGGAAAAAGGAAAGATGATAAGCTTTAAACCAAACAGATTTTGTTGTTGTTTAGAGGTAGAATTAATGATGTTACCTACTCAACTAAGACCCTGTCTGAATAGCTGCTGAGGCACTGTTTATGTAAAGTACTTAAGCAATACAGACATCCAGAGCATTGAATTTTCCATTGAAGTACCTGCCCCATTACTTCTTTTACAGATGAAGTACTAGCAAATTCTCATACCTATAGCTAGAGGTGGAAAATTTCAGATTGTAAAGACTTGAACCATGGGCACGAGAAAACAAAAATCCTGTATGTTATGTGAACGGCAAGGAATATTAATCACATCCCTATATTTCACAAAATTCTTATTTTCTGCCCTAAAACACAGTTCTTGTCCAGGAAAATCATGGACACTTTTGTACAACTATTCCTCAACAAAGATCTGAAATGTGAAGAATCTTGTGGATAATCTCCTTTTCCTTGGTGAGGTATCTCAAGTGTTTGAGACATCCTTTCTTCATTGAGGATGCAAATATTAACAAGTATTTTTCACATTAGTACTCCAACCTACACTCTTCCTTGCCACATCTGTGTACAGGGTGAGAATAATGCTAACCCCACTCCCCAAAGTTCTTCATCTGGCAATTCATCCAAGGAATTGAAGGGAACACCAACAATGTTACTAACATATTAGCATGTCTGTCATTGAATGTGAGGCTAAAACTAGATACCTTGGCCACTGGGGCTAGAGCCATGTCACATGAGGTGCTTGCGATGAACTGTCATCCACTGATTAGACATGACAAGAATGGGAAAGCCATATAAAGTAGTTGCAGTGCTAGACTAGGGAAATCCAGGTTCAAGTCCTCACTCAGTTTCAAGCATCCTACAACACATCATACTGAGGTCTGTAACAGCTTGTTGCATGAAAGAATTCCACTGCAGAACCATTTACTGCAGTGGCCGAATATGCAAATTTGTTTTAAAACAAAAGGGTCTCTACCTTCTTCTTTGTTTTTTCTTGTTTTCCTCTTGTTTTTATGTTATTTATTGGTTTTAACAGAAACAATGTAATTCACAACTCAAGTAAAGATAAAACGAAGGCAAAAAGACAAAAGAAAATCTCTTATATTGATATTAATGTTACAAGAATAATACAAGCTTACCAGATTCTACCTTTTTGGAACTTACCGTCCCAGGATTAAACTTGAAACTTATAAGAAGCAGAATCTGAGCCACCAATATAGTGAAGGACAAGTTGGCATGAATATGGTAGCGCTGGTTACGAATGGTACTGACTGACCTGTGAAAATAAATTTTGGTTAATATTTTGAGGAGGAATCTTATGTTCACAATTACTCCACATGGGGGTCAGTTTCTTAAATTTATTCTTCATTTTGGATTAAGCTGAATTTGATTAGATTTTCCAATGCACACTGACCCAAAGTAATCAGCTTGTAAATTCAGACTTCAGTCCCATGCACACTTTCCGGGGAGTAAGCCCCACTGAATGCAGTCAGGCTTAGTAACATCTACTACTTCCACCCACGTGGTTATGGTGGATTTCCCCTAACAGAGCAAATCATGCTAGCTTGGTGTGGTTAAAAAATAAAAATCATTCAATGAGAAGTCGAAGGCTTTCACGGCCGGCATCCATAAATTTTCCTTGGTTTTTTTTCCCCGGGCTGTGAGGCTGTGTTCTGGAATAGTTTCTTTCTGGTGTTTTGCCTACATCTGTGGCTGGCATCCTCAGAGAATAGTTGGGTAGGGGTGTGTGTGGAGTTTATGTGCTGTGAATGGTTAGTTTCTGGGTATAGAAATGCAAGGCTCGTTAGTGTCTGTTTGGCTAATGGTTGGTTGATGGGCCATTATCTGCTGGAAGTCCCCCTGTCCCTAGGTGGAATTCTTTTGTAAGTGTTGAGTTTTGATTGTATTATATTTCAAAACTGGCAGCCAGATCTTGTTTACTTTTAAGGTTTCTTCTTTCCTGTTGAAGTTGTCCAGGTGTTTGTGGATTTCAATAGCTTCTCTGTGCATTCTGACATGATAGTTGTTGGCTCGGTCCAGAATTTCTGTGTGTTCAAATAGCATTTTGTGTCCAGGTTGGTTTATAACATGTTCTGCTACTGCTGATTTTTCTGGCTGGCCCAGTCTGCAGTGTCTCTCATGTTCCTTGATTCGTGTTTGCACACTACGTTTAGTGGTCCCTATGTAAACTTGTCCACAGCTGCATGGTATGCAGTAAACTCCTGCAGCTGTGAGAGGGTCTCTTTTGTCCTTTGCTGAGTGTAGCATTTCTTGGATTTTTTGTTGTTGTTGTTGTTGGTCTATAGATTGTTTGGGGGTTGTGTTTCCTCATCAGTTTTCCTATTCTGTCTGTGACTCCTTTGATGTATGGTAAAAATACCTTCCCTTTGGGTGTCTGTTTTTCTTCTTCATTCCTGTGGTTTCTTCTGGGTCTGGCTGCTCTTGTGATGTCTGATCTGGAGTAACCATTAGCCTGTAGGGCCCAGTTTAGGTGCCTCAATTCATCCTCCAGGTAGTGGGGTTTGCAGATCCTTTTTGCACGGTCTACCAATGTTTTTATTGTGCTTCTTTTTTGTCCTGGGTGATGATTGGAGTTCTTGTGTAGCTATCTGTCCGTGTATGTGGGTTTTCTGTATCCACCCAAATATCCAATTCACGATGGACAAAGAGAAGGAAGGAACACTGCCATTCTTGGATGTCCTAGTCATCCACAAACCAAACCAACAGTTAGGCCACAATGTATACAGAAAACCCCACTACCTGAAGAAAACCCCACTACCCCACTACCATACATCAAAGGAGTCACAGACAGAATAGGGAAATTGATGAGGAAACACAACCTCCAAACAATCTATAGACCAACCAAGAAAATCCAAGAAATGCTAAGCTCAGTGAAGGACAAAAGAGACCCTCTCACAGCTGTAGGAGTTTACCGCATACCATGCAGCTGTGGACAAGTTTACATAGGGACCACTAAATGCAGTGTGCAAACTGTGACTCAGAAGGCCAATATGTAATAATAGAAGCCAACATCCTAAACAAAAAAACGTTAATTCTTGGATTATATGCTCCCTTAGAGAAGAAAAATAGATTTTTTCAAAAATTATTGGATAAACTTTTGGACTTTGAACATGATAGATTAATCTTATGTGGAGATTGGAATGGAGTGATCTCCCCAGCTTTAGACAGGAGGTCTACAAAACAAATTTTAAAAAGACAAGGCAAACTACCTAAAACATTTGAAAACCTAATGGACAATCTTTCTTTGGTGGATGCATGGAGATCAAAGTATAATGAGGCTAAAGAATTTACATTCTATTCCGAACGACACCATTCCTTTTCCAGGATAGATTTCTTTTTGATGTCCCGAAATATTTGTAATTTTGTTCATAAAATTGATATACTCCCTAGAATCTGGTCGGACCACAACCCTGTTCTTCTACAATTAAAAGACAGGGGGAACATTGAATACACCTGGAGATTGAATGACAGCTTGTTGCAGAAGGAAGAGATAGTACAAAGAGTCAGACAGGAAATTAAGTGGTTTTTTGAAGAAAACCTCAATACAGAGACGGACATAACCATTGTATGGGATACCTTCAAAGCTGTCATACGTGGCCTTTTTATCCAACAAAATAGTATTCTGAAGAGAAAGAAACTCGAAAAAATTGAGAAAATCCAAAAAGAAATCAGATCAAGAGAAATGAAACTACAACAAAACCCCTACAACAAAACACTGATAAGAGAAATAAAAATCTTACAAGAACAGCTGACCGAGTATACAATGGAAGAAATA
Organism: Gambelia wislizenii; assembly: GCA_030847615.1. Taxonomy (NCBI): domain Eukaryota; kingdom Metazoa; phylum Chordata; class Lepidosauria; order Squamata; family Crotaphytidae; genus Gambelia; species Gambelia wislizenii. Next base: position 13,889,386 of record JAUMIR010000013.1, read on the forward strand.
CAAAAGAAACTACTATATTTAAAGCAAAGAAGTTTCGAACATTCGAACAAATCGGGAAGATGGCTGGCTTATCAATTAAGGAAGAAAAGAGAAAGAAATCATATCAGCAGAGTCAGACATGGCAATCAACTTTATTCAGACCAGTCAAAAATAAAACAGATATTTAAAGACTACTATACAACACTGTATCAAAAGCAAAGTAATACTCGGGGAAATCTCCAAGCTTTCTTAAAAGACCACCCAATCTTGAAATGTTCAAATCAGCAGAAGGAAATATTAAATAAGCCAATAACAGTGGCAGAAATTTATGAAAAGATTCAAGAATTAAAAATAGGGAAAGCCCCCGGGCCAGATGGACTTACTTCTAAGTTCTATAAGATGATGGGGGATCTAATCACTTTACCATTTAAAAGAACCTTGGATGCTGTGGCCTATGGTTTATATCCTAAAACCTGGGAAGAGGCTCATATCACATTAATTCATAAAGAAGACAGAGATCCATGTGACCCAAAGAATTACTGGCCAATTTCTATGCTAAACGTGGACTACAAGATCTTTGCAGCTATATTAGTGGAGAGATTAAAGAGAGTATTAAAAGACTGGGTGAGTGAAGACCAAAGAGGTTTCCTACCAGGAAGATACATGAAAGATAATATAAGACATATAATAAATCTCATTGAATATCACGAAAACCACAAACAAACAAAATTAGCGCTGATTTTTTTAGACATCGAAAAAGCATTCGATAATGTAGACTGGTCCTTGATGCTGCAAATCTTAACCCAAATTGATACCGGACAAAAATTCATAGACTGGATTAAAGCTATATATTACAAACAATCGGCTAAATTGATAATAAATGGGGGAAAAACAGAAAATATTCAAATACGTAAAGGGACAAGACAAGGTTGTCCTCTTTCTCCATTCCTCTTCCTATTAGTAATGGACATATTGAGTAAAAGAATCAACGAAGATAATGACATAAAAGGAATTAAAATACAAAAGCATAGATATAAATTAAAACTGTTTGCTGATGATTTAGTCATATCTCTGAGTGAACCCCAGGAAGAAATCTCATCACTAATAAATATTTTAAAAGAGTTCAAATTACTATCAGGTTTGAAAGTTAACAAAGACAAAACAACGATCCTCTCCAAAAATCTCTCTAAAGAAGAAGAGAGGAATATAGTGGGAAAATCAGGATTCAAGAAAGCAAGAATTGTTAAGTACCTTGGAGTTTATATAACAAATAACAACTCAGATCTTTTTAACAATAATTATAAAAAAACTTGGACTCAGATTAGGAAAGATCTGAATAATTGGCAAAGGATGACAACAAATCTATTAGGGAAAATCAGTATAATCAAAATGAATATACTACCTAGAATGATTTTTCTTTTTCAAACAATCCCAATAACAATAGCGCAGAAAGTCTTCAAGGAATGGCAGGCGGACATCTCTAAGTTTATTTGGTCTGGAAAGAAGCCGAGGGTGAAGATGAAAATTCTTCAAGATGTAAAAGAGAGAGGAGGATTGAACACTCCAAATTTGAAAATCTATTATGAGGCATGCTGCCTCACATGGATAAATGAATGGGTAACATTGGAAAATAAAAAATTACTGGCAATCGAAGGAGATGGTATCCGCTTTGGTTGGCATGCCTATCTTCTTTACAATAAGGACTCAATAAACAGAGATTTTTATAACCACACTATTAGAAGACCCTTAATCAGCTGCTGGAAAAAAGTTAAAAATAGGATATTTCATTCTATGCCTTTATGGGCCTCACCCCATGAAGCACTATACAACAAAGAGGGTATTTCCATCGCAACAATGGCTTAGATATAGAGATATATTATCTGGCGAATATGTGCCTAGGCCTAGATTTTTGGCTGGAAATTGGGGTGGTGGTCTTATACGCCCAGTCGTCTTATACGCCGGAATATACGGTACATATGGTATATATAATAAATTTAGAAAACATGATAATATATAGAAAATTGTTAGATGTAAGATAAGCAAGTAGAATGATTTGTAGGTAAAATGTAAAAATAAGTAACGTAAGATTGTATGATATTGTTAATGCATTTTACTCTTATAATGTTCAATAAAAACAATGCAAAAAAGAAATCACACAACCAGATCTCATCTTTTCACATGCACTTCCACATTTAAACTCCCCATTGAAAAAGAAGGAAGCTGCTAAATCACTGAAAAATAAATTGCAAGGAAATAACTTGTGATTTAAAGAGCTTCCTACTTGCAGAAAATTAAAGTAATTTAGACCAAAGTTAACCAAGTGTTACACATACATATGCAGAATCTAATTACATAAGTTTAAGGAATTAATAACCTTTTATGGAACTGTCAACACCTGAGGGCATCCTGTCCACTGAAATGAAATGAAATGTTGCATGTACTGTATTGTGTGTGTCTGTGTATGTATGTGTACATGAGAATGACTATCCATATTTCCAGGGTGATATTGACTCAGGAAGTAGAAAAGGTAACATTACTCACGATAGAACAGCAAATGTGACCAGTGTGATAGTCAGACAGAAGATGGACAGGGAGCAGCCGATGTAACTGATGGAGGACAACGCCATCTGGTGTCCTGTTGTTAGCTACACACAGAGAGAGAAAAAGCCTAAGCTCAACTGATTCTGTATTATGTCAATCACAGTTTATTAACAGCTTTTGCAAAAATAAAGTCATAGCAACATTAGCATATATGGGTAAGAAAAACCATTTAACAACTCACCAACCTCAACCAGTTTGTCAAATACCTTCTAGCTTAATGTTCTCCTTATTTTCTAATGAAACAAGCTAGAATCTGTGAAAGCCTTTGTCAAGAAGAAAACATTTGGAGAAGGTAGATTCTGATAATAAGCCCATCTTGCTGCTATTGATTGGGAGTGATTTGAAACAGGAGGAACAGTAGTAGCTGGTTGAACTTTAAATGAGGTATTCAAGGTGCTGAAACCCCAAGCACTTGAATAGCTAAAGCCCAGAGTGGTTTCATTGTCCCACTAACATGGAAGGCATCAGCTAGTCCCAACTACAGTACATCCACTGAATCAATTGCTGAATAGGTCAACACTTGTGTGCAAATCCTATTGATTTAATACGTCTATTCTAGTTCAAGACTAGCAATGTGATTAAGAATCTGATGAGCAGCAACTGTGGAGTCCATAATGAACACACAACATAATGTATGTATACAATATATATATCAATGAGGGATTCATCTTGAAAATTCTGTCACCTACTCAAGGAAATGTATGTCTCTCACCCTGTTTCCTCTCACAGAAATGGAGCAGGACTATTCACATTTACAAGCAGCCCTATTTGTTTTCTGATGATACTGCAAATTTTGGTTGCCTACTTTCCTCCAACTCATTTTTTTAATACCAAAAACAATCTGTAGCCATGGTTGAGCAAACACACTTGTACATATCTTGACAGAAACTTTCTGTCATTTCAGTGGAATCCAGAGCATAAGCATCATGATGTAAATAAAAAAGTGCACCAGATGTGTTATAATCATCTGTGCATACTATTATCGTATTAATTATATTTATATCCTGCCTTTTACGTTTTGCTATGTTTTACTCAATCTTCATATTTGTACATCTTCAAAAGGGTGTTTGTGTGTGTGCACTGTAGTATATTCATATTCAAGAAGCACATGTGGGTACTGTTGTTAGAGTCAAGAATGTGTGAATTTGCCAAGTTCAATGCCAAAATTTGATTTCCACCTAAAACATGTTCTGATTTGCAGCTGTACTGAATTGAGAGCTCTTGTTTGCCTTGCACAGAAAATTCAATTTTCAAAAATGCTGCAGTTTTGTACACATTTACTAATAAAATGTGTTTCTGCATATATTTGAAATATATACATTTTTGAAGTGTGTGTGTATGTGTAAATCACTTTGTGAGCTCATAAATGGGCCTTGCAACCACAATCCATATTCAGCTGTCTGTTTGGTTCTGGGGACATGTGAATTCTGTAAGTGTATAATATGCAAGCTTAGTGAATTTCTTACTCCCATACAGCTGGAACAGCTGTCAAGCTTCCTTCTGTTTTGAAAATACATTGTTTATATACTAGTAGGACAGCTAGAGCCCTAATAATAATAATAATAATAATAATAATAATAATAATAATAATAATTTTTACCCCGCCCCTCTGTTAAAAACAATTGGGGTGGCTTACAACAATTAAAATACAACAATGCTGACTAAAATCCCTAAGCACCACCCACCCCCCCTCCCTCCATAAGTTTTGGGTTACTATTCTCATCATCTCAGATTATTGGCCAGGAATTGTAACTAAAAACATCTGGAATATACCAATTTATTTGCCTTTGATTGATTTAGTCACATCAGGCATACATGTATCTAGTGCAGTGGTATTCAACCAGACATTTTGGATTACAACTGCCAGAAAACCCAGCCAACATGGCTAATGATAAAGTTTTGTGGCTGAAACTAGTGATGGCTGGTGGCTCCAACTGAATCCACTTCAGGTTTTCATCTGAATTTTACAGAGCTATCCAAGTGCCAAAACTATGCTGGGAATAGGGTTCACCACTTTGGACAGCTCTTTTTAAAACTCAGAGTAAAACGCAGAGTGGATTCACTGCCACATTGTCACTGGTATGACTAGCCATCACTGTCCAAAACATAGGGGACTTCAAAGATTCAGAACCACTTAACTATTTTCAAGTATATCACTCATAGCAGCTTGATTTTGATTTCTTCTTTTTTTCTTTTTTTTCCTGGCTGACACTTATGCTCTGAAATTCTAGTTCCTAGAAGATCTAGAACTGGAATCGCACTGATTGCCTAGACTGTTTTAGAAAAGCTGTTAACAGCTGGTAGATTATTACAATATTATTAGAGTAACTACCAATTTCTTCCACTTTTTGAAAAATAAATTCAACTGAGACTGCACAAGCAATTTCACTGACCCTTAGAGTGAGAAAAACAAGTGGCACAACAGCTCCTCTGCAGGTTGCTCACTCAATTGATGCTTGGCTGTATCTTTTCCCTCATTATTTGCTAAGTCATCTTTGACTTCCCACTGCCTTGTTGAACTTTTCTAGATTACTATTCAATGATTACCATGCAGAGATTGCTTTGGAAACAGTCTTACATGAATGTAATTAATTACATAGAGAACACTCACAAGAGGCTCACTTGTTTGAACCAGTGGACATGATACATCCCGAGACTGGGTGAAACAACTCCACAGACTCTTCAGTCAAACAGCAGCCTCTCCTGATGAAGCTACATTTTTTTTTTAAAACAGAAGTATACAGTAATCCTTTCCTAATTTATTTTGGCCTATTAAATTTCCTTAGGATACTCCTCAGCTTTTGACTCCAGTTTATTCAGTCACTGCTGTGATATGTTCAAAACAAATTTTAGTTTTAAAATGAACAGTTCCTATATTCTCACTAAATATATTCTCTCTATACATATTCACACTAAATGGGTTTTCTGCTATGATTCTTTTTTTAAAAAAATGAATTCCCCAGATATTTGCAACACAGAATTAATTAACACTCCCTAGACTCATAGAATCTTGCAGTAGGAAGGGACCACAAGGATCCAACCATCTAGTCCAACCCCCTGCCATGCAGGAACTGACCAATCCAGAACAGGATCCATGCAGGAAAATACACAACTAAAGCACTCCAGAAACAGAACTGTCCAACCTCTGTTTAAAGACCTCCAAACATGGAGAATCCATCAGCATTCTGAGGAAATTTTATTCATCTAGTAAAAAAAGTTCTTCCTAAGCTTTAGGTGGAATCTCTTTCCTGTAGTTTCCACTGCTTCATGTCCTAGTCTCTGGAGCAGCAGAAAGCAAGCTAGCTCCATCCTCTATATGACATCCCTTCAGATATTTAAAGATGGCTATCGTCATCTCTCAGTCTTTTTTTCATCAAGCTAAGCATAGCCTACTCCCTCAATTGTTCCTTCTAAGGCCTGGTTGCTAGATCTTTGATCATCATGTTCACCTGCCTGTAGACCGGTTTCAGCTTGACAGTATCCTTCATCAACAGTGGGGCCACTAGACATGATATTCCAGGTGAGGTCTGACCAAAGCAGAAGAGAGTGGCACTAATACTCTCTTGATCTGGACACTATACTCCCGTTGATGCAGGCTAGAATTGCATTGGTGTTTTTGGCTGCTGGATCATATACAATCTTCCCTTCATATTCACTGGGGTTTGCTTCCAGGACCCCTCCCCCCCGTGGATACCAAAATCCATGAATACTCAAGTCCCATTATATGCAATGGCATAGCAAAATGGTGTCCCTTATATAAGATGACAAAATCAAGGTTTGCTTTTGGGATTATTATTTTTTAAAGAATATTTTCAAGTCACAAATACTTAAATCCGTGGATACCAAATCCATGGATACAGAGGGACAACTGTAGTTGACTTGCGTAGCTTGTGGTCTACTAAGACCCCTAGATCCTATTCACATGTAATGCATTCAAACCAGGCATCACCCATCCTATAGTTATGCATTTCATTTTTTTCTCCCTGGATGTAGTACCTTATATATATCCCTGTTGAAATTCATTTTATTAGTTTTGGATCAGTTCTCCAATCTGTCATGGTCATTTGGAATTTTGATCCTGTCCTCTGAGTAATAAGCCACCACCACCCATTTGGTAGATCTGCAAATTTGATAAGCATGCCTTCTATTTTGTCATGTAAGTCATTTATAAAGATGTTAAACAACACCAGGCCCAGGACATAACCCCTGAAGCACCCCACTAATCACTTATCTCCAGGATGAAGAGAAACAATTGATACTCTTTTGGTTCAGCCCATCAACCAGTTACAAATCCACCAAACTGTAGCACTAGCCTATAGTTCACCAGTTTGCCTAGGAGAATATCATAGGGGGGCTTGTCAAAAGTGTTACTGAAATCAAGATGTAGTACATCTACAGCTCTCCTTGATCTACCAAGCTTGTAACTCTATGTAAAAAAAAAAAGAGAGAGAGAGATGAGATTAGTTTAGCACAACTTGTTTTACTGGCTCCTAGTAATCACAGTATTCCTTCCTTAAGTATTCAAAGACTGTTTAATTATCTGTTCTAGAACTTTTTCCTGGTATCAATGTCCTGGTCAGTAGTTGTTCGAGTCCCTGTTTTGTCCTTTTTAAAGATGGGGACAACATTTGCCCTCCTTCAATCTGCTGGGGCCTCTCTGGTCCTCCAAGCATTCTCAAATATTATTGACAATGGCTCTGAGATTACATCTGCAAGTTCCTTTTGTACTCTTGGATGCAGCTCATCCATACCTGGAGACTTGAATTAATTTACAGTAGCAACACATTCCTTTACTACCTGTTTACCTATTCTTGTCTGTTGTCCCCTTGTGTGTCTGTATGCATCTTCAAGTTGCCTGTCGACTTATGTTGACCCCATGAGTTTCATAGGGTTTTCTTAGGCAAGCAATACTCAGCTTTGCCAGTTCCTTCCTCTGAAATACAGCTTACAGCACCTGGTATTCTTACCACATCTATTTTCACCTGTTAGAACACTGTTTTCCTGTTGGGAAAAGCCTAAGGCTAAGAAGGTATTAAATAAATTGTCCTTCTCCTTGTCCCCTGTAAGCATTTTACCATCTCCTCTATGTACTGGTCCTATCATTTCCTCTCCCCTTGCTCTGAACATAGGAAAAAAAAAGTATTATCTTTAACCTCTTGGGTGAGCCTGAGCTCATTCTCAACTTTAGATCTTCTGACTTTCCCCCAACAAGTATTTGCTATTCATTTGTGTTCCTCTGATGGTTTCCCCTTTTTCCATTTCTTATATGTCTCCTTTAAACCTCAGCTCATCTGAAAGTTCTTTGTACATCCACCCTGGTTTCTTTAGACACTTCCTACTTTTATTCCTTCTTGGAATTGTTTACAACTGTGCTTTCAATATCTTCAATTTTAATAAACTGTATTATATATTGATTTTAACTTGTATTAATTTAATAATGTTTTAAGGGGGGGAAGGGATTTTGAGCTGTTTTATACTGTGTATTTTATTGTTGTAAGCCACCCCGATTGCTCGCAGAGGGGCGGGATATAAATAAATTTTATTATTATTTATTATTTTATTATTATTATCTCAGCTTTAAGAAACTCTCATGCATTATGAACTCCCTTCCCTTTGAGCATTTCTGACCATGCGATCTCACCCGGTAGATCCTAAGCTTCCTGAAATCTGCTTTCTTAAAGTCCAATGTGAATATCTGACTACATTTGGCTTACCCTTTCCTCTGTATAACAAGTCCCAAGTGGAAATGGTCACTCCCACCCAAGGATCCCACTGTTTCCACCCCATTGACCAGGTTATCTCTTTTGGTTAGGATCAAACCCAAATGAGCTGATCCCCTTATTGAAATTGTCTGCAAGGCTAGTGAGGAAATGGTTGAACCTTACACTCTTGGCAGAGTGACTTCCAACAAACACCAGGGTGGTTGAAGTCTCCCATTACTACTACATCAATCCTTTTTGAATATTTGGTCATTGGTTTTAGGAAGGCATCATTTAAATCTTAAGTCTGGCCTATAGCTTATATCTACATAGATTTTGTTGTTATTTATCTCCCCTTTAATTCTTACCCAGATGCTAACAGTGTGCCAAGTTCACCCAGTGGGTTTCCATGGCCGTACAGCCATTTTAATCCTGGTCTCCCAGATTCCTACTCCTCTGATCAAACCACTACCACATGCTGGCTCCCATCACCTCTCAAACTTTTATTCTCCAAGCTAAACAAACCCAGCTCCCTAAACTGTTCCTCACAGGACTTGGTTTCCAGACCTTTTACTATCTTGGTTGCCCTCCTCTGAACATATCACAGCTTATAAATATCCTTCTTGAACTATGGTGCCCAGAATTGGACACAATATTGCAGGTGAAGTCTGACAAAAGCAGAATGTGGTTGTTGTGTACCTTCCTCTGAGGCTGAGAGAATGTGACTTGCCCAAGGTCACCCCCTTTACTCTGCATAACAAATTTCAGGAAAATGTGATCATTTCCACCCAAGGATCCCACTACTTCCACTACTACTGCACTGACCAGTGCAGTGCATCCCTATTGATCAAGATCATATCTAAAATAATCAATCCCCTTTTTGCCTCCTATACTTTATGTACAGTGAAATTCTCTGAAAGACAAGTGAGATATTGTGGGACCTTACATTCTTGGCAGACTTGGCTTCCAACAAATACAGTATCAGGGTAGGTGAAGTCTTCCATTCCTACTATATCTTTCCTTTTTGAATATTTTGACATTTGTTCTAGGAAAACATAATCCAATTCTTCAGGTTGGCTTAGGGATCTACAGCATCACTGTTGCTTTCTCTCTTTTAATTTTTACCCAATGGCTTTCCACCTGTTTTCCATGCTTTGTGTCATGGGTCTCCTCACAAATGTATACATCCTCCTTGACATGTAACACTACTCTTCCTCCATTCCTATTCTTTTAAATAGATTATACTCTTCCATTACTAGTTGTAATCACGAGACTCATCCTGCCAGGTTTCAGTGCTGCCTATAAAAATAATATTTACCTTCTTGAGTTAAGCGTTCAGGTTCATCTTGTTTGTTTCCCATGCTGTGTGTGTTAGTACAGAGACATCTAAGACCATGAATCATTCTCTCTGGCTGATTCCTTATTGGGGGTTTTTTCCCCTCCTACTGTTGGGCTCTTGTACTATTGGTCCAATTTCCCCTGTACCATTAAGGCTATTGTCCCCAGTATTTGTGACAAGAGACTTGAATGCACACACACACACACGTTTGGTGTTGCCTTGCCTTCTGGAATATTGTCTCCCTCTCTCTTCTAACTCAATTTAACCTGATCAGATTTGTGAGACTCTTAGCAAATACAACCTTCCCAACTACTGTGAGAGGCAATCTGTTTCTTGCCAAAGTACTTCTGCAAGAAAGTGCACACCATGGTCCAAGAATCCATATTTTTCTTGATGGCACCATCTTCAGAGCCAGTTGTTCACTTCTAGTATTCTTCTCCCTCTTCCTGGGCCACATCCTTCTACAGGAAGGAGTAATGAAATAACAACCTGTGTCCCAGGACCTTTAGCTTCCTTCCCAGAGCCTTGTAGTCCCTTGCAACATGTTGAAGGCAGTATCTTACTGTATCATTTCTTCCAACATGGATCAGAAGGAAGGGGAAATGATTGGTGGGCTTGATGAGTCATGTCAGCCTTTCTGTTCATCAGGGATCTTCACCCTGGGAGACAGGATACCTCACAAGACATCAGGTACTGTTTCTGTTCCTCACAACAGGGTATCACCTACTACCACCACACATCTCTTATTTCTCTTGGAATTGACTGTAGCTCTTTCATCCATAGAATCCTCCAAGGCAAAGGTGTGAGTCCCTGTTCCTGGGCCTCAAGATCACTGATTAAGTGGAGAGCTTGGAATTCATTGTGCAGCTCCAAGCTTGAAGCACTTTCACCCCATTAACCAGGTCATCACTATTGTTTAGGATCAGATCTAAAGTAGCTGATCCCCTTGTAGTCTCTTCCACCTTCTCTAGACAATGAAATTCTTTGCATGGCAAGTGAGGAATATGTTGGATCTTATATTCCTGGCAAAGTTTGACTTCCAACAACTACCATGATAGTTGAAATCTCCCATTATTACTACATCTCTCCTTTCTGAACATTTGGTCATCTGTTCCAGGAAGGCATCACCCAAGTCCTCAATTTGGTTTGGGGCTCTGTATTAGACCCTCTCAATGACATCCCTGTTGTTTCTCTCCCCCTTAATGTTTACCCAGATGCTCTCAACCTGGCTTCCAGGGTTTAAGTTATGGATCTGTTCACAGATGTACACATTCTCAATGTATAATGCTTCTCCACCTCCTTTCCTGTTTCATCTATTTATCTGAAATAGGTTATATCCCTCTATTACTACATTCTCATGAGACTCATCCTACCAGGTTTCAGTTATGCCTAATAGATCATATTTGTTTTGCTGTGTTAAGAGTTCATCTTGTTTATTTCCCATTCTTTGTGAATTAGCTTAGAAAGACATCTAAGTCCATGGGCCATTCCCCATAGCTTATTATTTAAGTTTTTTTCCCCCTTCCTCAAGGTTGGGTTCTTGTACTGTTTGCCTTGTTCTCTGTATAACACTCAGGCTATTATCTCCAACACTTGATGAACTCTGGCCCTCAAGAATACTGTCTCCCTCCTCCACATAACTCAGTTTAAAGCCACTTGACAGAATTTCATCTTCATGAAATAGAAGACCATGGTTTTTGCTCATAGGAAGAGCTTCCATTCAAAAAGGAACCTCTCTTCAGTCTAACAGGCTGTAGTAATCCAAGCAGTTATTGACAATGCTGACACAAATGCTGATTTTCTGTTTATCCACAAACTTAATGAGGTTGTCAGGTTAAATGGGCAATAAGGGTATCAACAAAGAAAATGGTGCTGAAAGGAACAGCCACTGCCAAGGGAACAAAAGGGAGCCAAATAGTATGGAAACAACACAGTAAGCTGAATATATTGAGGAAATGGTGGCAATGAAATGTGCTAATTAAAAACAAAATTAATCTCAATATATCTATTTCACAAAACATCCAAAACAAAATAAAGACAAAAACATCTCTACACATAATACAACACTAAACCTCAGAATACGATATACAATACAAAACTACATATAATACATTCTATCACATATACAAACTATTTCACAAGACTATACAACAGCACTTTATTTTCCCCCCATTATCCATAATCTTTATTTGTTTCCATCATTTTCCATAACTAGTACAAAAATGAGAACAAGGAAGGATTTTTTAAAAAAATGCAGTGATGGGAATTTTTGATGTCACTGTAAGAGGGGCGCTCCAAAAAAGCGATACAAGGACTCCCTGAAACAACATCTCAGGCTCGGCCAAATTGATCACCAACAATGGTCTGCCCTGGCCTCACACCGGGAGGCATGGAGATGCATTATCCACAATGCTGCAGCCTTATTTGAGAACTCACGCCGAACAAGTCTTGAAGAGAAATGACAACGCAGAAAGAATCACAACCCAGAAACATCACCCAAGGAGACTTTCTGCTTTGCTTTCTGCAACCGGACTCGTTTATTTTGGATTGGCCTTTTTAGTCATCAGTGTGCTTGCAGAAAGTGCGGGATGAGTCTTTCCTGAATCTCGTTTGTGAAGAAAAGCCAGAGAGAGAGAGAGAGAGAGAGAGAGAGAGAACATAATCACCAGGACAGCTGCATTTTTGGACAGAGTCCTGCAGCCCAGACATAATTATAACCCCCTCCCAAAAAAATGAAAATAAATAAATAAATAAAAAATCAACACAGTCACTTTCATCCACAACCCCAACCCCACCCCACCCCCTGCTTCATAAAAATCAAGAGTTTGACACAAAACAAAGCTTTGGTTGCTTGCAGTAAACATGAATTTACATTCGTTTTGTCTCCTAGTACACACCCATGTAGCCATACAAGAATTTGTTGCCCTCCCTTGCCCCTCCTACCCCAAATACATTCAGTGCCCCCTCTCCCACAATGACCCCGAATACAGGTGTGACATTAGACTGCCTGTGATTCACACTGCTTCCCCCAATGCATAGTGTCCATTACTGTCTAAATAGTAATTATATTGCCTATCCCAAGCAGCGATTTATTTGTAAAGACCAAGGTAATAACCAGAAGCCATCTTTTCCATCAAGTCCTAGGAAAAGGATTTAAAAATCTTCCAAGCTATTCTGCAAGCTAGAGAAATTAGAAAAGCTGTAAGCAACATCCCTTGCCCTTGATTTCAACAGGGCTACGGACACGATTTTTTCTGTTCCTAAATCCAATGCTGCTTACAGATAAATCATGTCATCTCAGAAGCCCAATCATCCTGGTTGTAGGAAGAAATGGGAAGACCCCCCCCCCCGCCTTAACCAGCTCTCTTGTGGCAGTGTTGCAAAGTGGTTATGCACAAAGAGATATTGCTTGGAATGTTACTTTTTTAGAAGAACTGTGGCCTCCTTGGGATTTTTGCTTGTCAAGCCTGATTTGATCTCCTGGCTTGAGCAGGATCCATGGTTGTCAAATCAACTCATCCTGGAGAAAATAGAAGTTGCGTCTCAGCACAACACAGGTGAGGGAGCAAATGCTACAACTGTTACAAGCTACAAGTTCACACTTTGCTTTAGAGGGGATGTGTGTAACCAGGTTGCCATCTGGATATTGTTGGACCACAACTCTCCCTCAGCCAGTTGTGATGGATGGCTCCAACAACAGTAGGGTGGTGGATCTAGAGTGGATTTGACTCTAAAATTTAGGGAAGCTAGTCCAAAAGGCTGGAAATAAATAAGTTCAGCATCTTAGATAGCTCCTTGAAGGTGCAAAATGAAATCCTAAATCAGATATGCTGTGCCATTAGCTGCCATTGCCCTCAGCCCTAACCACTAGGGCTGCTGGTGAGATATGGTGGACTTGCAGTTCAGCAGCATTGTGAGGGTCACATATTGCTTTACCCCTAGGAGTTTTGTACCAGAGCCAGTTTCTTCTCCTCTCAGCTACATGATCAACCCGTCCCCAGTCTAAATCCCATCATCATAGTCTTTTCTCTTGATCTTGGTTTTCTGAAATGACAGTTGAGCTGGAATAAGAAAAGGAGCCATGTAGTCTACATTAGGAGTAAAACAGGCCCTTCACAGTGACCAGCTCAGGTGAAGCGTATAGGCTACTAAGGACCTTTCCCTGTGATTGGAATTTTGAACCATAAATGTACAGTAATAGTACCACTTTATTCTGTTTTGATAAAATCTTACCTGGAATACTGTGCCCAGTTCTGGGCACCAGAATTCAAGAAGGATATTGACAAGCTGGGACATGTCCAGAGAAGGGTGACCAAAATGGTGAAAGGCTTGGAAGCCATGCCTTATGAGGAGAGACTTAGGGAGATGGGTATGTTTAGCCTGGAAAAAAGACGGTTAAGAGGCGATATGATAGCCCTGTTTAAGTATTTGAAGGGGTGTCACGCTGAGGATGGAGCAGGCTTGTTTTCTGCTGCTGCAGAGACTGGAACAGTGGAGCAGTGGATGCAAGCTCCAGGAACAGAGATTCCACCTCAACACTAGAAGGAACTTTTTGACAGTAAGAGCTGTTCGGCAGTGGAACACACTCCCTCGGAGCGTGGTGGGGTCTCCTTCCTTGGAGGTCTTTAAACAGAGGCTGGATTGCCATCTGTCGGGGATGCTTTGATCAAGATTTCCTGCGTGGCAGGGAGTTGGACTGGATGGCCCTTGTGGTCTCTTCCAACTCTACAATTCTATGATTCTATGATTCTATGTGCTGAAGCCACCCATAAACTAAGCAGTGCAAAATGCAGATCATCTGGGTCCTCTGCTACGGACAGCACCTTTTAGATGTTTAGAATGTATACATATCTTATGTAAATCTTTCTGGTTTCTTTCTGCTTTCCTCCTTGACGTTTGTTTACAAACCGAGTTAAAATAGCCAAATATGTGATAGGGATTTGCACCAGAATAGGGAGGCGGTTCCCTCTTTGCAGAACTTAGAAAGTTACTCTTAAAGAAGACTGAGTGGAATGACATGCTAACACTCATAGCTTAGGACAGTGATGGGCAACCTTTTGAGCTTGGTGTGTCAAACTTCGCCAAAAAACTGAGCATAACTCAGGTGGTGTGTCATTTTGAGGAAAAAACATTATTTCGCGATATTTATTGTTTAAATAACATAAATGTATACAGTTGCCCCATCACATTCGCAGCTTTCACTTTCGCGGTTTTGATTATTCGCGGTTTGCTCAGCAAGCACCCCATTTAAATCAACTTTTCTCCCTCCCACTCAAGGGAGAGGAGCTGATTTAAATGGAGTGCTTGCTGAGCAAGCCAGGCGCTCAACTCCCTGCTCTCCTGGGGCTTGGCTCCATTTGCGGGGGGGGGGAGCCAAGCCCTGGGAGGTCGGGGAGTTGGCGGGAAAGGTGCTTTTTAGCCCCCCCGCCCTTCCCAAAGCTGCTATTGAGCTTTCTAAGCCTTGTTGTGGTTTTAGGAGGGTGGGGGTGGCTGAAAAGCCTCTGTGCTGCACTCCCTCCACCCCTCCCAACTTTCCCAAAGAGGCTATATGGGGCTCTCAATCCCCAGAGCCCCTTCGGGAAGCCCGGGGAGAGGCCAGCCAGACTCCCTCCTGCCCTCCCATCGCCTTCTCCAGCCTTCCCGAGTTGGCTCCAGGGTTTCAAAGCCCTGGATCCCCCTTGGGAAGACCGGGGAGAGGCCGGGGAGATGCCCACCTGCCACCTTCCCCAGCCTTTCTGATTCGGCTCCAGGGCTTCGAAGCCTCAGAGCCCCCTCAGGAAGGCTGGGGAGAGGCCGGGCAGAGTCCCTCCCGCCTGCCTGCCGCATTCTCCGGCCTTTCCGAGGTGGCTCTGGGGAAGCACAGCAGGCCTTGGGGGGGGGTGGCCAGGTGGAGGGAGGATCCACCCCCACCTCCCTAAAGTGGTGATCGGGGCTTCGTAGCCCCGCCTGCCACTTTCCTCCACCCTCCCTAAAGTGGCGACTGATCGACACTTTAGGGAGGGTGGTGAGGTTGCGGGCGTGGGGGGGGGGAGGCCTATGGTCGCGTGTCAGCCCAAATGGCTACGTGTGTCAGTGCTGACACGTGTGTCATAGGGTCACCTTCACTGGCTTAGGAAATGTGATTTTTGGGGGTGAGGGGAGACACCAACTCCAGCCTTGCATGGCTGTGGGTATGCTGTCTGTAAGTTGTGGTTCAAAAAAGGTAACTTTCCCAAGCTCTGCAATACAACAGCACTTTAAAAAGATACTTCCTATTTCCTAATCTTAGGTCTTTATACATAAATCCATTTCATCTATTTCCTCTATCATTATCCCATTTAATTAAGTCATAGCTCTACCACAAGTACAATAACATTACTACATTTCAAAACTTGTTGAAATGTTTTTTCTCCTTTTCTTGCATAGATCTTAAAAATGGTTTCCAGTCATTATAAAATATTTCTATTTTTTCCCCTTTAGTAATGAAGTTAGTTTGTCCATCACTGCCAGTTTCAATACTTTTATAATCCAGTCATCACTCAAGGGAATATTTAAGACCTTCCATTTGAGGGCATAAATCAGTCTTGCTGCTGTAATTAAGTATTGTGTTAACCTTTCATACAGTTTAATAAGTTATCTTGATCTATCAAACTCAACAGATAAAATTCTGGTTTTTTGTACATTTTCTTCTTAAAGATTTTTTCCATTTCCAAATTAATCTTGTTCCAAAAATTTTTGGCTTTATCACAAGTCCACCACTGATGGTAATACATTCCTATTTGTTCCTGGCATTTCCAGCATTTATTGTTGGTTTTCTTGTATATTCTTGAAAGTTTTTCTGGTGTTAGGTGCCATTGAAACATTATTTTATAGAAATGTGCTAATTTTAAGGCAAGTCAGCCTCTTTGTTTATCTGAATCAGTATTGTCTATTGGGGCCATCCCAAGACATACTGTTGTCTGAGGTGGAGAAGCTCACTCACTGCCTCACTCAGTCTAGTTAGGAGTGGCCCTGATGTCAGAAGTCTTTCAGGAAACACTTCACTTTTTGAGATCCTGGGGGCCAGCTACACAGCATTTTTTATTCTAGGAAAAAGTGAGAAATAGAGAACGCGAATCTGTCACCCACTGTACCCATGATTTGTCGTGGGTAGCAAAAGTCTTGGGGTTTTTTGGATTTGTTGTTTACATGTACCCCCGTCCTGGGAAAGGGGTACAGAGCAGAGTTGAATTTTGATTGGTTGGACTTTGGAGGGGGCAGGCTTGCAAGGGAAGCCTTGCAATTCTTGATCCAACATTTTTGTATCGCCCTGAATAGGGTCCTTCAGCTGCCTCCAAATCCCAGCTGGCTGTCAGCTGCAGCCATCTGAGAGTCAGGTGAGGGCCAAGCAGCCCAGACTTCTCTCCCCTCCCCTAGCCAGCCCTTTCTCCCGGCTCACCGCTGGCTGTGGAGACTTCTTCCACCAAGGGACCATTCCCTCAGTGACAGAAGCCGTTGTAGTCAGCGGTGAGGTGGGCGAGGGCTGAGAGGGCCAGATGTCCCCCCTCCCTTAGCCTGTCCTTTCTCCTGTCTTCCCGCCGGCTGCAGAGGCTTCTTCCACTGAGGGACCATTTCCTCAGTGACAGAAGAGGTTGTAGTCAGCGGTGAGGCGGGAGAGGGCCAAGTGGGCCAGACGTCCCCCTCCCCTAGCCCGTTTTGCCCAGTGTCCACACTGCTCCTGTGGATGAGGACACTTCCTCCATGACTGACAGTCATGGATGAAGTGCCCTCAGCTACAGGAGCTTGTTCTGCCCAGCACTGCCACAGTGCCTGCAGCTGGGGATGCTTCCTCCGTGACTGCAAGTCATGGAAGAAGCAGCCTCAGCCACAGGAGCTGCGGAGGCAATGGGCAGAATGAGCTGCTGTGGCATAGGGTGCTTCCAAGTGTCAGAAGTGCCCTAGTCCACAGCAGCCCATTTTGCCTGGCACCCCCACTGCTCCCATGGCTGAGGACGCTTCCTCTCTCACAGGAGCTGTGGTGGCGCCGAGGGGAATGATCTCCCGTGGCTGAGGATACTTCCTCTATGACTGTCAGTCACGGAGGAAGCATCATCTGCTGTGGGAGCAGCGGGGGTACCGGGCAAAACTGGCCAGGGGATGGGGGACATCTGGCCCACTCGGCCCTCGCCCACCTCACCGCTGACTACAACGGCTTCTGTCACTGAGGGAATGGTCCCTTGGTGGAAGAAGTCTCCACAGCCAGCGGTGAGCCGGGAGAAAGGGCTGGCTAGGGGAGGGGAGAGAAGTCTGGGCTGCTTGGCCCTCACCTGACTTTCAGATGGCTGCAGCTGACAGCCAGCTGGGATTTGGAGGCAGCTGAAGGACCCTATTCAGGGCGATACAAAAATGTTGGATCAAGAATTGCAAGGCTTCCCTTGCAAGCCTGCCCCTTCCAAAGTCCAACCAATCAAAATTCAGTCCCTTTCCTGGGATGATTGCTGATTGTTCAGACAACCAATAGTGCAGGTTTTCCCGGACTTTCCAAAAAAGTCAGTGGGAAATAGAGGGATAGAAAGTCATGGGTTTACTGCGTTCTTTTGCTACCCCTCCTTCTGAATAGTGCATGTCTGCTCTGATGAGTGTGTGAACAATAAGGTTAGACCCAAATTCTTCCCGGTTATTTTTTGCCGACCATCATGACACCGTGTAAACAGCCCCCTGGAATGAGCCACTGGCACTCAGAGCGGACGATACAAGGCAACTCGCCCCCCCGGATCAGCAGAGCCGTTGCTGTGGGGGGCAGCCTTTGCCGCCTTAAAGTGGGTGGCGAGCCACAGTAGGGTTGCAAGGCGCGTCACTTGCGATGGGAGGCAAGGGGCGGAGCTGGCAGAAATATAAGGAGCTGCTGCCCCTTGCCTCCCCCTCTTTCCTCACAACCATCAAGAAGGGAAAAGGAGAGTGCGGTTCGTTGCTTTGGGAATCTTTCCCAGCAGCTTGGTGACGAGCAGTTGATTGGCCAGCAGAACGCACTCTGAGCTGAGTCCGCTGCTTTCCACTGCGAGTACTCTGCAGCTGTGACAGCCTGGGCCTTCGGGCTGCCCGGTGGGTGTTGGTGCACGGCTGGCGCACCCTGCTTGCTTCGAGTGGAAGCACCATTGGAGAAGGACTCGGCCAGGGCTCCTCCTTCTTCAGCCTTCCAGCTGGAGTTGCAGAGGATCCTTCAGGGCATTTGGAGCAGGGAGTATCAGGGAGAAGGGGGTGCTGGCCACGGGGGTTTCAAGCCCTGTGGGTGGGGATACCATTGGGTGGCCCAGGCTGGTGGTTTTGGGGCGGTGACCAGCTGTACAACTGGGGCAGTGTGAACCAGCCTCCTGCTGCTTTGAATTGCGCTTTGGCGGGCCACCAGGGGGGCTTTGGTCTAACGGTCATGGCTGGCTGGTTTCTGGTGGTTTTGGCAGGCCGCTAGGGGGCTGCAAGCTAATAGGCAGCTGTCCCAAAGGGATCAGTTCACCTGGCAGGCCTCCAGGGGGTGCTCTTCCCGGCCTTACAGGCCATGGGGGGGAACCTCCAGGCTTTAGGCCTCACAGGGACTTTTTTCGTGCCTACCTTTTGTGGGTACAGCCTCATCGGGTGGCCTCTGGGGATCCTCCACCTGGATATCATTCATTTGGGGAGTATTCCTGGGGGTTCTATTTACTGTTCATAATCATTATTATTAACAATAATAATACTAATAATCTCATTTGTCCAGCATCGGTTGGTAGCTACTCAGCTTGAGGCCTTGCCCCCTCCCTTGTGGGGACTCTGGTATCATCTGTAGTTGATGGTTTTGTAGTCCCTGCACTAATATTTGTTGTTAATAATAATAATAATAATAATAATAATAATAGTTTTACTGTTTGACTAGTGTTGTTATCTATCCTACCCACAGCAGCCTATCCTGCAATACAGGGATGGCTCCTAAGAAGGGTAAAGGAGGGTCAAAGGGCAAAGGACCTGTGAAGCGACCACCCAAATTGCCCAAGGGGCATGGTTCATCTTCGTCTAGTGATGACAAAGACCAGATCCTTTGGCAGATTATTCTTGATTGGATTCAGCACCTGGAGCAACTCCGGGGCAGGCCAGATGAGGCTACAATTAAGCTTGGCCACCAAGGCAAAAAGAGGAAGGTTGCTGATGAAATCTTATCCCTTTTAGATGCTCTGGAGAAGAAGTTTAACCCAGAGGGGGCTTCAGGATCTAGACAGGACATCGTTGAACAGGGGGGTGAAGGGCCTCACAGGTGCAACTACAGGTGCAGTGGAAACCCCAGGGAATTCTGGTGAATTTATAGTTGGTTCTTCTGTGTCTTGGCCTTGGGGTCCATGGTCACATCACATGAATACCTCACCATTTGCTTTACACGGGCAAACAGCACACGCGGGTGGCCCTGTGTTTCAGCAAGGGGCCATTTGGCCTCAAGCACAGTGGTCACCATGTATGCCTTATGCATCTGGGGCCTATGGCACTATGCAAACAGTGGGGGATAGCTCCCCCAGATTGTCACAACAGACCAGCTGTGAGGCGGTAGCCTACTCGGCCATCCCTTTTGGCAAGATGTCCCCCCCTTTAGGAGATCACTTATTACAAACCACAAAGGAAAAGTTCCTTAAGGGTGAATATGTTGACTTGTTCTCACTCCTCTACCGGGAGGCGGAGAAGGACAAAGATGAAATGGATGAAAAGGAGAAGGAGAAACTCAGGAAGTGTAAGGTTGAGAGAAACTGGACCAAGTGGCTTTCTGGTTATCTCATTTATGTGGGAGTGTTAGTTAAGGCCCAGCCACATCGAGCAGTTTCATTATTCCAGTACTTGGATATCATCTATAGGGCCTATGGTGATTTTGCCGGGCCGGCTTGGCTTCTCTATGACGAAGCTTTCTGTATGAGGGTGGCAATCTATCCTTCCCTGTGATGGGATATGATGCATCCACAATTATGGATGCAGCTTATGACCCCGGCCCATACAATTCAGGGGAAAGGACCCATAGTGGGCAACTAGTTAAAGTCCCTGCTAAAAATCCTGCCCGTACTTTGACAGGTGCCCCACAAACATCAAAACAAATCTGTTGGGAGTTTAGTTACCAAGGAGCTTGTAATCGCAAGCCCTGCAGGTTCAGCCATGAGTGCTCCATCTGCAGGGCAGGGCATTCCTTTCGGAACTGCCTCAGGGGCCGAGGTCAGCCTCAAAGGGGAAAGGGCTGGGCCGGGGCATTGGTGGTGTCAGTCAAACTGCTAAAGGGCTCCAGCCCAATCAATAGGGTGGCATTGGGTGATGGCTTCGGGGCTATCCAGACAGGACGGCCGCTAATTACTTGCTTGAGGGTTTCCAGTTTGGGTTTAGGATTCCTTTTCGGGGTGTTCGTTAGCCATGTTCGACACGCAACTTGGCTTCAGTTAGGGGGATGGAGCATGTAGTGCAGGATAAAATTCATAAAGAAGTTTCAGAGGGCCGGGTTTTGGGCCCATTTATCAAGCTCCCAGTCCTCAACCTGAGGGTTTCGCCCTTGGGAGTAGTACCCAAGAAGGCTCCCAGGGAGTTGAGGCTAATTCACCGCTTGTCCTACCCTAAAGGGGAATCTGTGAATGATGCTATCCCCCCTGAACTTTGTTCAGTGTGGTATACATCATTTGACACCGCTGTTAGGGAAGTTAAGTGTCACAGTTTGGGGGCTGAGCTGGCAAAATGTGACATCAAGTCTACCTTTCACCTTTTGCCAGTACATCTGACAATTTTGAGTTGTTGGGTTTTCAGTTCGAGGGGCAGTACTATATGGACCGGGCTCTACCAATGGGCTGTTCTGTATTGTGCAATGCCTTTGAGATTTTTAGCACATTTTTATAATGGTCTTTGAAGGCTAAGACAGGTTTACAAGGGGTGGTGCACTACCTTGATGACTTTTTGTTTATAGGGCCTTACCAAACGGGGCAGTGTGGGTACCTGTTGAGACAATTTGAGGCATTGGCAGAGGAACTTGGGGTTCCTCTGGCTCCCAAAAAGACAGAGGGCCCTGTTCAGCAGTTAACTTTTTGGGTATTGAAATTGACACTGTCAATCAGCAATGCAGGCTAGCGTCTGATAGGATCAAGGACCTCTTAGACATGGTCAAGCAGTTTTTGGCTAGACATAAGGTCAAGTTGCGGGAGTTTCAGGTTCTGATTGGACACCTGAACTTTGCCTGCAAGGTGGTAACCCCAGGTTGGGCTTTCCTCCGCCGGATTTGTGACGCCATTAAAGGGGTTAGTTTACCCCACTTTAAAATCCGCATCACGAAGGCCATGCAGGATGACCTGTTGGTTTGGCAGGACTTTTTGTCTGATTTTAATGGTGTCTCTCTGGTGGGAGGACAAGAAGCTTCAGGGTGCCTTTCAGATAGCTTCAGATGCTGCAGGATCCATTGGTTTTGGAGTTTATTTTGGCGGCTGTTGGTGTGCTAGTTGTTGGCCTCCTGATTGGACCGCTTCCGGGGTGGTGTCAGATTTGATGTTTTTGGAACTTTCTCCCATCCTGGTGGTGGCCACCATTTGGGCATTCTGAGTTATCTAATTCATCAGTGCACTTTTGGTGCAACAACCTGGCGACCGTCCATGTAATAAACTCCTTGACTTCTCTAAATCGCCCCGGGTGATGGCGCTTGTCAGGGCTTTCACCTTACAATGTCTGAAGTTTAACATTCTGTTTGTCGCACGGCATGTGGCAGGCGTTAACAACAAAATTGCTGACACTCTTTCCCACATGCAGATGGAGCGATTTGGCCCCAGACATGGCACCCAAGGGTGACACAATGCCAGCAAGCCTGTGGAGGCTTGGGTGGCTGAGGGCATTAGGTATGTCCATAGCTCCCAGTACAAAGAAGGGGTACACTAGGGCCTGGCAGGAATTTTTTGAATTTAGAAAACAAGTGGGGTTCAGGCAGGGCCTGCCTGTCCCAGTGAAACAACTCTTCCAGTTTTGTGTGGTCCTTTATTGCAAGGGTTTGACCCCCTCGCTCCATTAGGGGCAGGTTATCCGCCATTGGATTTTGGCTTAAGGCCCAGGGGCGCCAGATAATACCAACGATTTTCGCATCAGGAAGGCATTAGAAGGTTGGACCAGGGAGAGAGGTAGGAGGGCGGATAATAGAGCCCCTCTTTCTCCTTCTATATTGAAGGGTTTGGTTGGGGTTTGGGCTGATGTTTGTAGGTCGCCATACGAAGCGTCTTTGTTCCATGCCACCACCCTAAAGGCCTTCTTTGGTGCGTTTCGGGTGAGCGGGTTAGTTAGGGCATCCAAACAGGATGCCACGGGTAGGGCCTTGGAGTTCCGGGATGTGTCATTGCAAGAGGGCCAAGTCACCTTGACCCTGCGGTTTTCCAAAACTGATCAGTGGGGCAAGGGGAAGCAGTGTAGGCTTTTGCCCTGCAGTGACCCTGATCTATGTCCTGTGAAGGCACTGCAACATTATCTGACAGTGCGTGGTCCCCAGCAGGGTCCGTTGTTTGTGCATGTTGACTTTTCTTCCTTGGCCAGATATCAATTCTGGAAAGTGATGGCTAAAGCACTTAGGTAAGTTGGGCCTACATGGAGTCTGGTTTGGAACATATTCTTTCTGAATTGGCACCACCTCTACAGCTGCTGCTATGGGCTTGCCGGCAGCAACGATCCAAGGGATTGGCCTATAGAGGTCTTACGCCTATTGGCACTATGTTCGTTCATTCAATTATTAACCAGTTGTCTTCCCCTTTTGTTTTTCAGGTTTTAGTTTGACGCCAGTGAGACTGCAGGTGCTGATTTGTGGCCACAATATGGTTTACTGGGCGGCCCGACAGGCCCAGCTTTGTCATTTTGGCTCTCACCTAAGTTTGGGGAACCGGGCAACTGTGGAATGGTTGGGGAAGAGGGGTTTGCGTTGGCATGGCCTTATGCCACTGCTTTTTGAGGAGTGCCAGGGGCCTCCGCCAGATATCCTCATTCTCCACTTGGGTGGGAATGATTTGGGCCATATGAAAGGCAAAGCCTTTGTACTGCAGGCCATTCATGACATTAGGGTATTCAGGTCTCCGTGGCCTGCAGTTGCGGTCATGTGGTCAGCAATACTGCCCAGGCGGCTATGGAGTGGGGAGGGGGATCCCCGTCATTTGGAGAAGGCCAGGAGAGGGGCCAACAGGGAGATCAGTAATGCCTTGTTAAAAGGGTTGGGTTATTACTTGCCACACCCAGGTGTTGTATTTGAGAGGCCTGAGCTCTACAGAGTGGACGGGGTGCACCTCTCGGATGCCGGAAATTTAATATTTCTCAGTGATCTTCAGCAGGGGGTGAGGGACCTATTGGACATACTGGTGGGGGAAAGGGACTAAGCGGACACTTGCCCGTTTTTGTGGCAGGAAAAGGGGGAGGCGTAGAGACGGTGGGCACCTTGGCACCAATTTTGGTGAAGGTTGGGTCTCTGGAAGGGCTGCTTAAGGCCGTGGGGCCTAAGGAGACAGAAGTAGACCCACCTTGGAGTTGGCCTGAGGGATAATCCTTCACCACAACCCATGGGGCTTGGGTGAGGGACTTTTGGGTTGACCTTCCAGATGTGGGCCGGCTGGAGAGAAACCCCAGTCATTGGTATTCCTCTCCAGGACCCAGGTGTTCACCCGGGGAAGCTTGGGGGTGTGGTCTTGAATAGACCTACCGCCCTAGCTGCTCCCTCACTAGGTTGCCTCCCCCTGCTGAAGAGCTTAGATGGTTAAATAGGAAGATTTAAATAAATAACCTTTATTTCACCCATTTCCTGTGTGTGGTCTCATTATTTCCCGCAATCGGACAGCAAACAGTTGCCTGACTGAGTTTCAGGTGGGGGTAGATCTATTTGACCACCTGTCCACTTCCGTTTGGCATGTGTTTTTGCCAGCATTGTGATTGTGTTCCTGGGGCAGAGGAGGGTTTGGATCTGGTGTAATTTGGCTCCTTCCTCTCCCCTCTATTTCCCCTTCTGCTAGCAGAACTTACCCAGCAGAGCAATTCCGTTTGCAGATTTCTGAGAGCAGCCAAAAGAAGGGCATTCCTGCTGGCAGAATAGACTTGTGTCTAATTCAAACTCCCCAAGGCTGGTGCATCTTTGTGTTAGGATTATACGGACAGCTATGCATTAACTATTGCAAAAAGGAATTAATCACAAGCAACTCATTATTTGTAAGTAATGCCACAGGGTTCTGTCCTGGGCCCAGTGCTATTCAACTCTTTATCAATGACTTGGATGAGGGAATTAGGGGCATACTTATCAAATTTGCAGATGACACCAAATTAGGAGGAATAGCTAATACCCTAGAGGACAGGATCAAAATTCAGAATGACCTGGATAGACTGGAGAGCTGGGCCAAAGCTAACAAAATGAAATTCAATATGGAGAAATGTAAAGTACTGCATTTAGGGCGGAAAAATGAAAAGCATAAATATAGGATGGGAGAGACCTGGCTGAATGAGACTATGTGCGAAAGGGATCTAGGAGTCCTAGTAGACCACAAGTTGAACATGAGCCAACAGTGTGATGCGGCAGCTAAAAAGGCCAATGCGATTTTGGGCTGTATCAATAGAAGTATAGTGTCTAGATCAAGGGAAGTAATAGTGCCACTCTATTCTGCCTTGGTCAGACCTCACTTAGAATACTGTGTCCAGTTCTGGGCACCACAATTCAAAAAGGATATTGACAAATTGGAGCGTGTCCAGAGAAGGGCAACTAAAATGGTGAAAGGTCTGGAAACGATGCCTTATGAGGAGAGACTTAGGGAGCTGGGTATGTTTAGCCTGGAAAAAAGAGGCGATATGATAGCCCTGTTTAAGTATTTGAGGGGATGTCACGCTGAGGATGGAGCAGGCTTGTTTTCTGCTGCTCCAGAGACTGGAACACGGAGCAATGGGTGCAAGCTCCAGGAACAGAGATTCCACCTCAACATTAGGAGGAACTTTTTGACAGGAAGAGCTGTTCGGCAGTGGAACACGCTCCCTCGGAGCGTGGTGGGGTCTCCTTCCTTGGAGGTCTTTAAACAGAGGCTGGATTGCCATCTGTCAGGGATGCTTTGATCATGATTTCCTGCATGGCAGGGGGTTGGACTGGATGGCCCTCGTGGTCTCTTCCAACTCTGCAATTCTAAGTAGTCACTTGAAAGCTCTGGGAATCAGGGAATGTTCTTTTGATATTCAGAAAAAAATAACACAAAGCAAGACACAGTAGCCTTTTCTTTTTGAAATAGAACTCTTAATTTCCTTTGTAATAATTCTGCAGTGCTCTAGCTAATCTGTTGACAAATGATGGAAATTGGCTATCAAGTAGGGAAGAAGAAATATGCCTCACTGTTGACCATCTCAGGGCAACTCTTTGATATTTAACTGCTGCTCATCTCCGCCTGGTGCAGTGCTCCTTCAGCTTTTAGCAATTGATGAATTCACTTCAGTAAGCACACACTCAAAGGCAAGCCAGGCATGATACAGGCAGACTAGCCAAGTGATAAAGATGCAAATAATTTTCATCCTTGTTTGATGCCAATTTATCACTCAGCTAACAGAGTCAATGCCAGGATAGGATTGGAGTGCCATATTGCTGTGAATTATCCTAGCATTGTTATATTATGTTCCAAAAATATAACTATGAGCCCTTGTGGTTGCTGAGCCAGCCAACATGCTAAATAGATGCAGATGCCTTCCAAATGTTCCTGTTTGACTCCCTAGTATTGAATTTTTGTGTGAAAAAATGGTAATTTCCCTAAGTGGGTAAACATTGCAACAAATTAGGAAGTAAACAAAATGCTTATTATTTTGACATTTTCTTACCATTAAGTGCTTCATAGTTTTTTCCTTATTTGCAATATAAAAAGAATGTCTAGCTGAAAAGTATAGAGTGTCTTTAGAAACCAGGATGGATGTCAAAAGAACTCTCAAGTAAGCTTAAACATAAAAAGGACATGTACAAGAAATGGAAAAAGGGGAAATCACCAAAGAAGAATTCAAACACATAGCCAGCTCATGTCGGAGGAAAGTCAGAAAAGCCAAAGCTCAGCTGGAGCTCAGTCTTGCTAGAGAAGTTAAAAACAATAAAAAAGGCATTTATGGGTATGTCCGTAGCAAAAGGAAGAATAAGGAAATGGTAGGCCGCTGCATGGAGAAGATGGCAAAAGGCTAACAGGGAACAGAGAAAAGGCAGAACTACTTAATACTTTCTTTGCTTCAGTCTTCTCCCAAAGGGGAAACAGTGCTCAACCTGAGAAAGAA
This sequence comes from Gambelia wislizenii, assembly GCA_030847615.1. Taxonomy (NCBI): domain Eukaryota; kingdom Metazoa; phylum Chordata; class Lepidosauria; order Squamata; family Crotaphytidae; genus Gambelia; species Gambelia wislizenii. The sequence goes on from JAUMIR010000013.1 coordinate 13,916,230, forward strand.
GGAGCAGATGATGCAGTAGGGGAAATACAGCACAGAATTGGTAAAGAGGTAGTTTAGGAATACCTGGCCAGTATAAACAAGTTCAAGCCTTCAGGGCCAGATGAACTTCATCCAAGGGTATTAAAAGAACTGGCAGAAGTAATCTCAGAACCACTGTCAATAATCTTTGTGAATTCCTGGAGAACAGGAGAGGTCCCAGTAGACTGGAAGAGGGCAAATGTTGTCCCCATCTTTGAAAAGGGGGAGAAAGAAGACCCAAATAATTACCATCCAGTCAGCCTGACATCAATATTAGGAAAGATTCTAGAGCAGATCATTAAACAGACAATCTGTAAGCAATGTGAAGTCGAAGGCTTTCACGGCCGGCATCCATAGATTTTTCTTGTTTTTTTTTTCTTCGTTTTTTTCTGGGCTGTGAGGCCGTGTTCTGGAATAGTTTCTTTCTGACGTTCTCTGAAGATGCCAGCCACAGATGCAGGTGAAATGTCAGAAAGAAACTATTCCAGAACACAGCCTCACAGCCCAGGAAAAAACCAAGAAAAATCAATCTGTAAGCACTTAGAAAGGAATGCCGTGATCACAAAAAATCAACATGGATTTCTCAAAAACAAGTCATGCCAGACTAATCTCATCTCTTTTTTTTAATAAAGTTACAAACTTGATAGGTGAAGGGAATGCAGTGGATGTAGTGTATCTTGATTTCAGTAAGGCTTTTGACGAGGTCCCCCATGATATTCTTGCAAAAAAGTTAGTAACCTGTGGGCTAGACAATGCAACTGTTAGGTGGATTTGTAATTGGTTGACTGCCCGAACCCAAAGGGTAGTCACCAATGGCTCCTCTTCATCCTAGAGAGAAGTGACCAGTGGGGCACCACAGGTTTCTGTCCTGGCCCCAATGCTATTCAACATCTTTATCAATGACTTGGATGAGGGAATACAGGGCATGCTTATCAAGTTTGCAGATGATACCAAATTAGGAGGGGTAGCTAATACCCCAGAGGACAGGATCAGAATCCAAATGATCTCAACAGATTAGAAAGCCTGGCCAATATTAACAAAATGAATTTCAACAGGGAGAAATGTAGGATACTGCACTTGGGCACTAAAAATGAAATGCACAGATATAGCATGGGTGACACATAGCTTGATGGCAGTACATGCAAAAAGGATGTAGGAGTCTTAGTGGACCACAAGCTCAACATGAGTCAGTATGATGCAGCAGCTAAAAAAGCTGTATAGTGTCTAGATCAAGGGAAGTAATAGTGCCACTCTATTCTGCTTTGGGTCAGACCTCACCTGGAATAATGTGTCCAGTTCTGGACACCACAATTCAGGAAGGATATTGACAAGCTGGAACGTGTCCAGAGGAGGGTGACCAGGATGGTGGGAGGTCTGGAAATCATGCCCTGTGAGGAGAACTGGGCCTGTTTAGTCTGGAGAAGAGACGGTTGAGAGGGGACATGATAGCCATGTTTAATAATAATAATAATAATAATAATAATAATAATTTATTTCTATCCCGCCCCTCTGCAATGCAATCGGGGCGGCTTACAATATAAAAATTCCATAACCACAATACCCTAGCCCACCCACCCCTTAAAATAATATTAAATTGTGAAGGATTAAAAACATAAAATAATTAAAAATATATAAATTAGAAGAAAAAAATAAAACATACAATCACAGCCCAGAAAGTTAAATATTTGAAGTGATGTCATACTGAAGATGGAGCAGGCTTGTTTTCTAATGCTCCAGAGACTAGGATGTGGAGTAATGGGTTCAAACTACAGGAAAAGAGATTCCACCTAAACATTAGGAAGAACTTCCTGACAGTAAGAGCTGTTCGGAAGTGGAATACACTATTGAAAATTTTACTTAAAACTGGCCATTGAAACCTTGGCAACAAAGTTTGTCAAAGACTGGAGTCAAAATTTGAAGTGTCTGCCACGATGTCCTAAAATCTCCTTCGGCTTGTTTAAAAAAATCCAATTGGTAACTTACACTAGTGTAAATATATAACCCAGAGTACTTTATAGGAGGTTGTGCAACCATGGCATCCTAACCAGGACTGGGCAAGTGGCATGACCATTGTGCAACGGGACAGTATGAGGAATGTCATTGATGTTCCTTATTTACATGGCACAGTACAATCTCCAACTCCAGTACCAACTCCAGCATAGCTTAATTGGTAATTTTTTGATACACAACTGATAAATAGAATCTTGGCCTTTTGACTTGAAATTGGGTACTACCACTAAGAAGCCACCCAAAAAACCACCTACCACAATTTCCTGATGAGTTATGGCTGACCCTCTTTTTGCTTTTGGTGACCCCCCTCCCCTTCTAGAGTTTCAGCTTGACACTTGACATTGGAACGGACGATGACTAAAAACACTGTCAAATGTTAAGGTGTTTGCAATGATTTCCAATGGTTTAAGGGTGGCAAGAGTGAAAAAGAGACAGGCATTCTCTTTTTAATGATAAATTAAAATGATATATTTATTTTTAATGTTTTTAGTATTTTTAACTATTGTAACTTACCTTGAATCCCATCTTGGGAGAAGGGCAGGATATAAATCCAATAAACAAACAAGTAAATAAATCTTATACCCCACTTTTCCTATAATGAGTTCAAGGCTGTATATGTGGTCCTCTCCTCCTCCCCATTTTATCCACAAAAGAACAACTGTGTGAGAAAAGTCAGGCTGAAGCAGAATGAGTGATCTATAGTCACAGTGGCTCAGGAGGGATGCTAGTCCCTCCCAAATGCTAGTCCAACACTGATCATTGTATCACATTATTACACTGATATATCACCTTTCAAGGTGTTGAAGGCACTGTAGAGGGATCCATTTCTTTCCAAAACAGTCATTTGAGGTTGCTTAGGATGAGAGTATATGATCAGGCCAAGGTCACCCAGCTGAGCTTCATAACTGAGCAGAGATGTGAACCACCATTAAGAGGGACTACAAGCTTGACAGAAAAATATCCTGCATTTCAATTAGTTCATGAAGCTGCTAACCCAGATGCACCAAAGGGCCCCCATCCCAATGCACTTCAACTGAAACTTCTGGTGCCCAAATGAAAAGCAGCAATCAGAGAAGCAAACAACATCACACAAATTTATCCACAAAACATTCCTACTAAACATTAGGAAGAACTTCTTAACTATTAAGAATTGTTTGATGGTGGAAAAGACTGATTTGGAAGGTGGTAGGCTCTCTGTCTTTGGAGGTCTTTAAACAGAGGTTGGGTGGGCATCTCTTGGGAGTGCTGTAGGTTTTTTTTTTTCTGTGTAGCAGGAGGTTGGACTAGATGGCCCTTGCAGCTCCTTCCAACTCTATGATTATATGAAATATGGCTTGCTATACAAAGAGGTACAGCAAACCCCTCTCCTTGTGTCATGTTCCTGGCATACAAATGGAAACAGAAAGTGAGAAAACTGAAAGTAAAGAAATAAGGGCAATGCAGCACATTCTCTGGGGAAATGACATCTCAAACTGGATATTGTTATGATGAAGGACACACATAGTACCCTGCAGTACTATGGATGTCTGGAGGTGTACTGCTTGAGAAGGAGTAATGATCTGAGCACTCATAGAATCATAGAATCATAGAATTGAAGAGTTGGAAGAGACCACAAGGGCCATCCAGTCCAACCCCCTGCCACGCAGGAAATCACGATCAAAGCATCCCTTAACACTCCTACATGTGTTCGCTATCTGTTTGAATTCTTCTTTGTTGATTTTCCCCTTTTTCCATTTCCTATACATGTTCCGTTTAAAACTTAATAAGATCATATCCAGCTTGACTCCTCAGTTTGAGCAAGACATTTTTCATTGCAGGCTGAGCTGCCTAGGAACCCTGTCCAACACTGCAGACAGGGTTTTTTTCCTATCCCTAACTAGGGATACATCAGGTAGTCTGAGAAAAATCAACAACACTACCATCCCATATGTGGTAAAATGTTATTTTTCTGGATTGAAAGAGAGGTTGTTTTCACAGAGTTTGCATTCAAGTGATCCTTTTTTTAAAAAAGTGTTATAAAAGAGTAAAAACCTCACAGAGAAAGGAGTCAAAAGTAGAGCCTCTATGGAGCCTGAGATACACTTGCTTAAAAAACCATTTTCTTTTTGATCAGTTCAAGGGTGTAATTGCCAGCTGTTCCGGGAACTGCTCAAAACAACAGTGTTGGACAGGGTTCCTAGGCAGCTCAGCCTGCAATGAAAAATGTCTTGCTCAAACTGAGGAGTCAAGCTGACATACCTTTTCTAGGCGAGAATATCCCTGCTGTGTCAACAGCTTGCATTTAAACCTTTTGTCAGCTATGAAAACAGAACATGCCCACTCACAAAATCTTACCCACCCCTCTCTGGTGACTGCCTTTACAGAAACTTGCTTTGGAGGAAAAGAGAAATCATTGCCTTTCAGATATAATTGTCGCAATATCTCCACAACTTCATTACACTTCCTATCATTACACAGAGTCACTCTGAGCCAAGCTTTAATATGGCACTGTTGTGTCATTCTTAATAGCTAACACTGTTATGGCACAAAGGAGATCTTTGCCTTCTGCTTATTTAATGACAGCTGATAGTTTAGCTTCAAAAATTACTGTTGTTCAATTTAATTCCAGAGTACTCACAAAAACATGACATTGCACTCTCTCTCTCTCTCTCCCTCTCTTTCTCTCTCTATATATATATATGAGAGGGAGAGGGGAGAGGAAGAGAGATTCATCAAATGTTATGAATGGGATCTCCATTCATCCTCTTATCACCCTTGTTTTGTCAGATTTTTTTTTTTTGAATTTTGTATGCAGGTTTTGTGTTTTCCAGTGGAGAAAATATGAGAGCACTTACAGTAACTGGGACAAGAGCTCTAACTTAGATACAAACTTAGAAGGGTTAGGATGAGAGAGATGAGGCCCACTGCCACCCTTATAGGTAGTGGTTTTGAATAAATGGAAGAAAGAAACACACACACCCCTGAAGAAGCTGACTCAATTTGTCATTTCTGAACTGAGATGGTGAAGATATTGTGGAAATCACTGGAAAGGTTATTGTCACAGCTGCAGTTTAGAGACATGTCAATTCCATATCCAGACAGCCATTTCACTTCAGGCCTATCAAGGATGAGACAAAGATAATTTAAGATCTAACAGGATATCTCTGACTGATCCTCAGTAGATGGGCAACCCTTTGTGACTACTAAATGTTTAATGTCTGCAGCAATGAAAAGCATTTCCTTTTACCCCCCCCCCCCAATTCAGCTGCTAAAAGTAAAAGGGGAGAATCAGGACAGGGGTTGGTACACAGATGCCTGGAATGATCTGAGCTGAGCAGAGCCTGTTTGGAGACTTACCAACTCTAACCATTGTCTGTCTGTTCCATTGAGATGTAATTTTATCCCTAGCTGCATCTGGTGCACCTTTGGATTCTTGCAGTAAACAAACATGATACCACAACAATGAAATTAGAGGTGAGTCTACACAGTGCCCACTCCTAATTTACAATATTTACACCACTTTTCATTTTAGCATCAAACTGTCACAGGCAGAGGAAACTGTAGCAGAAAATTGCAGCCCATGATATCGCCATCAAATAGCCTACAGTGCTTTCAGAACTACCAAGCTATGGCTATTAAAATGGCAGTTGGTGCTCACAAACACACATGAATGAGACATGCAGCCTTCCCCATAAGCCTCAATAAGCATTTAAAAAGATTCCATTGGTATTTTTTTCAATTTTACTAAAAGTTTTAAATTGGCATGTTGCTTGACATTTAAACTTAGACTTTTTCCAATATACAACTGACAACACAGTTGCTTTGAATGATGACTGACAATTAAGTGAATGGCCAAGAGTATTGATGTTTATCATGCAGGTTCAGACATGTTCAAGGTCACCACTTAAGCAATGACAATCAGTTCTCACTGATTTGTCTGAAAGGCAGAAACACAGTCTCATTATTTAATAGACAGATCTCATGCTTTAGTTGTGTATTCCTGCATGGCAGGGGGTTGGAGTGGATGGCTCCTGGGATACCTTTCAACTCTATGATTCTATACAAAAATGTTTTTTTTTAATAATTCCAACCAGAATATATCTATTGGAATCTGCATAAGTGCTGGCTGAGAAGTCTGGTTCATCTCAATAGATCCAGTCTTGTTTGGACTAAAATTGAATATAGTTAAATTAAAAAATGATTAACTTTTTGGCAACATTCACCCCAGATTAGCGGTGTGAGAGGGGAGAATATGGAATAAAACACCCATGCTGATATAAGACAAAACAATGCAACAATGTAAATTACAGTTCAAAGAGCAAAGGAGACATATGAGACTCTTCTCAAAGATCTAAATAAAAAACAAGAAAGTAAAGATAACACAAGAGCAAAAAGCGAACAAAGAAGAGAACTTGAAAAAACAGATGAGAGAGACCTAGATGAGCTCACTGGAGGGGAAAGACAAGAAGATATAAGACAAGAGGAAGACAACAAACTAGAAATGGAACTGGAAATGGGTGAATAATAATAATAATATAGTAAGGACAGGAGAGGGAGAAAAAGAAAGGAAAATGTCGATAAAAATTGGAGCTTGGAACATAAAAGGGTTAAATTCAGAGTATAAGAGAAAACAAGTATTCCATTATCTTGAGAAAGCAAATTTAGATATAGTGGCAGTACAATAAACAAGAATAAAAACAAAAGACTTCAAGTATTTGCGGAATCCGAAATTGGGTAATACTTATTTTTCTGCTTCTGAAAAAATGGGGAAAAGGGGTGGTGATATATGTAAACAGAAAATATTTGGTTAAGGAAGTACTGAATGATAATAATGGACATTATATTGGATTAGAAGTACAATTTAGAGACTTTAACCTGGTGATAATTGGCATTTATACTCCCATTGAAAAGGAAGATTTTTTTTAAAAAATTGGACGAAGAAATTACAAAATTGAATGTAGAGCATCTATTTATTATTGGTGACTTTAATGGAGTTAACCCATAAATAGACATGTGCACAGAAAGCAATCAGGAAAAATCAAGGGAAATTGGCAACTACTTTTTTTGACCTAGCAGATAAACATGGTTTAAAAGATGTGTGTAGACATGTATACGGAGATTCAAAGTCATACACATTCTTTTCTGACTATCATAAAACTCTCTCTAGAATAGATCTTTCTATGATCTCCTCCACACTGCTAAACAAAATGAAAGATGGAAATTTTGCCAAGAACTGTGCCTGACCATAATATGATAATCCCGAAATAATCCTGAAATTAAAAGAAGGGGAAAAATATAACTGGAGACTGAATTAAAATCTATTGAAGGATAAATTTTGATAAAATTACCAGCTTGGTAGATGAAGGGAACACTGTGGATATCGTATACATTGATTTCAGTAAGGCCTTTGACAAGGTTCCCCATGACATTCTTGCAAACAAGCTTGTAAAATGTGGGCTAGACAAGTTAACTGTTAAATGGATTTGTAACTGGTTGACCGGCCAAACCCAAAGGGTGCTCTGCAGTGGCTCCTCTTCATCTTGGAAAGATGTGACCAGTGGGGTGCCACAGGGTTTGTCCTGGGTCCAGTGCTATTCAACATCTTTATCAATGACTTGGACGAGGGAATTAGGGACATACCTATCAAATTTGCAGATGACACCAAATTAGGAGGAGTAACTAATACCCTAGAGGACAGGATCAAAATTCAAAATGACCTGGATAGATTGGAGAGCTGGGCCAAAGCTAACAAAATGAAATTCAATACGGAGAAATGTAAGGTACTGCATTTAGGGTGAAAAATTGAAATGCATAGATATAGGACGGGGGAGACCTGGCTGAATGAGACTACATGCGAAAGGGATCTAGGAGTCCTAGTAGATCACAAGTTGAACATGAGTCAACAGTGTGATGCAGCAGCTAAAAAGGCCAATGCGATTTTGGGCTGCATCAATAGAAATATAGTGTCTAGATCAAGGGAAGTAATAGTGCCACTCTATTCTGCCTTGGTCAGACCTCACCTAGAATACTGTGTCCTGTTCTGGGCACCACAATTCAAAAAGGATATGGATGAATTGAAGCGTGTCCAAAGAAAGGCGATTAAAATGGTGAAAGGTCTGGAAACGATGCCTTATGAGGAGAGACTTAGGGAGCTGGGTATGTTTAGCCTGGAAAAAAGACGTTTAAGAGGCGATATGATAGCCCTGTTTAAGTATTTGAAAGGGTGTCACGCTGAGGATGGAGCAGGCTTGTTTTCTGCTGCTCCAGAGACTGGAACACGGAGCAATGGGTGCAAGCTCCAGGAACAGAGATTCCACCTCAACATGAGGAGGAACTTTTTGGTTTAAACAGAGGCTGGATTGCCATCTGTCGGGGATGCTTTGATCAAGATTTCCTGCATGGCAGGGGGGGGGATGCTTTGATCAAGATTTCCTGCATGGCAGGGGGTTGGACTGAATGGCCCTCGTGGTCTCTTCTGGTATCAACCTGTTTTTCCAGTGTCCACCTTCCAGTCTTCTATAGTGTTATTGTTATTTAAAATCTGTTGTCACTCTCTGATCAGATTTATTAAACCATTTATTAAACTATTTCTTCCATATATAACCATTCTGGCAGAGTACTATTGCTATAATATCTGTAACTTTGTTGCACTGTCTCTTTAAACTTTCCAAGGCTGTAGCAGCACTCTTACTCACAAAGGCTGCACAAATCAACTGTTGATTGATAAATGACCTTCAGTATTATTGCTCATCCAGGTTTCTCTTTCATTTAATAGTATATCTTCACCTTGAATTAAATTTTCAAAGTTTTGGCAATTACTCAGTTTGTCTTTGTTTATCCCTAGTTGTTCCTCTTCAAAACAAATCCCCTTTGAGAAGCACTGGGGTTTAACTTCACGTGGTGCCTGATTTACAACCAGAAAATAAACAGAATACTGACACAGGGTGTTATCTTCACGCCATAAATAAAAAGAGACACTTTGCTTGTCAGTTAACCAGCTCTTACTTAAATTAAAAGTGGTAGCAACACTTTTGCCTAGAACGGCTGCTTTAATCCAGCTGTGTGAATTCACGGCTCCCTCAGCCTCTCTTAGCTTGTTTGTTTGTGTGCTCTAGCTCCAATAACCAGCAGCTTTCTTTAGGCTGGAAAGGAGCCCATTCGAGTTACCTTGGACTTCTGGAACCCCAGGCAGAATTTGTCCCCTATTTTGGGGCACTAAGCCAAATTAAGCGGTCCAAGTCAAGGAGCTCCTGCAAGACCTGACCTCCCACATTGCCGGCACCACCAGATGTCCACGTACCCTAATGATGTTTTGAGCTATGCTGGTGGTGGCATAATAGCCACCAGTAGGGTCTCCCATACCAGACAGGTCAAAACCAAAGGGTCTGACAAAGAGCGTCAAAGGGCAGGATGGGCTCTCTAGCCTTATGGTAACCATCCTAGGAGAAAGAAAACTCTAATCCCAAACCCAGGCAGATGATGCTCATCCAACCCTGTAAGGTCAACCATCTAAGAGAAGGAAACTCTAATCAAACCTACGACCCAAGGACCTCGCTGCTACTGTCCATGCTTACAACGCCACAGCAGATGAACCTTTGGTTTAAAGGGTGAGGCCAGTTCTGTGCACGCTGTGCTCCACCAGAAAAATCCATTGCACAGGCTCGAAGGACAAATCCAATTCCAAAAAAGCCCTGTAGCAATAGGCGAGGGACAAAACAGCAGGTGTAAAGATGCACTGGAAGCCGCAGACCCAACCCTGCATGCAGGCGGTTCAGGACTTTGGTCGCTCAAGGCTGACCCGGGAGATGACAGTCTTGTTCGGCAGCATCCTGAATGACCAAGCAGCCATTTTTAACGAGATCACTGCTTGCTCCATATGGAGAGGGGCCTAGAAAAGGTGGCCTAACAAAAGTTCATCCCCATCTACGTGGTTGGCTAGCCATGGCCAATGGGCATCTTCTGATGCGGTCAAACCAAGGTAAAGAAACAAAGGCACACACCAGCCTCCAAAGGTGTAAATAAGCTGATGCTTGCATGCTGGAACATCAGAACCATGCGAGAATCTGCAGATAGTGGACAGCCTGAGCGTCATTCTGCTCTAATAGTCCAAGGCTCAGCTATCCAATATATGATACAAAAACCAATGAAAAATGAATTAGACATAGCTCCCACTTTGGAAGAGACCCTTAAGACCATACAGCAGATGAAAAATGGCAAGGCAGCTGGGATTGATAGAATCCCACCTGAAGTTTGGAAACACGGAGGTCATGTACTCCATTATAAATTCCATGAACTCCTTGTGAATTGCTGGGGAAAAAGAGGAACTGCCATCAGATCTCCGAGATACAGTCATCATCACCCTGTACAAGAAAAAAGGATCAAAATCCAATTGCACAAACTATCGAGGCATAACACTGCTCTCTATTGCTGGAAAAATCCTTGCAAGGATACTCCTGAACAGATTAGTTCCTGCTATTGCAGAAGAACTTCTTCCTGAAAGCCAATGTGGCTTCAGAACCAATAGGAGTACTACAGATATGGTATTTGTCATTAGACAACTGCAAGAGAAACGTAGAGAGCAGAACAAGGGACTCTATGTAACATTTGTCAACCTCACCAAAGCCTTCGACACTGTGAGTAGAAAAGGTCTGTGGCAGATCCTGGAAAGGCTAGGGTGTCCCCCCAAATTCCTTCAAATGATTATCTTGCTACACGAGGGCCAGCGTGGTCAAGTCAGATATGGAGATGCTCTTTCAGAGCCCTTTCTAATAACTAATGGGGTGAAGCAAGGTAGTGTTCTTGCACCAACTTTATTTACTTCAGCATGATGCTCCAAAGGGCTACGGCAGAGCTTGAAGAAGAAGAGGCATCTATATACGTTACTGATGGTAGCTTGTTTAACTTAAGCCATCTGAGGGCTCACATTAAGACTCTAAACTATCTAGTTCATGAGCTGTTCTTCATTGATGATGCTGCCCTTGTTGCCCACACAGAAGCAGCTCTGCAGTGCCTAACATCCTGCTTCGCAACAGCTGCAGAGCCGTTTGGGCTGGAAGTCAACCTGAAGAAAACAGACGTTCTTTACCAGCCTGCACCACAGGACGAACACCACCATCCCCACATTGCCGTCGGCAAATCTGTGCTCAAGTCCATTCAGCAGTTCACCTGCCTGGGAAGCATCATCTCCTCAGATGCCAAGATTGACAAAGAGATCAATCACAGATTAGCAAAGGCATATAGCGCATTTGGAAGACTTTACAAAAGAGTCTGGAGTAATAAACACCTGAGGCGAAGCACAAAAATCAATGTGTATAGAGCCATTGTACTGTCTATTCTCCTTTATGGGCCTGAAACATGGGGCACCTATCACCAACACTTACGACTCCTCGAACACTTTCATCAGCGCTGTATACATGCACTCCTAAATATACACTGGACTTACTATGTGATGAATGTTTCTGTCCTTGAGCAAGCAGGGATCACCAGCATTGAGGCCATGGTATTGAGAACACAGTTGCGCTGGGCAGGGCACATTTCTAGGATGGAGGACCATCACCTCCCAAAAATAGTACTCTACAGTGAACTTGCCACGGGTCAGTGTAAGAGTGGCTCTCCAAAAAAAGCGATACAATGACTCCCTGAAACAACATCTCAGGCTCAGCCAAATTGATCACCAACAATGGTCCGCCCTGGCCTCACATCGGGAGGCATGGAGACACACTATCCACAATGCTGCAGCCTTATTTGAGAACTCACGCCAAACAAGTCTTGAAGAGAAACGACAACTCAGAAAGAATCACAACCTGATAACATCACCCAAGGAGACCTTCTGCTGTGCTTTCTGCAACCAGACTTGTTTATCTCGGATTTGCCTTTATAGTCATCAGCGCGCTTGCAGAAAGCACGGGATGAGTCCTTCCTGAATCTTCGTTTGCGAAGAAAAGCTGGAGAGAGATTATATGACCTTCAAAGAAGATTTGTTAGTACCATTGCAATTAACACTGAATGAAATATTGAAAGATAACAAACCAGAATCTTGGAAATATTCAAATATTACATTGATTCCTAAAGAAGGAAAAGATACCACCAACGTAAGTAATTAAAGGACAATTGCACTGTTGAATTTGGATTACAGAATATTCACTTCTATATTGGCTGCAAGGTTAAGGAAAATTCTGGCCATAATAAAACATGATGATCAAATGGCTTTTTGCCAAAAGGACAACTAAAAGACAGTACAAGAACTGTAATTGATATATGAGAATACTGTGAAAAAAATGATAAAAAATTAGCAGAGGTACTATTAAAGGTGGAAAAAAGCATTTGACAATGTGCAGTGGATATTCCTTTTAGAGATTCTTAAAAATATGATGATTGGGAATATTTTTTTAAATTGGATAAAATCTATCTATAATGATCAATTCGCTCAAATAATAGTTAATAGAGAAAAACACAAACCGGTAAAGATAAATAAAGGAATGAGGCAAGGATGCCCTCTATCCCCACTTCTTTTTTATTGACTATAGAAGTTCTTAACAAAACCAACAAATCAAAGGAAATAAATTCAAGCTTACAGCTTTTGCTAATGATTTGATAATATTTTTGGAGAATCCGCTGTAAAATATAGAAGAGCTACATAATCCATTGAAAGAATTTGGTGAACTTTCTGGTTTCAAAACAAACAATGAAAAGGTGAAGATATTAACAGAAAATATAACCAAAAAATTGGAGAAAGAATTGGAAAGTTTGTCAAATTGGAAAATTACCAGGAAAGCAAAAGATTTGGGAATCGGGATTACCAAAAGAAATACATACTTATTTGATAATAATTACAAATAAGTAATAAAGGAATCTTGGAGGAATTAATAAATTCCTCCAAGGGGAATTTATAATAATAAAGGAAACAAATAACAAATAAAGGAATAAAGACAGATATGGAAAAAATTGACAAAACTGAATTTATCATTGTTTGGAATAATTGCTGCCATGAAAATGAGTATCCTTCCTAAATGCAATTTCTTAATTTAAAATTTACCAATTATTACCAATGCAAAACCATTTGTAAATTGGAAGAGAGAATTATCTAAATTTATCTAGAATGGCAAAAAGTGAAGAGTGAAATGGAAAATTCTTACTGATAGAAAATAAAATGGAGACTGTGGAGATTTGAAGTTACATTTTTAGGGAAGTGCTCTTTCTTCGATTAGAAATGGGATTTTATTGGATAATGAAAAACTATTGGCCCTAGAAGGATTTAATTTAAGATAGGGATAGTATGTGTACCTATGGTATAGTAAAGTGAAGGAAAACAAAGAATTTAATCATCATTTTATCCATAAAGCATTATTGAAGATTTGGTGGCGGAGGGGGAGAAAAGGTTTTATAGCAGAAAGATTACAATTTGGGTCTCACCACATGAGACCTTTCATAACATGTGGAGAGAATTAAAAAAATGGTTAAGATATGAGGACTTGCTTACTAAAACTGAAAATAATATTTTTAATTTGAAGTCAAAGGAAGAATTGGAAAAGGAAGGCACAAAGCTGAACTGGTTTCTTTATGGGCAACTGAAAGAAAGATATAAAATGGATTTAAAACTAGAAAACTGTGAAGAAGAAAAAACAGAATTAGATAAGATACTTTTTGATAAAGGAGAAAAATTAATGCTCAAATTTTAAAAAATTACAGGAAAGAGACAAGGAACAGGAAATAATTAAGGAATCAATGATAAAATGGGCTAAAAACTTGTGTGTGTGTGGGAAATAGAATTAGATTATTGGGAAAAAGCCTGGAGCTACATGCAGAAATTTACAGTAAGTCAAAACTTAAAAGACAATTTCTTTAAAATGCAAAATAGATGGCACTTGGCACCCACAAAGTTAGCTAAAATATATAAAACTGGGAAAAAGAAATGCTGGAAGTGCCAGGAACCTATTGGAACATATTATCACTCATGGTGGGAGTGCCCAAAAATAAAGAAGTTCTGGGAAAAGATCCATAAAACTATAAATGAAATACTACAAATTAAGTATCCAATGAAACCTCATTTATATTTACTATATATGACAACTATATTAGACAAGAAAACTGAAAGGCAATATTGGAAAATAATACTTTATATTCAGCAGCCTGATTATTGTTAGCCTAATTTTGGAAAACTACTTACGTACCAAGTATCGATGAATGGATGGATAAACTCTTAGACATGAAAGATCTTGATAAACCAAAGGCTATGGTGAATCAGAAATCTATAGAATACATTGATGAAACATGGGTGTCAATTACAGTTGTCCCTCCATATTCACGGATTTGGCATTCGCGGATTTAAGTATTCACGGCTTGAAAATATGCTTTTAAAAATAATAATCCAAAAAGCAAACCTTGATTTTGCCATCTTATATAGGGGACACCATTTTGCTCTGCCATTGCATATAATGGGACTTGAGTATTCACAGATTTGGGTATTCACGGGGTCCTGGAACCAAACCCCAGCGAATGTGAAGGGACAACTGTACTTGATACTGGGAGAATAAAATGTTTTAATATACTAGATAAAATATGCAATATAGCAGAAGTATGAGGTCTTGCCCAATAGGATAAGCATTAAAATATAAAAGATAGACTTAGTAGAAGTACAGTTTAAACAGAAAATTTAGAAGTGAAATATAAGAATGAATGATAAGAATGAATTTTATTTACATAAATTCAAAGTCAATTTGAAACGTCTTTGAGTAACAGTCAGCAAAAGTCAGGTAGAAACTTGGAAATAAAGATTCATGTACAAGGTAGCAGAGGGAAAGGTGAAAAGATGGGAAGAGTATATGATGAGTATATAATACAGCATTGATTTAAATATACGGAATTACAATGACTCTATCTTGAATCTTTTTTTTCTTTGTTACAAAAATGAAATACAACTATGTATAGTTCTAATTACATTTTTTTCCTGTATCTAAATATAACTAATAAACAAAAGCAGGGAGAGAAGAGGGAGAAATGCAATTTTATTTGATGACTAAACACCATCAGGGGAAGAACTAACCAAGTCACACAGGAATGGAGAGTTACAAAGCCTAACTGTTAGGACCAAATAGGCCCTGTTCTGAGTTATCCTCTAATGATACTCTTGTTGGCTGTCAGTCAAAGAATAGGAATGCCTCCAAAGACCTAACTGGACAGTCATGATAACATTGGAGAAACTCGCTGTTTCAGTGTTCTCATCAATTCTGATTTGAAATTCAACGCTCTGCTACACCTCCAGTATTCTAGGTATGTTTGTTTGCTTTATGGATATATAGCACAAGACTGTAGTTAGCCCAACCCTGTTGGCCATCTTCATGAACATTTGTATCTTTTCTTACCTTTAGTGGTACAACTTGCATCAAAATAGCAAAATTGGTGAGATGGTTACAGAAACAGACGGAATAGTTGAAGTCACCACCATTGCGCACACAGCCTTCAGTAGACCAAATGCCGCTCCCACTGCTGCAAAACACATAAGGACATTTTCCCCCCATGTTGTTAATTTAAAACATATCTATGCTACCTTTCAATCACTTCAGACAACTTACAGCTGATAAAGCATGAAACCAGTGCTTCTATGATTGGAAGGCCTTTAGTGAAATAGTAAATCACACCACCTAATGCTTCCCTAATTTTGCCCAATCATGGGCATTCTCTCACCACCACGGCTTTCTAAACAGAGAAGCTAAGGTGGCCACTACAAAGGTTAGCAAGCCCCCTTAACCACAGTGCTAAAGAAATTGCACAAAGAAAGAATGCAGACAGAGGAGATTTTCAGACGGGGAAAATAACCCCTGTGGCGATCGGGAGAGAAACAGGGCTGTTCCGCTGCCAATGCTCCATTTCACATACACACACATCCTTCTCCCGATCTCCATTTGTTCTCCCTCCATGCTGCTTTCGTTTTTCTTCTGCTATTTTCCGCTATTTTTTTACTGACAAGGAACTTCTGTTAGTAAAAAAACAGCAGAAGGAAAATGAAAGCAGGACGGAGGGAGAAGAAGTGGAGGTTGGGAGAAGGACGGTGTGTGTGTAAAATGGAGCGCTGGAAGTGGAACAGCCCCGTTTCTCTCCCAATCTCCATGGGGGTTATTTCCCCTGTCTGAAAATCTCCTGAATCCCTATATATCTATGTAGAGCCATGAAAAAATTCTGTCTGAAATCCTGGAGAGCTGCTTATGCTCAAGGTACATAAACTACAGCTTAGATCAGGGGTGTGAATTCTTCAACCCTCTAGTTGTCACTGGACTGTAACTCCTGTCAGCCCTAGTAGGCATAGGCAATGTTAAGGAATACTAAGAACTCAAGGATCACATGATTCTCACCTCTGTCTTGTTCCCTGGATAATGAGGAGCTTCTTGAGGGGTGTGTGTGGACATCATAATGGCTAAACTGTCTTTGGATGTAGCTGCTCCAAATAAAGATACTGTGTTGCATTCAAACCAACTCTAAGGTTTTTGAGCAAAGGCTTTCTTCTTCATTCCCTGCCCCATTTATTTTGCCTCTGTATTTTTCATTTATCTATATGTGACCAAAGTACTTTAGTGTGCTGTCTTTCACGTGTTTTCTTGGTCTTTAAACATTAGTAGGAGCAGCAGCAGTAGTATTCATCTCCTACATTTATCCTAGACCAGGATGAAAGATGGCTAACAAATGTAGCTAAAAAGTCACAACATGCATAAGTTAAAAACATACTATAAACATACAAACAAAACATAAAACTTTTAAAAGACATAAACCATTAAAGGAAACATAGACAATCCAGCACACTATGCAAGAGCCTTTCCCTTTGAGAAATCTGTCCCCAAAGGCCTGCCTTAGGAAAGAAAGAAAGGAAAGGGCCAGTCTCTTGGAAGGGGGTTCCAGAGCTTAGAATCATAGAATGATAGAGTTGGAAGAGACCACAAGGGCCATACAGTCCAACCCCCTGCCATGCAGGAATAAACAATCAAAGCATTCCCGACAGATGGCCATCCAGCCTCTGTTTAAAGACCTCCAGAGTAGGAGACTCCACCACACACTGAGGCATTGCATTCCACTGCCAAACAGCTCTTCCTGCCAGGAGGTTCTTCCTAATGTTTAGGTGGAATCTCTTTTCCTGTAATTTGAACCCATTGCTCTGTGTCCTAGTCTCTGGAGCAGCAAAAAACAAGCCTGCTGCATCCTCAGTATGACATCCCTTCAAATATTTAAACATGGCTATCATGTCCCCTCTTCTCCAGACTAAACATGCCCAGTTCTCTAAGCCGCTCCTCATAGGGCATGGCTTCCAGACCACCCACCATCCTAGTCACCCTCCTCTGGACACGTTCCAGCTTCTCAATATCCTTCCTGAATTGTGGTGCCCAAAACTAGACACAGTATTCCAGGTGAGGTCAAACCAAAGCAGAATAGAGTGGCACTATTATTTCCCTTGATCTAGACACCGTGCTCCTATTAATGCAGCCTAGAATCACATTGGCTGCTGACTCATGTTCAGCTTGTGGTCCACTAAGACTCCTAAATCCATTTCTCATGTACTGCCCTCAAGCTATGTGTCACCCATCCTATATCTGGGCATTTCATTTTTAGTGCCCAAGTGTAGTATCCTACATTTCTCCCTGTTGAAATTCATTTTGTTAGTTTTGTTCTAGCTTTCTAATCTGTTAAGGTCTGACATGACTTGTTTTTGAGAAATCCATGTTGACTTTTTGTGATCACGACATTCCTTTGTAAGTGCTTACAGACTGTCTGTTTAATGATCTGCTCTAGACTCTTTCCTAGTATTAAAGTCAGGCTGACTGGGCGGTAATTATTTGGGTTTTCTTTCTCCCCTTGGGGAGAAATGGGGACATTTGACCTCCTCCAGTCTGCTGGGACCTCTCCTGTTCTCCAGGATTTCTCAAAGATTATTGCTAGTGGTTCTGAGAAAACTCCTGCCAGTTCTTTCAGTACCATTGGATGTAGTTCATCTGACCCTGGAGACTTCAACTCATTTATACTGGCCAGGTATTCCTCAACTACCTCTGTACCAGTTCTGTCCTGTATTTCCCTTACTGCATCATCTGCTCCATCTTCCCCAGATTGAGCACTGCTCCCCCTTTTGGAGAAGACTGAAGCAAAGAAGGTGTTAAGTAGTTCTGCCTTTTCTCTGTCCCCTGTTAGCCTTTCACCATCTTCTCTCCGCAGTGGCCCTACCATTTCCTTGTTCTTTTTGCTACGGACATACCTAAAAAGCCCTTTTTTATTGTTTTTAACCTCTCTAGCAAGCCTGAACTCCATTTAGCTTTGGCTTTTCTGACTTTCCCCCGACATGAGCTGGCTATTTGTTTGAATTCTTCTTTGGTGATTTCTCCCTTTTTCCATTTCTTGTACATGTCCTTTTTATGTTTTAGCTCAGTTGAGAGTTCTGTCAACATCCATCCTGGTTTCTTTAGACATCTCCCCTTTTTCCTCCTCATTGGAACTGTTTGAAGTTGTGCCTTCAACATCTCATTTTTTAGAAACTCCCATCCATCATGTACTCCCTTCTCTTTTAGTATTCCTGACCATGGGATCACTCCCACTAATTCCCTAAGTTTCCTGAAATCATTTTTTTTCAAGTCTAGAAGGCATGTCTGACTACGCTTGACTTCCCCTTTCCTCTGTATAACAAACTCCAGGAGAACATGGCCACTCCCCCCAAAGGATCCTGCCACTTCCACACCATTAATCAGATCATCTCTGTTGGTTAGGATTTGATCTAAGATTTAAGGTCCAACAATTTAAGGTTCAAAAAATTCTTCACTTGCCTTGCAGACAATTTCATTGTCCAGAAGGTGGAAGAGGCAACAAGCAGATCTCCTTGTTGCGTCTTCCACCTTCTGGACAATGAAATTATCTGTAAGGCAAGTGAGAAATATGTTGGACCTTAAATTTTGGGCAGAGTTGGACTTCCAACAAATATCAGGATAGTTAAAACCCCTCATTATTACTACATCTCTGTTGTCTGAATGTGTGGTCATCTCTTCCAAGAAGGCATCATCCAAGTCCTCAATTTGGTTTGGAGGTCCGTAGTAGAGCCCAGAATGATATCCCTGCTGTTTTTCTCCCCCTTGATTTTTACCCAAATGCTCTTAACCTGGCTCCTAGGATTTAAGTCATGGATCTGTTCATAGGTGTACACATCTTTAACATATTATGCTAATCCACCTCCCTTCCTGTTTGGACTGTTTCTCTCAAATAGGTTACACCCCTCTATTACTACATTCCAATCATCCCACCAGATTTCAGCGATGCCTGTTATATCATATTTGTTTTGCTGTGCTAAGAGTTCAAGTTCATCCTGTTTATTTCCCATGCTCTGTGCATTAGTATAGAGATATCTAAGACCATGGCCATTCCCCCATCTTTTTTTTTAAAGGTTTTATTCCTCCCGCTGTTGGGTTCTTGTACTATTTACCTTTTTCTCTGTATAACATTTGGACTATTATCTCTAGCACTTGATGAATTCTTGTCCTCATGAATACTGTCTGCCTCCCCCCACACAACTCAGTTTAAAGCCCTCCTGATGAGATCTTTCAGAGTCTTAGCAAAAACGTTCCTGCCAACTGCTGTGAGGTGCAACCCATCCCTTGCCAGTAGACCTCCTCCCTGAAACCACACCCCATGGTCCAGGAAGCCAAACTGTTCCTGGTGGCTCCATCTGCGCAGCCAGTTGTTTACCTTCACTATCTTTCTCTCCTTCCTGGGCCATGCCCTTCCACTGGAAGGACAGATGAAATGACTACCTGTGCATCCAAGTCCTTCAGCTTCTTATCCAGAGCCTCATAATCCCTTGTGGTATTCTGAACGCTATGTCTTGCAGTATCATTGGTTTCCATGTGGACCAAAAGGAAGGGATAACGGTAAGTAGGCTTCACATCTCTCATCAGCCTCTCTGTTACATCATGGATTTTTGCACCTGGGAGACAGCACACCTCTCAAGACTTCTCATCAGGCCCACAAACTACTGATTCTGTACCCCTCAGCAGATAGTTGCCTACCACCACCACATGCCTCCTCCAAGGATTGGCAGAGGCCAATCTGTGTGCTGACCCATGCAAGGTCTCATGCACATTCTCTGAGGCTTGGGCTCTGCTGCTCTCCTTTGCATTATTTGTCATCACTGACAAGGGAGAGAGCTTCAGACCAGTATTGTAGTGCCAAACTCATAGAATCTTCTATATGTCACATTCTTCCAAACATTGACCTCCTGTGTATCAGAACTAGCCTCCTCCAGAGAGACATTCTCTGTGTGTTCCTGAACCAGGACCTTCTGCTCTGTTCTGTCTAAGAAAACCTCCTGCTCTATAATATGCTGTATAGTGGCTAATCAGGCCTCACATTGCTGGACCGTCTCCTCCAACACCACAACTAACTTGCACTTCCTGCAGGTGTAGCTCTGCACATCCACAGTCAAGAAGACAAACATCCCACAACTGTTCAGGTGACTGCAGCAGTTCCCTCACTGTCCATATTGAATACTCTGAAGTAGGCCCTAGAACAGAACTCTCTGCCTCCCCCTCAAAATTATTCAGAATAACCCCCATCCCAAAAACAATGGATGGGGAAACAATCCACCAGTAACAGCCTCTCACCCTATAGACTTAAAAAATCAAGATGCCAAGATTTTAACATCCCTGGTGGCTAAAAGAATAAATAATTTTATAACCCAATAAACAGCTCCTGGTCATGTTGGCTTCATGCCACATAGGAAATGAGCTGATATGATTAGGCAGACACTAAATCTTATTCACCACTCAACCCTATCAAAATTCTCTATAGCTCTTGCTTCTCCTGATGCGCTCAAGGCCTTCAACAGGTTCTAGTGGGAGTATCTCAAGAATCATGGAGTCAAAGAATCATAGAATTGTAGAGTTGGAAGAGACTATGAGGGCCATCCTGTCCAACCCCCTGCCATGCAGGAAATCACGATCAAAGCATCCCCGACAGATGGCCATCCAGCCTCTGTTTAAAGACCTCCAAGAAAGGAGACCCCACCACGCTCCAAGGGAGTGAGTTCCACTGCCGAACAGCTCTGACTGTCAGAAAGTTCCTCCTAATGTTGAGGTGGAATCTCTGTTCCTAGAGCTTGCACCCATTGCTCCGTGTTCCAGTCTCTAGAGCAGCAGAAAACAAGCCTGCTCCATCCTCAACGTGACACCCCTTCAAATACTTAAACAGGGCTATCATATCTCCTCTTAACCATCTTTTTTCCAGGCTAAACACAGCCAGCCCCCTAAGTCTCTCCTCATAAGGCATTGTTCCCAGACCTTTCACCATTTTAGTCATCCTCCTCTGGACACGCTCCAATTTGTCAATATCCTTTTTGAATTGTGGTGCGCAGAACTGGACACAGTATTCTAGGTGAGGTCTGACCAAGGCAGAATACAGCGGCACTATTACTTCCCTTGATCTGGACACTATACATCTATTGATGCAGCCCAAAATCGCATTGGCCTTTTTAGCTGCTGCATCACACTGTTGACTCATGTTCAACTTGTGGTCTACTAGGACTCCTAGATCCCTTTAGCATGTAGTCTCATTCAACCAGGTCTCCCCTATCCTATATCTATGCATTTCATTTTTTCACCCTAAGTGCAGTACCTTACATTTCTCCATATTGAATTTCGTTTTGTTAGCTTTGGCCCAGCTCTCCAGTCTATCCAGGTCATTTTGAATTTTGATCCTGTCCTCTAGGGTATTAGCTACTCCTCCTAATTTGGTGTCATCTGCAAATTTGATAAGTATGCCCCTAATTCCCTCATCCAAGTCATTGATAAAGATGTTGAATAGCACTGGGCCCAGGACAGAACCCTGTGGCACCCCACTGGTCACATCTTTCCAAGAGGAAGAGGAGCCACTGTTGAGCACCCTTTGGTTTTGGCCAGTCAACCAATTACAAATCCATTAAACAGTTAACTTGTCTAGCCCACATTTTACAAGCTTGTTTGCAAGAATGTCATGGGGAACCTTGTCAAAGGCCTTACTGAAATAAAGGTATGCAATATCCACAGTGTTTCCTTCATCTACCAAGCTGGTAATTTTATCAAAAAAAGAGATCAGATTTGTCTGGCATGACTTGTTTCTCTGAAACCCATGTTGACTTTTTGTGATTATGGCATTGCCTTCTAAATGTTCACAGATTCTCTCTGTTTAATGATCTGCTCTAGAATCTTCCCTGGTATTGATGTCAGACTAACTGGACGATAATTGTTGGGATCGTCTTTTTTTTCCCCTTTTTGAAGATGGGGACAACGTTTGCCCTCCTCCAGTCTGCTGGGACTTCTCCTGTTCTCCAGGAGTTCTCAAAGATGATTGTCAATGTGTTGGAGGTATGAGTCTAAAAATAAAAATGTATTAAAAATTCCAGGGATCTAGCCCTTTTTAAAAAGAAATAAAAATATCTTCTTTAAAAAGTAAAAATCTTTTCTTTCAAATTCATGCAGAGTTACGAATTAAAATGCACAGACAGCTCAATTAGCATTTAAAAGTGTGGTCTGATCACCCAATCAATTAGGCTCATTAAAAACAAATAAGTCAGTTTAAAAATGCATATCAAAAGTTTAGTGAAGGTGTATGAATCTTTATCTACATATAAAAACAAAATTAAAAAGGTTCCTAAATTACTAGGAAAATTTACGGTAGAATGAATTCAACCAGCCTTTTAGAGGAGTGGCTACATGGTGACTTGAAAAAACAAACAACATCATAGCAAGAAGAACATCATCATGGCATGGCTTCAGCCGCATGGAGACTCTAACTTAAAGGGCTTGAACAAAGGGTCATAATATTTAAATTAGATCATGTGAATGAATGACCCATTGCTCCAGTTGGCTGAAATTGCCTAGTGAAATAAGAGAAAGGGAAGTTGGGAGAACAGAAACATGCAGGATAAATTCCTTGACTTATCTTAGCATGTGAATGGAGTACACAAGATTGTATTACATTACAATGATGATTTCCCGACATACTACATTTCCCCTTCTCAATTATAGGGTATTCCATGAACAGTCTTCATTTCTTCTCGTAATCTCAGGAAACTGTCCTTAGGAAGAGGTTTAGTTAAAATATCAGCTATCATTTCTTCTGAGTTGCAGTACTCCAGTTGAACAAGTTGACTATGGCACATCTCTTTCACCTTGTGGAAAGCAATGTCTATGTTCTTCTTCAGAGTCTTGTCACTCTGAGAAATTTTGATACAGCTTTGATTGTCTTGCATCAAAATGGTTGGCTTGGGTTCTTCTAACCCAAGATCCTGAAGCAAATTCTGCAGCCATTTGATTTAATCACAGGATGTTTTCACTGAGACACACTTGGCACCTGTGGAACTATCTGCCACTGTACTCTGCTTCTGACTTGTCCAACTTACTGCTCCACCACTGTAAAAGATGATGTTTCCACTGGTTGACTTTGTCTCCGCTGGATCGGAGCCCCAATCAGCATCTGCATAGGCAATCAGTCGTGGCTTGTCACATGCTGGCAGCATCAGTTTGAAGTCAGCGGTTGATTTTAAATATCTTGAAATTCTTTTCACTGCAACAAAATCTTTTGAGAGTAGGAGCGTTAACCATTCTACATAAGATGCCAACAGCATTTGCAATATCAGGTCTGGTGAAATTAGCTATGTACAGAAGTTTTCCAATTGCAGTTCTGTACTTTTCACTGTCTCTCAAGGGTTCAGATGCCTCGTTGTTCTTTAAGAAATCTACTTCCATTGGAGTTTGAGCATCCTTCGCATCTTTTAAGCCAAGACAGTCCAGAAGATCTATAATCTTTTGCTTTTGATTTAGAAAGAAGCTACCATCATGGTCTCTTTCAATTTGTACTCCAAGATAGTGTGAGATGCCTCCCAAACTTTTAATATCAATTTCTTTCTGGAGATTCAGGAGTATCTCTTGACTATCTGCGTTGTCCTGACTGCACAGAAGCAAATCATCAACATAACTTGCAATGTAAGTCCATTTATTGTTTCTGACTCTTTTATAAACTCATTGGTCAACAGTGCCTGGAATAAATCCTTCTTTGATAAGGAGCTGATTTAACTTTTTGTGCCATTTCTTGGCTGCTTGTTTTAATCCATAGAAGCTTTTCTCAAGTTTACACACTAGATGCTCCTTTCCAGGTACTTGGAATCCAAAAGGCTGTTCCATGTACAGTTCCTCATCTAGATCTCCAAAAAGAAATGCTGTTTTCACATCTAGATGTTGTACATGCATTTTCTTGGAAGCTGCAACAGCCAATAAGGTTCTAATAGTTGTGTGTGTAACTACTGGGGAGAAAGTTTCATGAAAATCTTCTCCAAATTGCTGATTGTAACCTTTAGCTACAAGTCTGGCTTTATATCTTTCAATCTCCCTTTCTGCATTTTGCTTTGTTGTAAAGACCCATCTGCAGCCAATTGCCTTCTTGCCTTTTGGCAGTTCTGTCAAAGTCCATGTTTTATTTTTATATAAAGATTGCATTTCCTCCATTGCTGCTTTCACCCATTTCTCAGAATCAGACATTGGCAGTCCTTTGATCTTCTGCCAGTCAGAGGGTTCCAGAAGGCTTTCCCCATGGCTAGATAGGAGAATCTCAAAGGAGGCACTCCCCTGTTACCCCTCGCAGACTGTCGCACCTGGACTTGAGTTCCTGGCTCTGCCCGTGGTGCGCCGTCCGGTCCTCCATCCTCTGGTAAGTCCTGGGCTGAAGGAGCCCCTTCTGGATGCAAAGCACTTGCAGGAGGGTGAAAGAGCTGCACACGCTGTGGCTGCTGGTGGGAATAAGGATCTTCTTCCACTGCAAACACATCTGAATAGAATTCTTTGTTTGGATTAGAATTAAATTGAGGTCTTTCATCAATATAAACAGCACTTGTTATTTTCATTGTGCGTCCATCAGGGTTCAGGATTTTGTAAGCACCTTTGGCATAACCAATAAAAATTCCCTCTTCACTTCTACAGTCCAGTTTGTCTCTTTTCTGTTTGGGAATGTATGTATAAGCTTTAGATCCAAAAACCCTGAGATGGGTCAGTCTGGGTTTCACACCATGCCACAATTCAAATGGAGTAACATTTCTAGACCAGGTTGGAAGTCTATTGTGTAAGTGTGTGGCTGTGAGAATTGCCTCAGACCAATAAGCTTAGACATGTTAGCCTCTGAAAGCATTGCAACTGCCATTTCCTTTAAGGTTCGGTTCATTCTCTCCGATAAACCATTTTGTTGAGGAGTATAAATATCAGTATTCTGGTTTCTGATGCCATGTTCCTTTAAGAACCCAGTAAGTTGAGTATTGACAAATTCAGAACCATTAGCCATCCTCAAATTTTGAATTTTATATTGGAATTTATTAGTGACATAATTAAAGTACTCTTTGAGCTTTTCAAAAGCTTCACTTTTCTCCCTTAGGAGGTAGCAATGGCAGTCTCTGCTGCAATCATCTGTGAGTGTCATGAAATAGAGGTTTCCACCAACTGATTTCTGACTAAATGGTCCACAGAGATCAGAGTGTATCAACTCAAGAGGTTTAGGAGATTGTCTTTCTGTGAGAGGCTTGTGTGTAGGTGCAGTGGCCTTTACTTTAATGCATTCCACACACCTTTCATTCACACAACAGTTCTTGAAATGAAAGTGTCTTGCTAGCTCTTAATTAGCTAATTTCTTTATGCATTCAACATTTTGATGAGCAAATCTTTTATGCCATAAATTTATGCAGTCTTTGTGTTTACACTGAGTGGCAACATTGGCATTTGAATCACTGATCTCCATGTGATAAAGGCCATCATCCTTTAGAGTGCCTTTAAAAATCAAATGTTTGCCATGAAGACCATAACATGTATTCTTTTAAAAAGCTACTCTGTTGCCTCTTGATGTGCTCATTATTACTGAGTATAGGGAGCTCTTTAAGTCTGGTGTGTAAAGAGCGTCCATAGTTTTCAATACCTTTGTCTTAGCTCCAGCTCCCAATTTCTTTTTTTTAATATTATTATTCTTTATTAAAGGGTTTTCAAAACTATAAAACATTAAATTACATTAAATTACATACATACATACATACATAGTACATTCATAACACTTCTGACATAAAACACATACAAACATTTAACTATTCTACCATGCAACTCTGCATACCACACTACATAAAAAATAACTTCCTTACCATCTAGGACATGAATTTGTTACCTTTGCTCTTTTAATCTTTCCTTTTCTATACCTTAGTTCCATGTAATCATATAAATCAAGTCGATAAATTAATATGAAATTTAATATACAATTTAGTTTAGAGTTAAGTCTACACGGTACTTATTTATTTTCATGTTTGCCATGAAGACCATAACATGTATTCTTTTAAAAAGCTACTCTGTTGCCTCTTGATGTGCTCATTTTTACTGAGTATAGGGAGCTCTTGAAGTCTGGTGTGTAAAGAGCGTCCATAATTTTCAATACCTTTGTCTTAGCTCCAGCTCCCAATTTCATAGGTAAACACAAAGTCCCAATTCCTTGCACTGTAACAGAATCTCCATTTGCAAGAAACACAGGGAATTTTACTTCATTAAAATCTTGGAAATACTTCCTTTTATTAATAATAATAATAAAAAATATTTATATCCCGCCCCTCTGCAAGCAATCGGGGCGGCTTACAATGATAAAATGGTAGACAGTATAAAACAACCCAAAATCCCTCCCTCCCCTTAAAACATTATTAAATTTATGCAAGTTAAAATCAAGACAAGTTAAAATCAATATGTGGTACAATATGTTAAATATCCTTTTAAGCAGGCAGAATCTGTTAGGAGATCCAAAAGGAACCTCCAGAGGGGGTTCCAGAGGCCGGGGTTAGCTATTCCGGAAAAGCCGGAAAAGCCTGCCCGAAGAGAACCGTCTTGACAGCCTTTTTAAAGCTGTCTAATGATGTCAATAGGCGGATCTCGTCGGGCAGGCCATTCCACAATTTGGGGGCGACAGCCGAGAAAGCCCTCTGGGAGGTAGTCGCCAGCCTAGGTCTTTGTGACTGCAACAAATTCCTCCCAGAGGATCGGAGAGCGTGGGGAGGATTATAAGGGAGAAGGCGGTCCCTGAGATAGCTTGGGCCCAAGCCATTTAGGGCTTTAAAGGTGATAACCAACACCTTGTAATGGGCCCGGAAGCTGATAGGCAGCCAGTGGAGGGACCTCAGAACCGGAGTAATGTGGTCCCTCCTAGATGTTCCAGAAACTAACCTGGCTGCCATATTTTGTACCAGCTGTAATTTCCGAACTAGGCACAAGGGTAGCCCCATGTAGAGAGCATTACAGAAATCCAGACGTGAGGTTACCAGCGCGTGCACAATGGTCTCAAGATCCCTTACTTCCAGAAAAGGGCGCAGCTGGCGTATCAGCCGAAGCTGATAACAAGCGCTCCTGACTGTCGCATTTACCTGATTTGTCATCAGGAGCGACGAGTCAAGGAGCACCCCTAGACTGCGAACACAGTCACTGGAGGAGAGTGTGACCCCATCCAGGACTGGAGATTGCAACTCGATTCTTGGTTTCGGGGCCGCTACCGTGAGCACCTCCGTCTTGTCAGGATTCAGTCTCAATCTGTTTTTCCTCATCCAGCCCATTACTGCCCGAAGACATTCATTGAGAGAAGAGAATTAATGAATGTGTTGCTAGCTCCACTGTCTATGATGAAGGCATCTTTATATTCATTTCCAGAAGCTTGCATTACTTTTTCATAGGCCAATCCAATGTTAAATTTCTGGTTAGCTTCTCTATCTCTATGGCCTTTTGCATTTTCTTGCCTCTGGCCAGTCATGCCCTGCTGTGAGAATGACTTTCCTTTTGAAGCCTTAAATTGCATCCCATTTGGCTCAGAAGAGGAGGGGTTGGAGTGAGTAGCATTTCATTTAAAATGGTGCTTTTCTTTTGCTGCCAAATTAACTTGCTGTTTAAAGTTAGAATTTCTGGATTCAAACTTGTCATTTTGCATCAAATTTTGCCTATGTTGAAATTCTCTTATTTGAATATAGGCTTCTGGTAGAGTGAAATCATTTTTAATTGCAAAGTATTTATGATGGGATTGTAAAACTTTGGTAAGCTTGCCAAAAAAATCCCAATTTGCACAGACTTTGGAATCTTCTCCAGGAGATTGTAATTCTGCTAATGTAGCTCTAAACTCATTAATGTGCTCATCCAAACATTTAGGATTTGCCAGCTTCATATATACAGGCTTCATCATTAATGCAATTTTATTTCGCATAGATGGAACATCACATAGATTTTTCAAAGTGTCCCAAGCAGCTTTTGCTGTTCTCTCATCTTTGATTTCAGAAACTAGTCCATCATCCACAGCCAAAATTATAAAAGCCAAAACCTTTTGGTCATTCCTATCAAAATAATCTCTCTCTCTTCCCTGATTTGGCCTCTGTTTATGTAAAACATCAATAAGTCCCATGGCTTTCAGATACGTTTCAAAAGAGAAAGCCCATTTTCTATAATTTGGCCCATTTAGTTTTTGTAGACTGAGAATGGCATGCAGGACAGGAGCATTCTCCGCCATAATTGCTTAATGGCTTTTGTCTCCAGCCAAGCCAAGAGAGAGACAAAAGAGCAGCTGAGGTGATCAGATAAAAAAGAAAAACAATACTTTTGCAAAAACAAAAATTAAATTGAGCTTTTAAGTCTTCAAACTGGGAACCATAACCCTTCAATGTTGGAGGTATGAGTCTAAAAATAAAAATGTATTAAATATTCCAGGGATCTAGCCCTTTTAAAAAAGAAATAATATCTTCTTTAAAAAGTAAAAATCTTTTCTTTCAAATTCATGCAGAGTGACACATTAAGAATGCATAGACAGCTCAATTAGCATTTAAAAGTGTGGTCTGATCACCCAATCAATTAGGCTAATTAAAAACAAATAAGTCAGTTTAAAAATGCATATCAAAAGTTTACTGAAGGTATATCCATCTACATATAAAAACAAACTTTAAAATGTTCCTAAATAACTAGGAGAATTTAAGGTAGAATGAATTCACCTAGCCTTTTAGCGGAGTGGCTACAGATAGAGTGAGTTGCAGCCCCGCTCACGTCATCCGGCCGCGCCGAGGCCTGGCTGGATATCCCTCCCCCTTCCCAGCTGGCCAGCCAATCAGGGCCAGTCAGGGCTGTCCTGATTGGCCTCCTCTTTCCCACCTCCCCAGCCTCAGGGAGTGCTGGGAAGAAGACAGGGCCGGCTATGGTGGCCTCCGGGGCGCCGACCATACGGTCACCCTCAACCCCCACCAGGAAAGAGGGGTTGCGGAGGCCTCGTTAGGAGGGCTCTATGGTGGGGCAGCCGGTCAGGCCGCAAATCGGCCCGCTGGCTAGCGACGAGCCCCCTTGTCATCAGTATCTCAGCCGTTGGTATCAAGGGAATGCTGGTATCATGGCCATTAGTATAAAAAGAAAATCAGTATCATGACTACTGGTTCCATGATCATTGGAACCAATTGTCAAAAAGGATATTGACAAATTGGAGCGTGTCCAGAGAAGGGCGACTAAAATGGTGAAAGGTCTGGAAACCAGCCTTATGAGGAAAGACTTAGGGAGCTGGGTATGTTTAGCCTGGAAAAAAGATGGTTAAGGGGCGATAAGATAGCCCTGTTTAAGTATTTGAAGGGGTGTCACATTGAGGATGGAGCAAGCTTGTTTTCTGCTGCTCCAGAGACTAGAACACGGAGCAATGGATGCAAGCTCCAGGAACAGAGATTCCACCTCAACATTAGGAGGAACTTTTTGACAGTAAGAGCTGTTTGGCAGTGGAACACACTCCCTCAGAGCGTGGTGGGGTCTCCTTCCTTGGAGGTCTTTAAACAGAGGCTGGATGGCCATCTGTTGGGGATGCTTTGATTGTGATTTCCTGCATGGCAGGGGGTTGGACTGGATGGCTGTCATGGTCTCTTCCAACTCTACAATTCTATGATTCTAAGAGAAACCAATATTGTGGCCGTTGATGTTATGGCTATGAGTACCCAATGGATGACAGTGTCATTACCGTCAGCATCATGACTATCAGCATGAAGAGAACATAGGTACCGTGGTCACTGCTGTCTCACAGACTACTGAGGACAGTGTTATCCAGAAAAACTGCACACAAGTCTTTTGTGGAATTTTTATTTTGAAATAAGTAATAGAAAACCACCCTCTTGGAAGGAACAAAATGTTGCTGGTGGTGCTGTGAATTGCCATTGAATGCTCTGAGACAACAGAAATGTCTGGTTATTAAAAAGTGTGTGTTTGGGGATACAGCAATAAATCCAACAGCCAACAGTAATGTTTACTGTCTTGATATCTCCTACTGTACACTAAGGCTGCATCTGCACTGCAGAAATAATCCAGTTTGATACTGCTTTAACTGCCATGACTCAATGCTATGGAATCCTGGGATTTGTAGTTTGTTGTGGCACCAGAGCTCTCTAACAGAGAAGGCTAAATAGATTACAGATCTACAGATCCCAAAATTCCATAGCATTAAGCCATGGCAGTTGAAGCAGTATCAAACTGAATTATTTACTTACTGAAGCTTGGCACTTGCCATATGTTATGCAAACAGTACATGCATATAGCATCCATTACTGGGGACTGAGTATGCAAATGAGATATTGAACCAATTGATAAACACTGCAATTGAATTTTTATTCACCAGCTGCACTGCACATCTGGACAATGACCAGCCAAAAATCCTGCATTGCCATGGCCCATGTTTTTGTGTATGTTTCTGGATTGCGTTGTGTTCCCCAATGAAGTCCAAGTTGTGGTCCAAAATGCCCCCTCCCATACTGGGGTGTCACTAAGGCTGGTGTCACCCCTCCCCCCAATGGTGTCTCCTGGTGCAGTTCAGCCTCTGCATCGCCCCTAGTGCCGCCACTGCTCCCATAATTAGGTTGCTGAAATATATGCTTCATGGTTGTAAACCACATGAGTTTAGCATTATATAAGAGCCAGAATGGTGTAGTGGCTGGACTGCGAATTAGGACAGTTACTCCCTGTCAGTGTGACCTACCTCACACAATAAAGGAGAAAGTGAGAAGTCTTGTATGCTACCTTGAGCTCCTGGAATACAAGGCAATCTATATACATAAAACAATTGGGTATGTACTATAGGTCTGGGTATGTTTCCTCTCCCAGTGTGCTGACTGGCTGCTCAGGAAACACACCCAGCCAATCACCACCCACATGCAAATTCCCTCTCTACCTCACAATTCACTCCTGCCACTCAATCTGCACTCAGTCCGCGTCCTCCAGCCTCACAAGGGCCCCTTCCTCTCCTCATTCCTTCAGCCACTCACCAGTTACACCAGCTGCAACAGGACCCAGGCAGTCAACTGGCAGTGGCAGTGGTGGTGGGATGCCACTGCTGCTGCTGTGACAGAATCCAAGCAATCAACTGGTGGTGGCATCAGACTGCCTGAAATGGGACCAAGCAGTCTAGTTGTTGTCAGGTCTACGGGCATTTTGGGGGAGTTTTTTTAATGGCGTACGTTATGCCGAGTACAGCTAGTATATAAATAAAACTGATAAATAAATACATATGTGGAGCATATGCAGTTTTATGCAGTTTCCAATTTACTTGCATCATTCTCCTCCTCCTTGTGTACATTAGTATTGTTATGATTTTATACAATGCCATACATGTATACAGACCTGTACGAAGAACTGATATAACAGGTGCCTACCTTAAAGACCTTACAATCTAAAACAGACAGAGGGACACAGCAGAGGAAAGGGTACATGAGGATAAGGAACATAGAACATCCATGTTTGAAACACTCTACATGTTTGATCTAATTACAGAGCTTGCAAAAATTACTTTTTTGGATTATAACTCCCAGAATCCTCCAGCCAGTGTGGGCACAGGCCACAGTCCTTTCAACAGCTTGCAAGACAAGCCAGTATTATCCCTCCATATCATAGATGGGTGGGGGACTGATGCTAAGGGAAAGGGCCTTGACTTTTAATGAATCCATTTAATCCATTCAATGAATGGCAGATGTGAGATGGCAGTCTCTGGAGCTCAGCATACATGAGCGAGGCAAATAGGAGAGAGGACAACAGGGGTGTTTGGCATGGGTGTTTAGTGGGGGAGTTTGAGGGAGAGGCACATTCTTTTTCTGAGGGAGAAGGGCTACTG
The DNA here is from genome assembly GCA_030847615.1 of Gambelia wislizenii. Classification (NCBI taxonomy): domain Eukaryota; kingdom Metazoa; phylum Chordata; class Lepidosauria; order Squamata; family Crotaphytidae; genus Gambelia; species Gambelia wislizenii. Next base: position 13,948,390 of record JAUMIR010000013.1, read on the forward strand.
CTGAGCTGCCAGGGGGTGGAACTAGCCACTACCTCAATATAACTGCTGCTGCACTCTTTCCAGGTTAATCTTAGAAAATCAGTGGCAAGTGCACAGCTCTAACATAACAGGGGCATAGGAGCTCTTCTGAGAAACAAGGCCAATGGGCATTGGGTGGAGGGGGGATACTAGAGGAGTTGGGACAGGGAAGCCTAAAGTTCTCTTTCAGTGACTACTTAAGAAGTCTGAATATGGACAGTGAGGGAGCTACTGCAGTCACCTGCAGCACCTGTGGGATGTTTGTCTTCTTGCCAGAGGATGTGGGGAGCTATATCTGCAGCAAGTGCAAGTTGGTGGCCCTGCTGGAAAAGAAGGTCAAGCATCTAGAGGACAGGATATCTACTCTTCTGAAAATCAGGGAGCAAGAAGTTTTCTTGGAAAGAGTGGAGAAGACTGCCCTGGAAACAGAACACAACAGGGAGGTGTCTACAGAGGAGGCCATTACCTATACACAGGAAATGAACACATGCAGGAATGTGACACAGCGAAGAAGAAGGGCCAGGGATCATTCGGCCAGCTTGAACCTACAGAATCAATTTGAAGTTCTCTCTCTTTCCAGAGAAGAAGAGGAAGAGCAGCAGTGCCAGGCCTCACGGAACATACAGGAAACCTTGGTAGATCCAGCACATGAAGTGGCCTCTGCTAAGACTCGAAGGAGGAGGAGGGTGGTGGAGGTAGGGGATTCCCTGTTGCAAGGAACAGAAGTAGTAGTCTGCAGGCCTGACAAAATGTCTCAGGAGGTATGCTGTCTCCCTGGGGTAAAAATGCAAGATGTAACAGACAGGCTGACAAGACACATCAAGCCTTCTGACCATTATCCCTTCCTTTTGGTCCATGTGAGAACCAATGATACTGCAAGGCATAGCCTCCAGAAGATTACAAGGAATTATGAGGCTTTGGGTAGGAAGCTGAAGAACCTGGGTGCACAGATAGTCATTTCATCTGTCCTTCCAGTGGAAGGGCATGGCCCAGGAATGGAACGAAGAATAGTGGAGGCGAACAACTGGCTACGCAGATGGTGCCGCCGGGAACAATTTGGCTTCCTGGACCATGGGATGCAGTTTCAGGGAAGTGGACTTCTGGCAAAAGATGGGCTGCACCTCACAACAGTTGGTAGGTATGTTTTTGCGAAGAGTCTGAAAGATCTCATCAGGAGGGCTTTAAATGAGATGTATGTGGGAGGGAGACAGTACTCTTGAAGGCAGGAGTTCATTGAGTGCTAGAGATAATAGCCCAAATATTATACAGAGAACAAGGCAAACAACCCAGCAACCCAACAATGGGAGGAATAAACCCTTTAAAAGGCAGATGGGGGAAATGGCCCATGGTCTCAGATGTCTCTATACGAATGCACAGAGCATGGGAAATAAACAAGATGAACTTGAACACTTATCGCAGCAAAATAAATATATCATAGGCATCATTGAAATCTGGTGGGATGAGTCTCATGATTGGAATGTACAAATAGAGGTGTATAGCCTATTTAAGAAAAATAAACCAAACTGGAAGGGTGGTGGAGTAGCATTATACATTAAGGATGTGTACACCTGTGAACATATCAATGATTTAAATCCTAGGAGCCAGATTGAGAGCATCTGGGTAAAAATCAAGGTGGAGAGAACAGCAGGGATGTCATTCTGGGGTCTACTACAGACCTCCAAACCAAACTGAGGACTTGGATAATGCCTTCCTGGAACAGATGACCGCACATACAGAAAGATGTAGTAGTAATGGGGGATTTCAACTATCCTGACATTTGTTGGAAGTCCAATTCTGCCAAGAATTTAAGGTCCAACAAATTCCTCACTTGCCTTGCAGACAATTTCATTGTCCAGAAAGTAGAAGAGGCAACAAGGGGTTGGCTATTTTAGATCTGATCCTAACCAATGGAGATGACCTGGTTAATGGTGTGAAAGTGGCAAGATCCCTAGGGGGGAGTGACCATGTTCTCCTGGAGTTTGTTATACTCAACTGAGCTAAAACATAAAAAAGACATGTACAAGAAATGGAAAAAAGGGGAAATCACCAAAGAAGAATTCAAACAAATAGCCAGCTCATGTCGGGGGAAAGTCAGAAAAGCCAAAGCTAAATGGAGTTCAGGCTTGCTAGAGAGGTTAAAAACAATAAAAAAGGGCATTTTAGGTATGTCCGTAGCAAAAAGAACAAGGAAATGGTAGGGCCACTGCGGAGAGAAGATGGTGAAAGGCTAACAGGGGACAGAGAAAAGGCAGAACTACTTAACACCTTCTTTGCTTCAGTCTTCTCCAAAAGGGGGAACAGTGCTCAATCTGGGGAAGATGGAGCAGATGATGCAGTTGGGGAAATACAGCACAGAATTGGTAAAGAGGTTGTTCAGGAATACCTGGCCAGTATAAATAAGTTGAAGTTTCCAGGGCCAGATGAACTACATTCAAGGGTGTTAAAAGAACTGGTAGCAGTAATCTCAGAACCACTGTCAATAATCTTTGAGAATTCCTGGAGAACAGGAGAGGTCCCAGCAGACAAGAGGAGGGCAAATGTTGTCCCCAACTTTAAAAGGGGAAAAAAAGAAGACCCAAATAGTTAACCACCCAGTCAGCCTGACATCAACACTTTGAAAGATTCTAGAGCCGATTATTAAACAAACAATCTGTAAGCACTTAGAAAGGAATGCTGTGATCGCTAAAAGTCAACATGGATTTCTCAAAAACAAGTCATGCCAGACTAATCTCATCTCTTTTTTTGATAGTTACAAACTTGATAGATGAAGGGAACGCAGTGGATGTAGTGTTTTTTTTATTTCAGTGAGGCTTTTGACAAGGTCCCCCATGATATTCTTGCAAAAAAGTTAGTAACCTGTGGGCTAGACAATGCAACTGTTAGGTGGAATTGTAATTGACTAACCGAACCCAAAGGGTAGTCACCAATGGCTCCTCTTCATCCTGGAGAGAAGTGACCAGTGGGGTGCCACAGGGTTCTGTCCTGGGCCCAGTGCTATTCAACATCTTTATCAAGGACTTGGATGAGGGAATAGAGGGCATACTTACCAAATTTGCAGATGACACCAGATTAGGAGGAGTAGCTAATACCCCAGAGGACAGGATGAGAATCCAAAATGACTTCAGCAGATTAGAAAGCTGGGCCAATATTAACAAAATGAATTTCAACAGGGAGAAATGTAGGATACTACACTTGGGCAGTAAAAATGAAAGGCACAGATATAAGATGGGTGATGCATGGCTTCAGGGCAGTACATGTGAAAAGGATCTAAGAGTCTTAGTGGACCACAAGCTGACCATGAGTCAGAAGTGTAATGTGGCAGCTAAAAAAGCCAATGCGATTGTAGGCTGCATTGAAAGGAGTATAGTGTCTAGATCAAGGGAAGTAATAGTGCCACTGTATTCTGCTTTGGTTAGACCTCACCTGGAATACTGTGTCCAGTTCTGGGCACCACAATTCAGGAAGGATATTGAGCAGTTGGAATGTGTCCAGAGGAGGGTGACCAGGATGTTGGGTGGTCTGTAAGCTATGCCCTATGAGGAGAGACTTAGGGAGCTGGGCATGTTTAGTCTGGAGAAGAGAAGGTTGAGAGGGGACATGATAGCCATGTTTAAATATTTGAAGGGATGTCATACTGAGGATGGGACAAGCTTGTTTTCTGTTGCTCCAGAGACTAGGACATGGAGCAATGGGTTCAAAGTACAGGAAAAGAGATGCCATCAAAATATTAGGAAGAGCTTCCTGACAGTAAGAGTTGTTTGGAAGTGGAATACTCTGCCTCATAGCATGGTGGAGTCTCCTTCCTTGGAGATCTTTAAACAGAGGCTGGATGGCCATCTGTCGGGAATGATTTGATTGTGTATTCCTGCACGGCAGGGGGTTGGACTGGATGGCCCTTGAGGTCTTTTCCAACTCTATGATTCTATGACTCAGCATGAATGGTTGAAACCAAACCTGGTAGCCCTAGCCCCCATGTACCCTAATCATTGGTGATATTTAATAATTTGGCCTTAATGTGGTCTTCCACGCAAGCTGCAGTAGATCAGGGACGCCTGAAATATCCCAGATGGACACTCTGGCTGGGGAAAAAAAACCTAGTCATGCTTTATTTAAGGAGAAACCATGGAAAATTCCGAAGCTCAAGGCAACAAAGGTCAAGCCAGACCTCAGGAAATGTTCTCTGAGCACACCTGATGGCAGACAATAAATCCCATCAACTGTCTTTGGGACATCCTTTGTCTGTAAGCAACATATTTCCTGATTCCCAGACCTAGCAATTAAAAAGGGTAGTCACTGCTTTTAATTCAAAATGACTGCCCATCGGAAAGAGAGCCATTGTTCAGTCATGAAACTCTCCTGGAATGTATTGTTCTCACTCAAAATGCCATCACCTCAGGGCACATATTTGGGTATAAATAGTAGTCCAAAACCACACCTCTGCACGCACAGATCATTTTCTTGAGGACACTCTGTCCCTCTATATAGCCACTACTGCTTCCTCTATCCACGCTGCCAGGCTGCTCTGAGACTTCCGACTACAGGACAGGTTGTATCACCTCAAGGATCCCTCATACTATTCCCCTATCCAAGCACCCTTCCACCTTTCTTTGCTATCCTGTGTGGATGTGTGCGTGATCAGTGTTATTATTTTTGAACCTTCAATAAAGATCATTGTTAACTTTCTATCTTATGCATGTTCATTCCGAGCTAGTAGGGATAAACATAGGCGTAAAGATCCCCTTGTTGCCCCCTGTCACATTGCTAGGTCAAGTCGCTGCTAATTTCCCCAAATAAAGAACAACTTGACCTTGTGTGGAATTTCCATATCACTAGCAATTTGGGCAACACAGTAGATTTTCTGATTCATACCTTGCTTCTTAGTCATTCAAATAATTTAAATGGGAGCAGCAAAATTTCACAGGGAAAGTTTCAAACAGATGTCCATCAAACAAAAAAAGAACTGCCTGTTATCTAGTTAGGATGGGGATGGTGGGGTGCCTTGCATAATTTCCCTTTCCCAACAAATATTGTCCATTTACCGTATATTCTTGCATACAAGACTACTTTTTAACACTTGAAAATCTCCTCAAAAGTGGGGGTGGTGGTCTTATACCCCAGTAGACCTTTTCCCCTGCTGTGAGAATGATTGAAGTGTAAAATGGCCTGGGCAGTTTCCCCAGCAGATCCTTCCTCCTGCTGTGAGAATGACTGCTTTGCATTTGAAGAGTTAAATGGCCCTCTATTTAGCTCAGGAGAGTCAAAATGATGTTTCTTTTCAGGACAAGTTAGCCTAAAATTAGAATTTCTGGATTCAACTTCTCATTTTGCATCAAGTTTTGTCTACGGTGAAATTCTCTTGTCTGCCAATGTGGCTCTAAAACCATTAATGTGTTCATTCATTAATGTGCTCATTCAAAAATTTGGGATTTGATAGCTTCATATTAACCAACTTACATTATTAATGCAACCTTACTTTCCAAAGATTGAACACCACAGAGATTTTTCAAAGTATCCCATGCTTTTTTAGCTGTTCTCAGTCCTTTAATTTCACAGACTATTCCATCATCTACAGCCACTGAGCTGGCTGGCTGGTGGGGAACAGGCTTTCCAAGCAGCTGGCTGGCTGGCTGGCTGGCTGGCTGGGGGGGGGCAAACTCTATATTTTAACTTAAAAATTGGGGGGTCGTCTTATGCGCCCAGTCGTCTTATACGCCGGAATATACGGTAAATATTTTTAACATCAATTTTGTCCTGGACTTCAGTCAAAGTATGGGAACAGATGAGTTATTCCAAGATATGATTAGTATTCTAGTCTCCATGGTGGGCTTAATCATAAATGTGTTTCAGTATCCCTTTTATTGACATGTAAGAATTCCCCTTGCTTAGCTTAACAATGCTCTAGAAATCTGTTTTCAGTTTAGTCCCCATGATTTCATTGCTTTGACTGTTCCCATGAATCCAACAGAGAGGGATGGGTGGGACTGACTAATCTTCTGTTACAGTATACCTCAGTAACTTTCTCAACTTCCTGATCAAATATCTCAAAGAAAACCCATATAAAATGATGTCACATACCTGTAGTCCAAAAAAGCACAGTAAAGATTCACTTGGTTGCTTGTGTTCAGTGCTTGGTGATACTGGAGAGGGGTCTAAAAGGGAAGAAAGAAAATATCCGGGATGTATATTTTAATTGTTGTAAGCTGCCCCGATTGCGTTTCATAGAGGAGCGGGATATAAATACATTATTATTATTATTATTATTATTATTATTATTATTATTAGGAGGCCACAGTAACTAGAGTAGTAGAATGTGCCATGAGTTGTATATTTATTTTTTAATTTTATTTAAAATATTTACGTATAACCTCCTAGCCCACAAGGACTCCTAAGGCAATGAACAAATAAAAGCAATTAAAACAGTATGCTTCTGTAGCACCCAGTGGGTGTTAAAGATGTTGGGGGAATGTATGAATTCCTATATAAAATGTCCTGATCCAAACTTCTTCGGCTGAACCTTAGATTGGATCTTCATTATTCCACAGATTTTGCACATCCCTGAAGTTGTGATGCAGTTCTCAGCATATTAATATGCACCTAAGTACACACTATAGACCCAGTGTGGTGTAGTGGTTTGAGCATTGGATTACAACTCTGGAGACCAGGGTTTAAATTTCTGCTCAGCCATGGAAACCCACTGGTTGACCCTAGACAAGTCACACTCTCTCAGCCTAAGAGGAAGGCAAAGGCAACCCCCACCTGAACAAATCTTGCCAAGAACTTAGTTTATTCACTTAGAGGATTGTGATGGCCACCTAGTTTAGCTTTGCAATGTAACACTGAAACTAAGTATGTTGCTGTATGGGGTAGTAATGGCCATGGGCCTGAGATGGCCTTAAAGGGGGATTTGACAAGTAAGGAACCTTAGAAGTTGCCTTATGATGAAAGAAAGATAATCTTTCTATCTCAATATTATTTTCTCCATCAGTGGGAAACGTGTGGTCTTGGAGCCCTAGCCAGCATGGATAATAGCAAGGAGTACTGGGAATTGCAGTCCACCATTTTGAGGACTGCATGATTCCCATCCCTGTTCTGTTCTGACTGGCAGCTTCTGAAAAATTTTCTCAACTCAACCTGGAGATGCTGGTGATTACGTCTGGGACCTTCTGCATGTTGGATACATGGAGTGTAGCCATGAGAGCCAGCATGGTGTAGTGGTTTGAGCATTGGCCTATGACTCTGGAAACCAGGGTTCGAATCCCCGCTCAGCCACGGAAACCTACTGGGTGACCTTGAGCAAGCCGCACTCTCTCAGCCTCAAAGGAAGGCAAAGGCAACACACACATCCGAACAAATCTTGCCAAGAAAACCCCATGATAGGTTCATCTTAAAGTTGCCATAAGTCAGAACAACCTGAAGGCACACAGCAACAAGAAATGCATTAGTTTAAGCTGCAACTTGAAGAATGTTAAATACAACTTAAAATTTTGTTAATGTATTATGTGAATTTTATTTGATTCTTATTTTTAAGCACTGCTTGTAGCTCCACCTGAAAGGCCACCCCCATCACTAATCCCACCACTCTTGTTGCCAAAGAGTACCTTTTTTCTTTCTGTTTTTCTCTTTCTAACTGAAGTTTACCTGCATGGGCAAGTTTTGTAAAACAAGTAGGAACCATGCACCCCCTCCAGATGCTGTTGGACTATAGTTCCCAGCATTCCTCACCGTTAGCTACACTGGCTAGGGCTGCTAAGAGTTGCAGTCCAATAATATGTAGAGACCCGCATGGTTTCCATCCTGGTTGCAGAGCTGTTTGGGCTAGAAGTCAACCTGAAGAAAACAGAAGTTCTTTACCAGCCTGCACCACAGGACGAACACCACCATCCCCACATTGCCGTCGGCAAATCTGTGCTCAAGTCCGTTCAGCAGTTCACCTACCTGGGAAGCATCATCTCCTCAGATGCCAAGATTGACAAAGAGATCGATCACAGATTAGCAAAGGCATATAGTGCATTTGGAAGACTTCACAAAAGAGTCTGGAGCAATAAACGCCTGAGGCAAAGCACAAAAATCAGTGTGTATAGAGCCATCGTACTGTCTATCCTCCTTTATGGATCTGAAACATGGGTCACCTATCGCCACCACCTACGATTCCTCGAGCACTTTCATCAGCGCTGTCTACGCACAATCCTAAATATACACTGGACTGACTATGTGACGAATGTTGCTGTCCTTGAGCAAGCAGGGATCACCAGCATTGAGGCCATGATATTGAGAACACAGCTGCGCTGGACAGGGCACGTTTCTAGGATGGAGGACCATCGCCTCCCAAAAATACTACTCTACGGTGAACTCGCCATGGGTCAGCGTAAGAGGGGCTCTCCAAAAAGGCGATACAAAGACTCCCTGAAACAACATCTCAGGCTTGGCCAAATTGATCACCAACAGTGGTCCGCCCTGGCCTCACATCGGGAGGCATGGAGACGCACTATCCACAATGCTGCAGCCTTATTTGAGAACTCACGACGAACAAGTCTTGAAGAGAAACGACAACGCAGAAAGAATCACAACCCAAAAACATCACCCAAGGAGACCTTCTGCTGTGCTTTTTGCAACCGGACTTGTTTATCTCGGATTGGCCTTTTTAGTCATCAGCGCGCTTGCAGAAAGCACAGGATGAGTCCTTCCTGAATCTTCGTTTGCGAAGAAAAGCCAGAGAGAGTGTAGAAGCTAATACAAAGCCTTCCAGAAGTGCTAATATCAGTAACAAGGTACATGGGATCTTGCCTTGCAGTACGTTCATATGCCTGTAACAGACAGAGTATAAGAGTTATTGACATAACATAGTACAGTAGTTCAAGAGACTGATCTGTGAATTCAGATTCAGATCTTGCCTCTGCTGTGATATTAGGCAAGTCTTCTCTTTCATCCTCCCCTCTACAAAATTCTGATAATACTGAGAGCAATGTTCTAATGATTACAAGACAAAGCACATGAATACTAAATATTATTAGGTGACACCACTTGACTGGTGCATGTTCTGCGCAGTTGGGGTGGTATTGCATGGAAAAATGCCTGCCTGGTGGACTGGAGAACATTTTCCCCCTGAACATATATTTATTTGTGCTCTCTATCATAAACTATCAGGGTGGAATAAAATAAATCCAGTTAAAAAGAATTTAAAACATTGTATATATTTAAAAAAATTAAAAAGTAATGTAAGGAACCTAAAAGAATATTTAACCATTTCAGAGATGTTTTAAAATATTGAATCAAAATATATGTACAGATTTGGATAAAATCATTAGGAAACACACACACACCCATGTTTTTAATAAAAAGTCATGTTCTAACTTGGTGCTGGAACAGCATCAAAACTAATCAGGCCTCAAGGAGAGGGCATTCCACAACTGGAGTACCACAGCAGAGAAGACCCTCTCCTGTGTCCTTCCACAGTGTACTGCCCCCACTGGTGTATACTCCAGCATACTTTAATCATCACCAGTGCTTTCAACTGAGATCAACAGGGTATACCATCCTTCCCAACACTTTGTGGCCTCCAAGTCTACACTGAGGATATTGGGCACTGTAAACTAACACATCTGGATGGCACACCATTGATGAAGGGTGGCATACACCTTTCAGCTTGAACAGGAAGAAGAATCTAACAGTTTCTCTTTCTGCCATTGAATTTTGCATCCATTAATCAAGGCCTGTATTTCCATCACATTTTTTTCTGGGGTGTTCTGGAGTGTGACTGGTGGTGTCTTTTAACAAATTGCTCAAATCTCAGCAACAATAACCATGCCTACATAAGAGTAGGTAGTAGTTGTGTGCCTTCAAGTTATTTCTGACTTGTGGTGACCCTAAGGTGAACCTATCACAGGGTTTTCTTAGCAAGATTTGTTCAGAGGAGGTTTGCCATTGCCTTCATCTGAGGTTGTGAGAGTGTGACTTACCCAAAGTAACCCAGTGGATTTTCATGTCTGAGTGGGGATTTGAACCCTGCTCACTAGAGTTGTAGTCCAATGTTCAAACCACTTCACCACGCTGACTCTGTCTACATAAGAGGTATGGCCTAAATCCAATGGTTAGTGCTAACTAGAATAGACCCATGGAATCAATACAAATTTGGCAAATCAACACTTAGATAAGATCCATTGATTCAAAGAGTCTACTCTAGTTGGGAGTAATATCTTGATTTAGACCAATATGCATACAGTGGGCAATAGTGGTAGAGGCAAAGAACTAGGATTACTTGTTCGTGTCTTGCTTAATCTGTTTTTTTTTCTTACCTAGACTGATACTCTCAAGATAACTTCACCTTCTCTATCTTTCTTTGTCCATAAAACTCTCACTCCTAGGCATGTTCATCATCATTTATTTATTGCAATCCATAGATCCATCAAAAGAAGAACACAAGCATAAAACAGAAAATAGACAAAATATTTAAAAGGAAAGATCAGAACAGTAAGACAATTATGATAGACTTTTATCTAATACACAATGAGCTCTAATCCTGGCCATCTCTGTAAGAAATTTAGCAACACCGAGGGTCACTTTTGGGGAGCTCCTAGGCATGTTGTGTGTTGTAGAATCCCAACCTTATCTCCAGATGCAGCATCTATAATAAACATCTTTCCTTTTACTTAAGATGCTATTTACCATTTATTCCACACATATCCAACAACTGTTAGGAATTTAAATGTTATTTATCTTCAGACTGTTTATTTCTGAGATGCTGGCAAGTCTCTCTGTTTCTGCTTGTGTTTAAAAACAACAGTTTTGAGTAGAAAAATCCAATGCTCCTTCACAATTCAGAGGATATCCCAATCAGCGGGTATTAGCTGTGATAGAGCCCTCCTATTCATAGGCAGTATATCTCTGAACACCAGGCATAGTTGATAAAGAACAGGGAAGGGAAACAGATTGTTTGGACTTTGTGGCTTGGTTGTGGTAGAAACTGGATAAATGACTTGACAGAACTTTGCTCGGATCTGATGAACTAAGGCAAGACTGTACATACCTACGTCAAAGTACAGAGGCACATGGACATATAAGCATGGATACACTGTACCCTTCCAGTATCAAATATTATCATCTTCCAAGTAATATTTGCTAAGTACAAATAAAGTACAGTTGTCCCTTCACATTTGCTCAGGTTTGGTTCCCGGACCCCCCCGCCCATGAATACCCAAATCCATGAATATTCAAGCTGTGAATACTTAAATCCATGAATATGGAGGGACAACTGTACTATCTTTTTCATTGACTTGTGCAAAAAAAAAACCCTACCCATCTTGTGGGAAAAAACAAGAACAGTGCCTATTTAAGTATTTAAAACTTAAGTGTTTAAGCATTTTAAATAAGGTTTCGCAGGTTTCTTCACAAAATTTACTGAATTACTCTGCTACTAGTGCCATATTTTGTTGGGTTTGCAAATCATCACTGAACAGAAAGAAGACATCTACATACCATTGTTTCAGATGTTGTTTAACAAGTATGTTTTCTTGGGCCATAAGAGAGCAATTTGATATGTATAGCCAAGCAGGGATCTCAATCCTGGCCTCCTGAGTTGTAGTCCAACACTCAAACCACTACACCACACTGGCTCTGATAATATTACTCATATAATGTCTGTAAATTACTAGAGGAAAAGCAATTAGAAGAATTCTGTATATCTAATGAGGGGGGTTTAAAATGATTTGGTTATCAAACTGTAACAATAATTTCTTTATTCTGTAAAAGTTCTGAACATCACTTTAGTTTAAAAACAAATATCTGAAAAGAAGATACCAAGACAAGGTTGACAGCATTTTTCATTATAGAATCATAGAATCATAGAATTGCAGAGTTGGAAGAGATCACGAGGGCCATCCAGTCCAACCCCCCGGCCACACAGGAAATCTTGATCAAAGCATCCCCGACAGATGGCAATCCAGCCTCTGTTTAAAGACCTCCAAGGAAGGAGACCCCACCACGCTCCGAGGGAGTGCGTTCCACTTCCAAACAGCTCTTACTGTCAAAAAGTTCCTCCTCATGTTGAGGTGGAATCTCTGTTCCTGGAGCTTGTCTCTTATCAAAATGTTTTGCAAAACTAAAAGCACAGGTAAACTTTTCACCCCTCCAAATAAAGGTCCTTGGCAGACATCAAGAGAAACAAATCATTTTTGGTGGTAACAAACCCATCTTCAGCCATAAAGGAATCTGTCTACCATTGTAGCCCTTTCCATGCCAGTAGGATATGTGGAAGGGAAAGGAACTGGGAGGAACACAGCTGGTATACAAGTACATAAATGGAGAGGTGCATTTCTTAAAATCCATACTGTTGATGAGAGAGATGCTGCTGTTGTTAATGACCAGATGTGCCATCCAGCTTCCTTTTAGAGTAAACTAGAGATTCTCTGCTTGAATTATATTTAGGCTAACAATAAAAAAGTCCTTTTGCAAATGATGAAGAAACATATTCTAAATTGTTACATATCAAATCATTTACATGTTCTCAAAGTGGCATCAAATAGGAATCCTTGAAAACACATTCCTTATGTACCCATATTTTGATAAGCAAACTGATTAAATATGGAGTAGATAGAAACACCATCAGATGGATCCATAATTGGTGGGAAAACCATGCTCAAAGAGTTGTCATCAATGGCTGTACTTCAAACTGGAAGGAGTTCTCAAGTGGAGTGCCTCAGGGTTTTATCCTAGGGCCATTACTCTTCAACATTTATATCAATGACTTAGATGACAGGGTAGAGGGAATCCTTATCACGTTTGCAGATGGCACAAAATTGGGAGGGGTGGCTTACACATTGGAACACAGGAACAGAATTCAAAAGAACCTTGATAAACTAGAAAATTGGGCAGAAATTAATAAAATGAAATTCAATAGAGGCAAATGCAAAACTCTACGTTTAACCACAAAAAACAAATACACAGATGTCAGATGGAGGATACAAGGCTCAGCAGTGCTACATGTGAAAAGAGCACTGTGAGATTATTGTTGCTCATAAATTGAATATAAGACAGCAGTGCGATGCTGCAACCAAAAAAGGTGAATGCTATTTTAGCCTGCATTACTAGAGCCATGGTTTCATAGGATCATACAATTGGAAGAGCTCACAAGGGCCACCTAGTCCAACCCCCTGCCATGCAGGAATACAGAATCAAAGCACTCCTGACAGATGGCCTCCCAGCCTCTGTTTAAAAACCTCCAAAGAAGGAGACTCCACCACACTACGAAGCAGTGTATTCCACTTCCAAACAGCTCTTACAGTCAGAAGGTTCTTCCTAATGTTGAGGTGGAATCTCTTTTCCTGTAATTTGAACCCATGGCTCTGTGTCCTAGTCTCTGGAGCAGCAGAAACAAGCTTGCTCCATCCTCTGTATGACATCCCTTCAAATATTTAAACATGGCTATCATGACACCTCTCAACCTTCTCTTCTCCAGATTAAACATGCCCAGCTCCCTAAGCCACTCCTCATAGGGCATGGCTTCCAGACCCACGTCAAGAGAAGTAATAGTCCCCCTATATTTTGCACTGGTCAGGCTTCATCTGGAGTACTGCATCCAGTTCTTGGCACCTGATTTTAAGAAGGTTATAGAGAAGTTGTCTGCAAGGCTGGTGAGGAATTTGTTGGATCTTACATTCAATAGAGTCATGCTACTGAAAACAATTTAAAAGTTACTGTTTATAGGTAAAGGTATTACAAATTTGGTAAATGAAAGAAACGCTGTGGGTGTAGTGTATCTTGATTTCAGTAAGGCCTTTGACAAGATTCACCATGATATCCTTGCAAAAAAGTTAGTAACATGTAGCTAGACAATGCAGCCAATTTACAATTGGTTGGCTGACCAAACCAAAAAGGATCTTCTCCATTCTGGAGCAAAGTGACCAGTGGGGTGCCACAGGGTTCTGTCCTGGGCCCAGTGCTATTCAACATCTTTATCAATGACTTGGATGAGGGAATAGAGGGTATGCTTATCAAGTTTGCAGATGACACCAAATTAGGAGGGTAGCTAATACCCCAGAGGACAGGATCAGAATCCAAAATGACCTCAACAGATTAGAAAGCTGGGCCAAAACTAACAAAATGAATTTCAACAGGAAAAAATGTAAGGTACTGCATTTAGGCAGAAAAAAAATGAAATGCACAGATATGGGATGGGTGACACATGGCTTCATGGCAGTACATGCAAAAGGGATCTAGGAGTCTTAGTGGACCACAAACTGAATATGAGTCAGAAGTGTGATGCGGCAGCTAAAAAAAGCCAATGCGATTCTAGGATGGATCAATAGGAGTATAGTGTCTAAATCAAGGGAAGTAATAGTGCCACTCTATTCTGCTTTGGTCAGACCTCACCTGGAATACTGTGTCCAATTCTGGGCACCACAATTCTAGAAGGATATGTACAAGCTGGAAGGTGTCCAGAGGAGGGCGACCAGGATGGTGGGAGGTCTGGAAGCCATACCCTATGAGGAGTGGCTTAGGGAGCTGGGCATGTTTAGTCTGGAGAAAAGAAGGTTAAGAGGTGACATGATAGCCATCTTTAAATATTTGAAGGGATGTCATACTGAGGATGCAGCAGGCTTGTTTTCTGCTGTTCCAGAGACTAGGACACAGAGCAATGGATTCAAAGTACAAGAAAAGAGATTCCATCTAAACATTAGGAATAACTTCCTGACAGTAAAAACTGTTCGAAAGTGGAATACATTGCCTTGGAATTTGGTGGAGGTTTTTAAATGGCAGGGGGTTGGACTAGGTGGCCCTTATGGTCTGTTCCAACTCTCTGATTCTATGATTCTATTTGGACAGCAGTTTAAACTGTTCATGCCATCTTCTTCCTTATCAACACTAAGGGTTTTTTTTAAGTAATGGAAAAGATTATCAATAATACAATGAGTAAAGCAAAAAAAAATTGCTTTTTGAATATTGAAATGAGCAAATATGACAAAATATTTCCAAAATTCTAACAAGCATACCAGGAATAGGCTACTTTTGAAAAGCAACTGTCCAAGCTCTGCAAAATATCTGGTAGGTGACAGATTTTATTCCTTCAGAAATAAATCTGGAAATGCACTTAATTGTTCTTAGAATTTTATTCAATTTAAGTATACTGTGGAAAAAGTGGGCTGGGGCAATAGTCAATTAAGCATCAGCCCACAGGTTTGAGTGACAGGAGATTCAATGCAATTGAAATCTGGAGCCCCCCAAATGTTTTTTGACATTAGCTCACATCGGCCTCAGCCAGCCGGCATGACCAATGGGATCTAGGAGGGCTGGTAGACCACAAGTTGAACATGAGTCGACAGTGTGATGCGGCAGCTAAAAAGGCCAATGCAATTTTGGGCTGCATCAATAGAAGTATAGTGTCCAGATCAAGGGAAGTAATAGTGCTGCTCTATTCTGCCTTGGTCAGACCTCACCTAGAATACTGTGTCCAGTTCTGGGCAACACAATTCAAAAAGGATATGGACAAATTGGAGCGTGTCCAAAGAAGGGCGACTAAAATGGTGAAAGGTCTGGAAACGATGCCTTATGAGGAGAGACTTAGGGAGCTGGGTATGTTTAGCTTGGAAAAAAGACGTTTAAGAGGCGATATGATAGCCCTGTTTAAGTATTTGAAGGGGTGTCACATTGACGATGGAGCAGGCTTGTTTTCTGCTGCTCCAGAGACTGGAACATGGAGCAATGGGTGCAAGCTCCAGGAACAGAGATTCTACCTCAACATGAGGAGGAACTTTTTGACAGTAAGAGCAGTTCGGTAGTGGAACGCACTCCCTCAGAGCGTGGTGGGGTCTCCTTCCTTGGAGGTCTTTAAACAGAGGCTGGATGGCCATCTGTCGGGGATGCTTTGATCGTGATTTCCTGTGTGGCAGGGGGTTGGACTGGATGGCCCTCGTGGTCTCTTCCAACTCTACAGTTCTATGATTCTATGAATACTGAAATTTAAGTGCCAGGCACAGCCATTTACAACCCCTCCCCAATGTGGATGAGAGAGGAAATCCCCTCACTGAGATCTGCCTGCTGAAGAGACCACCCCACATCTGGCCGGCTTAGTCCTGATTGGCCAGCCAGGAGAAGATCAAGTATAGGAGCCCATACCAGCTGCACAGGATCTTGAGAAGCTGTTGCTGTACCCAGACAAGAAATTGTAGCCCACCTGCTCTACACTCACACGGTGCACACAGAGTCTCCTGTTAGGTCAGATACATGTTCTTGTGTCAAACGGTTCCAAGAGTTAAAATAAACACTTGGTTCTTTCAGCATTGCAGTAGGATCCCTGGAGGACTGGGAAGTGGTGGGTTGTAGAAACCACATAAGAAATTCTCCACAATGTGTGTGTTGAGCCTGCAATCATCTATGTATGTTGCTCATTCCAAAGCCCCACACCCATCATTTAAAGCCTTGGAAATCTGTTTTTAGAAGGATAAGGGGGAGCTGGGGAGCAATTTTTCTTTTTAAAAAATCTGGATGGCTGTCATATTCAGCACCACAAGAAAGAATGTACTTTTTTTTCTTGTTTTCATAGCCCGCCAGTTGCTTGCACCAAATAACAAACAACAATCCTAGTGGCACAGTGGTTAAATGCCAGTACTACAAGTCACCGCATTGCAAGTTCAATTCCAGCAGGCTCCAAGATTCACTCAGCCTTCCATCCTTTTGTAGGTTGGTAAAATGAGTACCCAGCTTGTGGGGGCAATTAGCTAACACACATTGCAAGCTGCTTAATTCAGTGTAGATGTGTAAATTACTATTGCTTAAAACAATTTGTAAGCCACTCTGATAGCCTTGTGGCTGAAGAGCGGGGTATAAATAAATAAATAAATAAATCTTGATCTCTTATTAGTCTGGGCACGCCCAGACAAAGGTATGTGATTTTAAGACCCATTGCTTTTCTATGGTAACAAAACGAGTTCAGGAAAAAGTTTTCTGACTTTGGACCTGTAATCCTTTGGACTGCTTTGATGGGGTTGCAACATTTATTTGTCTATCACTAATAACTGTACAGTCAGGCATTCATTTTGGAACAAATGAAATGTGGAACTGAGTGGACCCTTTTTGTTTTAGTTTTTCATTCATTCCAGTTGAAAACTTTGTAGTTGAAGCTTCCTGGGAAATGTAATAGCTGGAATCCTGTTGGTAGCATATGTCTGCCTATGTAGTTTTACAGTTGTTGCAAAAGGATACATCCACCTCTGTGTAATAATCCCATGAGCACAAAACCTACTTGCTGTCACTGGAGTATTTCCCATGACCATTTAGTAATCAGGGAGGACAGGGCATAGCCAGGCAGCAGCCAGCTTTATTGTTGCAGCCAGATGAATAAAGAAGAAAAGTATCCTCCTGGACCTCCCAAAGGTCTTCTGGAAATTTGGGAGGATGCTGTTTGTGCACCTAGCTCAGGAACACATCTAGCTGCCCCCAACTCTCTCCCAGACACTAAATGGCTAGAGGAGGGGCTGGTGGCTGACATTAGGTTGGGAATGTGGAGAAATAGGGAGGTAGTGGAACTACATCTGGCAGAGTTTTATGATCCACCAGTATGATGTAGAATCTCAGCCAATATGTTTGATTTATTCTTGTTGTTTCATAGAATCATAGAAATGTAGAGTTGGAAGAGACCACGAGGGCCATCCAGTCCAACTCCCTGCCACGCAGGAAATCTTGATCAAAGCATCCCTGAAAGATGGCAATCCAGCCTCTGTTTAAAGACCTCCAAGGAAGGAGACCCCACCACGCTCCAAGGGAGTGCGTTCCACTGCCAAACAGCTCTTACTGTCAAAAAGTTCCTCCTCATGTTGAGGTGGAATCTCTGTTCCTGGAGCTTGCATCCATTGCTCCATGTTCCAGTCTCTGGAGCAGCAGAAAACAAGCCTGCTCCATCCTCAGCGTGACACCCCTTCAAATACTTAAACAGGGCTATCATATCGTCTCTTAAACGTCTTTTTTCCAGGCTAAACATACCCAGCTCCCTGAGTCTCTCCTCATAAGGCATGGTTTCCAGACCTTTCACCATTTTAGTTGCCCTTCTCTGGACATGCTCCAATTTGTCAATATCCTTTTTGAATTGTGGTGCCCAGAACTGGACACAGTATTCTAGGTGAGGTCTGACCAAGGCAGAATACAGTGGCACTATCACTTCCCTTGATCTAGACACTATACTTCTATTGATGCAGCCCAAAATCGCATTGGCCTTTTTAGCTGCCGCATCACACTGTTGACTCATGTTCAACTTGTGGTCTACTAGGACTCCTTGATCCCTTTCGCACGTAGTCTCGTTCAGCCAGGTCTCACCCATCCTATATCTATGCATTTCATTTTTCGCCCTAAGTACAGTACTTTACATTTCTCCGTGTTGAATTTCACTTTGTTAGCTTTGGCCCAGCTCTCCAGTCTATCCAGGTCATTCTGAATTTTGATCCTGTCCTCTAGGGTATTAGCTACTCCTCCTAATTTGGTGTCATCTGCAAATTTGATAAGTATGCCCCTAATTCCCTCATCCAAGTCATTGATAAAGATGTTGAATAGCACTGGGCCCAGGACAGAACCCTGTGGCACCCCACTGGTCACATCTTTCCAAGATGAAGAGGAGCCACTGCTGAGCACCCTTTGGGTTCGACCAGTCAACCAATTACAAATCCATTGAACAGTTAACTTGTCTAGCCCACATTTTACAAGCTTGTTTGCAAGAATGTCATGGGGAACCTTGTCAAAGTTTAGCTGAGAACATCCCAATAGTTACTGAAAAGTTTTGAAGTTTTCCTGTGTTGCATTTCACTTCAGAGGAGACCTTGGGAAATTTTCTTTTTGGAATTACACATGCCAGAATCTACCGTATATTCCGGCGTATAAGACGACTTTTGAGCACTCAAAAGTGCCCTCCAAAATTGACAGTCGTCTTATACGCCGGATACACTTTGCTTCACCTGCCTGCCTATCTCCTGCCTCTTCGCAAACGGAGCGAAGAGGCAGGAGATCGGGCAGGGGGTGAAGCAAAGTGCTCCTCCCTGCCACCCGCCCCCCCCGCGCTTCCACCCTCCCTCCCGAAAGTCGCGGAACCGCGGCTTTGGGGGGGTGGCTATGAAGCCCCCTCCTCCCTTCCCCTGCCCACTCCCCGTGCATCCAACCCCCTCCCTGAAAGCAGCGGCACCGCTGCTTTCAGGGAGTGGGGGGGCGGAGAATCCCCCTCCTCCCTTCCCCCCGCCCACCCCCGCTCATCCACCCCCGTCCCTGAAAGCAGCGGAACCGCTGCTTTCAGGGAGTGGGGGGGCGGAGAATCCCCCTCCTCCCTTCCCCCGCCCACCCCCTGCTCATCCACCCCCCCTGAAAGCAGCGGAACCGCTGCTTTCAGGGAGTGGGGGGGGCGGAGAATCCCCCTCCTCCCTTCCCCCCGCCCACCCCCGCTCATCCACCCCCGTCCCTGAAAGCAGCGGAACCGCTGCTTTCAGGGAGTGGGGGGGCGGAGAATCCCCCTCCTCCCTTCCCCCGCCCACCCCCCGCTCATCCACCCCCCCCTGAAAGCAGCGGAACCGCTGCTTTCAGGGAGTGGGGGGGGCGGAGAATCCCCCTCCTCCCTTCCCCCCGCCCACCCCCCGTTCATCCACCCCGTCCCTGAAAGCAGCGGAACCGCTGCTTTCAGGGAGTGGGGGGGCGGAGAATCCCCCTCCTCCCTTTCCCCGCCCACCCCCCGCTCATCCACCCCCCCCTGAAAGCAGCGGAACCGCTGCTTTCAGGGAGTGGGGGGGCGGAGAATCCCCCTCCTCCCTTCCCCCCGCCCACCCCCCGTTCATCCACCCCGTCCCTGAAAGCAGCGGAACCGCTGCTTTCAGGGAGTGGGGGGGCGGAGAATCCCCCTCCTCCCTTCCCCCCGCGCACCCCCTGCTCATCCACCCCCCTCCCTGAAAGCAGCGGATCCGCTGCTTTCAGGGAGTGGGGGGGGCAGAGAATCCCCCTCCTCCCTTCCCCCGCCCACCCCCTGCTCATCCACCCCCCTCCCTGAAAGCAGCGGAACTGCTGCTTTCAGGGAGTGGGGGGGGCGGAGAATCCCCCTCCTCCCTTCCCCCACCCCCGCTCATCCACCCCCGTCCCTGAAAGCAGCGGAACCGCTGCTTTCAGGGAGTGGGGGGGCCGAGAATCCCCCTCCTCCCTTCCCCCCGCCCACCCCCTGCTCATCCACCCCCCTCCCTGAAAGCAGCGGAACCGCTGCTTTCAGGGAGTGGGGGGGCAGAGAATCCCCCTCCTCCCTTCCCCCCCGCCCACCCCCTGCTCATCCACCCCCCTCCCTGAAAGCAGCGGATCCGCTGCTTTCAGGGAGTGGGGGGGCAGAGAATCCCCCTCCTCCCTTCCCCCCGCCCACCCCCTGCTCATCCACCCCCCTCCCTGAAAGCAGCGGAACCGCTGCTTTCAGGGAGTGGGGGGGCGGAGAATCCCCCTCCTCCCTTCCCCCCACCCCCACCCCCGCTCATCCACCCCGTCCCTGAAAGCAGCGGAACCGCTGCTTTCAGGGAGTGGGTGGGTGGAGAAGCCCCCTCCTCCCTTCCCCCCACCCACCCCCCGCTCATCCACCCCCGTCCCTGAAAGCAGCGGAACCGCTGCTTTCAGGGAGGGGGGGTGGCGGAGAAGCCCCCTCCTCCCTTCCCCCTGCCCACTCCCCATGCATCCACCCCCCTCCCTGAAAGCCGCAGAAACGCGCTTTCAGGGAGGGGGGGTGGCGGAGAAGCCCCCTCCTCTCTTCCGGCTGCCCACTCCCCATGCATCCACCCCCCTCCCTGAAAGCCGCAGAAACGCGCTTTCAGGGAGGGGGGGTGGCGGAGAAGCCCCCTCCTCTCTTCCGGCTGCCCACTCCCCATGCATCCACCCCCCTCCCTGAAAGCCGCAGAAACGCGCTTTCAGGGAGGGGGGTGGTGGAGAAGCCCCCTCCTCCCTTCCCCCCACCCATCCCCCGTGCATACACCCCCCTCCCGAAAGGGAGGGGGGCTTGGAAGCCCCCTACTCCCTGCCACCCTCCCACCCTCCGCCCAGCCACCCCCCTTCCCCAAAGGCTCGCTTTGGAGAGGGGGGGTGGCTGCGAAGCCCCTTCCCCCCTGCCACCCTCCGCCCAGCCTCCCCCCTTCCCCAAAGCCCCGTTTGGCCGCACAGCCTGCAGATCCCCCTCCTGCGCTCCCTCCTGGAAGGGAGCGCAGGAGGGGCATGCGGAGGCTGCGTGGCCAAACCGCGATTCGCCCCTTCTTCCCACCTTCCTGGAAGGTGGGGAGAAGGGGCGAACGTGCCCCTTTTGGGCGCACAGCCTCCGCATCCTCCTCCTGCGCTCCCTCCTGGAAGTGAGCCCAGGAGGGGCATGCGGGGGCTATGCGTTGGAAGAGGGGGGTCGTCTTATAGGGCGAATATATCACAAACTCTGCATTTTACTTTAAAAATTGGGGGGGTCGTCTTATACGCCGGGTCGTCTTATACGCCGGAATATACGGTAATAGCCAAGTGTGACCACTTCTAAAACTCTGGTTAAATCACAGAGTTTGAAGAGACCACAAGGACCATCTATGTCAGGGTAATAGACCATACAGGCCTGTAAATTCATACAGTAAACAGAACTGTCTGTGTGTCTCTGAAGGGCAAACAGAGGCCTGAAGGGTGAGAACATGTAAGCAACAGCTGAAGATGTTTATGAAACTGTTATCAGTGTGAGAATGGAAGTACACAGACTGCTTTGGAGTGTTTGTTATTTCACTATTTTGTGCTGTTCTCTGGAAGAGACAGAGAGTGGAGTTTTTGCTCTCTAGCTCAATGGATGCTTTGCCACAGAGATGAAAGCTTATAATCTGTATATAATTCCTTTTATGGCTCTAATAAAATGTAGTTAGATTAATCTATGTGTCTCCATGCCTCTTATTGACAAGGGTATGCTGGGAAGTACCTGGGCCAATTTCTGCTACTCTGCTACTAGTTTTGGCCTGCCTGGTCCTCTGAGCATGTACAGAGTTCCAGAGCAGCTGTATAGCATGTCAATCTAGTCCAACCCCATTCTGCCCTGCAGGAATAAACAATCAAAGCACTCCTGACAGATGGCCATCCAGCCTCTGTTTAAAAACCTCCAAAGAAGGAGACTCCACCACACTATGAGGCAATGTATTCCACTTCCGAACAACTCTTACTGCCAGAAAGTTTTTCCTAATGTTGAGGTGGAATCTCTTTTCCTGTAGTTTGCTCCATGTCCTGGTCTCTGGAGCAGCAGAAAACAAGGTTGCTCCATCCTCAGTATGACATCATTTCAAATATTTAAACATGGATATCCTGTCACTTCTTAACCTTCTCTTCTCCAGGCTAAACATACCCAGCTCCCTAAGCCGGGTATGGTTGAGATGAGTCCAACTAATTTGTTGTTGAATTTTCTTTCAGTAATATATTTTTGATACTCTCCCCCTCCCCCCACACTTCTAATGTAGTAATTGACCACAATAAATAAAGATGGTAAAATTGCTTATGAAATCCATGCTAGGGTAATAAATGGGTACCATTTTCATTTCACTTAATTTTTTGATACAAATTCAACCTGGTGTACACATACATTCTAACTTATCCAAAAAAGTGCAGCCACTGACTATCCACAGTGTAATTTTCTTCTATTAAGTTTTGTGAAATCAGTTACTGGTCCCTCTGGAAACTGATCTAATGAGCTGCAGAATATAGGGAGTCTGACACAATTTCCCAAGACATCCAGCATGGTATAGTGCTTTGAGCGCTGACTAGACTACAAGGAGACCAGGGTTTGAATCAGCCATGGAAACCCACTGGGTGACCCTGGGCAGGTCACACTCTCTCAGCCTGAGAGTAAGGCAAGGGCAAAACCCCTCTGAACAGATTCTGCCAAGAACACCCCATGGCTTTAGTGTCACCAGAAGTCAGAAATGACTTGAAGGTCAACAACAACAACAGTTTGCTAGGTAATTTCCAGTGCATTCATATATAGGATGATGTGGGGGAGGGTGGTACCTGGTCATCTAAGATGGCGGACATCTAAGGAGAGAGCTCCCAAAGGCTTCCTAACTCTAAAAATATTTAGCAAAGCAATGGAGGAGTTTTCTAAGTTAAAATCAACACATTAATGCTTGGCAATAACAGCATCAAATACTGAACAAGTAGATTCTGTGATTCTAAGTACACAGAGCACTGGCTCCTCCAACTGTTCCAAATAAACCTCCTCAAGACATTATAGTCCATTTTGCCCACTTTCCCATGAAGACCCAAGTATTTCCTCAACTTTCTAAAAAAATCCCTGATACAACATGATGAAACTCAGATATCAATCTACGAGGACCTTCCTGCAGAAACCTTGAGTAAATGAAAGCTTTTCAAACCACTGACATCACTGCAGCAAAGAGAAAAAATCCAACACAGGTGGGGCTTTCCATTTAAATTGGTGATCTTCTAGAAGACAAAACAATGATAGCTACTACAAGATATCAACTACTGGACATTTTAACAGCATTAGACATCAAAACACCTAAAGCACTGGAGCAGGACATACGGAATGAAATGGAGTCCAATGCATCAAAGGCCCCCAAAACAAATGCTAATCCATGGATCTTGGTCTCTAAGAGTAAGAAGAAAGGACTCACTTCATCAAGAAGCAAAATAGAAACCGGATGCTTCCCACTCCAAACAAGCTACACCTTGAAAATAACATCATGTCCTGACTTCTTATGAAGCCCAAATCACCACAGCAAGCCCAAACACATACACAAATACCGTCATTGATAAATATTTAAAATATGTTTCGTTTTTGGTAACAACAAACTCACTAGCACTTAGTAAAATATACTATGAACTAGCTGTACCCAGTGTAACATACGCCGTTATCTTATCCTGTTCCTCCAACACGCTTCATGGGAGGAGGGAGACCAAGTTCTGCCACTTCCTCAGGAAAGGAAGCCCAGCCCAGCTTTACTCCTGAGTAAACCCACCTGGGATTGCGGTGTGGGCTCCTGAGGCAGACGCAAGAAACCTGGCCCAGCAGCGTGTGTGGGGTTTGGCTGAACAGCCGGGGGGGTTGGGGAAGAAACCCTTTACTCATGAATACACCCTCATAGACCTACCTGGCGGTATGCTCAGGGCCTGCAGTTAATGGAAGCATTCAACACATTTCCATTCCCAGTGTGCTGATTGGCTGGCAAACAGAGCTTTCATTGGTTGAGAAGTTTCCTAAGCAGCCAATCAGCACACTGGGAATGGCAACATACTCAAGAGAATTATATATATAGATATTATGATTTGTTAAAACAATCTGATAAGTGCCCTGTGATGAACTCGTTAACACATACTGAAGCAATTTCCATTCAAAAGAAAATGGTTTATTGATCAAGGCAGTCAAGTAACAGTAGTATGCCAAAGCCAGTTCTAAAGGTGTCAGGCACAGCACACTGATAAAGCCACTGTTAAGTTTTGCTTTACACACACAGTGCAGCTAATTACTTTACATTCCACACAGCTGTTCTCACCTCAGGAAGGGACACTGACCTTGGCTCCCAGGCACCAGGAGCTCTAGCGATATCTCCCCCTCCCATATCCTTAAGGCGGGCTGGAAACATTCCCAGCCAGCTGCACTCTGTACCCATCATACCACAAACTCCTGACAAGGCCTGGCTTGGAGACTGGGGCCCGCTAGGCCCATTCATGAGCCAAATGACTACAATACTCAGTATCCATGCCAGGATGTGACATTCATTCTTTATCTCATCATATTATCATTGAGAAATCTTGCCATTGTTATCAGTAAGCCTTGGTTAGACTGTCTAGCCTTGGATTGCCTCCTAAATATAGATATTCTCTGAAAACGCTGGAAAATAAATTCCCAGCTGAAGTTCCATATATTCCATGGAACCTCCTCTTCAGGTTGTTAGTTATGGTTTTAGAATTATTATTATATATTGTTGATTTTATTTAAACTCTCTCACCAAAGAATTTGGAATATTGTCTCTAATTTTCAAATCTGATGGGTTGTACTTGTTGCTGCACTCCCTCTTGCCTTTCATAACTATTGCCTCCAGAAAAATGATGTTAAAACACACACAAAACAATTTCACCTAACGAATTTACCATGAATATTAGATTTCTCTCGTTTAATGTTAGAGGACTGGGATCACCCTCTAAAAGATCTAAAATACTGAAACATTAAACCTTTGCATCCCATTATTATTTTTCTTCAAGAGACGCACAACAAAACATCCAATCCAGTGCTCCCAAAATCTCAATTTGGACAACAATATATAGCCGGAGGCAATGGAAAGACAAGAGGGACTGCAATAATAATAGACAAATGAACAAACTCCGTTTTCCTTACACAGTTTACTCAGGGATCCAAGGGGCAGATATATTATAGTACAAGGATTGCTTATGAACAAAGAAGTTACTTTGGCAAGCTTTTATGCACCAACTATCAATCAAAAACAATTCCTGACATCTTTGTTTAATACTCTGGAACAGATGACAAAGGGAGAAGTCATAATTGCAGAAGATGCAAACACAGTTCTGAATCCTTATTTAGATAAATCTTCATGTAGAGCTGAAATGCAACATTCAACACCATAAATACCTTTAAATGTTGTTAAAAGACTGAATTTAGTGGATCTGTGGTGGGCATTAAATTGTACAACTAAAGATTACACTTTTTTCTCTAAAACCCACTATTCTTATTCAAGAATTGGTTTTTTTTTGTTTTGTTTTGTTTTTGTCAATAGAAATACTATATCTCAAATTCGAACAGTCACAATCCATCTAGCTCTTTATTCAGACCACACTCCCCTCACTGTGGACTGGGCCTTAGAAGAAGAGATACAAACATCTAGAATATGGAGATTCAATCCCCACTTGTTATCTAATGAAACATTCAAAACACACATACAACAATCAATAAAACAATTTTATAAGGAGAGTAGAAAGAAAACACCAAATAATCATTATTATGGGATAGCAGGAAAGAGGTCATACGTGCTCTAATGATTCAAAAAGGAGCAAAACATGAAAAAATAAGAGAAGCGAAAGGACACGCCCTATTACAAGATATAATTAAACTAACTGAGGACCATAAATCTGATCAAACTGAACACACATTAACCCAATTAATGAAAAAAAATTAGAGGAATTGGAGTTAAGAAAAATACAAATAGCCATTCAGTATTCAAAGGCATTATCAACATGGAAACAAAAATTCAAAGTTACTAGCACGACTAGTTTTTAAAAAGGCAGAAAGGAGATTTATTCCACAAATTAAATCCCTAGATGACAAAGTCATAACAAAAACCACTCCAATACATCAAAAATTCCATAATCAAATCAAATTAATTTATTCATAGAGTCATTTAGTTCATAGACCCATCAAACAACAGACAAGATGTACTGTCAGGATTCTGGCCTAGGCTTTGTATAGTTAGTTAGCTCAAATGTACTTTTGCTGTTAGGCCATAGCTAGCATGCCAAAGGCTGACATGAGTAGAGGGCATGCTGGGAGATGGGTTGCTGGGTTGAACCCACTGAGTGTGTTATCTATTGCTAGTGTGTTCAAGGCTGTCTGGCCAATTATGTTTTGGGAAAGTACTGGGGGAGGTTGGGAGGATGGTACTATATGGAATGCTCTCGTTAACCACTACAGGTGTGTGTGATATAACTGGAACTTAGATTTCCTATTATCTCCTGTGTTCTGGCATGAAATGCCAGAACTATCTATGCAATGGACCTGATTGCTTCTATTCCTGATCCAATAAACCATTCTTGATCAATGGATATTGTCTCAGCATGTGAGTGTTAGCAGAGTCATCACAGATAGACAGTTCTCACTAAATTCTCTGCCAAGGCCCATGTTCCGAAGAACGTGGTGGGAGATTAGGCAGCCAAAGTCAAAAAGGCCAACAAGAAGAGAAAACAACACCGGGCTGGAGAGCTAACCGGGCAGGAGGCACTGGAGGCAGCTGCAGTGGCAGCGAAGGCACGTGACTCCTTCCTGTTCATGCCAAGCCGAGGCTCGGGAGCCATCCCGAGGACTGGGTGGCCTTGGGCTACAGGATTCAATGAGCATAGCTGGGATGACCAGAGATCCCAGCGATGGGACCTACTGACAAGCAGGCCATATGGTGGCCATATGGTGGGACAGGGCGGCAGTCCCACCTAGACATGGAGATAGATGTGGAGTGGATGAAGCAAGAGATGCAAGGCATCCAGTCCATTGGCTGAGATCCTAGGCCTGATGAGGGGAGAGAAGCTGGCATGCGCAACTACCCCAAATGGGGGCCCATTAATGGAGGAGACAATGCTGGGCCCCGTGCTGACAAGAGATCCCAGTAGTGAGGAGGAAGAAGTTCCAGTCCCAGTACCCAGACTAGTTCCAGGCCCTCCAGTTCCAGGGCAGCCCACAGCACCAGCGGTGTGGAGGTTCACTCATCGTGGTTTGAAGGTGACTTTTGATGGGGAACCCTTGAAGCTACCCTACTTCTTAACCCAAGTGATGGGTTTTATAAAGTGCTGGGAAGAAGAGTTCCAGACGAAGGAAGAAAAGGGATAATATGTCTCGGAACAACTAGAAGGCAAAGCAACAGAGTGGCTGGTGGGACTGTATGACATGGCAGCCCCCAAATTGAACAGCCTCAATGAATTCATGGTGGATCTGCGGGCTCGGTTCAATCCCTTCTGGAGGGAGTAGACCTGGACGGAGCTACAGCAAATGCACCAAGGGAACCGGTCAGCGGCTGAGTATGCCACAGAGTTTCAGCGGCTGGCGAGCCAGGTCTCTGACTGGACCGAAGCCACCAAAGTGCAGTCCTTCAAGGATGGCCTCAACGCCGATATCCTTGAGTGGTCCATGGTCCAGGGAAACCCCCAAATCTTGATCAGGTGGGTCCAATTAGCCAGAGAGGTGGAAACCCTGAGGCAGAGTGTCAAGGTGGTGAAGCAGAGACCAGAGTGGACCATAAGCCAGACAGTGGAGCAGACAATAAGCTAGCTCGGCCCATAACCACCCCAACAGAGACAGAGCACGAGCAGAGGATGTGAATGGGCCTGTGTCTATGCTGTGGTGAAAGTGGCCACCTGATTGTGGAGTGCCCAGAGAAGCTGGCGAACAGCTGCAAGGAGGGACCAGCAAAGAAAGCTGAAGGGAAACCTTCACCATGGAAGACTTCAGGAAAAGCCAAGTCTAAAGCAGCAGTATGGGCAGCGGTGCCTAGCCACCCAGCCAAGGAATCTCCCTGGGATACCAATGAGGCAGATGCCTCATCCTCCGAAGGAGAGCTGTCAGGAAATGGGCAGAACCCACCCTAGTGAGCATCAGAGGGCAGGCTGATCCAGTAGGGTGCCTGGAGTTCGTGCTCAGTGGAGTACAAACCCCATATTTGTAAAAACCAAAATTGGGCACCTGGGAAGCCCCCCAAGTAAAATAATTATCCATGACTGTAATAATGGTTATGATGGACAGTGGCTGCTCCCAGGTGCTGATCCACCAAAGTGCAGTCCTTCAAGGATGGCCTCAACACTGACTAAACTAGGACTAGACACCCAAAAGCTCCCAACCCCCATCAGGCTTTCCCAGATGGATGGTGGTCCAATGAAGGCCCCCACCACCAAACGACTGACTGAACCTGCGAAGTTAAAGATGGGAGGCCATGGGGAGGAGCTCAGATTTGTGATTGCCATGGGGCTGGTGCCGGCAATTGTGGTTGGACTGAATTGACTTAAGTACCACACCCTCTCCACAGACTGAATCAAAGAGATCATTATTTTCACCTACCTGGTCTGTATACGGAAACACTGTGAAAGGGGGAGTGGGGAGAGATCAGGGGGGGTCTAAGTGGGTGGGCCACCCATTCAGTCAACCCCTGAAGGGTCTAGAGGACCCTGTTCAGTAGCCATGGTCATGGGATAAGTGAAGGACTTGCCGGTGGAGTATAAGTGGTGGCAGGTCGTATTTGAGGAGAAAGAATGTGACATTCTCCCCCCTCACTGCCCCTCCAATTGTGCTATCGAGCTGATCCCTGGAGCAGAGCTCCCAAAATCTAAACTATACTCCATAACCCCGACTGAGACGGAAGCCCTGAGAGAATATATAGACAAAAACCTGGCTAGGGGATTCATCAGACCCACCACTTCGGCTCTTGGGGGCCCAGTGTTGTTCAAGCTCAAGAAAGATTCTTATTTCCATTTATGTATTGATTACCATGGCCTCAACGCGGTAAGTGTTTCTAATCAATACCTCCTCCCCCTCATGAAGGGACACATTGGCCCATTTGGCTAAGGGCAAGGTTTTTACCTTACTTGACTTGCAGGAGGCATATTACAGAGTTCAAATCAAAGAGGGGGATGAATGGAAGACTGCTTTCAATTGCCAATTGGAGTCCGTGGAGTTCTTCATAATGCCATTTGGTCAATCAGAGACCCCGGGAATATTTATGAGCTTGATAATGACCTCTTCCTGGAGTTTCTCTATAAAGGTTTCCTGGTCTATCTGGACGATGTACTGATTTACTCCAAGAACTACACACCCCATGTTAAGTTGGTACAGAAACTACTGAGCAAACTAGCTGAGAATCATTTGTATGCCAAACTGTCAAAGTGTGGATTTCATCAGGATTATTTAGGGTACCACATTTCCAGCAAAGGGGTAGAAATGGACCCTGAGAAAGTGAAGGGAGTTCTAGCATGGGAGACCCCAAAGAAACACAAGCAGTTGCAAAGCTTCCTGGGGTTCATCAACTTTTACTGGGCTTTCATTCCAGACTTTGCAGAGGTCACATTGCCTCTAATGGACTTGCTGAAAACCAAGGGGAAGGGAGGCAAGTAAAAGGAGGGGGCTGGCGGGAGGTGGGAGAAACACCCTCAGAAAAATTTGCAGACTGAACAGTGTCAGAAGGCATTTGACAAACTTAAGAAATTGTTCACCTCTGAGCCCATTCTCAAACACCCCAATTTGGGGGAACCCTTTGTAGTCCAGGTGGACACCTCTGATGTGGCCATGGGGGGGGTGTCCTGCTGCAACACAACAAGACAGGAGAGTTAAGACCATGTGCTTACCTGTCTTGGAAGTTTAATGAGACTGAGCGCAACTGGCCTGCTTGGGAAAAGGAGGCTTGGGCTAGCAAGGTAGCTTTGGAGACCTGGCAGCACATTTTAGAGGGGTCGTCCAAGCCTTTTGAGGTGTGGACAGACCACAAGAACCTAGAGGCTCTGCACACACCTCATAAATTGGGACCCAAGCAAATCTGGTGGGCCTATTTTTTCTATAGGTTCATTTTCACTTTAAAGTTCCTGCCAGGGAAAAAGAACTTTTTGGCAGACACCTTGTCGAGGCTACCGTAACACGAGAGTAAACACAAGGAAGTGATAAGTACAGTGTTTGCCCCTTCCCAGTTAGGGCTGGCAGCTACCACCTGCAGTTATACCCGAAGATCTAATAGGGATGCAGGACCCATCAAAACCCAACCTGTGCCTGAAAACCTGCCTCCCACTGAGGTGGTTAAGGAGAGGCAGCCCCAAGCGTTGAAGAATGGTGAGGTGGTGGGATGGAAGGGTCAACTAGTAGAGGCACTTCAGTAAGACCCCTGGTTTCAAACACATCAGGGTGAATTAGACGTGAAAGAGGGTTTGGCTTGGAAGGGGGGAATATGTTGTTAAGGAAAATGCAACATGGGACATACAGTGAAAGAAATAAAATATGTATGTGAAAGTCACAATGATTAAGCAAGAGCAATTATGAAGCTACACAGGTGAAACTGCTAATGTAATCTAGAAGTCCTGAGAGCCAAGGACAGAGGTACTGAATGCAGAATGGAAACACCTGAGAATCATTAAGTGTACAAGGTGAAAGGTTGAAATACATGGGTTGGTCTTAAGCATGGGTGGAACTACGTGGACCAATCAGAATGGAAGTACACACCCACTGGGTGGAAACTAACTAGTGGGTGGTGATAAACAATGGCTATAAAATTGCAATGTTTGCCAATGTATTGTTGTGGAGTAGAGGTGGAGATATTGTGGAGTAGTGTGTAGAGATTGTGATTTGTTGACCATATAGTATATTTATATAGAAGAATAAAGTAGGTTTTATATAAAACTACTGAGTTGCCTGAGTGAATCCTGGAGATGTTTTGGAGACACCTGGAGAAGAGTGAGAAGGCTTGGAGAGTTTGTCAGGATCTTCAGCCTATTCTCTGAAACTCTGCTGCTTTGGAGGAAAAGCATTAACCACTGATCTAAGCTGGTCAGCTCTGCTGCATAACAAGGTGGTGAGTTAGAGCCAGAGGTGAAGAGCTACAACTCCCATCATCCCTGACATATGTACATGCCACAGGTGATGAGAAACCACATTCTGAGACACTGCCATGATGTAAAGAGCGCAGGTCACTTTGGGTATGTGAAGACTCTGCATCTAGCATGGAGGCAATTTTGTTGGCCAAAAATGCGCAAAGAAGTAGAGGACTATGTGAAAGGGTGCCACACATGTGCCGTAGCAAAAAGGGAGGTGGAAGACTGAAAGGTCTGTTGCAACCATTACTTACCCCTACCAAGCCCTGGGAGGTTATTAGTATGGACTTCATTGTAGACTTGCCCGAGAGTCAAAACAAAATGGTTATTTGGGTAGCGGTGGACTTGTTTTCTAAACAAGCCCATTTCATTGCTTTCAAAAGTATTCCCACGGCACAGCAACTTGCTAAACTTTATCCAGCACATTTATAGGTCAAATGGAATGAATAAAAGAGATGGTGGAACAGTACCTACAATGGTATATCAATTTCCATTAGTAATAGTGCTTTTATTACTAATTATATCCATGCTAACAAAAAAGGATTTATGACAGGTCGACACTCAGCAGATGCTATCAGAAGGACACTCAACATTATCCATCACTGTAATAAAAACCACATACCATTAGCTTTCATTTCACTTGACACATCAAAAGTGTTTGACCATTTGGAGTGGCTATATTTGTTTGGATTACTTCACAAAATGGGTTGCCCTTTGCGGAAGTAGCATACAACAATGTGGTGCATCAGAGAAAAAATTAGAACATCACAACAAATTGAAGGCCCTGTGATTCACCAACAAATGCATAAAATTGGTTTGTTTGCAGACAATATTTTACTGTATATCACAAATATTGAAAAAGTGTTTCCTTTTCTACAGACAATACCTACTATGATACCCTTACAAGTTTTAGAATAAATATACAAAAATCTAAATTACTATACCCAAATATACAACTACACAACATAAATGGCAACAAATGACTAAATTCCATCTTCAATCCTCCGGTTTTAAATGTCTAGGTATATTAATCACAAAAGATCTTGCACAAATATTGCCACAAAACTATAAACTTACTACATGGATCAAACAAAAAATACATCACTAGAAATCATTTAATCTTTCCCTACTAGGTAGGATAACATTATTGAAAATGTTTATACTCCCACGTCTTTTATTCCTTTTTTTCCCACAATACCATTAGAATGTCCTTCATCATATTTTTTAATACTTGGAAAAAGTATTCTGATCATTTATTTTCATAGCTAAAAAACTGAGATTCCCAACCAGAATTTTTCATTTAAAGACCCAATTGGGTCGGCTAGGTGAAGAAAACGAGAGACAGAGCTCTGTCTCTAGAGTTACACTATTTTGGTGTTTAAACCTCTAAACTACCCAGAGGACACTCAACTTTGGGAGAAGAGGGGAGGAAAGGAAGGGCTCTACAGGGCTCCAATACTAGACAGTGGGACTTTCAGAGACGGAAGCCTCTGAAACCCCAAAGTCAGCAGGAGCAAAGAGCTAACCCACACTGCAATAGAAGTCTTTGGACCCCAGCCAAAGTTGGAGTGGCTTGAAAAACACATTAAAGGGAAGAAGGACTATGGAAGGGGGTAACTCTAACCCCTAAGATTATTGGGAGTAAGAAAAACTTTCTTTTTACTTTGACACTATCCTAACTCTGTGTTTGGGCTTGAAAGGGGAAAAGGCGCAGCAGTTTTTAAAGCTGTTCCATTTATTTTGGAGCTTCCTTAACAAACTAGCAGTAGAAATCAGCCCCGAAGAACCTGGATTGTTAATAAGAGCTGAAACATAGTATCCAAAGCCTGCTGAGAGGTAGTTAAATGCTGATTGCCTGTTAATTTGTTGCAAAAATTGGAGCCCTCTGCTAAATCTTCAAAGCACCCAACTGTGAAAGAACACTGACCTGTTAAAGCCTGCTGAGAGGAAACCAGCTCTAGAATGACAGGACTTGAAAAGCGAGAGACAAGCCCTCTCCCGGGACTTGGCTCTCCACCCCAAATGGAGCAAAGCCCCAGGAGAACAGGGAGTTAGGCAGCACGGTTTGGTCAGGGAGCACTCCATTTAAATCGGCTCCTCTCCCTTATGTGCAAGGGAGTGAAGCTGATTTAAATGAGGTGCTCCCTGAGCAAACCGTGAATAGTCAAAACCGCGTATGTGAAAGCCGTGAAACTGGAGGGCAATTAGATTATTTTGAATGTTTATGTTATACCAAAAAGGGACAGTTGATTCATGCTGACTTGAGCGACAGACTTTTGCTTTCTTATTAGCTTCTTAATCAAAACTAAAAGTAGAAAACACTTTATTTGAAGCAAAAGCATTTACTTTAAAGGCAATTGTTTTGGAGGCTGTGAGACTGCTTTGGTGGGACTATAAACTCAAAGTTTATAGGAGCAAAGAGCAAAACCTGCACCACCATAGAAAATGTCCTAGGAAACTAGAGATGGGAGCCATGACCAGAATGGCTATTAGAAACAACAACAGACAAAAGAAACTGCAAAAGGGGGGAAACCCCAGAAGGACCCTTGGAGTGTTTTTATCTTTATACTCTTCAACATAATCATAGCTTTACATCATAAACTGACAGAGGAGTTGCAGCTGTGAAAGACTTGACCCAGCAGACTGGAGATTCCATGCTGACCTGAGGATTTATTGATAATATCTCTGCTGGAAACAAGTTGCTGTCAGCTTCTATTTCGTTGCAATTTGTGTGAACTGTGTGTGAGCTCTATTTTGAACACTTCAGCTGCAGAGGTATTACTGGTGACAAAGAACAGTTGTGACCTACCTAGGGAAGCTAGAAAATTTAAACTGCAAGAAGAAAAGAAAAGGAAAAGGAAAAATATTGGGTTTGGGGACTAGCCAATGAAAATGAAAGCTAAGTTAATTTGGTTTTATTAATTCTATTGTATTGTAAACGTTGGCTTATTGTGAGTAAAAGGAGCTTAGTTGAACTGAATTATGTGATAGATTTTGATTTTGACTTGTATTTCCCCAATAACAGGAGTGAAACATAACTAATGCATACCAGTTTCTTCTTAAATTTCCCTCTTTGCTTATCTCACATCGAGGTGAGTGGAGACAAAGTGGTGTCAAAATAAGACATCAAATTTTGTGTTGGACAGTAGTACACTTATAGTGTTATAAGAGACATTATTATTTGTAAATTTGACTGATTAGGTTTCTCATGCATACAGATTGAATTCCTGTTAACACCAAGAGGAGAAAGTGTTAGGGTGAATTTAATTTAATTTTGGGAACTATAAGAAAACCTTTTCTGATTCTTTTTGGTAAACAAATATAATTCTCTGCTTATTATTAATCTGGGTTATAAAAAGGGGGAATTAATAATTGAAGGGGGAAGTATTGAAGCTGCTGTGATTAGCTACAATAAAGCAGAGATGGCTTCTGGAAGGAAAGGAACTGTGCAAACTACACAAACCCAGGTTGTAATGAGGAGAGGCTTGATAGAATTTATGAAATTATCAGAATTACATACCCTAATGATAGACTATTTGAAATCAGAAATAAACATTTCAAATAGGAGATGAGAGCTGAATTAAAAGATTTAAGGAAAGAAGTGAAAATGAACAACAAGAAAGAAACAGAAATGTTGGGGAAGAAGATTGATAGGATTTACAAGGCTATAGAAGAGATGAAGGGAGAAAAAAGATGACTGAAAGAGAAAATGAAAGAAACAGAAACAATTTCAAAAACCTTAGAAGAAAAGCAACATACAGAAGAGTTACACATTTTAAATCAAGAACTTAGATAAAGAGAGAAACGTATTAAATTAAGGGGTCTTTCAAAAAAGATAATGAAAACTTAACTGAAAGATTAACAGCTCCTATAGCAAAATTCATCGGCTATACAGAAGAGCATCTCAAAGAGGAAATTGATAAATTATTTTGCATTAATTTGAAGGTGGCAGAGGAGAAAAAGCTCCTGTGAGATATAGTGCTGCCACTAACCAGATCTAAGACAAGAGACAAAATTATACAACAGAGTTATACAACAAAATTAACTATAAAGGGTGATGAAATTAAGATTTTCAAAGATATACCATCCAGTATTCTAAAAAAAGGACAAGATTGCAAATTTATCACTCAATTGTTAATGAGATATGGTATAATTTATAAATGGGAATGAACAGAAGGTATTTCATTTACATTCAAACAAAAGAGATATAAAATTAACTCAGTCGTGAAAGCAAAAGAATTTTGTAAAAAATTTGAAAAAGAAACAGACAAAGAAAAGGAACCAAGGAAGCAAACAATAGGAAAGAAAATTGACATGGAGATAGAAGAATTAATAGAAGAAGCCAGACCAAAAGAACAAGACACCAGAGACTTAGAAGAAGAAGAACTTATGGACAAAGAGGAAAGAGACAAAGGAAGAACAGACAGCAAAGAGACAGAAGAAGAAGAAAATTTAGAAGATGACCATTAAAATAACAACTTGGAATGTGAAAGGACTTAACTCTGAATATAAATGATGTCAAGTCCTACATTATTTGCGGAGGTTAAAATAGGATATAGTTTATATTCAAGAGACAAGGATCAAAGGGGAAGATATTAGACTTTTAAAGAACCCTAAACTAGGAAATCTCTTTCACTCAGCAATAAGCAAGGAAAAAAAGAGGAATAGCTTTATATGTTTAAAAAGATTATGATGCAACAGAACTATTTAAAGATTAAGATGGACAAAACATTGGAGTGGAAGCATCTTTGCAGAATAAGAAAGTGATTATAGTTGGAATTTATGCCCCAAATATAAATCAAGAGATATTTTACAAAAATTTACATAAAAGTTTGGAGAATTTGGATAAAGATAACTTAATAATCATCAGTGATTTTCTTGGGGTGATAAACCTGGCACAAGACGAACAATGAAAAAAAAATCAAAATTTCAACGAAAATTACTTATGAGCTTCTTTGATTTAAAAGATGAATTAAATCTGGAAGATGTTTGTTCCATTAAACATGGTTTGGAAAAAGGCTTCACTTTCTTTCCTGAAAGGTCAAAACCCATGTCAAGAATAGATTTAATTTTAGTCTCAAAAAATTTACTACCTGATATTCAAAACATGGAGATATCAACAAAAACAATCTCAGACCATAACCCAATTCAGATTATGATGGAAAGCACTAAGAGACCATATCATTGAAAATTAAATGAGAATCTGTTGAGGGATGATTTTTTTTTTAGAAAAACTGTAGGAGATAAAATTATACACTGAAGAAAATACAACATAAGATTGTTCAGTAAGAGTGATATGGGATGCCAGCAAGGCAGTAGTTCATGGACTATTAATTAAAAGAGGAACAGAAGTAAAAAGACTAAAATCAGAATGAGAAAGATACCTAACTAAACAATTAGAGAAAAAAGAAAAAGAATTAAGAGAAAATGCAAATAGAGAATATGTAATACGACAAATAAAACTAATACAAAGAGAAATAAATTTGGAAAACCTAACAACAATAGAAAGAAACATGAAAAGAACAAAACAGATAAATTTTGAACATGTGAATAAGTCAGGAAAATGGCTTTCCTATAAATTAAAGAAGGAATTAGACTTCCGGTTGAGAGTGGGGAGGCATTGGACACTGCGTGCTGGAGCAGGAGCTCAGCAGCAGCTCCGTCTACCGCGGTTGGAGTTCTCCAGTGGTTGTTTTGGGGGCTCCGACTCTGGGAAGAGTTGAGAGGAGGTAACCCGAAGAGGAACGAGGCAGTGGTTGAGTGGGGGGGACAGAGGTTTCTCCTTCACAAGCTTAGCGCTCCGTCGAAGGGTTTCCCTCTGCCGCAGTAGCAGTTACTGAACACTAGCCAAGCTGCGCAACTTAAAAAGACCAATAACTTGCTGAAATTTCATATATATATATATATATATATATATAGAGAGAGAGAGAGAGAGAGAGAGAATAAGCTGTCTGAAGGCAAGAACAATAGAAGATTAGAGCATGGATACCCCAGGACGATCAAGAGAAAGAGAGGGAGAGAGACGTGGAGATGTGGAGACGTGGAGCTAGTGGAACAGATGAAAAGAAAGACAAAAGTGAGAAAGAGAAAGAGAGAGTAAAAGAACCTAAGAGGAAAGCTGTTGCAAACCTGCTCAAATAAATTTACTTGCTACTTGTTACTCTGTTACTGGGTGCAAATGGGCAATTGGGCAACAGGTTCGCTTTATTTTGAACTGTAAACTTGCTACAATTTGATTTCTTTTCATTTTTGAGCTGCAAAGCTGAAAAGCTATAGTCTTGCTTTGTTTCGAGTTATAAATTTGCCACATGGACCAATTAACTATGAGATTAAAAGAGAAAACAATGGAGAATTACATAAAAGATTGGGCAACGGTATCGTCATATTTTGCAAACAAATGGGGCAGCATAGCAAGATTGCAACAAATTTGAGAAAAATGGAGGGAAAGTGGAGGAAAAAGGGAAATGGGGGGAGAAAGAGAGAGAGAGAGGAGGAGATAGAACAAAAGTCTATACTATTGAACACCTAAGGTTAAGTTTAAACTTGATTACTCAGGGAAACTATCAAAATCTATGGAATGATTCTGACCACATTACATGGACAAGATAATAACTCAGATAAGCCAGGGTGGAACCCTGACCTAAATTTAAATATAAATATAAAAAGAAAATTTATAACTTATATTCTTTTGCTTTGATCTATATCACCACTGTCTAAAACTGAATATATCTATTTGTTGTATATTATGATATTGTGATATAATATCACTGTGCACGTTTTTGAAGATGTACTGATGTATATTGTCTTACAACTCTGTTTTCCTTTTCTTTTTCCTTTTTTAAAAATAAATTAAAAAAAATAAATTTGGCACAATTTGAGTTAAAAAACTACTCTGTGTAACGAGTTGGCTACAGGAGAGACTAAAGGATATACTTGAAGTTAATTTGAGCTAA
The DNA here is from genome assembly GCA_030847615.1 of Gambelia wislizenii. Lineage (NCBI taxonomy): Eukaryota > Metazoa > Chordata > Lepidosauria > Squamata > Crotaphytidae > Gambelia > Gambelia wislizenii. The sequence goes on from JAUMIR010000013.1 coordinate 13,986,648, forward strand.
GCAGTGCTGGGAGAATCCGTGTTTTTTTTTTTTTAATCCTTGGATGACTTTGGAACTAACTGATTATTTTCTAGACTTTTTTTCTCCCATAACCACATGAAAAGGTACAATTTATATATATATAAAATATACAAAGTGTAAAACTTTGAAAGTAAATAGTTCAGAGGAAAACAAGGAAAGTGGAGATTCTTGGGAGGAATAAACATGATATTGCTAACTGTGAGCTATAACTACCTGTCCTTATCTGAAGGAAACTAAGAACTGGGAACTGGGACACTATAGAGACACTATATTACAGTTCAATAGAAGACGAAGGAAAACTGAATATTATAGTAAAGTTGGAACCTAAATGAGAAGAATACAGTGAACAATTGACCTGGAAAAAAACTGGGGGGGGATATAAGGTGTTTTTGTAATAATAACAATAATTGATAATTGTTAATGGATAATGGATGTTGAAAATATTTGAAGAAAAGTTTAAGTATATGGAATTAAATTATCATATATATATATATATAAATATATATATTATATATGGATATATGGAATGTAAAATTAACTTGTTCATTCCTTCCTATTAATCTTGGTTTGCATGTAAAAATTCTGTAACCAGACATTTAAGTAAGTGAGTAAGAATTCTATTTGTGTTACCAAGTTTGACGAGAATCTTGAGATATATGTTGCGAAACTGATAGTTAACATTAATATATATATATATATATATATATGAAAGTTAACTTGATGAACTGTATAATCTGGATAAATATTGAGATTGATTTGGTATAACTTTGAGAATAGGCATAGTGTTGTTGAGTTCGCCCTACAGAAATATAGTTAAAATTGTTAACATTGTATTCTCTATATAACAATATAATTAATATTCGAATAATATAATATATATATAACATTATACAACATAAGATAATAATATTGATAGCTCTGTTATCTGTGCACTATAGCTTAGAGAGGGAATTATGGCGTATAGTACAAGGAAAGCTACTGCAGTTCAGCAAACACTACAAACTTTAGGAAGAAGAGGATCACTTGAAACTCTGAAAATACCTGAACTATACAATGTAATATTGGAAGAATTAAGAGCAGAGTTAAAAAACTTTAAGCATGAAATTAGGAGTGAACTGAAAAATATAAGAAAAGAGATTAAGCAGGATTTTTAAAAAGAGGCTGAATTAATTGGGGAAAAGATAGATAAAATCAATAAAGAATTGGAAGAAATGAGAAATAAGAAATGAGAAAAATCAGATAGATCAGAAGAAATGACAGTTAAACTGAAACATCAACAAGAAAAAGGGGAAGCTTTAGTGTGGAACCAAGAACTCAGATATAGGGATAAGTGCTTAAAATTGAGAGGACTAAGGGAAAAGACAAATGAAAATCTGTTTGAAAGATTAATCCCATCGTTAGCTAAATATGTGGATATGCCAGAGGAATACATTGAGGAGGAGACGGAAAAAATGTTTAGGGTTATCTCGAAAATAGCTAAAGAAAGAAAACTACCGAGAGACATTGTTATTATATTTAATAAAGGTAAAATAAGGGATAGAATATTACAACAGAGCTATGAACATACGTTGACAATAGAGGAGGAAGAATTAAGAATATTTAAAGACATCCCAGCAATGATCTTAAAAAGATGACAAGACTGTAAGTATATTACTCAACTGCTTATGAAAAATGGGATTAACTATAAAGGGAAAGAATAGAAGGGATTTCATTTACACATAGGCAGAAAAGATATAAGATAGATTCAGTTGAAAAAGCGAATGAGTTCTGTAGGAGATTTGAGAGAAAAAGACACCAGAAAGAAGAGGAACAAGGGGAAATAGATAAAGGAACTAAGAAGGAAGATCCGAAATCAGGAAGTGAAATTGGGAAAAGACAAAAACAGATACAAAGTAATGGAAAACAAGGAGATAAAGAAATATTAGAGTTAGAAAGGGAAGATATAAGACAAGAGAAAGCAGTAGAGGAATTAGAGATTGGAGACCCCGAAACTAAAGAGGGAGAAGAAGAGCAGGAAGAGGAAAGGATAGGTAATAATAGAGATTCTGAGGATGACGCTTGATATAGTTTCATGGAATATAAAAGGTTTAAATTCAGAACACAAGAAGAGACAGACTTCATTTTCTAGGAAAACTTAAGGTGGATATAGTTTGAGTGGCTTTATATATAAATCCAAAATATGGTGTGAAAGAGATCTTCAGAGATGATGAAGGCCAACTTATAGGGGTTGAGGTGACTCTGTTAGATTTGAAAGTAGTAATTGTGGGAATTTATGCTCCAAATAAAAAACAAGAATGTTTTTTATAGAAAACTATATAAACAACTTGAAAATTTTGGAAAGAAAAACTTAATTATAATAGGTGACTTTAATGGGGTCATTGACCCCGTCTTGGATAGGTCTATGAAAAAGAGAAATAAATTACATGGGAAACTTCCAAAAAAATTTTTTGAGATGAAGGAAGAGCTAGTATTAAAAGATATTTGGTCTTTAAAGCATGGGAAACAGAGAGGATACACTTTCCACTCCAAAAGTCATAAATCTATATCACGTATTAATCTCGGTCTGGTCTCTAAAAATCTAGCAATTCAAATTCAAGATATGGAGATATTGGCAAAAATAACGTCAGATCATTTCCCAATCAAAATATCATTAAATGGGAAAACAAGAAGGAACCCTAGTTGGAGATTAAATGAATCCCTATTAAGGGATGAAGCTTTCTTACAGGTGCTTAAAAAAGAAGTAAAGCAATACTTCAAGGAAAATAAAACACCAGAGTGTTTAGCTAAAATGGTATGGGATGCAGGGAAAGCAGTTTTCAGAGCGATACTAATAAAGAAAGGTGCAGAGAGGAAGGAGATTTTCACACTACACTGTTACAGTGTTACTATTCCACTTTAACTGCCCTGGCTTCCTCCTGTGGAGCTCTGGGGTTTGTAGTTTAGTGAGGCCTAAGAGCTCCCTGGCTGAGAGTTGTAAATGCCCCTCCGTAAACTGCAAATCCCAGGATTCCACAGGAGGCAGCCATAGCAAATAAAGTGGAATAGTAACACTATAACAGTGTAGTGTGAAAATCTCCGAAAAGACAGAATTCAGAGAGATATAACTTTTTAATTAATGAATTAAAAAAGAAGGAAGAGAAATCGAGAGTTAATCCAAAGAATGATACTATTATAAGACAAATAAAGCTAATCCAAAAACAAATTGAATGGGAGACAATGACAGTGATAGAAAAACATCTGAAAAGAACGCATCAAACTAATTTTGAATCTGCAAATAAACCGGGTAAGTGGTTAGCAAGTAGATTAAGAAAAGAAAAGGAAAAGGAAGCAATCTTAGAAATAATAACAATAATACAGTAACTAGCCAAGAGGAAATAATGAGAACACTGAAAAAAGAAGAGGAGTCCCAATATTGGAGAATTATATCTAATTTCAGCAGCTAGAATATTAGTAGCTCAAAAATGGAAAACAGCTAAATCTCCCACAATATATGAATGGATTGTGGAAGCTCAGGAAATGTTGGAATTAGATATACTATGAATGAAAATTCATAATTTACCAAAGGAAAAATCTTTAGAAAAATAGTTACCAATAATGAAATACTGGGGGGCGGGAAGAGATGGGTTATGATAGGCAAAATCTGCTATTGATTTGATATTATTCTCAATATATTCAGAAAGAAATAGAAAATGGGGTAGACAGAGTATGGAAAAGATGAACTATAAGATATATCATGAGAAAATGCAAAGAACAATTAGATAAAACTAAACTAATTGGAGTTAGTGATATAAGATCAGGAGGAGGGGAAAGCACTCCAACTGTGCCAAACTTTTAGGAAGTCTTAAGTAATTTTTATTTTTTTATTTTTTTTATATTTTTCTTTTTCCAAAGATTAATTTCAGATACTGTTTCAAATCTTTATTTAGAAATAGAAAGCATTGAAAATACATAAATTGTCCTCTTTTTCTTGTTTTAGGAATTACAGATTGTTAGAAAGAAATGAAAAATGTTATAATTTGAAATTAGAGGTAACATTTTATAAGTTCTACTTGTATTTTTGAAATGATTAAGAAAAATTATTATACAAAAATATTATACAAAAAAAAGCCCCAATTGGGGGGCTTGGGAATCTCAAACATATCTCATTATTTTGCAGCTTCGCAATTGACACATATTATCCAGATACTTAAAAGAAACACTCAAGCCAATTGGATTGAAACAGAATTGAATTTTTAAAAATCCAGAAGATATAGAAATAATTCTTTTTACTTATCTTACCCCCAAATTAAAAAAAAAAACACAGAAAACCCTTCTTACATATCTGGAAGCAATGGAAACATATGACACCTCAGATAACACCTATTCGACCCTTTTTAACACATCCTGTGTTTTATGGTCCGATTAAAATTACCACTTACTTACTCAGCCTGGGCCAGATGTGGAAGTGAGCAGCTGTGAATACTTAGAACGATGGCCAGAGGATCTAAAGGTATGACACTCCCATTTTCTTGGCCGTCTAATGGGCTTTACAGATATGGTCCAGATCTGTCTGGACATTAAAAAGACCTTCTCCGTCAAATGGGAGATCCTCCACCCTATGGCGGGTATCCTTGGAGAGGTCAGTGGACCAGAGCCACGTGTAATGGTGAAGGGCCACAGCACCGGCCATTGATTTAGAAGCACTGTCCACTGTATGTCTGGAGGAGTGGATCTGTTGCAAGATGAACAATTGAGCCTTATTGTAGAAAGCCAGGGCCACATTCGTTTGATCATCCAGAAGGTTAGGAATGAAAGCTAGTATCTTGTCCCAGAGGAATTTCTGGTATGCAGCCATGCAGGGCTGCATGTTTCCCACCTTCATGGTAAGGGAGGCAGAAGAGTAAAACCTTCAGGAAAAGAGATCTAGTCAGCGACCTTCTTTATCAGAGGAGCAGAGTGAAGTTTGCCTCCAGACTTAGAGTGGGAAGCCTCCACCACAACAGAATTGAAAGTTGGGTGGTTAAAGAGAAAGAGATCCACCTCAGGCTGAAGTTGATATAGTTCTTCCAAATGCTTGGAAGTGGGAGGCAAGGAGGAGGGTTTGGCTGAAGACTGCCTGACCACATCAGTGAGCACAGGGAGCAACATAATGAGGGCTGGAGAGGCAGAATGAGAGTCCACTAGTTGGAAGACCATATGATTGAGTGGAGCTGGGGAACCTTAACTTCAATGCCGAGTGCTCTGGCCATAGGAATAATGACATCGACAAAAAGCTTCACATCCTCTGTAGGCAAAGAGGGGCCGGAGTCTTCCACATTGCTGGATGAAGATGAACCGAGAGGGGAGGATGAAGATGAGGATTGCAAGTCAGAGTTGTAGACATCGGTGTTCCCTGGTGAAGGCTCCTTCGGGACAGAGTGGAATTGACAGGAGCAATAGTAGTAACTGGTATACGTATTGGAGTCAGCAAGGGAGCAGTAACAATGACCAGAATCAGCACTGGCACTGGAACAGATGCTGTTGATTGTGGTGGGATCGGCAATGAGATCAGAACCAGAGGTGGGGTTGGTATTGGGCTGCCTTGCATGACTTTCACTGGAGGAACTAATGGAGCTGGGCATGGAAGGATGCTTGATATTGCGGTCAGTACTGAAGAAGTAAGTATCATTGATACAGGTGCCGATATCCTGGTCAGTATTGGAAGTGAAGGCAGAAAAAGAACCAAAGGCCTGGTAACAGGAGGCGAAGGCAGGGGCCTGGAGAGAGTGGCCGTAGTCCTCGTGGGTGGAGAGGGAGGATGACAAGGTTGAGACTGGTGAAGTGGAGATGGGGAGCGATATCAGTAGCATGGAGATCTGGACCAATAGGATGGAGACCTTCTAAAGTGCAAAGAGCAGGGGAAATAGAATTTGCTACACTGATATGGAGAGTGCAGGGCAGACTGTTCTGGATAGTGGTACCAGTCCCTGTAGAATGGAGAATACGAGAAGTACAAAGAAGGCCGCTCAGGCCATAAATCCTCATGCAGATATCTCTTTTTGTATGATACTGAGGTGAAGACGTGACAGGTACTAATCTTCCTGGTATCGATGGTCGCGAAGATCCATGATGTGATGGAGAGGCTGACGAGACTGGTCAAGCCTACGGATCATTACCCCTTCCTTTTGGTCCACGTGGGAACCAACGATACTGTAAGGCACAGCTTTACAAAGATCAGAAGAGATTATGAGGCTCAGAGGAGGAAGCTGAAAGTAATGGATACACAGGTTGTCATCTTGTCTCTTCTGCCAGTTGAAGGGCATGGTCCAGGAAGGGAGAGGAAAATAGCCAATGTAAACAACTGGCTCCTGAGATGGTGTCATAGAATCATAGAATCATAGAATTGAAGAGTTGGAAGAGACCACGAGGGCCATCCAGTCCAACCCCCTGCCATGCAGGAAATCACGAACAAAGCATCCCCGACAGATGGCCATCCAGCCTCTGTTTAAAGACCTCCAAGGAAGGAGACCCCACCACACTCTGAGGGAGTGTGTCCCACTGCCGAACAGCTCTTACTGTCAGAAAGTTCCTCCTAATGTTGAGGTGGAATCTCTGTTCCTGGAGCTTGCATCCATTGCTCTCTGTTCTAGTCTCTGGAGCAGCAGAAAACAAGCCTTCTCCATCGTCAACATGACACCCCTTCAAATACTTAAACAGGGCTGTCATATCGCCTCTTAACCATCTTTTTTCCAGGCTAAACATACCCAGCTTCCTAAGTCTCTCCTCATAAGGCATGGTTTCCAGATCTTTCACCATTTTAGTTGCCCTTCTCAGGACACGCTCCAATTTGTCAATATCCTTTTTGAATTGTGGTGCCCAGGACTGGACACAGTATTCCAGGTGAGGTCTGAATAAGGCAGAATAGAGTGGCACTATTACTTCCCTTGATCTAGACACTATACTTCTATTGATGCAGCCCAAAATCGCATTGGCCTTTTTAGCTGCCGCATCACACTGTTGGCTCATGTTCAACTTGTGGTCTGCTAGGACTCCTAGATCCCTTTCGCACATAGTCTCATTCAGCCAGGTCTCCCCCATCCTATATCTATGCATTTCATTTTTTCGCCCTAAGTGCAGTACCTTACATTTCTCTGTATTGAATTTCATTTTGTTAGCTTTGGCCCAACTCTCCAGTCTATCCAGGTCATTTTGAATTTTGATCCTGTCCTCTAGGGTATTAGCCACTCCTCCTAATTTGGTGTCATCTGCAAATTTGATAAGTATGCCTCTAATTCCCTCATCCAAGTCATTGATAAAGATATTGAATAGCACTGGGCCCAGGACAGAACCCTGTGGCATCCCACTGGTCACATCTTTCCAAGATGAAGAGGAGCCACTGCTGAGCACCCTTTGGGTTCGACTGGTCAACCAATTACAAATCCATTGAACAGTTAACTTGTCTGACAGTTAACAGACAGTTAAGGAGCAATAAGGCCCTATTTAAGTATTTGAAGGGGTTTCACATTGAGGATGGAGCAAGCTTGTTTTCTGCTGCTCCAGAGACTAGAACATGGAGCAATAGATGTAAACTCCAGGAACAGAGATTCCATCTCAACATTAGGAGGAACTTTCTGACAGTAAGAGTTGTTTGGCAGTGGAAGACGCTCCCTCAGAGAGTGGTGGGGTCTCCTTCCTTGGAGGTCTTTAAACAGAGGCTGGATGGCCATCTGTCAGGGATGCTTTGATTGTGATTTCCTGCATGGCAGGGGGTTGGATTGGATGGTCCTTGAGGTCTCTTCCAACTCTACAATGCTATGATTCTACGATCTTATGATGGTGAGGCTAATATGAACACTCCTTTGATCTTGATCTGTGACAACCAAGCAAGAGCAGGTGGTGAACATTTGGGAAGGCATAATGAGCCAGAACTGGGCCTCGGAGGTATGCTGAACTAAGTATCGGCACAGCCGGAGGCATAGGTAGTTGGACTAGGGTCTCCAGAGGACAACATACAGCAGGCTCAGAGAAAGGTACCAGAGCTGATGGAAGCAAGGGGTTGATACCGAGTCTATAGTTGATGAAGAAGCAACAGCCGCCAGTTTTGAAACCCCCTGCTGGGCCTTCAGCAGCTTCAGACACTTCTTGTCCTCCTTCTCCTTTGGTACCAAAGCAAGGGTATCCAACGATGTCAGTCCCAAGGATGGAATCAAAGACCCAGCAGTGGTCAGTATCAAGGAGGATATTGATCCAAGAGGAAGTGTTGAAGCGGGACATCAGGAGATGAGGCCATGCGAAGGAAGCTGAGAAGAGAGGCTTATCGCAACTTGCAAGGACTTCTCCCCGAAATGCATTTTCTACTGCTGGACCCAGTTTTTAAGGGCTTGAGAAGTAAAGCCTTGGCAGATCAAACAACGATCAACCAAGTGCCCCTCACCCAAGCAAAATATGCACTCATTGTGGCCATTGGAGAGGGAGACCTTGTGGCCATAAGAACAGAGTTTAGAGAGAGAAGTGGAGGCCATAGGAAAGAATGTAGAGACAAAGAAAGGATCCTAAGGGCAAGGTGGGAGGGGGAGAAGTGGAGAATGATAGAAGGTGAGGGTTTTTTGTATATTACGAAGAAACAGACAGCAAACAGAAGAACAGTGAACAGAAAGTAGGTGAAAGAAGAAAGCGAAAAAACCAAGCTACCCAGCAAGAAGAACACTCCGGAACAAGCTTACTCTGATTGTGGACGAAAAGAAATTGAAAGCAAAGTATCTTGGTGGGCTGGTACATGTGCAGTAGAGGTGATTGGGGCAGGGCTTCCCACCAAGCTATTCAGCTCTGGAACATACGAGCTAGTCTCTGTGCAGGCGCAGTACCCAATTGTGTGAGGCACAGAGACCATGCTGAAGAAATAAGTTTTCTGCTCCATAAGGTTTCTGGATGAATGGGTTATGTTACAAATTGGTTGCTAAAAATATACAAGTCCTGAGAAGAGTCAAGTCAGTGCATCATTTATTGTCAAGTCTAAGTTGGGACACTGAAGTGACTTGAGTTTGAGTTAAGTCAAAGTCAATCGACTCAAGTCTACATCACTGTAATTTACATTTGTTGTCAAATGGTTTGTATAGCTGTGCTTGTCTGTCCAGTTTGGGTCTGTAAATCATTCACAGGCTGCCGAATAAATTGACTGATGTTTCTTAACTCTCCTTTCTTCAAATATTATTTTTAACTGTGTGTGCTGTATAATTAATTAATTGTTCACCAGCTACAGTGTGTAAGCTACAGCTACCAAACTGCACTGCATACAAAGTACTGAAACCTTACCCCGGGATTGAGAATTAGGCAGCAATACAGATGTTGTTGAACTGCAACTCCCAGCATTCTTCACCATCAGTTATACTGGCTAGGGCTGCCAGAAGTTACAATCCAGTATCTGAAGGGCCACTTGATTCCACTTGTAAAGTGTTCCAGTTTGTTGTTCCAGCCAACTATGATTTCCTTCAGAATCCTGGATGGGTTTTCACTCCCCCTGAAGAAACAGGTTTACAGTTTGAGTGTATTCCTGGATTCAGTCCTGAGCCTGGATGCCCAGGTTTTTTTCTCTGAGCAGGAATGCACAGTTAAAACTAGTGCACCAGCTACACCATTTCCACGGTAGTACACAGACTCATAGGGTTGGAAGAGGCCTCATGGGCCATCAAGTCCAACCCCCTGCTCAGTGCAGGATTGCTAGCTAGAGCATCCCCATCAGGTAGTTGTCCTGCTACCTACACCTCCTCCTCACCAACAAACATGCCTGTACACATGCATTTTCAGAGGGAGTGTAACCTCATCCAGCACAGCCTGAATTCCTATTCCGTGATCTGCCTTTCAACTGACCAGAAGCACCTATGTCTTGTCTGGATTAAGCTTCAATTTGTTTGCCGTCATCTAGCCTATTACTGATCACAGACACTGATTTATAACGAAGGCAATCTCCTTGGATTGAAGTGGAAAGGAGTAGTAGAGTTTTTAACATTTAAAGTTTTAATGGTTTTATGTTTTTCTAAATACATTTAACTCTATTTTTTCTAATTTTTTTAAGTAACACTGAGGGGTCGTTTACACGGGCAAATATTCCTCTAAATATACCGCTAAGATAGCTCATAGTTCCGACGGATTGCAGCACAGCATCACCTCATTCAGAAGGGGGGAAGGCAAAACACCCAAATATAGCGTGGCATATTTGCAATGTAGCACTTTATTGGCAGTGTAAACTAAGGGCTGCATCAGATCTGCATTGTGATTGGTTGCTATGATGTAAGGGGTGGGCTTAAAAGAGAGGTACTGCATTTAGTAGTGATCAGAAAACTGAAAAATCCTCTCTGCTATTTTGCAGAAGGTCTGCCAAGAAAAAGGATTCCCAAGACCTTTCAGCCATAATGTTCCCATCGGGTCAGCTCTGCTTGGGGGAGGGAGGGAGGGGGAGGGATGGAGGGAGAGAGAGAGAGAGAGAGAGAGAGCACGAGTGAGAGAGACGGGGGAGGGATGGGGAGGCTGGAACAACTTGCACATCTTAGGATCCACGGCATGGCTGCAAGGTCTTTTAGCAGAGAGATTACTATCACTCTGCTTCAGGAGTGAGTTCATTTACAGGCAGATTTACAGAGACAAGAGACAAAGCCACTACTTTGATCTTTCCCCCCTGCTATTTGGGCAGAGTCTGTGAGTCTTGCCCTATGTCCTTCCCCATACAGCCTTTGTCTGCTTGGGAGGCCACGCCCCCCATACTTTTTCAAGTCTGAACTTAAAAGTGACATAATTAGGGGAAAAAAAACCTGACTGGCACAGCTGCGGAAAAGAATTAAACCGCAAGTTGCCGCAATAAATCTGCTGTGTAAACCAGCCCTGAGTCTCTGTATTGGGAAAAGGGCAAGGACAATAATTTGTCAAACATTCCAATGAGGAATGGAAATTGATTGGTTTTTTTTTTTTAACAAGTAACTTTCTAACTTCTGTTTTTAACTCAATGCTGTTTCAGTATTATAATTTCCTTAATTGTGCTTCAGTACTGCAACTTTTTCTTTTTTAAAAAATCTGTACCTGTTGTATGTTTATTTATAACTGTTTTTAACCTTGAGTTTTAACCTTGAGTCCCAGTCCTGGTAGAATGGTGAGATAGATGTTAAACTGGCTGCCCGGTACTCACCTGGGCCGCCGCTTTTGCGGCTGGTGTCCTCCACGGCCCTCCTCCAGCACATGGCAGGCATGGGCGCCGCCATGCCTGCCGCTATCCTCTTCCCCAGCATACAAACCACAGACTGGGAAAGAGGATTGAAAATGGACCAATCAGGGAAGGGCTGCCCTTCCCTGATTGGTCAGGCTGCCGGTCCCCCAGCCAATCAGAGATGTTTGCCTCTGGAGGCTTCTGATTGGCTGGTAGGCGGGGCTAGTCTTCAACAGGGTCCAGCAGCCAGGGATTTATTCCCAGCCTCTTGCCGGACCTTGCCAGTTGGCTCTTGCGAGCTGAAGCGGAAGGAGCTCTGGGGAGCTGCAGAAGAGCGGGCCTCCGAAGCGAGTGGCAAGGGACGGCGATGAGGGCAGTGGCAGCACTCAGAGGTGGCGGCGGCGGCGGCGAGCAGAGATGCTCGGAGGCGGCGGTGGCCCAAGAAGGGTGAAGAACGGCATGGAGGCCCAGCAGGCAAACTCGCTGGGGATAGCAGCGGGACACCGGCAACGGGGATCGGGCCAGGAGGCGGCAGGCAGACCCGCGGGGAGTGGCGGGCAGCAGCAGGCAGTCCTTGCGAGGGGTGCCGGCTAGCGGGCTGTGGGCGGAATGCAGCACCAGAAGCCAGCCGGGCGGGTGGCTTGCCCTGCAGTAGTTCCGGCGGCTGAGCGGGCAACCACCCCGGTCTGGGAGGGCGCAAGGGGCAAGCGGCTATCAGCCGACACCAGGGGCGTCCCTGGGTAGGGGACCCACAAGGTCCAGGGGGCCGTGCGGACGGCCTTACAAGAGCGGACAAGCCAAGGTGACGGGCAGGCAGTTGCTTGCAGCGGGTGCTCCACCTGGGGCAAGCAGTACCGTCCAGCAGGGGAAGGCTGAAGGGGTTCCCCAGGTGGGGGGGGGGAAACCACCTCTTAGGGACACTAAGTCCCAACAAGGGCGGACAAGCCAAGGGTGGGCGCTGGGGACCTGCGGGGCAGGCGGGCCCCAGGTCAACTAAGCGCGGAGAAGGCTTCGCAGGCGGGCGAAACCACCCGGCATTGGGCAGACAAGCCAAGAGAGACCAGCACATTGACTTAGCTGACTGGGCAGCTAAGGCACAGGGCGGACAAGCTGCACTTGGGGCGTTCAAACCAGAGCTAGAACTGAAATTACTATCAGGCTTTCGCCTAACAAATACAGCTGAAATCACTAGAGCTGACATGCCTCCTAAAAAGAAGGCACTGGCCAGTGACCAGGGCACAGGCTGGCAGGGCACCCAGGTCTTGGGCAGCCCTGGCCCCTAAAAAGAGGGGTTCTGCTGCTGCGGGCGGGAACACCTCGTGGTCAGCGCCAGGTGAGCCTGACGCAGTACGAAACCTCTTGAACAGCTCAGAGGCACCCAACCTGCAGGAGTTGACTCAAGCGGTCACACTCCTAGCTGAGCAGGTAGGGGAGCTGAAGTCAGGAAAGGGGGCCAATGCAGGGACCAGCACTCCAAGCCTTGGTGCCAGGGCAGCCAGAGACCTGAAAACGAATTGGCCAATGGGAACATCAGGGCATCGGAGGAGGCACCATTCACCTTCACACAGTGATATCAGCGTAATATCTTCAACGGATTTGTCACCGGATTGGGAGAGTGGCTTGGTGAGAACCAAGGGCCGAGGAGGCGCCAAACAGATTAGGAAGAAAAGATGTGCTAAGCACAAAAAGAAAAAGGATTCAGACAGCGAGGGATCCACAGGTGAGTTCTCCGATGAGGACATTGATAGAGCGGAGTATTGGAGGGCGGCAGCCCTGGTCCCCGGGCTGCCTTCCTGGGCTATCAAGGCACAGTCCTCCACGGTTCCATTGGCTTCTGGCTCCTCCAGGGCATGGCGGGAAGGGGCTGTGACCCCCGGACCTACGGCTCCCAGCTTGTTCCAGGACCACGAGGATCCACCTGGAGAAGAAAATCCAGGATAATATCCTCAAAGGATATTACGTGGATATTTTTTTCTCTCCTAAAACCAGAGGAGGAGGTGGGTAGCATGCCAAAATTTGAGAAATCCATGGAGAAAAAGCAGCAGGAATCCGTGGAGCTCTCCTTCTCTAACTGGCTGGCTGGTTACTCCATGTTCCTGGGGGTAGTCAGCTCGGCTTACCCAGATAGGGGGTGGCACCTGGCCAACCACTTGGCCAACGTGCTCAGGGCCAGGACCCTTGCTGGTGAGGCGGCGGCCACTGAATATGACACCGCCTTTCACAAGAGGGCATCCTGTAATGCCAGGGCTAGGTGGGACCTCATCAATGATATGCTATGGCTCGTCATTGTGGGTTCCCACATTAAGGGGAAAACGGAGGCAGCTAAGCCGCCCCACAAAAAAGACCCCCGGCGCTTTGTATGCTGGAAGTTCAATGCAGGAAAATGCTTCCAAACTCGCTGCAAGTTCGAGCACTCCTGTGAGAACTGCCTCGGTTTTCACCCCAGGTCCAGCTGCTCCCGCAGCACAGCTTCAGCTCATCCCTTTCAGGCTGGACGCCCTGCCTCCTCCAGCGGTAAGAAGGATTCAGGGTCTGGAGGTAGTGCCGGGCCAGGTAATAACAAAAGCCAGGGCTAGCGCGGGGGGGGGGGGGCTCGCGCATTTACTCCCATTAAGCTCCAGGCCCTTCTCCCCCTCCTCGACCTATACCCCAACAAGCAGGCGGCTGCCTACCTATGGGACGGTTTCTCCGTGGCTTTCAGGATACCTGCTGTGGGACCTAGATGGGCCTTCGTGTCCAGCAACCTTAAGTCTGCTGCAGAGCTGCCGGATGTTGTAGCAGCTAAAATTGCTAAAGAATGTGCGGCAGGCAGGGTGGCGGGCCCCTTCGCAGCTCCTCCCATGGACAACCTCAGGGTGTCCCCCCTTGGGGTGGTCCCTAAGAAGGCGCCGGGTGAATTTCACCTCATCCACCACCTTTCTTACCCAAAAGGGGCATCAGTGAACGATGCCATACCCCAGGAGCTTTGTTCTGTACACTATGCATCTTTTGATCAGGCAGTTAAACTGGTCAGGGCTTGCGGCCCCAGTGCTCTTATGGCAAAATGCGACATTCAGTCTGCATTTTGGCTCCTACTGGTTCATCTGGATGACCACTGCCCTTTGGGCTTCAAATTTCAGGGGCTCTGGTATTATGACATGGCACTCCCCATGGGTTGCTCTATCAGCTGCGTTGCTTTTGAGACCTTTAGCACTTTCCTGGAGTGGGCCCTTCGCTGGAGGACCGGCTCCTCCTTCGTCACCCACTACTTGGATGACTTTCTTATGGTCAGGGCTGCGGGGGGGGGGCAGGAGTGCGGGTCTCTACTTCTATCTTTCCAGGAACTGGCTCAGGAGCGGGGAGTTCCGCTAGCACCTGATAAGATGATGGGGGCTTCCAGCACCATGACCTACTTGGGGATTACGCTGGACTCTGTGGCCGGAGCATCTCACCTACCGGAAGACAAGCTAGAGGGAATCAGGCTGAACCTGCAACTCTTCTTGTCCAGGGACAAGGCCACGCTGTGGGAGGTGCAATCGCTGCTGGGCCACCTTAACTTTTCTTGCAGAGTCGTTGAGCCTGGCAGGGCCTTTTGCAGCCGGCTGGCCAAGATCACGGTGGGCGTCCGGTCCCCACAGCGCCACATCTGGCTGACAAAGGGGTCAAGGAAGATCTGAGGGTTTGGCTTAGGTTCCTGGAGGGGTACAATGGGGTCACCTTCTGGCAGGGGGAGGCCGCCATTGGGACAGGGCTTCAGGTCCAGTCAGACACCGTGAGGGGGGGTAGGAGTATTTTACAACAGGCACTGGTGTGCCCAGCCCTGGCCTCCTACATGGAGGGAGTCTGATATCATATGGGACCTAACATTTCTCGAGTTTTTTCCTATATTAGTAGCAGTGTACCTGTGGAGGGATGAGTTCCAGAACAGGAGGGTATGCTTCTGGTGTGACAACCAGGCGGTGGTCCAGATCATTAACAAGCAGTCCTCCAAGTCTGACAGAGTCATGCGACTCATCAGGGAATTCATAATCGTTTGTCTGGCGGCTAAGGTCTCTTTCATGGCACGCCATGTACCAGGGGTGGATAACAAAATCGCAGATGCCTTGTCTAGATTCCAGGATGACAGATTTCGGAAACTGGCTCCAGAAGCGGATGCAACACCGAGCACCTTCCCACAAGAGCTCTGGCACCTTGGGAAGGAACGGTGATCCAGGGGGTATTTTGCTCTCTGGCACCCTCCACCCAGGCCAGTTACTCCAGGGTGATACGGCAGTTCTTCAGCTTCAGACAGCAGCATGGCTACGGAAGTTCCTGGCTGTCCTCCGAACGGGAAGTCCTCCACTACATGGTGTCTTTGAAGGATAGAGATTTAGCACCAGGGTCCATATCACTCCATTTGGCAGCCATCTCTTTCTTCAGCAGAACCGCGGGGCATGCTGACCCATGTGCAACTTTCCTGGTACGGAAAGCTGTCGAAGGATGGCGTTGGATGGCCGGATCGAAGCAGGACTCCCGCAGACCGGTCTCCTTCGAATTGCTGGGCCGCCTACTGTCATCTCTTCCAGCAGTGTGTCAGTCCAGGTTCGAGGTCCGGCTTTTCTGTGCGGCCTTCGTGACCACTTTCTTTGCAGCATTACGTGTCGGGGAACTGGTCTGCAACTCCCGGGCAGACCGCTCCAAGCGGGCGCTCCAGCGAAAGGATGTCGAACTGCGAGACGGGGTCCTGCATGTCCGGATACAGCGGTCCAAGAATGATCAGCGGGGAAAAGGGGCCCACATTCAATTGCAGATGCTCGGTGACTCTCCAGCCTGCCCAGTGCGCCTCTTGCTACGCTACCTCAAGCATCGTCCAGATACTCAAGGCCCCCTTTTCATCCATGAGGACTTTTCCCCTCTAACATGCTTCCAGTTTGTCAGCGTGCTGCGGTTGGCCTTGTGGTGACTTGGGTACCCAGCAGAGGACTATGGCGGTCATTCGTTCCTCATCAGTGCTGCGACCACGGTGGCAATGGAAGGCTTGGCAGCCACAGCAATCCAACAGCTTGGCAGATGGCGCTGCAGGGCATACATCGCCTACATCCACCCAGAACTTGATTTACTCCCAGCTAGGCCCCCGTAAGACTCCCACAGGTAGAAGGTGGTTCTGTTTGGTGATATCTGTATGGTTGGCAGAAGCCGAGCAGCAGGCGGGTCGCTCAGCTTTGGTGGCGGTGGGCATGGGTTATGGCACATCCTCAGGGTCTGGGGGGGTCTCTGGTTGGGATTTGCGGCAGACCATGCCTGGGTCTCATCCTGGTTTCCCCCTCCCCTGGAGAGCCCATCTTGGGATAGGGACCGAAGCACATGGTCGGTCACCAGGGGCCAGTCATGTACTTCCGGTCACGTGCTTCCGGTCACATGACCAGTTAGCCGACCTGTTAGCTGGCTAGGTAACAGGGCGGGGACATCAGCCAAGAGCTGCTTGCCTGTTAACGGCTTAACCCATGCCCAAGCCAACCTCTACAAATATCACCATAACAGAAAGCTATGGCCATTTTCGCCAACACCTTCTCTCATGTATTTTTCTATCTCTGTATTAAACAGTTTTGTGCATGTATCTGGCTGCTGTCTTATTTGACTCAGGAGGAAGGGGAGGGTATCTCACTCAGCCTGCAAATAAACAGATAACTTTTTCAAACCCTGGGTCCTCATTGGGAAGTTTGGGATTCCTCACTCTCCTCTCTTATAGATGTTTTTCTCCATCTGCAAGTATTTTTTTCTGTTCGTCATCATAATTTATTTATTATTATTATTAATTTACATATAAACATAAAAGCACACACCACATAACATACAACATTTAACATCACAGGGGGGCAGTTTTGACACTAGCAGGCTACAGAGCCGCAGAGCTTGTCAAAACCTGTGTCCTTTGCTCCTGTTCCTGACTGGAAGTCCATCATCATAATTATTTAATACACCCATTTTCTAAATCATGCCATGAAATTATGTGGCAACTGAATAATACTGTACTCATGACAATTAGACGTTTGCCTCCATATGACACAAAAGAACCTCACAGCTATCTCTTCATCTCTACTTCCCCCCTTTGGCCAGGCTTTCCAACTATTAATCTAAATCATTTCCAACTATAAACATAAGTCATACAGAGCATTTTCAAATCCTTGAACAATTTATTCCAAGATTTAAACCTAACATTCACAGAGTCTCTTTTTCCAGCACTGTTGGCTGTTAGCAGATCTCATCTGAAATACAGTCCTCTTTTTAGAAAGTGGTTTGCTAAGACATAAGAAACTGTCATGCTGAGGTCTGAAGCAACTTTAAATATATCTGAAAAGGAGGCAAGTGGGGAAAACCACTATCCATCAGAGACCTGCTTATATGCCAAAATGTAAATGAGCGGTTTTTCTACTGGTTATTTAGTTTTAGTTTGTTAATGTGGTTTGGCAGCAGGGTTGGGAACATTTTTATTTTCCTATGAAGTTTGTTTCTATACTTATCTCAAAAGTATTCTTTAATTTAGCCTTCCCTGATTTAGTGTGCTTAAACTTTATTGAATGACTGATTGGACTCTTCAAACAGTTAAGCACAGGCAAGAAGCAAAAGTAAAAGGTGACAGAAATGGGGTCAGAATCCTGAATGCAACTGTTCAGCAACTTGGACATAGGAACAAAGAAAACTACAACAATAATCCATGCAAAGAAATAGAAGAGTATAACAAAACAGAAAGAACAAGCAACCCCTTCTACAAGATCTGAGAAATTAAAGGAAACTTTAAACCAAGAGTAGGGATTATAAGAAATATACAAAAGAAATTAAAGGATGACAGTTTCCTTTAGAGAAGAATATTTTGAGGAAGAACCTACAATTTCAGAAAAGTAAAGTGGAAGCTGCTCTAAAAGCACTGTTGGGGTATGTTTTGAATTACAGAGTGAGATAGTGGAATTCATCCTTTAAACCCACATGTTGAAACAGACTTCACACACCACATTTTAAGGATAAGTAAATTTACTCAACAGGTAAGCAGTAGTAGAACAACATGTATTTTCTTCATACACAGTTCCAAAGGCTTTAGTCTTAGCAAACAAAACATAATCCTTAGAAGCCAGCTGCCAGGACTTACCTGGCCGGCCGCATTTGTGGCCGGTGTCTCCCCCTGCTCCGGAGCCTCCGCATGGCGGCAAGGGCGCCACCATGTTTGCCCTCCTCTTCCCAGTCTGCTCCGGCAGGCAGGGAAGAGGATACTAGGTTAACCAATCAGGTGGGGGCTGCCCCCACCTGATTGGCTGGAATTGCCTCTCCAGGTCCAATCAGGGCCCGCGCTCAGTGTGGCTGCTGATTGGCCGGGGGCGGGGCTAGTCCCCTTTATGGTCCGCCGGCCGAGTATTTATTCCCGGCCGGCTCCCGGCTTAGTCAGTTGGCTCTTGCGAGCCGAAGACCCGCCCCCCCTCTAGTTAGTTGCCTTTTGTTAGTTAGCCTTATTATTATGCTATGTACACCTCTCGTCACAACTTTCCAGTTGAGAGGTGGGCATGAGTTTTTTGTCCCGTCTGGGGTGTGTGGGGGTTGCAGGCTGGTGGGCCAGGTCCTGGGCCTGGACCTCCTCTGGGCAACCCCCTCCCCCAGGGGGGATAGGTTTAGGCACGTGGGCCTGTCATGTGATCCTCTTACATGAGCAGAATGCTTCCGGACACGTGACCCAACACGTGACATGGTCTCACGGCCAGGCATGTGTTTGATCACGTGATCCCCCACGTGATTCCATAGGTCCGCCTGGCGGGGTGGACTGGGATTTTCCCGGGCAGGTTGAGGGCTCTCATCCTGCCTATGGCGACTCATGTGCAGTCCAACCGCTAACATCTATCACCAAGCAGAAAGTTGTGGCCTTTCCGCCAACTATCCTTTTCTTCTGTACAATAAACCTTTTGTGCATGTCACTTCTGTGTGTGTATCCTTGTGGGCAGGCATAGGGGTGGGGGGGCTCCTTGACACTCGGTCGCAAATACCTCCAGACAGAGCGTGCTTGAAGTCTTCTTTTCCAAAACAGCAGGACAACAAAATAACAGGTAATACAAACACTCCCACATGCAGCACAACACTTCCACCCTCCTCAACTCTGACACTCCCTTTTTATACTGTTAACAGAAAGATTCAGTGTGTCTTCAGCCTTAATGAGAATCACCTGCTTTTCAGCTTGCTACATCCTTTTTTCTACCCCTTTAACTGAATTTATTCTTTGGAAAATGTGCATACACAAAACAGATACTAACAAGCACTTGGAAGAAACAAATCAGCAGAAACAGAAAGCATACCAACAGAGTTGTTCCAAGCAATACAGATGGAATACATCCAGTTTTTTTTAATCCACCAATAAATTTAAATAACAAAACAATGGCCCACAGACAGGAAAGGATATCATGTTAATCTCCCATTCAAACAAAATGATGCTCAGGATTTTACAACAAATTTTTTTCCATATGTTGTTGTTGCTGCTGCTGTCATGTGCCTTCAAACTGACTCTGACCTATGGCAACCCTATCCTAGCATTTTCTTGGCAAGAATTATTCATAGGAGGATTGCCACACTGTGAGAGTGTGAATTGACCAAGGTCACCCAATGGGTTTCCATGGCTGAGCAGAAATTTGAACCCTGGTCACCAAAAGTTCTAGTCTGACACTCAAACCACTTCACCTAGGCTGGCTCTCTCTACCATATGTGGAGCAAGAAATGGTATGTGTCCATGCTGGGTTCAGAAAAGAAAGAGAAACTAGAGATCTTATTGCAAACATAATGATAACTGGTGCCACAGTCTAGTCTCAATGAATATTGCTTCGGAATTTGACAGATAGGGTACGCCATATACTATGTTTAAATGTTTTTCTATGTCCCTCCTATATTCTAAACATATGTATATTTTATTTTCCATGCTTTTAATTGAATATATCTTATACTCTAAACATACGTATATTTTATTTTCTGTTTTTAACTGAATGTACTCACACCCTTTTGTGCTGGTCTATGACCATAATAAAGATTGGTTCATTTGTTCGTAAAGCAAACATATGTCAGCTAATGAAATTAACCAAAGAATTTCAGGATAAAATCTGTTTGTGTTTCGTAGATTATAGCAAAGGTTTGACTGCATTTGTAGATCATGAAAAATGATGGCTTGCTCTAAAAGAAATGAGAGTGTCACAGCATTTGATTGCCATGATGTGCAACCTATAATCTAAGAAGAGGGCACTGTTAACAACACTATACAGAGAAAGGGAAAGGTATCAGTGTCAGACAAGGGTGCATTTTCCCACCCAATCTATTTAATTTATATTCAGAACATATCATATGGAAAGAAAGTTTGGATGTGAAAGAAGGAGATGCAAAACCCGAGGAAATAACATCAGTTAGTTAAGATATGCAGATGTGCAGAGAAAATACGAAAGATTTGGAGACTTTCTCCTGAGGGAAAGTTAAGGAAGAAAGTGCAAAAGCAGAATTTTTGATGAATATTAAGAGAACAAAAATGTGGGTGAAGATGGCATTTAAACTGTTAAAGATTTTCTGAACCTTTGCTGCGCCATCCTGTCCCTGATGTTGTTTAACATCTATATGAAGCCGCTGGGTGAGATTATTCGGAGTTATAGGGCTGGGTGTTATCAGTATGCTGATGACACCCAGATCTATTTCTCCTTGTCCCGATCATCAGTCTCAAATTCCGATGGCGTCTCTCCTCTTAATGATTGCCTTAAAGCAGTAATGGGCTGGATGAGGAAAAACAGATTGAGATTAAATCCAGACAAAATGGAGGTGCTCATGGGAGCAGCCCCAAAACCAGGAGTTGGGTTGCAATCTCCAGTCCTGGATGGGGTCACGCTCTCCGTTAAGGACTGTGTTCGCAGTCTAGGGGTGCTCCTTGATTCATCGCTTCAGATGACTAGTCAGGTGAATGCGACAGTCAGGAGCGCCTGTTATCAGCTTTGGCTGATAAGCCAGCTGCGCCCTTTCCTGGAAGTAAGGGGCCTCGAGACTGTGGTGCACGTTCTGGTAACCTCTCATCTAGATTTCTGCAATGCGCTCTACACGGGGCTACCCTAATGCTTGGTCCAGCAACTTCAGTTGGTACAAAATATGGCAGCCAGAGTGGTCTCGGGAACATCTTGGAGAGACCACATAACTCCAGTATTAAAATCTCTCCACTGGCTGCCTATCAGTTTCTGGGCGCAGTATAAGGTGTTGGTTATTACCTTTAAAGCCCTAAATGGCTTGGGTCCAACTTATCTTTGGAACCACCTCCTCCCATACAATCCTCCCCGTGCACTCCAGTCCTCTGGGAGGAATTAGCTTCAGCCACAAAAATCTAGGCTGTCTGCAACCTCCCAAAGGGCCTTTTCAGTAATCGCCCCCAAATTGTGGAATGGCCTGCCGAATGAGATCCGTCAGATGACGAGCCTGAGTAGCTTTTAAAAAGCACTAAAGATGGATCTCTTTCGGCAGGCCTTTCCTGATTAGTTCCTGGCCTCAGGGGCTCCTGGCTCTTTTTAGTCTGCTGGCTATTTATTATTTATTATTTTAATGTGATTTTATATCAGTTGTTTTAATGTATTTGGTTTAAAATCTTTTTATGGGGGAGGGTGGGGTGGGTGGTGTTTGGGGATTTTAAATTGTATTGGTATTTTAATTTTTGTAAGCTGCTCCAATTGTTTTAACAGAGGGGTGGGATAAAAATAAATATTATTATTATTATTATTATTATTGAATACAGACATTGGTGTTATTAAATAACGGATCCTGCATTAGTCAATATGGATAATATAATTAAAAGAGATTATAAAGAAGCAAAGAGATGGAGGTTCGATGTAAACATTCTTAATTACCAAAACATTGTCAACAAAATTGGGAAAGAATGGCAAAAAAAATGGGATATTAATAATACAGGACAATGTTCTCAAGCTGTACTTTGGGATACGATGAAAGCGGTAACGAGAGGAATCTGTATTAGGGAAGCACATATTTTAAAAAAGCAAAAGGAAAATACTGTGAAGAGACTAGAATTGGAAATAAAAGAATTAGAGAAACAATATATAGAGTTTAGAGATAAACAAAATTATATACAACTACAAGCAAAATGAAGTGAATTGGAAAAAATAGAAATAGATGAAGTCCAAAGAAATTTGATATATTTAAAAAGGGAATTCTTTGAATATAGTAATAAAAATTCAAAAATGCTGGCCAGATCAGCACAATCTAAAAAAGAGAGAAGTATGAGAGGAGCAATTAAAGATAAAACAGGGAAAAGCTGTAATTTGATGAAAGATAGAATAAAAAAATTCAAGAATTTTATAGAGAATATTGGGAAATATTGTAAAACAAGAATACTAGAAGAAGGTAGGGATGAAATGGAAAAGTTAATTACAGAGGCAGAAATTGCAGAGGCTATTGATCGATTGAAGGATGGGAAATCACCTGGATTGGATGGATTGGGATCAGAATATTATAAAACCTTTAAAAAATATTAATACCTAAATTGAAGGTGTTATATAATAAAATAATAGAAGGAGATAAGATCCCAGCATCATGGGAACAGGCTTTAATAGTTTTAATTCCAAAACCCGAGAAAGATGCAACAGATCCAGGATCATGTAGGCCTATTTCTTTAATAAATCAAGACGCTAAGATATTGACTGCAATAATGGTAAGAAGGATGAATAACTTCATATCTAAATATATTAAAAGAGATCAATGTGGTGTTTTATAGCGGGTAGACAAATGTTGAGCCTAACTGGAAGGGTACCTAATATAATAGATAAAATACAAAAATTAATTTGAAAGCAGGAATACTAGCCTTGGATATTTTCAAGGCCTTTGGTTGTGTGGAATGGTCAGCATTAAAAATGAAGCGATGGGATTTGATAAGATTTAAAGGATTGATAAATCAACTATATACACAAAATACAGCTTGGGTAGTAGTGAACGATGGAATGACTGAACAAATTCAGTTATTCCGAGGCACTAGGCAGGGATGCCCTCTTTCTCCAATTTTGTTTGACATAGTAATAGAAATATTAGCAAATGTTATTAGACAGGATGAAGGCTTAGTTGGAATTGGTAATAAAAGGAAGAATAAAATAAGTATTTTTGCAGATGACACTTTATTAATGATTGAAAATCCCTTGGAGAAAATGAATAGAATAGAAACATATTTAAAAGAATTTGGAGAAATGACAGGTTTGCAAATAAACTGGAATAAATCAGAGATTATGTTGTTTAATTATAGCAGGGAAGAGGAACAAGAATTTATGAGGAGTAAAAAAATTAATATTAGAGTAAAAGACTCAATTAAATATCTAGGAATTATTATAACTAAGAATTTAAAAGATTTAGAGGAAAAAATATATTAAAATTTTACAAGAGGTTAAAAGAAAATTAGAGGAATTTAGGATATGTACAGGAAACTCAAGAAGTGCAAGAGCCAGTTATGCCTGATGCAAAATGCAAAAAGCCCTGTAGTGATTAAAACTGATGTGCAACAGGGAGACAATTCTAAGCAAGAAAAAAACAATAATGAGGGTTCTGAGGTGCCACAATTTTAATACACAGAAGTTCTGAACGTTTAACAAAAGGGGTGCTACCTCAAAGATTCACAGTGAATTTTGATGTCAGGGTGTGTAAGGTTACATGTGAACCTAACAATTTCAGTGAGATGTTGAAATTACTCCAAGAAGAGCAGGCAAAATGGCAGAGTGCAATGGATGATGAGATAAATTCCATGAATCAACATGTTTTTGAATTGGTTGATTTGCCAGTAGGGGAACAACCTGTAGGATGCAGATGGGTATATAAAATAAAAAGACTGCATTCTGGTGAAAGCAAGTACAAGGCAAGATTGGTTGTGCAGGGGTTTTCCCAGATAAAACAGGCTAGTTATGACGAACTGCAAAATGCAAAGTATTAGAATTGCAAAAAAACTGTTTTTTTGCAGTGATTGTTTCTAGGTTTGAAGGACAAGTTTGTGAGTTAGTAGGAGAAAAATCTTATATACGGTAGAGGTATCTTTGATAAGCAATTAATATTATTGAGCAGTAATTTTTCTATTTGCACCTTCTCTAAGGAGTGGATAAAATTAATCCTGGTGTTTAGGACTTTTTAAGATAAAGAACTTCTGTTAAAAATCTCAGCCGCTGATGAAGACCCAAGGTCAAAACCTGTCTGGCTGCTAACAGCAGTGGACTGCAAAGTAAAAGACATCAACAGACTTTATTCTTGGATACCAACTAATTTATTCCAGTCATCTATCTTTCTAAAGACTTCCATATTGCGGAGAAAGTTACAATTTATCTCTGCCAGTTGCCTTCAAGCAAGGTTTTATACTTTTAAGGAGTGGAGCTCTCCCCACAAGACCTTTGTGATATTTGTATTCTTTATATATATGTTATAATATATTCACTAGACAATTTATTGCATTTGATGTATTACTTGTTTTTTTAATTTTACACCCACCCACACACACATATACGATACAAGCTTTTTTTAATTTTCAAAGTTTGTTATTTCATAACCCCTAACCTCAGTTGCTTTGTTTCAGTCCCATTTTCCAACTGAATCCACAATGCTTCATCCTTTAAACCCCTCCTTTCCAAATTAACCTCCTGGACCTTGAAACGGCTCTCAGCTGGCTTCAGGCATTTCTCCCCCAGCAGCTTCCATCTGAAAGTCTTGTTTTGATTGCTAATTGAATGTGTAGGGTGTAGGAATGGTATTGTTTTTCAATAAAGTTTCATCTGTTTGTTTTTGGAACACAGGCTCACAAGTGCTTTATCCTGCTCTGTCCATAGCCATAGGGGTACAAGGTCCTGTGCTTACACAAACTCATATGCCATTTGAGCTGCTTCTAATTTCCCACTGAAGCCAAGAGGTCTTGAGTGCAATTCCAAATCCCACAGCACTCACCTCCAAATGAACGTCCTTGGCAGACATCAAGAAAACCAATCATTTTTGGTGAAAACAAACCCACCTTCAGCCACAAAGGAATCTGTCTACCATTGTAGCCCTTTCCATGCCAGTAGGCTATGCAGAAGGGAAATGAACTGGGAGGAACACAGCTGGTATACACATACATAAATGGAGAGGTGCATTTCTTAAAATCCATATTGTTGATGAGAGAGATGCTGCTGTTATTAATGATCAGAAGATGTGCCATCCAGCTTCTTTTTAGAGATTCTAAACCATTATGCTTGAATTATATTTAGGCTAATAATAAAGAATGTCCTTTTGCAAATGATTAAGAAATATATTCTAAATTGTTACATATCAAATCATTTGCATGTTCTCAAACTGGCATCAAATAAGAATCCTTGAAAACACATTCATGATGTACCCATATTTTGATCAACAAACTCATTAAACATGGAATAGATGGAAACATCATCAGATGGATCCATAATTGGTGGGAAAACCATGCTCAAAGAGTTGTCATCAATGGCTGTACTTCAAACTGGAAGGAGTTCTCAAGTGGCGTGCATCAGAGTTCTATCCTAGGGCCATTACTCTTCAACAATGAGTACCCGGCTTGTGGGGGCAATTAGCTAACACACATTGGAAGCTGCTTCCTGCAGTGCAGATGTGTAAATTGCTATTGCTTAAAACAATGTGTAAGCCGCTCTGATAGCCTTGTGGCTGAAGAGCGGGGTATAAATAAATAAATAAAAATAAACATTTATATCAATGACTTAGATGATGGGGTAGAGGGAATCCTTATCAAGTTTGCAGATGGCACAAAATTAGGAGGGACAGCTAACATAGTGGAACATAGGAACAGAATTCAAAAGGACCTTGATAAACTAGAAAATTGGACAGAAATTAATAAAATGAACTTAATAGGGACAAATGCAAAATTCTACATTTAGGCCACAAAATTCAAATGTACAGGCATAGGATGGAGGATACATGACTCAGCTGTTACTATGCCTTACATAATATCTCATAATTCGCAATGTTAAGATACTTCACGGGGTCTAATAGACCAGTGCAGACTAAAAAGAACAGGTTGCTTATCTATAACTGTGATTCTTTGAATGGTCATCTGTGCCCTCACAGAATTGGGATCTCATGCATGCGCAGATCAAGCACAGAGCATTTTAGATCTGAGTTGCTTTTTGGAGGTACCCCCATCCTCCCCTCTATATCTAGCACCAGGAAGCTACTCCCCTCAGTTCCGGAGTCTGTCATGAACTTTGGTGGACCTGCCAGAAGAGGGGAGGAGGGTGGGATTGTGCGAGGGCACAGATGATCACTCGAAGAACCACGGTTACAGGTAAGCAACCTGCCCTTCTTCATCGTCTCTGTGCCTCACACAATTGGGAAGTAACAAGCTTACCCATGAAGGAGGGTGCAGGTCAGCCCAATATGGAGGAGAGAACTGCTCTGCAAAAATCTGCATCTACTTTGGCTCTGCAGTCCAGGCGGTAATGGCGGATGAAGGTTGATGGCTGAGACGAAGTGGCCGCTCTGCATATTTCTGGAAGCGATATTCTGCTGTATCACACCTGGGTAGTGGTAACAGCACTGGTGGAGTGTGAGCAGATATGGAGTGGCTGAGGTTTCCTAGCCAGTTAGTAGGCAAGACTAACGAAGTCGACCACTCAGTAAGAGATTCTTTGGGAGGACACCAGCGTACTTGGTTGTCTTCCCCTGTAACAGACAAAGAGGTGGGGAGAGTGTTGTAGAGATGCTGTACGGGCCGCGTAGAACATCAACAACATTGAGGGTATGTAGGGCTTGGTCCAAGGCCGAGGTTGGTTTTGGAAAAAAGGACTGTGGTTGTACTGTTGCACATGACCTGAATTGTCTTTTGATGAATCAGATCCTCGAAGTCTGGAGCAAGTGCAGCAAAGAAGCCAGCACGCCTGGCAGCCTCCCTGGCAGAGACGGATGCAACTGGGATTGTGTCTGAAGTGCAGCCAGAGTGGGCACCGCATTGCAGAGTGCCCAGAAAAAGCAACAGCAGGTGGCAGACAGAAAGGCGAGAAACCTTTCTCGCTTGTGCACTGTGACCATGTGAAAATCCCTCGGCTGGTGAAGGCATTCCATAAACAGTTTCCTACTAAGTCTGGGTGATGGGTGTTCTGCTGTTTATATTCTTTCCTGTTTTAGCTGTTCTGTCTATACTTAGCATTGTGGTATATGGTCATGCCCCAGGAGCCTGATGAGGCTGTAGAATCAGAGGAGGAGGAACACATGGCAGCAAACTGACCTAGGGACCCTGGCAAAGGTTTATCTACACCTGTGCCAGCAGGGAACCCTGCCAACCGGCCAAATAATAGATTCTGTTCACTTCTATGCCTTTGCAAAAAAACACATTAATTAGTGATTGTTGTCTGGGTGAATTGAAGTTCAGACTGGACCCTTACAGCTGGAGCTGGAATGGGCTCGAGAGTGAGACCGGGAACAGGTACTGGACCTCTGGGAGTGGGATCCCTAGAAGACGACTCTTCCGTCCCATGGTAGCTGCTGCTGAGGCTTGCGGGAAGGAAGACCAGGGCCTGAGCAGTTTTCATGCCCAGTGAGGCTTGACCACACTGGAGGGGGGAGGTAGAACTGGAGTTGCAGTCTGCCTGGTGCTGGCCTTGATCATATACGAGGAACACGTCATCCTGTCTTGGTTACAGGCTTGAGTGTCCAGGAGGTATCGATTCCCGCAGTGGGCTGGTTGAGGGACCACTTGGTGTGCCGATTTGGATTTCTTCAGTCCAGATGGAACCAAGTTGACAGTGGTGCACTTCTTTCCCTTCTTAGAGGGGAGCTTGGTGGAAATTGTCTCTTGTCAGTGTCTAGGCAATATCTGTGGTCGACTGTGGCCTGGGTCATGGAAGTGGAGGCCATAGCTGGGACCTAATGTATGGAGAGGCCTGTGCAGATGCTGCAGGACATGGAGTACAGAGGACAGTTCTGGGCCGCAATGTCTCTGGCTCGAAGGGATTGTTCCCAAAGGTAGGTATAGAGAGCCTATTCTTGAGGGTCTGGTCTTGAAGGCCAGACACATTAGCGCACTGGAACCTCTGTACATGTCAAGAAGTCCAGGAAGCAAAAAGTATTGTAGCAGAGTTTTAGTTGTTCTGTCTATGTTCAGCATTGTGGTATATGGTCATGCCCCAGGAGCCTGATGAGGCTGTAGAGTCAGAGGAGGAGGAGGACATGGCAGGGAATGGCCCTAGGGACCCTGGCACAGGTTTATCTACACCTGTGCCAGCAGGGAACCCTGTCAACCTAGAGGCTCAAGCAGAGGAAGAACCTGGTCCAAGTGGGTTGGCATCAGTCCCAGTAGACAGTCCTGCCAATTCAGATAAGTACAAAGAAGAAGAGAGGGACTTACCTCCACCATTGTATACCCAGCAGCAAGCTCAAAAGGAAGCTCAAAGGAAGTTTCTGAGACTTTAAGAGAAAAACCTGCTTGTTAAGAAACACTGGACAAAGCCTTAATTGCTTTATATTTGCTGGGAGAGGCAATTGAGGCTTTGTCAGAGATCAACTGATCTTCCTGGTGAAAGCTTCCTGCAGACTTTGGTGCCTGGATTCCAGTTACCTTGACTTCTGTTACTTCGACTCGTGCTTGGACCTTGGACTGTCCCTGACTACTCTGCTGTCTGCTCATGTTGACCCTCAGACTGCTTTGGACCATGCTGACTGATTGCTGTAAGCCTCGGACCTTTTGGACTGTGTCTCCTTTCCTGTGAGCTAATTAACAGTTGGCTCCCTTCCCAGACTAGTGCTGTTTATACTTTGCTGGTACCTAGAATCATAGAATTGCAGAGTTGGAAGAGACCACGAGGGCCATCCAGTCCAACCCCCCTGCCACACAGGAAATCACAATCAAAGCATCCCCGACAGATGGCCATCCAGCCTCTGTTTAAAGACCTCCAAGGAAGGAGACCCCACCACACTCCGAGGGAGTGTGTTCCACTGCCGAACAGCTCTTACTGTCAAAAAGTTCCTCCTCATGTTGAGGTGGAATCTCTGTTCCTGGAGCTTGCACCCATTGCTCCGTGTTCCAGTCTCTGGAGCAGCAGAAAACAAGCCTGCTCCATCCTCAGCATGACATCCCTTCAAATACTTAAACAGGGCTATCATATCACCTCTAAACCGTCTTTTTTCCAGGCTAAACATACCCAGCTCCCTAAGTCTCTCCTCATAAGGCATCGTTTCCAGACCTTTCACCATTTTAGTTGCCCTTCTCTGGACACGCTCCAATTTGTCAATATCCTTTCTGAATTGTGGTGCCCAGAACTGGACACAGTATTCTAGGTGAGGTCTGACCAAGGCAGAATAGAGTGGCACTATTACTTCCCTTGATCTAGACACTATACTTCTATTGATACAGCCCAAAATTGCATTGGCCTTTTTAGCTGCCGCATCACACTGTTGGCTCATGTTCAACTTGTGGTCTACTAGGACTCCTAGATCCCTTTCGCACGTAGTCTCATTCAGCCAGGTCTCTCCCATCCTATATTTATGCATTTCATTTTTCCGCCCTAAATGCAGTACTTTACATTTCTCCGTATTGAATTTCATTTTGTTAGCTTTGGCCCAGCTCTCCAGTCTATCCAGGTCATTCTGAATTTTGATCCTGTCCTCTAGGGTATTAGCTACTCCTCCCAATTTGGTGTCATCTGCAAATTTGATAAGTATGCCCCTAATTCCCTCATCTAAGTCATTGATAAAGATGTTGAATAGCACTGGGCCCAGGACAGAACCCTGTGGCACCCCACTGGTCACATCTTTCCAAGACGAAGAGGAGCCACTGCTGAGCACCCTTTGGGTTCGGCCGGTCAACCAATTACAAATCCATTGAACAGTTAACTTGTCTAGCCCACATTCTGCAAGCTTGTTTGCAAGAATGTCATGGGGAACCTTGTCAAAGGCCTTACTGAAATCAAGGTATGCAATGTCCACAGCATTCCCTTCATCTACCAAGCTGGTAACTTTATCAAAAAAAGAGATCAGATTAGTCTGGCATGACTTGTTTCTCTGAAACCCATGTTGACTTTTTGTGATTATGGCATTGCCTTCTAAATGTTCACAGACTCTCTGTTTAATGATCTGTTCTAGAATCTTCCCTGGTATTGATGTCAGACTAACTGGACGATAGTTGTTGGGATCCTCTTTTTTCCCCTTTTTGAAGATGGGCACAACGTTTGCCCTCCTCCAGTCTGCTGGGACTTCTCCTGTTCTCCAGGAGTTCTCAAAGATTATTGCCAATGGCTCTGAGATTATATTTGCCAGCTCTTTTAATACTCTTGGATGTAGTTCATCTGGTCCTGGAGATTTAAATTCATTTAGATTAAGAAGATATTCCTGTACTACCTCTTTACTTATTTTGAGCTGGATTTCCCCTATTGTGTCCTCTGTTCCATTCTCCTCAGGTTGGTCCTCCTTTTCCTTTTCTGAAAACACTGAGGCAAAGAAGGTGTTGAGTAATTCTGCCTTTTCTCTGTCCCCTGTTAGCATTTTGCCATCTTCTCCACGTAGCGGCCCTATCATTTCCTTCTTCCTCCTTTTGCTGCGGACATACCCAAAAAACCCCTTTTTATTGT
This sequence comes from Gambelia wislizenii, assembly GCA_030847615.1. NCBI lineage: Eukaryota > Metazoa > Chordata > Lepidosauria > Squamata > Crotaphytidae > Gambelia > Gambelia wislizenii. The sequence continues at coordinate 14,017,383 of JAUMIR010000013.1, forward strand.
TCTTAACCTCCCTAGCAAGCCTGAGCTCATTCTGCGCTTTAGCTTTTCTGACTTTACTCCTACACGTGTTCGCTATCTGTTTGAATTCTTCTTTGGTGATTTCCCCCCTTTTCCATTTCCTATACATGTTCCGTTTAAAACTTAGCTCCATTGAAAGTTCTTTAGTCATCCATCCTGGTTTCTTAAGACACCTCCCATTTTTCTTCCCCAATGGTACTGTTTGAAACTGTGCCTTCAGTATCTCCCTTTTGAGAAAGTCCCATCCGTCTTGAGGTCTCTTCTCTTTTAGTATTCTTGACCATGGGATCATCCCCAGTATTTCCCTGAGTTTACTGAAATCAGCTCTCCTAAAGTCAAGAATGCGTGTCTGACTATGCCTGGCTTCTCCTTTCCATTGTATAACAAACTCCAGGAGAACATGATCACTCTCACCTAAGGATCCCACCACTTGCACCCCATTAACCAGGTCGTCTCTGTTGGTTAGGATCAGATCTAAAATAGCTGACCCCCTTGTTGCCTCTTCCACCTTTTGGACCATGAAATTGTCTTCCAGGCATGTAAGGAATTTGCTAGACCTTGAAGTTTTGGCTGAGTTAGATTGCCAGCAAATATCAGGATAGTTGAAGTCACCCATCACTACTACATCTCTCCTTTCTGCATGTATGTTCATCTGTTCTAGAAAGGCAACATCCAATTCCTCAGTCTGATTTGGGGGTCTGTAGTAGAGTCCCACAATAACATCCCTGTTGTTTCCCTCCCCTTTAATTTTTATCCAGATGCTCTCCACCTGGCTTCCAGTATTGATGTCATGGATCACTTCACTGGTGTAAATATCCCTGACATATAATGCTATTCCTCCTCCTTTCCTGTTTGGCCTGTTTCTCCTATAAAGGTTATCCCCCTCTATTTCTACATTCCAATCATGAGACTCGTCCCACCAGGTTTCAGTAACGCCTATTATATCATATTTGTTTTGTAGTGCAAGGAGTTCAAGTTCATCTTGCTTATTTCCCATGCTCTGTGCATTAGTGTAGAGACGTCTGAGACCATGTGTTCCCTTTACTTGCTCCCTGTGCAAGTTTTTTTGCCTCCCACTGTTGGGTCCTTGCGCTGTTTGCCTTGTTCCCTCTATGACAGTTTGACTATTTTCTCCAGCCCTTTTGCCTTCCAGAATACTGTCTCCCTCCCCCATTTGACTCAGTTTAAAGCCCTCCTGATCAAATTCTTGAGACTGTTGGCAAAAATGTTTCTTCCAACTGTTGTAAGATGCACCCCATCTCTTGCCAGAAGTCCCCCCGCATGGAAGCGCAGTCCATGATCCAAGAATCCAATTTGTTCTCGGCGACACCATCTACGGAGCCAGTTGTTTACGTCGGCTATTTTCCTCTCCCTTCTTGGACCATGCCCTTCAACTGGCAGAAGAGACGAGATGACCACCTGTGCGTTCATTTCTTTCAGCTTCCTCCCCAGGGCCTCATAATATCTTCTGATCTGGGAAAGCTGTGCCTTGCAGTATCATTGGTTCCCACATGGACCAAAAGGAAGGGGTAATGATCCGTAGGCTTGACGAGTCTTGTCAGCCTCTCGGTCACATCACAGATCTTTGCCCCAGGGAGACAACACACCTCCCGAGTCATCTTGTCAGGCCCACATACCACTGCTTCTGTACCCCTTAGCAAGGAGTCCCCCACCACCACCACACGCCTCCGCCGAGGCTTCGCAGCTGCTGTTCCTTGCGGTGGTCCTCTCAAGGTCCCCTGCTCTACCCCTGAAGTCTGTCCATGCTGTTCTTCCTCGTTGTCCTTGATAAGGGAAAGGGCTTCGAATCGATTCTGTAGCTGCAAGCTGCTGGAAGAATCCCTGGATTTTCTTGTTCTGTGTGTGACATTCCTCCAGCTGTCTACTTCCTGTGTCCATGAAGTGACCCTCTCCTCCACAGCCACTTCCTCTGTGCGGTCCCCATCCAAGACTGTTCGTTCTGTTCTGTCCAGGAAAACCACTTGCTCACGAATCTGTTGAAGTGTAGCTACCCGTGTCTCCAGCTGCTGTACTTTCTCCTCCAAGAGGGCTACCAGCTTGCATTTGGTGCATGTGAAGTTCTCCACGTCTGTAGACAAGAATACAAACATCGCACAAGTGTTGCAAGTGACTGCTGCAGTCCCCTCAGTGTCCATGATGAGAGCTTTTAGGTAATGTAAGAACTCTTAGTTAACGCTGAGAATGCTAAGCTGTACTTTTAGGTCTGCTGTATTTTTGTTTGGTTACTGAAATTCGCGCGCCGTTAGGCTCTTGAGGGTAAAAGGGCAAGGTCAGAAGTTCAAGCCCCTCAGCAACAAGCAGCCTCTCCCAACAGTTTTTTTAAAAAATTCAATCTCCCCAGTCAGAATGGCTTTTCCAGAAGTTGCTTCCTTCTTCTCCCTGGCAGGAAACTGGCAGGAAACTTGCTGTCCAGAAGCTGCTCTCCTTCTCTCTGGCAGGAAACTGGCCTGGAAAGCCTCTGCAAGGACTTATATAGAGCTAGGCTCCCAGCTCCACCCCCTAATGACTCACAGGTGTGACTCACAGGTGTGACTCACAGGAAGGCTCCTGAGGGTAAAAGGGGAAGGTCAGAAGTTCAAGCCCCTCAGCAACAAGCAGCCTCTCCCAACAGTTTTTTTAAAAAATTCAATCTCCCCAGTCAGAATGGCTTTTCCAGAAGTTGCTTCCTTCTTCTCCCTGGCAGGAAACTGGCAGGAAACTTGCTGTCCAGAAGCTGCTCTCCTTCTCTCTGGCAGGAAACTGGCCTGGAAAGCCTCTGCAAGGACTTATATAGAGCTAGGCTCCCAGCTCCACCCCCTAATGACTCACAGGTGTGACTCACAGGTGTGACTCACAGGAAGGCTCCTGAGGGTAAAAGGGGAAGGTCAGAAGTTCAAGCCCCTCAGTAACAAGCAGCCTCTCCCAACAGTTTTTTAAAAAAATTCAATCTCCCCAGTCAGAATGGCTTTTCCAGAAGTTGCTTCCTTCTTCTCCCTGGCAGGAAACTGGCAGGAAACTTGCTGTCCAGAAGCTGCTCTCCTTCTCTCTGGCAGGAAACCTAGTTGCTTTCTGGACACAGAAACATTTTGAAACTTCACAGCCCCATGTTTGTTTCTAAACTTAACCCCTTCTGCTGTTGCCATTTGTATACAGGCTTGAGAGTCTGCAAAGACCTCCACAGGCTCCTGTATTGGCATTCCTAGATCAATAAACAGTTGATTGATCCAAATCAATTCTGTAATCAAATCAGATAAAGCAGCATATTCACTCTCTGCAGAAGATAAAGATACAGTGTTTCTTAGTCTTCCAAAAAATGGATGAATTTGCATATGAGATGACCATTCCAGATGTAGATTTCCTGTCTACAACATTTTGTGCAAAATCACTATCTACATAGCACTGCAGCTAATTGCATCCTTGTGATGAAATCAATAGCCCATCATCCATGGTACCATTTAAGTATCTCAGCACAATCTTTAACCCCAGTCAATCATTTTGGGTCAGTTTTGATACTTTTTTACTCAGCACATTAACTGTATAGGCTATGTCAGGGCGTGTCCACTTTGATAGATACAATAAACTCCCAACAGCAGAATGATATAACCTAGCATTCTGGAATAACGTTTCCCCAGTGGTGTTTACAAAATCAGTCACCGTGGGTGTTGGAGCACTTTTACAGTCATACATATTACAATCACATAACAACTTCTCTATTTTTTGCTTTTTGCTCAGCAAAAAACTCCCATCTTCAAGTCTTTTGATATTTACACCCAAATATTGTTGCACCTCACCCAAATCTTTTATTTGAAACTTTGCACCAAGTTGTTGGGTAAATGTTTGCACTTGTTTCTCTGTTTTGGTGATCAAACACAGATCACGCACAAATGCAATCAGGATTTCATAGCTTTGATTAGTACCTCTTGTGTACATGCAAGGATCAGCAACAGGTTGTTTAAAGCCAACATTTAACAACACATTTTTCACACATTCAAACCAGCATTTTCCTGTTTATTTTAACCCATAGACAGCCTTTTTCAACCTGTACACTTGATTTGGGTTCTCATAGAATCATAGAATTGTAGAGTTGGAAGAGACCACAAGGGCCATCAGTCCAACCCCCTACCACACAGGAAATCACGATCAAAGCATCCCCGACAGATGGCCATCCAGCCTGTTTGAAGACCTCCAAGGAAGGAGACCCCACCATGCTCCAATGAAGTGTGTTCCACTGCTGAACAGCTCTTACTGTCAGAAAGTTCCTCCTAATGTTGAGGTGGAATCTCTGTTCCTGGAGCTTGCATCCATTGCTCCGTGTTCCAGTCTCTGGAGCTCATTTTGATATCCAGGTGCCTACTGCATATATTGGTTTCTTTCCAATCAGCATTCAGATATGCAGTGCCAATATCAAAATGTTGCACTTTAAAACCATTCAGACTAGCCACAGACAGTGCGATCCTAATACTTTGAGATTTAGCAGTTGGGGCAAAAGCCTAATCATAACTGGCATGTTTAACTTGTGAAAATCCTTGTGCAACCAACCTGGCTTTGTGTTTGATTTCACCTGAATGCAGCTTTTTCTTTTTGAATACCCATCTGCATCCAACAGTTTGTTCTCTGCTGGGAAATCAACCAAATCAAACACATCATGCTGATACATAGAACTCATCTCACACTCCATTGCATTCTGACATTTTCCATCTCTTCTTGAGGCAATTGTAACATTTCGTTGAAATTGTTAGGTGCACATGTGACCTGGCAAACTCTGATAGCACTTTGCACTGTGAATCTTTGAGGTGGGTACACCTTTTGTCTCACAGCTTGACCTTCTAGGTGTAAACAGATGTGTCACCTCTTCTTCCTCCTCGCTGCTTGTTTAGGATTTCTCCACTGTTGCCATTCTTGTTTAACTACCAAAGGAGGGCTTTTAGCACTAGTACCAGGTGAAACAGGCCTTGGCATCTGTTGCTGCTCTTGAGCATTGTCATTAACAGGAAGAAACACTTCAGGATTTGAATGCACATGGTGCCAATTACTATGCTCCTCAGATTAGGCATTTCTGGAAATTAACACCTTCCCATTTCCCAGTGAAAATCTATAAGCTTTTGAGCCTGTCTCATAGCTCAAGAATCTCAATTTCTGTGCTTTAGGATCTCCCTTTCTCCTTGAAATTTTGGGAATGTTTACTCGAGCAAAACTACCAAAAATTCTTAGATGTTTTACAGATGGCTTCTTGCCATGCAGCAAAAAATGCAATGTTTTGGATCACAGTATTTTTGATGCATCCCAGAATCAATCTTCAAACTCTCTTTCACAGTTTGCAACACACCAAATCTCTGTTCTGCTATGCCATTGTGGGCTGGTGTAAATGGAGCAGAACATCTTTGAAATATGCCCCTCTGTTTTAACCATTTCTGGAACTTGTCAGACATAAATTCTCCCCCACGGTCACTTTGTAGAGAAACAATTCACACCCGGTGCTTTCATTCCACATAATTGTGATAGTTTTGGAATGTTTCACATGCTTCAGATTTGTTTTTCAACAAATAACAAAATCCAAATGTGGAAAAATCATCCACTATATCCATAGCATACTTTGCCCCACCCCCCAGAAAAGGAGAAAATGGTCCAGCTAAATCAGTGTGCACTAGTTCAAAAATTCTCTCTGTCACTCTGTTACTGAACTTAGGAATTGGTGCCACCTTACTTTTACACTGTTTACAAATTGAACAGTCTAGGAAAATATCATAGTTATCCACATCCAAATCATGGTACAGTTCAGGCATTTTCCTTAATACTTTATAGCTTGGATGTCCCAGAATTCTGTGCATCAAATGAATACACTGATTGTGGATTGGAGGATTTGCCATGACAGCCTGAGCTGAGCCAGCCTTTGGCTTCATGTAATAAAGCTGATTTTCAATTTCCCCTCAGCACAAATCTCCCCATCCTTCAAAACTTTGCTCCCAGTGAAATTAATTTCATACCCCTCAGCAGCAAGTACAGTTGTCCCTCCACATTCAAGGGGGTTAGGGGCGTGAGACCCCCGCGAATGTGAAAAAACTGCAAATAAAAAATAGGTCAGGCCACTGCCCTCCCGCAACCCCCGTTGCTTCTCCCCCCACAGGAGCAGTGATGGGGCTATCCAAGCCTCGTGGCTGCTTCTTCCCACCCTCTCCCATCCCTCCCAGGAGCAGCAACGGGGATACCCAAGCCTCGTTGCTGCTTCCTCCCACCCTCTCCCACCCCCTTAGGAGCAGCGACCCCATTGCAGTTTTTTGGATGGGGGGGGCGCACCCAAAACCACAAATAGTCAAAACCACGAATCTGAAAGCCGTGAATGTGGAGGGGTAACTGTACACTGACACTCAGGGGTGACATTTCCATTGAAGGGACTAACACATTTTCAACATGTTGACCAAGACAGGAAATAAAATATTTTACCTCTCCTTTCGCAGCAGATTTTTGTCCATTAGGACGTTTCACCTTAGAAATCTTTGGTTCTGATGTTTTAACAAACTCAGAGTCAGTGTGGGCTAAATGTACAGAACACCCAGAGTCCAGTAACTAATGAGTTAATCCAGAGGAATTTTCCTGTCTCACCACAGCTAACACTGCCTCAACTCACTGAACTTCCTTTTCTCTTGATTTATGATGTTTTTGTTTGTCTTTGTTGGGACACTGTTTAGTCAAATGTTTTGCAGACCCAAAGTTCCAACATTTCTTTGCCGCAAATGCTGACTCTGTTGCCTCATGATTGATCTCTTTGAAGCTGTTAGAACTGTTATTTTTATTCTTTGGTTTAAATTGCTTTTCTTCATCCTTTCACTGTTTTTGCCTCTCCTGCACTTCAAGCAACCTTCTGGAGATAAATTTCACAGATAGCTCCTGCTTTGGAATTGCCTCAATGCTATTAATCAATGCATCCCAGCTAGAATCCAGGCTGCTTAGAATTATGTCAACTTTCTCTGGATTGCTGAAATCCAGCCCAGCCTCATGCAATTGCCCAAACAGAACCCAGAGACTTGTCAAATGTTGACTCACATAATCTCCTGGTCTAAAATGAGCTTTGTGGAGCCTCCTCATGAGTAGGATTTTCAATCCAGCCGTCTCACAAACATACAGCTCTCTCAAAGCATCCCTTGGCCATTAATAAATCTCTTACATACATTAACTGGGAATCTTCCAGCCCCAGAACAACGGCTTTGTGTGCCCATTCCTCTGCCCTTCTCTCAGCTGCCATTGGTGCTTGGACTATATGTACAACTGGTTCCCAAATTCCTTCTCTTCTCAGAAACAGCTGCATTTTCAAGCTCCAGACCAAATAATTGCACCCATTAAGGCATTTCAGCAATTTATGAAGCTGCCAAGCCCCTCTACAACTGTGCCCTCACTCACAGATCAACATTCCCAGCCACGAACTTTTCAGACAGCTCTCCTTGGCTTACTGGCATCGGCTGGTCATAGCAGATCAACACAGACTGGTGCTACTGGTCAGACTGGCCCAGACTGGGCCCATAACCTGACATGTTCGTGCACTGGAACTTCTGAGTGTGTCAAGAGGTCCAGGAAGCAAAAAGTATTGTAGCAGAGTTTGCATCCTTTAGGCAAGGAAAATGAGCACACAGACACAAACGTGTTCCAATCTGCTTCTCTTTTACTACAGCACATTAAAAGATATTTACAGTGAATTAAAGACTCCTCTCTAATTACCACATTACACAGCATTCAGCAAAGTATAGTCCTGTCACTCCAAAGCCCAGACAGAACTGCAACTGGTTACATAGTACAGCTCAACAGTATATTACAGAGGCAATTTGGTTCACACACAGTTACACATGCTCTCTCACAGAGGTAAGTGCTCTCTTCAAGGTTAGTTTCACAGGCCATTAATCTTGATACTCAGGCCAGATGCATTCACCTCTCACTGCTGGCCCCTGTAGGCTGTTACATGTTACATTTTTGCTCTTTACAGTATAAATTGATCAGACTGCATGTCCCATAATCCTGACAGGTAAAGCCCCTACAAATGGTGCAGGAGGAGACTTTATGGTTCTCCCTGAGGTAGAAGAGGCAATGGTCATGGCCATCTGAGTGGGGAATCTTACTTCCGTGGGAAGGGCAGGTCTTGAAGTGGGCCCTGGAGGCCATACAAGTAATCCAAAAACAGGCAAGGACATACTCAAAGTCAAAGGACAGTCTGAGGTCGAAGAATCCAAAAAATATCAGAAAAAGACAAAAGTGTAGTCAAAGAATATCTGAGGTCACTCTGTTAAAGAAGAGAAGTGCTACTCAACAGGAAAACGCTCCAAGTGATCCACACAATGGACAAAAAGGAACTGAGGGGAGTAGCTTCCTGGCACTAGATATAGAGTGCCCTAGGAGGGCAGGGGTAGTACCAAAAAGCTACTCAGCTCTAAAATGTTCCCTGCCTGATCTGCACATGTGCGAGATCCCAATTGTGTGAGGCACAGAGACCATGAAGAAATGAGGTCACACAGAAGTCACAAGGGCCTAGGAAGGTGTCACAGAAAAATACTACCAGACACACCCAAGATAGGATGAAGTGAAGCCCCCAGTAAACAATGCCATTAAGGAGGTTTGTGCTAATCCCCTCTTGAGCACCCTTGACAATGAGTCGCATATCATAAACAAATGAAAACAACCCTTATCTCCAGGAAGTAGAGTTGTCTCTTCATAGTCACTGGAATTTGGTTCCAGGACCCCCCGTGAATACCCAAATCCATGAATACTGAAGTCCCATTATATGCAATGGCATAGTAAAATGGTGTCCGTTACATAAGATGGCAAAATCAAGGTTTTCTTTTTGGAATATTATTTTTTAAAGAATATTTTCAAGCCATGAATACTTAAATCCATGAATGCCAAATCCGTGAATGTGGAGGGACAACTGTATCCCTCATCTCCCCTCCCTGTCCTACAATCCGAGGTTGTTCTATGATTCTGATTCATCAGTTCCTATCTGTCAGCCATTAACAGCAATCAGCAGAGTTTTGATTTCCTTTCTTTAAATGGTGGGAAATCCTTCTATGCTTTGTTCTAAGCCAAAACACCCCTTCAGGAGACATAATACAGTATAAATATTAGCCCCAAACAATAGCACAGTGTGCCACTGTGGACACCTTGCCACTCTCTGTGTTGGTGCATCTCAGGATCAGATTCCAGTGCCACCCTCAGCCTTCTTTCTGATTTCTTTTCTTCTCTCCAAGACTGGTAACTATAGTCCCATCTCCCGAATATATTCCTCTATCCAACCTTTCTGCCTTAAACCCTTTGTTAGCCTTGTGTTGTTCTTGTGAGCATGTTTTTCATGTGTGAGTGCTTTCAGTGTTAGTTTCCAATAAAATCCATCTATTTTACTTTAACCTGGAGTTCCCTGCATTGAGTACTAGTATACACAGGTGAAAAGATCCTGAAGTTACCTGCCTCTTACAGCATTCCATTTGAGCTATAATAATTCCTTAACTAAAAATAGATCATGGGTGGGCTCCCATGGAACCCCCACCTATTCTGGTAACACAGCAGTACTACATGTGAAATGGATCTTGGAATCACTGTTGATCGTAAGTTGAACATAAGCCAGCAGTGTGATGCTGCAGCAAAGAAGGCAAATAATATTTCCCCCTGCATTAATAGAAGCATAGTTTCCAAGACAAGGGAAGTAACAGTCCCACTATATTCTGCACTGCTCAGGCCTCATCTGGAGTATTGTGTTCATTTCTGGGTGCCTCGTTTTAAGAAGGATATAGACAAGTTGGAGCAATGAGAAAGATATGGAGAACGAAACATATGAAGAAAGGTTGAAGAACCTGGGTATGTTCAGCTTGGTGAAGAGAAAACTGAGTGGTGACTTGATTGCACTCTTTAAATACCTCAAGGGCTGTCCCAGAGAGGAGGGGGAAGACCCGTTCTCTACAGCCCCAAAGGGTAAGACCAGTTCTAATGCTTTGAAGTTATAGGAGAGTAGATCTCAATTGAACATTAGAAGGAACTTCTTGACAGCAAGAGTAGTTTGGCAATGGAATCAATTGCCTAGAGAGATGGTGGGGTCTCCTTCTGTGGTCATCTTCAAAAAGAGTCTGGCCACCTACCTTCTGGGATGTTTTAGCTGGAGATTCTGCACTAAGCAGGGTGTTGGACTCAATAGCCCAGGAGGCCCCATCCAACTCAATTAAGTCAGTCATAGCACCTAAATACAATTTAAAGAACATCCCTGTAGAATTTATATATGACATAAAGAACTGATTTTCACTACTAGACCTAATCAATTATAAACCAGAAGAACTGTGGCCTGAAACATTAGAAATGTTATCAGGGAAGAATGCAAGAAGATTTTCTCTGCAGCCAAAATGAAAGAAAAGACTCACTGGATGACTTATGAAAGCTTTCAAATGGTTAAGGACTGGCAAGAAGCAAAAGTAAACGGTGATAGAAACAGGGCTAGAATCTGGAATGCAACTGTTCAGTGACTAGTGAGTAGGGATAAAAAGAACTATTGTAATATAATAATCACTGCAAGGAAACAGAAGATGAAGACCAAAATGATAGAATAAAAAACTTCTTCTGCAAGATCTGAGAAATCAGAGAGAAATGTACACCAAGAGTAGGGATGCTGAATGATCAACAATTTAAATGTCATCATCACCCATTTTTAAAGTTATATAAACCTTCTGTGGTGATTATTTTTATTTTCTTAATGTTCAGCTGTAACCCTGCTTTGGCACTTTCTTCCTTAACTTTCCCTCAGTAGTTGTTCTAGGTCTTTCCTATTTTTTGCTAGTACTGTATTACTGCAGCTGTATCTGTCTCCTTTCTTTGCCACACCCCACGCCTTTAAAAGTTCCCCTCCCTTGTTTCTTGCATTCTGTCTCTTGCACTTCCCACTTCCCACCTTGCTTCACCTTGTGTCATTACTCCTTCCTCTCTGGCACTGTCGTCTTCTGCCACTGCATCTCTCACTCTTACAATTGTCTCTTTTGTCTTTACTTTACTCACCTGAGTTTCACTATGCCTTCCCCCTTGCTTCTTGCAATGGGCATATTGTGGATACAAATGTGTCCAACCAGTGGACAGTCCAGGGAGTGCAGACTAGGATATGACTGGAGAAAAAAGTAGGCCAGAATAGAATCCTCAAACATCTCTAGTGGTAACAAATTCTATGAACTAATGGATGTTTCATGACAAGAAAATGTGAGCACTAGATCAGACCTACGTGGCTGCAAAAGTTGGCATGGGATCTCTTTCTGGATCACCCTTGAATGTGACAGAATATCAGAAAACCAAGGTGGACCACTGCCATTCTGAAGGAAAATTCATTCTGAAGGAAAAATCCTTTAGTTTGGTGTGCATTTAATTGAAATTGGCTGTTGGTGCTAACAATATGTAATGTTTAATAGAGATATCTTCATGGAATGAAGTATGTATGACAGCAACACCCTGTACAGATCTTTACAAACCAATTTTGGAACCAAAGTGGGGGACAGAAGCAGTTCCAGGCATTTAACAAAAGAACAGTTTCCCTCTGGAATCAAGCCACTGCACTTGATGAAATCATGGTTTGGGCGGGGAGTTCAATGGGTGGAGGGGGAAGCAAAGACATTTGCAACTCCTTGAGCTGTATGTTAAAGAACTTCAAAAAGGGGTTCAATCCCTTTGTGAGATAGAATGGCCCTCCTTTGGTGTTCAATGGCCCAGTGAGGGGTCTTTGAAGTTAGATAAAATTTGGTGTGTGTATTCTGTAAATGTTGGTGACCCAGAACATCCAAATCAGTTCCACTACATTGACTCAGGAGATACAGTGGTCCTTGAATCATCCCCCCCCCCAGTGGTTGGAAAGTACCAAGAGATCCTAAGCCAAAGTTCTGGTACTTAGAAAAGGAAAATTAGCCAATAAATTAAAGCCAGTGTTAGATTCCCTGGGAGACAACAACCTGATAGGGCCAATGGCACCCCCGTCTTACATTACACTGCAAGTGCAGCCCTAGCAGCCTTATCATGAAGAAAGGAGGGGCAAGATGGCGATAGACTAATAACTTCTAAACTGTCCTTCCATCACTATCTGACATTATCACTTCATATAACCCAAAAATGCCACCCAATGGCAAGAAAAGAATCCAGACCAGCCCAAGCAATAACACTAAAACCCAGGGATCTTTCAACGCAGAAAAACAGATGAGAATTGACTCACTTTTTGGCAATGACAGCTTCTTCACTCCCTAAGACACCACAGAAATCTGAACTAAACAAAATAGCTCCTCAAAATCTAAATGTAAGCTATTCTCTGGGACAGGGAGAAAACAGAGATAAACTCCTGGAACTTGCTGGCAGTATATTTTACAATAATGCTACTCAGCCCTTCTATGAATTCTGCCAACTGTCTGTAGAAACATTGATTCTTATATTACAGAGTTTAAATGACATTGCAAGCAAGATAGAGAATGTCCAGCAAGCCTTTCAAAGGCAAAACTCATATGGCACATGGGAGGAAGCCAGCCCAACCCCATCACAACAACCAGATATAGTTCAACACTGCCGAGTGCTACAGAGAAATCAGCTTGTCTTACAAATACAGCACAATGCCCATATTTGGAATGGCTGTAAGTTAATTGTGAACACTCTTGCAAATATATATATATATATATATATATATATATATATATATCCAGTACTACAGATGCATCCCCACCTAAAATTAAATTCCAGCAGCTATGCAAACCCAGCCCAAGGGAAAAACAGTCTTTACCACCACCTATCTTATTAGATAAGCCAAAGGATGCTCCATTAACTAAAGAGAAAGGATCCATGCCTGCTTGTGATCCTCATTTTACTGCCCATGTTGCACTGGTTCTTCCAGCCTCCCTACCAGAACAGACAAAGCAGAAAATACAGGAATGTGAATTCCTCCACAGAGGAAGACACAGTTACAGTCATCCCAGTCATTTAAACAAGATACGTTACCCATTCAGCCCCTGATCTACAGGGCAACTGCCTGACTTCCAACTGACCAGCACAAGGTTCCCCTAATGACCTGGAACTGTATGAATTGGAATACCCACTACACCTCATATACAGAGAAGCTTCAAGAGATTGTAGAGCTATGTGCTAACACTATGGCTTCACATATGCCAAATTGGCTAGACTGCCAATAGCAGCTGCTACTAACCCTATTCACCACTGAAGAGAGGTGATGCATTATACAATGCAGGAGCAGATAGCTTTGGCCAGAGCTCCTGAGAATCATGCTGATGCTCAAAGGAAGATGCGAGAGAGAGTGCCATCAGGGTGCCCCTGCTGGGATCCTTATGAGCTGGAACAGATAAAGTGCCTCATCCAATATCAGACCCTACTATTAGAAGCCATGATGGGATAAAGAAGCAAGTTAACATGACTGAAGTCTCAAAAGTACTGGAGGGAGCCACTGAAGCCCCTGGAGCCTAACTTGAGTGCCTTCTAGATGGCTATCACCAGTATACCCCCTCAACCCTGAATAACATGAGGATGGTTAACATGACTAATTGCTTGACCGGTCAAACCCAAAGGGTGCTCAAGCAGTGGCTCCTCTTCGTCTTGGAAAGATGTGACCAGTGGGGTGCCACAGGGTTCTGTCCTGGGCCCAGTGATATTCAACATCTTTATCAATGACTTGGATGAGGGAATTAGGGGCATACTTATCAAATTTGCAGATGACACCAAATTAGGAGCAGTGACTAATACCCTAGAGACAGGATCAAAATTCAAAATGACCTGGATAGACTGGAGAGTTGGGCCAAAGCTAACAAAATGAAATTCAATACAGAGAAATGTAAGGTACTGCACTTAGGGTGAACAAATGAAATGCATAGATATAGGATGGGGGACACCTGGCTGAATGAGACTACGTGCGAAAGCGATCTAGGAGTCCTAGTAGACCACAAGTTGAACATGAGTCAACAGTGTGATGCAGCAGCTAAAAAGGCCAATGTGATTTTGGGCTGTATCAAGAGAAGTATAGTGTCTAGATCAAGGGAAGTAATAGTGCCACTCTATTCTGCCTTGGTCAGACCTCACCTAGAATACTGTGTCCAGTTCTGGGCACCACAATTCAAAAAGGATATTGACAAATTGGAGCGTGTCCTGAGAAGGGCAACTAAAATGGTGAAAGATCTGGAAACCATGCCTTATGAGGAGAGACTTAGGGAGCTGGGTATGTTTAGCTTGGAAAAAAGACATTTAAGAGGCGATATGATAGCCCTGTTTAAGTATTTGAAGGGGTCTCACGTTGAGGATGGAGCAGACTTGTTATCTGCTGCTCCAGAGACTGGAACATGGAGCAATGGGTGCAAGCCCCAGGAACAGAGATTCCACCTCAACATTAGGAGGAACTTTTTGACGGTAAGAGCTGTTCGGCAGTGGAACGCACTCCCTCGGAGCATGGTGGGGTCTCCTTCCTTGTAGGTCTTTAAACAGAGGCTGGATGGCCATCTGTCGGGGATGCTTTGATCGTGATTTCCTGCGTGGCAGGGGGTTGGACTGGATGGCCCTCGTGGTCTCTTCCAACTCTGCAATTCTATGATTCTATGATTCTATGACTTTTGTAACACAGAGTTATGAAGGTTATGCAGGAAAGAAAATGAAGAAATTGTTGGAAGCAGCCCAGAAGGCATATTGTGTATGTGAATAGAAGGTGTAGTGCATGTGAACAGAAGGTGTAGAGTATGTGAATAGAGATGAGGAAGAGAAGTGAGAGAAGGCCAGGAAAATAGTCAAGAAGCTGGAGTTGCTCGCAGCAGCACTGGTGGAGCAGCGTGACAGAGAACATGAAAGAAGACATGGAGATGTGGAGATGAAAGAAAAAGCCTGGACAAGGCAGAGAAGGAATTAATGTGCCTGGTGTGGACAATCATAGAATCATAGAATTGCAGAGTTGGAAGAGACCACGAGGGCCATCCAGTCCAACCCCCTGTCATGCAGGAAATCACGATCAAAGCATCCCTGACAGATGGCCATCCAGCCTCTGTTTAAAGACCTCCAAGGTAGGAGACCCCACCACGCTCCGAGGGAGTGTGTTCCACTGCCGAACAGCTCTTACTGTCAAAAAGTTCCTCCTAATATTGAGGTGGAATCTCTGTTCCTGGAGATTGCATCCATTGCTCCGTGTTCCAATCTCTGGAGCAGCAGAAAACAAGCTTGCTCCATCCTCAATGTGACACCCTTTCAAATACTTAAACAGGGCTATCATATCGCCTCTTAACCATCTTTTTTCCAGGCTAAACATACCCAGCTCCCTAAGTCTCTCCTCATAAGGCATCGTTTCCAGACCTTTCACCATTTTGGTCGCCCTCCTCTGGACACGCTCCAATTTGTCAATATCCTTTTTGAATTGTGGTGCCCAGAACTGGACACAGTATTCTAGGTGAGGTCTGACCAAGGCAGAATAGAGCGGCACTATTACTTCCCTTGATCTGGACACTATACTTCTATTGATGCAGCCCAAAATTGCATTGGCCTTTTTAGCTGCCGCATCACACTGTTGACTCATGTTCAACTTGTGGTCTACTAGTGATGCAGAAATCATGGAACAGCAGACCCACGGATTGGAAAGTAAGTTTTATTACACTGGTGGGCCTGACTGGAATGTCTTCCAAAGAGTCAGAACCCCGAGTCATGACTACAGAAAACCTTTATACAGTTTAATGACCGTATGCCAAAACAAAAACAATTCCCTCCTCCTTCTCTGTGGTGTCAGCAGTTTCCCCTGAGTTTCCCTTGAAACAGTTTGTTGATAGTTCAAGGCAAAATAGCTTAGGAACATTTAGGTACAGTTCGACCGCTAATAGAGAAAGAATTTGCTTACCTCAGCTTATCATATGTTTCTGGAACATAGAGTTGATTAGTAAGGAACATTTAAAAGACTTTGCAGACTTCCAGAGTCTCATGGGCTATCTAGTCTGACCCCAAATAGTAATTGTAAGTAACAGCATTCAGCAAATAGACATTAGAGTCTACATGGCCTCTACACTAGGACTCCTAAATCCCTTTCACACGTAGTCTCATTCAGCCAGGTCTCCCCCATCCTATATCTATGCATTTCATTTTTTCGCCCTAAGTGCAGTACCTTACATTTCTCCGTATTGAATTTCATTTTGTTAGTTTTGGCCCAGCTCTCTAGTTTATCCAGGTCATCTTGAGCGACATTGGCAGAGTGAATACAAATGACTAGATGGAAGAAGAAGAGAGAGACTGAAATGGAAGAGGGAGGAGACAACTGGCAGATAAAAACACAAGCAGAGGTATGTGAAGAGGCTCCTTTCATCAGAATGACAGAAGCAGGGTTCATTGAATATAACAGACTGGGCACCCTAAATCCAGTGGACTTTACATTGTGCATATCATTTTCAGAGTTCCAGACAAGTGGAGAGGATGAATCAGACTATCAAAACTCATCTGGCTAAGCTGTGCCAGGAAACCAAGCAAAAGCGGACAGAAATGCTGCCCTTGGCCCTGTTTAGGATTTGTTGCACCCCACATAAGACTACTGGCTTATCCCCATTTGAATTGATATATAGTAGGCCACCCCAGATTTTGGTTGTGTTAAGAGGGGAACATGCAAGAGTTAGTAAATGTTAGTTTGCAATAAGAGGTGCAAATGCTAGATAATGTATTGCAAGCCCTATGCTGTTACGTGTTAGAAAAACATGCCCCAATCCCCATCACAGAAGTTCACACTTTCAAACAGGGAATGAGGTGTGAGTTAAAGTCCCATAGCCCCACACCTGTTACAGAAAAAGCAATAACTTGAGTGAAATTTTAACTGTATGCAGTTCAAGAATCCCCTCAGAGTGCAAAAACAGCCAAACCAAAAAAGTCAGCCCTTGTTCCCCACTCCCATATTCACAGCAATTGTTTGTTTACAGACTCAGTAGGTTAGTTCAGTGTGTCAGGGATATTGCACTTGTTAAAAACTCTAGGTGATCCTGAAGAGGCAGGCAAGAAGACTCAGGTTCGATTCTACCGTGAGCACTCCGGAGGCTGCTCATTCAATGTACAATCAAAACCTGCAACTGGAGAGGAAAGAAGACAGGACTAGACGTTACTGTAGCTGACCAGATGACTGGAGGTTCCATCAGGCTGCTCAACATATGGTCAGATCCCAAACAAAATTAACCTGCATGATGTAATGTTGATTTTATTGTCTTATGCTATAGCCAAAGGGGGACTCTGTTACAAAAGGTTTTCAGAAAACCTATGATTACAATTGACAGATATTTCAGGGGTGAATTTTTTCATTGTTTTCATTCAAGGAGATTAATTATAATGGACCTAGGATGATTAAAAGGATGGTTTATGTTATTCTTGTTGGCATTGTTCATTGTTGTTCTGCTATGCATGCTCATATCATGTATCTTCTGTTTCTTGCCTGCTATCCTACACAGATCAATACTGGATATGCTTTGATGGCTTAAATAGGGATTTACTTGTGTGAAATGTATTAATTGTCTTTGAAATTAATCATTTAATTTAAGGGGGAAATGTGGTAGCCATTTGCATTCTAATGTATATTTGCTGAATGCTGTAATCTTACAATCACTATTTGGGGTCAGACTAGATAGCCCATGAGACTCTGGGACTCTGCAAAGTCTTTTCCTTTAACTCTCAGGCCTAGTCAATGTTCCTTACTAATCAACTCTATGTTTCATAAACATATGATATGCTGATGTAAACAATTATTTTTCTAATAACGCTTGAACTGTACCCAAGTGTTTCTAAGCTATCTTGCCTTGTACTTTCTGAACTATCAACAATTGTCACAGAGAAATTGCTGACACCAAAGAGAAGGAGGAGGGAATTGTTTTTTGCATAGTGTCATTATACTGTATAAAGGTATTCTGTAGTCATAGCTCGGGGCTCTGACTCTTTGGAAGATATTCCAGTTAGGCCCATCGGTGTAATAAAACTCACTTTCCAATCCGTGGGTCTGCTGTTCCATGATTTCTGCAACCATGTCACAAACAAATGGATGAGGTGGCTTCAAAATATGAAAGCTAATACCTGAAACAGAAAGTCTTCGCTGCCCTTAAGCAAGACATATCCAACCACACTGAATGAACAATTTCATCTCTTTACTCGTGCACATTTCTGGTCTCATCTCTCTATGATGCTGGATCCCTTGAATGACTTATTCAACCTTCTCTCTCCAGCTGTCTTCTGAAAAGGAGGGGGGAATCTTCAGAACATCAGGAAGAAAGATGGGCTTTCCTCACACTTGCCCACAGGGAAAAGAACAATTGTTGTTTTGCAAGATCTTATTGCAGCTGTTTGAGTTTAAGGTCTCTTGTCTGAAAGCAGAGTAAAGATGATGCCACACTCAGGAAAATCACACAAATGTCCCATTCCCATATCATACCTGCACAATATCTAGGGAGGTAGCTTAAAGAGTTTTTGCGCAAGCTTTTAGACGATTGTAGAACTTCTGAAAAATTCTTTTTAAAATTCATTCGAGTTTCAGCTCAAAGTTACTTATAGTTACAATTGCAATCTTTTAAAAAGTAACAATTTCCTTTCTCTTTATAATAATTAAAATAATTAAAATAGTCACTTTTAGTTATTTTCAAACAACAAAAAGAACAGCAGGATGCTATAAGCTGCTGGCCTGTGTTGCAAAACACATCCATTTTGGAACCAAGGTGGGGGACAGAAGCAGTTCCAGGCCTCTAATGAAAGAACAAGAGCTTCCCTCTGCTTTGCAGAGGGGATTGCATCCCAAAAATCCTGTGCAAAATGTATGGGTTTGGGTGGGGGAAATGCTGAAACTTCTGCTATTATGCCCTACTACCCCCTCCCTGTGATGTCTCATAATTGGAAATAGTTTTGGGGGTCAGGTTGGCTGGAGTGAACCAAAGAGGTCATCTGGAGGTCACAATGACCTGGGATGTGTCTTAGAAATATTATGGCAAGGAAGCCCATACTGTATTAGGATTCTGCAGAAGCCCCTTAGTAAACACAATCTTTAAGGAGGTATGTGCTAATCCTCTCTTCCAGCCCTGGGCACCTCAGCAATGATTAATTCAATCACACAATTAAGTGACCATTCCTTAATCTATACCCTACAGAAATCTCTCCTAAAACCCTTACCTGACCAACCATTAAGAGGCTGCTGCAGAACCAAAGCAATCAGTTGAGTTTTGTTCCCTTTGTCTATCTGGTGAGAAAGCCATCCAGGGTTTGTCATAACCAGAGTACCCCCTTTAGGATATGAAACAGGGCATAAATATTCCAGCCTAGACCCCAACTAAGTGTGCCACAGATGGACCCTGTCATTCTGCTAGATTCTCTGTGCCACCCTCAAACTCCAGTCTGAGTATCTTTGCTGCACAGAACTCTCTTCCTTGAGACTGTTAACCCTATCTCCCCAGACCTCTCTAGCCAACCTTCCTGCCTTTCTCTTCAATAGCCCTGTATGACTCCTAAGAGTATGTGTTCTTATATATTAGAGTATCCCCTGTGTTTTGCAAATCCCTCTTTGCAATGGTCTTTGGACTTGTCGTGGGAGAGAGGCTTGCGTACCCTAATGATGTTTTGAGCTATGCTGGCGGTGGCATAATAGCCACTGGTAGGGTCTCCCATGCCAGACAGGTCAAAACCGAAGGGCCTGACAAAGAGCATCAAAGGGCAGGATGGGCTCTCTAGCCTTGTGGCAACCGTCCTAGGAGAAGGAAAACTCCAATCCCAAACCCGGGCAGATGGTGCTCGTCCAACCCTGTAAGGTCAACCATCTAAGAGAAGGAAACTCTAATCAAACCTACGACCCGAGGACCTCACTGCCACGTCCATGCTTGCAAGGCCACGGCAGATGAATCTCTGGTTTAAAGGGTGAGGCCAGTTCTGTGCACGCTGCGCTCCACCAGAAAAATCCATTGCACAGGCTCGAAGGACAAATCCATTTCCAAAAAAGCCCTGTAGCGACTGGCGAGGGACGAAACCGGCAGGTGTAAAGATGCACTGGAAGCCGCAGCCCCAACCCTGCATGCAGGCGGTTCAGGACATTGGTCGCTCAAGCCTGACCCGGGAGATGACAGTCTTGTTCGGCAGCATTCTGAACGACCAAGCAGCCTTTTTTAAGGAGAGCACTGCTTGCTCCATATGGAGAGGGGCCTAGAAAAGGTGGCCTAAAGAAAGCTCATCCCCAACTACCTGGTTGGCTAGCCGCGGCCAACGGGAATCTTCTGATGCGGTCAAACCAAGGCAAAGAAACAAAGGCACACACTGGCCTCCAAAGGTGTAAATAAACTGACACTTGCATGCTGGAACATCAGAACCATGCAAGACTCTGAAGATAGTGGACGGCCTGAGCGTCGTTCTGCCCTAATAGCCCTTGAACTATCACGGCTTAATATTGACATTGCTGCTCTTAGTGAAGTTCGCTTCCATGAGGAAGGCAGCCTTAAAGAACATGGCGCCGGCTACACACTTTACTGGTCTGGCAAACCCAAAACCGAAAAACATCTGTCAGGAGTAGGCTTTATGATTAAAAACTCCATTGCCTCCAAACTCGAAACCTTGCCAACAGGACACTCTGATCGCATTATTTCCTTACACCTCCCACATGTTGTTCTCTTTAGTATATATGCCCCAACTATGCAAGCCGACCCTGTAGAGAAAGACAAATTCTACACACACCTACGCCAACTCATACAAAAAGTCCCTGTAGAAGATAAAATTATTATCCTTGCTGACTTCAATGCCAGAGTAGGAAAGAACTCCGAAGCCTGGAAAGGTGTCTTAGGCAAGCATGGTGTTGGAAATTGCAATGATAACGGACGCCTCCTGCTAGAGTTCTGTGCAGAACAACAGCTGACTATTACAAACACAATCTTTCAGCAGAAAGATAGCTTGAAGACAACCTGGATGCATCCCCGATCCAAACATTGGCACCTCATTGACTATGTTCTAGTCCGTCAGAGAGACATTCGTGATGTCCGTCATACACGAGTGATGCCCAGTGCAGAATGCCAAACAGATCATCGCCTTGTCAGATGTAAACTAAATCTTCATCTTAAGTTCAAACCTAAGAGGGGTGGCATCTTAAAGAAGAGACTCCAAGTCAACAATCTTCAACAAGCTACCATGAGAGACAACTTCCAGGCAAATCTACAAACGAAACTTGAAGACCATCCTACAGATCCTTCTCCTATAGTGCTTTGGCAACATATCAAAAACTGTATCCTCCAGTCTGCAGAAGAATCCCTTGGCTTCTCCCACAAGAAAAATCAAGACTGGTTTGATGAAAACAACCAAGAGATCCAGGAGCTGTTGGCAAGGAAGAGAGCTGCTCACCAGGCATACCTTGCCCAGCCAACCTGTCATGTAAGAAAAGCAGCTTTCCGCCTCACATGTAGCAAACTACAACAAAAACTCCGAGACATGCAGAACAAGTGGTGGATCAACATAGCAGAAAAGACACAACGCTGTGCAGATCTGGGTGATCATAGAGGATTTTATGAAGCTCTTAAAGCAGTGTTTGGACCTACTTATCAGGTCCAAAGCTCCTTATACAGTACAGATGGTCAAACATTAATTACTGATAAAGCCTCCATCCTAAATCGTTGGGCTGAACATTTTCAAAGTCTCTTTAGCGCCAACCGAGTAGTCCAAGCCTCAGCTATCCAATATATGATACAAAAACCAATGAAAAATGAATTGGACATAGCTCCCACTTTGGAAGAGACCCTTAAGGCCATACAGCAGATGAAAAACGGCAAGGCAGCTGGGATTGATGGAATCCCACCTGAAGTTTGGAAACACGGAGGTCATGCACTCCACGAAAAATTCCACGAATTCCTTGTGAATTGCTGGGAAAAAGGGGAACTGCCATCAGACCTCCGAGATGCAGTCATCATCACCCTGTACAAGAAAAAAGGAGCAAAATCCGATTGCTCAAACTATCGAGGCATAACACTGCTCTCTATTGCTGGAAAAATCCTTGCAAGGATACTCCTGAACAGGTTAGTTCCTGCTATTGCAGAAGAACTTCTTCCAGAAAGCCAATGTGGCTTCAGAGCCAATAGGAGCACTACAGACATGGTATTTGCCCTTAGGCAACTGCAAGAAAAATGTAGGGAGCAGAACAAGGGTCTCTATGTAACATTTGTCGACCTCACCAAAGCCTTTGACACTGTAAGTAGAAAAGGTCTGTGGCAGATCCTGGAAAGACTAGGATGTCCCCCCAAATTCCTTAAAATGATTATCTTGCTACACGAGGGACAGCGTGGTCAAGTCAGATATGGCGATGCTCTTTCAGAGCCCTTTCTAATAACTAATGGAGTGAAGCAAGCTTGTGTTCTTGCACCAACTTTATTTACAATCTTCTTTAGCACGATGCTCCAAAGGGCTATGGCAGAGCTTGAAGAAGACGACGGCATCTATATACGCTACCGTACTGATGGTAGCTTGTTTAACTTAAGCCGTCTGAGGGCTCACACTAAGACTCTAAACTATCTAGTCCGTGAGCTGCTCTTCGCCGATGATGCTGCCCTTGTGGCCCACACAGAAGCAGCTCTGCAGCGCCTAACGTCCTGCTTTGCAACAGCTGCAGAGCTGTTTGGGCTAGAAGTCAACCTGAAGAAAACAGAAGTTCTTTACCAGCCTGCACCACAGGACGAACACCACCATCCCCACATTGCCGTCGGCAAATCAGTGCTCAAGTCCGTTCAGCAGTTCACCTACCTGGGAAGCATCATCTCCTCAGATGCCAAGATTGACAAAGAGATCGACCACAGATTAGCAAAGGCATATAGTGCATTTGGAAGACTTCACAAAAGAGTCTGGAGCAATAAACACCTGAGGCAAATCACAAAAATCAGTGTGTATAGAGCCATCGTACTGTCTATCCTCCTTTATGGATCTGAAACATGGGTCACCTATCGCCACCTCACTTAGAATACTGTGTCCAGTTCTGGGCACCACAATTCAGAAAGGATATTGACAAATTAGAGCGTGTCCAGAGAAGGGCAACTAAAATGGTGAAAGGTCTGGAAACAATGCCTTATGAGGAGAGACTTAGGGAGCTGGGTATGTTTAGCCTGGAAAAAAGACGGTTTAGAGGCGATATGATAGCCCTGTTTAAGTATTTGAAGGGATGTCACGCTGAGGATGGAGCAGGCTTGTTTTCTGCTGCTCCAGAGACTGGAACACGGAGCAATGGGTGCAAGCTCCAGGAACAGAGATTCCACCTCAACATGAGGAGGAACTTTTTGACAGTAAGAGCTGTTCGGCAGTGGAACACACTCCCTCGGAGCGTGGTGGGGTCTCCTTCCTTGGAGGTCTTTAAACAGAAGCTGGATGGCCATCTGTCGGGGATGCTTTGATTGTGATTTCCTGCGTGGCAGGGGGTTGGACTGGATGGCCCTCGTGGTCTCTTCCAACTCTGCAATTCTATGATTCTATGATTCTATGACTCCTCGAGCGCTTTCATCAGCGCTGTCTACGCACAATCCTAAATATACACTGGACTGACTATGTGACGAATGTTGCTGTCCTTGAGCAAGCAGGGATCACCAGCATTGAGGCCATGATATTGAGAACACAGCTGCGCTGGGCAGGGCACGTTTCTAGGATGGAGGACCATCGCCTCCCAAAAATACTACTCTACGGTGAACTCACCACGGGTCAGCGTAAGAGGGGCGCTCCAAAAAAGCGATACAAAGACTCCCTGAAACAACATCTCAGGCTTGGCCAAATTGATCACCAACAGTGGTCCGCCCTGGCCTCACATCGGGAGGCATGGAGACGCACTATCCACAATGCTGCAGCCTTATTTGAGAACTCACGACGAACAAGTCTTGAAGAGAAACGACAACGCAGAAAGAATCACAACCCAAAAACATCACCCAAGGAGACCTTCTGCTGTGCTTTTTGCAACCGGACTTGTTTATCTCGGATTGGCCTTTTTAGTCATCAGCGCGCTTGCAGAAAGCGCGGGATGAGTCCTTCCTGAATCTTCGTTTGCGAAGAAAAGCCAGAGAGAGAGAGAGAGAGACATAGGTGAAAAGATCCCCGAAGCTACCCTCTTCTCGCAGGCCTCCTTTTGAGCTAATAATTCCCCCACACTTTCAGGAGACAAGGTCATTTTGGGTGGGACCCTAATGTCCCCCCCACTAAATTTCAGTGGAGGCCAAGTTTCTGCAAGGCCAATGGGCCTCACTGCTTTGATGGGTATCATGCTGATGGGCAATGGGCATCACTGCCATTAGTGGCAGGGAATAACTGAAACTGGTGGTTCCAATGATGTTGGGGGCATGCACTTTCTTTCCCTCTTAGCCACTCCAGCTGAAATCCTGGCTTTTGTTCCACTGGTACTGTAGAAGAATCAAAACTAAGTGTGTGTGTGGGGGTGTAGCAGATGTATGTGGCCTCTGGAAAATGCACTCCTGTTTTACATTATACTTGAGAGAAGACTTTCAACACTTGCCCTCAAATTTCAGATCTATGCCCTTGAAAATCTCTTCCTCTTTCTTTGAAGCAATAGTCATTACACAAACAGGGCTTGGAAAAATTACTTTTTTGGATTACATAGCCCAGAATCCCCTTGCCAGCATGACCACTAGGCATGATAGATGGGGGATTCTGAGAGTGCTGGATACAGAATCCTCGATCCTAGAAATTCAGACCCAAATCCTATTCATTTGCCTATCTTTGTGTTAAAATAAGCCTGTGTTCCTCACTCTCCCTTTCCAGCTCTTCAAACTTTAATTCTCCTGACATCATCCTGTTCTTCCTAGCAACATGTCCATGCTCAAAATAAATTTTGATATCCAGTCAAAAACACACCCTCCCAGACCCTATAATCTCAGAGATGCCCAGCTCCAGTCAAACCACTGGAAGTCTCAAAGATTTTCAGACTCCTTTCTTTTCCCCAAAAAAGTGCAAAACAATTTGAAGTGGACAGTTGAATTTTGATTAGCAAGGCAACAGAGGGGTGGGAGGTACAGATCTTTCAGTTATTTCAACCAGAGTAATGTTCATTTTCAAACCTTCTATTTACTTTTTAAAGAATGATAGCACTATTCCCTTTCATTGTAAAGGGACAAATTAGAAATATCCAGGCCGTCATTCACAACTCCTCAATAGGCACATACTAAATGTATGTGAGTTTTATCTCAATAGTAAAGGGAGTGTGATTGGAGCTTGGCACAAGAACTTATCCATCTGCCATGCTCGCCCCCCCCCCAGCCAATTTACTGCTCCATCCATTTTCTCTCTTCCTAGCCCTGATAGCAAAAATAAGCAGGGAAGAGGGGCAAATGGCTGGAACTGTTAGAAGTGCAACAACGCTTAGCACTGAAGAGTCAAGAATGCCTCAGAGGGGGCAGTAGCAGTAGGGTTAGATAGTTTGAGTGACCCACACTTGTTCCTGCTTGTTTACCTATCCTGCTCCTTCTGTGATGTAAACTCTTAGGGATGTTTCACCTCTTCTCCTACCCAGAACTCTCTCATCACTTCCTAGAGATGTAGCTAGCTTAGGATAGTACCCTGGGTAATTTTCCTATCTTAGAATGGAGTTCCTACAATAACACCTTAGTTTCTTTCTCTAAAGCCCTTCCTGACAGTTGGCCATCCAGCCTCTGTTTAAAGACCTCCAAAGAAGGAGACTCTACCACATTCCGAGGCAACGTATTCCACTGCCGAACAGCTCTTACAGTCAGGAAGTTCTTCCTAATGTTTAGGTGGAATCTCTGTTCCTGGAGCTTGCATCCATTGCTCCGTGTTCTAGTCTCTGGAGCAGCAGAAAACAAGCTTGCTCCATCCTCAATGTGACACCCCTTCAAATATTTAAACATGGCTATCATGTCCCCTCTCAGCCTTCTCTTCTCCAGACTAAACATGCCCAGCTTCCTAAGCTGCTCCTCATAGGGCATGGCTTCCAGACCTCCCACCATCCTGGTTACCCTATTATGGAATAGAGAGATGCAAAATCCACATTGCCATATGAAAGCAATAATTTTACTGCCCACACTGTCAGAATGTTTGCCTGCAAGAGTAAAGAGCTTTACAAGAATTATAAAAAGTTACTGGCACTGCAACATGTTATCATTGTGGTATGCATTAAATTACTGATCAGTAAGTCAGCCATGGAGTTAGCCAAGATACTTGTGGGGGGTGGGGCTACAGGGGAAGGGCATGTTAGCAGGTTTCTTGAGAAACTTCTCCTTTTGCAGCATTTCCAGCTAACCACTCCATTGATCTTTGCTTCATAGTAAATCTTTCGGAACATACATACAAGTGTTTACATCACTGAAAGGTGCAATGGGTGATTATTCTCAATGAACTGTGTGAACTCATTGTTTGTTTATTTAAATGGCCTACATCTAGAGGTGCTTGAAAATTAATCCTTTGTGAATAAAGATATGAATTTACCTGATTCACTCATCCCAGACTAATGTGTGTGGATTGGAAGAGAGCTATCTTCTGGATTCTGTATGGCTCCATATATTACAAGGCAAAGTATCAAAATGCATAATTTAAGATAAACTATCTGAAAGAAACTGAGAGCCAATGTGGTACATAAGTTTGAGTGTTGGACCAGGAATCAAGGAGACCAGGGTTCAAATTCTCATTCAGCCATGGAAAGCTACTGGGTGACATTGGCAAGTCATACTCTCTTGGTCTAAGATGAAACAGTGGCAGTCCCCCTCTGAACAATTCTTGCCAATAAAACCCCATTATAGGTTTATTGGTGTCATCCTGAAGGCATATAACAACAGAATGAAAGAAACGCCTACTTTAAGAGAAATTGGCTTCCTCCTACATTGAGGTTGCATAACACAAATCTCCTCCTCTGGAGTTATGCATTGCTTGTGTTATGCAATCCTTGTATTAAAGGGCAAAGCTGCACAACCAAATGAACAATCAAAATGTAAATCTGCGTGCATAATAAAGATAAGCAATGTAAAATGTGCGTGCATGTCTGCATGTGCAATGCCACCACCTGCGCAATTCTGTTTTACATCCTTAAACTCAATGAGACAAATTCATTGAACTGCTTGAGACAAACATGTCCAACCATTTGTGTAGGGAAATATAGCCATGACTAAATATATGCAAAACTAAAAGGCTTGAGCTGCACTAATCCACTCATCCCTAATAACGACAGAAGTTGCATAAAATACTATAAAAAAGCAGCAGAAAAATAATAATAGCAAATCAGAACACTAAAAACAAACAGCATAAGTACTTATTAGAATGAACCCAATGGATTGTGTGCTCTGCCAGAGAGATTATTCAGGCTGGAGTGGTTCCAAGCAAATCTGTAACTGCAAAACTAGATTTTTTATTTTTATTTTTTTACTGCAGCAGAAATCCATAAAAGAAGGGACAAGACAAGTAAGAAGGAACAAGACAGATTTGCCTAGCAGAGCTGGTGAAGATGGTATAGGGAGATTCTGAAAATTTAAATCCTAAAAAGTAACTTTTTCAGTCCCTGCTTTCTAGGCCTGGAGTTACAGAGCTGAGGTGCAGTTTAAAGAAAATCCTTCCCTTAATCCCAACCAGATATATTACTGAACATAGTTTTGTTTCGATGGCTACAAAAAGTCTGTTAAGGCTGTTCAGGGAGCTGTGGTGGCTCAGTCAGTGCTACTATCTGCCTTCCCTTGCTGTCTTCAGCATGTGATGAACATAAATGTGTAAACCTTTAAGGCCGTGACAGAGAAGGCGTGGCCCTCCTGCTGTTGTTGATCTGAAGCTCCTGACACTCCTCATCATTGGCTATGCTGAGTAGTGCCAATGGCAGCCGAAGCTTAACAACATTTGGAGAGATACACATGCCCCAGCCCTGTTTTAATATGCTGTCCCACTCTCCTTCATTCTTCCTCCATGACAGCAGCAAAAACAACATGAAGACAGACGCCTTCTGGATCAGACAAAAAGTCTCTCTGGCTCAAGACGTTTTCAGCATAGGAGCTAAATTCCTATCTGGAAAGTGTCTCAGGGGCTGCATTCAAGGAACAAATGGGACTGAAGGGCTTAGGGTGGGATCACATGCAAGCCTTACCAAGTTGAATATTATCCACCAAGCATCTAAAGTGTATCTCTATCCTATGCATGTCTACTCGGGAGTAAGCCACAATGCAATAACATCCAAAGCTGCAACCAGGACTCAGTCCCATGGGCTGCAAGCCCCCCCATCCCAGATCTATGTTACCCACAGCACAAACACTGACACACAGCTACAAACTGCCTGTCAGGCTCATCCCTGAATTCTGGGGTTTAGAGTGGAATTCACGGAGGACCCTGACATGAGGCTGGCTTTGGCCTGTTTCCTTTGCTTGGGCCTCTCTGTCTCTGGAGGGGTGCCAGCCCGCCTTGTTGGCCTGGGAACGCTGCTCTCCACAGCAGCTCAAGGTCATAGCTCCAGGTGCTGGCTGGACCGTTTCTCCTCTCTAAATGCCATTCTCACGCTGTAAGGGTTTATCTGGGGGTTTGTGCTAGTCTGTGTTTAGTTTCGGCTTTGTTCTATGTTCCTGACACACGTTTCCTTACCAATAAAGACTTCTTATTGAGTGAATGTGAGCGTACGTTCTTGGTACATCACAGTAAGCCGAAACTCACTAAACCTGCTTATTCTTGGGTGTTCTACCCGCAATGTCGGACGACGCGGAGGTTGGAACCCAGACGGAGAAAGACTTGGCCACAGCTGGCGGCCAGGGTGTCGGTGCACCGGGGGATGGTGCAGACGCGTTGGGGGATGCTGCAGGAGTGTCTGAGGAAGAGCTGAGACGAGCCCGCCGGAGGGCTGGAAGGCTGACACATCCCCTCGACCTGGTGGAGCTGGGAGCCAGGCAAGCACTGGGGAGGGGCAGCTTACCCTTCTCTGAGACTCCAGTGTGTGGACCTGGAATGGCCATGGGAGCCAGTTGTCTCTGGCCAGAAGAACAAGGCTGGGAGGAACACAGGTCCCGCCGTTGGGACAAGCCCCTAGGCGAGGGGTACCGAGAGCCGGTGATACATTCTTCGCGTGCAGAATTGGAAGCTGAGGTCCAGCAGTTAAAGCAGCAGATGGAGGTTATGCAGACAAGCCTCCTAGAGATCCTGCAGAGACTACCTCAACCACCGGCTGCCCTGGGAGGAGGCCAACCTCCCCAAGACCCACAGTTGCCAGCCCCAGTCCCTGGCCCACCGGCTCCTGGACCAGTACCCCCTGGGGGAGCTGGCCCGGTCGAGCCACGGGATAAGGCTGCAGGGGGTGAAGCACTGAGATCTAAAGGCTACCTTTGATGGAGATGCGGCAAAGCTACCATACTTCCTAACCTAGGTGATGAGGTTTATGTCCCAGTGGGATGAGGAGTTCCAGACAGAGGCCGAGAAGGTGCAGTATGTATCCAACCAGCTGGAGGGAGAGGCAGCGCACTGGCTGGTGGGGCTTTATGACATGGGGGCTCCAGAATTAGGGAGTTTCCATGACTTCATGATGGCCTTACGAGCTCAATTTGAAGACCCCCTGAGAGTGAGACGGGCCCGTGTGGAACTCCGGCAACTGAGGCAAGGTTCGAGATCCGTGGCCGAGTACGCCTCCGAATGCCACTGCCTGGCCAGCCAGGTCCCCAACTGGACCTAAGCCATTAAGGTACAGTACTTTCAAGATTGCCTAAAAGCAGACATCCTCGAGTGGGCATTGTTCCAGGGAAACCCCGAGACCCTTTTGGGGTAGGTGCGGCTAGCTGGAGAAGTAGAGACGCTGAGGCAGAGCATCAAGCTGGCTCAGCACTGGCAGGGATCCAAGGGAAAGCCCACTGGGTCAAACGGGAAGAAAATTAAGGCAGCCCGATCAGCCGGGACCACAGCGGGGGAGTCGGAGAGGGAGCAAAGGTTGAGGAAAGGGCTGTACTTACACTGCGGGAAGGGTGGCCGCCGCATAGCCGAATGCCCAGAAAAGAGCCCTCGAGAACCAGCGGCAGCAGAGAAGCCCAAGAGGGCAGAAGGGAAGTCAACGGCACCCAAGACACCGTTCAAGCCCAAGCCCAAAGCAGCGGTGCGTGCCTTGGTACCAGGCCACACGGCAGGTGAATATTCGGAAGAGCCAGATGACAGCAGATCTTCCTCTTCCGACACAGAGCTGGCGGGAAATGGCTCCAGCCTGCCCTACAAAGCGCCTGAGGGCACGCTAATCCCGAAGGGCGCCCAAGTGCTGTGGTAAGTGGTGTAAAAGGCCCTTTTTTCCTAAAAGCCAAAATAGGGGTTGCAACCAGTGGGGTTACCCGAAAAGTAATGTTAATGGTTGATTGTGGATGTACCCATGTGTTAATTCACCACTCCCTGGTTAGTGAACTTGAAATTAGCATCATCAAGCTGGACAAGCCAGTGTGGCTGTCTCAGATGGACGGAGGGATGATGAAGGGGGCCCTGCAAGGCGAATGACTGGCCCAGTACACATGAGGATGGGGAATCATCAGGAGGAGCTTCAATTTATTATAGCCCCAGGCCTAGTTCCTGCTGCAGTGGTGGGTTTAAACTGGCTGAAATTCCACAACCCCGTTATAGACTGGGTAAAAGAGATAGTGACTTTTGCAGATCCTGTGTGTGTGCAGGAGCACGGGATGAATGGAAAACTGCTTTTAATTGCCAAAGGGCCTTTAACAAGCTGAAGAAGCTTTTCACCTCTGAACTGATTCTTAAGCACCTCGACCCCTCCCAACCTTTTGTGGTTCAAGTAGACGCTTCAGATGTGGCGATGGGTGGGGTTTTGTTACAACGGGATGAAGAGGGGGAGGTTCGGCCTTGTGTATATCTGTCCAAAAAATTAAATGAGACTGATCGAAATTGGCCTGTGTGGGAGAAGGAGGCGGGTGCAATCAAATTGGCCTTAGAGACCTGGCGCCACCTGCTGGAAGGATCTTCCAAACCTTTTGAAGTTTGGACAGATCACAAGAATTTGGAGACCTTGAGGACCCCAAGGCGTTTGAACCCTAAACAGATTCGGTGGGACAGTTTCTTTTACCGGTTCAATTTCAGCCTAAAGTTTAATCCCAGGAAAAAAGAATTTCCTAGCTGACACTTGGTCCAAGCTCCCTCAACATGACAGTAAACGGAAGGAGGTGATTGACACTGTCTTCTCTCCCATTTGGGGTTGGCAGTTCTCACGCGCAGTAAGGCCAAACATCAGGAGACCACGGCAGGCCCTTCTTTGGGGCCAGGCTTGGACTCTGGGCCAAGAGGGAATGGCGGGCTGCCCACAGGAACCTCAGATCCCAGTGTGACACTGACTCCGCCTTCCTTGGTGCCCTCTCCCCCAGCCTCCAGGGACAATGGGGGGTGGCGTGCCCAAATGGTGGTGGCCCTCCCCATGGACCCATGGTTTTTTGGCTCACCAAGGGGAGGTAGTTCTACCAGAGGGCCTGGCTTGGAAGGGGGAGTGCCTGTATGTTCCAGAGGCCATGAGGTCGGCCATCCTTAAACAGTGCCATGATGTGAAAAGTGCAGGGCATTTTGGTTATGTAAAGATATTACATTTGACACGACAGCAGTTTTGGTGGCCCAAAATGAGGAGGGAGGTGGAGGAGTATGTCAAAGGGTATTCTACGTGTGCGATGGCTAAAGGAGGGGGGAGCCGAAAGGCTTATTGCTACCTTTGCCTACCCCCACTAAACCCTGGGAAGTCATTAGTATGGATTTCATTGTTGAGTTACCAGAGAGTAGGGAAAAGACCGTTATTTGGGTTGGGTTGTGACTGACTTATTTTCAAAGCAAGCGCATTTTGTGGCCTGTAAGAAGCTCCTGACAGCCCCCCAGTTGGCCAGATTGTTTCTGCAACACATTTACAGATTACATGGGGTTCCTGCTAAGATCGTTTCAGATCGGGGGGCTCAGTTCACCTCCCAGTTCTGGAAGGCGTTCACAAAACTTTGGGGAGTCGAATTGAGGTTGAGCAGGTCCCATCATCCACAGAGTGATGGACAGAGTGAACGTGAGAATCAGGTTTTGGAACAGTATTTAAGGTGTTATATTAACTTCCAGCAATCTGATTGGGTAGACCTTTTGCCTTTTGCGGAGGTCGCGTATAACAATGCCACACACCAGAGCACTGGCTTCTCCCCTTTTAAAATTGTTTCAGGGCAAGACTTTAACCCTCTGCCTTTAGGGGAGGGGACCTCAAAGGACCCAGTCTAGGTGACCCAATGGTGTCAAAAAATTAGAGAGGCATGGCCGAAGGTTGTATCATCCCTGGACTTTGCAAAAACCCGTTATAAGCATCATGCCGACCAGAAGCGTGACCCTACCCCGAAATATGCGATAGGGACTTGGTGTTCTTGTCCACCAAGTTCCTTAAGAGCCCACAACCCTCGAAGAAGTTGGGGCCTAAATACATTGGTCCTTTCCCTATTGTTAGGGAAATTAATCCCATGGCTTTTGAACTGTCACTGCCCAAGCTGTACCGTAATGTCCACCATGTGTTTCATTCTAGCTTACTCAAGCCGGCGTGCCTTTCGGATCGTCATCATCAAGATCCTGAACCTGCACCCCGTCCTATCCTGGTCAACAAAGATCAACATTTTGAGATTTCTGATGTATTGGACTCTCAAGTACACAGGGGGGGCTTACAGTATCTGGTGAAATGGAAACATTTGCCTTTGGGCCATGCTGAGTGGGTTAATGTTGAACATGTGAATGCTCCGCGCTTACTACGAAAGTTCCATGCTCGCTTTCCTGATAAGCCAGGCTGAAGGGGGGGGAGTTGCTCTTTGGGAGGGCGGTATTTCAGGCTCATCCCTGAATTCTGGGGTTTAGAGTGGAATTCATGGAGGACCCTGACATGAGGCTGGCTTTGGCCTGTTTCCTTTGCTTGGGCCTCTCTATCTCTGGAGGGGTGCCAGCCCGCCTTGTTGGCCTGGGAACGCTGTTCTCCACAGCAGCTCAAGGTCATAGCTCCAGTTGCTGGCTGGATTTTTGGTAATGCTATGGTACTTCTTAACCTTGACAGACTTTAGGGCCTCAGCATGTCTTAATCTAACCCTTGATAGAAGGGAAGACAGCTCGTAAATCCATGCTTTCCAACTGTCCCTATTTGGCAGGGACAGTCTCTTTCAGCTTTTTCAGCTGCTTTTAAAATGTCCTAATTTCCTCCCACTTTCCCCCATTATCCTTGGCTCACTTCAATTGCTGCAAACTGAGTTCAAAGTGCAAAGATAATTTGCACTTAACTGGCTTGCAGGGGGAATCTTGCCCTTCCCTGCAGGCTAAGACAAAAGCAAAATGCTGCTGCCTCTCCTACCTTGTTTGTTCTTCCTCATTAATAACATCTGCCACCTTGACTATGTTGCTTGGCCAGATGTCACCCAGTTTTCATCTGTGAAATGTTGGAGGGTATGATAAATCTGCCCCACCTATTAGCTCATATTCATCCCTTATAAACACAAGTGCCAGGTTAAAACTGTTCCACTCTCCCAAGTCTTTTGTAGAAACTCCTGCAGATCTGCTTATTGTCTTAACTGAATTTTTCTACAGTTCAGATTTTAGGTTGCTTTATTTTAAGATGGCTTTAATTCATATTTTTGCATGGTATGTATGAAGCAAGTCCCTGCAAACCACCTTAAAGGCCCATTTTGGAAGGATGCTGTAATAGATATGCCCCAAATAACTAAGAAACATCCATAGTGGGGCTCACAAAATCTTTTTTTTTCTTTGTAGAAGTATTTGCATAGTCTAGCTAGTTTGTGAGGGTGTTCCAACTATTTGCTTGACCTGGCTCACAAGAGATGCAAAATGAGTTCATTGTGCATAAGTGTGTTTGTTTAAGCAAGAAGCTATGGTTTACTTGAAAGGAATAATTAGAGAGTCTTTTGTGCATCAAGGAGTTTGTTATTAACACATCATAAAAAGATCTTTGCTGACAGAAACTAAAGGCCCACTATTTTGGCATCCTGCTTCTTACAGTGGTCAGCCAGATGCTTTTGGTAAGGCCACAAGCAGGACATGAAGGCAAGCGTTGCTTCCCCTACAGCATCTTGTATCCAAAAGTAAAGCATCTTTGGATACAGGAACTCCATCTAGTAATTGTGGCTAACAGCTAAACTTAGTCCTATTCACTCTGGATTTGTCTATCTTTACCCAAACTGGTGCGGCCCGTGGGGACCCACTCATGACACTTAAATTAAAATATTAAATTGGGGAATTTTAATTAGCTCAAAGGTATGTCTGTGAGAGACTGGGTAACCTGGAGGACCTTTGCACCTGTGTGTACTAGTACTCACTGCAGAGACTCTGAGTTTAAGGTAAATAAAATGTTTTTATTGGAAAATAAACACTGAAGCATTCACACATGCACTCATGCTCATAAGATGTCAGGATATTGAGACATACAGTAGATTTATCCTGTATAAAGCTGAGATGTAATAAACAGTCTGCAGTTTGCAGCACTGTGAGCTAGTAGTAGTTTGCAGAAGCTAGCTGGAGAAATGTATCAATGTTGATTAGCTCACAGTCCTGGAGCAGAGTTGTGCAGAGCTGGGCTGGGTTGAGCTAAACAGTCATGTTTTGGATCTCACTGTGTGAAGATGTTTTTCTCTTGATGCTGTAAATATTCTTTAGTATGCCCAAGTAAAGAGAATTGTTTTTAGACACAAAGCCTGTGTCTGCGCCTATATTCTTACACCTGAATGAACAATACTCCGCTGTTTATTTTTGCTACCTCGACCTGTTTAGGTACCCAGTGCATGCCCTATTTACCCTAACACCTGTCAGGTTATGGGCCCAGGCTATGCCAGTCTGCACCAGTCCATGGTGACCTGTGAAGACCTGTGAACTATGGTGAGCTGTCTGCAAGTTCTTGGCTGAGATTACTGATTTGTTGGCAAGAAGCAAGGCTGTGAGAGGGGCTTGATAGCTTGCTGAAGTGCTAAGATTGCATCTGCACATGGTATGAGTGGACTACCTTTTGAAAGGCTAAATGAGCCCAACTATTTAGACTGGAGATTGAAAATGCAGCTGTTTTTGAGAAAAGAGGGGCTTTGGGACCCAATCCTCCACACTGCTTTCTGAGAGAAAGGCAGGGGAAAAAAGCACATGCCTCCATTATTTTGGGGCTGGTAGATTCGCAGTTGACTTATGTCCACGATCTGGACACCGCCAAGGGATGCTGGGATGCTTTGTGGGCTGTTTATGTGTGTGAGACAGCAGGATCCAAAATCCTACTCACAAGAAAGCTCTACAAGGCAGAGCTGAAACCTGGCAATGATGTGAGTCAACACCTGGCATATCTTCGTTCTCTGTTTGGGAAGGTGCATCAAGCTGGGCTTGAATATGAGGAACCAGAGAAGGTCTACATAATTTTGAGCAGTTTAGATTCAAGCTATGATGTTTGATAAACAGCATGGAACCAATTCCAGAGAAAGACCTGTCTGTGAATTATATCAGTGGCCGTGTGCTCAAGGAAGAAGAGAGACGCA
The DNA here is from genome assembly GCA_030847615.1 of Gambelia wislizenii. NCBI lineage: Eukaryota > Metazoa > Chordata > Lepidosauria > Squamata > Crotaphytidae > Gambelia > Gambelia wislizenii. Next base: position 14,052,833 of record JAUMIR010000013.1, read on the forward strand.
AACAGCGAAAGGAGGACAAAAACACTTCAAGCCAAAGAAGAAGCCTGATGACACCAACAGCCATAAAGTGGAGAATGGCAAAGGGACAGAGGCTGCATTTCCAGTGAACAAATGATGGACCTGTGGTTCTGCTAAGCATTTTGCAAGACAGTGTCGTAATAAACAGAAACATAATAGTGGTTTTAAACCCAAGGTGACAAAGAAAGAAGAGCCATCAGTTTTCCATGGTTTTTTTTTTCTGGGTGGTGAGGCTGTGTTTTGGAAGAGTTTATTTCTGACATTTTGCCTGCATCTGTGGCTGGCATCTTCAGAGAATGGTTGAGTAGGAGTGGGGGGGTATATACTGTGTCTGTGGATTTCAATAGCTTCTCTGTGCGTTCTGACATGATAGTTGTTGGCCTGGTCCAGAATTTCGGTGTTTTTCAATAACATTTTGTGTCCACGTTGGTTTATAACATGTTCTGCTACTGCTGATTTTTCTGGCTGGCCCAGTCTGCAGTGTCTCTCATGTTCCTTGACAACTGCAACAGCACCTGGACAACTTCAACAGGAAAGAAGAAACTCTAAAATTAAACAAAATCTGGCTACCAGTCCTGAAAAACACTAAAATCAAAACTCAACACATGCAAATAAACCCTACCCAGGGATAGGGGATTTCTAGAAGATAATGGACCATTAGCCAAACAGACACTAATCCTCCTTGCATATCCCCACCCAGAAACTAGCCATTCAAATACACAAATTTACATATCCTCTCCAACAGGGGTTCACAGTATATAAACCCCACACACACACTCCTACCCAACCATTCTCTGAAGATGCCAGCCACAGATGCAGGCAAAACGTAAGAAATAAACTCTTCCAGAACATGGCCTCACAGCCTGGGGAAAAAAGCACAGAAAACCTATGGATGCCAGATGTGAAAGCGTTCAACTTTACAAAGAACAGCCATGCTGCACAGTTGCCATGTCTGCTGTGGTGAAAAAAGGCAATCCATCTGATTTAACTTTGTGGGTTCTGGACAGTGGCTGCAGTGTGCCCATATCCAATGATAACTCTGAATTTGTTGAGATGTCTAAATCTAGAATTTCCCATGTGAGGCTTGCTGATGGACAGAGATCTGTTGTGCAGGGAGAGGGAAAATGTTTTATTTCATGTTTAGGTCAAGATATTGACAAAGTGATTTATGTACCCTCACTTGAAATTTCTTTACTCTCTGTAAGTGCACTAGCAGAAGAGGGGTATGAGATTACCTTTACTAGAAAGATGGAAATGTTTGTGCAGAGAGGGAATTGAAAACTCAACTTTATTATATGCACCCCAAAGCTGATTTAGCCCAGGCTGTAATGACTAACACCCCAGTGCATAATGACTGCACACATTTGATGCACAAAAGAATGGGTCACCCTAGTTATGAAGTTTTGAGACAAATGCCTTATGTGTGTTATGATTTAAAAGGGAACAACAGCAATATTTTCTTGTTCAATTTGGCAATATTTTCTTAGATTGTTCAATTTGCAAGCAGAGAAAATCAAAGGTATTGTGAATACCTAAATTTAGTGATAGAAAATCTAAGAGAATTTTTGAGTCAGTACACACTGATTTAACTGGTCCTTTTTCTTCACCTTTGGGAGGGGGCAAATACTCTATGGTAATAGTTGATGATTATTCAAGGCTTGGATTCTGTTTTTTATTGGAGAACAAATCTGAAGCTTTTGAAACATTCTAAATTATGTTAAAAGCAAGCACCAGGAGTAATTACATTAAAAGCAAGCACCAGGTAAAGGTGAGCTGTGTGCAAAGTGATTCTGGGGAGGGGGGTGGAATTTATGTCAGACAAATTCCAGAAATGGTTGAAACAGAGGGGCATCTTTCACAGATGCTCTGCCCCATTTACTCCCTCACAGAACCTTGTTGCAGAATGCAGATTTGGCATAACAATTATTTGCATAACAGACTGTGGAACTCTGTGGGAAATGAAAACTCCATATTTTCTGTTGTATGGTAAAAAAAAACCTTCAGTTAAACATCTTAGAATTTTTGGGAGTTTTGCATGGGTAAACATACCCAAGATTTCAAGGAGAAAGGGGGGTCTCAAAGCACAGAGGCTAAGATTTGTGGGATATCAGAGTGCTAAAGCTTAGAGATTTGCACTTGGAAATGGTAGTCTTAATTTCCAGGAATGTTCAACTTGAAGAACATAGCAATTGATGCCAAGTTCACTCAAACTCTGAGGTGCTTCTGCCTGTAAATGGAGATGCAGAAGAAATTCAAGAAGTGCAAGAGACAGTTATGCCTGATGCTAATGTTAAAAGTCCTGTGGTAATTAAGACTGAAGTGCAGCAGGGACACAGTTCTAAGCAGAAAGAAAGCAATGATGGGGATCATGAGGTGACACAATCTTCTATGCCCGGAAGGTCTAATTGTGAGACAAAAGGCGTACCGCCTCAACAATTCACAGTAGAAAATGCTATCAGAGTATGTCAAGTTACATGTGAACCTAACGATTTTAGTGAAATATTGAAGTTACCTGAAGAGGAACAGGTAACATGTCTAAATGCAAAAGTGCCCCAATTCTTGACATAACTGATGAGATGTTATTTCATGGTGCTGGGCTATATTATTCAGCTGTTGGGAGTTTATTTATCTAATTGGCCGCGCCCAGACATAACCTATGCAGTGCATGTTCTATCTAGAAAAATGTCTCAGGCTACCCAACGTGATTAGCAAGGTTTAAAAAGAGTGTTAAGATATCAGAAGGGTACCATGGATCATGGGATATAGATTTCATCCCAGGGATGTCATGAATTGCAGTGTTATGTGGTCAGTGATTTTGCACAGAATGTCCTAGACTGAATGTCCATGTCTGGAATGGTTATTACTTATGAAAATTCACCAATTTTTTGGAAATTTTTGGAAACCAAAGATTCTCAAGCCTGTATTCAGATGGCAACAGCTGAGGGGGTTAAATCAAGAACAAAGCATGTTGCTGTTAAGTACCAGAATGTGCGTGAATTTATACAGGCAGGGTTGATGACTTTAACCTATTCTCCATCACAAGAGAATCTGGCTGACATGTTTACTAAAGCACTATGTCCTGTTAAATTCCAATATTTGTTAACAAAGTTTGGTATGGTTCAATGTGGTTAAATACATCTCTATAACAATAAATATAGAAGGGTGTCAGAATATTGATAGATACAGTAGATTTATCCTGTACAGAGCTGAGATGTAACAGTCTGCAGTTTGCAGCACTGTGAGATAGCAGCAGTCTGCAGAAGCTAGCTAGGTAAATGCATTATGCCCAAGTAAAGATAAGTTGTTTTAGACACAAAGCCTGTGTCTGCACCTTTATTCTTATGCCTGAAGGAACAATACTCTGATGTTTATTTTTGCTGGCTGGACCAGTGTGCGCCCTGTTTATCCCAACACCTGTCATATGAGACCACACAAAGCTAACAAAGAATTAAGACAGAAAGGTTTGGATAAAGGAATAGATTTAGGGAAATATGGGCTATAATTACCAGTCCGAAGAGCAGCAAAGAAGACTCAGGTAAGGAACCGAGGGTGTCACAGCAGTCCAGCAGAGTGACAGTGCATGAAGAACTGTGCACACTGGACACTATTTGGGACTCATATTTATATCCAATTTCATATCCTGAAGTGATGTTTGAGTGTAGAAGAATGCTTAGATGAGTTTCGCACAGTTAAGCAATGGAAACTCCAGCTGTGTTAATTGCTGCTAATGGCTGAGATGTTAAGTTTGATTGCTTTATGGCATCCTCCTTATTGTGGACGAGGAGAGGTGCGAGGAAAGACATTTGCGGGGATTTGTGGGGATAATGGGTGTTCCGGTCACTGTTTGTTTTGGGAGTATGACTCACTGCTAGGAATGTCCAAGAGGAGATTTGCACATTCCACCTTGGTAACTTTGATCTTAAGGGGATTCACTTAATTCCATCTTGGATGTTTTGTTGGGAATTATCCCATCTTGGATGTGTTTGTTGGGAATTACTGGGAATTTCTAAGACATTCTAAGACACCCAGGACGTTAGGTCCTGGGTGACCTTCACTTGAACCCATTTTGGTCTGCCCTCGTCTACCTAGACCTTGTGAGAATGTCCAATATTGCCAGATTATGAATTATTGAAGGGGTGTGTGTAAGGCCAGGTAAGACTATTTCTTTTTTTTAAAAAAAAATCCTTTTTCTACTTCCATACTTTATGGAGAAAATAATGAGGCAATAACTGAACAAAAAAATAGAAAAAAGGGATGGATTCGGGCATAAATTGTTTTGGACACTGTCTCATTTCTCTTTACTTGTTCTTACTCACAAAAATATCATTCACTTTTAATTTTGCAAGATGCTCCATGATGTAGACCATGAGCCAGATCCTAACATAGTCAACTGAGAACACATAATCAACATAGCACCTGACCCACTCAGGTCTACAGGAGGGTACATGAATGACTGAAGGACTCATAAGCCTTGAAACATGACACTTCAACACTCCATGGCCACAGGCAATTGTGCAATTCCCAGTAGCAGCACTAGGGGCTATGGAGAGACCAAACCATACCAGGTGACACTGTTGGGGTAAGGGATGGCACCAGCAATTCCTATTCCACCTTCTATCTTGGTCACCTAGTACTTGGAAGACTTGTGGGGGAAGTAGATTCAGAGCTAGAAAGCCATGAGCTACAAGCTACTTAGCCACGCATAACATTACACTTTTTTGTTATTAAGGCATAACAAAATTATATTTCAAAAGTAACATACCAAGTGGGAACAACAGTCATTTGGGAGTATAACTGGAAACATCTAGTTCATTTTTCTAGTTACTTTTTGTATTTTAAAGCATTTTAGAGACATCTTGAGTGGGATTTTAAGTTTATGCCATTTTCTTATCAACTCTATAATTCTGCCCCATCACACACACAAAAAATGAAAAGCAATACATAATGAGCACACAACAAGTTACCCTTTTAAACACTGGAATGAGTTACTTCTAACAAATAAAATGGAATAATATTGTGGCATATGCTACTGTAAAATAGCATTTGCACTTTCTCAAAGGTTCTGAAAGTGCACACCCTGCTTCAGCCAGTGGTCCTGCAAGCACACAAACAGCCCTTTCTCTCAGTTTTAACTTGGTAATCAAAGAGATAACCAAGGCCATGTCACCTATTATGCAATCAGTTGTGCAACGGTAGAATCTTGCATAACTAGGCTAACGTATACCATATATTCCGGCGTATAAGACGTCTGGGCATATAAGACGACCCCCCCAATGTTCAAGTAAAAATCTAGAGGTTGGCATATATTCGCCGTATAAGACCACCCCCCAATTTGGCTGGCTGGCTGGGGGAGCCTTGCCAGCTGATCCTCTTTGTTTCTCAACTCAGGAGGATCTCCTCCTGAGTTGGGAAAGTGAACAGGATCAGCTGGCAGGGCTCTCCCAGCCAGCCAGCCAGCCAGCCGCTACATTCGCCCCTCTCTTCCACCTTTGGTTGCTCCCCAAAGGGGGTGAAGGCAGAGGAGGGGGCCGAATGAACTCAGTTTGCCTCGGCCACTGCCCATTCCCTCCATTTTCATTCCCTTTGTGAAGGGAATGAAGACAGAGGGGATGGGCGGCGTCCATGGCAAACCGCGGCATTCGCCCCTCTCTTCCACCTTCCAGTCACCCTTGACTCAAAGGTGGAAAAAAGGGGCGAAAATACCCGGTTTCCCTTGGTGGCTGCCCATTCCCTCCATCCTCCTTCCCTTTGCGAAGGGAAGGAAGACGGAGGGAATGGGCAGCCACCAAGGCAAACCGCGGGATTCGCCCCTCTCTTCCACCTTCCAGGAAGGTGGACGAAAGGGGAGAAAATACCCATTTTGCCTCATCCGTCCCCCCTTCCCTCCATCTTCATTTTCTTTGGAAGGGAATGAAGACAGAGGGAGTGGGCAGTGGCCATGGCAAACCATAAGTTTCGCCCTTTTTTTCCACCTTCTAGGAAGGTGGAAGAAAGGAGCAAATGTACTTGGTTTGCCTCGGCTGCTGTAAGGGTGGCTCGAGGGGGGGGGCTTTCCAGCCACCCACCCCCTCCCCAAGGCTGCGACCGGGAGCCCGATCGCACCTTCAGGGACGGTGGAAGGGTGGCTCTAGGGGGGCATTCCAGCTATCCACCCCCTCCCCAAGGCCACAACCAGGAGCCCAATCGTGACTTTGGGGAGGGTGGAGGGGTGGCTCAAGGGGGGGCTTTCCAGCCACCCACCCCCTCCCCAAGGCCGTGACCGGGAGCCCGATCGCACATTCAGGGAGGGTGGAAGGGTAGCTCTAGGGGGGCTTTCCAGCTACCCACCCCCTCCCTGAAGCCATGACCGGGAGCCCGATCACACCTTTGGGGAAGGTGGAAGGGTGGCTGGAGAGGGGGCTTTCCAGCCACCCACCCCTCCCCAAGGCAACAACTGGGAGCTGTATCACACCTTCAGGGAGGGTGGACTTGTGGCTCTAGGGGGGCTTTCCAGCCACCCACCCCCTCCCCGAGGCTGCGACCAGGAGCCCGATTGCATCTCCGGGGAGGGTGGAAGGGTGGCTTGAGGGGGGGCTTTCCAGCTACCTACCCCCTCCCCGAGGCCGCAACCGGAAGCCCAATCGTGACTTCAGGGAGGGTGGAGGAGTGGCTCAAGGTGGGGCTTTCCAGCCACTCACCCCCTCCCCAAGGTCGCGACCGGGAGCCCGATCACACCTTCAGGGAGGGTAGAAGCGTGGCTCTAGGGGGGCTTTCCAGCTACCCACCCCTCCCCGAAGCCGTGATCAGAAGCCCGATCGTGACTTTGGGGAGGGTGGAAGGGTGGCTCAAGGGGGGGCTTTCCAGCCACCCACCCCTTCCCCAAGGCCGCAATCGGGAGCCCGATCGCACCTTCAGGGAGGGTGGAAGGGTGGCTCTAGGGGGGCATTCCAGCTACTCACCCCCTCCCCCAAGCCGTAATCAGGAGCCCGATCATGACTTTGGGGAGGGTGGAAGGGTGGCTTGAGGGGGGGCTTTCCAGCCACCCACCCCCTCCCCGAGGCCGTGACCAGGAGCCCAATCACGCCTTTGGGGAGGGTGGAAGGGTGGCTCTAGATATGAAGATGGAGGGAATGGGCAGTGGCTATTGCAAACCGCAGGATTCCCCCCTTTCTTCCACCTTCCAGGAAGGTGGAGGAAAGGGGCGAAAATGCCTGGTTTGCCTCGTCTGCCCCCCTCCCTCCATCTTCATTCTCTTTGGAATGGATTGAAGATGGGGGGAAGCGATGGCGGTCGCTCCAAACCGCTAGATTCGCCCCTTTCTTCCACAGGGTGAACAGGCGTCGGCCGAGGCCCGGTTTGCCTCGGCCGACGCTCAATTTCCTGTGTGTTTGTTCCCTTTGGGGAATGAACACACAAGAGATCGAGCGGCATCTGTGGCAAACCACAACATTCGTCCCCCCTCCTCTGTCTTCGGTTACTTCCCAAAGGGGGAGAAGGAAGAGGAGGGGGGAGAATGAACTGGTAAACACTTTGCCTCAGCCCCCAATCTCCTGCCTCTTCGCTCCGTTTGCAAAGGGAGCGATGAGGCAGGAGATCGGTCGGCTGGCCAAGCAAAGTGTATCCGGCGTATAAGATGATCCCCAATTTTGGAGGATATTTTTCAGGGCTCAAAGGTCGTCTTATACGCCGGAATATATGGTATTTTCTTTACATTAAATGTGTATAGAATCTTAGCCTAACATCTTAAACTCTGATATAAGTCATGTGGTGTTTATTTTTTTAAAAATCTGGGGACAGATTTGTTGACTCCAAAGACTTTTAATGGTCCTTGTTGCCTAGACCAGATCCTGAAGGAATGAGTTCATTCTTCATGTTGATGCTAGCCAATTAATGCCCAAGAGCTCCACCTCAGCATATGAAATACAGTTGTCCCTTCACACATGCATATTTCACATTCACGGTTTTGTGTATTCATTGTTTGGAGCTGCAGCTCAACTAGCTCAAACTCCAATACCCCACTTTCCTCCTCCTCCTCTTCCCGCCAACAGGTATTGGCAGTCCTGTTGGTGGGAGAGGAGTCTACAATACTGTAGTGTAGTACATATGTTGGGGGTGGGGCTTAATTTATTCACTTTTTTTTTCACTTTCACGGTGGTGCTCCACCCCTAACCCCAGCGAATGTGAAAGGAGAACTTTAATATGATTAAGCAACTTGTTCATCAACTTCCCACAATACTGTAAGTAGGAAAACTCTGTACTTGCCAATCTTGCTTCCTGTGAAGATCAATGTGGACTCTGAGTGAACATGGAGGAATCTATTATGAAATTCTCCCTTATACTTTGAAAGTGGCAAATAACCTGGCAAATACAGTTGTCCCTTCACATTTGCGGGGGTTAGGTTCCATAGACCCCCGCGAATGTGAAAATTCCGCGAATAATGACAGCCCTCCACCCGCCCTCCCCAAGCGACCCCGAGGCCTCCGGAGGCCTCGCGGTCACTTTTCCCGGCCGCCCCCGCCCTCCCCAAGCGACCCCGAGGCCTCCGGAGGCCCCATTGTCACTCCCCTCGCCACTTTCCCTGGACTCCCCTCGCCTGCCCGGCCCTCCCCACCCCCTCCCCGGGCCTTCATGGGGCCTCCGGAGCATCTCCGGAGGCCCCATGATCGCCTCCCCAGCCCTCCCCAGCCCCTCCTCAGGCCTTCATGGGGCCTCCGGAGAGCCTCCGGGGGCCTCGTGAAGGCCTCCCCAGCCCTCCCCTCCCCCTCCCCAGGCTTTCATGGGGCCTCCGGAGCGCCTCCGCAGACCCCGTTAAGGCCTCCACAGCCCTCCCCACCCCATCCCCAGGCCTTCATGGGGCCTCCGGAGCGCCTCCGGGGGCCCCCGTGAAGGCCTCCCCAACCTCTCCCAGGGCTTTCACGGGGCCTCCGGAGGCCCCGTGTCACGGTTTTGGGGGGGCCCGGGGGGCCCTCCCAAAACCACGAATAATCAAAACCGCGAATGTCAAGTTCGCGAATGTGGAGGGGCAACTGTAAACATAAACAAACACTACTACCACCACCACCACTAACAACAACAACAACAATCACATAAACACAATGAATCATTATCTCTGAATTGCATGAAAACCCTCAGCCATCTCACAAATTTGGCTCATTATCCTCCCTTCTTCTGGAGATGTCTTTCAAATTCTTACTTTGATTTGGGTAAAGTATATCTGGATCTGATTGTTATTTGCTTTTCTTTTTTTCTTTTTTTTAAATTATTTTTTATTCTGGTTACATCAATAACCTTGTTAGAGACATTATACTGCCATTATTTCTTATAATACCTGTAACCTGATTGTTACATTTCTAAAATAATAATAATAATAATAATAATAATAATAATAAAAGGAAACTATCCACACAATTACCAATTGTTAGAACAGAATCTTTTTACAATATGTAATCTTCTATTTCCATGGTTATAATCCTTATATTAACTGTCTCTTGTCTCTTCCCTATTTTTTCCCCCATAGTTCCAAAAAGTTCCCCTTGAGTCCATCAGGTATATGTTTATTTGTTCTTCATTCCATGTACATATATTCATATACATATACTCATACATATGATTGAGTATATATATATTTGTGTATATGTACTCAAGTATCCAGTTTTTATCAATTAGTTCAATGTATCTTCTAAATATAATGCAATTATACTTAAGTATAATTATCCATATCTATTTTTATATTTTGCTTATATCACCTCATGTTAAAAATCAAAGTTATTCAAAACAGCCCATTCTTGTTTCCAGAACCTTTTTATGGGTTCCCATTCAATTTCTATTGTTTTATTTGTTTTATCCTTTAAAAGTGTCGTTAACCTGTCCATGTCCATCATTTCTTTTAGTTTAATTAACCAATCTTCTATTGCCGGGAGTTCTTTTTTTTTCCACATTGAGGCAAATAATAATCTTGCCGCTGTTATCATATAGAGGACTACCCTCCAAGAACCTATTGTAATGTTCTTTTTTATTTCATCTACCATATTTAATAAGTATATTTCTGGTTTAAGTGGAAAATTTAAATCCAGTATATTCAAGATCTTATTGTGTATCTTTTTCCAGTAGTTTTTGGTTACAGGGCAGTTCCACCATATATGAAACAAAGTTCCTCTGGCTTCCCCACATTTCCAGCAATTCTGATTTCCAATTTTATAAATCTTATCCAGTTTCACCGGAGTGAGATACCACCTATAAAAGATCTTCAAATAATTCTCTTTCAGGCTTTGAGCAAGAGTAAATCTTTGGGTATCCCTCCAAGCTTTCTCCCATTTTTCTAATGCAATTGGCTCTCCTATATCTTGAGACCATCTTATCATTTGTTCTTTTACTGTTTCTGTCTCTAATTCTCTGGCTAAGAAGATGTTGTAATATTTTGCAATGTGGTGTTTTTTGTCGTCAAATGTTATTTTATCTAATTCATTCTGCTTCATGTCAAAGTTTTCTATTTTTTGGTCCATTTTGAATCTTTCATATATTTGTCTATAGGAGAACCAATTTAGTATAAAGCCTTCTGTTTCTAAATCCTCCCTATTCTTTATCTGGATGTTCCCTTGAGAATTCTTCACCAGTAAATCTTGATACTTGATCTATTTTTCATTTTTTGTTTTAGTTCTCCCAAAAAATGCTTCCTCTGACGAAATCCATAGAGGTATTTCTTTGTAGTACTGTTTCGTTATATTAGACCATATTTTATATAAGGCTCTTCTTAGTATGTGATTGTCAAATCCTTTGTGGTCTTTTCTTTTTTCATACCACAGGTATGCATGCCACCCAAACCGAAGATCGAATCCCTCCAGAGACAACATTCTGTCGTCTCTGAGAGAAATCCAATCCTCTATCCAGGTTAGCACGCACGCCTGATAATATATTCTTAATTCAGGGAGTGCACATCCTCCTCTTTCCTTTTTATCTGTTAACAAGCTCCATTTTATTCTTTGTCTCTTCCCTTCCCATATGAATTTTGAGATTTCCGATTGCCAAGTTGAAAAACATTTCATATTATATATTATAGGCAAATTTTGGAAAAGATACATAAGTCTGGGAAGGATATTCATTTTAATTGCCTCTATTTTCCCTAATAGTGACAAATTTAATTTGGACCATTTAATTAGATCTTTTTTAATTTCTTTCCATAATCTGCTATAGTTATTTTCAAACAGATCCATGTTACTTTTTGTAATCAATATTCCCAGATACTTTATTTTTTTCTCAATCTTGAAACCTGTTTCATTTGAGATTTGTTCTTCTTGTGACTTAGAGATGTTTTTTGTTAGCACCATCGTCTTGTCCTTATTTACCTTAAATCCTGCTACTTTTGAAAATTCTTCCAGGGTTTTGTCCAAATCCCTAAGTTGTTTCACTGGATCTTCCAAAAAAATTACTATGTCGTCCGCATAAGCCTTTATTTTGAATTGGTGACCTTTTACCCTTGCCCCTTGGATTTTTTCATTATTCTTGATGTTATTTATCAATATTTCAATCACTATGATAAAGAGCAAGGGGGAGAGTGGGCATCCTTGCCTCGTGCCATTTTTAATCTGAATTTTTTCAGTCCTTTCTCCATTTATTAATAAGTAGGCATACTGATCCTGATATATCTGATTAATCCAGTTAGTGAATTTTTCTCCCATGTCCATTTTTTCCATCACTTTCTTCATAAAGTTCCAGTTTATCTTATCAAATGCTTTTTCAGCATCTATAAAGAACATGGCTAGACTTTTCTCATTGTGGTGTTCATAATACTCAAGAAGATCAATTATTGTTCTTATATTATTTTTAGGATATCTTTTAGTCAGGAATCCATTTTGATCACTTTGTATTATTTCGGATAATATTTTTTTTAATCTTTGAGCTAATATCGAGACAAATATTTTGTAGTCGCAGTTTAGTAATGAAATAGGTCTAAAATTTTTAGGATCCTTTAGATCTTTATCTTCCTTTGGCAGAACAGTAATGTATGCTTCCCTCCAAGTTTTTGGAATTTCATCATCTTTTATCCTGTTAAACATCTTATATAAGGGTATGGCCAGTTCCTCTTCCAATTGTTTATAATAAAAGGCGGTAAATCCATCTGGACCTGGGGCTTTACCAGTTTTCATTCTTCTGATGGCTTCTACTACCTCTGCCATAGTTATATTACTGTTTAGACTTTGTTTCTGCTGGTTTGTTAATCTGGCGATATTCTGTTTTTCCAAATATAACTCTATCTTTCCATTATCTATTTTTTCCATTGTAGAGTCATTATACAATTTAGTATAGAATTCCTGAAATCCTTTTTTTATCGCATTGTTGTCTGTTGTTATTTTTCCTTTATACTTTATCTCAGTTATTATTTTCTTTTCTCTCATTCGCTTAAGTTTTCGTGCCATCCATTTCCCTACTTTATTAGCTGTCTCAAAATGTTTTTGTCTTGCCATTCTCATTGACGTTTCTATTTCTTCAATCTGTATTTGTTGTATCTGTTTAGTTAGTAATTTAATCTCTCCCTTTAAGTTTTTATCTTCTGGTGATCTTTCCAATTTTTCTTCTCTTAATGCTATTTCATTCAGAATTCTTTGTTCTCTTTCCCTCACTTTCTTTATCCGTTCTATTGTGTGTTTTATAAAGAAACCCTTCATAACCGGCTTACTAGCTTCCCAAACAGTATTTAGAGTAATATCTTCCGTGGTATTTTCTAAAAAATATAATTTTAATGTTTCTTTAGCCTTTTTCAGTGTCTCATCATCCTTTAAGATATTATCATTCAGTTTCCAGCTAAATTCTTTTTTCTTTTCAAGCAGTTTTAATTGGATTGGATTATGGTCGGAGATCCACTTTGGTAGAACTTCCATGCTTTTCACCGTTGGCAGTAAATTTTTTGATAATAAAAACATGTCTATTCTAGAGTGTGTGTGGTGTACATCCGAATAAAAAGTAAAGGTCTTAGCATCCTGATACTTCCACCTCCACACATCTATTAAGTTTTGATCTTTCATCAGTTCAAAAAAAGATTTTGGTAGTCTACCCTGATTTTTCCTGATCGTTTTTGATGATAATCTATCTTTAGTTGGATCAATGACCCCATTCCAATCCCCTAACACCAGAAGATTCTTTACATCTACTTTCTCAATCTCCCTTGTTAATTTTTTAAAGAACGCTTCTTTATTTTCAATAGGAGTGTATATACCTATCACAAGAACCTGTTTATTTGCCATTTTTATTTCCACCCCTATGTAGGATCCCTCTAAATCTTTGAATTGTTCTTTGGGGCCAAATTTCTTATTTATGTATAATACTACACCTTTCTTTTTTTTCTTACTTGAAGCTATAAAATTTTGGCCCAGTTTAGAGTTTCTTAAAAATTTATTATCTGCTTCTCTTATACGAGTTTCTTGTAGACACACTATATCATGTCTCATTTTTCCTAAGTAGTGAAAAATTTGCTTTCTTTTATGATTGGAATTCATTCCTTTAACATTCCATGACAAAATCTTACTCTCCATTTTGTTTTCTTTATATATTTATTTAATATATGTATATGTTTTTCCCCCAATTATTTTAATTTATTATTCTTCTATTTCATTATCCTCCTCTTCTTCTCTATTATCCTCCAACTCACTTAATTCACCTTTCTCTGATTCTTCTTCCAATTCGGTTTCTTCTTTTTGCTCTTCTTCCTCTTCCTGTTCCTCATCTTTCTCTGTCCTTGTTAATTGTTCCTCTATTACTTTACTGTCTTTCCTGTCTGGTCTATCAGATTGTTCTTCTTCATCTCTTTGGTCTTTCCTTCTACTATCTTTCTCTTGTTTGTCTAATTTCTTACAGAACTCTTTTGCTTTTGCAATAGAGTTAATCTTGATTCTTTTTTGTCTGTAGTTGAAGGAGAGACCTTCCAATCTTTCCCATTTATAATTTATATTTCTTTTTATTAATCTCTGTGTTAAACATTTGTATTCTTGTCTTTTTTTTAGTATTTGAGGAGAGGTATCTTTGTAAATGCTAATTTCATTTTCTTCAATTCTTAGTTTTTCCGTGTAGCTCTTGCATATAATCTGATCTCGTAGTCTGTTTCTCGTGAAACAGACTACGACATCTCTAGGGATTTTCCTCTCCTTCGCTGTCACTGAGTTCACCCTGAACATTTTATCTATCCCTATATCCATCTTATCTTGAGATATTTCAATATAATTTGCTAAAGCTGATATTACTCTCTCCTCCAAATTTTCGTTAATATTCTCAGGTAGACCCCTCAGTTTAAGACATCTTTCTCTATATTTTACTTCATTCAATGTTATTTCTTTTTTCATTTGTTCTTGATCTTGGGATATCTCTTGAGTTCTGTCTTCTAAGGATTTGGATTTTTGTTTTATGCTTTCCACTTCCTGTTTGATTTCTTTCATACCATCTGCCATTTTCTCTAATTTTTTCCCAAAGTTATTCAATTCTTTCTTTAGATCCATTTTTATTTCAGTCCGAATTTCTTTCAGTTCCTCTCTAATTTCTGATCTCATTTTTTCATCTCTCTCCTCATTTCTTCTAACAAAAGTGTGCTTATATCTGTCATTTTTGTAGATCCTTCAAAGGATGGCCTTCTTTGTGTTAGTAATTGAGTCTGAGCTTGTACTGCCGCTTTTCTTTGGCCTGTTGCCATTTCTCTAGTTATAATTCTTATTTAGGTATGTATACCCTGTTTTCTTTTAGTCTTCAGCTCTCTTTCTGAGCTTCCAAGAATACTGAGTTTATATTTATATAACTATCTGTTGTCAATTTGTCCAAGTTCTTTGCAGTTCAGTTTCTCTTCCATTCATTGTATAGACTATTTAATACATAATAGACATCTTTTTCAGTGCAATAAACAGCTTATTCAAATACAACTCAATGCAGAAGATATTCAATACATAAAATACTTAATTCTCATGTATATTTCAATTGATTCCAAATTCCACACTCCGTTTGTCTTATCCTCATTCAATACCCCCTTCTGGAGATCATCTGACTTATTTTTCCCTCAAATCCACTTATTACTTCCTTCAAAACCATAAATATTAATTAAATGTAAATGTCAAAATAATATTAACAATAGTTATAAAGAGAAAAACGAGGTATTCCTTTCCCCTCCTTTTTATCAACCCAATTTTCCCTAATTTTAGAATTTCCACATTTATCACTTATTATCAATTACAGTATTATCATCGAGCTTCTCCTTCTCTACTTTAACTTATTTCACCCTCTATCTTTATTATGGTAATGCAGCTCTATTAGTATTTTTAATTCTCGATTCTCCTACAGTGACCCCCACTCTTCTCCTTTCTTTCCCCTTTTCTTGTTCCCTACTATTAGCCAAAAACAGTTTTTTCATTACAGTTTTTTTTTCCTTTACCACTCTCTTCCTCTCTTTTTATTCTGGCACTCTTGTATGTTTAATCTGTGTTTCGTTGCTCCATTCACCTTCACGCTCTCTCCCTTGTCGCTTTCACTTTGCTTAGTATTGTTCCTTACTATTTCAGCTGTACCGTAATTACACTCTGTGTTGCTCCTCACCACTTTCTCTTCTTACCATTCTCCGCTGTTCTCCACGTCGCTCCCCACCACTTTCACTTCATCTCATGCTTCACATACTTGTACTTGTGCTTCACTTGGTTCTCTTAGTTTTCTTAATTTCTTAGTTCTTTTTATTTATTTGTTATTTTTATAAACCTTCGCTTTATTGTTTCATTACTCCACACTGCCTCCTTGTTTCCTACTTCCGTCTCTCCCTTCTCCACTCTGTTCCTGCTCTATTCCAGGTTGGGTTTTCTTCTCCACTGTCATGTATCTCCTTCTCTCTCCCTCTCTCTTCCTCTCGGACTCTCTGCTTTCCACACTCACTTGCCAACCACCTCAAGCCGCTTCTGTGTTTTTTTTCCTTTCTATACTGCCTCTTCGTTGCTTCAAAATTCATCAAAGAAAAAACACCAAACACCTCAAAGTCAAATAGAACTAACTTCCTTCGGCCACACAGAACCAAGTATGTATAAACAGGAATACTTCTCCCCTGCTTTCAGTCTTAACTTCAATCTCTGTTTTGTTTAAGTTCCACTACCTTGGTTTCTTCCGTATTTAGCTCAGCCTCTCTTTCAGTTTCTCTCTTTCTCCTGACTCCTCCACAGCTTCAACAAAATTAACGTTTCTTTTCTGCTTTGAGAATGCTTATATTTTAGTTCATGGTAGTCTCACAAACTTCTGCTTCCATTTGCTTCCCGCTGCTTCCCACTGCTCTTTGTTCGTTGACTCAGCTTCTATTTCTCCACTCCCTTCCGTTTGAATGGTTTCTTATTTGAAAAAAGGATTAGCTTTAAAGCTATCTCCACCTCAACTTTAAAGTTTTATAGTGGTTCCTTCTTACCCCAGTTGCTTCTTGTTTTCCAGAAATTAGAAGATAGCTTTGGCTGGATAAGTCTGATCCCAATCTTCCCAGGGTTATCACTTAGTCTTCTCCAATAATTGTCGGCTTCTTTTTTTAAAAAAGACGCTGGCGTCGCTAGACCCACCTTGTAGGTTTCTTGGCTTGGCGATACCGCCCTTCGGTCCCCTCAGCTGATCTGTACCTCTCACCCCTAATGGAGGTTAGGGGTGTGATATACTATTGCTGGAATGGACCCTCAGCAGGCTCTCACCCCCCACCTTTCCCGGGGTGGGGACGCCGTTTTGCAGTCACTACGGTCTAACCAAGCCTAAGCAGCCACCCGGAGCTCCTGCTCCTTGCAGCCAAACGCAACGCCGTCACGCCGGAACTGGTCCGTTATTTGCTTTTCAATAGCTTTTCAATTTAACCACATAACTGATGGGCATGCTTTTGATAACATTTAGCTTCAATTAACTTTTCCTTAGTCCTTACAACTGGATTTAAACAACTGTAATGTCTGATCAATTTTTTTAAAAATATTGCCATTTTGTCACATCTATCCCCTCAAATATTTCAGATTCTTGGGGTGCTAATTTATTTTTGGAGGTGTGGTGTTATGTAGATTATTAACGATTATTTTTGTTGTCATCATCTGTTTCTCTGCATTGATTCTTACAGTAGTTCTCTTTGTCGCTGCACACAAGTCAGTGGATGGTTACATTCAGGGTACTAACCCTATTTCTGGCACCTTTTACTTTTGCTCCTAATCTGCCCTTAACTGCTTGAAGAGTTTCATCTGTCATCCATTGAGGCTTCTCTTTTTTTGGCTGCACATTGGGTCTTTTTGAATTCCTCCCTGACAATGTCCCTGGATTCAGTACAGACTTCTTCTGCCTCCTGGTCAATTAGGCTTAAAAGTACAAATTATTTTTTTACAATGTTCTTCATGTTGCATTTTGGCACAATGGATTGGTTTAGTGTTCTTCTTGAGGTTTACTCTAAATATTGTTATTAGTTCTTCATGGTCTTTGCCACAATCTGCTCCCAGTCTTGTTTTTTCAGGGAGAATGTAGTTTCTCCATCTTCTGCCTCCAATTATGTAGTCTATTTGATTTCTATATTAGACATTATGTGATGTCCAGTTGCCTCTTTGGTTGCCTGAATAATGTGTTTGTGATGAGCAAACTGTTGGCTTCACAAAATTCAGTCAGTTGCTCTCCTGGGCACCACAATTCAGAAAGGATATTGACAAATTGGAGCGTGTCCAGAGAAGGGCAACTAAAATGGTGAAAGGTCTGGAAACAATGCCTTATGAGGAGAGACTTAGGGAGCTGGGTATGTTTAGCCTGGAAAAAAGACGGTTTAGAGGCGATATGATAGCCCTGTTTAAGTATTTGAAGGGATGTCACGCTGAGGATGGAGCAGGCTTGTTTTCTGCTGCTCCAGAGACTGGAACACGGAGCAATGGGTGCAAGCTCCAGGAACAGAGATTCCACCTCAACATTAGGAGGAACTTTTTGACAGTAAGAGCTGTTCGGCAGTGGAACGCACTCCCTCGGAGCGTGGTGGGGTCTCCTTCCTTGGAGGTCTTTAAACAGAGGCTGGATGGCCATCTGTCGGGGATGCTTTGATTGTGATTTCCTGCGTGGCAGGGGGGTTGGACTGGATGGCCCTCGTGGTCTCTTCCAACTCTGCAATTCTATGATTCTATGATTCATTTCTTGACCCTAGGCCACATTCTCCTGCTGTTTGGTTCTGCTCCATTTCCTGCTTTTGCATTCCAATCACTTATGATTACCAACAAGTTCTGTTTTGCTGTGTGAGCAATTTCTTCCCAGACTCCAACATTGATTCTTTCAACTTCTTCCTCTTCTACATCTCTAGGTGGAATATATACTTGGATTATAGTTATATTGATGGGTTTTCCCTGATGCCTTATTATATTATTTTGGTCAGACTTTGCATTATACCCCTTGACTGTTTTTCTTTTTTTTAATTAATATTTTTTATTAAGTTACACATTTATATAACAACTTCTCCATATTGACTATATTCACAATCAATACATGTAACTTTTGCGTGTAACATGTAACTTTTACATTATAACCCTAAAAAAGAGAACACATATCTTTAAGAGATTCCTGGATTTTTATCTCATCCAAGTTATTGTGCGATTTCTACTAACTCAAACATCTACATATTCTTCTTATCTTTCTTTTAACTATTTTCGTTGTACAGAATTTCCAGTATTATCCCCGATTCACCAGGATTGAAGCTTACAACAAATTATAATGATTTTCATACCCTATAATTTTTTCCTCCATGTTTCTCCTAAAAATTACCCAATCTTCGTTGTTAATTTGATCCCTTCTCCATGCTCATAAATAACTTAAATGTTTCTTAAAACCAGCTTTAAAAGTCAAATTTACTAAGATTTTTCCACTTTTTTTTCCAGAACCTTTTGATTGGAGTCCATTCCTTTTCAATTATGTTACTCATTTTGTCTTTCAACAGAGCTGTTAGCTTATCCATATCCATCATCTCCTTTAATTTAATCAACCACTCCTCTAATGTGGGATGTTTTTCTTTTTCCATTTTAATGCATATAATATTCTTGTGGCTGAGATCATATATAAAAGTACTCTTCAATACCTTTTAGTGTTCTTCTCTTGGAATTTTATCTATCATGTTTAGTAAATAAGTCTCTGGACTCATAGAATATTTTATGCCTAAGATTTCACATATTGTAGAGTGAATCTTTTTCCAGTAATTATTTGCAAACAGTTCCACCACATGTGAAATAAAGTGCCCTTCGCCTGTTCACATTTCCAGCAGTTTATATTCCCTGTATAGTACATCTTATCTATTTTAACTAGGGTAAGATACCATCTGTAAAACATTTTTACATAGCTTTCTTTCAGATTTTGAGATAAGGTAAATTTCTGAGTATCTTTCCATGACCTTTCCCACCTATCTAATTCTATTACTTGGCCTATATCCTGAGCCCACTTAATCATCTGTTCTTTAATGAGTTCACTCTCCAATTCTCTTTCTAACAAGATATTGTAATATTTTGCCATATGATGTTTTCTTCTTATCAAAAATTATTTCATCTAATTTGTTTTCTTCTAGGTCAAAATTCTCAGTTCTATAATCCATCTTATACCTTTCATAAATCTGTTTATATAGGAACCAGTTCATCCTAAATCCTCTTTCCTCCAGATGTTCTCTAGTATTTCTCTGTACAGATCCTTGTCTATCTTTACTTATAATATCTTTGTACTTTATCCATGACTCATGCCTCAGTTTAATTTTCCCCCAAAAAAAGCTTCTTCTGCTGAAATCCATAAAGGTATATTTTTATAGATTTTTTTCTTTAGATTTAGCCATATTTTTAGGAGAGGTTTTCTTACATGGTGGTTGTCAAAATCCTTATTTTATTTTATTTTTCCGTACCACAGGTACTCATGCCATCTGAATCTAAGACTGGATCCCTCCAGAGCCAATAACCTAGTATTGGTTAGAAAGATCCATTCCTCAATCCAAGATAGTGCGCACGCCTGAAAGTAGAGCTGAAGGTCCGGTAAAGCACATCCTCCTCTATCTTTTTTATCTCACAGAGACTTCCACTTCATTCTCTTTTTCTTTCCTCCCCAAAGATATTTTGAAATTTCCAATTCCCAGGTTTTAACGCATTTGTTATTATATACGATAGGCAAGTTTTGAAATAAAAACATAAATCTAGGTAAAATGCTCATGTTTACTCTCTCTATTGTCCCTAAAAAGGATAGGTTAATTTTATACCATTTTATTAGATCTGCTTTGATTTCTCTTATTGGAATTGTTCTCAAATAAGTCCATGTTTCTTTTTGATATTCATATGCCTAAGTTTTTTATATTTTTCATTCTTAAATCCTGTTTTAATAGATATTTGTTCTTCTTGTTTTTTAGATACATTTTTAGTGAGTACCATTGTTTTGTCGTTATTTTTTTTAATCCTGATACTTCTGCAAATTCCTCCAAATTCCTCCCCAGTTCCTCCAGTCGATTTATTGGGTCCTCCAAAAAAATCGGAAGATCATCCACATAAGCTTTAATCTTGAACTCATAACCCTTTACTTTGGTGCCCTTAATTTTCTCATTCATTCTAATGCTATTTATTAAAATCTCAATAACTATAAAGAAGAGAAGGGGAGAAAGTGGGCAACCTTGCCTCATTCCTTTCCTAATATTAAGTTTTCCTATTTTTTTCTCCATTCACTAACAATTGTGCACATTGATCTTCATATATTTCGTCTATCCATCTTGAAAATTCTTCCCCCATTTCCATTTTCGAGATTACGGTTTTCAGAAACAACCGTTTAACTTTGTCAAATGCCTTTTTGGCATCCAGAAAAATCATAGCCAAGCTTTTCTCATTATGTTCTTCATTATACACAATCAGATTGATTATTATAGTCCTAATGTTATTTTTTGCATACCTGTCTGTGAGAAAGCCTTTCTGATCTTCTTTTATTATCTTAGATAGAATTCTTTTAAATCTCTGAGCTAGTATTGACATGAAGATTTTATAATCACAATTTAATAGCAAAATGGGTCTATAGTTCTTTGGATCTCTTAAATCTTTTCCTTCTTTTGGTATTAGAGATATATAGGCTTCTTTCCTTGATTCTGGAATCTCTTATTTTATTTAATGTCTTTTGCAGAGGGAGAATCAATTCATTTTCCATTTTTTTATAAGTTGGAGTAAATCCATCAGGCCCCGGAGCCTTTCCAGTTTTTAGCTTTCCAATCGCTTCCACAACTTCTGCCATTGTAATATTACTATTTAAGCTTTCTTTTTTTTTTCTTCTGTCAGTTTTATGATTTGTTGTTTTTCCAAATATTGTTCTATTTTCCCCTTGTCTAGTCTTGTTGAAGATGTTTCATCATATAATTTTGAATACTAATCATATAAACTCTTTTTAATTGAACTATTATCTGTAACTATTTTTCCTTTGTATTTTATCTCTGTTATTATCTTCTTTCCTTTCAGATTTTTGAGTTTCTGGGCTAACCATTTTCCAGATTTATTCGCTATTTCAAAATATTTTTGTCTAGCCATTCTCAGTTTAATCTCTACCTCTTTAACCATCTGCGATTGTATTTCCTTTCTCAATAAACTGATTTCCTCTTTCAAGTTCTTGTCATGTGGCATATCCATAAGTCCTGCTTCCCTTGTATACCCCTTGACTGTTTTTCATACATCTCTCCTCACTATTAATGCCACCCATCTTATTAGATTTTCATTTCCTGAATTACACACTGTGTAGTTATCTGACTGACAATGTCCCATTCATTTCCACTTTAGCTCGTTCACCCCAGGTATTGCAATGTATTTACATTCCATTTCTTGTTTTACTATGTCTAGCTTTCCTTGTTCCATTCTTCTCACATTCCATGTTCCTGCAAGATGTGTTGTGCAGCTTCAGACTTTTCTTTCACCTCTGAGCACATCAACAACTGAATGTCCTTTTGGCTTGAATGCAGTTGCATCATTAGCCACAGCTCTACTTGTATTTGTCCTTTGCTCTTCCCCAGTAGCTCATTGAGTGCTTTCTGATCTGGGAGTCTCATCCTCTGGCACCACCTCTTTTTCATTTTGAATTGTTTCATCATAGGGTTTCAGGGTAAAGGGCTTCAGGAGTAGTTTACCATTGCCTCCCTTTGCACAGTACTAACTAGCGTTAGCTGTGGTGCCACTGCCATTGTCTCTGAGAGATCCTCTGCCAGTATCACACACACACACTACTGCTGTTGCCTAGTAGCTGTTTGGCACATTTAAGTTTGGCTTCTCACCAAAAGCCTGTCTGACATGAAAGATGCTACTAGCAGCACTGCTGCCATCAATATAGCCTCTTGTGTCACAGAATCACCACCACAGAACAATAGTGCCATGGTATATAGAGCTGTATACATGAGTTAAAGAACTGCAAATTTTGGGCTAAAGGTTCCCTGCTCAGAATCCTACTCCTGATCCAGCTGGTGTTGTGTTCATGAATCAGGGAGGTCTTCATTTTTATTTTTATTTTTTGAAGGCACGGACAATCTGTCTTTCACAGCTGCACATTTCCTACTGGGAAAACATATTTACAAGTTCTTGGTGATAAATTCCATAAAGTGTCTAATCATCTCTGTACACACTGAATTAACCCTTATGGTAAAGTGAACTTGTAGTGCTCTTCTGGGGAGCTAAGAGGGAGATTTTTAAAAAATTGTTTACTCTGTTTAAGGGTCAGGACATGAGTACTGTGACAGATTTTGAATGGATGAGTCACAGAATGCCAAGTGTAGATTCAGACTGTGGCCACCATGAAGCTCTGGCTGAGAACGGGAACAACAGGGAGATTTATTCTAAATCTGATCCTAACCAACAGAGATGATCCAGTTAATGAGGTGGAAGTGGCGGGATCCTTGGGGGGGGGTGACCATGTTCTCCTGGAGTTTGTTATACAGAGGAAAGGGGAAGCCAAGTGTAGCCAGACATGCCTTCTAGACTTTAAGAAAGCTGATTTCTGTAAACTTGGGGAATTACTGGGGGTGATCCCATGGTCAGGAATACTAAAAGAGAAGGGAGTTCACGATGGATGGGGGTTTCTTAAAAGTGAGATATTGAAGGCAGAACTTCAAATAGTTCCAATCAAGAGGAAAATCAGGAGCTTTGACTGTGTGGCGGGGGTTAGACTGGATGGCTCTTGTGGTCTCTTCCAACTCTATGATTCTATGACATCAGCCATTTAATGCACTGATGGGGCTAACCAGATCTGGGCATATTTCCTGGCACCTATAAAATAATTGCTAACTGATCTGAACAATGAAATACGTGCTTATGCTAACCACAAAAGCTCAGTTGGTAGGAACAAGAGAAAGGCCTTTTTGATTCTGGTACTCAGAGAATGCTGTCTTATACTGAATGAGGCTATTGGTTTGTCTAGCCCAGTGCTGTCAAATCTGAGTGGCAGTGCTCTCCAGGATTTCTGGCAAGATTCTTTTTATTTATTTATTTATTTTCAGCCGTACCTGGATATATACCTGTTATTCCTTGGTATTAACTAGGCCCATCCTTGTTTTACTTCCAACATCAGGCAAGATAAGGCATGTTCAGGGTGGTATGGTGGTACTCAGATTATAGAAAAATCTTCCCAGGGCAGTTGTGAGTTCAACCCCTTCGTCATACACTTTAGAATGGGTATTTAAGACTGCCTTGTTCCAACTGGCTTTTGCTTCTTGGGCTTTATTTTTAAGCCTTCAGCTCCAGGTTTTTTGTTTGTTTGTTTTGTTTTTACTGCTTTTGTTTTAACTGTATTCAATGTAATGCTATCAGAAAGTACAAGAGCAATCAATTGCATATGGATAGTGGAACAAATAGCAACACCTTGCACAGTGATGTTATAATTAGTGCTTTATATGCTTCTCCGAGAGCTTGCACAATCATTTCTGCTAGCAGAGATTTGTCACATGCCACAATGAAAACCAGGCCTCTGCAAATAGCAGAAAATTTGCAATAGAACACTACTGAATGTTAAGAACAGTCCTGCTGGATCAGATAGAAGGCATGTACAATCCATCATTCTGTTCCCACAGTGGACAAATATCTACAAGAATCCAAAAGAAGGACATAAGTAAATGCAGCAGTCCACACACCTGTGTTCCCCACCAACTGGTACTGAAAGACATATTGTTTCTAGTAATATATAGCCATCATAACCAACATGTTGTTGAAAATATGAAGCTATTTGGTATAATGTCAGATTTATACCACTAATTTGTGCAGACTATGTCTTAGGGGTCGTTTACATGGCAAAATAAATCCTCAAAGAATGCGACAAGAAGCCTGATAGTTCCCATGCATTTTGAAGCAACAGCACCCTTTTCAGAAGGAGGGGGTGCAAAAAACCCATAAGTCGCGCAGTATCAGCTTTCGCTAGTTTTCCGCACTTTTTTGATTAAGTTCGCAAAAATGCGCATAATTTGTCATGGGAACTAACAATCATTTACCTTTTCGAATTACTGTGAGCAAAGCCGAATTCTGATTGGTTGGAGTAACCTTTCTGCTTTATCCGAATAGAGTGTTGGAGAGAAAAAAATTAACCCTCCTTCTGCTTGCAACCCACCCGTGCTTCGCTGCTGTGAGAGTGTGTGTGTGCGTGCATTCGTGTATGCGGGAGAAACAGACGATCGCATGTTCGTCCTTTTGTTTGTTTGTCCTTCCATTCAATTGCCTGCCATTCAAGGCTTCAAACAATCAGGAATGAGGCAAGCTTCTGTGGTGTGTGTGTGTGTGTGCACGAAGGGAAGGGAAGCAGACAACTCCAGCATGATTTTGCTTGTTCGTCTTTTCATTCACTCCTTTCTTTATAGAAGCCTTTCGGAGCTGGGGAAGGGGGGTTGACAGATCGGTCTTTCGATTCCTTGTTTGTTTGTACTTTTTCTCCCCTCTCATTATTTATGATCTCCATGACCCCCTCCTTGCTCCCTCCCCGCCTCCTGCCTGGCTTTAATCATCTGGAGGCGATCCCCCCCACCTTTGCCTGTGTGAACTATAAGGAAAACAATTGCTCATCTTCCGAAAATGCTGGGGAGCCATGTGATTTATGCTCTTCTGATGCGAAAGAACAGTGATCCAGAATCTTGCGAACTTTTCCCTGTCATGGAACCGGCCCCTAAGCTCTCTGGGGTCTCAGGCAGAGAAGGATCTTTCATCTCACCAACAATCTGAGATCCATTTATCTCAAGGTGCTGGAAACTGAACTTACAACATTTTCTATGTAAACCACAGGCTCTACCACTGAGTCACAGTCCCTCCACATGATTAAAAAACAATTAAGTCTCCACACTTCGGAGTTTTGCAAGCAGCAATAGGAATGGTCTGGATTAGATCTGAGTAATCAACCTAGGGAAGGGGGCTTAAATCTTATCTGATCACACACAGCCTCAAAAAAAAAAAAAAAGGCCAAGAAAAAAACCAGAGAGGCAAATATTTCCTGGGGGGTAATCTGTAACAAGCAGGGCCTCATTTAAAAACCTGGGCATTTCACTGTTATGCCTCCTTCCCTCAGGCTGCTCCTACTGTTGTTAGGCAGAGGGAGGCAGTAACCCAAGGAGGCACATGCTGAGAGGCAGCACCAAGATATTGGAGAAGCGGGTCCTGTGCCATAAGATGTGCCCTGAGCTCTCTAACCTAACTTGCTACCTTGAGGTGCAGCGGAGTATGGTGCCCCCATTATTAGTGTTAAATGTTTTTAAAAGAGAGTCATCTCCAAGTTTTGTTCATTTGAGGCAGCAAAATGTTTTCTGGCATGGAGCCATGACCTTTGACCACAACAAGTCTCCCTAGTTCATGTGAGCAAGGCTTTGAATTATGATTCACTTATTTTTCAAACCTCCCACATTGCCTCCAGTGGATATCCCACTGTGATCACCACCACTCAAGCTAATCACTTGGCACTGACCAGCAATTCAGAAATTCCACCTTACTCTTCTGACTCTGCAAATGATAACCTCCCACATCACTTGGTATCTTTCTGTTAAGTTCAGCTCAAATGCTCAGGACATCCTACACTAAAGAATACAAGGAAAAACAGACTGCACCTAGTCTTTTCCTGAGTTGAGCCTTTGGTGCATCAAGTTCAGTGCAGTTCAACTCCTGTATCTGCAGGGATATTTTCCGAGACTCCCCACCCACCCCATGGATACCTGAGCCTGTGGATAATAGGGAAATCTATTATTCAATGATATGAATGCTGGATGTTGATCATAGAATTGCATTGGAGAACCTAGAAATGCCTAGAGAGAACATATTTTTTCAGACATGCGTAAGTGAAACTGGATACCGAATCCATAGATACAGGGGTCAATCAGTATCATCAACTCTACCTAGCATTGACTCTCTATGGTTACAGGCAGTATTTTTTGACAGGTTAGCACTCTGAACCTGTTGGTATCCAGAGGGTCAGGCAGCAAAAGGTTGGTAGCAGAGTTCCTATCCATCAGGCAAGAGAATAAATATAGACACAATCTTGTGTCTAAAAACTACTTCTCTTTACTGCAGCATAATAATAAATATTTACAGTCTTACAGAAAATCTTCTCTGAGTACTATACATCACAGCATCCAGCAGAAAAAACATGCTCATACTGCAAAGCCCATCTTTATTCTTTGAAGCCCATCTTCATTCAGCAAAAGCCCAGCCCAGAAATGAAAACCACACAGCTATATAGGACAGCAAAAACATAGTTCTCAACGACCTTGTTCCTTTAGCAGACAGCAAGGCTCCAAGACTCCAAGGTCACACTCTTAGGCCATTGATATTGATACATTAGCGAGCTGCAACAAGCTACTGCCAGCTCTCTCTGCTGTACCCTGTAGGTCATTATGCTATACAGTACTTCAGTTCTTTACAGCATAAATTTATTAGATTGCATGTCCCAATATCCTGATGTTTTTCCATAGTTTTACTGCGAGGTTCCTGGTGTTTACTGATCTCTCATCCAAGCACTAGCCAGTCCCAATCCTGTTTAATTTCCAAACTGGACAAGACTGGTTGTGTTGGCTTCTCACTGCCACTACCACTGCTGTTGCCAATTCACTTCCCTGTTTTTATTCATTTCCTATGTTTACAAAGCTAGCATCAGGGGTTGGAAACCTCCTTAGGCAGCTGCTGAAGCCCACACCCCAACTGGGGTTCAACCACTGACCCAGGTGGTTCTTCTGTACCTCCTTTTTGCTCCCACTGCCTTTTCACTTGCCCTGCCAAGCCAGAATTTGGAAACTCATTTTTAAAAGCTACAACGTATTATGTTGCACCTGTTGTTTTTATGAAGTGCTACATTGGTGTCACTTGTTACACTTTACATTAAGAGTAATGTTTTGATAACATGTCAAAAAAGCATTACTTTCTAGCTATGTCATTGTCATAAATTTAAAAATAGAAAAATAGCCAAAATTCCCAAAATTATCCCCCAAACCAATGTTTTACAAGGAAACACTTTACTATATTGTAGACCCTGAATTGAGTAGGATTAAACTATATTCAGTGCATCTCAAGCTATTTGATATCAGAGGGCAGTTATTTTTTCCAATGTGCCAAGGATCAGTACCATGTATGTGCCCATTGGCTATAATTCTTTCTGTCTTTCCTGAAAACTCACCAGAAACTGGCAGCCAATAACTTGGGGACTGGGACTAGCCCATGGACAAGCACTTTTGACTAACACTGGACTAGATTTGATGCTTCTGCTGAAGCAGACTTGCACCTGATGACATAGACTCAGTCTATGGAAGCTTATGCTACAAACTTCTTTATCTCAGTTGGGGGCTTATAAGCATGAGGGAAGGGAAGCAGCTTCCCTTGTGTGATAAGCCTCTTAGTATCAAAGGTGCTACAGTATCCCTTTGGATGGAGGCGTTGGAGCCAGGTATCCTGCAGTGGGCACTTCAATTCCACACAGCACAACAGGAACAACCTCACAAGGGGCCCACCAGAACTTGGGGAAGATTGGCCTTCTGACCCAGGCCTCAATTTGTTTAAGATCAATGAGGACCCTCCGGGGATTCATTTGGACAGGAAGATTCGAGATAAGATCCTCAAGGGATATTGTGTTGATGCCTTCTCCCTCATCAAGCCAGCAGGGGAAGAATGGAGGGTGCCCAAGAGTGACAAGAAAAGCTCTGACAAGAGCAAAGGGGATCCTGTTGATTGTTCATTTGGCAATTGGATGGTGGGGTACACAGTGTTCATGGGGGTGGTCATGATGGTCTACCCTGACAGGCTGGAACCTTGCCAATCACCTTGGGTATGCGCTCAAAGCAAGGGCTTTGGCTGGGGAGGCGGCAGCTATTGATTATGATTCAGAGTTTCGCAAATGTGCTTCCCGTACTGAGAGCCACCAATAGGACCTCCTCAACAACGAGATGTGGCTTCTCACAGTGGAGCCACACATTAGTGGCAGGCTGGAAGGGCCCAAAGCTCCTCGCAAGCAGGTCTCGCATTGGTTAGTGTGCTGGGAATATAACTTGGGTAAGTGCTTCCGGGCTCGATGCAAATTTGAACACAGTTGTGATTCCTGCTTTGGCACACACCTGCAAATGAAATGCACATGTTCCTCTGCTGGTCAGCAGTCCTTTCGGAATGGCTGCCCTACTTCCTCCAGTACCAAAAAGGAGGCATGGTCAGGAACCAATGCCGGTCAGGGTGGTGTCAAGCAGAACTGAGTCAACAGGGGTGCCAAGGGGGGACATGGTCTTCACACCAGTCAAACGTCATGCCCTGCTCCCTCTTCTTGCCCTTTACCCCAACAAAAAGGCAGCTGCCTTCCTAGTGGATGGGTTTTCTATGGGTTTCCAGATCCTGGTGGTGGGTCCTTGGGTAACAACTGATTCAGGCAACCTCAAGTCTGCCTTGGAATTCCCTGAAATAGTTGCACAGAAAATTGCCAAAGAGTGCAAGGTGGGGAGGGTTGCAGGCCCCTTCCCCAAACCTCCAATGGACAACCTCAGGATATCACCACTGGGCATGGTGCCCAAGAAAACACTGGGTGAGTACAGGCTAATTCACCATCTTTCTTACCTCAAGGGATCATCAGTCAATGATGCCATCCTGCAGGAACTTTGTTCTGTTAAGTATGCCTCATTGGGTCATGTCATCAAATTAATACAGACGTGTGGTCATGGGGCACTCATGGCTAAGTGTGATATACAATCTGCTTCCAGGTTGCTTCCGGTTCATCCAGAGAATCACTGTTTATTGGGTTTCAAATTTAAGGGCCAGTAGTATTACAACATGGCTCTACCCATGGGTTGCTCCATCAGTTGTGCCACATTTGAAACCTTCAGCACGTTCCTAGAATGGGCATTGCAGCACAAGGCAGGGCCCCTTTCATCACTCATTACTTGGATGATTTCCTCATGTTCGGACCAGCAGAAGAGCAGGAGTGTGGGTCTTTGCTTTGTTCCTTTCAGCTTTTGGTGGAGGAAGTTGGAGCCTGGTGCCAGAGAAGATGATGGGAACTTCCACAGCTTTAGTTTACTTTGGGATTCTTTTGGACTCTGTAAAACGGGTATCTTGCCTGCCAGCTGACAAGTTGGCAGGGATCAAGGAATGGCTGTGGGACCTCCTGTCTCGCAGCAAGGCCACTCTCAAGGAGGTGCAGTCACTATTGGGTCATCTCGACTTTTCTTGCAAGGTATTGGCACCTGGGAGGGCCTTTTGTGCAAGGTTGGCAGGCATCATGAAGGGTATCCGGTCTCCTCATCATCACATCCAACTGATGAAAGGGGTCAAAGAGGATCTCGGGGTCTGGCTGGAATTCTTGGAAGGCTACAATGGGATCACATTGTGGCAGGGGTGCAAGACCTTGGGTTCACTCTGATGCTGCGGGGAGCCTGGGTTTTTCTACAATGGGCATTGGTGTGCACAGCAGTGGCCAGCAGAGTGGGGGGAGACTGACATTGTACGTGATCTACCATTCCTTGAATTCTTCCCCATTCTAGTTGCAGTAGTTACCTGGAGGGAGGAATTCAGAGACAAAAAGGTCTACTTTTGGTGTGATAAACAGGCTGTGGTGCAGATTATCAACAGGCAGTCTTTGAGATCCGAGAGAGTCATGAGGCTTGTGCAGAAATTTGTGCTCGTTTGCCCAACATCAAATATCAGCTTCTCCGCATGTAACATTCCAAGCATGGATAACAAGATTGTGGGTGCCTTGTCTTGATTCCAGGACACCCAGTTCCACACATTGGCTCTGGACACAGACCCAGAACCTTTCCTGTGGAGCTATGGCATCTTGGGAAGGAGCAGTGATACAAGGAGTCATCAACTCCTTGGCGCCATCAACACAGGTGAGATACGGGAGGGCAGTTGGCCAATTCTTTGCTTTCAGGGGGAGGAACAGATATGGGGGCTCCTGGCCAACTTCAGAGTGAGAGGTTTACCTTACTTCTTTGAAGGACCAAGGACTGGCTCCTTGTTCCCTCTCATTGCATTCGGCTGGCATTTCCTTCTTCAGCAAGGCAGCAGGCTTCAGTGACCCTTGTGCCACCTTTCTCATCCAGAGCGCTGTGGAAGGGTGGTATAGGAGGAGCCATCAGAGAACGGATGCATGGCAGCCAATTTCATACAGCATTCTTTGCAGGTTGGTGGCCCAGCTGGGCGAGGTATTCCGGTCCAGGTATGAATCACTACTGTTTGGCATGGCCTTAACAACAGTCTTCTTTGCTGCCCTGCAAATTGGTGAGTTGGTGTGTTCCTCTAAGAGAGATTCAAATGGCAGAGCATTGCAGTTGAGTGATGTTTCACTCAGGGCGGATGCACTGTGTATCCGAATACGGCATTCCAAGTGTGATCAGCTTGGAAAAGGGGTGTCACTGAGGTTGCAGGACCTGGTGGATTCATCACCATGCCCAGTGGACTTCTGGATTCTGTTTCTGTTTCTGGATAAATGCCCCTTTTCATTCGTGAGGACTGGTCTCCACTGATGGAGTACCAGTTTGTCAGCATGTTGAGGGCTGCATTGAGGAGTTTGGAGGCCACTCCTTTTGGACCAGGGCAGCTACCTTGGTAGCGCAAGGCAGCCTGCCTACAGAGAGTATCAAACACCTGGGCAGGTGGCATTCTGGGGTCTTTGCAGGGTACGTACAGCCTGATTTATCAATCCCAATGCAGATGGACTGAGGGATTGATCTTCCTCCACTTGGGGTGGGGGACTTTAAGGCCTTGATGGTAGCAGCTGCTGTGGGTTGATGGAAGGCAGGCCCAGGTGGGACCCCCTTTTGTGGTGGTTGGCATGGGTCCTGATCCAAGGTCATTGGTAATGGGAGGAGGTATCTGTCATGTTCAAGGTCAAGTTCAAGGTCAAGTTCACGGAGACCCCTTTTCTCAGCGGTTGGTGGGAAGGGGGAGGGATTGTCAGGCATGTGGGGCCTGGCCAGGACTCGTCCTTCTTCATCAGTGGTGGTGTCGGTGGTTAACCGGCAGTGGTATCATCAACCAGACCCATGTGATTTGAGGCAACCATTGCAACTGTTATCAATAAAGTTGTGGCCTTTATTGCCAATATATATATATATATATATATATATATAATTGTGTAACAATATATCTTTCCAATTATATAATGTGTCTGTCATTATTTAGGGAAGAGAGGCAGGGGAAGAAAATTTGAACTGGACAAGCAAATGTAATTGCATTCTGAACTCAAAAGGTCACTAATCAATTATATATTTAAAGTTAGATTTGGCAGCGTCCACTGTGACATCAAAGTGTTATTTCACAGTGGAGTCTCCCAAATCCAACTTTAAATATAAAATTTATAAAAATTTTAATATATAATTAAATGCTCTCCTTTCCTTCTATTGCAAAAATCATCAAAAGCAATTTTAAAGGATGTTTGTTCAGATTCAATGTTGGGAAACGTTACTTTTTGACTACGACTCCCAGAACCTCATCTGCACAGCACAATTTCTATGCTATTTGGAAACTTCAGCTAGTACACAGAGTTACAGCCAAAGTGTTAACTGGGGCAGGGTACAGGGACCATGCTACCACCCTGCTATAAGAGCACCACTGGCTGCCAGCCTGCCAGTCTCTTTCCAGGCACAATTCAAAGTGCTGGTTATGACCTATAAAGCCCCATATGGCTCAAGTCCAGGCTATCTGGCCGATCATATATCCCTGTATGAGCCAGCCTGAGCTGGAAATCCTCAGGTGAAGCCCATATCTCAGATCTCTCCGCTGTCACAAGCATGGTAGGTAGTCACCAATGGCTCCTCTTCATCCTGGAGAGAAGTGACCAGTGGGGTGCCACAGGGTTCTGTCCTGGGCCCAGTGCTATTCAACATCTTTATCAATGACGTGGATGAGGGAATACAAGGCATGCTGATCAAGTTTGCAGATGACACCAAATTAGGAGGGGTAGCTAATACCCCAGAGGACAGGAGCAGAATCCAAAAAGACCTTAACAGATTAGAAAGCTGGGCCAAAACTTTTTTAAAAATGAATTTCAACTGGGAGAAATGTAGGATACTACATCGGGGTAAAAATGAAATGCACAGATATAAGATGGGTGACACCTGGCTTGATGGTAGTACATGTGAAAGGGATCTAGGAGTCTTAGTGGACCACAAGCTGAACATGAGTCAGCAGTGTGATGCAGCAGCTAAAAAAGCCAATGCAATTCTAGGTTGAATCAATAGGAGTATAGTGTCTAGATCAAAGGAAGAAATAGTGCCATTCTATTCTGCTTTGGTCAGACCTCACCAGGAATGTCCAGTTCTGGACACCACAATTTCAGAAGGAGATTAAGAAGCTGGAACGTGTCCAGAAGAGGGTGACCAAAGTGGTGGGAGGTCTGGAAGTCGTGCCCTGTGAGGAGCAGCTTAGGGAGCTCAGCATGTTTAGCCTGGAGAAGAGAAGGTTAAGAGGGGATATGGTAGCCATGTTTAAATATTTGAAGGGATGTCACGCTGAGGATGGAGCAAGCTTGTTTTCTGCTGCTCCAGAGAGTAGGACATGGAGCAATGGGTTCAAACTACAGGAAAAGAGATTCCACCTAAACATTAGGAGGAACTTCTTGACAGTAAGAGCTGTTTGGCAGTGGAACGTACTGTCTAGGAGTGTGGTGGAGTCTCCTTCTTTGGAGGTTTTTAAACAAAGGCTGGGTGGCCATTTGTCCAGAATGCTTTGATTGGGTACTCCTGCATGGCAGGGGGTTGGCCCTTCCAACTCTATGATTCTATAGACGAGGGAGGGCCTTCTCAGCAGCTGTACTAGACTCTGGAACTCCCTTCTCAGGGAGGCCAGAATTGCCCCTTTCCTGCTGTCCTTCTCTAAGCAGGCAAAGACCTTTTTAATCTTTTTATAAAAATATTTTTATTACTTTTATCATGGTGCCATTTACACGATGAAAAATTAGTGGGAGGAATTTGTGTCGAGCACTGGCTGTTTGCATGTACATCGTGTTGGGCATGGGATTTTGGGAAGGGGGGCCACCTTTTATCACGTAACCCAGTCCCGCGGTTTGTCTGGTTTTTAAAAAAGTCACAGGAGGATTCGGAATATCGTACATCTAAACACCCTGGGGCAAGATAGCTCAGTACTTGGTGATGACTGGAAATATATGTGACTAGGGGCAGGCTCAGAGAGGAGGGGTCAGTCACCTGTTCAATAGATTCAGCCTCACCAGATGAAAACAAAGGCTTCCATTCCAGCTGCAAGTAGGTTGTGTGTGTCTGCATTAAATCACCCTGTTCAATGGATTTCTACACTGGGAACCCTTCTACCTTAACCCGTCCCTTCCCTGCATGCTTGGTTTATATTTTAAAGAGAGAGTAAATTGTAAAGAGATCACAGATGATTCCCCCCACCTGAATCCACTCCATTTGTGTAAAAGCACAGTAAAAAATGCCACCATTTGAGCAGAAGATCGCATATTCATCCGCACAGACACACCCGCCTGCATCCACTCCATTTGTTTAAAGGCACAGTAAAAAATGCCATCATCTGAGCAGACGATCCCGCATCCTCACTTTCAATGGGCTTTAAATTGTGTTCTTTCAATTCAGAAGGATAGCAAAGAGTGTAGCCACTGAGCGCCCCTTCCTTCCTCACTTTCAATGGGCTTTAAATGGTGTTCTTTCAATTCGGAAGGACAGCAAAGGATGTAGCTACTGATCGCTCCTTCCTCCCCACATTAGGTCATGGATCGCTCACTCCTCCCCTCATCCTCTCATCGCCTCATCCCCAATGCAACATTCAATCATCCCCTCATCCCCAACGCAGAAGCTTTAACAAACATTTGAGCCAGCCAATAGCATCATTCGTGGCGCGAAACTCTAAAGGAAGTATGTCACTGAGATTGTGAAAAAACGAGTAATCACATCCTTGATTGACAGCTAAAACAAACAAAAAAAAAATCCCAGGACCGTAAACTTGTGTAAACAAACAAACAAAAAACCCAGGGTAGTATATAGTGGGAGAAGGTACATATCACAGGCCATGATGCCATGTAAACAATGATCCCGGGATCTCCCGGGATCTCCAGTTCAGAGACAAAAATCGTGTAAACAGGGAGGGACAAATACAGGATCAAGAAGTCCTGTGACACCCCGTGACAAAAACTACCGTCTAACTGGCACCCATATTACATAAAAAGAAGCATGCATCACATAACACATTACATATCACATACATAGACATATAAAAATACACATATCACATACAATCATAGAATCATAGAATCATAGAATTGTAGAGTTGGAAGAGACCCCAAGGGCCATCCAGTCCAACCCCCTGCCATGCAGGAACACACAATCAAAGCATCCCTGAGAGAAGTCCATCCAGCCTCTGTTTAAAGACCTCCAAGGAAGGAGACCCCACAACAGTTCTTAATGTCAAAAAGTTCCTCCTAATGTTGAGGTGCAATCTCTTTTCCTGGAGCTTGCATCCATTGTTCCATGTTCTAGCTTTTGGAGCAGCAGAAAATAAGCTTGCTCCATCCTCAATGTGACACCCCTTCAAATACTTAAACAGGTTAAATCATCCATTTAACCTATTCCTTTTTCATTCCCTTTTCTTCCACTTTCCTTTCTTTCCTTCTTAACTACCGTTTCTCCCTTCCCCTTCTGAACTCAGGTTCTCCCTCCGAATTGGAAGGGATGCAAGACTATCCCAGCTTGGAACCCACATCAGATATTCAAGTATTCATGATAAGTCTGGGAACATATCCTCCATGGATATGGCAGGTGACCTATATACCGTACTTTTTCTGGAACCCACTCCTTCTAGCAAAATCTGTAATCCCATCTTCCTTCTGTAGCATAGCTTGCACCTTAAAAACTACTTTCGAGATCTGGGGGGACTTTTTGGACCTGCAGGCTGAGGAAAAGATGGGAAAAGGCCCAGTTCTACTAAAGTGATAAAGAGATACATCTTTGGATTGTGATCTATGTTCTTTATTTGTCCAACAAATGGAGTTTCTTTCCCGACTCTTCTCTGGCCTTTGGAAAGATGTTTTCTTCTCAAAATGTAATGTGCAGAGAAAGGGCAACGGTCAAGGGAAAGGGGCCCATTATTCACCAAAAAATATGCCTAAAAGAAAGATATTAATAGGATGGAGGAGGCAGTTGCTTGACTTATGACCAGACAGAGGCCAGCTGCTCATTGTAAAACAAGAAATATGGGCCAGGCCACGGGGAAGAAGAGTCTCTTAACAGCATGCTGATGGGACTGGCTCTCCTATTCATGGGCCACATTGCCTGAGGAATGTGGAGCCGCATTGTTTGTCCCAATGCAGGTCTGCAGTAAAAAGGTACAGGCTTTTTGGAGCTGCAGATTTGAAGGAGTCAAATTGCCAAGGAACATCTGT
This sequence comes from Gambelia wislizenii, assembly GCA_030847615.1. Taxonomy (NCBI): domain Eukaryota; kingdom Metazoa; phylum Chordata; class Lepidosauria; order Squamata; family Crotaphytidae; genus Gambelia; species Gambelia wislizenii. The sequence continues at coordinate 14,088,638 of JAUMIR010000013.1, forward strand.
AGTCTTTGGAAGATAAGGATGGAGGAATCTCAGCAGAGTAAAAAAAGATTGAGGGCTGAAACCCCAGGCAAGGATCCAAAAGAGATAATTCCAGCTCTGGCCAAGATAAATGAATCCGAGCAGGGGTTGGGTGTGTGTGGAGAACAGGGACAAATGGATAGCTGGGCAGAGAAAGGAAGCCTGAAACAGTGCCCTACCCTCCAGCTTTTACAAATGCAAACTGGGACACATGCAGCCGAGGAACATCAGAGTGTGGTCAAGATGGCAAAAGTTATTAATGAGGAAGAACACACAAGCTAGGAGAGGCAGCAGTGGATTGCTTTGGCCTGAGTCTACTGGGAAGGGTGAGAGTCTGTTCCCTCCTTTCCTTTCCCCCCCTCTGCAGATATAATGGAGTGCAGGGGATTTTTGCACCCTCGACATTTTAAAAGCATCTGAAAAAATGGGAGGACACAGGATTAATTACAGTTGTCCCTTCATATTCGCTGGGGTTTGGTTCCAGGACCGCCCGTGGATACTTCCATTGATTCCTACCTCTTGAATCTGGTAATACTATAAACTGACTACTATCCAACCTCTATTTCATCTGTTTGACCAAAACCAACCCAACTATTTTTACAATTAAAATTTCTTATTTGGATCTGCCTGTCCTAATTCTACCGGCTAATCTTGTCTTCTTCAGATTATCTTGTGTGTCGGTGTTAATCCCTATATTCTAATTAATCCATCCCTTTTAAAATGATATTATAGCTCCTTTTCCTCATTTATCTTCCCATATCCACAGTAAACGTCTCCATTCATCTCTAAACTTGTTTTCAGTTTTATCTTCTAATAGAAGTGTTAATTTATCCAACACTGCTGTTTTGTGTAGCTTCACCAACCATTCTTCTACTGATGGAATCTCTTGGTTTTTCCAATATTTTGCATATACCACCCTAGCTGTGGTTACCATATATCCCATATTTTTTTTATTGTCTATCCAAACCATCCATCATATTTAGTAAATATAGTTCTGCTCTCGTAGATACATCTGATTTTATTGTTTTTGATATCATTATATGGATTTCCCCCCCAATACTTTCTTGCTTTGGGGCATTGCCACCACATGTGAAAGAATGTACCTATTTCCATTCCATACTTCCAACATTTATCATTTTTGGTTTTATACATTTTGGCAATTTGGTGTGGTGTCAAATGCCACCTATAGAGCATTTTATAATAATTTTCCCTTAGATCATAGCATTTAGTAAATTTTAAATTTTTATTCCAAGATCTGTCCCATTGCTGTAACATAGGTGAGAAGCCCATATTCCCTGGTGGTGCAGTGGTTAAATGCTGGTACTGCAAGTCACCATGTTGCAAGTTCAATTCCAGAGGGCTCCAAGGTTCACTCAGCCTTCCATCCTTTCGTAGGTCGGTAAAATGAGTACCCGGCTTGTGGGGGCAATTAGCTTAACACACATGGGAAACTGCTTATTGCAGTGTAGATGTGTAAATTGCTATTGCTTAAAACAATTTGTAAGCCGCTCTGATAGCCTTGTGGCTGAAGAGCGGGGTGTAAATAAATAAATATAAAATATTCTGAGAACACTTAACCATATTATCCTTAACTCTTTCCTCTTCCATATCCAGTTTTATCAATAAATTGTACAATTTTGAGATTTTTTCCTTTCCCATTTACTAATATTTCATCTAATTCTGTGTAATTCTTTTCAATCCCTTCTAGTTTTATATCTTGACTAAATTTCTCCCTTATTTTTCTATATAAGAACCAATGACATAACAGGTCTTCTTCCCCTAATTCTTCTCTCGTTTTTATTATCCATTGATCCCCTTGTATTTTCAAAATATCTTTATATGTTAACCATTTGCTCTTACATAAATTCTCTTTCTTATGAAAGGCTTTGTGTATTGATGTCCACAATGGTATCTTCCTGGAGAATTTGTATCTACATTTCTGCCATACTAATAACAATGCTTTCCTTATAAAATTATGCTTGAAATCTTTATTCACCTCTGTCTTGTTGTATATTAAATAAGTATGCCAACCAAAACGGTTATTAAAACCTTCTAATGTTAATAATTTATTATCATCTAAATGTATCCAATTCTTAATCCACAGCAGACAGCATGTATAATAGTATAATTTCAAATTTGGTACGTGTAAACCTCCTCTCTCCTTTGTTTCATGTAATATTTTCCATCTTATTCTTGGGTTTTTTTTTCTTATCTCAAATAAACTTAGATAATTCTTTATTCCAATTTTTAAAGGGATTCTCATTTGTGATAACTGGTATATTTTGAAACCAGAACATCATTTTGGGTAGGATATTCATTTTTACTAATGAAATCCTTCCTAATAATGATAGATTTAATTTCTTCCAGAATCACCCCTTTCCTGCTGTCCTTCTGTAAGCAGGCAAAGACCTTTTTATTCTGACAAGCCTTTAAAACAGAAAGTTTATAAATAAAAGGCTGAGGGTGCTGTATTATTTTAAGCTGGACTGCTTTTCATTCCTTTTAATCTTTTGAAACTGTATTTTATCTTTTAAAGTGTAGTTTTAAATTATTTTTTAATATTGTGAATAGTTTAGTTCCATATTAATTGCCATTTTTTGTTTTTAGCTGTATTGTTCTTTTTAAAACTGTAAGTTGCTTTGAATCTCAATTTGGGGGGGGAGTGGGAACTAATACAATAATCAACAATAACAATATGCTTGCTGGAGAATTCTGGAAGCTGTAATACAAACAGTAACATTTCCAAACTAAGTTTACAGTGGAGGATAAGAGACTAATGAACTGAGATACCTGTTGTTCCCATCATTTATGTTTAAGAAGCCCTGTTACTGACATCTGACAGTTGCTACAACTATGTAGCAACTTCTTTAAAAATGTGTTGAATCGTGTTAGCTTCCAGTTAAGAATGCAAAGGAATTGAACTGTCCATCTGCAGTGAACCTGGTACATTGCTAGTAACTACAGTCTTCCCTCCACATTCACAGCCTCCACATTCGCGGTTCCACATATTCGTGGCTTGCCGCTCTGGGGAGGGGGGGAAGTGGCAACAGGGCCTCTGAATGTCCCTTCACCACTTTCGGGAGGGCGGATGAGGTGGGGTCTTCTGAACCTAACCCCCATGAATGTGAAGGGATGACTGTATATTGATTAAAATATGTAAACAAACAAATGACACCTGCAGCAAAATTCTGCCACATGGAGTGTTCTTGTTCATAATTCTAGCCAGTCAGGATATTCCATTCCATTCCCTATTCCCCACTTGGCTTTTTCCTAAAGTGTTTTGGTTTTGTACTTCTGCAAACCTTGAGATTCCTTGAGGACCAGCAGAAATGCTGGAGCCTGCCCAGGGCACCTCCTCCTTCATCGTGATGAGTGTTGGCGGTGGTCTGACACTGGTTTCATCAACCATCATTCGGGTTGGTCAATGTCTGGATCTGGACCCATGTGATTTGAGCCGACCATTGCAGCTGTTATCAATAAAGTTGTGGCCTTTATTGCCAATATATATACAAACATGTATCAATACAACTTTCCAACTTATATATTGTGTCTGTCATTATTTGGGGAAGAGGGACAGGGGGAACACATCTGGCCTGGGCATGCAAGAGGGCTCTCTGAAGCACTGATGCTAATATTCCTGAAGCAGAAAAAAGAAAACAAAAGAGGGTTAAAATACCACAACTAATATTACCAAAGTTTAACAAAAGGGAAGGAAAATGAGAGAGGGTTCTCTAAGGTACTACTAGAAAGATTCCTAAGGTAAAAAGAAAGGTAGGAGGCCCCTGGATCCAGATCCACAGATTCGGTATCCAAAGTTTCACCTATCCATGTAAAAAAAAAATACATTCTCTCTAGACTTTTCTAGGTCCTCCAATGCAATGATTCTATATTTATTTATTTATTTATTTATACCTCAGTCTTCAGCCACAAGGCTATCAGAGCGGCTTACAAATTGTTTTAAGCAATAGCACTTTACACATCTACACTGTATTAAGCAGTTTCCCATGTGTGTTAAGCTAATTGCCCCCACAAGCTGGGTACTCATTTTACCGACCTACGGAAGGATGGGAGGCTGAGTGAACCTTGGAGCCCACTGGAATCGAACTTGCAACGTGGTGACTTGCAGTACTGGCATTTAACCACTGCACCACCAGGGCTCCCTCAACTTCCAGCATTCATCTCTTTGAAAATAATAGGGTTTTACCCACAGTTTCAGGTATCCACAGGTGTGTGTGTGTCTTGGAATGAATCCCTCACGGATACAGGGGTTGACCTGTATTCGGTATGGACTGGGGCAATGCTGGAGAAACCAGTGATTGATTGATATATATATATATATATATATATATATGGAAAGAGGGAGAATGGTGTTTCTTTAAGGTGAGATATTGAAGGTGCAGTTACAAACAATTCCAATGAGGGAGATGGGGGAAATACAAGATATGTAAGCAAACCAGGGTAGATGTATAAAGGATTTGACAAGGTTCCCCATGACATTCTTGCAAACAAGCTTGTAAAATATGGGCTAGACAAGTTAACTGTTCAATGGATTTGTAATTGGTTGACCGGCCGAACCCAAAGGGTGCTCAGCAGTGGCTCCTCTTTGTCTTGGAAAGATGTGACCAGTGGGGTGCCACAGGGTTCTGTCCTGGGCCCAGTGCTATTCAACATCTTTATCAATGACTTGGATGAGGGAATTAGCGGCATACTTATCAAATTTGTAGATGACACCAAATTAGGAGGAGTAGCTAATACCCTAGAGGACAGGATCAAAATTCAGAATGACCTGGATAGACTGGAGAGCTGGGCCAAAGCTAACAAAATGAAATTCAATACGGAGAAATGTAAGGTACTGCATTTAGGGCGGAAAAATGAAATGCATAAATATAGGATGGGAGAGACCTGGCTGAATGAGACCACGTGCGAAAGGGATCTAGGAGTCCTAGTAGACCACAAGTTGAACATGAGCCAACAGTGCGATGCGGCAGCTAAAAAGGCCAATGTGATTTTGGGCTGTATCAATAGAAGTATAGTGTCTAGATCAAGGGAAGTAATAGTGCCACTCTATTCTGCCTTGGTCAGACCTCACTTAGAATACTGTGTCCAGTTCTGGGCACCACAATTAAAAAAGGATATTGACAAATTGGAGCGTGTCCAGAGAAGGGCAACTAAAATGGTGAAAGGTCTGGAAACGATGCCTTATGAGGAGAGACTTAGGGAGCTGGGTATGTTTAGCCTGGAAAAAAGACGGTTAAGAGGCGATATGATAGCCCTGTTTAAGTATTTGAAGGGATGTCACGCTGAGGATGGAGCAGGCTTGTTTTCTGCTGCTCCAGAGACTGGAACAAGGAGCAATGGGTGCAAGCTCCAGGAACAGAGATTCCACCTCAACATTAGGAGGAACTTTTTGACAGTAAGAGCTGTTCAGCAGTGGAATGCACTCCCTCGGAGTGTGGTGGGGTGTCCTTCCTTGGAGGTCTTTAAACAGAGGCTGGATGGCCATCTGTCGGGGATGCTTTGATCGTGATTTCCTGCATGGCAGGGGGTTGGACTGGATGGCCCTCGTGGTCTCTTCCAACTCTGCAATTCTATGATTCTATGATTCTATGATTTTTATCTGAAATGACATTTAAAAGAGACACGTATAAGAAACAGAAGAAAGGAAAAATCACCAAAGAGGAATACAGACAAACAGTCAGGACTTGTAGGGGGAAAGTGAAAAAGGTTGAAGCTCAAAATAAGATCAGGCTTGCTAGAGGGGTTGAAAACAATAAAAAAAAAGAGGGAATGTTTTGCTATATTCAGAATAAGAGGAAGAACAAGAAAATGGTAGGGACACTAAATGGAGAAGATGGTGAAATACTAATAGGAAACAGAGAGAAGATCAAATGGCTCAATATCTACTTTGCTGCAGTCTTCTCCCAAAAGGAAAATTGTCTATCTCTCTCTGGCTTTTCTTCACAAACGAAGATTCAGGAAGGACACATCCCGCGCTTTCTGCAAGCGTGCTGATGACTAAAAAGCCCAATCCGAGATAAACAAGTCCGGTTGCAAAAAGCACAGCAGAAGGTCTCCTTGGGTGATGCTTTTGGGTTGTGATTCTTTCTGCGTTGCCGTTTCTCTTCAAGACTTGTTCGGCCTGAGTTCTCAAATAAGGCTGCAGCATTGTGGATAGTGCGTCTCCATGCCTCCCGATGTGAGGCCAGGGCGGACCACTGTTGGTGATCAATTTGGCCGAGCCTGAGATGTTGTTTCAGGGAGTCTTTGTATCGCTTTTTTGGAGCGCCCCTCTTATGCTGACCCGTGGACTAGATAGTTTAGAGTCTTAGTGTGAGCCCTCAGGCGGCTTAAGTTAAACAAGCTACCATCAGTACTGTAACGTATATAGATGCCGTCGTCTTCTTCCAGCTCTGCCATAGCCCTTTGGAGCATCATCTAACTGGTAAAAATAGAACAAATAATGCAGTTGGGGACTGGAGCCCAGAATGCATAAAGTAGTAGTAAAGGAATAGCTAGCTACTCTAACTGATTTCAAGACTCCAAGACCGGATAAACTGTTTCCAAGTGTACTAAAGGAACTTGCAGATATAATCTCAGAACCATTGTCCATAATCACTGAGAATTCTTGGAAAGCTCCCAGTAGATTGGGGGACAGCAAATGTTGTCCTCATCTTCAAAAAGGGCAAAAAAAGAGGACCCCAAGCAACTACTGACTAGTCAGCTTGATGTTGAAAACAGAAAAAGTTCTACAATAGATCATTAAATAGTCAATCTGTGCACATTTAGAAAGGAAGGATGCGTGAGTTTCTCGAAAACAAATCATGCCAAACTAATCATAGCTCTGTTTTTGCTAAGAATTACAAGATTGGTACATTAGGGGAGCACTGTAGATGTACTATATCTTGATTTCAGAGCATTTTGACAAAATCCTGTATGATATTCTTGCAAGCAAGCTCATGAAATGTGGCCTAGACAGTACTATTTTTAAATAGGTCCATAATTAGTTGACCAATCAAACCCCGAGAGTGTTCACCAATGGTTACACTTCATCCTGGAAAGAAGTGACTAGTAGGGTGCCACAGGGTTCTCTCCTGGGCCTGGTGTTGTTCCTCATCTTTCTAATGGGATAGAAGGCATGCTTATCAAATTTGCAGATGAAACCAAATTAGGGAGAGTAGCAATACCCCAAAAAGCAGAATCAGGATTCAAATTGACCTTGACAGATTGAAAAGCTGGGTCAAGCTAACAATATGAATTTCAACAGATAGGAATGTAAACCCCCAGCTTTTATTTTTAGTTACTCATAAGAGATAAGAGCAGGGGTTTCTCCTACAAAGTATTACAGAATGGCAGAACCATTCAAAACCTACTGGTAATAAGGTTTGGGGAAGGGGTGGACAGGATAAAAGAGTGCATTGGCAGGAGTGGGAACCCTTGTAGGTTGCTGCATCCCCACCTCTTATTGTACAATGAAAGGTAGAACATGAACATCCCTTTGGCTACCTTGTAACAAAAGTTGAGCCCAAGAAATCCACAGCCCAGCCACAAGAATTTCACTGACATTTTCTTCTCCTTAAAATGTTTTTATTTACAGCAATTTCTTTCATATTAAGCTGAAAGTTTTTTTTTTAAGTGGCAGAAATTGTCAGAGTTACATTCATCACATAATCCCAGATGTCAGGCTACATGGCCACCATCTTCAGGATAACACAACGTATGATTTCTCTGAGAAGACTGCAAGGAGAAGTGTGGGAGAGAAACCTTCTAAAACCCAGGTCAGATATCTCAGGTGTTGTGTAGAAAAGAGAGCAGGTACTGGTTTTCATGCAACCAAGTAACAAACAACACCTGCTGAAGTTCCCTCTTCTACACAACCATTTAAAGGGTTAGGAGCTCTCTCCAGTTTTTATTCCAGCAACCCAATTTGTGAAGCAGAAAAATAGTGTGGTGTGGTGGGGGGAAGGGAGAGAAGAATGAAAAGAAGAGAAGGTGAATCTTGGAATGGAATAGTGACAGGGGAGTAATTTGTTAGCTTAGCAAGAGATCACAGCCCTCAAGCAGCCAGGGCCCCTTCAGAATGTCCCTCTGTGGGCCTGCATGAAAGAAAAGTGTCTGGAGCCTTTCTGGGTGGTGGGGGTGCATTGTGACTGTCTCATGAGTGGAATGTAATAATAGAGGAGTATAACCTATTTCAGAGAAATAGAACACACAGGAAAAGATGTAGAGTAGCATTATACATTAAGGATGTGTACACCTGTGAACAGATCCATGACTTAAATCCTGGAAGCCAGGTTGAGAGCATCTGGATGAAAATCAAGGGGGAGAGAAACAACAAGGGTGTCATTGTGGAGGTCTACTATAGACCTCCAAGCCAAATTGAGGACATGGATGAGGCCTTCCTGGAAGAGATGACCACACATTCAGAAGGGAGAAATGTAGCAATAATTGGGGATTTCAACTATCCTGATATTTGCTGGAAGGCCAACTCTGCCCAGAATTTAAGGTCCAACGAATTCCTCACTTACCTTGCAGACAATTTCATAGTCCAGAAGGTGGAAGAAGCAACAAGGGGATCAGCTATTTTAGATCTGATCCTAACCAAGAAAGATGATCTGGTTAATAGGATGAAAGTGGCAAGACCCTTAGGTGGGACTGACTATGGTCTCCTGGAGTTTGTTATACAGCAGAAAGGGGAAGCCAAGTGTAGTCAGATATGTATTCTAGATTTTAAGAGGGCTGATTTCAGAAATCTTAGGGAATAACTGGGGGTGATCCCATGATCAGGAATAGTAAAAGAGAAGAGAGTTTATGATGGATGGGAGTTTTTAAAAAGTGAGATATTGAAGGCAAAATTTCAAATGAGGAGGAAAAATGGGAGGTGTCTAAAGAAACCAGGATGGATGTCCAAAGAACTTTCAACTGAGCTAAGACTTAAAAGGGACATGTAGAAGAAATGGAAAAAGGGGGAAATCCCCAAAGAAGAATTCAAACAAATAGCCAGCTCATGTAGGGGGAAAGTCAGAAAAGTTAAAGCACAGATGGAGCTCAGCTCACTAGAGAGGTTAAAAGCAATAAAAAGGGCTTTTTTGTTGTTATGTCTGTAGAAAAAGTAAGAACAAGGAAATGGTAGGCTGCTGCGTGGAGATGATGGCAAAAGTCAAATAGGGGACAGAGAAAAGGCAGAACTATTCAACACCTTTTTTGCCTCAGTCTTCTCCCAAAAGGAGAACAGTGCTCAACCTGGGCAAAATGGGGCAGATGATGCAGTAAGGAAAATACACTACAGAATTGGTAAAGAGCTAGTTCAGGAATACCTGGCCAATATAAATGAATTCAAGTCTAGAGGGCCAGATGAACTTCATCCAAGGGTATTAAAAGAACTGGCAGAAGTAATCTCAGAATCACAAATCTTGGCAATAATCTTAAGAGAATTCCTGGAGAAAAGAAGTGGTCTCAGAAGACTGGAGGAGGGCAAATGTTGTCCCCATTTTTAAAAGGGGAGGAAAGAAGATGCAAATAATTACCACCCAGTCAGCCTGACATCAATACTAGGAAAGATTTTAGAGCAGATCATTAAAGCGACAGTCTGTAACCACTTAGAAAGGAATGCTGTGATCACTAAAACATGGGTTTTTGAAAACAACATGGGTTTTTGAAAAACAAGTCATGCCAGACTAATATTATCTCTTTTTTTGATAGAGTTACATACTTAGTAGATGAAAGGAATGCTGTGGATGTAGTATATCTTGATTTCAGTAAGGCCTTTGACAAAGTCCCCCATGATATTTTTGCAAACAAGGTAATAAAATGTGGGGTAGACAATGTGATATGTTAGGTGGATTTGTACTTGGTTGACTGACCAAACCCAAAGGGTAGTCACCAATGGCTCCTCTTCATCCTGGAGAGAAGTGATCAGTGGGGTGCCACAGGGTTCTGTCCTGGGCCCAGTGCTATTCAACATCTTTATCAATGACTTGGATGAGGAAACAGAGGGTATGCCTATCAAGTTTGCAGATGACACCAAATTAGGAGGGGTAGCTAATACCCCAGAGGAGAGGATTAGAATTCAAAATGACCTTAACAGACTAGAAAGCTGAGCCAAAACTAACAAAGTGAATTTCAGCAGGGAGAAATGCAGGATACTAGACTTGAACAGTAAAAATGAAATGCACAGATATAGGATGGGTGACACATGGCTTGAGGGCAGTACATTTGAAAGGGATATAGGAATTTTAGTGGACCACAAGCTGAACATGAGTCAGTAGTGTGATGCAGCAGCTTTGAAAGCCAATGCAATTCTAGGCTGCATCAATAGGAGTATAGTGGATCATAGAGCATAGGAGTATAGGAGTATAATGCATCAAGGGAAGTAATAGTGCCACTCTATTCTGCTTTGGTCAGACCTCACCTGGAATACTGTGTCCAGCTCTGGGCACCACAATTCAAGAAGGATATTGACAAGCTTGAATGTGTCCAGAGGAGGGTAACCAAAATGGTGGGAGGTCTGGAAGCCACACCCTATGAGAAGCAGCTTAAGGAAATTGGTATGTTTAGTCTGGGGAAGAGAAGGCTAAGAGGGGACATGATAGCCATGTTTAAATATGTGAAGGGCTGTCATGCTGAGGATGGAGCAAGTTTGTTTTCTGCAGCTCCAGAATATAGGACACGGAGCAATGGACTCTAAGTACAATTGAACGCACTGCCTCAGAGAGTGGTGGAGTCTTCTTCTGTGGTTTTTAAACAGAGGCTGGATCAGTGTTTCTCAACCAGAGTTTCCTGGAACCTTAGGGTTCGCCAAGAGGTTGCTAGGGGTCAGGGCCGGTTTAAAGAATTTTGGGGAGCCCTGCAATGCTTTATTTTGGGGCCCCCATATGTTTATCTCAGGTCAATGTAACCTAACCTATTCACAGTACAAGAAGTTCAGATTACAGTAGGACCCCTGTATCCACGGATTCATTATCCATGGGACACAAAACAGCACACCTACCATAGAGTCTTCCTATAAAATATGTCCTCCCTAGCCATTTTTAGGCCCTCCAAGGCAACTAACTCTATGGTATTTTAAAGCAGAAGTCCCATTATTTTCAATTGGGTTCACTATTATCCACAGTTTTCAGAATCCATGCCCGCACAGAACCAATCCCTAGTGGATGAGGGGGGCCTACTGTATTACATAATTTGCCACCAATAATTGAGTTTAAAAACTATATTATAGGCACTAACAAAATAATTTTTGTTAATTAGCAATTAATGTAATGGTGTAGATTTCAAAAAAAAAGAAAGAAAGAAAGAAAGAAAGTAGACTACAAACTAAACATGAGTTAGCAGTGTGATGCAGCAGCAAAAAATGCCAATGTGATTCTAGGCTGCATTAATAGGAGTATAGTGTCTAGATCAAGGGAAGTAATAGTGCCACTGTATTCTGCTTTGGTCAGACCTCACCTGGAATACTGTGTCCAGTTCTGGGCACCACAATTCAGGAAGGATATTGAGAAGCTGGAATGTGTCCAGAGGAGGGTGACCAGGGTGGTGGGAGGTCTGGAAGCCATTATGCCCTATGAGGAGCAACTTAGGGAACTGGATATGTTTAGTCTGGAGAAGAGAAGGTTGAGAGGTGATATGAGAGCCATGTTTAAATATTTGAAGGGATGTCATACTGAGGATGGAACAAGCTTGTTTTCTGCTGCTCCAGAGACTAGGACAAGGAGCAAAGGGTTCAAACTCCAGGAAAAGAGATTCCACCTAAACATTAGGAAGAAGTTCCTGATGGTAAGAGCTGTACAGAAGTGGAATGCACTGCCTGGGAGTGTGGTGGAGTCTCCTTCTTCGAAGGTTTTTAAGAGAGGCTGGATGGCCATCTGTTGTGAGGGCTTTGATTGTGTGTTCATGCAGGGCAGAAGCTGATTGGATGGGATGGCTGTTGGGGTCCCTTCCATCCCTATGATCTATGATTCTAGGCTGCATTCAGAGCCTGGGAAAGTTACTTTTGGATTACACCTCTCGGAATCCCCCTGCCAGCACCCTTCTCAAGGTCTGGTTGCATTGTTCCTTTTCCAGCATTCTCTAGCCCAGTGGCCTTTAAACAGAGGCTGGATGGCCATCTGTCAGGGATGCTTTGATCGTGATTTCCTGCATGGCAGGAGGTTGGACTGGATGGCCCTTGTGGTCTCTTCCAAATCTACAATTCTATGATTCTATGATTCTATCTTATCCTCACATGGGGTCCACAAAGGCTTGAAGGCTGTTTGGCCCACCTCCTCCCTGTAGTGGAACAGCCATGTGACAGGAACCAAGGCAAAGGCTGACTGGCTTGGCCTGTACATTACCATTCAACCCACTCCATCCACAAACATTCAGGAAGAAGCAAGAGTGCCTCTGAGGGAAAGGTTAATGGATGGTGTAATTGTATTATTTTTGTTGTTAGCTATTATTGTTAGGGTTTTAAATCTTGAGTTAAGTCTTGGGGCAACAAAAGATATTTAAAGGGGGTCCCTGGTAAAGAAAAAGTTAAGAACCACTGCTTAGCCCAATGGCTCTCACATAGCACTAATGGGATACTGGTGTTTTAGTGACAACAATAAAACCATTGTTCCCAGTACAGTTCCCCCTCCACCTTCACGAATTCAGAATCTGCGGTTCTGAGTATTCACGGTTTGGGGAGGGCCTCCCCCCCACCCTCCCAAAAGCAGCGACTGGGCTTTAGAAGCCCTGTGGCCACTTCGGGGGGGGGGGGAGAAGCAGGCCAGAGGGGTGGGAGAGGTGTGGAGGGGGCCTTCCGAGGTCCCCTCACCACCTTTGGAGGCCAGGCGGGGGGTGCGAGAAACAGCCCCGTGAAGACCTTTTCTGAAGATAGAGCAGGGGAGAACAAGAGATGACCCCCCTGTAAGCATAAGCTTGCACCCCACTTCCAAGGCACCCAACTTCTGGAATGTTAGCTTTGCCCTACACCCCATTTTTACAGGTCTGAGAAACTGGCCAAGTTTGGTTCATTAATGTGGCATTTTACAAAGGGAAAAAAACAGGATGGTCTCAGAAAAAGTCATTTTGTTTTTCTCTGGAAAGGAAGGCCTGGGGCTGAAGGGCCAAAAGAAGACACATTCCACATAAATGGGAAGGTAATGGATGGAGAAACCCTTTTGTATTTGCTGATTGTGGAATTTCCTCTCCTCAGCTCCCAACCTTAAAAGAAGCTGCTCAAAGCTGTTAAAATCCAATCACTGGACATTAAGAAACACATTTAGCATCTTCCTCACCTTTTGTCAAGACCAGGAAACTTATTGTGCAATCCAAGAAGGCTCATGGAATTCATTGTTTCAACCCATGAAGCAACCAATCCCCTCAGGTGTATTTGGAGGTATAAATATCACCCCCAAAATATGCCTCATTGCGCACAGTTAGTAACAGGGGGAAGCTCTGTTACTCTGTGTTAGCCAACCCAGGTTCTTCCATCCACTCTGCCAGATTGACTACAGAACAGGTCTATATCACCTCAACAGAACCCTCTAGCAACCCTCTATCCCAAGTTTTCCTACTGTTTCTTTCTATAGCCTTGTGTGAATGCTTTCTTTGGGTGAATGTGTGTGTGTTTGGTGTTATTTTTGAACTCCTTAATAAAAAAACATACTTAATGTTACATGTGTATGTATTCCATCCAGCCTAGTACTGGTATAATAGGTTTAAAAGATTCCCTGGTTGCCCCCTCTTGCATAGCTAAACTCGAGTTGCTGCTAATTTCCCCAACATATTAGAAACTCGATATTTTCTTGGAATTTTCCAAGGAGCATTTTGGGTAACACCCCCTTCCCTCTCCCCCCCCTCTCTCTCTCACACACACACACTCACCGTTCTCTGCGTTTGATGATGATCCTGGGAGGAGGGGGGGAGCAACAAACTCCCTCCAGAATCAGCCACCCAAAGAAAGCTCCGTCTTTCTCTTTCACTTTTGTTTTCTAGTTTGGGACACGCTGGTTGTTGTTTTTTTAAAGCCAGCAGGAGTTTTTTTCAGGAGGAGGGTTAGGTCCAGATGGGGCCCCCTGCCTGTGTGCCCCCCCCCGCAGATGCTGATTTGGCGGTATGGTTAAGCCGGTCCTGCTAGGGGTTCCTCAAGAGATTGTGATGGGCGGGGTGGGGGAGCAATAGCAGTATACAGAATAATGTTTATGCAGGGGTTCCTTGAGACCTGAAAAATTGTTTCAAGGGTTCCTCCAGGATAAAAAGGTTGAGAAAGGCTGGGCTGGATGGCCGTCTCTCAGGAATGCTGTGATTGTGTATTCCTGTAGGGCAGGGGGTTGGACTAGATGGCCCTTGTGTGATTCTATAATTCTATGATTTCTGCTGGTAAAGTTTTGGTTTAAAATGAGACGAATTCAGCTGGTATTCTTAGAGGATCCAAAATTTGGGCCGATATCACCTTGATTTAGGTCAAGGGGTGGGAAACATGCAGCCCTCCAGATGTTGTTGGACTACAGCTCCCTGCATCATTGACTATGCCAGTTAGGGCTGCTGGGAGTTGCAGCTCAACACCTAGAGTGCCACATGATTCACACCCTGATTTAGGTGACAGAATTTCAATATTTGTGTACAATTTTGTAAGCATATTTTTGTATACAATTCTGTGTACGTATTTTTGTATATAATTTTGTATACGTATTATATCTATGTATAATAACCATAATGCCCTTAAGGTTTTGCTCCTTGGCCCTCAGCTCTGGCTGGAGTGGCCCCATGAAAAAATGTCTCCAAGTTCCTCCCATTATCCAGGCACCCCAGAATATGCAGACTCTTTGGTGTCCCAGTTCCCATCACAACAGAGCTTTCCAATTTTTGTTTCTTCGAAGCAGGCACCCCAAACCACAGATGAACATGCCAGTCTTTAGTGAGAGGACACATGTCCAAGCCTCTGCCAGCTTTCTCAGATACTGGGGGGGGGGGAGCCAGCCTCCCTCTGAACATCTCATGAACCGCTGTATCTCCACTACTGCTTTTGGAATTTTGCCACTGAATATTGCCTCCGGAACTTTATTTGTTTTGTTTTGTTTTGTTTTTTTGTTTTTGTTTTTGTTTTTTGTCACCAATGCCAATAAACAAACTGTTTCCAGATGCTATTTGGACTATTTACTGCAAAATACTTTCGAACTGTTTATTGACAAGGCACTTCTGGACTTTAAAAACTTGAGATTCTTTCAGTTACTGGGTAGCAGGCAGATGAAAGCCTTTCTCCTCTCCCACCACTGCAAAAATATTGCATATATGTACTGCTGTTTTACAATTATCATTGCCATTCATGACTGCTATTTATTGTACACATTATTTCATTGCATGGTGTTTACAAACTTGATGGTTTTGCCTTATAAGATGTATGTGTGTGTGCATGTATTTTCTTTGAGAAAATGATTTCCACTGCTATAATTTATTTCCATGCATTCCCTATAGTCCTTTCTGGCTACCTCTAAAAACCTTTCTGTTGTTCAGTTCTCACAATTCCGGTTGTTCTTTCCCTGTTCTGTATGCCCACATTCTCGTAAATAGGGTCCTTTTAGAGTTCAGTCTCCTTTATAGTTAAGTATTTCCCCCTTTAAAGTTAAGGTTTCCCCCTTTTTGAGACTTATGTTTTTCTCAATTTTGTTTCACCTCAATTAAACACTAAGGGGATAAGGCAACCTCACTCCTGAAACCTCTCTCCTGATCCGTGCATTTTGCAGACCTTGGGCACAGGCCATACAGTTGTTCAAAAATGCAATTAATTCTTCAAATGAATTCCATTTTGGGTAGGATTGTTACCTGCTCTGACACCTCCTTCCTTCCAATAACTCATTAATTGGCAATATTTCATAATTTGGCTTATATAGACACTTCATGAGGTTAGCAGTAGACCAGCAGTGGTAAAGGTTTGCTCAAAACCCGAAAAGAGGTCATGGAAATTCCCCAAAACTCAGACAGCAATTATGTGGAGACCCCTCAGACTGTAGTTAGGGTTGAATATGCTAATTCTCCTGTGGCTGTGAGTCATGCGCTAGAACAATCAAGTGGCCAGAACACCCATTAATCCACAAAGACCTTTCCTAACACCTTGCTCGTCCAACAATAAAAGGTTGTCTGAAAACCCATCAGTCTTTATCTTTCAGCCATTAACAACCATTAACAAAGCCGGAGCTTCCATTGTCTCACTCAAACATTGTCTTCCACTCATAACAGCCCTTAAGGGTAAATACTGAGTATAAATATTACCCCAAAACACAGCCAAAGTATACACAGCTCCTCCCACCTCCTCATTCTGCCAGTTTGCTGTGTGACCCTCAGATTAACATCTTAATCCTTCTCTGCTACATGAACCTCTGCCTATCAGACACGTATAATATAGCCCATCTTTCCCAAACTCTATTCCTCTATCCCAATACTTGCTACTTTTTTCAATAGCCTTGCATGATTGCTTGAAGTGTAAGTGTATGTGTGAGTGGTTCTGTGATTATTTTTCAATAAAAACCATTTTATTTTACTTCCTGGCTTGGAGTCTCATCAGTGAGTACTAGTATACATAGGTCAAAAGGTCCTGCAGTTACCTGACCTCTCGCTGCCATATTAAGCTAATTAAAATTCTCCATATTAATATCTTGACATGAGTGGGTTCTTCACGGACCCCATGTAATTCAGGTGACAACAGGAAGTTGCAATTGACTTATCTGCTCTACTGTCTACACCAGGAATAAAGAAACTTCAGCCTTTCAAATGCTGATGATCTACTAATTCCATCATACGTCAGGGTGGCCAAGGCCTCTGGGAACTATAATAACATTGGGGGTATGCACAAATGTCCTAACCCTTGTCTATTCTGAGTGAGTACCTCTCAAAGGTCTCAGCCAGTGAGAACGTTTTCCCGTACCTGATCTTTTTAAACTGAAGATGCTGAGGGTGGTTTGAAACTGGGACCTTTTGGATGCAAAGCATGGGCTGAAGCACTGAGCTATGGCCCTTCCCCTAATTACTTTAAATGCATCTTCTGAAAACAGGTCTAGCAGCATCTACCTAAAAAGAACTGGAGAGACAGAAAAGCCAGTTCAGCAGAAAAAAAAATCTATACTTAAAAAAGGCTGAAATTGGGTCATTCAGAGGACATGGATTTGAATCCGTCTGTGTTATTATTTTTACAGTCTCCAGAGTATCAACAGATCAAGTATGATGTTGAGGTAACGAGGAATAGCATGCATGATCATGCCTCTCCAGCTGGGCTCTGCCCAAAACACACAGATTCCTTAAGAACTTTTAACATGCAGACTGTTCCAAACCAAACTCTCCATTTCCTTCTAGCCCTTCCCTCCTCCCACTACTTTATGATGAATCTGGAAAGTGACTTGGATACCAAGGATGAAGCCCACAGAGGCCACTAAACTGATCTTTGTTCAAGAGGATGAGCAGACTAAGGCAGATAGCATTTGCAAAATAAAAGGAGTCTGAATCCTATTGTAGAACAGGAAATTTAGGTAAAGATAGAGATGGACAGTACTTTCCCCCCCACTGCTTGTAGTGCATGGTGATCATCCCACACAAAAACACCTCTACTGGATCTGACCAATAGCTCATCTAGTAAAGGATCCTGTTTCCCACAGTGGCCACCAGATGCTCCTGGGAAGCCCACAGTTAGGACATAACACCAATCAGGGTTGTTGGGGTTTTTTTGGGGGGGGGGTTACTTTTGTTGTCCAGCTGCTGATATTATTCAACACACTATCTTTGAACCAGAAGGTGGCATAGTATGGTTTTTTGACTACAACTCCAATAATCCACTAAACCTCATGGCCAAACTCTGCACTTAACCTGAAGATTCAACAGAGCCATTTAAAAGCCATCTAAACCAATGGTGGCCATCATTACAAATTCCATACACCAATTATGTGCTGCACATGAAATGCCACCTCCTTTTGTTTTGACTAGACTTATGAAGAGATGTCACGCTGAGGATGGAGCAGGCTTGTTTTCTGCTGCTCCAGAGACTGGAACACGGAGCAATGGATGCAAGCTCCAGGAACAGAGATTCCACCTCAACATTAGGAGGAACTTTCTGAGAATAAGAGCTGTTCGGCAGTGGAACACACTCCCTCGGAGTGTGGTGGGGTCTCCTTCCTTGGAGGTCTTTAAACAGAGGCTGGATGGCCATCTGTCGGGGATGCTTTGATCGTGATTTCCTGCATGGCAGGGGGTTGGACTGGATGGCCCTTGTGGTCTCTTCCAACTCTGCAATTCTATGATTCTATGAGCAAGGGAAGGAAAAAAAAAATCTCTCTATCCATATTTTCCACACAACATACTTGTACAAATCTCTTTCCCTCTCTCTCAAACTCCCAGGTTTCTATAGTGGTTGTGGCTTTTGGTTTGGGTTTGTAGGGGGGCTAAACTCAAAGGCATCAGACATTGCAGCCCATTCCTATAGGTGCAAGCACTCCAGTCCCTTGGTCATTTGGGCATCCTTGTCTGTACTTTTCTTATTTCTGTAGTTGCCACACACTGAGTCAATGTTTTCACTGGTTTCTGATTACTGTATTTTTAAAGTCTTAAAAAAATATTGTTATTGTTATTTAGCGTGCTAAATTGATTTGATTGTACACCACCATGAGTTCCTCCAAGGGATATAAATATTTAAACAAACAAACAACCCATCCAGTGATTCTGTTTTTTTAAACAGTCCATCCAACAAAAGTTTGCACCATTTTAAAATTGGTGCAAACTGCACACTTAAAGAAAAGCAGCCCCTCCCCACTCTCTTAAATTTGCAATTTCTCTGCAAGACTGAAACAAATAAGTCTTGCAATATCACAGTGAAGAGTGCACAAGAAAGAGAAACAATTGACATCTTTCTTGGTGATCTCCCCTTTTCTATATGCCAGAGTGGGCAACTTTGGCAGGTATGGGGATAATGTTGCCCCACTGCCCAAACTCCTCCTAATAGCTAGACATGACTGGAGGTCTTTTCTTTTTCCACATTTCCAGGAATATGATTTTTCATTACTTACACTTAAAACATGAAGGCAACTCTGGCACTTACACTTAGAACATGAAGGCAACCTTTTAATGCTATACAACAAGCACAAAACTTTACTCTGCCAATCACATAGGAAAAAAGTATGGTGGGGAGTATAAGTTTAACCAAACAATACATAAAAAACTTGAATGGCAGGATGCATTTATCTTCCCCCCCCCCCGCAACACCCCCCCCCACCATGCTGTGGCTTCCAATCATTTAAATGATGAGGACAAAATGTAAAATACAAAATCTAAAATGCTGCTCTCCCCTCAAAAAAAAAAATCAAAAACATAAAAACAAAACATTCAACAACTATGTAAAAGAGGAAACTAGAAAAAAGATGGGAAAGAATACCTCTGTAGCAGAGGGAAAACAAGGAATGTGATTTGCAATTTTCCAGAAAACCAGCAAGGAAAAACCATTGCAACTTGGCAGCACAGCTACAAAGACCCTGTGCCACAATCACAATCCCCCTACCCCTCTGTGTAGCTATTAAACAATCCAGTCAAAACAGCAACACATGAAAAGAGACACCAAAAACTAACTCTAGCCTGATCCTGGGGCAGTTGTTCAACCCACCACTGCTCCTCCTGTAGCTTGCTTTGAGCTGAATAGGAGCTCTGTCAGTGCTGAGCCTCTGAAGTCCTACAAGTACAAAAGGAGCTGCAATAAAAGCAAGAATGGATTCATTGCCCCACAGTGACATATCCACTGGCTACCCCCAGCCTAGACTGTCAGACAACATCCTTTCCAGTTGATCTTCATTTTCACAGCCATAGGTTGTGTGCAATGAAGTCCGGTGGCTCCAATGTCATTGGAGCAGTAAATCCACCCCAGGTTCTAGTTCAAACTTTAAGGTTATGAAGCTATCCAAGGTTCTGAACCTATTTGGGAGCTAGTGTTCAGCACCTCTAAAGTTCAGGTTAAACCT
Source organism: Gambelia wislizenii (assembly GCA_030847615.1). NCBI lineage: Eukaryota > Metazoa > Chordata > Lepidosauria > Squamata > Crotaphytidae > Gambelia > Gambelia wislizenii. The sequence goes on from JAUMIR010000013.1 coordinate 14,108,602, forward strand.
CAGCAGGGATTCACCAGCCCACTGAGTCACGAGAAACAATAGTATCTGACTCTGTATTCAGGAGCCTTGGGATGCTATTCCTTTTCAGTAAAAAATAGCTTCTAGCCCTTAAAAAGCATGTGGGAAAGAGCTCATAAAATTTCAGACACCCCGGTAGAAGATGGGTTTGTACTGTGCAATCTGTTTGAGAATGTTGATTATAGTAAAAGGGCAGGATGTGCATGTTCTCAAGTAATATGACTTAAATCAAAGCAACATTACTTGCAGTCAGGGTACAAGGCTTTGAAACTCTGCACTGTCTCTTTACATTCCATGTAACTTAGAAGCACAATGATGCGTAAGCTCAAATGGCAGCTACTTGCATAATTTGTAAAAGTCACAGAAATCTTCTGTCCTGGATCCCATATTCACAGTTCAAAATGTTGATGTTTAATGTGTATTTTAATTTTCTTTCCTTTTAATCCTTTTTTTTTTTTTTTTTGGTAAAAGTGCAGAATTATTTACACATTTCAGGTAATAGCAAAAAAGCAGTTTTGAAAGATGCTTCATCACTTACCAGTGTGTGTCTCAGATGGATAGTAATGAGAGGAGAACCGGACAAATTGTGGGACAAAGTTGGTGGGGGATCCACCTTCAGGGAGATAAGATAGCTAGTCACCGAAATCATGCAGTTCTTGCAGGTAGCTGCTTCAGGAATACTGACAAACAAGCAAGCAAACAAACAAATTAGCAGCAGTTACTTATTGGAATTTCTAATCCATACCATTCCTAGACAGGAAATGCTACTTTAAAACAACACCCTGATAGTACGTCTAGAAAAATATTTTAGACTCAAACATGGGGCTGCACACAAATGGACTAATTAATCCTGTTTTCTTCTAAGGTTTAATGCAGAGCTGGATTAAGACAAGCTGAGGCCCTTAACCAGCAGCGGTTAGTGGCTCCCATGTAAATGGGGCAGTGAACCTGCTCTGGGATTTAGTGTGAACTTTAATGAGCTATCGAAGGTGCTAAAGTTAAGACTAACTTCCACTGACATGGAAGCTGCCATCCAGCACTTATCTGAACTTCATCCAGTTGAAAAGGTCCCATAATAGCCCCCCCAAGAAAGTTTTTTAAATGTATCTGGAGACCCCCCCTGCCACAATTTGACTCCCTAAGCCAGTGATTCCCATAATGGGCAGTACTGCCCCCCTGGGGGCAGAGGAAAGCTCCAGGGGGGCACTGAGAAAAAAGGAGGCAGTAGGGGGCGGTGAGGAAAAAGGGGGCAGCAGGGGATGGTAGGGATGAGGGGTTCATGAAACTTCCCTTTTCACGGTCCCTTAAAACCACTGCACAGCCTTGCTGATCACTTCATATGATGGTGTCTCCTGCTCTTCACACCAGACACTTCGTTTGCTTGCCTGTGCATACTCACTCCTGTAGCCACATTTTCCTAGTAGTGGCAACAGTTAGGAAACTTGCGAGGCTTGCGTGCACGGCATTGCTTCTGCAACTCAGAGTGGTACTATTTGGGGACTGACTGACTGATTAGAACAGGAGTTAGTGTACATGGCAGCGGGGAAGAAAAGGCAGTGGGGAAATGGAGCTTTCAAATGTGGGACCCTGCTTAAGATTTGTGAGGTTTGTAATCACCTCATCCCATCTCCTTTCTGCCAGCCCTTGCGAGCGAGAAAGCAAGCAAATGCACAAACAACCCTCCATCCTTGTGATCCCCCCTTCCAACCCCCCCCAAGCAAGTGCATGAGCAAGGGAACGTGTCCGTAGCCAGGCCCAGCCACCTTGCCAGTTTGATTTCCTCCCAGTGACTCTAGTGTTATCGAAGTGGTAAAAATGGCATAGGGCAGCAGGGGAGGTGGGGCAAATAATCTGCAAATAAACAAATCCATGAAAGTGAAACCCACAAATGTGGAGGGAGGACTGCAATTTTATGCACTCTCTATACATAACTTTGCCTTCTAGTTTACAAATTCTATTCTAAGAAAACATTTAAGATTCCTGTTGGGGGTGTCTTTCAACACCAACATGTAAGGCAAAATATTATGGCTTGTTTGGTCTAATAAAAGTATGCTGGCTTGGGTATAGCAACCTGAGAACTGAATACCTCTTATTTCACATTCTATCTCAGAATGGTCAACTTGGATGAAGTAATAAGCAGCATTTCTATTATCCCTGCACACATCTGCAGCAGCATGCAAACTGTGCTCATGATGGTCCTCCTGTGCCCAGAAGTGTCACCCTACTGTGAGCTACAGTAATGACACAAATCCTCATGGGTTAGGTTTGATTACAGCTCACTGATCTACAGATCAGCACGCTTGCAGAAAGCACAGGATGAGTCCTTCCTGAATCTTCATTTGCGAAGAAAAACCAGAGAGAGATCTACAGATCACAATACATTACTGGAAGGGCAGGCATTTATAGACCCCAGTAATGGTACAGAAAAAAAGCCCTCCTTCTCCAGTCCAATCATGCCACAGAATTTTGCTGTACAACTTGTACACCTGGCCACCCATGTAGATATTTATGTGTATCCACACATTTTAACTGGTCTCACAGCCAGCCAATATTTTTTGTCACCACAATGTGTCTCTCTTCCTCATGGGAGTACAGGGATTTGTCAAGTGTCATTTTGAGCTTCTGAGGCAACCAGACCATTTCTAACAAGCACCACAACTCTGAGACCAATCCCCCAGCTCATTGTCTACTCTAGCCAGCACCATATAAAGAAGAGGAATGGGACTCAGCTGGGCAGGGAGTGCACACCATGATAAATTTGTGGATGACTGCTTCCACATAATGGTTTGGGAAGACGAAGTCTAACATTTTTGCTAAATATAATGTCTGATTTCTCTAAGGACACTAGCACCAATATTACCTATTTATAACACAGGCATCTTCTTTTAGTCACATCTATACAGCTGGACCTCCATATTCACTGAACCAGTATCTGCGGTTTCAGTCATCTGCACAAAGTAGGGGACACTTACCATAGAGTTGCACTGGAAATTGCCTAGAGAGGCATCATTTCTAGGCATCTTCCAGGTCCTCCAATGCAACTCTATGGTATGTTTTACTAGAAGTCCTTTACTTTAATAGGGTTCACTGTTACACACAGTTTACAGTATATGTGTTAAATCCAGGCACCAAGCCCCCATGGATATGGAGGTCCAACTGTATATCAACACTATCTGCATAAGAAATTGCTACATATCTGGTTTTCAGTTCTGCAAGGAGGAATTTTCCATGGGTAATTCCCAATAATAAAAAGTGTCCTCCTTCCCTGCTTGTTTCCATGAAATGTACAGATGGGTGACACATGGCTTGATGGCAGTACATGCAAAAGGGATCTAGGAGTCTTAGTGGACCACGAGCTGAACATGAGTCAGCAGTGTAATGTGGCGGCTAAAAAAGGCAATGCGATTCTAGGCTGCATTAAAAGGAGTATAGTGTCTAGATCAAGGGAAGTCATAGTGACACTGTATTCTGCTTTGGTCAGACCTCACCTGGAATACTGTGTCCAGCTCCGGGCACCAAAATTCAGGAAGGATATTGAGAAGCTGGAACATGTCCAGAGGAGGGAGACCAGGATGGTGGGTGGTCTGGAAGCCATGCCCTATGAGGAGAGGTTTAGGGAGCTGGGCATGTTTAGTCTGGAGAAGAGAAGGTTGAGAGGGGACATGATAGCCATGTTTAAATATTTGATGGGATGTCATACTGAGGATGGGGCAAGCTTGTTTTCTGCTGCTCCAAAGACTAGGACATGGAGCAATGGGTTCAAAATTACAGGAAAAGAGATCTCACCTAAACATTAGGAAGAATTTCCTGACAGTGCATCAGAGAACCAGGATTGACTGCAAGTTCCTTGGTGACAAATCTAGGCCAGGATTTCCCTGTCTCAGGTATGAATGGTCCCTGACAAGTCATGTTTAGTAACTCAAGGATCTGGAGGCTGCACCTGCCAAGGCATCCTTAGTGTCACACCCCTACATTATGAGAGACAAAGTGTGCAAAATGAGAGTTGAAGGTTTTTTGAGAGGGGAAACTGTTAGGGTAGCTTGATCAATTTTTCTGGCCAAATTTGATGCCTTCTGGAGCTCATCACATCCACATTTCAAGAGAGAGAATTGCAGTGTAATGCTTAGGCCTAAAACAGGCTGGGGTGAAATAGGGTATAATGCCACATCACATCTCCTAGAGGGCACTATTAGCCACTGTAGTCCAAAAAAATGTGGAGGGGCAGGGGACTTGGGGGGCTATGGTTCAGAGTGGCACCCTGGGAAAGGGAATGAAGCCTGCAATCCACATTTGCCCACTGCTGAGGTAGGGCACAGAACAAGATCCAGAAAGTTCCAAGTTTAAATCACCACTGATCCACAAATCTTACTGGGAGGACCTGGGCCAATAATTCAGCCTGACCTACCTCAAATATTGTTGAGAGGATATAGTCATGTGCTGTTGTTGTGAGAATAAATGTACACTGCCTTGAGCAGTTCAACCAGAGAAGGGGTAGGACAAAAGGGCAATAAATAATAAGTTTGTTTGTTTGTTTTAGGCATTTACACCCTGTTCTTCAGCCACAAAGGCTTACAAATTGTTTTAAGCAATAGCAATTTACACATCTACACCATAGAGAAACTGATGAGGAAACATAACCTCCAAACAATCTATAGACCAACCAAAAAAATTCAAGAAATGCTACGCTCAGCGTAGGACTGTGATGTACACAGAACACAAACTCTGATATCTTCAATAAAGTTCTTTATTGGAATAGAAGCATGTGTAAGGAACAGTGTCAAAGCTGCATACTGAAGACCAAGCTTACAGTCAAGATAGATAAGGTACACCCAGCGTGAGAAAGCAGAAAAGGGAGGGTAGAACTTCAAAGCACACTTAGGAGGAGCGAGACCTGCCAGGCCATCTGGCCGGCCTTGAGCTCCCAGGATGAACAGCGTTCCCATGGTAACCACCATCTCCCAGACATTCCAGAGGCCCACGGCAGAACCAGTCCCAAACCATGAAACTGTCAGGATCCTCCATGAACTCCACTCTATGCCTTAGAATTCATGGATGACCCTGACATACTGCCCCCCTGAAGATCAACCCCCCCCTCAACCAGGCTTGTCAGGAAAGCGGGCATGAAACTTTCGCAACAAGCGTTTGGCATTGACATGCTCAGAAGCAACCCACTCCGCATGGCCCAAAGGCAGGTGTTTCCATTTCACCAAATACTGTAACCCTCCCCGGTGAAGCCTAGAGTCCAGGATCTCAGAGATTTCAAAATGCTGGTCCTGATCCACCAGGATCGGCTGAGGCGCAGGTTCTGGAGCCGGATGGTGTTTGTCCGGAGGGTTCACGGGTTTGAGCAGGCTGGAATGAAACACAGGATGCACATGACGGTACAACTTAGGCAAGGACAGTTCAAAAGCCACAGGATTTACCATCCTAACAACACGAAAAGGCCCAATGTATTTGGCTCCCAACTTTTTAGAGGGTTGGGGACACTTAAGGAATTTGGTGGACAAATAAACCAGATCCCCCACCTCATATCTAGGAGAAGGGTCCCGCTTTTGATCAGCATAATGTTTGTAGCGTGCTTTGGCAAAGTCTAAGGCCGAGATTACATGAGGCCATGCATCTCTGACCTTTTGACTCCACTGGGAGACCGAAACGGGATCAGAGTTGGGGGACCCCTCCAGCAAAGGGAGGGGACCGAAAACATGTCCAGACACCACCTTGAACGGTGAGAGTCCAGTGCTCAGGTGAGTGGCATTATTGTAGGCCACTTCAGCAAAAGGCAGAAGATCAACCCAATCAGACTGTTGGAAATTCACATAACATCTTAGGTATTGTTCAAGAGTCTGATTCGTTCGTTCCATTTGCCCGTCCGATTGGGGATGATGGGAGCTACTGAGACCAAGCTCCACCCCTAGAAGGTTCGTGAAAGCCTTCCAAAACTGCGAGGTAAATTGGGCCCCCCGATCAGACACAATCTTGGTCGGAACGCCATGAATCCGATAAATATGCTGAATGAACAACTTGGCTAATTGGGAGGCCGTGGGAAGTTTCTTACAGGCCACAAAATGCGCTTGTTTTGAGAACAAATCAGTGACCACCCAAATTACTGTCTTTTTCCTACTCTCTGGTAATTCCACAATAAAGTCCATGCTAATGACCTCCCAGGGCTTGTTTGGGGTAGGTAGAGGTTGGAGCAAACCTTTAGGCTTCCCTGACCCCCCTTTTGCCACTGCACAAGTGGTACACCCCTTCACATATTCCTCCACCTCCTTCCTCATTCGGGGCCACCAAAACTGTCTCCGGGCCAAATGCAAAGTTTTGAGATACCCAAAATGTCCTGCACTCTTGACATCATGGCACTGCTTGAGGATGCTCGCTCTCAAGACCTCAGGAACATACAAGTGATCCCCTTTCCAAGCCAAACCTTCCCTCACTGTCACCTCATGGGGGTGAGCTAAGAACCACTGATCCAGGGGTAGTTCCGAGGCCAATTGGGAATGCCACCCCCCTTTCTCCCCTTGAGAACCTGCGGGCGTGGCAGAACTATCCGCCGTAGGCGACACTTCCCGGGGCCCCAGGTCTGGGGGAGGTGGGTCAGGGTTCAAGGGCTGGGGCTCAGGTCCAGGCGCCAAGGGCGAGCAACCATCAATTTCAGCTGGATCAGGCTCCTGAGCAGGGCTAGCAGAGGATTTCTGTTCTTTGGCTTTGCTCCGTGTGAGGACTGCTAGCCCCAAGTGGGAAGGGGAAAAAACGGTGTCAATGACCTCCTTGCGCTTACTCTCATGCTGTGGTAGCCTGGACAAAGCATCAGCCAGAAAATTCCTTTTCCCCGGGATAAATTTCAGAGTGAAATTAAATCGGTAAAAGAAACTGGCCCACCTGACCTGCTTGGGGCTCAAACGTCTAGGGGTAGCCAATACTTCCAAATTTTTATGATCAGTCCAAACTTCGAACGGTTTGGGTGAGCCCTCCAGTAGGTGGCGCCACGTCTCTAGTGCCAACTTGATAGCACCTGCCTCTTTCTCCCACACCGGCCAATTTCGTTCCGTGTCATTGAATTTTCTGGACAAATAGGCACATGGTCTCAAATCCCCTTCCTCCCCCTTTTGCAACAGAACACCTCCCATCGCTACATCAGAGGCGTCCACTTGGACTACGAAAGGCTGGGAGGGGTCGGGGTGTTTGAGAATAGGCTCAGAAGTGAAAAGGGACTTCAATTTGTCAAATGCTTGTTGGCACTGTGGAGTCCACACAATTTTTGGGGGAGGTTTGTCCCCTTTACGGTGCTTGGAAGGTTTGTCCCCTTTCCCATCTTTGGTTTTCAGCAAGTCTGTCAGGGGAAGGGCTACCGACGCAAAGTCAGGGATGAAGGACCGATAAAAATTAGCAAATCCCAGGAAGCTCTGCAACTGTTTCCTGGTTCTAGGGGCTTCCCATGCCAAGACCCCCTTAACCTTTTCTGGGTCCATTTCAATCCCTTTGTTTGAGATGCGGTACCCTAAATAATCCAGACGGCTTTGGTGGAACTCACACTTAGACATTTTCGCATACAGATGATTTTCCCCCAACCTGGTAAGCACCTTTTTCACCAGTTTCACATGGGACGTGTAGTCCTCAGAATAAATCAACACATCATCAAGGTATACCAACACCCCTTTGTACAGAAAATCACGTAACACATCATTAATTAAGTTCTGAAAAATGCCAGGGGCCCCTTTTAGGCCAAAAGTCATGACGAGGAACTCAAAAGCCCCCAAGGGGCAATTAAATGCAGTCTTCCATTCGTCCACTTCCCGAATCCGTACTCTGTAGTAGGCCTCCCGTAGATCCAGCTTCGTGAAAATCTTCCCTTTGGAGAGATGAGCTAGTATGTCCTTCATCAGGGGCAGGGGGTACTGGTTGGAGACACTAATCGCGTTTAGCCCTCTGTAATCCTGAATCAAACGAAGCCCCCCATCTGCCTTGCGCCTAAACATCACCGGAGCCCCCACGGGCGAGGTTGAGGGTCTAATGAACCCTCGGGCTAAGTTTTTGTCTATGAACTCTCGGAGCGCCTCCATTTCAGCTGGGGTCATAGAATAAATGCGAGGTTTAGGTAGGCTGGACTCTGAGAGTATCTCAATGGCACAAACGCCTGGTGGGGTGGCAAAATGTCACACTCCCTCTCCTCAAACACATATTGCCATGCCTTGTACTCCACTGGCAGTCCTTTCAGCTCCCCTTTTACTAAAGCAGTCGTGTAATTCTGTGACTCACCCTCCAGGGGGACCCCGTCCCCTGGGGATTCTCCCCCCACCCCGTGCTCCTTGATACACAATGGGTCTGTAAAAGTCAGTGTCTCTTTTATCCAGTCTATGGTGGGGTTGTGGTACTTTAGCCAGTTCAGACCCACGACTGCTGCGGGGACTAAACCTGGGGCAATCACAAACTGCAGTTCCTCTTGGTGGGTTCCCATCCTCATGTTCATGGGACCAGTTATGCGCCGGGCGGGGGCCCCCTTCATCATCCCCCCATCCATCTGAGACAGCCACACAGGCTTGTCCAGCTTAACAGTATCAACGTTCAGTTCACTGACTAAGGAGGGGTGGATGAGTACTTGGGTACAACCAGAGTCAATCATTAACATTACTTTACGGGTGGGGCCCTCCCCTCCAACCCCCACTCGAGCTTTGATAAAGAACGGGCCCTTCACTCCACTCACCACTGCATCCGGGCGCCCTTCCGGATTAGCCCGCCCTCGGGCGCTCAGTAGGGCGGGCTGGACCCGTTTCCCACCAGCTCAGCGTTGGAAGAGTAGGACCCACTATCCTCGGGATCATCTGAAGACTCCTCTGCCGCATGGCCAGATGCCAGGGCCCTGGCCATCGCTTTGGTCTTGGGCTTGGAGGGAGTCTTGGCGGGCCCGGTTCTCCCCTCGCTCCGCGCTGGCTTGGCGGCGGCGGGTTGCTCCCGAGGGCTCCTCTCTGGGCACTCCGCTATGCAATGTCCGCTCTTCCCACAATGCAGGCACAGACCCTTTCTCATCCTTCGCTCTCGTTCGGACTCTCCGGTGGTGGCTCCCCCCGAGCGTACCGCCTTGGTCTTCTTCCCCGGGGCCCCGGCGGACTTCCCCTCCGTCCCTGCCTGGCGGCGCAAGATCTTGATGCTGCCTTTCACCGACTCCACTTCACCAGGTAGCCGTATCCACCCCAGGAGGGTTTCGGGGTCTCCCTGGAATAGGGCCCACTCTAGAATGTCAGGGTTCAGTCCCTCCTGGAAAAACTGCACCTTGACCTCCTCTGACCACTCAGGCACTTGGCTGGCTAGGCGGCGGAACTCAGCCGCGTACTCTGCCACTGGCATCGTACCTTGCTTCAGGCTCCTAAGCTTCCCTCGAGCCCGCTTCCCCCTTAAGGGATCTTCGAACTGGGCCCTGAGAGCCATCACGAACTCTTGGTAATTACCCAGTTCAGGGGCTCCCATATCATAAAGACCCACCAACCACTGGGCCGCCTCTCCCTCCAGTTGGTTGGACACATACTGCACCTTCTCAGCCTCAGATTGGAACTCCCCTTCCCACTGAGTCATGTAACTCACCACTTGGGTCATGAAGTAGGGTAGTTTTGCTGGATCCCCATCGAACTTCGCCTTCAGGTGCCGGTGTTTCCAGCCCCGGGGTCGCTCCTGCGGCTCAACCGGGCCAGGCCCCACCGGGGGAGCCGGTCCAGGAGCCGGCAGGCCAGGTATGTCAGGGGGCTGAACGGGGACCCCATCCCCGGGTGCCTGGGCAGCCGCTGGTGGCGCTGGGGGAGGCTGGGCCCCTCCAGGGGCTGGTGGAGCTGGAGGGGTTCTGTGCAGGAGTTCTAGGAGTACCTCCCGTATCTCACCCATTTGCTGTTTCAGTTGAAGAACCTCGGTTCCAACTTCTGCCAGGGAAAACTTCGCTTCTGGCTCTCTAGGCCCCTCACCCTGGGGTCTGTCCCACCGGGACCTGCGTTCTTCTCGGCGACCGGCCCCTGCCCATGGCCAGGCGGGGCCCAAAACCTCTCGCACCGGAGTGCCGAAGCTTGGCAGGCTGCCCCTCCCTGGAGCCAGCTCGATCCCCAGCTCCCAGGGCTCAGTGGAGGGTGGAAATCTTCCAGCCCTCCGGCGGTCTCGGCTGGTGCCTCCAGCTGCGACGGCTACAGCACCCCCCTCTGCCCCGGTCTCCTGCTTCGAGGCATCGGCTTCTTTGGTGCTGGCCACAGTCAGATCTTGGTCCGTCTGCGTGCCAGTCTCTGCGTCCTCAGACATTGCAGGTAAAGGCTCCACAGTTTCAGGACAGAAAAATAGAAAAAAGGGAGTATGCAGCTTTCTGTGATGTACACAGAACACAAACTCTGATATCTTCAATAAAGTTCTTTATTGGAATAGAAGCATGTGTAAGGAACAGTGTCAAAGCTGCATACTGAAGACCAAGCTTACAGTCAAGATAGATAAGGTACACCCAGCGTGAGAAAGCAGAAAAGGGAGGGTAGAACTTCAAAGCACACTTAGGAGGAGCGAGACCTGCCAGGCCATCTGGCCGGCCTTGAGCTCCCAGGATGAACAGCGTTCCCATGGTAACCACCATCTCCCAGACATTCCAGAGGCCCACGGCAGAACCAGTCCCAAACCATGAAACTGTCAGGATCCTCCATGAACTCCACTCTATGCCTTAGAATTCATGGATGACCCTGACAAGGACAAAAGAGACCCTCTCACAGCTGCAGGAGTTTACCACATACCATGCAGCTGTGGACAAGTTTACATAGGGACCACAAAACGCAGTGTGCAAACACGAATCAAGGAACATGAGAGACACTGCAGACTGGGCCAGCGAGAAAAATCAGCAGTAGCAGAACATGTTATAAACCAACCTGGACACAAAATAGTATTTGAAAACAGAAATTCTAGACAAGGCCAACAACTATCATGTCAGAATGCACAGAGAAGCTATTGAAATCCACAAACACCTGCACAGCTTCAACAGGAAAGAAGAAACCCTAAAAGTAAACAAAATCTGGCTCCCAGTTTTGAAATACAGTAGAATCAAAACTCAACACTTAGAAAAGAATTGCACCCAGGGACAGGGGGATTCCCAGCAGATAATGGCCCATCAACCAACCATTGGCCAAACAGACACTAATGAGCCTTGCATTTCTATACCCAAAGACTAACCATTCAATTACGCAAACTTACAAAGCCTCCCCAACAGGGGTTCACAGCATATAAACGCCACACACACCTATACAACCATTCTCTGAGGATGCCAGCCACAGATGCAGGCGAAATGTCAGAAAGAAACTATTCCAGAACACAGCCTCACAGCCCGGAAAAAAACCCAAGGAAAATCTATGGATGCTGGCTGTGAAAGCCTTTGACTTCACATCTACACCACATTAAGCAGTTTCCAATGTGTGCTAGCTAATTTTTTCACTCCTTTATTGCATTTCTTTGTACAAAGATTTTTTGGCATTGCAAACAATTACATTACACACCTTAAATGCCTGGAGAGAAGTCTCTGCAAAAATGAAGGTCACAAAAAGACCTTCCCACACTGGCAGCCCAGGCTGTCCAGTGAGAGACAGATAGTTTTCAAATTATTATTTTGGCATGTTATTTATAGTCCTGTTATGAAAGAAGCCCATCTTGTCCAGAAAGTGTTTGCTTCTCAGAGATAGCATAATTCAAGCCAAAATACCAAGGGAAGCCAAGCTGGCTCAACCTCTCATCAGAAAGCTTGCCAGGAAAGATATTTTCCTAGATTCAGGGGATTTTGACAAGCAATGTTTAAATAATAGTGTTAATTTCACATCTTTTTTAATGGGGTCAGATCTTTGCTGTTGAAACATCACCCTTAGGAGAATGGCACAAAGTGGAGAGGCCTGGCTTTGCCTAATATTTCTTGTTAAATCATAGGATCTGCCAACTGCTCTCTGACATTGTAATGTTATGAATCTTGCTGGTTAGCATATTGTGAATGGGCCAAACAATGTAGTTTCCCATCACTTGTCACCAAATTTTAGATAAAGGAACTTACAGGTTCTTACTGAACGGCAGTTTCTTTACAATCTTTGAAGTGCCAAACCCACCCTCAGAAGGGCACAAGAGATGCCTTGAACTGTTGGCTGAAATACAGCAAGAAAGAGAACAGGGGTGGGGGTGGAGGTTGCCCAGCTTGAACTTTGAATCTATACTGTTGCTCTTTGGGGATCTAAATGCATGTTGTTTGCCATGCATGGCAGGGGATTAGACTGGGTAGCTTTAACTTGGAGCAGAAAAGACTGAGAGGTGACATGATAGCCATCTTTAAATCTCTGTAGGGATGCCATGTAGAAGATGGAGCAAGCTTGTTTTCTGCTGCTCCAGAGACTAGAATACAAACCAATAGAGTCAAATTACAAGAAAAGAGATTCCACCTAAACATTAGGAAGAACATATTTACTATAAGAGCAGATTGACGGTAGAATAGATTGCCTCACAGGGTGCACCCAGGATAAAACCCCTTCCTTGTTGATCACATGGCACAGCGCCCCATTCTGACCTCACAAGCAGCAATGGTGATGGGCAGGCTCTGCACAGAGATGCTTGGTCAGTGGGTGAGGCAGCAGCGGCAGCACTGAGGGGGACAGGCCAGCAGGGCCAATGTGGTATCGGCCCATTAGCCTGTCTGGACTATGGCACAGATGCACACCAGTATGTGTAGCTGGCATTGTGTTGATTGGGGCAGCTCCAGAGCATAATGCTCCAGACTAGCTCTGGATTACAGCACTGGTGCAGATGAGCCCTGAGAGAAAGCTTTCTCTTGGTTAGTCTCAAAGATGCTACAAGATCCCTTTGCATACTGGACAGTATAGTGTATAATATATACACAACAATCTAAACAATATGTTTTGTACTGCATTTGTTTTGTTATCTGCTTTGGGAATCAATTTTGACAGAAAAGTGCCATACAGATTTAAGAAAAGAAACATAACATTGATCCACCTTACAGAGATGTTGTAAAGATGCCTAAGGGGTTGTCTAGATGATGAAAATACTCATCATGGAATTTGAGAAGAATACCTTTTGTCCCAATGTGCTTGTCCCATGGTGATTTGCCATATTCAGAACAGTGGGCAAAAAATCCATTTACTGTATAGGAAAGGCCTTCACAGCTTTTCCTGAAGTTTTTTTAAATAATGCGAGGAAATGTGCATTACTGCTCATTTGGACATCCAATTTGCATCACTGTGCATTCTTGGCGAGGGTGGAAGTGGAAAGCTGATTGGTTGGATGTGCGTGGGGGCAGGCTTGCTGGCAATGAAGTGGCCGGACGTTCCATTTTTGAGTTCCATGTTATTGATTGTGCACTTTTTTTATGTGCTGAGGCGACCAAAGAGCTTTTTAAAGCAGAAGGTTGCATTTGCGCACCTTCGATTTAAAGTAAAAAAATAAACAAACTATGCAGTGGCAGCAACATGTGGAGAATAATGTGAGTAATTCATTCTACACCACCATCTTGATTCGCAGGCATGGTTGCATGTGAACTTCAAACACAGATAGCTTGGCATACCAGCAATTTTGCCAAAAGACCATGGAGACAAATGAATGCTGCTACAAATTTGTATTAACGCACAGCAATCCACATTATATCTTCTTGTCTGGACAAGCCCTAAGATAGTGTATATGAATAGGCACTTTGGACACTCAAATAATATACATTTTTCAAAGGTGCAGCTGTGTTACTCTGCCCCAGCATAATAATAGAAGTTTCTGGACCTTTTAAGCAAAGTTTGAAATATTAAATTTGAAAATAAATTTGATAATGTTAAACACTAGAAAATGAGAAATTAATTCAGAATCAGTATCAGAACACTTAGGAAACAGAACAGTTTGGAGATAACCTAGGGGGAAAATTAGAAGGGGGTGGTAAAACCCCCTCAAATAAAACAAATGGCATGTGCATGCTTGTGTTTGCAGAGGAGAGAGGAGAGAGGGAAGGGGGCAGAAGCAGTGAAAGGACACAAACACAACTGTCCTTTGTTTAGTCAGGAAGGCTTTCCAGTTCTAGGTAGCCACCATACCTGAAAAAAGGGAACTTTAAAGGCATGAATCAGCCCACTGACAGCTGACATAATCCATACATTCAGGGGCTCTTGGGCACTCCTCTTACCATGCAAGGACACCTAACATTTTACTTAGAGCTTAGAAAAGTTCCCTCCCAGAATCTGTTTTGTAATCCCCAAAGTAACTTTTCCCAAGCTTTGACTTCGTTGCAGGTCCCTCTTCATGTTGTAGTGGGTTTGAACGTTGGACTATGACTCTGCAGAGCAGGGTTCAAATCCTCGCTCAGCCATGGAGCCACCAGGTGACCTTGGGCAAGTAACCCTCTCTGAACAAATCTTGCCAAGAAAACCCCGTGATATGGTCACTGTAAGGGTTGCTGTAAGTTGGAAACAAGTTGAAGGCACACAACAACAACCCTCTTCAAAAGCAATTCCCATTAAGCCCAACCAAGTTGTCCTGTTTAGAAAAGGAACTTACTTTGTGTCCAGAGGATTGATGCTATGGAAGTACTGGTGCATGGTATGGTACAGAAGTCCCACAATGGTTATCCAGGCTGGGGGGTGGGGGAAAGAAAAAATGGGGAAGGACTGTTTATTCACATGATAGTAATAAAGAGTAACAGAAAAACCAATTGAAAACCATATTATAATATATATAATCTTAATTATAATTTAAAAAAACAAAACAAAACAGGACAATAAAAGGGAATACAAAATAGAAAAACATAAAAAATAATATACATGTATAAACCACAAGAAATAACAGACACAGAAAAAGAAGCAAAAAAAAAAACCCTGAACACCTAACAAAACACAAAAATACTCCCTCACACCCTTTTGTGCAAAATCTACCCCCACCCCACCCACCTATTAACCCCCTATTTTAAAAAAACCCTTCAACGTTCTTTATTCACCTGCCCAAAAACAAAAAACAGTAACATATTTTTCTATTTATGTACAAATTAATGATAAGGAAAAGAAATAGAATCAGAGACTAGCTTCACCCTTCAGTGCTCAAATCCAAGAATACAATTCTCTCCTGGTTGTTTTTTCATATATTCAAGAACTGGTTTCCATGTTGCCAAAAAACATTTAAATCATTTCCCCTTAATTAGATTGTGTTTGTTATTTATTATATATTTTTATTGAGATACATTCCCACAACAAGCTCACATTTTCTAAAAATCCTCTTAATCGTAACTTTTACATAATTCCTTAAAAGAAATATACCTTTAGAAAAAATCAGAAGCATCTATACATCATTGTATAATTGTATTTATAATTATGTCTGTTCAAACACATATTTTCAGTTATTTCATTTTAAGTATTTCCTACTTCCAACCCCTTTCCTAATTTGCTAGGATTTTGCTATATCCAAAAGTTAAGAAAGTATAGCAACAGTTAAGTGTCTTATCTTTCAATAAGGTGGTTAACTTATCCATGTCCATCATGTCCTTTAACTTTATCAGCCACTCCTCCACTGTGGATTGTTCCTTCTCTTTCCACTTTGAAGCATATAGTAGTCTAGCTGCAGATATCATATACAGCACAACTCTCCAAATTCCTTTCATCTAACCTGTCTATCATATTCAACAAATTAATTTCAGGACACATTGAGAAGCTTATACCTAAAATTTCATTTATAGTAATGTGTATTTTCTTCCAGTAGTTTTTTGCAATAGAGCAACTCCACCAAATATGGAATAGAGAGCCCTTCGCTTGCTCGCACTTCCAACAGTTTTTGTTTCCTGTTTTATACATCTTGTCCAGCTTCACCAGGGTAAGGTAACACGTGTAAAACATTTTTAAATAGTTTTCTTTTAAGTTTTGAGATAGTGTAAACTTTTGAGTATTTCTCCAAAATTTTCCCCAGCTTTCTAATTCAATTCTGAAGCGTGTCCAGAGAAGGGCGACTAAAATGGTGAAAGGTCTGGAAACCATGCCTTATGAGGAAATACTTAGGGAGCTGGATATGTTTAGCCTGGAAAAAAGACGGTTAAGAGGCAATATGATAGCCCTGTTTAAGTATTTGAAGGGGTGTCACGCTGAGGATGGAGCAAGCTTGTTTCTGCTGCTCCAGAGACTAGGACACGGAACAATGGATGCAAGCTCCAGGAACGGAGATTCCACCTCAACATTAGGAGGAACTTTTTGACAGTAAGAGCTGTTCGGCAGTGGAACGCACTCCCTCGGAGCGTGGTGGGGTCTCCTTCCTTGGAGGTCTTTAAACAGAGGCTGGATGGCCATCTGTCAGGGATGCTTTGATCAAGATTTCCTGCGTGGCAGGGGGTTGGACTGGATGGCCCTCGTGGTCTCTTCCAACTCTGCAATTCTATGATTCTATGATTCTTCTATCATTTGTTATTGTATTTGTTTTTAATAGGTTGATTTCACTCATTAATTCTTTCTCATTAGGCATGTCCAAAATTTTCACTTCCCTGATTGATATTTCATTTAGAAGGTTCTGAAATTTTTTAGCGTCCTCTTTTTTCTTTTCTATCATTTGCTTTATACCTCTCATGACAATCTTGCTAGCCTCCCATATCATTTTCATGGTTACATCTTCAGTTGTATTTTCCAGAAAGTATAATTTCAGCATTTCCTTAGCTTTCTTTAGGCTCTCCTCATCTTTCAGAAGACTTTCATTGAGACACCAACTGTATTCTTTCTTTCTTTCTTTCTTTCATGTATTTTTAGTTGAATTGGATTGTGATCCAAGATCCATTTTGGCAAAACCTCCATGCTCTTTATTATAGGACTTAAAATTTTGACTTCTATAAACATATCTATTCTAGAAGTGTGGTGGGAATCTGAGTACAATGTAAAGTCTTTTGAATCTCCATATTTCCATCTCCACACATCCATCAAATTAAATTCAGTCATCATTTTGAAAAATGTTTTAGGAAGTTTGCCTTGATTCTTTCTTATTTGTTTTGCAGATAGCCTATCCTTGAGTGGATTTATTACTCCATTCCAATCTCCTAAAAGAAGTAGATTTCCATTCTTGACATTTTCGATATCTGAAATCAACTTTATTTTGTAAGAAAGTGTAAATGCCTACCACAAGTAATTTTAAGTTTTCCAACTTTATCTCTACTCCCACATAGGTGCCATTCAAATCCATAAAAAAGTCTCTCACTAAGAATGTTTTTATTAATGTACATAACAACGGCATTCTTTTTTGTCATTAGATGAAATGAAATTTTGTCCTAATTTAGGATTCTTCAAGTATTTAATGTCATTTTTTGTATACGTGTCTCTTGTAAACAAATAATATCGGTTTTTGATTTCTCTAGATAATGTAAAATGTGTCGACTTTTGAAGACTGAATTAATCCCTTTCACATTCTATGAAATTATTTTACAAGCCATCTTGTTTCAAGTTAAATTACTAGGTATTAGTCTTCTTTTTCTCCCTCCTCCTCTTCTTGTTCACTTCCTTTTCCAAAGTCTTCTTCTCCTTCTTTTTCTTCTTCATCTGATATTTGTAACCTCTCTTCTCTTTGATCACCTAGTTCAGCCATTTCTGGCATATCTGGTTGGTTTGTTTGTTCCTCTTGTTCTTTTCCTTTCTTATTTTCCTTGCTAAGTTTTTTACAAAAGTCTTTGGCTTTCTGAATTGAGTTGATTTTGACTCTCCTCTGTTGGTATATAAATGAATCTCCTTCCAATCTTTCCCATCTGTAGTTTACATTCTTTTTCTTCAGTACTTGAGTTAAAAATTTGTACTCTTGTCTTTTTTTCAGAGTTTGTGGTGGAATGTCTTTGTAAATTGTTACCTCCATTTCTTCAATCTTAATAATAATAATAATAACTTTATTTTTGTACCCCGCCTTTGGCCTATTAGGCAATCAAGGCAGCTCACAACAATCGGATATAAAAACAAATCCATAACAATAGTAATAACTTAAAACAATTTACCTCCCTTAAAATTACATATAATAGTGCATATATTTAAAATAACTGGCAGATTCACCACTGACATAAAGTAACTACCCTAAAACTTTAAAACTATAGAATCAAAACATAAAAACATAAAAATAGGGAGAAACATCCATTAAAATGGTCTGTTCTATTCAGGGAAGGCCTGCTGGAAGAGATCCATTTTGATGGCTCTTTTGAAATTCTCCAAGCTAGTTGCTTGATGGATCTCCTCTGGCAGGGCATTCCATAGTCTGGGAGCAGCAACAGAAAAGGGTTTTTGGGAGGTTGATGTTAATCTAGATCTCATTGGTTGCAATAAACCCCTCCCAGAAGATCTAAGGGTGAGGGGCGGATTATATGGGAGGAGGCGATCCCTTAGGTAGGTTGGACCTAGGCCATGTAGGACTTTATAGGTCATTGCCAACACCTTATACTGTGCCCGGAAACTGATAGGCAGCCAGTGAAGGGATATCAAGATTGGAGTAATATGCTCCCTTCTCGATTTCCCAGTGACTATCCTGGCTACCATATTTTGCACCAGTTGTAGTTTCTGAACTAGATATAAGGGTAGCCCCATGTAGAGAGCATTGCAGAAATTGAGTCGTGAGGTTACCAGTGCATGCACTACAGAGTCTAGGTCCTTTGTCTTGAGGTAAGGGTGCAGTTGGCGTATCTGCCGAAGCTGATAACAAGCGCTCCTAACTGTCACGTTCACCTGAGCAGTCATGTGAAGCGATGAGTCTAGGAACAGTTTATTTGTATAACTTCATTGGACAACCTGGTCTCTTAATCTATTTCTCATAAAGCAAACTACAAAATCCCTTGGAATCTTCCTCTCTCTCACCACTGACGAGTTTACCCTGAATAGTTTATCCACCTCAGAATCAAGCTTTGCTTCAGGCACATCAATGAATTTTGCTAGTGCTGGTACCACTCTTTCCGAAAGCTTTTCATTTATGTCTTCTGATAATCCTCTTAGTTTCAAGCATCTCTCCCTCTATCTGAATTCATTCAACAATAACGTCTTGTTCTTACAAAGGCTGCCTTTTTTCTCCTTTCTCTACCCCTGCTTGAAGATAACGTGGGCCCTTAAGATGAAAAGGAGAAAGGGAAGTCAAGAGGAGAAGGGATAGAGAAAGAATTGGTAGGTCAGCTGTTCTGTTGTGTTTGGAAAGAAGGCAATTAGACCTCTTAAGAGAATTATTTGTTGGAACTGGTACTTGCTGTGTCTCTGAGCTTTAAGTTAGTAAAAAAGAGCTCACTAAATGTTTCACTCAATGTAACAAGTGGAATTGTTATAGTTGCAATTGCTAGCATATTAAATCTGTAACAGGTGCAAGGGTAAGCTAAATAACATCATAGCAAATTGTAATATAACATATGAGGGAGATTTTTGCTCTCTTACTTTGCTTTGCTAAACTCACAACTGTATACTCAGAATTAATGTTTAATATGTCAAATATGTAAAGTCCACATATTGCTAACAAAGGAAAACAAAACTGGTACAGAGGTGTTAAAATTAATAAGAATTGTTGACTATATAGTGAGCAGTTCTGAAGGTTTGAATAGAATTTCCCCCTCCTTTTTCTGTGTATGGAATGCACAGGAGGAATTATAAACTTGATGTGTAATAACTAGGGAGACCTGCTGGCTGTCTGCTATGGGGGTGAACATAGATTGTTAGATGGATAATAATTGGTACTGTTAAACCTAATTTGCCTTTATAAGATAGATAATAATTGACTTAATATAAACAATTACAAACTATAACAAGGGTTTGCATTTAAGATATATTTGACAATTTAATGAATCGCCTTAATAATAATTGAATTTTTGGTATATAGTAATAGGTTGAACTGTCTGTATTATTAATTTCTCATTTGGAGTTATATATTTGAATGTTATAATATGTCTAAACTGAGAACAGGGAAAATTCGAGGTACAGATTCGCAAACCCAATTCAAGAGAGATTCAATGGAGGAGCCACCAGAATATCATAGGAAGTTTGTGGAGGAAATGAGATTTTTCATGAGTGAAATTAAACAAGTGTCACGTCCTCGCATGGATACTGGGTATTGCAGTAGGTTGGTTCTGGATGGGCCTAGTGGGCCCCAGTCTCCAAGCCAGGCCTTGATATGAGTTTGGAGTATGCTGGGTACAGACTGCAGCTGGCTGGAACCTTGCCAGCCCGCTTTAAGGATATGGGAGGGGGAGATATCACTGGAGCTCCTGGAGCCTGGGAACCAAGGTCAGAACCTTCCTGGGTTGAGAAAATCTGTGTGGAATGTGCACTCATTAACTGCGGTGTGTGTGTGTGTATACTAAAACTTAACAGTGATTTTATCTATGTGTTTTGCCTGGTGCCCTTAGAACTGGCTTTGGCATGTTACCGTCACTTCACTGCTTGATCAATAAACCAATTTCTTTTGAATGGGAATTGCGTCAGAAAGTGTGTGTTAACGAGTTCATCACAGTAAGCCAGGTCTCTAAAAGTCCCCTGCTGACAGCCTGGAGCGAAATGTCCCAAGAATCGGAGGAGCAGGGAATACTCACCAAAGCTGCAGCTGCAGACCCAGGAGATGTAACTGAGCGGCCAGATGCCAGCTCGGGGCTAACAAGAGAGGAGGAGAGAGAGTTAGACTGAGAATGGCAGCAAGTCAGACAGCTACCCCCAGTCAACCTGATGGTGATGGGAGCCAGCACGACTTTGGAAGCAGCCAGTTACTCCTTCGCTGGGACAGCCTTGTGAGGAGTGAGTCCAGCCATGGAAGCCAGTTGGCTCTGGCCATCTGGATTGGAAGAGCACGGTCAGGAGGACCGTAGATCTCAGAGATGGGATCTGCTGCGGCTGAGCAGAGCTCAAGACTATGAGGTGAGACGGCCCCACACAGAGCTGGAGAGGGATGTACAACAGCTGAAGCAGCAGATGCAAACTCTGCAAGCCCACATTGAAGAAACTCTACAGCAGCTGCCCCTAGCTCCAGTGTCAGAGCTGGCCCCAGTGCCCACCGTGGCAGCAGCCACCCCAATACTGGGAGGGCCCAGCCCCACCAGCTCCCAGACCACCCACACCTCCAGTGGGTCCTGAGCTGGTTGAGCTGTGGGAACAGCCCCGTGGGCTCACACATCTTAGCCTGAAGGCAACATTTTATGGGGAGGCCATGAAATTGCTTTTCTTTCTCACCCAGGTTATGGGGTTCATGAATCGTTGGGAGACGGAGTTTCTGACAGAGGCAGAGAAAGTCCAGTATGTCTCTGACCAGCTCAAGGGTAAAGCAGCACAGTGGCTAGTAGGACTGTGCGACATGGGAGCCCCCGAGCAGGGAAACTTCCATGACTTCATGATGGCACTAAGAGCCAGGTTTGAAGACCCATTTCGGAGACAGCGGGCACACACAGAGTTGCAGTGGCTGCAGCAAGGGTCCCGGTCAGTGGCTGAGTACACTACTTAGTTCCAGCGTCTAGCCAGTCAGATCCCAGACTGGATGGAGGCCACGACGGTAAAATACTTAAAGTACAGTCTCCACGTGGATATCCTCGAGTGGGCGCTGATCCAGGGGAACCCCGAAACCTTCCTGGGGTGGGTCCATCTAGCCAGTGAGGTGGATGCCCTGCAGCAGAGTGTGAAGCTGATGAAACAGCATCAGGGGCTGACCAGCAAACCAGGTGGTGGAGTGACTAAGAAGGCAAAAGTGGCATGGCCAGCAAGCGCCCCAGTGGCGGAGACGGAGAAGGATCGACAGATGCGAATGGGTCTGTGCCTACAGCAAGAGCTGTCATCGCATAGCAGAATGGCCAGACAAGCAACCAAGTTTGCAGCCAACATGAGGAGACAACCAAGAAGCGCTCAGGGAAGCAGACGGCTAGGAAACCCCCCAGCAATCCCAAAACCAAGTCAATGGTGCGCACTGTCAGGCTCATCCCTGAATTCTGGGTGTTGGAGTAGAATTCAGGGAGGACCCTGACATGTAGCTGGTTCAGGCCTGATTTCTTCTCGGGCCCTGGAATGTCTTGGAGTGAGGCCAGCCTGCCTGGTAGGCATGGGAACACTGGCCTCTCCAGCAGCTCAAGGCCGATGAGGTCCAGGTGCAAACATCTTCCCCCCGTTACACCCCTTGTCTGTGGTGTCCTCCCTTTTTCTGCATTTCTCACGCTGGGTGCGTTTATCTACAGCCCTGCTTGCCTGTAACTCAGTTTTGGCTTTTCCAATGGTCCTGACACATGAATCCATGTCAATAAAGCAATTTATTGAATGCATGTAAGCTTGTGTTCTCTGTACATCACAGTAAGCAGAAACTCTTTCTTTACAACCTTTTCCTGAGAGTGGTTCTACCCGCAATGTCGGATGACATGGAGACTGGAACTCAGATGAATAAAGATCTGGTTGCCGGTGGCGACCAGGAAGCCGGTGCCTCTGGGCTGGAGGCCGGCGCAGCGGGAGGTGTTGCAGCAGCTTCTGATGAAGACAGGAGCTGGGACCGCCGAAGGGCTGGGAGATTTATTCTCCCCTCTGACCCCTTGGAGCTGGGAGCCAAGCAAACTCAGGGGAGGGACAGCTTGCTGCTCTTTGGCACTCCAGTTCGAGAAGTCCTGGCTTCCCACTGGCCTTGGGCGGGCAACAGCAACTGGGAGGAACGTTGGTCCCGCCGGTGGGACAGGCCCCTGGGCAAGGGGGCTCATGAGTCAGGAGTGAGGTTTTCCCTGGCAGAAGTAGGAGCAGAGGTCCTGCAGTTGAAGCAGCAAATGGGGGAGATGCAGGCGAGCCTCCTAGAACTCCTGCAAAAGATACCACCAGCCCCACCCGCCCCTGGAGGGGCCCAGCCTCCCCAAGCCCAACCAGCGGCCGCTCCAGCGCCCGAAGCAGGGGCCCCAGCTCTGCCTCCTGATGTTCCTGGCCTGCCGGCTTCTGGGCCGGCTCCTCCTGGAGGAAAGACCCAGGGGCCTGAAGCAACAGAATCTGAAGGCGACTTTTGACAGAGATGCAGGAAAGCTACCCTACTTCCTGACCCAAGTGGTGAGTTTCATGACCCAGTGGGAAGGGGAGTTTCAGATGGAAGCTGAGAAAGTGCAGTATGTATCCAACCAACTAGAGGGAGAGGTGGCACAGTGGTTGGTGGGGCTCTATGATATGGGAGCACCAGAACTGGGAAACTTCCAAGAGTTCTTCCTAGCCCTGAGAGCCCAATTTGAAGACCCCTTGAGAGTGAGGAGAGCCCGGGCAGAGCTCAGGCAACTGAAGCAAGGCTCTAAGACAGTGGGAGAGTATGCCGCTGAGTTCTGCCACATGGCCAGCCAAGTGCCTGAGTAGCCGGAAGATGTCAAGGTGCAGTTTTTCCAAGAAGGGCTGAACGCTGACATCCTAGAGTGGGCAATGTTCCAGGGGAACCCCGAAACCCTCCTAGGGTGGGTGCGGCTCGCCAGGGAAGTGGAGACGCTGAGACGGCGCATCAAGATGGTACGCAGTCAGCAAGGGGCAGAGGGGAAAGCCACCGGGTCCACCGGGAAGAAGGGCAAGTCGGCACGCTCGGGTGGAGCCACGACTGGAGAGTGAGAACGGGAGCGAAGGATGAGAAAAGGGTAGTGCCTGCATTGTGGGAAAGGTGGCCATCGCATAGCTGAGTGCCCAGACAGGAGCCCTCGGGAGCCAGCGGCAGCTGACAAGCCCCAGCGGAGGGAAGGGAGATCAGTGCGTCTAAGACCCCACTCAAGCCCAAGCCGAAAGCAGCAGCTCGGGCCTTGGTGATTCCAAAGAAACTCGCATAGTGGCTTTGGTGAAGGGTGAGGTGAAGAATTTCCTGGTAGAATACAGGCAGTGGCAGATAGTGTTTGAGAAGGAATGTGACATTTTACCTCCGCACCGCCACTTTGATTGTGCTATAGAGCTGGTCCCCAGAGCCAAGATGCCCAAATCTAAGTTATATTTGATGACTCCAATGGAAATGGAATTGCTGGGGGAATACATAGACAAGAACTTGGCCCAGGGGATTCATCAGACTGACCACATCAGCTTTAGGAACCCCAGTTTTGTTTAGATGCAAGAAAAATTCTTTGCTGAGATTATGTATTTATTACAGGGGGCTTAATGGGGTAAGTGTGTCCAATCAATACCCCCACCCCTGATGAAGGATATGCTAGCCCAGTTGGCCAAGGGCAAGATCTTTACCAAGTTTGATCTCAGAGAACCCTACTCGAGCCTGTGCAATGGATTTTTCTGGTGGAGCGCAGCGTGCACAGAACTGGCCTCACCCTTTAAACCAAAGGTTCATCTGCTGTGGCCTTGCAAGCATGGATGGTAGCAGTGAGGTCCTCGGGTCGTAGGTTTGATTAGAGTTTCCTTCTCTTAGATGGTTGACCTTACAGGGTTGGACGAGCACCATCTGCCCGGGTTTGGGATTAGAGTTATCCTTCTCCTAGGATGGTTGCCATAAGGCTAGAGAGCCCATCCTGCCCTTTGACGCTCTTTGTCAGACCCTTCGGTTTTGACCTGTCTGGCATGGGAGACCCTACCGGTGGCTATTATGGTGGACCAGCATCGCTCAAAACATCATTAGGGTACGCATGACAAGGGGGTGTCAATGGAGAGGGAAGCGTACTACCAGGTGCAAATTAAGGGGATGAATGGAAAACAGCCTTCAACTGCCAACTGGGATCCTTTGAGTTCCTGGTAATGCCTTTCAGGTCATCTGGAGCCCCAAGAATTTTCATTAATTTGGTCAATGATATCCTCAGAGTTTTTGTATAAGGGGGCCTTGGTTTATCTCGATGATGTGTTCATTTATTCTGAGGACTACACATCCCATGTTAAATTGGTTCAGAAAGTGTTAAACAAGTTGGCTGAGAACCATTTCTATGCCAAACTATCCAACTGTGAATTCCACCAGTCCCGGTTAGGCTATCTGGGGTATCACATCTCTAGCAAAGGGATTGAAATGGACCCAGAGAAGGTAAAAGGGGGTCTCGCATGGGAGACCACTAAGACCCAAGAGCAACTGCAGAGCTTTTCAGGATTTGCAAATTTTTATAGGCCATTCATCCTTGAATTCACAGAGGTGACCCTAACACTTACAGATCTGTTGAAAACTAAAGCGACTGGTGGCAAGAAAAGGGAGGAGATGGGGGGCAAACAGGCAAAAGATTGTGTGGACTGAACAATGCCAGAAAGCATTCAAAAATCTCAAAAAGCTGTTCACCTCACAACTTTTCCTCAAACACCCCAATCCCGAGAAACACTTTGTGGTTCAGGTAGATGCTTCAGATATAGCAAGGGGAGAGGTACTGTTGCAGCGGGAGAAAACAGGGGAGCTCTGGCCATGTGCCTACCTACCCAGGAAATTCAATGAGACTGAAAGAAACTGGCCAGTTTGGGAAAAGGAAGCAGGGGCTATTAAGGTGGTGTTAGAAACTTGGTGCCACCTACTTGAGGGATCCTCACAACCTTTTGAGGTATGGACTGATCATAAGAACTAAGTGGCCCTGAAAACCCCACGCAAATTGGGTCCCAAGCAAATTAGGTGGGCAGATTACTTTTACTGGTTTAACTTAATAGAATCATAGAGTTGGAAGAGCTTAAGGGCCATCCAGTCCAACACCCTGCCATCAAGTCATTTCCGACAGCCTCTGTTTAAAAACCTCCAAAGGAGACTCCACCACACTACAAGGCAGTGCGTTCTGCTTCCGCTTCCAAACAGCTCTTACTATCAGGAAGTTCTTCCTCATGTTTAGGTGGAATCTTTTTTCCTGTAGCTTGAACCCATTGCTCCATGTCCTAGTCTCTGGAGCAACAGAAAACAAGCTTGCCCCATCCTCAGTATGACATCCCATCAAATATTTAAACATGGCTATCACGTCCCCTCTCAATCTTCTCTTCTCCAGACTAAACATGCCCAGCTCCCTAAACCATTCCCCATAGGGCATGGCTTCCAGACCACCCACCATCCTGGTCTCCCTCCTCTGGATATGTTCCAGCTTCTCAATATCCTTCCTGAACTGTGGTGCCCAGAACTGGACACAGTATTCCAGGGGAGGTCTGACCAAAGCAAAATACAGTGGCACTATGACTTCCCTTGATCTAGACACTATACTCCTATTAATGCAGCCTAGAATCACATTGGCTTTTTTAGCTGCTGCATCACACTGCTGACTCATGTGTAGCTTGTGGTCCACTAAGACTCCTAGATCCCTTTTGCATATACTGCCATCAAGCCATGTGTCACCCATCCTATATCTGTACATTTCATGGAAACAAGTAGGGAAGGAGGAAACTTTTTATTATTGGAAATTGCCCATGGAAAATTCCTCCTTGCAGCACTGAAAACCAAATGTGTAGCAATTTCCTATGCAGATAGTGTTGATATACAGTTGGACATCCATATCCTTGGGGGTTTGGCTCCCGGATTTAACACAGATACTATAAACTGTGTGTAACAGCGAACCCTCTTAAAATAAAGGACTTCTGGTAAAAACATACCATAGAGTTGCATTGGAGGACCTGGAAGATGCCTAGAAAGGATGCCTTTCACTTTTACTGTCCAAGTGTAGCATCCTGCATTTCTCCCTGTTGAAATTCATGTTGTTAGCATTGGCCTAGCTTTCTAATCTGTTGAGGTCATTTTGGGTTCTGATCCTGTCCTCTGGGGTACTCGCTACCCCTCCTAATTTGGTGTCATCTGCAAACTTAATAAGCATCCCTCTCTTCCCTCATCCAAGTTATTGATAAAGATGTCGACTAGGACTGGGCCCAGGACAGAACCCTGTGGCACCCCACTGGTCACATCTCTACAGGATGAAGAGGAGCCATTGGTGACTACCCTTTGGGTTTGTTCAGTCAACCAATCACAAATCCACCTAACAGTTGCATTGTCTAGCCCGCAGGTTACTAACTGTTTTGCAAGAATATCATGGGGGACCTTGTCAAAAGCCTTACTGAAGTAAAGATATACTACATCCCCTGCGTTCCCTTCATTTACCAAGTTTGTAATTCTATCAAAAAAAGAGATGAGACTAGTCTGGCACAAATTGTTTTTGAGAAGTCTATGTTGACTATTAGTGATCACAGTGTACCTTTCTAAGTGTTTACAGACTCTCTGTTTAATGATCTGCTCTAGAATCTTTCCTAGTATTGATGTCAGGCTGACTGGGTGGTAATTATTTGGGTCTTCTTTTTTCTCTTTTAAAGATGGGAACAACATTTGCCATCTTCCAGTCTTCTGGGACCTCTCCAGGAATTCTCAAAGATTTTTTATTATTATTATTATTATTATTATTATTATTTATATTCTGCCCCTCTACAAAACGTAATCGGGGTGGCTTACAAAATTAAAATATACACCCAAAACCCTTCATGCCACCCACTTCTTAAAATACAATTAAATAATTCAAAAATTTAAAACTTATTTAAAAATACTAAAAATAAACAGTAGATGGTGGCTGTAGTGGGATCGGGATAAAATTCTGATGGCCAGGTATCTATTCAGGAAAGGCCAGCTGGAAGAGATCTATCTTAAGAGCTTTTTAAAAGCTGTTTAGAGTGGTGATATGATGGATCTCATCCGGCAGGCTGTTCCATAATCTAGGAGCAATAGCCGAAAAGATCCTCTGGGAGGTTGAAGAAAGCCTAGTTTTTAAAGGTTGTAGTAAATTCCTCCCAGAGGACCTGAGTGCACGGGGAGGATTATATGGAAGGAGGCGGTCCCGAAGATAGGTTGGACCCAAGCCATTTAGATTATTGCCAGTGCTTCTGAGATTACTTCTGCCAGTTCTTTTAATACCCTTGGATGAAGTTCATCTGGCTCTGGAGACTTGAATTCATTTATTCTAGACAGGTATTTCTGAACCAGCTCTTTCCCAGTTCTGTGCTGTATTTCCCCTACTGCATCATCTGCTCCATCTTCCCCAGGTTGAGCACTGTTCCCCTTTTGGGAGCAGACTGAAGCAAAGAAGATGTTAAGTAGTTCTGCCTTTTCTCTGTCCTCTGTTAACCTTTCGCCATCTTCTCCATGCAGTGGCCCTACAATTTCCTTGTTCTTCCTTTTGCTACAGACATAGCAAAAAAAAAAAAACAATTTTTTTTTTATTGTTTTTAACCTCTCTAGCAAAACTGAGCTCTAGCTGAGCTTTGGCTTTTCTGACTTTCCCCCTACACGAGCTGGCTATTTGTTTGAGTTCTTCTTTGGTGATTTCCCCATTTTTCCATTTCTTGTATGTGTCCTTTTAAAGTTTTAGCTCAGATGAGAGTCCTTTCAACATCCATCCTGGTTACTTTAGACACCTCCCCTTTTTCCTCTGCATTGGAACTGTTTGAAGTTGTGCCTTCAATATCTCACTTTTTAGAAACTCCCATCCTTCATGAACTCCCTTCTCTTTCAGCATTCCTAACCATGGGATCACTCAAGTTTTCTGAAATCAGCTTTCTTAAAGTCTAGAATGCATGTCTGACTATGCTTGGCTTCCCCTTTCCTCTGTATAACAAACTCCAGGAGAACATGGTCACTCCCCCCTAGGGACCCCACCACTTCCACACCATTAACCAGGTCATCCCCATTGGTTAGGATCAGATCTATAGTAGCTGATCCCCTTGTTGCCTCTTCTACCTTATGAACAATGAAATTGTCTACGAGGCAAGTAAGGAATTTGTTGGACCTTATATTCTTGGCAGAGTTGGACTTCCAACAAATATCAGGATAGTTGAAATCCCCCATTACTACTACATCTCTTCTTTCTGAATGTGCGGTCATCTGTTCCAGAAAGGCATCATCCAAGTCCTCAGTTTGGCATGGAGGTCTGTAGTAGACCCCCACAATGACATCCCTGCTGTTTCTCTCCCCATTGATTTTTACCCAGTTGTTCTCAACCTGGCTCCTAGGATTTAAGTCAAGGATCTGTTCACAGGTGTACACATCCTTAACATATAATGCTACTCCACCACCCTTCCTGTTTGATCTATTTTTCTGAAATAGACTATACCCCTCTATTAGTACATTCCAATCATGAGACTCATCCCACCAGGTTTCAGTGATGCCTATTGAATCATGGTTGCTTTGCTGAACAAAGAGTTCAAGTTCATCCTGTTCATTCCCCATGCTCTGTGCATCAGTATAGAGGCTTGTAAGACCATTGGCCATTCCCCCTAGCTGTCACCTCCCTGAAACCGCACCCCATGGTCCAGGAAGCCAAACCGTTCCTGGCGGCACCATCTGCACAGCCAGTTGTTCACCTCCACTATCTTTCTCTTCCTTCCTGGCCATGCTCTTCCACTGGAAGGACAGACAAAATGTGCATCCAAGTCCTTCAGTCCCAGAGCCTCATAATCCCTTTGGTATTCTGAAGGCTATGCCTTGCAGTATCATTGGTTCTCACATGGACCAAAAGGAAGGGATAACGGTCAGTAGGCACGATGAGTCTCCTCAGCCTCCCTGTTACATCACAGATTTTTGCACCTGGGGGACAACATACCTCTGAAGACATCTTATCAGGCCCACAAACTACTGATTTTGTACCCCTCAGCAAAGAGTTTCCTACCACCACACCTCTGCTCTGAGGATTGGCAGAGGTCAATCTATGTGCTGAACTGTCCAAGATCTCATGCACATTCTCTGAGGCCTGGCTCTGGTTCTCTCCTTTACATTCCTTATCATCACTGACAAGGGATAGAGCTTCAGACCAGTTCTGCAGTGCCAAACAATGGCCCCTGCTCCTTCTCCTTCTATGGGTCACATTCTTCCAAACTCCAACCTCCTGTGTATCAGAACTACCCTCCTCCACAGAGACATCCCCTGTGTGTTCCTGAACCTTCTGCTCTGCTCTGTCTAAGAAAACCTCCTGCTTCCTAATATGCTTTATAATGGCTAATTGGGCCTCAAGTTCTTGGACCTTCTTTTTCAACAACACAACTTGCACTTCCTGCAGTTGTAGCTCTGCACGTCCACAGGCAAGAAGAGAAGCATCCCACAACTGTTGCAAGTGACTGCAGCAGTTCCCTCACTGTCCATACTGAATACTCTGAAGTAGGCACTAGAACAGAACTCTGTGCCTCCCCCTCAAACTCCCCCACTAAACACCCATGCCAAACACCCCTGTTGTCCTCTCTCCTGTTTGCCGAGCTCCTCTACGCCGAGCTCCAGAGACTGAAACTGCACCTATAGAGAGAGAGCTACTAGCTGCTAGCTCCTCTCTCTGCCTCTCACCCACTTCCTTTCAGCAGTCTCTGACTCACTTCCTCTCAATTGTGTGTTATTTCAAAAAATCTATGTGAAGACATGGAATGAAATTAAGAAAGATGTTGAGATGGAAGAGATTAAATTTGTCTATGTTAGGGAGAACTTCTGTGATAAAAATGAAGGTGTTACCTTGAATGTTGTTCTTGTTTCAAACAATTCTGATTTTCACAAATGAGTTACCATTCAAACAATAGCAGAACAAAGTATTTAAGTTCATATGGCAAAAAGAAAAAACCAACAATACATGGTCCATCAGATTGTCAGGACTTAGAGACTGAACTCCATTATAAAATGGCCGAACAACTGCAGAATCATGCTGAGCCATAATGGCTGATTGCATAAGCTCAGAAAAGAGGTCACTTCCTTCTCTTCTTCTTGTGAATGCTAATGCTTGGTGACACAGTTTGTCCTTCAATTGTAAATATTTGTACATATTGCAACTGTTTGACTCTGAAGATAAAAGTGCCTCCTGCTTATTTGGACGTCAAACACTCTGTGTGTGAGTATTCTTGGGAATGGGTTGCTACTAAGTCTGCAGAGACAGATTTTTGGCTTCTGCCAGGGATTGAGTTTCTTATCATCCCCTGACAGTGGTTATGGGCCCAGCTGATTGATCTCAGATTAGATAAGGTACACCCTGAAAATTTCCCAGAATCTTTTTTGTTTTTGAGTGGTTTTGGCTAGTTGGCTGTGAAATAGTTAAGTTTCATCCAGGCTCTGTGTTAGACTTATCTTCAAGCAGCCTTGAAGAGCTGCCAGTTGTTTGTGTTTCATGTCAGGAAAGCCACCAAGTCAAATAGCTGATAAGACAGCCCGGCTCGGCAACAACTCGGTTGCAAGCACAATACCTTGTGTTGTCACAATAGCAGTCCTAGAGAGTCAGGAGTCCAGAGAGAGTGAAGAACAAAGAGGCAGTCCAAAGTCAAAAGGATTCTGGCAGGTGGGTCAACAAAGACAGTCCAGGGTCAAGATAATCTGAGGTTTCAAGAAAGCAAGGTTCCAAGAAACAGGAGAATCAAAGGCAGAGGCTTCCTCCAGGGAATGCAGATAGCCTGAGACAAGGAATCCAGCGTCTCCCCCAGCTGCTTATGTTGGCCCAGCTCCCACTCACAGCTGCTGGGTGATTAATGAGCATCTTTCTTTTAGTCTCTGGGAGTGACGCAGCCACTCCCTTTCTGCTTGTCTTTGGCTAAAGGTAGGTACCTTCTTTTCTACCTCGTGCTGTTGCTCAACTATGTCTCCCAGGCTTGGACCCTGTGCTGGGGGAAGGCTAGGCTGCTGAGACCTGGGTTCTTCAGGGCTAGACTCAGACTCAGCCAGCTTTTCTGCAACTGGCTCAGCCTCCTCGCCTTTGAGTCCTCAGAGTCCTGGCTGATCATGACATAATTCCCCCCCCATTATCCTCCCCCTCACCTGGAGGAGGACGAAGCTGGTCCGGGAAGCAGTGGTGAAACGCCCAAACTAGGCGGGGAGCATGCACATCGGAGGCATCCTCCCAGGAGCGGCCCTCTGGCCCATAGCCAACCCAGTCAACCAGATACTGAAGACGGCCCCAACGGCGACAAGAGTCCAGGATCTGGGACACCTCAAACTCCTGTTCACCATCCACCAAAACCGTATTGGGTGGAGGTGCGGGACCAGTGTGGGTACGAACCCCGAAGCCGGAAGCAGTAGGGAACAATGGAAGACTGGGTGGATCCACCACATCCACAGAAGCTGGAACCGAAAAGCCATGGGATTCACCTGGGACACAATCTTGTAAGGCCCCACAAATCGAGCATCCAACTTCCTACACGGCCACTGGAGTGGGAGATGGCCTGTAAACAGCCAGACTGAATCCCCCACCTGCAAAGAAGTACCTTTCTGTCGACGTTGATCCGTGCCCCTCTTATACGCCTCCTTGGCCACCTCAAGCTGTTCCTGTAGCAAGGACTGGGCAGCCTGGAGTTCCTGGAGCCACTGGTTTGCCACTGGGACCACTGAGACAGGTGCCACAGCCAGAAATCCCCACGGATGGTAGCCGGTGGCAAAGAAGGGCGTCTGCTGGGTGGAGGCATGCACAGAGTTGCTGTAGGTGAACTCAGCCAACAGAAGCAGGTCGACCCAGTTCTCTTGGTGGTAACTGGAGTAACAGTGGAGGTACTGCTCCAGTGTCCCATTCGTGCATTCTGACTGGCCATCAGACTCAGGATGGTGTGCCAAGGACAGTTGAGGCGCAATGTCCGGGAGCCGCAGCAGACTAGTCCAGAACCAGGCAGTAAACTGGGCTCCCCGATCAGAGACTACTCCCTCAGGAAGGCCATGGAGCCAGAAGATGTGCTGTACAAACATCTGGGCCGTCTCCTTCACCGTGGGGAGGCCAGCGCAAGGCATGAAGTGAGCCACCTTGGAGAACAGATCCACCACCACCCAAAAGGTGGTACAGCCAGCAGAAGGGGGCAGGTCCGTGATGAAGTCCATCGAAATGAGCTTCCAGGGCCCCGAAGGCATCGGCAGAGGCAGCAGTAAGCCTGCAGGTTGCCCCGGATGAACGTTAGCATGGCAACACACAGGGCAAGTGTCCACATACTGGGCCACCTCCGCACAGACCTGAGGCCACCAAAACTCCCAGGTTAGGAGGTGCAGGGTCTTGCAAAACCCGAAGTGCCCTGCCGGCTTAGCATCATGGCACAACTGCAGGACCATCTCCCGACGTGGGCCTGCTGGTACATATAGGCAGCAGGCCATCTCGAAACTCAAAAGGAGAGGCACCCCTCTCCGCCAAATGCTGGGTCACGAACGGTTCCCAGCTCCGGAGGTCACAAATCTGGTCCAGCAGTGTAGCATCTCTCAGAGCGGCAGCAAAATTCTCTGTGCGCAGAATGGTGGACCGAAGCTCCCCTCTGGTTCTGTGGCATACACTGGCTTCCGGGAGAGAGCATCGGCCTGCCAATTCTGGGCCTGAGGAACATACTGGAGCTGGAAATTGAAGCAGCCAAAAAACAGGGACGACAGCTTCTGCCTCTGGGACAACTTCCGGGCCGTCTGGAGATGCTCCAAGTTCCTGTGGTCGGTGTGGACCCAGATGGGATGAGCCGCCCCCTCCGCCCCCTCCAACAGATGCCGCCACGTGTCAAAGGCAGCCTTAATTGCCAACAGCTCCTTCTCCCAAATGGTGTAGTTGCGTTCAGGAGGAGACAGCTGACAGGAATGAAAGGCGCAAGGTAACAGGTGTTCCTCGGTCCCCGGGAGCTGAAGCAGCACAGCCCCAATCGCCACGTTCGAGGCGTCCGCCTCCACCACAAAAGGCATCCATGGATAAGGGTGCTGCAGGATTGGGGCCGACGTGAACCTCTCCTTTAGGACCTCAAATGACTTCCGGGCTGCAGGTGTCCACTGAAAGCGGGCCTTCCCCCGCAGCAGTTGGGAAAGAGGGCTCGCAAAGGACTGCATAATCCGCGATGAATTTCCTGTAGAAGTTGGTGAAGTCCAGGAACCGCTGGACATCCTTCCAGCAGCGAGGAGTTTGCCATGATAACACGGCCTCCACCTTGGAGTTGTCCATGGCCACTCCCTGAGTGGAGACTCGGTAGCCCAGGAAGTCCACCTCCCGAAGGTCAAAGGCGCACTTTTCCAACCTGGCGTAGAGGCGGTGCTCCCGAAGGTGCTGAAGCACGGTGTGATGTACCGAGAACACATGCTCACATTCACTCAATAGGAATTCTTTATTGGTAAGGAGACATGTGTCAGGAACATGAAACAAAGCCGAGACTGGACACAGCCAGCACAAACCTCCAGATAAACCCCCACCGCATGAGAATGGTGTGTAGGGGGGGAGAGAGAAACGGCCCTCCTTGCATCTGGGAATTGGCCTTGAGCCACTGTGAAGAGCAGCATTCCCAGGCCAACAAGGCGGGCTGGCCCACCTCCAAAATTCTAGGGGCCTAAGCAAGGGAACCAGACCAGAGGCAGCCTCATGTCAGGGTCTTCCATGAATTCCACTCTCAAGCTCAGAATTTAGGGATGAGCCTGACAGACGGCATGAACAAAGGCGTCACGGGCAGCCTGGCTGGGGGAATAAATGAAAAAGTCATCCAGGTAGATGATCACAAAGCGATCTAGATAGTCCCGGAAGACATCTTTGACGAAGTGCTGGAAGACGGCTGGGGCATTACATAGGCCAAAGGGCATGACGCTGTACTCATAATGTGCATACCTTGTCTGAAAGGCCATCTTCCACTTATCCCCAGCCCTGATCCTCACCAAGTTGTAGGCCCCTCTGAAGTCCAACTTAGTGAAGACCTTGGCATGGTGGAGCCGCTCCAACATTTCCGGGATCAGCGGCAAGGGATACCGGCTCCTGATGGTGATCCAGTTAAGGGCACAGTAGTCATTGCAAAGATGTATCTCCCCACACTTTTTCCACACAAACAACACAGGGGCACCTGCAGGAGACTTAGAAGGGTGGATAAACCCCTTCTTGAGGTTCTTTTCCAAGAAATCACTCAGAGCCGCCAGCTCAGACTCTGAGAGGGAGTAGAGGCATCGTGCCAGGATCAGGGCCCAGGTATTAAGTCAATCACACAGTCATAAGGTCTGTGTGGCGGGAGCCAATCCGCCTCCTTCTTGTCAAAGGCATTGATGAAATCCTGATATTTCTCGGGCAGCCTCACCGAGCAATCCTTGGCATCTGTTGCCACTGCCACCGGGATCCTCTCCGGCCAACAGTGCTCCTGGCAAAACTCAGAGGTGAACAGAACCTTCCACCAGGCCCACAGGATGTGAGGATCATGCTGTCAGGTTCGTCCCTGAATTCTGGGGTTTGGAGTAGAATTCATGAAGGACCCTGACATGAGGCGGTTTCCCCCTGGCCGGGCCTCTGGAGTTTTGGAGGGAGGCCAGCCCGCCTGGTTGGCCTGGGAACGCTCCTCTCTCAGAGAGGCTCAAGGTCAGGGCGGCCAGGTCCAAGCCTACTCCTCTCACTCCCTGAATGCTTTTCTCATGCTGGGAGGGTTTATCTGGAGGGTTGCTGTGGTTGCGTTCAGTTTTGGCTTTAACCTATGTTCCTGACACATGAATCCATGTCAATAAAGCAATTTATTGAATGCATGTGAGCGTGTGTGCTTGGTACATCACACATGCTTGGAGCCAGGGCATCCCCAGGACCAAAGGGAAGTGAGGCACCTAGGCCAGCAGGAACTGGATCTCCTCGACATGGCCCTGGATCTCTAAGTGGAGCAAAGGGGTCTGGTGAGTTACAGGACCGGACCGCAGGAGCCGCCCATCGATAGTCTCTACAGGTCTAGGCTCGGCTAGGGCCTCCAGCGGTCTCTGATGACTTGTGGTAAACCCCAAGTCCATGAAATTGTTGGAGGCTCCCGAGTCTATCATGGCTCCCAGGGGAACAAGCTCCAGGGAAGGCAGTCTAACATTAGCCACCACCAACAATGGGTCTTTAATGCAGGTCATGCTGGGGGAAGCAGGTTCCGGAGACACTCCCAGGTGGTGAACCTCCTCTACGCCTGGGACTGACGTTTCCTGGCAGCAGTGCTCGGTATCCCTTGGCCAGACAATTTCTGGCAAAATGCCCTGAGAGACCATAGTACAGGCAGAGCCCCTCTCTCCTCCTATATTCCTTCTCAGCCGCGGTGAGCCACAGCCAAGCCCCTCCCAGCTGCATTGGTTCTTCTGCAGGCCCGGGAGGGGCAGCCATAGGGGAAGCTGCTGGTGTCTGGGGTGCAACCACTGGAGGAGAGGGTGGGTTGGAACGCCTGGCCTGCCTGCAAGCTGACAGGCAGCAGTCTGTGCATGTTGCTTGAGTTATCAAGATAGCTAAGGTGTCTGGAGGCTCTGAGCGGGCCAGCTCATCCAAAATGGGGCCTGCCAACCCCCAGCGAAACTGGGCCTGCAAGGCACTCTGGTTCCAGGTCAAGTCCTGGGCTAGGAGACGGAAGGCGGTGGCATATTCAGCCACAGAGCCTTTGCCTTGCTGGAAGGTCTTAATCCGATTCTCAGCAGTTTCAGTTTTAACAGGATCTCCCCAGGTAGCTCTCATTTCTTGCAGAAAGTCCTGCAAGCTGTTGAGGACCGTACTATCCTCATTCAGGTAGGGAGTAGCCCATTTACTTGCAGGACCAGCTAACAGACTGATAATGAAAGCCACTTTGTGAGTGTCTGTGGGGAAATCAGCCCCTCTGATTTTGAAATGCAGTTTACAGTTTGCTATAAAACTGTCCAATAGTGCTCTATCACCAGAAAACTTCTCAGGCAGGGCGATGAGAGATTTCCCCTGGGGCTGGGGGTTGATTCTGTAGTGCAGCCAAGTCTTGAGTTAATTGTGCCAGCTGGGCTGCTAATTGCTGGTTTTGGGATAACAGCTCCTGGATCACAGCAGATTTGGCCATCTTATCAACTTAATTGGGTCTCAAGCTATTCTGTTGGGAAAGCCGCCAAGTCAAATAGCTGATAAGACAGCCCGGCTCAGCAACAACTTGGTTGCAAGCACAATACCTTGTGTTGTCAATAGCAGTCCTAGAGAGTCAGGAGTCCAGAGAGAGTGAAGAACGGAGAGGCAGCCCAAAGTCAAAAGGATTCCGGCAGGTGGGTCAACGAAGACAGTCCAGGGTCAAGATAATCCGAGGTTTCAAGAAAGCAAGGTTCCAACAGCCAGGAGAATCAAAGGCAGAGGCTTCCTCCAGGGAATGCAGATAGCCTGAGACAAGGAATCCAGCGTCTCCCCCAGCTGCTTATGTTGGCCCAGCTCCCACTCACAGCTGCTGGGTGATTAATGAGCATCTTTCTTTTAGTCTCTGGCAGTGATGCAGCCACTCCCTTTCTGCTCATCTTTGGCTAAAGGTAGGTACCTGCTCTTCTACCTCGTGCTGTTGCTCAACTATGTCTCCCAGGCTTGGACCCTGTGCTGGGGGAAGGCTAGGCTGCTAAGCCCTGGGTTCTTCAGGGCAAGACTCAGACTCAGCCAGCTTTTCACCAACTGGCTCAAGCTCCTCGCCTTCTGAGTCCTCAGAGTCCTGGCTGACCATGACATTTCATAGCTGGAGATATTTTTTTTTATTCAGACAGCACAATGGCAGATACTAGTCACGTTCATTTTGAGAAATTGGCTGATGGAAATTATCCAGTCTGGAGTTTATATATGGGGGCTTTATTAATTAAGGACAATTTGTGGCACATTTTGGAAAATGAAAGTTTGATCCTATAGGGTTCAGAAGATGAAAAAGCAGCATTCAGGCTAGCAGACCAAAAGGCTAGAGCTGCAATTCTCTTATCGCTCAGCCCCTCCCAGTTAATACACGCAGCCCCAGCAAAGACAGCCTTTCAGCTTTGGACAGCTTTGAAAACGGTTCATCAGAATTTGTCCTGCCTCTCAAAGATGATGTGGACTAAGTGGCTTTATAAAACAAAGCTGTGTACTGGAGGCTGCGTGAAAGCTCATTTGGAGGAAATGAGGCAGCTTTTTCAAGAGGTGGCTAATAGAGGGGTGGACACTCCAGAAGCCCGTAAGTGTTTTATTTTATTGGGCAGTTTGCCAAAGGAATGGGATTTCCTAATTTACAGTCTGCAGACCACCAAGGAGCGTGATTTGTCTGTAGACCCGGCATATTTTGGAAGCGATCCAACGCAAGCAATTTGATTCCCGGACAGACAGGAATAAATAGCCCCAAATTACCAGACGCAATCGGGAGATCACTGAAACACACCCAGAGGCATCTGATGTGAAGGAGGGAGCCTGCAGCTACATGAAATGCTGTTTCAGATGCAAAAACCCTGGACATTTTCAGAAGGACAGTTTGTTCATCACAAGAACATTTTTCAAGCAACCAAAGAGGCGACGAGACGATGTACAGTTGTCCCTCCACATTCGCGAACTCGGCATTCGCGGTTTTGATTATCTGTGGTTTTGGGAGGACCCCCCGGGCCCCCCCAATACCACGACACGGGGCCTCTAGAGGCCCTGTGAAAGCCCTGGGAGGGAACGGGAAGGGCCGGGGAGGCCTCCACGGGGCCTTCGGAAACCCTCCGGAGGCCCTGCGAAGGCCTTGGTGGGGAGGGGGAGGAACGGGGAGGCCTCCGCGGGGCCTCCGGAGACCCTCCGGAGGCCTGGTGAAGGCCTTCGGGGGGAGGACCAGGAAAACCTCCGCAGGGCCTTCAGAGACCCTCCGGAGGCCTCCGCAGGGCCTTTGGAGACCCTCTGGAGGCCCCATGAAGGCCTTGGGAGGGCCGGGTAGGCCTCCGTGGGGCGTTCGGAGACTCTCCAGAGGCCCCGCAAAGGCCTTGGGAGGGAGGGGGAGGACCGGGGAGGCCTTTGCGGGACCTCCTGAGAGACTCCGGAGGTCCCGTGAAGGCCTTGGGGGGACGGGGGAGGACCGGGGAGGCCTCCGTGGGGCCTCCGGACACCCTCCAGAG
This sequence comes from Gambelia wislizenii, assembly GCA_030847615.1. Lineage (NCBI taxonomy): Eukaryota > Metazoa > Chordata > Lepidosauria > Squamata > Crotaphytidae > Gambelia > Gambelia wislizenii. Next base: position 14,147,209 of record JAUMIR010000013.1, read on the forward strand.
GCCCCGCGAACACCTTGAGAGGGAGGGAGAGGACCGGGGAGGCCTTTGCGGGACCTCCTGAGAGACTTCGGAGGTCCCATGAAGGCCTTGGGGGGAGGGGGGAGGACCGGGGAGGCCTCCGTGGGGCCTCCAGACACCCTCCAGAGTCCCCGCGAACGCCTTGGGGGGAGGGGGAAGGAATGGGAAAGCCTTCACGGGGCCTCCGGGTTCCCTCCGGAGGCCCCGCGAAGGCCTTGGGAGGGAGGGGGAGGACCGGGGAGGCCTCCGTGGGGCCCTCGGAGACCCTCTGGAGGCCCCGCAAAGACCTTGGGAGGGCCGGGGAGGCCTCCTCGGGACCTTCGGAGACCCTCCAGAGGCCCTGCAAAGGCCTTGGGATAGAGGGGAAGGACCAGGGAGGCCTCCGTGGGGCCTCCAGAGACCCTCCAGAGGCCCGGTGAAGGCCTTCGGGGGGAGGACCAGGAAAACCTCCGCAGGGCCTTCGGAGACCCTCCGGAGGCCTCCGCAGGGCCTTTGGAGACCCTCTGGAGGCCCCGTGAAGGCCTTGGGAGGGCCGGGTAGGCCTCCGTGGGGCGTTCGGAGACTCTCCAGAGGCCCCGCAAAGGCCTTGGGAGGGAGGGGGAGGACCGGGGAGGCCTTTGCGGGACCTCCTGAGAGACTCCGGAGGTCCCGTGAAGGCCTTGGGGGGATGGGGGAGGACGGGGAGGCCTCTGTGGGGCCTCCGGACACCCTCCAGAGGCCCCGCGAACACCTTGAGAGGGAGGGAGAGGACCGGGGAGGCCTTTGCGGAACCTCCTGAGAGACTTCGGAGGTCCCATGAAGGCCTTGGGGGGAGGGGGGAGGACCGGGGAGGCCTCCGTGGGGCCTCCAGACACCCTCCAGAGTCCCCGCGAACGCCTTGGGGGGAGGGGGAAGGAATGGGAAAGCCTTCACGGGGCCTCCGGGCACCCTCCGGAGGCCCCGCGAAGGCCTTGGGAGGGAGGGGGAGGACCGGGGAGGCCTCCGCGGGGCCCTCGGAGACCCTCCGGAGGCCCCACAAAGACCTTGGGAGGGCCGGGGAGGCCTCCTCGGGACCTTCGGAGACCCTCCAGAGGCCCTGCAAAGGCCTTGGGATAGAGGGGAAGGACCGGGGAGGCCTCCGTGGGGCCTCCAGAGACCCTCCAGAGGCCCGGTGAAGGCCTTCGGGGGGAGGACGAGGAAAGCCTCCACGGGGCATTCGGAGACCCTCCGGAGGCCCCACAAAGACCTTGGGAGGGCCGGGGAGGCCTCCTCGGGACCTTCGGAGACCCTCCAGAGGCCCTGCAAAGGCCTTGGGATAGAGGGGAAGGACCGGGGAGGCCTCCGTGGGGCCTCCAGAGACCCTCCAGAGGCCCGGTGAAGGCCTTCGGGGGGAGGACGAGGAAAGCCTCCACGGGGCATTCAGAGACCCTCCGGAGGCCCCACGAAGGCCTTGGGAGGGCCGGGGAGGCCTCCGCGGGGCGTTTGGAGACTCTCCGGAGTTCCCGCGAAGGCCTTGGGGGGAGGGGGAGGACCGGGAAGGCCTTCGTAGGGACTCTGGAGACCCTCCAGAGGCCCCACGAAGGCCTTGGGAGGGAGGGGGAGGACCAGGGAGGCCTCCGCAGGGACTCCAGAGACCCTCAGTAGGCCCACGAAGGCCTTGGGGGGAGGGGGAGGGCTTGGAAGGCTTCTGTGGGGCCTTCGGAGACCCTCCGGAGGCCCCGGGAAGGCCTTGGAAGGGAATGGGGAGGCAGGGGAAAGTCACGCTGAGGATGGAGCAGGCTTGTTTTCTGCTGCTCCAGAGACTGGAACACGGAGCAACGGGTGCAAGCTCCAGGAACAGAGATTCCACCTCAATATGAGGAGGAACTTTTTGACAGTAAGAGCTGTTCGGCAGTGGAACACACTCCCACGGAGCGTGGTGGGGTCTCGTTCCTTGGAGGTCTTTAACAGAGGCTGGATGGCCATCTGTCGGGGATGCTTTGATCAAGATTTCCTGTATGGCAGAATGGGATTGGACTGGATGGCCCTCGTGGTCTCTTCCAACTCTGCAATTCTATGATTCTATGATTCTATGATTCTATGACTATGGGGCCTCTGGAGGCCCCATGGTCACTTTGGCGGCGGAGGGGGGCAAACAATATTCGCAGATTTTTCACATTCGCAGGGGTCCGTGGAACGTAACCCCCGCGAATGTGACAGGACGACTGTATATGCACATTTCCTGATGGTCAATATAGAAATCAAATAGACTACATAACTGGAAGCCAAAGATGGAGAAACTATTCTCTCTGCAAAAACAAGACCAAGAGCAGATTGTGGCACAGACTATGAACTGCTAGTACAGTTGCCCCTCCACATTCGCGAACTTGACATTCGCGGTTTTGGTTATTCGCGGTTTTGGGAGGGCCCCCCCGGGCCCCCCCAAAACCACGACACGGGGCCTCCAGAGGCCCCGTGAAAGACCTGGAGGGAGCGGGGAGGCCCGGGAAGGCCTCCACGGGGCCCCCGGAGGTGCTCCGGAGGCCCCATGAAGGCCTGGGGAGGGGGTGGGGAGGGGTGGTGAGGCCTTCACAGGACCCCCGGAGGCCCTCCGGAGGCCCCGCGAAGGCCTGGGGAGGGGTGGCGAGGCCTTCGCGGGACCCCCGGAGGCCCTCCGGAGGCCCCGCGAAGGCCTGGGAAGGGGTGGCGAGGCCTTCGCGGGACCCCCGGAGGCCCTCCGGAGGCCCCGCGAAGGCCTGGGAAGGGGTGGCGAGGCCTTCGCGGGACCCCCGGAGGCCCTCCGGAGGCCCCGCGAAGGCCTGGGAAGGGGTGGCGAGGCCTTCGCGGGACCCCCGGAGGCCCTCCGGAGGCCCCGCGAAGGCCTGGGGAGGGGTGGCGAGGCCTTCGCGGGACCCCCGGAGGCTCTCCGGAGGCACTGCGAAGGCCTGGGGAGGGGTGGCGAGGCCTTTGCGGGACCCCCGGAGGCCCTCTGGAGGCGCCGCGAAGGCCTGGGGAGGGGTGGCGAGGCCTTCGCGGGACCCCCGGAGGCCCTCCGGAGGCGCCGTGAAGGCCTGGGGAAGGGTGGCGAGGCCTTCGCGGGACCCCTGGGGGCCCTCCGGAGGCCCCGCGAAGGCCTGGGGAGGGGTGGCGAGGCCTTCGCGGGACCCCCGGAGGCTCTCCGGAGGCACTGCGAAGGCCTGGGGAGGGGTGGCGAGGCCTTCGCGGGACCCCCGGAGGCCCTCCGGAGGCGCCGCGAAGGCCTGGGGAGGGGTGGCGAGGCCTTTGCGGGACCCCCGGAGGCCCTCCAGAGGCCCCGCGAAGGCCTGGGGAGGGAGGGAGGAAGGGCCGGGGAGGCCTCCGCGGGGCCTTGCTAGGCCCCACGAAGGCCTGGGGAGGGAGGGGGAGGGGAGTCATTATTCACGGATTTTTCACATTCCCGGGGGTCCACGGAACGGAACCCCCGCGAATGTGAAGGGACGACTGTATCAAAATTTCAGTAAAGCTAAAGAACAGTATACCAAACATCATTTGGAAATACAACCTGAAGAACATTCCTGTAGAATGTAAAGATAATATAAAAAATAGACTTGCACTATTAAAAAAAGTTTTTATTTGTTTTACATATACATACAGAAGTCAATTCAACATCTCATTACAAACCACAACAATCCCAATAAAACTATTAATAATAATAATTATCTCACATACCTTCCCCACAAACCTGCCTCTATCACTCATCCTACAATTACCTCCTTTTTTCTCAAAATTTCTCACTCCATTTCTTTCTTCCTTCACACTTGTTCCCTTTCTTGATTAATACACTCTTCACACCTCCTCTTAGCCTCTCACCTATTAAAAATTTCTCTGCCATACACACCACACCATGTTATCTCACTCTAGAGAAAACCTTTCCTATTGTTTGTCATGTATTTGTTCTTTAACTTTCTGACTTCATTTTGTACTTTCGGTTCTCGGGGTTGGTTTCCCAAATTGTCATTTGGCCTTCTAATATTCTTACTTTTGTTTAATTTGTCATAAACCCGTTAAAACCGTTCCATAATGAAAGTCCATTCAGTTGCCCCTTGGGTAACATCTAACTTCCCTTACATTTGTATAACCCCATGGTTTTAATAAACCCCATTTAATTCTATTATTTTTATAGAAGAAAGAAAAAAATATATTATTTGGCTAAATGTCCCATCTCTTTTTCCAATAATTTATAACCAAGGTCCAATCACATAATTGAGTTTGCGTAGGTTTTTCTAAGAGATCAAATCAAAGTTTATCCAAACTCACAATTTCTGCTAATTTTATCAACCAGTCATCGACATTTGGTGTTTTTTGAGTCTTCCATCTTTGGGCCACCAGACGTCTGGCGGCTGTTACCATGTATAAAATTAGTTTCCAGAATTTCCTTGTACTATTAAGCCTAATTGACCAGAAGCCAGAAGAACTCTGGCCTAAAACCAGGAACATTATCAGGGAGGAATGAAAAAAGATGCTATCTGCAGCCATAAAGAAAGAGAAGCCTCAATGCATGACAGATGGAACTCTTCAAGCAGTTAAGGACAGATGAAAAGTAAAACGTGACAGATATACAGTAGGACCCCCGTATCCGCAGGGGATTGGTTCCGGGCTGTACTGCATATGGTGAAATCCACGGATAATAATGAACAACAGCACCGGAACCTTCCTCGGCTAGCATGACAAACGCGGCAGTTGTCTAGCCATTTTCTAAGGAGATCAGTCACTGACTCCTGACATAGGGATGCTCTACAACCAGCAGGGGAACACTTTGCATGACCAAGTAGAAATAAAAAGACAATGGAAACAATGCATGAAAGAACTATATGAAAGACATGAAATGATGACAGGTTCATTCAAGGAAGAGCCATTTGAAGATTAACCTACAATTTTAGTGCAGAGCACTTCGCAGCCACATGCTTTCCACCAATGATGGTAGATCAGATCCAAGAATAACAAGGTCTTGATGCTTTTGCAGAGACAAATGCACAGGACAACCGACAAACATGCTACTCCTTTCAAGATGGACAATTGTACCACCACAGCCACCTCTACATGCCTCCAGGACCCTACTGGGAGGAGGTCCTCCAGTTGTGTCATGAGAAATGGACTGCTGGGCACTTTGTCTTGTACAAGATTCTCCACCTAATTATCGGGAATTTTGGTGGCCTCCCATCCAGGCTGAAGTAGAGAATTCTGCAAAGACCTATCCACCTGCCATCAATCCAATGATCAACTGGGGAGGTCCACCGGATTACTACAACCACTGCCAATTTCTTCTGGGCCCTGGAGGATGATCTCCATGGACTTCATTGCAGAACTTCCATTGTTGACCAGTCACATTACCATTCTTCAAAGGGATGTCACGAGCTACAATGCTATGTTGATAGCAATTTTGTTCAGGATATTCCAGACAGAAAGTCCACATGTGGAATGGTGATATCATATGCAGGTACACCCATATTTTGGAAGACTAGAACCTGAAAGTTTTGATGAAATGTTACAGTTGCCTGAAGAGGAAAAACAAAAATGGAGGGTTGTGATGGATTCTGAGAAGAATTCAATGCAAAGCCATCATGGTTTTGATGTGGTGAATCTGCCAGCAGGGCAGGAAACTGTTGGATGCAGATGGGTGTTTAAAAAGAAGCAGCTACACAATGGTGAGATCAAATACAAAGCCAGGTTGGTAGCTCAAGGATTTTCACAAATTAAATACTGTAATTATGATCAAGTTTTTGCTCCAACTGTCAAATCACAAAGCATAAAGATTGCACTGTCTGTGGCCAGTCTGCATAATTTCAAAGTGAACCATTTTGATATTGCAACTGCTTACCTAAATGCTGATCTTAAAGAGACCATTTACATGAAGCAGGGAACTGGATATCAAAGTGGGGATCCAAATCAGGTATATAGGCAGAAAAAGGCTATCTATGGGCTGAAACAAGTTGGCCAATGTTGGTACCAGTGTTTTGACAACATGTTATTGAGTATTGGGTCTGAAAACAGTATTGCAGATCCATGTTTGTACACAAGGGGAAATTATCAGAGTTATGAAATCTTAATTGTGTTTGTTGATAATCTGTGTTTGATCACAAAAACTGAGGAACAGGTAACTAAATTTAAGAAAGAGCTTGGTTCAAAGTTCCAAATCGAAGATCTTGATAAGTTACAGCAGTATCTGGGCATGAATTTCAAAAGGCTTGAGAATGGTGGTTTCATACTGAGCCAAACTCAGAAAATTGAAAAGCTGTTACAGATTGCAATATGTCTGATTGTAAAAGTGCACCAACAACCATGGTTACAGATTTTGTGAATACAAATGGGGAAGTGTTGTTTCAAAATCCAGAATTGTACCATTCAGTGATTGGAAGTGTGTTGTACATTTCAAATTGGACATGTCCCGACATCGCATACGCTGTCAATGTTCTATCCAGAAGAGTATCCAAACCTACCCAAAATGACCAGAAAGGGCTGAAAAGGGTGCTGATATCTAAAAGGTACCATGAATTATGGTGTTCAGATTTCTTCACAGGGATGTCATGAGCTACAATGCTATGTTGATAGCAATTTTGTTCAGGATATTCTAGACAGAAAGTGCATATGTGGAATGGTGATATCATATGAAGGTACACCCATATTTTGGAAGACTAGAAAACAGTCTACCATAGCCTTATCCTCTAATCAAGCTGAGTATTCTACTTTATCAGATCTTATCACAGAGTTAATTTGGATCAATCAGGTGTTCATTATCTATACAAGAACCTGTAGAAGTGTTTGAAGACTCACAAGCTTGCACCCAAATGGCAACTGCAGAGGGGGTCAAGTCCAAGACCAAACATGTTGCTGTAAAATTTCAAAATGTAAGGGATACAATCCAAGCTGCATTGATCACATTCACCTATTGCCCATCTGAGGAGAACATTGCTGAGTTGTTCACAAAAGCACTAGATCCAACCAAACATCTGTGTAAAACAGGTTGGGTATAATACCAGATATGTAAGTACATCTCTATAAGCATGAATTTCTGCAGGCTGATAAATTCATGCTGTAAAGAGAGAAAGAGGCTTTGGGTAGGAAGCTGAAGAACCCGGATGCACAGGCAGTCATTTTGTCTGTCCTTCCAGTGGAAGGGCATGGCCCAGGAAGGGAGAGAAGAATAGTGGAGATGAACCACTGTCTACACAGATAGTACCACCAGGAACAATTTGGCTTCCTGTACCATGGGATGTGGTTTCAGGGAGGTAGACTTCTGGTAAGGGATGGGTTGCACCTCACCGCAGTTGGCAGGAATGTTTTTGCTAAGGCACTGAAAGAGCTGATCAGGAGGGCTTTAAACTAAGTTGTGGGGGGGGAGAGACAGTGTTCACGAGGGCAGGAGTTCATCAAGTGCTGGAGAAAATGGCGCAAATGTTATACAGACAAGGCAAATAGTACAAGAATCCAAAAGTGGGAGGAATAAAACCTTTAAAAGACAGAGAGGGGGAATGGCCAATGGTCTTAGATGTCTCTATACTAATGCACAGAGCATAGGAAATAAACAAGATGAACTTTAACTCTTAGCACAACAAAACTAATATGATATCATAGGCATCACTGAAACCTGGTGGGATGAGTCTCATGATTGGAATGTACTAATAGAGGGGTATAGCCTATTTCAGAAAAATAAACCAAAGAGCAAGGGTGGTGGAATAGCATTACATGTTAAAGATGTGCACACCTGTGAACAGATCCATGACTTAAATCCTGGGAGCCAGGTTGAGAGCATCTGGGTAAAAATCAAGGGGGAGAGAAACAGCAGGGATGTCATTGTGGGGGGCCTAATACAGGCCTCCAAGCCAAACTGAGGACTTGGATGATGCCTTCCTGGAACAGATGACCGCACATTCAGAAAGGAGAGGTGTAGTAGTAATGGGGGATTTCAACTATCCTGATATTTGTTGGAAGTCCAACTCTGCCAAGAATTTAAGGTCCAACAAATTCCTCACCTGCCTTGCAGACAATTTCATTGTTCATAAGGTAGAAGGGGCAACAAGGGGATCGGCTATTTTAGATCTGATCCTAACCAATGGGGATGACCTGGTTAATGGTGTGGAAGTGGTGGGATCCCTAGGGGGGAGTGACCATGTTCTCCTGGAGTTTGTAATACAGAGGAAAGGGGAAGCCAAGCATAGTCAGACATGCATTCTAGACTTTAAGAAAGCTGATTTCAGAAAACTTAGGGAATTACTGGGGGTGACCCCATGGTCAGAAATACTAAAAGATACAGGAGTTCATGAAGGATGGGAGTTTCTAAAAAGTGAGATATTGAAGGCACAACTTCAAACAATTCCAGTGAGGAGGAAAAATGGGAGGTGTCTAAAGAAACCAGGATGGATGTTGAAAGAACTCTCATCTGAGCTAAAACTTTAAAAGGACATGTACAAGAAATGGAAAAGGCGGAAATCACCAAAGAAGAATTCAAACAAATAGCCAGCTCGTGTAGAGGGAAAGTCAGAAAAGCCAAAGCTCAGCTGGAGCTCAGTCTTGCTAGAGAGGTTAAAAACAATAAAAAGTTTTTTTGTTGGTTTTTTTTTGGGGGGGGGGGTTTGTTTTTTTTGTTTTGTTTTGTTTTGTTTTGCTATGTCGTAAGCAAAAGGAAGAACAAGGAAATGGTAGGGCCGCTGCAGGGAGACGATGGCGAAAGGCTAACAGGGGACAGAGAAAAGGCAGAACTACTTAACATCTTCTTTGCTTCAGTCTGCTCCCAAAAGGGGAAACAGTGCTCAACCTGAGGAAGAAGGAGCAGATGATGATGCAGTAGGGGAAATACAGCACAGAATTGGTAAAGAGGTAGTTCAGGAATACCTGGCCAGTATAAACGAGTTCAAGCCTTCAGGGCGAGATGAACTTCATCCAAGGGTATTAAAAGAACTGGCAGAAGTAATCTTAGAACCACTGTCAATAATCTCTGCGAATTCCTGGAGAACAGGAAAGTTCGAAACAGCCAGGAAGAGGGCAAATGTCCCCATCTTTAAAAGAGGGGAAGAAGAAGACCCAAATAATGACTGCCCAGTCAGCCTGACATCAATACTAGGAAAGATTCTAGAGCACTTAGAAAGTAAACACTAAGTAAACACTTAGAAAGGAATGTCATGATCACAAAAAGTCAATATGGATTTCTCAAAAACAAGTCCTGCCAGGCTAATCTTATCTCTTTTTTCAATACAGTTACAAACTTGATAGATGAAGGGAATGCAGTGGATGTAGTGTATCTTGACTTCAGTAAGGCTTTTGACAAGGTTCCCCATGATATTCTTGCAAAAAAGTTAGTAACCTGCGGGCTAGACAATGGAACTGTCAGCTGGATTTGTGATTGGTTGACTGACCGACCCCAAAGGGTAGTCACTAATGGCTCTTCTCAATCCTGGAGCAAAATGACCAGTGGGGTGCCACAGGGTTCTGTCCTGGGCCCAGTGTTATTCAGCATCTTTATTAATGACTTGGATGAGTGAAGAGAGGGCATGCTTATCAAGTCTGCTGATGACACCAAATTAGGAGGGATAGCTGGTACCCCAGAGGACAGGATCAGAATCCAAAATTACCTCAACAAATTAGAAAGCTGGGCCAATGCTAACAAAATGAATTTCAACAGGGAGAAATGTAGGATACTACACCTGGGAACTAAAAATGAAAGGCACAGATACAGGATGGGTGATGCATGGCTTGAGGGCAGTACATGTGCAAGGGATCTAGGAGTCTTAGTGAACATGAGCCAACACTAAAAAAGCCAAACGATTCTAGGCTGCATTAATAGGAGTATAGTGTCTAGATCGAGGGAAGTATCAGTGCCACTCTATTCTCCTCTCCTCAGACCTCACCTGGAATACTGTGTCCAGTTCTGGGCACCACAATTCAGGAAGGATATTGAGAAGGTGGAACGTGTCCAGAGGAGGGTGACCAGGGTGGTGGGAGGTCTGGAAGGCATGCCCTATGAGGAGCTGCTAAGGGAACTGGGCATGTTTAGTCTGGAGAAGAGAAGGTTGAGAGGTGACATGATAGCCAAGTTTAAATATTTGATGGGATGTCATACTTAGGATGGAGCAAGCTTGTTTTCTGCTGCTCCAAAGACTAGGACACGGAGCAATGGGTTCAAACTACAGGAAAAGAGATTCCACCTAAACATTAGAAAGACCTTCCTGACAGTAAGAGCTGTTTGTAAGTGGAATACACTGCCTCATAGTGTGGTGGAGTCTCCTCCTTTGGAGGTTTTTAAACAGAGGCTGAATGGTCATCTGTCGGGAATGATTTGATTGTGTATTCCTGCATGGCCGGGGATTGGACTGGATGGCCCTTGAGGTCTCTCCCAACTCTATAATTCTATGATTCTATGAAGAGCATGAGTTTCAATATGTTTGCCTACAGGGAGCATACAAAGTAAGCAAGGCTGCATCTGGCCTATGTTATGGGTTTTGTAGCCTGAGACAGTAAACCTGATGCAGAGACCATATCTATTTTCAGTACATGCAATCTTTGTGGGAACTGTGTATGTCTGTTGAGGCAGGATGTTATTGTGTATGCTCTGAGACTCTGAAGTCAGTCTGTGTGTGTAAGCTGCTTGGCTATGCAGTAGCTGAGCTGTAAAGTCCTGATGCAGTCACAGAGATGATTCTCTGTAGATCTGTATATATTTTTACTATGTTCCAGTAAAGGCAGTAGAATTAGACACCATCTACATATCTGTGTGCTTCATTGGGATCTTCGCTGGGCTGATGGGCAGATGGGTATTCCGCTACTCTGCTACAAAATGTTTTGCTGCCTGGATCTTCAAGCATGAACAGTGTCCAGTGTGCACTAACGCATCAGTTCCAACCAAGTTGGTGACTCGCTTCCTCTGAGCAGAAGCTCTGCCTCCTTAAACAATGTGCTTAGGGAGAGTCCAAAACCCCAAACAAACACCTAAATTCTGGACCAGGCCATCAACTATAATGTCAGAATGCACAGAGAAGCTATTGAAATCCATAAGCACCTGGACAACTTCAACAGGAAAGAAGAAACCCTAAAAGTAAACAAAATCTGACTACCAGTCCTGAAAAGCACTAAGAACAAAACTCAACACATGCAAATGAACTCCACCCAGGGACAGGGAAGTTTCCAGCAGACAATGGACCATTAGCCAAACAGACACTAATCCTCTTTGTGTATCTCCACCCGGAAACTAGCCATTCAAATACACATATTTACGTATCCTCCCCAACAGGGGTTCACAGTATATAAACCCCACACAAACTCCTACCCAACCATTCTCTGAGGATGCCAGCCACAGATGTAGGCAAAACATCAGAAAGAAACTCTTCCAGAACATGGCCTCACAGCCCAAGAAAAAAACCATGGAAAACCTATGAATGCTGGCGGTGAAAGCCTTTGACTTCACACAAGCAAGACCCCCCAAAAATCAACCTTGATTAAAAAAAAATAAGCTCGCCTTCTTCTGTTGCTTCAGAGATTGTAATGAAAATGAAAATATAAGATGGAAAGTTCTGAATTTAATTCAAGAGCAGTAGAGAATATGATATGTGCTTCCTCACTCCATATCTGGATTATGTTTGATATTTTCATAGAATCATAGAATTGCAGAGTTGGAAGAGACCACGAGGACCATCCAGTCCAACCCCCTGCCACGCAGGAAATCACGATCAAAGCATCTCCGACAGATGGCCATCCAGCCTCTGTTTAAAGATCTCCAAGGAAGGAGATCTTTAATGCTCCAAGGGAGTGTGTTCCACTGCTGAACAGCTCCGACTGTCAAAAAGTTCCTCCTAATGTTGAGGTGGAATCTCTGTTCCTGGAGCTTGCATCCATTGCTCCATGTTCCAGTCTCTGGAGCAGCAGAAAACAAGCTTGCTCCATCCTCAACGTGACACCCCTTCAAATACTTAAACAGGGCTATCATATCGCCTCTTAACCGTCTTTTTTCCAGGTTAAACATACCCAGCTCCCTAAGTCTCTCCTCATAAGGCATTGTTTCCAGACCTTTCACCATTTTAGTCACCCTTCTTTGCACACACTCCAATTTGTCCATATCCTTTTTGAATTGTGGTGCCCAGAACTGGACACAGTATTCTAGGTGAGGTCTGACCAAGGCAGAATAGAGTGGCACTATTACTTCCCTTGATCTAGACACTATACTTCTATTGATGCAGCCCAAAATCGCATTGGCATTTTTAGCTGCCGCATCACACTGTTGACTCATGTTCAACTTGTGGTCTACTAGGACTCCTAGATCCCTTTCGCATATAGTCTCATTCAGCCAGGTCTCTCCCATCCTATATCGATGCATTTCATTTTTTTCACCCTACCTTACACTTCTCCGTATTGAATTTCATTTTGTTAGCTTTGGCCCAGCTCTCCAGTCTATCCAGGTCATTTTGAATTTTGATCCTGTCCTCTAGGGTATTAGCTACTCCTCCCAATTTGGTGTCATCTGCAAATTTGATAAGTATGCCCCTAATTCCCTCATCAAAGTCAATGATAAAGATGTTGAATAGCACTGGGCCCAGGACAGAACCTTGTGGCACCCCACTGGTCACATCTTTCCAAGATGAAAAGCAGCCACTGCTGAGCAGCATTTGGGTTCGGCCAGTCAACCAATTACAAATCCATTGAACAGTTAACTTGTCTAGCCCACATTTTATAAGCTTGTTTGCAAGAATGTCATGGGGAATCTTGTCAAAGGCCTTACTGAAATTAAGGTATACGATATCCACAGCGTTACCTTCATCTACCAAGCTGGTAATTTTATCAAAAAAAGAGATCAGATTAGTCTGGCATGACTTGTTTCTCTGAAACCCATGTTGACTGTTTGTGATTATGGCATTGCCTTCTAAATGCTCACAGACTCTCTGTTTAATGATCTGCTCTAGAATCTTCCCTGGTATTGATGTCAGACTAACTGGACAATAATTGTTGGGATCCTCTTTTTCCCCCTTTTTGAAGATGGGGACGTTTGTCCTCCTCCAGTCTGCTGCGACTTCTCCTGTTCTCCAGGAGTTCTCAAAGATTATTGCCAATGGCTCTGAGATTACATTTGCCAGCTCTTTTAATACCCTTGGATGTAGTTCATCTGGTCCTGGAGATTTAAATTCAATTAGTTTAAGAAGGTATTCCTGTACTACCTCTTTGCTTATTCTGTGCTGGATTTCCCCTATTGTATCCTCTGTTCCTTTATCCTCAGGTTGGTCACCCTTTTCCTTTTCTGAAAAAACTGAGGCAAAGAAGGTGTTGAGTCATTCTGCCTTTTCTCTGTCCACTGTTAGTATTTTGCCATCTTCTCCGCGTAGTGGCCCTACCATTTCCGTCTTCCTCCTTTTGCTGCGGACATACCCAAAAAAACCCTTTTTATTGTTCTTAACCTCCCTAGCAAGCCTGAGCTCATTCTGCACTTTAGCTTTTCGGACTTTACTCCTAAACGTGTTTGCTATCAGTTTGAATCCTTCTTTGGAGATTTCCCCCTTTTTCCATTTCCTATACATGTTCCGTTTAAAACTTAGCTCTGTTGAAATTTCTTTCGTCATCCATCCTGGTTTCTTGAGACACCTCCCATTTTTCTTCCTCAATGGTACTGTTTGAAATTGTGCCTTCAGTATCTCCCTTTTGAGAAAGTCCCATCCATCTTGAGGTCTCTTCTCTTTTAGTATTCCTGACCATGGTATCACCCTCAGTGTTTCACTGAGTTTATTGAAATCAGCTCTCCTAAAGTCAAGAATGCGTGTCTGACTATGCCTGGCTTCTCCTTTCCATTGTATAACAAACTCCAGCAGAACATGATCACTCTCACCTAAGGATCCCACCACTTGCACCCCATTAACCAGGTCATCCCTGTTGGTTAGGATCAGATCTAAAATAGCTGACCCCCTTGTTGCCTCTTCCACCTTTTGGACCATGAAATTGTTTTCCAGGCAAGTAAGGAATTTGCTAGCCGTGAAGTTTTGGTTGAGTTAGATTTCCAGCAAATATCAGGATAGTTGAAGTCACCCATCACTACTACATCTCTCCTTTCTGCATGTGTGGCCATCTGTTCTAGAAAGGCATCATCCAGTTCCTCCGTCTGACTTGGGGGTCTGTAGTAGAGCCCCACAGTAACATCCCTGTTGTTTCCCTCCCCTTTAATTTTTATCCAGATGTTCTCCACCTGGCTTCCAGTATTGATGTCATGGATCTCTTCACTGGTGTAAATATCCCTGACATATAATGCTATTCCTCCTCCTCTCTTGTTTGGCCTGTTTCTCTTATTCAATTAGCTAACACACATTGGAAACTGTTTAATGCAGTGTAGATGTGTAAATAGGTATTGCTTAAAATAATGTGTAAGCCACTCTGATAGCCTTGTGGCTGAAGAGCGGGGTATAAATAAATAAATAAATAAATAAAAATTAAAAAAAATAAAGATTATACCCCTCTGATCCTACATTCCAATCATGAGACTCATCCCACCAGGTTTCAGTAATGCCTATTATATCATACTTGCTTTCTAGTGCTAGGAGTTCAAGTTCATCTTGCTTATTTCCCATGCTCTGTGCATTTGTGTAGAGACTTCTAAGACCATGTTTTCCCTTTACTTGCTGCCTGTGCAAGTTTTTTTGCCTCCCACTGTTGGGTCCTTGCTCTCTTTGCCTTGTTCCCTCTATGACAGTTTGATTATTTTCTCCAGCCCTTTTGCCTTCCAGAATAGTGTCTCCCTCCCCCATATGACTCAGTTTAAAGCTCTCCTGATCAAATTCTTCAGACTGTAGGCAAAAATGTTTCTGCCAACTGTTGTGAGATGCACCCCATCTCTTGCCAGAAGTCCCTCCTCATGGAAGCGCACCCCATCTACGGAGCCAGTTGTTTACCTCGGCTATTTTCCTCTCCCTTCCTGGACCATGCCCTTCAACTGGCAGACGAAATGAGATGAGAACCTGTGCATCCATTTCTTTCAGCAAACTTGCAAAATCTGTGTTGTGTAGGTTTTCTTGCCTGAGGATGTGGGGAGCACTTCACAGCGATTGGTAAGAGTGTATTTGCTAGGAGCTTCTCATAGACCACTGCATGGAAAAGATCATGAGATGCTAACAGGGAACAGACATAAAGCTGTTCAACACCTTTGCCTCAGTCTTCTCCAAAAAGGATAACAGTTCTATTTGTTGAAAATAGGAGAGATGATATAGTAAGGGGAAAGCAGTCCAAAAAGACTGTACGTCACTATTCTGAACAAATTCAAATCTCCAGGGCTGGGTGAACCGCATCTAAGAACACTAAAGGAACTTGCATGTGTAATCTCAGAGGTATGGTCAAATTGCTGAAAATTCTTGGAGAACAGGAGTGGTCCCAGCAGACTGGAGGAGGGTGAATGCTATCCCCATCTTCAGAAAGAGAGGGGGGAAACAAGACCCAAGCAACTACCAACCAATCAGCTTGTTGATTCCAAAAAAAGTACCAGAATAGATCATTCAACACTCATTCTGTGAACACTTAGAAAGGAATGCTGTAATTATAAAGAGCCAGCATGGGTTTCTCAAAAACAATTAATCTTAACTAATCTTAACTACAAATTTGGTAGATCAAGGGAAAGTTATAGATGCAATAAATTTTAATTTCAGCAAGGCTTTTGACCAGGGGCTGTTTCACATGACAAAATTATAGTGTTATTATTCCATTTAACTGACATTATTCCAATTCTTGGATTCCCGGGATGTGTAGTGTAGGGAAGAGCATTTGGAATTCTCAGCAAGAGCACTTTAATGCCTCATCTAACTACAAAACCTAGAATTCCATAGGATAGAATCATGGCAGCTAAAATGGAATAACTGTATTTTAATTATGTTAAGTGAATGGCCCCAAGGTTCCCCACAATATTCTTGCAGAGAATCTGTGAAGGGCCAGTTACTATAAAGATGGAATAGTAACTGGATGACAAATCAAACCCAAAAAGTGATCACTGAAGGTTTTTTGCAAAGTCCTGGAGAGAAGGAGTGCCACAGGGTTTTCTTTCCTAGTCCTGGTGTTGTTCAGGTGACTTAGATGATGGAATAGAGGGCATGCTTGTCAAATTTGCAGATGACACCAAATTAGGAGGGGTAATTAATATCCCAGAGGACAGGATGAGAATTCAAAATGACCTTAACAGATTGGAGAGTTGAATGAAAACTCACAAAATGAATTTCAACAGAGAGAAATGTAAAATACAGTTGTCCCTTCACAGAATACTCATGTCCCATTATATGCAATGACATAACAAAATGGTGTCCCTTATATAAGATGGCAAAATCAAGGTTTGCTTTTTGGATTATTATTTTTTTAAGAATATTTTCAAGCCATGAATACTTAAATCCGTGAATGCCAAATCCGTGAATATGGAGGGACAACTGTACTACATTTAGGTGGGGAAAATGAAATGCACAAACATAAGATGGGCGCCACATGGCTTGAAAGTATCCATGTCACTTATCACTTCTCTCCAAGATGAAGAGGAAGCACTGGTGAGCTCTCTCTGAGTTCAGTCTATCAGCCAATTACAAATCTACCTAACAATAGGTAAAAAAAAAAGAAAATGAGGACGAAGAAGAAAAATAGTTGGCTCAACTCAGTAGAAGACAGCTTTGTACAAAGAATAGCAGCCCTGTTCTCTCCTCATTCAGAAAGTATTCCCTTACCTTTATACTGGAAAGCTTCACTTGGTATGGAAATATAATTCTGCCCTTGCAATGGGAAGCGGTAGTGAGGCACATTCAAGACCACGGGAGGTATCTTGACCAAAGAGTAATCTGTATAATAATAAAACAAATATTAGGCAAATACAACAAGATTTTTGCAAGATAACTGCAATAATACACATGAAATGTTTGACCACTTTGAAAACTCATTGCTTAAATACAGTAGCACCCCCATATCTGTTGATTCGCCATCCGTTAAATCAAGTATCTGCACTTGGCGACAGCGAGGGAGGGTGGGCAGGGGAGGGAAGAGAAAAGATCTTGCCTCCCTTCTCCCTTCACCCCCCAGAATGGCTCCTGTCATCCCCCAGGATGGTGGCAATGCTGACGGGGGGGGGGGTTCACTATTATCTGTGGATTTCATTATCCGTGGGGGCCTGTGGATACCGGGGTCCTACTGTAGTATTATTACTGATCTGTATAGCATAGAATTCATTTTTCTCAGAGCACAAAAAAAAGGTTACTATGTTTTAAGCATAAAGCACTGGAATAGCCTGGACCATGCCTCTAAGAATCTGGCTGTCAAATGCAATCATTTTGTGAAACACATTACCATGGTGAGAAGCAACATATCAACTTACCAGGCAGTGGATGTTTCCAAATGGGTCAGCAAGACTTACGAGGAAAACTTGGGCATTTGGCCTTTGCTGGCCCTACTTCCACAGAGATACTGTTTCCTGGCTGGAATGGGTTGTGCTACAGCTATAAAACCACCAGGGGGCCGTTTACAGGATGAAAATGTCCTGGGCAGAATTCGTGTCAATCCCTGGCAGTTTACACGTACATCGGGTCGGGTACGTGATTTTCGGAAGGGGGGCCACCTTTTATCCCTCAACCTGCGGGACTTCCAGTCCCGCAGGTTGTGCCGGTTTTTAAAAAAGTCACTGGAGGATTCGGAAAATCGGAAATGTAAACAGCGTGGGACAAAAAGTCTCGGTACTGGGATGACCGGAAATGGTGACTGGGGGCGGGCTTAGAGCTCAGGGACCAGAAAAGGAGGGGTCAGTCACCCGTTCAACAGATCCAGCCTCACCAGCCGAAAACAAAGGCATCCCTTCCAGCTGCACGAAGGTTGATGTGTGTGTGCGAATGTACTCAATCACCTTTTTAAATGGATTTCTACACTGCATGCTACAGAGAGATCGTGGTGGGCAGATCCTCCCTTGTTCTGAACAGAGAGATCGTGGTGGACGGGCACAGTAAAATATTCCAGCCTCTGAGTGAATGAAAATCCCTTAAATTTCCCCTCTCTGTGTCTGTGTGTTTCAAAACAGCCTGTTTGTAGCTGGTTTGAAGCATGAACTCTGCAACTAATCTGTGTTGTAAGGGTTAACATTTTACAGAGGCAAGGGGAATATGATGCCTCCCTTCCCCCCCCCATCCCCCTCACTTGGCTTGATTTCAAATGGAAAGCACTCTTTTCCTGCGTCTGAGCGAAAGATCTCAGTCTGGATCTTTAAAAATGCTTTCTGCCTCTTCTGAAGGGGTTAAAATGTTCAAGCAGCAAGGGGGAATAACAAACCTCTGCCCCCCTCTCTCCCCCCCCCAGCCAGCCAATAGCATCGCTCCTGGCGCGGAACTCTAAAGGAAGTGCGTCACCGAGGTTGTGAAAACACGAGTAATCGCATCTTTGATTGACAGCCAAAAAAAAAAAAATTTAAAACCTAAACAAAACCGGAACTATGGACGTGTAAATATCAGTCACGGGACCACACGGGATATCCATATCAGAGACATAAATCGTATAAACAGCGAGGGGCGGATTCGTTATCACTTTGTCCCGGTAGGCAACGGGACAATTTCTGTCGTGTGACTGGCACCCAGGAGTGGCTGCTGATTGCCAAGCAGGACCAGTTCTTTCCCACTCTAGCAGTTTCTCTTTGGTGAGGATTATAAAGAAGAGAAAGCCACTGGCAGCAGGCTGACCCATATGGAGCTGGCCCTGAAAGGGTGACAACAAAGGGGGTCACTCCTTTTGGGGAAACACAAGGGCAGGGGCACCACCTGGTTGATGGAGAACAGCTGGAGAGTGAACATCAAGCAAGAGAGAAAAGCAAAGTCTGGTAAAACAGTATCACCCACAGTGAGCATATGAGTTGATTCTGTTGAAGCTACCTCCCAAGTCCCTGGGTGAGGACCAGAGATTACAGGGAGGAACTGAAATGCTCAGGTGAGAGCTGAGCACTGCATGTTTGGGTGTGTGTGTAATACTCTACCAAATAAGATCAACAGCACTGGCACCTTTCTATCGAAGGGTGCTCAGCAGTGGCTCCTCTTCGTCTTGGAAAGATGTGACCAGTGGGGTGCCACAGGGTTCTGTCCTGGGCCCAGTGCTATTCAACATCTTTATCAATGACTTAGATGAGGGAATTAGGGGCATACTTATCAAATTTGCAGATGACACCAAATTGGGAGGAGTAGCTAATACCCTAGAGGACAGGATCAAAATTCAGAATGACCTGGATAGACTGGAGAGCTGGGCCAAAGCTAACAAAATGAAATTCAATACGGAGAAATGTAAAGTACTGCATTTAGGGCGGAAAAATGAAATGCATAAATATAGGATGGGAGAGACCTGGCTGAATGAGACTATGTGCGAAAGGGATCTAGGAGTCCTAGTAGACCACAAGTTGAACATGAGCCAACAGTGTGATGCGGCAGCTAAAAAGGCCAATGCAATTTTGGGCTGTATCAATAGAAGTATAGTGTCTAGATCAAGGGAAGTAATAGTGCCACTCTATTCTGCCTTGGTCAGACCTCACTTAGAATACTGTGTCCAGTTCTGGGCACCACAATTCAGAAAGGATATTGACAAATTGGAGCGTGTCCAGAGAAGGGCAACTAAAATGGTGAAAGGTCTGGAAACAATGCCTTATGAGGAGAGACTTAGGGAGCTGGGTATGTTTAGCCTGGAAAAAAAGACGGTTTAGAGGGGATATGATAGCCCTGTTTAAGTATTTGAAGGGATGTCACGCTGAGGATGGAGCAGGCTTGTTTTCTGCTGCTCCAGAGACTGGAACACGGAGCAATGGGTGCAAGCTCCAGGAACAGAGATTCCACCTCAACATGAGGAGGAACTTTTTGACAGTCAGAGCTGTTCGGCAGTGGAACGCACTCCCTCGGAGCGTGGTGGGGTCTCCTTCCTTGGAGGTCTTTAAACAGAGGCTGGATGGCCATCTGTCGGGGATGCTTTGATTGTGATTTCCTGCGTGGCAGGGGGTTGGACTGGATGGCCCTCGTGGTCTCTTCCAACTCTGCAATTCTATGATTCTATGATTCTATGATTCTATGATATTATAATTTCTGTACATGTGCTTGCATGTATCCCAGGGGAAGAATGGGATGCTCCTATTGGTGTAATCTTGGGCAGGAGAATGTATGGTGCTGGGGGTTGCATATAATAAAAGGTGGGCGAAAGGGATCTAGGAGTCCTAGTACACCACAAGTTGAACATGATTCAACAGTGTGATGCGGCAGCTAAAAAGGCCAATGCAATTTTGGGCTGTATCAATAGAAGTATAGTGTCTAGATCAAGGGAAGTAATAGTGCCGCTCTATTCTGCCTTGGTCAGACCTCACCTAGAATATTGTGTCCAATTCTGGGCACCACAATTCAAAAAGGATATGGACAAATTGGAGCGTGTCCAGAGAAGGGCAACTAAAATGGTGAAAGGCCTGGAAACCATGCCATATGAGGAGAGACTTAGGGAGCTGGGTATGTTTAGCCTGGAAAAAAGACGGTTAAGAGGCGATATGATAGCCCTGTTTAAGTATTTGAAGGGGTGTCACATTGAGGATGGAGCAGGCATGTTTTCTGCTGCTCCAGAGACTGGAACACGGAGCAATGGATGCAAGCTCCAGGAACAGAGATTCCACCTCAACATTAGGAGGAACTTTTTGACAGCACGAGCTGTTCAGAAGTGGAACACACTCCCTCAGAGTGTGGTGGGGTCTCCTTCCTTGTAGGTCTTTAAATAGAGGCTGGATGGCCATCTGTCAGGGATGCTTTGATCAAGATTTCCTGCATGGCAGGGGGTTGGACTGGATGGCCCTTGTGGTCTCTTCCAACTCTACAATTCTAGGATTCTAGGATTCTGTTTGAAACCTATCCCATATTTGGTCCTTCCCTAGTTCCTCAAGATCCAGGCTGCCCTGTAAGCTTTCCCTGATCTGTCAGCACTGCTTGTGAAAGCCAGATTCATCCACAATACAACAACTACTACCCATGACTTGGTTGTGGATGAAGTGCTGACCTGGCATGCACTACAGAGACCTGGGTGGATGGTCTCAACAAAGTGAACCTATCCCAGCTTTGTCCACCCAAACACTTGGTGCTGCATCAAGCTAGATTGCAGGCCAGGGGAGGAGCTGCTGCTATCCATAACGATTCCATCTCCCTCATGAGGAAACTCATCCACCTTAGCACCAGTTTTGAGAGGTTGTGCTACTTGCCTAAAGAGACAGAACAAGGATTCTGCTGGTGTAGCGCCTACCCCTCTGCTCAATAGTATCCCTGCTTGAGTTGGCCAAGGTGGTCTCAGAAGGGCTGCTGGAGAATCCAAGGAATGTGGGGCAGGGGACTGCCATATCACACCAAGGCTGTCCTGATGGGGCTGGCTCATGATTTCACAGCTGCTGTAACAACCATTGGTCTCTGGGTATATCACTGGTCTGATGCATGTGGCAGGACATACCTTGAAGTTGAGTTTTGCTATTGGGTGTGTGGAGGATGATCTGGTTTTTGGAGAGGGGCGGTTCAATAACCTCATTGTTATGGTCAGATCACGTCCTTATGAAGTTTGGTTTGGCAGTAGCAGACCCTTCTTGCACGGGTGGAAGACTAAATTAGATGGTCAGCCATGGAAATTTACAGAATCTGAAGGATTCTTCGTAAATACTATGGAAGATTTTCCAGCTGATGATTCCTAAATACTACAGAAGATTTTCCAACTGATGATTCAGTCAAGGCATTGTTCTCACTATCATATGGTGAAATAGAAGGGACATTGATACAATTACTGCTAAGCATTCGATCCAAGTGCTGTGGAGCCCATCGTAGTTTATAGAAGATCCAGAGGAAATAAAAAGTGTAGAACAACAGCTAGAGTGTAAGTGGCATAGATCACAGAGCAAGTATGACCAAAGATCAGCAAGAACTGTCATGCCTGTTGTGTGGAAGTGAGGCTGGCAAAAAAGAAAAAAAAAAACCTTATAATGCTTCTATTATCTTACCCTCCACATATTGCCCAGTAGAACTATTTTGAGTGGTGTGTGTCAGGAGTTAGAGACTGAACTTCATTATAAAATGGCCAAACAACTACAGAGTCATGCTGAGTCATAAGGGCTGACTCCATGAACTGCCTAGTCATGCCACAGCTACAGAAGGAGAGTTCTCATTGGTGTGTAAGATCATGTGATTGAGTAAGCCAATGTGAATATGTGTAACTGTGTATATGGGAGGGCTCAGAACAGAGCTCACTTCCTTCTCTTCTTCTTGTGAATGCTGATGCCTGGTGAAGCAGTTTGTCCTTCAATTGTAAATATTTGTACATATTGCAACTGCTTGACTTTGAAGATAAAAGTCCGTCCTGCTTATTTGGATGTCAAACACTCTGTGTGTGAGTATTCTTGGGAACGGGTTACTACTAAGTCTGCTGAGATAGTTTTTGGCTTCTGCCAGGGGTTGAGTGTCCTATCATCCCCTGACAGTGTGAACACTTTTGGGATCAGACTCGACGACATGAGGAATGGAATCCTCAGTTACCTAATGTGGCAAATTTGCTAGGCATTTAACAGAAGAAAGTCACCCATAATTGGGTAGAACCTGATGCCACTGTTACTGCAGAGTCTGGAGAAGTATCCAGTGTTCCATCTAGTCACATTTCTTGGGATTGGTTTCAGTTGGGACAGCCTGATGATGTGGACAAGATGCTTGAATCAGTTCATGCCCACGACATGTAAACTTGACCTTTGCCCACCCTGTCTGATAAAATCTAGCAAAGGTTGATTAATTGGGTAGTTTCAAGGGGTGGTAAATGGGTGCTATGTCAGGGGAAAGTGCCTGCTGCCTAGAAAGCAAGTTCAATGTGCCCTCTCCTGAAGAGGACCTCCCTGCACATACAGGCATATCAGAAGTACTGCCCCATTGCTAATAGCCTTGGTTTTTTGAGCAAGGTGTTTGAGCATGTAGGGCCTGGACAACTTTGGACATTTCTGGAGGAAACAGATCATCTGGGCCTATGTCAGTCTGGTGTTAGGCTAGCTTATGGTACCCAAATGGCCTTGGTTGCCCTAACTGACAACTTAATCTGGGTGAAAGGCGGGGGGGGGGAGTGCTATCATACTGATCTTCCTGAATCTTTCAGAAGCTTATGGTACCATTTATCATGGTATCCTAGTTGACAGCTTCTGTTGCATGGCAGTGAGAGGCATTGTGTTTCAGTTGTTCTACTCCTAGCAACAAGGCTGGTTCCTGAGTAGCATTGGGGGCCTCCTGCTCGGCCCCAGTTCCAGCTCCATGGCCATTAAGCTGCAAGGTTCCTTCTTGTTCCCCATGCTCTTTAATATCTATATGAAGATGCTGGGTGAGACCTAAGTATGCTGACAACACCCAGCTCAATTTCTGCTTGTCATCTAAATCAGCTGGAACTGTGCAGGTGCTGGACCAGTGCCTGGAGACTATAAGGGGCCAATAAACTGAAGCCAAATCCTGATAAGAATTGGATAAATTACTTGTCCCGGATGGGGTTGCACTCCTCCTGAGGCAGCAGGTATGTAGCTTGGGAGTACTCTTAGATCACTTTTTGTCACTGGAGGCCCAGGTGGACTTCATGAAGTGTGGAGTGGTGGCCTAGGCCCAGTTTTGATTGATCTGGCAGTTATAGCCTTTCCTGGACAGGGATAACATAGCCACAGTGGCAACATCACTGACCACAATATCATATAGACACCACATAACATTGGTCTTAAAGGAGCTGCACTTGCTGCCAATACACTTCTGGTCTAAAGTAAAGGTGCTGGTGATGACATTTAAACCCCTAAATGGCTTGAAACATTCAGAAGGACATGGGAGGAGCCCTTTTTGGCTGTGGTACACCAACTGTGGAAAACCTTTCCCTTACAGGACCTGTTCGCATCAATGTTGGTTTCATTCTTAAATCAACTTAAAACATGGCTTTTTACTGAAGACTATGAGGCCTAATTTAATTTTGCTAAAATGTTTGTGTTCACGGTTTTAAATGGTTTTACCCTTTTAATACATTTTAACTATTCAATTGGTTAATGCGCTTTACTCTATTTAAATTATTTTTGTTTTAAATTCTGGATCTCTTTAAACTGTTTAGATTGATTTCCATTTTATACCACCATGAGATCCCATGGTTATAGGGTGGGATATAAATATTTTAATAAATGAAATAAATGAGTAATCCATTTTCAGAGACATACAACATATAACACAAACAGACAGCCATGGAGAGGTACATTTTATTTTGGGAAATACTGGTTTAATTTAAACTGCCCTGGGGAGTGGGAATGAAAAGTCCTTGGTAATACTGGGAGCTCCCCGGGAACACCTCAGGATGGGGAAAACATCATGTAGATCTCTAAAACAAAACTGGTTTGTACAGGAACAAAAACTGGGACTTTCAGAGGCTTTTTTTTCCTTCTCTGGGGAGGCTCTGAGTCCAATAAGAGTGATTTATTTTTCTTCCTTTCCTGCCTTAAATGTATAAACTCTGAATCCAATCTCCTGCCTTCTCCCTTCAATTTAAAATGGAGGGAAAGTTTTCTTTGGGTTTTTTCCAGGCGGTGAGGCCGTGTTCTGGAAGAGTTTATTTCTGACATTTCACCTCTATCTGTGGCTGGCATCTTCAGAGAATGGTTGGGTAGGAGTGTGTGGCAGCTTTATATACTGTGAATCCCTGTTGGGGAGGATATGTAAATTGGTATATTTGAATGGCTAGTTTCTGGGTGGAGATATGCAAGGAGGATTAGTGACTGTTTGGCTAATGGTTCGTTAATGGTTAATGGTTGGCACAGAGAAGCTATTGAAATCCACAAACACCTGAACAACTTCAACAGGAAACAAGAAACCCTAAAAGTAAACAAAATCTGGCTGCCAATCCTGAAAAACACTAAAATCAGAACTCAACATTTGCAAATGAACTCCATCCAGGGACAGGGGGATTTCCAGCAGATAACGGACCATTCTCTGGCTTTTCTTCCCAAACGAAGATTCAGGAAGGACTCATCCTGCGCTTTCTGCAAGTGCGCTGATGACTAAAAAGGCCAATCCGAGATAAACAAGTCCAGTTGCAAAAAGCACAGCAGAAGGTCTCCTTAGGTGATGTTTTTGGGTTGTGATTCTTTCTCTGTTGTCGTTTCTTTTCAAGACTTGTTCGTCGTGAGTTCTCAAATAAGGCTGCAGCATTGTGGATAGTGCGTCCTCATGCCTCCCGATGTGAGGCCAGGGTGGACCATTGTTGGTGATCAATTTGGCCGAGCCTGAGATGTTGTTTCAGGGAGTCTTTGTGTCGCTTTTTTGGAGCGCCCCTCTTACGCTGACCCATGGCAAGTTCACCGTGGACCATTAACCATTAGCCAAACAGACACTAATTGTCCTTGCATATCTCCACCCAGAAACTAGCTATTCAAATACACAAATTTACATATCCTCCCCAACAGGGATTCACAGTATATAAACCCCTCACACATTCCTACCCAACCATTCTCTGAAGATGCCAGCCACAGATGCAGGCGAAATGTCAGAAATAAACTCTTCCAGAACACGGCCTCACAGCCTGGAAAAAAACCAAGGAAAATCTATGGATGCTGGACATGAAAGCCTTCAACTTCACATTGGAGGGAAAGTTTCCTGCTCCTTGTTAACCAATGAAAAGCTGCAGACACAAAACCATCATACCGCAATTATCCAGACTCTGGTTTCTGAAACAAGTGATAGGGTATGGGGCAAATAAAACTCACCTGCCACAGAAGATGTGCCTTCAACAGTTATGGTAGATGGGCTTCCTCCCAGACTGTGGACCACATGCAACATCACACTGTCAATCGTTTCAACTAAACCTCCAGCAATGGGTGCTGTCTGAAAGCCAAAAGAATCACAGTGATGAGCCTGAAGAGTAGCAAAGGGACTAAAATGGCTCAACAGGCAGTCACACAGACATAGGCAGCCTACAAGCAGATCAGTCAATAGCTAAGACTGAAGAGTTATCCAGAGTCAGCAGTTTTATAGAAGATGAAAGACCCTATTGGTTCATTGCATCACTTGATTCACACTAGGTTGATAGGTGCAGTATCACCTTCTGATCAGCTACAGTGGTGGCACTGCAGTGCAACAGAGACACGATTAAATGCTTTCTTTGCTTGCAAAATGCCTCCCCACTCTCTGAGATATGGGAAGAAAAGTGTCTAGGCACCTCCCCATGTTACAGACGGTTTCTAACAGAGAACACATTAGCTACTATGAATGTGGCCCATCCCACATGAGAGATGTAAATCTTTGCTTATTTCATTTTTACAAAATGTCCCACAATATGAAAAATCTTGTAGCAGTTGATTGTTTTCTCAAAAGTGTGTCTCAATCAGAAAATAAGAAAATTTGTAAGCATTTTACAACCCTAATGTATGCCTATCATACTCATCACTTGATATATGCACATATCACATCTCTTATTGGTTGACTCCCAGCCAAATGAGAGAACTGCCTCAGTGAAAAGTGCTGGGGGAGCGGAGAGACAGAGAGGTCAGAAGGAGGGAGAAAATGTGTTGTTTAACACAAGGGACAGAAAAAAGCAGCTAGGGAGAGCCAGTGTGGATACAAGAAATTATGGTGGGAAAGGATGATACACCCCTTCCCTTCCCTTCCCTTCCCTTCCCTTCCCTTCCCTTCCCTCATATCTTCATTAAAATTCACTCGTGGTGAACTAACTTTTTCTGGTGGAGAAAAAGGGAGAGCTGATACTCAGTGTTCGCATATAATACAGTACATACCATGATTCTCAGGCATTACCTGTGGTGCATCAATCCAGCCAGGTAGGGAAAGCACACCTTCCACAGTCTGAAAGACAACCTACAAATAAGCAATACCCAGATTATATTGTTTCCACATAAACAATCAGTAAAGGCAGAGCTCTCCTTTGAGCGTGTACTGTATTCCTTGTTAACTGGTATCAATGGATGTCTCAGCCATTCATGTGTGGTATTAGACATTAACATTTTAAAGCAATAGGATATTTGTTGGGGCTAAGAGGACAATACGAGTAAAACTCCCATTCTATCCCAAAACAGAATATCTTTTCTCACAAAAGACACCTCTACAGTGATTGTTCCAACAAACAAGAACAGGGACCTATTTCCACAACAGTCCACCACCTCCAGCTATTTTCCATCTAATTATTGTATTAATCCAAGTATTTTACTGTATATACTTCCACTACTGGCAAAGGAAGGGTACAACTATAGCTAGGAAAGGTTACCTTAGGACCACAGCACTCAGAACTCAGTAGCCAGCATAGTAACTTTTTCAAACTGGGTGTAAATTCTGTGGGGTTGTCTAGATTGTGAAAATACTACTCTTAGAATACGAGTAGAATACACTCTGTCCCAACACACTGTGAACAAGATTCGCTGTATTCGGAAGGAGGGGGGCTACAAACTCCACAAACCAGGATCATGGTTTTCCTTGAAGTTTTCTGGCAAATGTGTGTAGATGCTCATTTTTGCATGTGTAAACATCAAAATGTGCAACAATGTGCATTTTCACTCTATAACCCTTTATGGGAGCATGTGAATGCTCCATTCAAATAGCTCCGCACACAAGCAAATTGGCAAAAAAAATGGTGGATACAAAACACAGTTGCTGCGAATGGGTGAAAATGTGCACCCACTTGCAGTATACCATCGTGTCTAGCCTGGCCCTGTGACTGAGCACAGGTTTTGCATCAAGAAGTTCACAGGTTCCACTCCAGGTAGGGATGGAAGGAGCTCCTAGCTCAGTGATGGCAAACCTATGACACACGTGTCAGCACTGACATGTGTAGCCATTTCTGATGACACGTGGCCATAGGCCTCCCCCCCCCCGCAACCTCACCACCCTCCCTAAAGTGGCGATCGGGGCTTTGAAGCCCTGGTCACCACTTTCCTCCACCACCACCCCGCCTCCCTAAAGTGGCGATCGGGGCTTTGAAGCCCTGGTCACCACTTTCCTCCACCACCACCCCGCCTCCCTAAAGTGGCGATCGGGGCTTTGAAGCCCTGGTCACCACTTTCCTCCCCTCTCCCACCCTCCCTAAAGTGGCGACAGGACTTCGAAGCCCCAGTCCTACTTTCCTCCCCCCTCCCACCCTCCCCAAAGCGGGAATCCACGAATATGCGGAACCGCAAGTGTGGAGGGACCACTGTAGTCACAAATGTTTCATCCTCCCCTATTAGACACTCTGTGCCGAAGGTCTGTAGGCCAAAACAACAGAAGTCCGGCACAGAGCGCCTAGTTCTGGGACTTCCGTTTAAACTGGGATCTTTGCCCTCCCTTCCACTGGCAGAGATAATGTCTTTGCCCTCACTTCCGCCGGCAAAGTGACACACCACCCGAGTTATGCTCAGTTTTTTGGCAAAGTTTGACACACCAAGCTCAAAAGGTTGCCCATCACTGTCCTAGCTGAAACCTTCTGCCCAGTGAGTCTAAACCAGGCTTCCTCAACCTGATGACCTTCACATGTGCTGATTATAATGCCCTTAATCTTGAGGAAGTGCAGCCATCATCATTGCTGGATGGAGACAGTGAAAGATGAAGTTCAACTCATTTAGAAGGCACCAGGTTGCAGAAAGCTTCCAAAGAATCATAGAATCATTGAGTTGGAAGAGACCACAAGGGCCATCCAGTCTGACCCCCTGCCATGCAGGAATACACAATCAAATCATTCCCGACAGATGGTCATCCAGCCTCTGTTGAAAAACCTCCACAGAAGGAGACTCCACCACACTACAAGGCAGTGTGGATGGGACTCATTTCTGGCACTTTAAAAATATTTTATTTTCAATAAAGTATTTCTCCACTTATCAGTAATACAGTACTCTGGGACCACATATATTTGCTTACTCAGATGCATGAGTGAACGGGGGGGGGGGGAAACGGAGCAGCCCCGGCTGTGTGGCCAGAAATAGTATGATGTATAGGACACACGATCAGCGTTGGACCACCCTTTTACTCTGATGTGGATTGTAGCTGTGTAGAGGTACCGAGCTACAATCCATCTCAGCATACCACAGCTTCCCCTATTTATCCACAGTTCTAAGGCTGTAAGCCTTATTCCCCATTTCCTGGGAGTAAATCACATTGTACTTGTAAAGGCTTTTTACCCCTAAGAAAGCCTCTCTAAGCAGTGGATCTTTTCTTGTCCAGTGCTTTGCAATAACAATATTTTCAGATGCTAACTGGTTTTCAGTAAGGCGTGGGAGGAGGAGGATTATTTATATCCTGCCTTTCTCCAGGCAATGGGACTCAATGGGATCTTCTTCTCACATGCAGCACTGTCTTTTAAAATTACAGTGTTGTTTTTTTATCCTTTTTATTGAATTGCATAACATAACATATTCATATATTTTCTTACTTTACATGTTTTACATTATATGCAATTTACATTACAATACTAACATAAAACATATATAATTATTATGATTCTTGGAATTTACTATAAATTCAAAATTAGAGAACAAAAAAGAAAAAAAGTTTTTTCGGCATTTTAAAGTAAAATTTCAATCTTACCATATGTTTACAATTTCTTATTATTTCTAATACATAAAGTTTCCACTTTTCCCCGATTTTGCAGGATTTATTCAACAATTGTATTCTTTTATAAGATTGCCCTTAAGACTTTAATTTTATTCTGTTCCTTCGAAACTTCCTAATTCTATAAAATCAAC
Organism: Gambelia wislizenii; assembly: GCA_030847615.1. NCBI lineage: Eukaryota > Metazoa > Chordata > Lepidosauria > Squamata > Crotaphytidae > Gambelia > Gambelia wislizenii. The sequence continues at coordinate 14,176,877 of JAUMIR010000013.1, forward strand.
TTGATCCTAATTACTTTGTCAATACATAATTCTATTTATCTTAAGGTGATCAAATTTTATCCAAATTTTTCCATTTTTCCTCCAGTAGATCTTCACTGGAGACCATTCTTTCTCAACAGTATCGACGGTTTTATCTTTTAGTATCAAAGTTAGTTCATCCATGTCCATCATATCCCTAAGTTTAATTACCCATTCTTCAACAGTGGGGATTTCTCTTTTCTTCCACTTAGCCATGTAAAGTAATCGTGCCGCTGATATCATATATAAAACTATTCTCCATGATCAATTATTTAATTTCCCTCTTATTTCGTCTACCATATTTAGTAAATATAGTTCTGGTGTCATTGCACATTTTATATCTAAAATTTCACAAACCGTAATATGTATCTTTTTCCAAAAATTTCTTGCCTTAGAACAGCTCCACCAAATATAGTATAAGGTACCTTTAGCGTTATCACATTTCCAACAGTTCTTATTACCAATATTATACATCTTATTTAGTTTAACAGGTGTTAGGTACCATCTATAAAAGATTTTTAAGTAGTTTTCCCTTAAATTTTGGGATAGTGTAAATTTTTGTGTCGCTTTCCAAGTTTTCTCCCATTTTTCTAATTCAATTACGCGACCTATATCTTGTGCCCATTTAACCATTTGCTCTTAGAATCATAGAATCATAGAATTGCAGAGTTGGAAGAGACCACGAGGGCCATCCAGTCCAACCCCCTGCCATGCAGGAAATCACGATCAAAGCATCCCCGACGGATGGCCATCCAGCCTCTGTTTAAAGACCTCCAAGGAAGGAGACCTCACCACACTCCGAGGGAGTGCGTTCCACTGCTGAACAGCTCTTACTGTCAAAAAGTTCCTCCTAATGTTGAGGTGGAATCTCTGTTCCTGGAGCTTGCACCCATTGCTCCGTGTTCCAGTCTCTGGAGCAGCAGAAAACAAGCCTGCTCCATCCTCAGTGTGACATCCCTTCAAATACTTAAACAGGGCTATCATATCGCCTCTTAACCGTCTTTTTTCCAGGCTAAACATACCCAGCTCCCTAAGTCTCTCCTCATAAGGCATCATTTCCAGACCTTTCACCATTTTAGTTGCCCTTCTCTGGACACGCTCCAATTTGTCAATATCCTTTTTGAATTGTGGTGCCCAGAACTGGACACAGTATTCTAAGTGAGGTCTGACCAAGGCAGAATAGAGTGGCACTATTACTTCCCTTGATCTAGACACTATACTTCTATTGATACAGCCCAAAATTGTATTGGCCTTTTTAGCTGCTGCATCTCACTGTTGGCTCATGTTCAACTTATGGTCTACTAGGACTCCTAGATCCCTTTCGCACGTAGTCTCATTCAGCCAGGTCTCTCCCATCCTATATTTATACATTTCATTTTTCCGCCCTAAATGCAGTACTTTACATTTCTCCGTATTGAATTTCATTTTGTTAGCTTTGGCCCAGCTCTCCAGTCTATCCAGGTCATTCTGAATTTTGATCCTGTCCTCTAGGGTATTAGCTACTCCTCCTAATTTGGTGTCCATTTCCCTCTGTAAAAGGGCATTATAAAATTTCGAGATGTTATGTTTTTTCTCACAAAAAATATCTTATCTAATTTCATTTTTCTCTAATTCAAAATTTTCAAGTCGGTAATCCATTTTAAATCTTTCGTAAAGTTGCATATAAAGAAACCAATTCATATTAAATCCTTTTTCTTCCAGTTGTTCTCTAGTATTTATTTGTATGTTATCTTCTATATCTTTACCTATTAAGTCTTGATATTTTATCCAATTTTCATTTCTTGTCTTCGTTCTACCAAAAAAGGCTTCTTCAGGCGATACCCATAAAGGGATTTTCCTATAATAATTTTTCTTCATATTAGACCATGTTTTGAGAAGAGCCTTTCTTATCACATGATTTGCAAAATCTTTATTCTCCCTTTTTTTCCCATACCACAGGTATGTGTGCCATCCAAAACAAAGGTTGGATCCCTCCAAAACCAACAACCTATTATTGGTTAGAGAGATCCAATCCTCCATCCAGGATAGCACACACGCCTGAAAGTATAGTCTTAAGTCTGGCAAGGCACACCCTCCTCTGTCTTTCTTATCTAGTAAGACCTTCCACTTTACACATTGTCTTTTCCCTTGCCATATATATTTAGATAGTTCTTTCTGCCATGTTTTGAAACAATTCATATTATGAATAATAGGTAGGTTTTGAAATAAAAACATAAATCTAGGTAGGATGTTCATTTTAATTGTTTCTATCTTTCCTAATAAGGATAAATTAAGTTTGGACCATTTTGTCAGATCATTCTTAATTTCTCTCCATAATTTACTATAATTGTTGTCATATAGGTCCAAATTTCTTTTTGTTATCCATATGCCTAGATATTTAATCTTCTTCTCAATTTTATATCCAGTTTTATTCAATATTTGTTCTTCTTGTGTTTTGGAGACTTTTTTCTGAGAACTGTAGTTTTCTCTTTGTTCACTTTGAACCCTGCGACCTCTGCAAACTCATTTAACATCTTTCCTAACTCTTCTATTTGGTTTATAGGGTCTTCCAGAAAGATTGCTAAATCATCAGCATATGCTTTAATTTTGAATTCTTGGTCCTTTATTTTTGTCCCTTTAATTTTTTCATTGTTTTTGATGCTGTTAATTAGTACCTCAATCACAATAATAAAAAGAAGAGGTGACAATGGGCAACCTTGTCTCGTCCCATTTCTAATATTAAATTTTTCTGTCCGTTCTCCATTTACTAATAACTGCGCCTTTTGATCTTGGTAAATTAAATCTATCCATTTTAAAAATCTCTCTCCTATATCCATATTGGCCATCACGATTTTCCTAAAGTTCCAGTTCACTTTATCGAACGCTTTTTCAGCATCTATGAAAATCACAGCGAGACTTTTCTCATTATGAGTTTCATAATATTCCAACAGATTTATAATAGTTCTAATATTACTCTTTGCATATCTGTTTGTCAGAAAACCATTCTGATCTTCTTGTATTATTTGTGAAAGTACCTTTTTCAGTCTTTGAGCTAATATGGATGTGAAGATTTTATAATCGCAGTTTAAAAGTTAAATGGGCCTATAATTTTGAGGTTCCTTTATATCTTTTCCTTCCTTTGGCAGTAGAGATATATGAGCTTCTTCCCATGTTTCAGGAATCCCTTCTTCTATTACTTTGTTTAACAAACTATATAAAGGCATTGCAAGTTCATTTTCCATCTTTTTATAATATGTTGAAGTAAATCTGTCAGGACCTGGTGCCTTCCCGTTTTTTAGTTTTGCAATTGCTTCAACTATTTCTGCCATTGTGATGTTCTTATTTAAACTTTCTGCTCAATTGTAAGTTTCATTGCTGCAAAGGAATGTCTATAAAATCAAATGCTTCTATATACTTATATATGAAAAACACTTCCCCTCTTGCATAGCAAATGATAAAATATATAAAACAGGTAGTAAAACAAACAAAAGTTAAAAAAAACTTTTTTGGGAACAAGTCAGATATATGAATATCTACACCGTCAGAATAAACACTGTAACAAAATTTCCACCAAGAATTATTTCTCCTAATTTTAACCATGTTTAACTGGAATACACTTGACTTATTGCTTAATTGTTTTTCCTATTCCACTACAGTATATGTATCTTTGTAACTCCCACTTTCATTGTAAAAATTCTGAAAACATTTATCATCTGGTAATTAGTAATATATTCCGTACATCCATTAATTGTCTCAAAAAATTAAGTTATATAGGTTTTGCCATCTGTTATTCCAACATATTCTAATTGGTTTCCATTCTTCATCAACCTGTTTCAACGAATTGCCATTTAACATTGCCGTTAATCTATTTAAATCCCACATATCTCTTAATTTAATTAACAAATCATCTATTGTAGGAATTCCTTTCTCCTTCCATTTTTGAGCAACTAACCTTCTGGCTGCTGTGACCATATACAATATTAATTTCCAATGTTTCTCCACAATATTTTTTCCAAAATATCTATCATATTAAGTAAATACAATTCTGGAAGTTTTGCAAATCTTATTCCTATTATCTCCATTATTTCACCTCTCCACCACATTTGGAAAAAAAACTGCCATTCACTTCATCACACTTCCAACATTCAATTTTTCCTGTTTTATGCATTTTGTCCAATTTTATTGGCGTTAATAAAACCATTGATAAAACATTTTTTAATAGTTCTCTTTCAGATTTTGGCATAGTGTGAATTTATGTGTCCTTTTCCGGGATTTCTCTCAAAAATCTAATTCAATAGTATGGCCGATGGCCTAAGCCCATTTTATCATTTGTTCTTTTATGGTTTTCTGTTCTAGCTCTCTCTCAAGAAGAATTTTGTACTACTTTGTTCTGTGGCATTTCCCTTTATCAAAACTCTCTCCCTCCTCTCTATCTCTCTGGCTTTTCTTCGCAAACGAAGATTCAGGAAGGACTCATCCCGCGCTTTCTGCAAGCACGCTGATGACTATAAAGGCCAATCTGAGATAAACAAGTCCGGTTGCAGAAAGCACAGCAGAAGGTCTCCTTGGGTGATGTTTCTGGGTTGTGATTCATTGTGGATAGTGTGTCTCCATGCCTCCCGATGGGAGGCCAGGGTGGACCATTGTTGGTGATCAATTTGGCCAAGCCTGAGATGTTGTTTCACGGAGTCCTTGTATCGCTTCTTTGGAGCGCCCCTCTTGCACTGATCCATGGCGAGTTCACCGTAGAGTACTATTTTTGGGAGGCGATGATCCTAGAAATGTGCCCTGCCCAGTGCAGCTGTGTTCTCAATATCATGGCCTCAATGCTGGTGATCCCTGCTTGCTCAAGGACAGCAACATTCATCACATAGTCAGTCCAGTGTTTATTTAGGATTGTGCGTAGACAGCACTGATGAAAGCGTTCAAGGAGTCATAGGTAGTGGCGATAGGTGACCCATGTTTCAGATCCATAAAGGAGAATAGACAGTACAATGGCTCTATACACACTGATTTTTGTGCTTCGTCTCAGGTGTGCTTTCTCCAGACTCTTTTGTGAAGTCTTCCAAATGCACTATATGCCTTTGCTAATCTGTGATCGATCTCTTTGTCAATCTTGGCATCTGAGGAGATGATGCTTTCCAGGTAGGTGAACTGCTGAATGGACTTGAGCACAGATTTGCCAACGGCAATGTGGGGATAGTGGTGTTCGTCCTGTGGTGCAGGCTGGTAAAGAACATCCATTTTCTTAAGGTTGACTTCCAGCCCAAACAGCTCTGCAACTGTTGCGAAGCAGGATATTAGGCACTGCAGAGCTGCTTCTGTGTGGGCAACAAGGGCAGCATCATCAGCAAAGAGCAGCTCATGGACTAGATAGTTTAGTCTTAGTGCGAGCCCTCAGACAGCTTAAGTTAAACAAGCTACCACCAGTACAGTAACGTATATAGATGCTGTCTTCTTCTTCAAGCTCTGTCGTAGCCCTTTGGAGCATCATGCTGAAGAAGATTGTAAATAAAGTTGGTGCAAGAACACAACCTTGCTTCACTCCATTAGTTATTAGAAAAGGCTCTGAAAGAGCATCGCCATATCTGACTTGACCACGCTGGCCCTCGTGTAGCAAGATAATCATTTTAAGGAATTTCGGGGGACATCGTAGTCTTTCCAGGATCTGCCACAGACCTGTCCTACTCACAGTGTCGAAGGCTTTGGTGAGGTCGACAAATGTTACATAGAGACCCTTGTTCTGCTCCCTACATTTTTCTTGCAGTTGTCTAAGGGCAAATACCATATCTGTAGTACTCTTATTGGCTCTGAAGACACATTGGCTTTCAGGGAAAAGTTCTTCTACAACAGCAGGAACTAATCTGTTCAAGAGTATCTTGCAAGGATTTTTCCAGCAATAGAGAGCAGTGTTATGCCTCAATAGTTTGAGCAATCAGATTTTGCTCTTTTTTTCTTGTACAGGGTGATGATGACTGCATCTCGGAGATCTGATGGCAGTTCCCCTTTTTCCCACCAATTCACAAGGAGTTCATGGAATTTATCATGGAGTGCATGACCTCCGTGTTTCCAAACTTCAGGTGGGATTCCATCAATCCCAGCTGCCTTGCCGTTTTTCATCTGCTGTATGGCCTTACGGGTCTCTTCCAAAGTGGGAGCTATGTCCAATTCATTATTCATCAGTTTTTGTATCATATGTTGGATAGCTGAGCCTTGGACTACTCGGTTGTCACTAAAGAGACTTTGAAAATGTTCAGCCCATCGATTCAGGATGGAGGCTTTATCAGTAATTAATGTTTGACCATCTGTACTGTATAAGGAGCTTCGAACCTGATAAGTAGGTCCAAAAACTGCTTTAAGAGCTTCATAAAATCTTCTATGATCACCTAGATCTGCACAACATTGTGTCTTTTCTGCTATATGGATCCACCACTTGTTCCGCATGTCTCGGAGTTTTTGTTGAAGTTTAGTACAAGTGAGATGGAAAGCTGCTTTTCTAACATGGCAAGTTGGCTGGGCCAGGTATACCTGATGAGCAGTTCTCTTCTTTGTCAACAGCTCCTGGATCTCTTGGTTGTTTTCATCAAACCAGTCTTGATTTTTCTTGTGGGAGAACCCGAGGGATTCTTCTGCAGACTGGAGGATACTGTTTTTGATATGTTGCCAAAGCACTGTAGGAGAAGGATCTGTAGGATGGTCTTCAAGTTTTGTTTGCAGATTTGCCTGGAAATTGTCTCTCATGGTAGCTTGTTGAAGATTGTTGACTTGGAGTCTCCTCTTTAAGATTGCCACCCCTCTTAGGTTTGAACTTAAGATGAAGATTTAGTTTACATCTTACGAAGCGATGATCTGTTTGGCATTCTGCACTGGGCATCACTTGGGTATGATGGACATCGCGAACGTTTCTCTGGCGGACTAGAACATAGTCAACGAGGTGCCAATGTTTGGATCGGGGATGCATCCAGGTTGTCTTCAAGCTATCTTTCTGCTGAAAGATTGTGTTTGTAATAGTCAGCTGTTGTTCTGCACAGAACTCTAGCAGGAGGCGTCCGTTATTATTGCAATTTCCAACACCATGCTTACTTAAGACACCTTTCCAGGCTTCGGAGTTCTTTCCTACTCTGGCATTGAAGTCAGCAAGGATAATAATTTTATCTTCTAAAGGGACTTTTTGTATGAGTTGGCGTAGGTCTGTGTAGAATTTGTCTTTCTCTACAGGGTCGGCTTGCATAGTTGGGGCATATATACTAAAGAAAACAACATGTGGGAGGCGTAAGGAAATAATGCGATCAGAGTGTCCTGTTGGGAAGGTTTCGAGTTTGGAGGCAATGGAGTTTTTAATCATAAAGCCTACTCCTGAAAGATGTTTTTCAGTTTTGGGTGTGCCAGACCAGTAAAGTGTGTAGCTGGCGCTGTGTTCTTTAAAGCTGCCTTCCTCATGGAGATGAACTTCACTAAGAGCAGCGAGGTCAATTTTAAGTCATGATAGTTCATGGGCTATTAGAGCAGAACGATGCTCAGGCTGTCCACTATCTGCAGTCTCGCATGGTTCTGATGTTCCAGCATGCAAGCATCAGTTTATTTACACCTTTGGAGGCCGGTGTGTGCCTTTGTTTCTTTGCCTTGGTTTGACTGCATCAGAAGATGCCCGTTGGCCGCGGCTAGCCAACCAAGTAGTTGGGGATGAGCTTTCGTTAGGCCACCTTTTCTAGGCCCCTCTCCATATGGAGCAAGCAGTGCTCTCCTTAAAAAAGGCTGCTTGGTCGTTCAGGATGCTGCCGAACAAGACTGTCATCTCCCGGGTCGGCCTCAAGCGACCAATGTCCTGAACCGCCTGCATGCAGGGTTGGGGCTGCGGCTTCCAGTGCATCTTTACACCTGCCGTTTTGTCCCTCACCTATCACTACAGGGCTTTTTTGGAACTGGATTTGTCCTTCGAGCCTGTGCAATGGATTTTTCTGGTGGAGCGCAGCATGCACAGAACTGGCCTCACCCTTTAAACCAAAGGTTTATCTGCTGTGGCCTTGCAAGCATGGACAGTAGCAGCGAGGTCCTCGGGTCGTAGGTTTGATTAGAGTTTCGTTCTCTTAGATGGTTGACCTTACAGGGTTGGACGAGCACCATCTGCCCGGATTTGGGATTAGAGTTTTCCTTCTCCTAGGATGGTTGCCATAAGGCTAGAGAGCCCATCCTTCCCTTTGACCCTTGGGTTTTGACCTGTCTGGCATGGGAGACCCTACCGGTGGCTATTATGCCACCGCCAGCTTAGCTCAAAACATCATTAGGGTACGCAAGCCTCTCTCCCACAACAAGGGGGGTCAGTGGAGAGGCTTTATCAAATATTAAGATATGTAATTGGCTTTATCAAATATTAAGATATGTAATTGGTTTCTTTCCCATTCAAAGTCTTCCAATTTATAGTCCACTTTAAATCTTTCCAAAATTTGTCTGTGGAGAAACCAATTTGTTTTTAAGCCTTCTGTCTCCAATTGTTCTCTTGTTTTAACCATAAGTTTACACTGTTCATCTCTTCTTAAAATTTCCTGGTATCTCAGCCAGTTCTCATCCTCTTGCTTGCTTCTCCCAAAGAATGCCCCTTGTGTTGAAATCCAAAAAGGGATTTTCTTATAAAATCTTTTTTTTCTAATATATTGGGTCTCAAAATCCTCGTTCTCTTTTATTTTGTTATACCAAAGGTAGGCATGCCAAATGTATCATAGATTGTGACCTTCTAGAGAAAGCACTCTTTTATTTTTAAGGCAGACCCAATCATTTATCCATACTAAACAGCTCGCATAATAATATAGTCTTAAATCTGGTAAGGCAGAGCCTCCTCTATTTTTGCTATCTGTTAAAATTTTCCATTTTACTCTCTGCTCTTTCCCTGCCCGTATAAATTTAGTTATTTCAGCTTGCCAAAGTTTAAATAATTTTTCGTTCAAAATAATGGGCAGGTTCTGGAAAAGATACATTAGTTTGGGTAGGACGATCATCTTAATAGTCACAATTCTGCCTAATAGCGATAATTGTAGTTTTGACCATCTTAACAAATGCTTTTTAATTTCCTTCCTAGTCAAATGATAATTATTCTCAAACAAATTGGCATTTCTCCCTGTAATCCATGTGTCAAGATAACTTATTATCCTTTCTACATTAAATCCTGATTTTTTTAAAAAATCAACAACTCCTCTTCTGATCTGGTAATATTCTTCACCAGTGTTGATGTTTTGTCTTGATTTACTTTGAAGCCTGAAATTCACTGAATTCTTTTAAGAGAATAATCAACTTATCTATATGTTACACAGGGTCTTCAAGGAAAACCACAAGATCATCAGAGTCTCTTCTAATGTTGTTGGTCAAGATCTCCAGGACTAAAATGAATAACAGCAGGGAGAGTGGACAGCCTTGTCTGATACCTTTTTTTTTTTAAATCTGGTCAGTTTCTTCGCTGTGCCCGCTGATCTTTGTATATTGAATTCATCCAATAATTATAAATTTTCTCCCATATTCATTCTTGTAGTCATCTTTCATAAAAGTCTAATTTACATTGTCAAATGCCTTTTCCACATCAATAAAAATCATGGCTAGTTTCTTTTCATTATAGCATTCATAGTATTCTAATATGTCTAATATGGTAGCACCCCTGTATCCACTGATTCGCCATCCACTGATTGTAATCTGCGGATGGCAATGGTGGGGGGAGTGGAAGGAGGAGGGAGGGGAGGTGGAGAGCTTGCCTCCTTTCTCCCTTCTCTGTGGGGCTTCCTGTGGTGGCGGTGGAGGTGGCTGGAGGTAGACAGGGAGGGAGGGAGAAGGAGAGCTTGCCTCCCTTCTCCCTTCTTTGTGGGGCTTCTGGTGGTGGCGGTGAGAGAAGTCTGTCATTCGTTATTATCTGAAGATTTTTGTTATCCACAGTGGGGCCCTGAACCAATCCCATGTGGGTACAGGGGTCCTATTGTACTGTTCTCGTATTGCTATGTAGGTATCTATTTGGCAGGAACCCATTCTGGTTTTCATGTTTGAGAATGTTTTTCAGTTTTTCCATCAAAATAGATACAAATATTTTGTAATCCAAATTTAACAAGAAAATTGGTCTATAATTTTGTGGCTGTTTAATATCTTTGCCAACTTTCAAGATTAATTTATTGGGAATGATGGAAGAAGACTTAGAAAGACAACATGGGAAAGTGATTTTTTACATGACAGCAGCTGCAAGAATAATCTATGCCAGCAAATGGAAACAGAAAGAATTACCAACAATGGACCAATGGCTGGAGAAGCTGTTTGAAATGGTAGAAATGGATAAATTATAAATGCTACTCAAGGGAAAAAACATAGAAAAAATTGTGCTGGATTGGAGAATGTTTTCAGAATACATGAAAGTTAGAATGAATCATAATACAATTCAATAATGAATTAGATGTAAAGGAGAAAAACAAAGAAGAAGGTAAGGGAGCAGAAAAATGTTAAATATAAAACACACACACACAAATACAAAGAATACAAAGAAAACTCTTTTAAGACTCCCACTGAACTAACAAAGGTAGAGAAAGGAAGGCGGGGAAGAAGGGGAAGGAAAGGAAAGGAGAAGAAAGGGGAAAATAAAACAAATAAACAATGCACTAAATATTCCTAGATAAAAAAAGGAACAGATAGTTCAGGGGTATGGAAGTTAAAAAGCATAAATTTAATATTTAATATATAATATATAAACTCAAACCAATAAGAAGAACAGGAAGAAACATAACAGGGTAAAAGAAAGGGGAAAGGATAAAGAGAAAAGTATATAAAATAAGTAATTGAAATGAGCAATAACAATGAATGATGACAAAGGAGAAGTAAATGGATTAAATACAATTGTTTGAATAACAATATCGGATGTGCAAATATAAAGACATAAAAGTTGGGAAAGCCAGATAGGAAGTTTAGATTGGATGGAGAGCGGAGAAGATAGATGAGTAATAGAATGAATGAAAGAATGAATGGTTTTTAGTTAAAAGTAGTTATGAATGTGTAAGTAAAACGCATATAAAACACATACAACACATATACTCAAAGCAATATTTAATATATACAATATATATCAACGTCTGTTTCAGGAAATAAGAATGATACAAAGAGAATGAGTTTACACATGTAGTTTGCTTTGATATGTTATTATCAATGATTGTTGTATATTGAAACTGACTATGAATAAAAATAATTTTTAAAAAAATAGATTAATGATATGTGGGCATTGTTCCATGAATCTGGCATGCCTTCAATTCTTTTTAAATTTAAGGTTTTCTGTAATGGAATAAGTAGTTCATCTTCCAATTTTTTGTAATAAATTGAAGTCATGACATCCGGACCTGGAGCTTTCCCAAGTTTAGTTTTCCTGATAGCTTCTGAGACTTCTGCAACTGTAATTTTTCTATTGAGCAGTTCTTCTTCTTTTGTTATTCTAGGTATGTTTTGTCTGTCCAAGTACTTTTTCAATTTCTCCAGGGTTTTTTTTTTCTGATAGTGGAGTTTCACTGAATAGATTGGAATAATATTTGAAGAAAGGTTTTTTTATGGAGTTTTGCTCAGTTCCTGGATGGCAGAATGGGGTTGGACTGGATGGCCCTCGTTGTCTCTTCCAACTTTACAATTCTATGATTCTATGATTCTATGATTCTATGATCTTCTCTCATTCATAATCCAGTTCCAAAATTAACTTTTTCTCTTTCTCCTTCCTCAATCTATGCACCAACCACTTTCCTGGTTTATTTGCAAATCTGAAGTGTTTTTGTCAATTCTATCTAAATTTTTGTTCTGTTTCAAAAGTCTCTGATTGGACCCACTTCTGTAGTAACTTAAAATCAGTTTGAAGTTCTTTATCTCCAGGTTTCTCTCTACGTTTTTCTTCTCTCCACTGAATTTCATCAAAGAAAATAACTCATGTATTTAGTTTTAAAGGTGTTTTAAAATATTTGTAAGACAAGATACCATCTATGAGGTTTTCCTATTAAATAACAAGACTGATACAATAACCCATCTTTATTTATATGTATTAATATGAGTATAGTGTCTAGATCAAGAAAAGTAATGGTACCACTCTATTCTGCTTTGGTCAGACCTCACCTGGAATACTGTGTCCAGTTCTGGGCACCACAATTCAAGAAGGATATGGACAAACCGGAACATGCCCAGAGGAGGGTGATCAGGATGGTGGAGGTCTGGAAGCCATGTCCTATGAGGAGCGGCAGAGGGAACTGGGCATGTTTAGCCTGGAGAAGAGAAGGCTGAGAGGGGACATGATGGCCATGTTTAAATATTTGAAGGGATGTCATACTGAGGATGGAGCAAACTTGTTTTCTGCTGTTCCAGAGACTAGGACATGGAGCAATGGACTCAAACTACAGGAAAAGAGATCCCACCTAAACATTAGGAAGAACGTCCTGACAGTAAGAGCTGTTTGGAAGTGGAATACACTGCCTCATAGTGTGGTGGAATCTCCTTCTTTGGAGGTTTTTAAGCAGAGGCTGGATGGCCATCTGTCGGGAATGATTTGATTGTGTATTCCTGCATGGCAGGGGTTGGACTAGATGGCCCTTGTGGTCTCTTCCAACTCTATGATTCTATGATTACAATTCTAATGCTTGTCCCCTTCAATATACTCCCCATTCACACTCACACACCAATGCAGTCTTGTTTTCCACTGGTTGAAGGCATGGAGCAGATCAGTTTCTGACAGCCGTTTCAACACATCTGCTATTTTCTTCTTTGCTGCATCAATTGACTCAAAACGTGTTCCTTTAAGCACCAATTTTACTTTGGGGAAAAGAAAAAAGTTGTACGGTGCCAAATCTGGCAAATATGGAGGATGTTCAAGTGTAGTAATGCGTTTATCAGCCAAAAACTGCTTCACAGAAAGTGCTGTATGAGCAGGCACATTGTCTTGATGAAGAATGAAACCATTTTCCCACAATTCTGGCCTTTTTTTTCTGACTCTTTCTCAGCTTTGTCAAAACTTCCTTATAATAATACTGGCTCACTGTTTTGCCTTCTGGAACCCATTCTGCCAAAATTACGCCCTTGATGTCAAAAGAAACCCAGTAAACATGGCTTTGAATGTGGGCTTGTTTTAACATGCTTTTTTAATTCTTGGTGATGATGGTGTTTTACAGTGCATTGACTGTTGTTTTTTCTCAGGATCATACTGGAAGATCCAAGTTTCATCAGAAGTGAGGATTTTCTGAAAAAGGTTTGGGTCTGCCTCAAGTTGCCTCAAGAATGTCAGCATAAATATTCTTGCGGCATTCTTTTTGCTCTGGTGTGAGAACCCTAGGGACCATCTTTGCACTTTTCTCATGTTGAGATCCTCATGCAAAATTTTCCACAGTGTCTTTGTCAATGGCTTCAGCTAACATTCGGACACTGAGTCGGTGGTCTCCTCAAACAATCTGGCTGATTTTTTTTCACAATTTCTTTGGTTCTTGAAGCGGGAGGTCATCCAGGGCATTCATCGTTTTCCACATTCTCATGTCCTTCTCTGAATCTTTTGTGTCACTCAAACACACATTCCCACAAGACATGCATTCTTCCCCGTAGGCCTCAATAAGCATTTGAAAAGATTCTGTTGGTATTTTGTTTAATTTCACAAAAAAATTCAAATTGACACATTGCTTGACTTTTAAATTTAACATTTTTCCAGCACACAACAGACAACACAGCTGCTTTAAATGACTGACAATTAACTGAATAGCCGAGAGTGTTAATGTTTGTCATGCAGGTTCAGACATGTTCAAGGTCACCACTCAAGCATTCACAATCAGTTCTCTCTGATTCATCTGAAAGGTAGAAACACAGTCTCTTTATTTAATAGACAGACCTTGTATACCAGGGGATGAACTGGATCTTCACTCCATCAACCTCTACTGGGTAGAATATCATCAGAGGCTATGGCCACACCCTTGACATCCCTGGATCTTTTCCCATGTCGGGAAAGTGAAGAAGGAGGAAAGCCAGTCAAATTCAGCTGGTGCTTTGAGAGTTGATGAGTGTGCCTATATACACAGTTATCACAGTTTGATACCACTTTAATTGTCAAGGCTCCATTTTACAGAATCCCGGGATTTATAGTTGGGTTTGCTATCTAGAATTCTCTGCTAGAAACCTCTAGCCCACTCCTCTGAAGTATAGAACTAGAGCTCTCTAGTCAAGAATTCTAAGTCCTTCACTAAACTATAAATCCCATGAGTCCATATGATGGACCCACGACATTTAAAGAGGTGTCAAACTTTTATAACTGTTTAGAGATTATACATTAATCTCTAGAGATTATACATTAATCTCGGAGCGTGGTGGGGTCTCCTTCCTTGGAGGTCTTTAAACAGAGGCTGGATTGCCATCTGTCGGGGATGTTTTGATCAAGATTTCCTGCGTGGCACGGGGGTTGGACTGGATGGCCCTCGTGGTCTCTTCCAACTCTGCAATTCTATGATTCTATGATCAAACAGTGAATCTCAAGGTTAACCAGCTCCCATAGCACTGGGTAAACGGATTTCATTCTCCCCTCACCCTCCTTGTATGAGGAAGTTCAGCAAGCCTGACAATTCCATTTTCCTCCTCCTGTCCCACATTTCCAATTAGGGAGGCAAATGACGCTGGCAGACAGGAGAGAATCCCTGAGTTTTATTTAATCTTGGATCTGGTTAAGATCTATACTATTTCTGATCCCCTATCCCATATCCATTTACTTCCATTTAATTACCTTGGCCCCATCACACTGGGACTGCATGGTGTAGTGGGTTGAAGTGTTGGACTATGACTCTGGAGACCAGGATTCAAATCCCAGCTCGGCCATGGAAACCCACTGGGTGACCCTGGGCAAGTCACAATCTCTCAGCCTCAGAGGAAGGCAACGGCAAAACCCGCTCTGAACAAATATGGCCAAGAAAACCACATGATAGGGTCGCTATAAGTTGGACACAACTTGAAGGCATACAGGGCCTGAATATCCTAGAAGCACCAGATCCCATTTTATCTTGGAAGCTAAGCAGGGTTAACCCTGGTTAGTACTTGGATGGGAGACTGCCAACAAAGACCAGGTGCTGTAGGCTATATTTCAGAGGAAGGAACTGGCAAAACCATCTCTAAGTATTCCTTGCCTAAGAAAACCCTATGAAATTCATGAGGTCACCACAAGTCATAGAATCATACAGCTGGACGAGACCACAGGGCCATCCAGTTCAACCCCCTGCCATGCAGGAATACACAATGAAAGCACTCCTGACAGGGGACTTAAAGGCACACACACACATCACAAGCACCTTAGTCCATGAAATTCAGATTAACTGGAATTAGAAATGAAAAGGGGAAATAAGATTCTACACATTTTCTTTTTCTCTGAACAAAATATCTATAACTCAGCTGCTTTTACTCATTTAGTGTCACAACTGCTCTCAAAATTCCAGCTGATTATTGTTTCAGCCATAGTTCTGGACAGCATTAAAAGAGAAATAATCTACCTCCTGCTGTAATCAGTGCCAAAGTTTTGTTAGCAGAAACTGCCTTCTTGACCTCAACTAGCTCAAATCCTGCAGGCAACATCAATTGTAATGTACACAAAAAAGAGGAAGAGCAGAGCATGGGAGCCATCCAGCTCAGACAGATAATTGGGACAGTACTGGAAAATCCACAGAGGTCAGCAGAAATGCTACAGTAGTCAAGTGTTAAATGGCCTGTGAGCATTGCTGAAAAGTGTCGCCATCTAATCTGACCTAAAGTAGATGGCTGACACTACCATTATGCAGAATGAAATGGTGGCAGATGCTAGGAGGTGGCAGCAAGGTGTTAGAGGACAGAAACATGGGCAATATAGTCCATGGCCTGCATCTCCTAACCTAACCCACTGTCTTCTGGTGTGATGGAGGATGTTCTGTCACAAGTATGAAATAAAGCTTCAACTACCAGTCCAATTAGCTTTTGTACATGGAATATGAGAGGACACCATTTTTTTTTTTATCTCAGACAGCAAAGTGTCTTTGTCTGGCCCAGCCTGCAAGCCCACATGGGCAGAACCTCATTTAGAAGGAGCAGAAGTTACTTCTCCTTGTTTCTTCAGAGCTTTTTGCCTTAGCTGGCAAAACTTTTGGGGGCTAAAGCTATTCTCACAACCGTCTTGGGTTTAGCATTGTCAGTCTGAAAACTGAAGACAGCTCCTATATTTTTAATGGTTGTGTAAAAGAGGGAATTTCAGCTGGTGTTGCTTGTCATGCTAAGTAACATGCAATACATGTGGAAATTCCTTTTTCTATACAGCTATACTACAGGCACAGAGGCCCGCTCCAGTTTTCACTCTGGCAACCCTCGTTGGATTGGATGGGAAGCAGAGGCTTGAAAGGTTACATTTTTCGACTGCAGCTCCCTGAATCTTCCACTAGCATTGCTCCCAGTAGCAATTGCCACAGGAATTCCAGGAGCTGTTGCCCCAAACCATAAATTTCTAAGGTCTGATGGAAACCATTTCCCTTCTCATACATTAACAGTTTCCCTGCCCCCCCAAAAAAATCTCTAAACTAGGCTCACTACAAAGTTATTACATGTCCAGAATGCTGAATTATTGCTGTCAGTAATTTTAAACATCTTAGAAATATTAAATATCATGTTGTCATTTCATCCTACAATATTTTTCTTAATCTAAAAATACTGGCTCTGAAGATCAGTTCTACAAACAAAAAGCAAAGAGAACTGGTAACATCCAATAGATGTGATGTGGAAGAGACAAAATCTCAGGATGTTAAAAAGAGAGATGATTTTATTACTGAAAATAGTCCAACACATCTTGGCCTAGAAAAAAAAATAGCTCCTTCAACTTGAAAATCAACCTGCAGGGAATCGAAAATGAGTGTCTCCAAAGTTTATTCCTGGCAACTGATCAGTTAGAATTGCTGCAGGTTGATTTTAAAGTTGTAATCCCCTGGGGGTAAAGGCCATAGAAATATTTCCAGGCCCAAATGTGTTTTCAATAATAAAATAATCTCTTTTCATCATCCTGAGACTTTGGCCATGTCTGCATGGGTCACTTAATCTGGGGCCAGTCCAAAGAATTATGCTGTGGACTGGCTCAGGATCAACCACGATGGTGGCCACAAGCACCAGGTGGCCACATGCACTGGTGAGGCAGTGCATCATTGTCCACACAGGACAGCCGGACCAACATCACATCTACTCTGCGGGCCCATCCTCTTGTCCCCAGTGCTGCCACTGCCTCGCCAGCCAAGCAGCTCCCTGCGAGAGCCTGGCCGGTAGCATCACAACTGCTGAGGTCAGAAACGGGTGCCCAGACATGTGATCAACATGGAGAGGGCATTCTACCTCCTCCTTGTTGATTTGTATGAGTGCTGCATTCTGACCTCAGCAGAAGCAGCGGCACACCAGGCAGGCTTTCCATGGTTGCTTGGTCAGCAAGGCAGCAATGGCGGGAGCACAGGGAAGGGGATAGATCTTGTTGGTGCTGTCACCTCCTCACGAGCAGGAGCTCTGTGGAAAGCCTGCCTGGCGTGCTGCTGATTTTGCTGAGGGCAGAATGGGGTGTCCATGCAATCAATGAGGAGGGGGTAGACCAACCCCCTCCTTGTTGATCACATGACTGGGTTCCTGTTTCTTATCTCAGCAGAAGTGATGGTGTGCTGGGCAGGGTTTCCATGGAGCTCCTCAGCCATCAGGGAAGTGGCTGCGGAGGCTCAGATAGGGATCCATCCCCTTTTCCCTGTGCTGCTCAGCATGGAGAAGGGGAATGGCACAGCTTTTAGCATATGGACAACTGGATTGGCCAAACTGGACCCAATCCAGCTGTCCTCACAGCAAAAGGACCTGAGTTTCCAGAAAACATCAGGCTTTCCCCCAACTCTGCTTAATGCAGGGCAAAGTCAGGTTAAGGGCTATAAACTGCATTACCTCCCCAGAAATAGCCATACGTCACAAGGACTGCCAGCACCACTTTTTTGGCCCATGCAGACACAGCCTTTGTCTCTTTTCCACAACAGTTTTACAAACAGTCTTATTTGATGAAGAAAATTTACCTTGGTAGCTTGACTAGCAGGTGAGGGAAATTTACCTCAGTAAGGTTGAAAGCAGTATCTGCTGTAAGAGATTCATTGGGTAAGGCATGAGAAATATTTTCCAAATAGTCCAGCATGGTGTCTGGGTGGTAGAAGTTTCCTCTATCCTCTGTGAGGGTAATTATGATCGGTTGGTAGGCATTGCTAGACAGCTGAAAAATTGACACATTAAAAAAATTACACTTCCGCTTCCTAGATCATTGAAATAAATTATAATTTTGTTCATCACAGGGCATTTGAAATGCTAAAACATAAATCAGTAGAGGTAACAAATGTCTATTCTTACATCATAACCTCAAAGAGATGAAGTTATTGAGAAAGGAGAAAACTCAGCTTGAGACCCTTCTAGCACCTGGAGGAGGAGCTTCTCTGAGCCCCTCATCCACTGCTCACTTGATCAACAAGTGGTGGATTAAGCCTGCACGCAGTTTGGCCAGTTCCTGGAGAACTGTTCCTTATTTATTATCTACAATCCCCTGAACAAAGCTACATCTGAAACACTGGAGGGAAAACAAAAGGTAGACATGTTGTCAAATCAGCAATTGCTGATGAACCAGACCAGCATTTATCTTGTCTAGCAATCCATTTTCAATAGTGGTCACCTAGATGTCTCTGAATACTTCTTCTCATTCTGAGGTACACTGCCTCTTTACATGGAGGTATTCTTTCACTATCTTGGCTAATTTTGTCTAATATTATCCACTTAACTCCATTACAAACCACCACCACAGTAGGCAAAACAAATCCTTTCAAAGCTGATTTTAAAGCAGCCATTGAACTGCAACTTGAGTATGATATTGAGATGCTGGAATGTGTCCAGAGGAGGGTGACCAGGATGGTGGGTGGTCTGGAAGCCATGCCCTATGAGGAGGGGCTTAGGGAGCTGGGCATGTTTAATCTGGGGAAGAGAAGGTTGAGGAGGACATGATAGCCATGTTTAAATATTTGAAGGGATGTCATACTGAGGATGGAGCAGGCTTGTTTTCTGCTGCTCCAGAGACTAGAACACGGAGCAATGGACACAAACTACAGGAAAAGAGATTTCACCTAAACATTAGGAAGACCTTCCTGACAGTAAGAGCTGTTCGGAATTGGAATACACTGGCTCGGAGTGTGGTGGAGTCTCCTTCTTTGGAGGTTTTTAAACAGAGGCTGGATGGTCATCTGTCGGGAATGCTTTGATTGTGTATTCCTGCATGGGAGGGGGTTGGACTGGATGGCTCTTGTGGTCTCTTCCAACTCTATGATTCTATGATTCTATATGATAGTACCATGAACAGAATTTTTCAGCATGGATTCATGTTGGGAGGTATGAGTCTAAAATTAAAAATGTATTTAAAATTCCAGGGATCTAGCCCTTTTATTAATAAAAATATCTTCTTTAAAAGTAAAAACACTTTTCTTTCAAATTAAGCAGAGCAAGGCATCAGAATGCAGACACAGCTCAATTAACATTTAAATGTGTGGTCTGATCACCCAGTCAATTAGACTCATTAAAACAACAAAGACGTCAGTTTAAAAATGCATTTCAAAAGTTTACTGAAGGTATATCAATCTTTATCTACATATTAAAACAAACTTAATGGTCCCTAACTAACTAAGAGGATTTAGGGTAGGAAAAAACTCACCCAGCCTTAAGCGATGTGGGCTACATGATGAATTGACTAAAAGACACAAAGATGGCTAAGATGGCTACAGCCACATGGAGACAAAACTTAAAAGGAACTTAGACAAAGTGTAATATAATATTTAAATTAGGTCATGTGATGAATGATCAATTGCTCTAGTTGGCTGAAATTGCCTAGGGAAAGAAGAAGGGAGTGTGAAAGAACTCATGCATGCAGGGAAATTCCTAAACTGAACTTAGCATGGCATACACAAGATTGTATTGCATTACAATAATGATTTCCCCACATACTACATTTCCCTTCTGAATCCTAGTGGATTCCATGAACAATCTTCATTTCTTCTCGTAGTCTAAGGAAACTGTCCTTAGGAAGGGGTTTAGTTAAAATATCAGCTATCATTTGTTCTGAGTTGCAGCTGAACAAGTTGACTCTGACACATCTCTCTCATCTTGTGGAAAGTAATGTCTATGTTCTTCTTCAGAGGCTTGTCACTCTGAGAAATTTTGATGCAGCTTTGATTGTCTTGCATCAGAATGGTTGGCTTGGGTTCTTTTATCCCAAGATCTAGAAGCTAATTCTGCAGCCATTTGATTTCATCACAGGCTGTTTTCGCTGAGGCGCACTTGGCACCTGTGGAACTATCTGCTACTGTACTCTACTTCCGACTTGTCCAACTTACTGCTCCACCACCATAAAATTCTGATGTTTCCACTAGTTGATTTCCTCTCCGCTGGATCGGATCCCCAATCCGCATCTGCATAGGCAATAAGTTGTGGCTGGTCACATGCTGGCAGCATCAGTTTGAAGTTAGCAGTTGATTTTAGATATCTTGAAATTCTTTTCACTGCAACAAAATCTCAGAGAGTAGGAGAGTTAACCATTCTACATAAGATGCCAACAGCATTTGCAATATCAGGTCTGGTGAAATTGGAAAACAGAAGTTTTCCAATTGCAGTTCTGTACTTTTCACTGTCTCTCAAGGGTTCAGATGCCTCGTTGTTCTTTAAGAAACCTACTTCCATTGGAGTTTGAGCATCCTTCGCATCTTTTAAGCCAAGACAGTCCAGAAGATCTATAATCTTTTGCTTTTGATTTAGAAAGAAGCTTCCATCATGGTCTCTTTCAATTTGTACTCCAAGACAGTGTGAGATGCCTCCCAAACTTTTAATATCTATTTCTTTCTGGAGATTCAGGAGTATCTCTTGACTATCTGCGTTGTCTTGACTGCACAGAAGCAAATAATCAACATAGATGTTGTACATGCATTTTCTTGGAAGCTGCAACAGCCAATAAGGTTCTAATAGTTGTGTGTGTAGAAAGTTTCTGGGGAGAAAGTTTCATGAAAATCTTCTCCAAATTGCTGATTGTAACCTTTAGCTACAAGTCTGGCTTTATATCTTTCAATCTCCCCTTCTGCATTTTGCTTTGTTGTAAAGACCCATCTGCAGCCAATTGCCTTTTTGCCTTTTGGCAGTTCTGTCAAAGTCCATGTTTTATTTTTATATAAAGATTGCATTTCCTCCATTGCTGCTTTCACCCATTTCTCAGAATCAGACTTTGGCAGTCCTTTGATCTTCTGCCAATCAGAGGGTTCCAGAAGGCTTTCCCCTGTGGCTAGATAGGAGAATCTCAAAGGAGGCACTCCCCTGTTACGCCTCACAGATTGTCTCACCTGGACTTGAGTTCCTGGCTCTGCCTGTGGGGTGTCATCTGGTCCTCCATCCTCTGGTATGTCCTGGGCTGAGGGAGCCCCTTCTGGATGCAAAGCACTTGCAGGAGGGTGAAAGAGCTGCACACGCTGTGGCTGCTGGTGGGAATCAGGATCTTCTTCCACTGCAAACACATCTGAATAGAATTCTTTGTTTGGATTAGAATTAAATTGAGGTCTTTCATCAACATAAACAGCACTTGTTATTTTCATTGTGTGTCCATCAGGGTTCAGGATTTTGTAAGCACCTTTGGCATAACCGATAAAAATTCCCTCTTCACTTCTACATTCCAGTTTGTCTCTTTTCTGTTTGGGAATGTATGTATAAGCTCTAGATCCAAAAACCCTGAGATGGGTCAGTCTGGGTTTCACACCATGCCACAATTCAAATGGAGTAACATTTCTAGACCAGGTTGGAAGTCTATTGTGTAAGTATGTGGCTGTGAGAATTGCCTCAGACCAATAAGCTTTAGGCTTGTTAGCTTCTAAAAGCATTGCAACTGCCATTTTGTTTAAGGTTCGGTTCATTCTCTCCGATAAACCATTTTGTTGAGGACTATAAATTTTAGTAGTCTGGTGTCTAATGCCATGTTCCTTTAAGAACTCATCAAACTGAGTATTGACAAATTCTGTACCATTATCCATTCTCAGATTCTGAATTTTATATCCAAATTTATTAGTGATGTAATTAAAGTACTCTTTCAACTTTTCAAAAGCTTGACTTTTCTCCCTTAGGAGGTAACAATGGGTGTACCTGCTGTGAGTGTCATGAAATAGAGGTTTCCACCCACTGGTTTCTGATTAAATGGTCCACAGAGATCAGAATGTATTAATGCAAGAGGTTTAGTAGATTGTCTTTCTGTGAGAGGTTTGTGTGTAGGTGCAGTAGATTTTACTTTAATGCATTCCACACAGCTTTCATCCACACAACAGTTCTTGAAATGAAATTCTCTTGTTAGCTCTTGATTAGCCAATTTCTTTATGCATTCAACATTTTGATGAGCAAATCTTTTATGCCATAAATTTATGCAGCCTTTGTGTTTACAGTGAGTGGCAACATTGGCATTTGAATCACTGATCTCCATGTGATAAAGGCCATCATCCTTTAGAGTGCCTTTAAAAATTAAATGTTTGCCATGAAGACCATAACATGAATTCTTTTTTAAAATTACTCTGTTGCCTTTTGATGTACTCATCTTTACAGAGTAGAGGGAGCTGTTAAGGTCGGGGGTGTAAAGAGTGTCCATAATTCTCAATATCTCTGTCCTAGCTCCCAATTCCATTGGTAAACACACATTTCCCATTCCTTACACTGTAACAGAATCTCCATTTGCAAGAAACACAGGGAAATTCACTTCTTCATTAAAATCTTGGAAATATTCCCTTTTATTAATGAAGTGGTTACTAGTTCCAGAGTCGATGAGGAAACAGTCTTTATATTCATTTCCAGAAGCTTGCATTGTTTTTCCATATGCCAATCCAATCTTAAATTTCTGTTTACTATTGGCTTCTCTATCTCTCTGGCCTTTTGCAGTATCTGGCCTTTGACTAGTTCTCCCTTGCTGTGAGAATGATTGCTTTCCCTTTGAAGCTTTAAATTCCCCTCCATTTGGCTCAGAAGAGAAGGAGGAGGGGTTAGAGTGGGTAGCTGTAGCATTCCGTTTAAAATGCTGCTTGTCTTTTTCAGCCAAATGAACTTTCTGCTTAAAATTAGAATTTCTGGATTCAAACTTGTTATTTTGCATCAAATTTTGTCCATGTTGAAATTCTCTTATCTGAATATAGGCTTCTGGTAGAGTTAAATCATTCTTTAATTGCAAGGTTTTTATTATGGGATTGTAAAACTTTGGTAAACTTGCCGAGAACACCCCAACTTGTATAGCCTTTGGGATCTCCTCTCCAGGAGATTGTAATTCTGCTAATGTAGCTCTAAAATCATTAATGTGCTCATTCAAAGTTTAGGATTTGTTAGCTTCTTGTTTACTAACTTCATCATTAATGCAACTTTACTTCCCATAGATGGAATATCACAGAGATTTTTCAAAGTGTCCCAAACGGCTTTTGCTGTTCTCTCATCTTTAATTTCAGAAACTAGTCGATCATCCACAGCCAAAATTTTAAAAGCCAAAACCTTTTGGTCATTCCTATCAAAATCATTTCGTTCTCTTCCTTGAGCAGGCCTCTGATTATGTAAAACATGAATTAGTCCCATGGCTTTGAGATATTTCAAAAGAAAAAGCCCATTTCTTATAATTAGGGCCATTCAGCTTCTCCAGGCTTAGAATAGAGCCGAGGCTCGGAGCAAGTGCTTCAGCCATAATTGCTTAATGGCTTTTGTCTCCAGCCGAGCTGAGAGAGACTGAGCTGAGTGACCAGGTAAAAACAATACTTTTGCAAAACAAAAATTAAATTGAGCTTTTAAGTCTTCAACTAGGAAACATAACCTTCATTTGTTGGGAGGTATGAGTCTAAAATTAAAAATGTATTAAAAAATTCCAGGGACCTAGCCCTTTTATTAATAAAAATATCTTCTTTAAAAGTAAAAACACTTTTCTTTCAAATTAAGCAGAGCAAGGCATCGGAATGCAGACACAGCTCAATTAACATTTAAATGTGTGGTCTGATCACCCAGTCAATTAGACTCATTAAAACAACAAAGACGTCAGTTTAAAAATGCATATCAAAAGTTTACTGAAGGTATATCAATCTTAATCTACATATTAAAACAAACTTAAAGGTCCCTAACTAACTAAGAGGATTTAGGGTAGGAAAAAACTCACCCAGCCTTAAGTGATGTGGGCTACATGGTGACTTGACTAAAAGACACAAAGATGGCTAAGATGGCTACAGCCACATGGAGACAAAACTTAAAAGGAACTTAGACAAAGTGTAATATAATATTTAAATTAGGTCATGTGATGAATGAGCAATTGCTCCAGTTGGCTGAAATTGCCTAGGGAAAAAAGAAGGGAGTGTGAAAGAACTCATGCATGCAGGGAAATTCCTAAACTGAATTTAACATGGGATACACAAGATTTTATTGCATTACAATAATGATTTCCCCACATACTACAATTCAGTACTTGTCGACTAGGCTGTAACTCACAATGTAAAATATTCCCAACAACTAACAATGTGAAAGAGCTTTTCAAAAAAAAAACCACACACATTTCACCTATATACTGAGTGAAAATTGCTTTCCTTCTCATTCCGGCTAAACAAACTTGAAAAGAGTTATGTCCAAGTCCCAATTTTTGTCTTACTCATTTTGAGATTTAAGGGATGCAAGCTGAATTTATGACAGGAAGGTGAAGGGGTCAAAGTGATCATTCCAACCACAAACATAGCTCAAACCTAGATTTATAACTTCTGTTTATTTTGGGGAAGGGCAGTAATCTCCTTATTGTGACCACATCTAGGGTTAAGGAAATTTTTCATTTGCTCTGCATTTTTAATCAAACTGACTTAATCCACACTTCCTGGACTAGTATGTGACTAGAACACTGTTAACCAGAAAATAACTTCTTTGAATTTTTGAAATCCAATTCTCAGCAAAAGAACATGCATATATTATTAAAATGGTTTACAAAATGAACAAATTAGGGGGGAATTTAAATAAAAATACATGCTCCTTTTGTACATGTGTCATGAGGTGGAGGCCCACGCCTGAGTGAGGAAATTCAGAACCCATCCCCTCCATCTGAATGTGTGAGGTATGTTAGAACATCACAGGATCAGGTAAGGCGAGTCCACCTTTCCATATTACATCATAACAGCATGGGATAATACCATCTCCTTTACTACAGTGGCCAGGGATCTGGAGCCATATACCCACAAAGCCAGTGAATGGTTCAGGAAGCTGCTCTAATTAAGTGCCCTGTGAGTCTCCTCTGAAAGTTCAATTTTCTTGGGTCTCCCACCCCTCTAGAAAACCTCTTTATACAACTCTTCCAAATCCTGTGCTGCTGTTTGAGTTTTCTTTGATTATTTCATAGAATCAGAGAATCATAGAATCATAGAATTGTAGAGCTGGAAGAGACCACGAGGGCCATCCAGTCCAACCCCCTGCCACGCAGGAAATCACGATCAAAGCATCCCCGACAGATGGCCATCCAGCCTCTGTTTAAAGACCTCCAAGGAAGGAGACCCCACCACGCTCCGAGGGAGTGCGTTCCACTGCCGAACAGCTCTTACTGTCAGAAAGTTCCTCCTAATGTTGAGGTGGAATCTCTGTTCCTGGAGCTTGCATCCATTGCTCCGTGTTCCAGTCTCTGGAGCAGCAGAAAACAAGCCTGCTCCATCCTCAACATGACAACCCTTCAAATACTTAAACAGGGCTATCATATCGTCTCTTAACCGTCTTTTTTCCAGGCTAAACATACCCAGCTCCCCAAGTCTCTCCTCATAAGGCATCGTTTCCAGACCTTTCACCATTTTAGTCGCCCTCCTCTGGACACGCTCCAATTTGTCAATATCCTTTTTGAATTGTGGTGCCCAGAACTGGACACAGTATTCTAAGTGAGGTCTGACCAAGGCAGAATATAGAGTGGCATTATTACTTCCCTTGATCTAGACACTATACTTCTATTGATGCAGCCCAAAATCGCATTGACCTTTTTAGCTGCTGCATCATCCTGTCTTTTCCAGACAATTAGTCAGGTAAACCATGAAAGTGTCATCAAGCTGGTTCTCCTGGTTATTGCTCCTCCATAGCCCTGCTGATAGCCTCAGTGCTCTCCTGCTGTCCCTCTCAACACTGCTAAAGGACCTCCTCCATCAACACTCCTGCTGTCTACCATGTGGTATGCCTCTCTGTTTCTGTTAGGCTGAACTGGGCTGATTAAAATAACCCACCCTATAGTACTAGAATCAGCCTAGTACCACCTTCTCCCTCTTGCCTCAGCTGCAGTTCCCCCCCCCAATTGCTGGGTGACTGTGATGAATCAAACCTACATACCACCATCTCCAGCCATCTGTATTGGGTATCTGCTTTATGGGGGAAGTGGCTGTGCCAGGCAGAAAGCTCCACCATGGCTGACACTTCCCTGGAACAGTATGTGTGTGCTTTTTTTAAATCATAGACTGATGCAGAAATTAGATATTGGATTACTACACCTTATACTATGAAGAGTTCCCCTATCAAACCAAAGTGGGAATTAGGGGAACATAAGAGACTACAGAAGGATCCTAGCCAAAATACTATTTTTTAAAAAAAGTTAATTGAAATCTGGGCATGATCAGAACTACAAAGTAATTTGTCACAAGCAATGTATCTGCATCTAACAAGTTACTTTTTAAATAAAAACAGCATAACAATGTTACATGTCTGAGGCACAGAGAATGAGAGATAGGTATATAACTCACTGGGATTTTTGTGTGGGTGCACATGTGCCTTCAAGTTGCCTTTTGACTTATGACAACCCCATGCACTCCAAAAATAAAAATGAGATATGGGTGTTTATTTGGGACACTAAATTCATTGAGAACTAGTGGTGATATAATTCCTCCATAAGTGGTATGTTCCTCTGCTTAATTAGACAGTGGTTAGTTCATACATGACAAAGCGATCGATCACAGATCAACAATTTAACAATTTAAGATATGCTATTCAACATCTTTATCAATGACTTAGATGAGGGAATTAGGGGCATACTTATCAAATTTGCAGATGACACCAAATTGGGAGGAGTAGCTAATACCCTAGAGGACAGGATCAAAATTCAGAATGACCTGGATAGACTGGAGAGCTGGGCCAAAGCTAACAAAATGAAATTCAATACGGAGAAATGTAAAGTACTGCATTTAGGGCGGAAAAATGAAATGCATAAATATAGGATGGGAGAGACCTGGCTGAATGAGACTACGTGCGAAAGGGATCTAGGAGTCCTAGTAGACCACAAGTTGAACATGAGCCAACAGTGTGATGCGGCAGCTAAAAAGGCCAATGCAATTTTGGGCTGTATCAATAGAAGTATAGTGTCTAGATCAAGGGAAGTAATAGTGCCACTCTATTCTGCCTTGGTCAGACCTCACTTAGAATACTGTGTCCAGTTCTGGGCACCACAATTCAGAAAGGATATTGACAAATTGGAGCGTGTCCAGAGAAGGGCAACTAAAATGGTGAAAGGTCTGGAAACAATGCCTTATGAGGAGAGACTTAGGGAGCTGGGTATGTTTAGCCTGGAAAAAAGACGGTTTAGAGGCGATATGATAGCCCTGTTTAAGTATTTGAAGGGATGTCATGCTGAGGATGGAGCAGGCTTGTTTTCTGCTGCTCCAGAGACTGGAACACGGAGCAATGGGTGCAAGCTCCAGGAACAGAGATTCCACCTCAACATGAGGAGGAACTTTTTGACAGTAAGAGCTGTTCGGCAGTGGAACGCACTCCCTCGGAGCGTGGTGGGGTCTCCTTCCTTGGAGGTCTTTAAACAGAGGCTGGATGGCCATCTGTCGGGGATGCTTTGATTGTGATTTCCTGCGTGGCAGGGGGGTTGGACTGGATGGCCCTCGTGGTCTCTTCCAACTCTGCAATTCTATGATTCTATGATTCTATGATTCTATGACACCACACTATTGGGAAAAAATAGCAGAGACTTCAAACAATTATAGAAGAAAGTCAAGGAAGCAAGTGCAAAGACAGGTTTACGGTTTAACATTAAGAAAACAACAATAATGACCACAAACAATTTACACAACTTTAAAGTAGATGATGAAGGCACTGAGATAATCAATGATCTCCTATACTTTTGCTTAGTCATTAATCCAAATGGGGAATGCAGTCAAAGGAATCTGAAGAAGACTAGGAACTGGAATAGCTATGACGGAAGTAGACAAAATCCTCAGGCATTAAGATATGTAATTGAATACCAAAGTCAGGCCACTCTATTTTTTATTTTTATGTAAGACTGTGAAAGCTGAATAGTGAAGAAAGTTGACAGGAAGAAAATCAGCTCATTTGAGATGTGGTGCTGGAGAAGAGTTGTACAGATACCGAGGAGAGCTAAAAAAACAAATAAATGGGTCCTAAATCAAGCCTGAAGTACCCCTAGAAGCAAGATGTCTAAATTGAGACTGTCATACGTTGGCCATATCATGAGAAAACATGACTCGGGGGGCGGAGTCACGCACCACCGGATGTGGCCGTAGAATCCATCTCTCTCTGATGAGATATCTTTAAACTAAAGAAAACACCTTGTTGAAGCAGCTAATTAAAGTAAAAGAACTGTTCTCCTGTGTCGGAATGCTGTGAGTAAATTCAGCCTTATCTAAAAGCTGAAAGCCCGGAGCTTGGGGATTTATGAGGGAAGCTGATGTCAAGAGACAAAAGGGGAGATAAGGGGGAAAAATTTTTTTTGCAAACTCCCTTATGAACAAGATCTAAAAATAAACCCTCTGACAAAACAATCTCAAGGCTTCAAAGGGCTGCTTCAGCTGAGACTTTAACAGCAACTGAAAAGATCAAAAGCTTAAAAGGAAAAGAACAGACCAAAGCATTTTTTAAAAATGGCGACTGGAGCAGGGGGAGGAAAGAATGGGCAGAAGAATGGGCAGAAGGAAAACCTGTCAGGGCAAGAGGATTTACAATCTTTGCTGGCACAGAATAAAGAAAAATTACTTCAAAGTTTTAAAGCTCATACACTTGAGCTACAAAATGAAATTCAGAATATGAAACAAGAAACAATACAGGAAGTTTCTAAAGAACTACAAAGTGCCATGCAGCAAATTAACCAGGAAATGGCAGGAGTGTGCAAAGAAATTTAAAAAGTAAATAAAATGGTAAATAAGAACAAAGATTGGCTTCAGAGACATGAAGTAGAGATTGCTGAGATACAAACACAAATTATTGCCCAAGAAGATAGGGACAGAAGGACGAACATCAGGATCCGAAATGTTCCACATTTTGAAAAAGAAACTGCAACCCAGCTGAGAATTAAAATAATAAACTGGTTCCAGCAACTGACACCCCAGTTACAGTGGGTGTAAGAAGATTTTGAGAGAATCCATAGAATTGGATTCAGGAAAACAGCTCCCAGTGATGTATTGGTAAAAGTGGCCAATTACTACAAAAAAGAGACATTTATGAAAGAAATCAGGAAACTGGGTGACCAAATACTTTTTGAATCAACACCAATGATGATCTTCAATGATTTGTGTGCAAAAACATTGGAATGGAGGAGAGGTATCAAACCCATTATAGCTATACTGAAAAAAACAATATTAGCTACAATTGGGGATACCCAATATTTTTGAAGTTCAAGTATGCTTGGAAATTCTACAAAATAAAAACACTGGAAGAAGGATTAGAACTGCTGACCACGCTGGGATTCAGAGAGGAAGAACAAGAAGCAGCAAAAGACCAAGGGGAGCTGAAAGGAGCAAAAGGAGGAAAAGAGAAATGAAGATATAAAGACAAGGGACTGAAAAAAACTGAGAGAGATGAGATCAAAGGTGACATCGGTGATGGGTGACACCCCCTCCCCCCCTCAAAGTTTGTAGCTATGGTGGGGATAGTAATCCCTGGGAGTAGGAGGGGGTGAGGAAATGTGTATGTGGGAGGGGTAGGGAGGAGGGGGAAGGGGGGAAGGTGGAGGATGGTGCAGGGGGATTGTTATTGTTATTGTTTATTATTTATTTGAGTATTGTAGTATTTGTGCACTATGGGGGACTAATAGAAGTAGAAATTTATTATACATAATATGGAAGGCAGATTGAGAATATTGACCTTAAATGTCAAAGGGTTAGGAAACGTAATAAAAAGAAAAAGAATAGAATCTTTATTAAATAAATCTAAAGCAGATATAATATTCCTCCAAGAAACACACCAAAATAAAGATGGAGTGAATGAATTGAAGTTGAAATGGGCATATACATATGAAAAAGCTTTTGGAACATCAAAATCAAGAGGAGTAGCAACTATTTTGTTGAAAGGATGTGATTTTACTGTTAAGAAAATTTTTAAAAAGATATAAAAAGAAGATATATAATTATACAAGGAATTAGGGGTAAGGAACAATTCACTTTGGTTAATCTGTATGCACCAAATGAAGGTCAAATAGAATTTTATGAAGAAGTTATTAAAGCTACAAATGAAATAAGTGAGGGATCTATAATAATGGCGGGAGATTTTAATATGGTAATGGATAAGCAGAAAGATAAATCTAATCCTACTAAAGAGGACAAGAAAATGTATGAAACTGGTTTGAATAAAATTATAAATAGAAATGGATTATGAGATGTATGGAGAGAATGGAAAGGAGAAGAAAAGAGATACACTTATTATTCACCAACACATAAAAACTGTTCTAGAATAGACTATATTTTTCTATCCAAAAATCTGGTCCCACAAATTGTAAATATATAGGGATTATAAAAATTACTGAGCATGCAACAGTTACAGGAGATATAAAGATTACAAAAGATTATAAACAAGCAAAAAGATGGAGATTGGATACAAAAAATCTTGGGTTATAAAAAGATAGTAGAAAAAATACAGGTAGAACTAAAAGAAATATGGGAAATAAATAGAGTAGGACAAAGCAATCAAGCATTATTGTGGGACTCAATGAAAGCTGTAGCAAGGGGAATATTTATTAGTGAAGCACACACATTGTGGAAAAAACAGGGGGAAGTAGGAAGAAATTAGAAGAGAAAATTAAGGGTCTAGAAAAAGAATATTTTAAAAACAGAGATAAACAGATCCACGCATTAATACAAGCAAAGAGAAAAGAGTTAGAAAAGGAAGATATAGAAATAGCAAAAAGAAATCTGTTATTTATGAAAAGAGATTTTTTTGAATACAGTAATAAAAATTCTAGAATGTTAGCAAGAGCCACACAAACAAAGAAATCTAAAAGTTTGATTGGAATTATTAAAAATGAAAAAGGGGGGGAAATAATTTGATGAAAGATAAATTAAAGATATTTCAAGAATATTATCAAAAATTATATTCAGCAGGTGATCCACCGAAAGACTTAGAGAAATATATACAGGAAAATTGTAAGGATATAATTAGTGAGGAGGAGAAAGAATTAATGGAAAAACCTATAACAGAACAGGAAATAGAAGATATTATAAACAAATTGAAACTAGGGAAGGTCCCAAGAAAAGATGGTTTGGGAGCCGAATATTACAAAACATTTAAAAGTATATTAATATCTAGAATGAAAGAATTATATAATAACATTTTAAAAGGAGATGAGATCCCACCATCGTGGAAACAATCTTTGATTATATTAATTCCAAAACCAGATAAAGATTTGACAGATCCAGAATCATATAGACCAATATCATTAATAAAACAAGATGCAAAAATATTAACAGCAATAATGGCGAAAAGGATGAATAAATTTATGCACAAATATTTACAAAAAGACCACTGTGGACTTATAGAAGGAAGACAGATGGCTACTTTAACTGGAAGAATAATAAATATAATAGATATAATTAGAAGAAAGAAAATTTAAAAAATCAGGGCTTATAGCTATAGATATATTTAAAGCTTTTGATTGTGTGGAATGGCCAGCATTAAAAAATATAATGAAAACATTTGGATTTGAAGAAAAATTTAGGGGGGTGACCAACCAATTGTATAAAAAAATAAAGTTACAGTAATAGTAAATGATGGTAAGACAGAACAAATAAATTTAACTAGGGGAACAAGACAAGGCTGTCCACTTTCCCCAATAATATTTGCTATGGTAATAGAAATATTAGCTAATGTAATTAGAAACGATGAAGATCTCAAAGGGATAGGAAATATTGAAGAGATCAAACTGAATATGTTTGCAGATGATACTTTAATAACAATACAAGATCCATTGGAAAAAATGCAAGAGATAGAGAAACATTTGGAAACGTTTAGGAAGATGACAGGTTTACAAGTAAATTCGAATAAATCAGAAATGATGATATTTAATTATACAGAGGCAGAGCAAAAAAATATGAAGAGTAAAAAGAAATATATTAAAATAAAAGAGCAAATAAAATATTTAGGAATAAATATTGTGGCAGAATTGGAAAAACTAGAGGAAAATTTTTTTACTATGTTAAGGAAAGATATGGAGAAAAGAATAGAGAAATATGGGAAAAATAAATTGTCATGGTTTGGAAGAACAGCGCTTGTTAAAATGAAAATATTACCAAAAATAAATTTTTCATTCAGAATGCTGCCTATTAAAGTATCAGAGATGAAATTTAAAAAGTGGCAAAATATGATAAATAATTATTGTAATGGAGGCAAAAGATCAAGAATCAATAAAAATAGATGGTATAAATCCCAAAAAAAGGAGGTTTAGGCCTACCTAATTTAAAGCTATATTACGTAGCGAATCAATTGAGATATATTATTGATAGTGTTGCGGAAGTGAAGGAAATGGAAAGACAGGTTGCTTATCTGTAACCATAGATCTTTGAGTGGTCTTCTGTGAATTCACACAGCTGGGTTACTCCTGCGCCTGCGCAGAGCTTCGGAAACTTCTAGAATCGCTAGGCAGAACGTGCTTTGATACATTTTGGCGGTAACTCCGCCCATCCTAACGGTCCCTTATAAGGGCTTCCCGCCTAAAATCCCCTCAGTTCCTTGAATGACGCTGCAATCTGCAGCATCAGGAACATCAAGCATGTTTATATGATGTAGTAGGACATAGAGGGGAGGATGGGCGGGTCTGTGTGAATTCACAGAAGACCACTCGAAGATCTATGGTTACAGGTAAGCAACCTGTCCATCTTCTTCATGGTCTCTGTGAATCACACAGCTGGGTGTAGACTGGCAAGCTTCACTCATGGAGGCGGGTATGTCCTACACCAAGTATACCCTATATGCATGCACCTGAGTTTAAACCATTAATCGTACAATCTTAAGCAAAGGTATCAAAGCAAACATAACAATAATGACTTGGCAACATGAAAACTCACTTATTGAATAGAAGATAACAGTACACCTTTCCAAAGGCAGCCTTGTTCCTAGAACGAGAGTCAAGTTTATAGTGAGAAATAGAAGTCAAAGGTGATGACCAGGTTGCAGCTCTGCAAATGTCCTCCAGAGGCACTCCAGAGAGAAAGGCTGTCGAAGTGGAAACAGCTCTCGTAGAGTGTCGTCGAATCCGAGACAGCAGAGGCTTCTTTGCCAGTTCGTAGCAGAGAGCAATGGTCGAAGTCACCCACTTCGATAGTCTCTGTGAGGAAATGGGCTCTCCGAGTTTCGAGTCAGCATAAGAAACAAACAGCTTGGATGACTTTCTGTGGGACGCAGTCTGCTGAATGTAGAAGGCCAGAGCCCTTCTAACGTCCATGAGATGAAGGGTGCGTTCGAATTCGTCTTTCGGATCCTGCATCAAAGCAGGGAGAGTGATGGATTGATTAAGATGAAAGCTGGAGACCACATTCGGAAGGAAGGAGATGTCGGGACGGAGGACCACTTTGTGCTTGTGGAAAGCAGTGTAGGGAGGATCGGACCTCAAGGCACAGAGTTCACTAGCCCGACGTGCCGAAGTGATAGCCACAAGGAACACAGTTTTCCAGGATAGCAGTCGGAGATCGGTGGAAGCCATTGGTTCAAACGGTCGGCGGACCAGCTGAGAGAGGACCAGTTTGAGGCTCCAAGCCGGGGTCGGTTCAGTCACCGGGGGATGAAGGTTTGCAAAGCCTTTCAAAAATTTCTTCACCATGGCATCTACGAAGGGAGAAGGAAGACCTTTCACCTGGAATTCGGTGGAAATGGCCGCCAGGTAGCACCGGATCGAAGAGAGTGACAGGCCCGCGGAAGACAGTTGTAGAAGAAATTCCAGGACCGTCGGGATGGAGAATTGGTCAAGGGTTGGATCCTGGGATGCCAGAAATGCTTCATACTTTTTCCACAAATAGTGATATGATTTCCAGGTGGAAGGCCTACGTGCAGCATCGATGACGGCCTGGACATCTGGGTGGAGAGATGCAGGTTGCCTCGGCATCGAGGACAAACCCGAGAGTCCTGAACCCGAAAGAAGAGTTACAGGGTCAACCTCCAGGCTGTCAGATGCAGAGTGTCCAGGTCGGGATGTCTGACTCTGCCCCCATGAATGGTGAGCAGATCTGGACGGGATGGAAGGAAACGCTGGTCCGACAAGCGAAGCAGGGTCGCAAACCACGGTTGTCGAGGCCACCATGGGGCGATAAGGATAGCATTCACTCTGTCTCGACGAAGCTTGGTGATCACTCTTGTCAGCAGTGGAAATGGAGGGAACAGGTATAGTAGCGGACCCGACCACTGGAACAGAAACGCGTCTCCCCTCGATCTTGGAGCTCACTGCCTCGAGCAGAACTGGGGACACTGAGCATTTTCGGGAGACGCGAAAAGATCCACTTGAGGGAACCCCCAGGTTCAAAACAGGTCCAGGGTGACTGATCTGTGGAGCTACCACTCGTGGATGGAGAGGCTCGAACAGCTGAGTCCGTCGGCAAGAGTGTTCTCTTCCCCAGGGAGATGGATGGATTGGAGAAACACCTTCCCTGCCACGCACCACTCCCATATGTCCAAAGTGAGTTGGAGAAGTTAAGGGGACCTCGTACCTCCCTGCTTGTTTAGGTAGTACATGACTGACGTGTTGTCCGTCAGCACTAGTACAGTCCAGCCTCTCACCAAGGATTCAAAGGCCCTCAACGCTTTCTGGACAGCGAGGAGTTCCAGGACGTTGATATAGAGAGCTTGCTCCTCTGTGTTCCAAGAACCCCGGATTTCGTAGGAGTCGAGATGCGCTCCCCATCCCTGCATAGAAACGTCTGTTGTCAAAGAGACGTCCGGTTGAGGGAGGTCGAAGGGCATGCCTGACAAGACATTGACCGGTACCAGCCACCAGTCCAGTGACCTTTGAATTGCTCTCGGCATCGTGAGCATTTTGTGTGGAGAATCGTGCTGAGGGTCGAACACTTGCAGGAACCAGTGCTGGAGTGGACGGAAGTGAAGCCTGGCAAGCTGAGTCACGTACGTCGTAGCCACCATGTGGCCGAGAAGTACTTGGATTGAATGAGCCGGAAGTCTTCGGGATCGACGGTAGACATGGATTAGGGACCGCAGGTTGTCGAAGCGGTCCTGAGGTAGGTATGCCACTGCAGTTACGGAGTCCAGACGAGCTCCAATAAATTGGAACACTTGAGCCGGCAGGAGCTGAGACTTTTCGATGTTGACAACAAATCCCAGGTAGTCTAAGACAACTAAGGTGAGGCCAATATCGAGTTCGAGCTGATGCCGAGACTGCCAAAATCAGCCAGTCGTCGATGTAAGGGAAGAGCTCTACTCCCTGCTGCCGAAGACAAGCCGCCACTACTGCCATGCACTTTGTGAAGACACGGGGAGCAGTGGAGAGGCCAAAGGGGAGAACTCTGAACTGGAAGACATCGGTCCCGACTTGAAATGCAAGGAAGCGCCTGTGGGCCGGGTGGATCCCGATGTGAAAATAGGCGTCCTTCAGGTCTATGGATGCGAACCAGTCGTCCTGCCTCAGAAGTGGAAGGATCAATGCCAAGGTGACCATCCTGAACTTTTTGGGGGTTATGTACTTGTTCACCCCGCGGAGGTTGAGAATCGGGCGCAGACAGCCGTCCCTCTTGGTGACCAGAAAGTACCTTGAGAAGAAGCAGAGGTGGTGAAGGTCGGGGTCGACAGGTTCGATGGCCCCTTTCTGCAACAAAGTTTCCACCTCCTCGAGGAAAGGAGGGGAGGGTGGTGTTGATTGAACCCGTCCCGTCGGGGGCAGAGTGTCGAACTCTATCCAATAGCCTGTTCGGATGATTTGGAGCACCCATCGATCTGACGTTATGGAAGACCAGGCGTCTTGGAAGTTGGACAGTCGATCCCCGAAGAGAGGAGTCTAGGGAGAAACAGAGAGATCATCAAACAAGGGGGGATTAGAATTTCTTCCGACCCTGATCCCTGGGTCTTTGTCTGGGCGGTTGTCGGTGCCTGGAACCCGAGCCCTGGCTCCTCACCGAAGAGGCCAGAGATGTGGAGGGAGCGTAACGGGATCGCCCGTAAGCTTGGCCAGAGTACCCCCGCTGGGATTGTTGGCCATAGAATGGAGCCTGCCAGGAATACCTCCCTCTGGGCCGGTATTGGTGAGTGGAGGTGGAGCCCATACCATACTTCCTGGCCGTGGTCTTCATCTTTTGAGTGAATTCGAGCTTGTTGTTGGTAGAACCGTTGAAAAAGCGCGATTCATCAAAAGGAAGATCCTCAATAG
The DNA here is from genome assembly GCA_030847615.1 of Gambelia wislizenii. Classification (NCBI taxonomy): domain Eukaryota; kingdom Metazoa; phylum Chordata; class Lepidosauria; order Squamata; family Crotaphytidae; genus Gambelia; species Gambelia wislizenii. Next base: position 14,213,511 of record JAUMIR010000013.1, read on the forward strand.
TGGCTGATGCTTGGGGTGTGAGGCCGGAAGAACGTAGCCACGCATGCCGCCGTAGGGCTATCGAACCAGCAATGGTTTTTGCCTCGCAGTCTGCCACATGCCTGGCCGAATTCATTTGAAGTCCCGCAAAGGACTGTGCTTCAGATTGGATGGCCTCTGCCATTCGGTGCCGCTCTTCAGGGAGGTCTTTAATCAGGAGGCTCATTCTTTCCCACAACACTTGTTGGTATGCCCCCATGCACGCTGAATAATTAGTGACATGGAAGCTCAAGCCAGCCGCCGAGTAGATCTTTTTGGCGACGATGTCGAGTTTCCTACCCTCCGGGTCCGGTGGGGAAGACAGAGGCCGGTGTTGCTTCCTATTTTGGGCCACCTCAACAACTACCGAATTCGGTTTTGGGTGGTTCTGTAAACAATCAACATGATCTCCCCCAACTCGGTACAGCCTGTCAATCTTTTTGGATGTGGGTTGGATTGACGAAGGGTTTTCCCAGGACCCTTGTGCCAGTTTCAACAAGGAGGGTAACACTGGGATGGTAGCAGACGGTGGTGCCTTGGACTGGATCCTCTGAAAGATGGGATCTACAGGGTCAGTCGGCCGATCTTCTACCTTTAGATCTAAGGCATGCAACAGTCTCACCATCTGCTCCCCGAAGGCCCAGACGTCATCGGTCGGGGAAGTGGAAGCGTCGTCCATGAATTCGGACTTCGGAGAAGGCAAATAGGGTCTGTAGAGATCCCAAGAAGCAGCTGATGAAGATGATGATGCATCCGGCGAGCGGTTTCTAGGCCGTGCAGGCATGGGGGAGAGAGGCTGTGGAGTTGGAGGGGTCCGTGGCAGAGGTCGGTGCTCGAGTGGCGAAACCTGAACAGTAGCATCCCGTTGTGAAGCAACATCCAAAATCATGGGAGAGTGGGAACGAGGTCTCGGGAGTGGAGGTTGGGACATCTCAATGTGGTCTCCCCTGGGAGTGAAGATATGTTACCCCGATGGAGAACCAAGATGGGTCCTACAAATAGAACGGGCTAAGTCATAAGCCAAATAAGCTGGAACATCCTCCCGGATGGGGGGTACTTGGCTCCGAGACAAGCCCTTGGGTTCGACAATCTCCACCTCGACATCCGAAGAGTGTCATCTTAGGAGCTTGTCCCATGACACAACCAAAGCTGGTGACGACTCTACACGTGCAGCGGGTTTCGCAACATCCAAGGCAGGGGAGAGTTCGACAGTCACAACATCCAAAGAACTAGGTGGGGTTCATGGATGATAGGTCTCCACATCCGGGACGGATGGTGGTGGAGGACGGAGAAATTTATCGTCAGACCCCGTTGATTTCCAGGAAGGGACTTCTGGAAAAGTACGCTCCGCCGGCTTGGCCTTTTTATCTTTCTCCTTTTTGCCCTCAGCGTGTTTGGAGAGATGTTTCTCCTTCTTCTTTTTCTTTGCCGGTTCTGAGGAAGCAGCAGCGGCAGTGGATGGAACGGGCTCAGTGGAAGGAGGCTCCTTTTCTCCCATAGCCTGCTTGGAGGTCAATGGGACTGGTTCCCGAACCATCGCTGAACGGTCCCAAGCCGAATCTGAGGAAACACATCGATGTGAAGAGTGTAGAGCCTCGGGATCCAAAGCGGTGGAGCGACGCCTAGAAGGACTCCAGGACCGACGGCGTTTCTGTCCAGAGGACGGTGGAGATCGAGAGCATTCATGGCCTTGAGACTCCGATGGAGGAGCTGAAACAGAGGTCGGCGGTGTGGCCAGGAGCAAGGCCTTTTCATATAGGAAAGATTTCGGGCATGAAAGCCTGTGTTTTCTGGCTTGTGGAGTAAATGCCTTACAATGGACGCATGCATCAACATTGTGAGATTCTCCCAAGCAGATCAAACAGTGGGAATGGCCATCCGCACTTGGGAGTTTAGCTTGGCATATCACACACCGTTTAAATGCTCCTTTAGCAGACATCATAAATCACAATACCGTAGGAGTCGTCAGGAATGGAGAATCGTCATCGGGCAGGTCCAAGATCAGTAACAGAGATCAGAGGTAGCGACAAGCTGAGGGAGTGAGCAGAAATCGTAGTCAACAAACCAGAAGAAGCGAGTCAAAAGCCCAAAAAATCAGAGTCAGATGCCAAAACTGTGGAGAGTAGCGAGAATCATCGTCGAAAGCCAAAGCCAAGTCAAAACCAGTAAAATACCAAAACACCTAGCGCACAGAAGTTCCTTAAGCTGCTAACGCGGTGGAAAGAAAGGAACTGAGGGGATTTTAGGTGGGAAGCCCTTATAAGGGACTGTTAGGATGGGCGGAGTTACTGCCAAAATGTATTAAAGCATGTTCTGCCTAGCGATTCTAGAAGTTTCTGAAGCTCTGTGCAGGTGCAGGAGTAACCCAGCTGTGTGATTCACAGAGACCATGAAGAAGATTAGATGGAAATAAATAAACAATAGATAGTTAAAATTAAGAAATATATATTTTTTGTAAACCAAAAAAGAAATTTAAGGAAACAATACAGTATGTCTCTTTAAAAAATATATTAGATATATGGAATAAATATAAAAAAGTATTAGTTCCAGGAATATCTCCATTAACACCGGTAATATTGTTAGAGGGTTTCCCAGCAAATTTAAGAAATGAAGTGGAAGCAAAATTAGAAAGACAAGAAATAATAAGGTTGAAGGAATGAATGGGGAAAATAAAAAATAAAAATTATATGGAAAAAATATTAAAGGAGCAAGGATTTACATGGTTTAAACTGATACAGTTAGAACCATGGACAAAAAAATGTTTAAAGGAGGGAAGTTGTAGAAAAAGTACAAAATTTGAGGAATTGATTATAAAAGCTATTCAAGAGAAAAATATTATAAAAGGTATTACAAACAAAATATATAAAATGTTAATGGATAATGAAGAAGTACAAGATTATCTAAAAGATGTTTGGGAAACAGATGTAGCAATTGTAATAGACAAATCTAAGTGGGGGAAAATATGGAATATGCAACATTTGAAAACATTATCAGTAAGAATAAAAGAAAATTACTATAAGATTATATGGAGATGGTATTTAACCCCAGTAAGATTGAATCAAATAGATAAAAATAATTCAGCACAGTGTTGGAGGGGATGCCAAGAATTGGGAATGTATATTCATATGTGGTGGATTTGCAAATACGTGCAGAAATTTTGGAAAATAGTAATGAAGGAAATAAGTGAAATTCTGGAGATAAATATACCTTTAAGCCCTGAAATAGCATTATTATCATATTGTGAAAAAATACAAGAATCTCAAATTGTTAAGGATTTACTAACAAATCTGTTGACAGCAGCAAGGTTAATAATAGCAAAGAAATGGAAAATACAAGGTGAATACAAAATAGAAGAATGGTATGATGAAGTATGGAATATAGCTATAAATGAGAAATTAACAAATATGGTTAAAGAAAAAAAGGGGAGGCTAAATAAGAATGTTTTTGGTGAAAAATGGAGTAAATTTTTAGAATTTGTATTAATAAAGGGGAGAGGAAGCAAACCTGAGTTGGAAACAATGGTATTTTGGAAAGAGGGATGAATGTAAAGGGAAGTCCCTCGGTGGAGGGAATCACTGTTATATATGTTTGTTAAGTTTTATGTAGAAATTGTATGTCATTTAATTTTAAAAATAATAAAAATTCTTTTAAAAAAAAGAAAGAAAACACGACTCACTAGAAAAGACAATAATGCTTGGGTAGAAGGCAGTGGGAAAAGAGTAAGACTGCATTTCAGATGGATAGATTCAATCAAGGAAGCCACAGCCCTGAGTCTGAAAGACCTGAGCAGGACTGTTGATGACAGGGTGACTTGGAGGTTTCTCATTCATGGGGTCACAAAAGTCAAAGTCAACTTGATGACCCTTAACAACAATGAATTTTCCCAAAAGAAATGCAGAAAAGTAAGGAGCAATAATGAGTGTCACTTTTTGGCTACTACACTGAATAATGAAAATGGACTGCTTTTAAACACTGTAGCAAGTAAAAGAATTTAATTACTTTTAAAGGGCAACTTCTCATGATCCTGGAATGATAGAATTTTGTATTTCATCGTAAACACCTGACAGTCTAGAGGCGAGAAGAAAGAGTTCACAGAATGTACCTACCACTGGAAGAGCTGCTGCTGCCTGTTGTCCCCATGGAGCTGTTGAAGAAAACAGAGACTGGTCACCTAGGGGTCAGCTACATGACAAAAATTATCCAGTAAGACATCAGGATGAACCCTATTGGTCCTCACACTCACTGGGGTAGACACATGCTATTCGGAAGGAGGGGTAGCAAAAAACAACAACAAAAAAATAGTAAACCCATGACTTTCCATCCCTCTTTTTTCCCCGTACTTTTCTGGAAAGTCTGAGGAAAACTGCACTATTGGTTGTCTGATCAATCAGCAACCATCCCGAGATATGGGACACACAGCAGAGCTGAATTACGATTTGTCGGACCTTGGAGGGGGCGGGCTTGCAAGGGAAGCCTGGCAATTCAGGATCTGCCATTTTTGAATGTCCCTTGAGTCCCTTCCCCCGCTGCCTCCAAAGTCCAGCTGGGCTGTGTGTGTGTGTGTGTGTGAATTGCTGAAAGAGAAAACATCTCTTGCTGCAAAGCAGCAGGTGCGCCTGAGGGTTTTACATGTGGGAGAGAGCGAGAAATCAACCTGGGCCAAAAGCATCTCCACAAAGGAGGAAGAGGAGCTGCTCTTGACAAGCAAGGAATCCCATTGTAGAGTGCTCAGGGTGATGCAAAAAGCCGTCTTCCTTCGCTGGGGCTTGGGTGTAGGAGAGAGATCAACGCTCCAATTCTTGTAACATCAACTGGGTCCACCTCTTCAATCCACCCATGGTCCCAATTCATCCTCTTCCCTCCCTCCTCCTCGGCACCAGCTCTCCTCGGGGCTTGCCCCAGCTTTCTGCCTTGCTAGCCCAGTCTGCCCAGCGCCCTCAGCCTCAGACTCTGCTGCCGAGGCTGCAAATGGGGATGAGGGGGAATGCAGGAAGAGGCAGCAGATGGGACAGGTGGGCAGTTGGACTGAGAGTCCCATCACCTGCCCTTTCCCTAGCTGCTGCCTCTCCCTCCTTCCTCCTCCTTCTCTTCCCCTCACTGGCTGCAAACAGGGAAAAGAGGGGGCAAATGGAGGAAGAGGCAGCAGCTGAGGACAGGTGGACCTTGGAGGGGGTGTGTTCTCTGATGTACAGAGAACACACACTCACATGCATTCAATAAATTGCTTTATTAATATGGATTCATGTGTCAGGAACATTGGAAAAGCCGAAACTGAGTTACAGGCAAGCAGGGCTGTAGATAAAAGCACACAGCGTGAGAAATGCAGAAAAGGGAGGACACCACAGACAAGGGGTGTAGCGGGGGGAAGATGTTTGCACCTGGGCCTCATCGGCCTTGAGCTGCTGGAGAGGCCGGTGTTCCCATGCCTACCAGGCGGGCTGGCCTCACTCCAAGACATTCCGGGGCCTGAGAAGAAACCAGGCCTGAACCAGCTACATGTCAGGGTCCTCCCTGAATTCTACTCCAACACCCAGAATTCAGGGATGAGCCTGACATACTGCCCTCCCGAAGACAACCCCCCCTTAACTTGGTTTATCAGGAAAGCGGGCATGGAACTTTCGCAATAAGCGCTTAGCATTAACATGATCAGAATTAACCCACTCAGCATGACCCAGAGGCAAATGTTTCCATTTCACCAAATACTGCAACCCTCCCCGATGAACCCTTGAGTCCAACACATCGGAGATTTCAAAATGTTGATCGTGGTCGACCAGAATAGGTTGGGGTGGAGGTCCCGGGGCCGGGTGGTGCTGGTCTAGAGGGCATGCCAGTTTGAGCAAGCTGGAATGAAACACAGGGTGCACATGTCGGTACAGTTTAGGCCAAGACAGTTCAAATGCCACTGGGTTTATCACTCTAGTAATAGGGAAGGGTCCGATGTACTTGGCCCCCAACTTCTTGGAGGGTTGGGGGCTCTTAAGGAATTTGGTGGATAAATAGACCAGGTCCCCAACGGCGTATCCCGGGGTGGGATCCCATCTTTGGTCAGCATGATGTTTGTAGCGCGCTTTGGCAAAGTCCAAGGCAGAGATCACCTGAGGCCAAGCGTCCCTGACCTTATTACACCACTGGGTCACCGAGACCGGGTCCGTGGGGGACCCCTCCTTCAGAGGCAAGGGACTGAAATCTTGTCCTGAGACAACCTTAAAGGGAGAAAGACCAGTGCTTTGGTGGATGGCATTATTATAGGCTACCTCTGCAAAAGGCAAGAGGTCGACCCAGTCAGATTGTTGGAAATTTACATAACACCTCAGGTATTGTTCAAGAACCTGATTATGTCGTTCGGTCTGCCCATCAGTCTGGGGATGATGGGAACTGCTGAGCCCTAGCTCCACCCCCAGGAGGTTCGTGAAAGCCTTCCAAAACTGGAAAGTGAACTGGGCCCCCCTGTCAGACACAATCTTGGCAGGAATACCATGGAGACGGTAGATGTGTTGAATGAACAACCTGGCCAATTGGGAGGCCGTTGGAAGTTTCCTGCAGGCCACAAAATGTGCTTGTTTAGAAAACAGATCAGTAACCACCCAAATAACAGTCTTTTTCTTACTTTCTGGTAACTCAACTATAAAGTCCATGCTGATGACTTCCCAAGGTTTGGTTGGGGTAGGCAGAGGTTGGAGCAGGCCTTTGGGCTTCCCCGTCCCTCCCTTTGCCATAGCACACGTGGAACACCCCTTCACATACTCCTCCACCTCCTTCCACATCTTTGGCCACCAAAACTGTCTCCAGGCCAAATGTAAGGTTTTGATATACCCAAAATGCCCAGCACTTTTGACATCATGGCACTGCCTGAGGATGATTGTCCTCAGGGCCTCAGGGACATACAGACAGTCACCTTTCTAGGCCAGGCCGTCCCTCATGGTCACCTCCCCGGGGTGGGCCAAGAACCACGGGTCCTTGGGCAGGGCCGATGCTAGTTGGGACTGCCACCCACCCCCATCATTCTGCGGGAGGAGGGGTGGTGGTGAGTGCTCTGGCGTGGGTGGAGCCTCAATGGGTCTAACAACTGATGGAGAAATGCCCTCCTTGTCTGGCTTGGGCTCAGGACTTGGCCCCACCGGAGCATCAATGGGTATAGAGTCTGGTGGAGGAGCGCCACCCTTAGCTGACTTGGGCACAGGCCCTGGGCCCACCAAGGGGCTGGCTTGGGATTCCTGCTATTTGGTTTTACTACGTGTGAGGACTGCCAGCCCCAAGTGGGAGGGGGAGAAAACAGTATCAATGACCTCTTTTCTCTTACTCTCATGTTGCGGAAGCCTGGATAAAGCATCAGCCAGGAAATTCCTTTTCCCTGGGATAAATTTCAGGTTTTTAACAAATCAGTCAGAGGAAGGGCTACCATCGCAAAGTCAGGGATGAAGGACCGGTAAAAATTAGCAAACCCCAGGAAGCTTTGCAGTTGCTTCCTAATTCTAGGGGCTTCCCATGCCAACACCCCTTTGACTTTTTCTGGGTCCATTTCTATCCCCTTGTTTGAGATGCGGTACCCCAAATAGTCTAAACGGCTTTGATGGAATTCACACTTTGACATTTTGGCATACAGATGGTTTTCACCCAACCTTGTAAGCACCTTTTTCACCAGTTTCACATGGGACGTGTAGTCCTCAGAATAAAATAAAAAAACATCATCCAAATACACCAAGACCCCCTTGTACAGCAAGTCTCTCAAAACGTCATTAATTAAGTTCTGAAATATCCCTGGGGCCCCTTTTAATCCAAAAGGCATGACCTTGAACTCGAAAGCCCCCAAAGGGCAATTGAATGCAGTCTTCCATTCTTCCCCTTCCCTGATCCGCACTCTGTAATAGGTCGCCCGTAGGTCCAACTTAGTAAAAATCTTCCCTTTGTACAAATGGGATAATATGTCCTTCATCAGGGGCAGGGGATATTGGTTAGAGACACTAATTGCATTTAACCTTCGATAGTCCTGAATCAAACGAAGACCCCCATCTGATTTGCGCCTGAACATCACAGGGGCCCCCACCAGTGAGGTTGAGGGCCTAATGAACCCCGCGCTAAGTTCTTGTCTATAAACACTTGGAGTGCCTCCATTTCAGCAGGGGTCATGGAGTAAATCCTGGGCTTCGGTAGTTTAGTCTCAGAGAGTATCTCGACGGCACAATCAAAAGGCCTGTGGGGAGGCAAAATGTCGCACTCCTTCTCCTCAAAAACATATTGCCACGCCTTGTACTCCACTGGCAAGCCTTTCAGTTCTCCTTTAACTAAAGCAGTCAGTCATGCAGTTCCTTGAATCAACCTCTAGAGGGACCCCCTCCCTAGAGGATGCTTTCCCCACCCAGTGCTCCTGCACACACACTGAGTCTGCAAAAGTCATTGTCTCTTTCACCCAGTCAATGGTGGGGTTGTGGAACTTTAGCCAGTTTAAGCCCACCACCGCAGCGGGAACTAACCCTGGGGCAATCACAAATTGGAGTTTCTCTTGGTGGTTCCCCATTCTCATGTGGATAGGGCTGGTCATTCGCCTGGCGGGGGTCCCCTTCATCATTCCCCCATCCATCTGCAACAGCCACACGGGCTTATCCAACTTAATAGTACTGATGTCCAGTTCACTGACTAGAGAGGGGTGCATTAGAACTTGGGTACAACCGGAGTCAATCACTATCATTACTTTTTGGGTAGGGCCCTCCCCCTCAGCCCCTACTCTGGCTTTAATAAAGAAAGATCCTTTTACTCCACTCACCACAACTTCTGGGCGCCCTTCGGGGTTAGCCCGCCCTCGGGCGCTTAATAAGGCAGGCTGGATCCGCTTCCTGCTGGCTCAGCATCGGAAGAGTAGGATCCACTGTCATCCGGGTCATCCGAAGACTCCCCCATGGCGTGGCCTGTTACCAAGGCCCGAGCTGCTGCTTTCGGCTTGGGCTTGAGTGGGGTCTTAGACGCACTGATCTCCCTTCCCTCCGCTGGGGCTTGTCAGCTGCCGCTGGCTCCCGAGGGCTCCTGTCTGGGCACTCAGCTATGCGATGGCCACCTTTCCCACAATGCAGGCACAACCCCTTTCTCATCCTTCGCTCCCATTCTGACTCTCCGGTCGTGGCTCCACCCAAGCGTGCTGACTTGCCCTTCTTCCCGGTGGACCCGGTGCCCTTCGCCTCTGCCCCTTGCTGACGGCGTACCATCTTGACGCTTAGTCTCAACATCTCCACTTCCCCGGCGAGCCGCACCCACCCTAGGAGGGTTTCGGGGTTCCCCTGGAACATTGCCCACTCTAGGATGCCAGCGTTCAGCCCTTCTTGGAAAAACTGCACCTTGACATCTTCCAGCCACTCAGGCACTTGGCTGCCCAGGCGGCGGAACTCAGCAGCATACTCTCCCACTGTTTTAGTGCCTTGCTTTAGTTGCCTGAGCTCCGCCCGAGCTCTTCTCACTCTCAAGGGGTCTTCAAATTGGGCTCTTAGGGCTAGCAAGAACTCTTGGAAGTTTCCCAGTTCTGGTGCTCCCATATCATAGAGCCCCACCAACCACTGTGCCGCCTCTCCCTCTAGTTGGTTGGACACATACTGCACTTTCTCAGCTTCCGTCTGAAACTCCCCTTCCCACTGGGTCATGAAACTCACCACTTGGGTCAGGAAGTAGGGTAGCTTTGCTGCATCTCCGTCAAAAGTCACCTTCAGATTCTGTTGCTTCAGGCCCCGGTGTCTTTCCCACGGCTCGACCGGCCCAGCCCCTCCAGGAGGAGCTGGTCCAGGAGCCGGCAGGCCAGGGACATCAGGAGGCAGAGCTGAGGCCCCTGTTCTGCTGGTTGGGCTTGGGGAGGCTGGGCCCCTCCAGGGGCGGGTGGGGCTGGTGGTATCCTTTGCAGGAGTTCTAGGAGGCTCATCTGCACCTCCCCCATTTGCTGGTTCAACTGCAGGACCTCAGCTCCTACCTCTGCCAGGGAAAACCTCACTCCTGGCTCACAAGCCCCCTCACCCAGGGGCCTGTCCCACTGGTGGGACCAACATTCCTCCCAGCTGTGGTTGCCCGCCCAAGGCCAGTAGGGAGCCAGGACTTCTCAGACTGGAGTGCCGAAGAGCAGCATGCTACCCCTCCCCTGAACTTGCTTGGCTCCCAGCTCCAAGGGGTTGGAGGGGAGAATAAATCTCCCAGCCCTTCGGCAGTCCCAGCTCCTGTCTTCATCAGAAGCTGCTGCAACACCTCCCGCTGTGCCGGCCTCCAGCCCAGAGGCACCGGCTTCCTGGTCGCCGCCGGCAACCAGATCTTTATCCGTCTGAGTTCCAGTCTCCATGTCGTCCGACATCGTGGGTAGAACCACTCAAAAGGAAAAGGTTGTAAAGAGGAGTTTCGGCTTACTGTGATGTACCAAGCACACACGCTCACATGCATTCAATAAATTGCTTTATTGACATGGATTCATGTGTCAGGAACATTGGAAAAGCCGAAACTGAGTTACAGGCAAGCAGGGCTGTAGATAAAAGCACACAGCGTGAGAAATGCAGAAAAGGGAGGACACCACAGACAAGGGGTGTAGCGGGGGGAAGATGTTTGCACCTGGGCCTCATCGGCCTTGAGCTGCTGGAGAGGCCGGTGTTCCCATGCCTACCAGGCGGGCTGGCCTCACTCCAAGACATTCCGGGGCCTGAGAAGAAACCAGGCCTGAACCAGCTACATGTCAGGGTCCTCCCTGAATTCTACTCCAACACCCAGAATTCAGGGATGAGCCTGACAGGTGATGGGATTGAGAGTCCCTGTGATGAACCAGGCACACACTCACATTAGCCCAACACAAATACTTTATTGAGCAAGGAATTGCGTACGGTTTAACCCCAAAGCCAGTTATGTCCAAGGAAGCTGTATACAGAAGATAAAAGCCAACAGTTTAGGTTTCAATATTCCTCAGGCCTGGGAAGCATCAGAGGGAGGAAAGGGAGGGGGGCCCACCAGCCCAGGTGGGTGACCTTGGCGATCAGCAGAAGAAGCTCGTTCCCAGCCATTTAGGCAGGCTGGCCAGGCTCCAGCACTGAGAGGCCCAAGTGAGGGGGGAGGAGATTCTCCCAAGCTTCAGAGAACCAAACTCATGTCAAAGGCCTATCCTGGACTCTGACTGTATATCCCAGAATCCAGGGGAGGACCTGACACCCATGGCCTGCCCTTTCCCCAGCTGCTGCCTCTCCCTCCTTCCTCCCTCCTCTCTTCCTTGTTCACTGGCTATAGCTGGGGAAAGGGCAGGCAGTGGGACTCTCAATCCCATTGCCCGCCTGTCCTCTGCTGCTGCCTCTTCCTCCATTCCCCCCCCCATCTTCCCCATTCACAGTGGAGGCTGAAGCTGAGGGTGCCGGGCGGACCAGGCTAGTGAGGCAGAAAGCTGGAGCAAGTCCAGAGGAGAGCTGGCAACAAGGAGGAGGGAGGGAAGAGGATGAACTGGGGCCATGGGTGGATTGGAGAGGTGGACCCAATTGATGTTACAAGAATTGGAGCGTTGATCTCTCTCCTACACCCAAGTCCCAGCGAAGGAGGACGGCTTTTTGCATCACCCTGAGCACTCTACAATGGGAATCCTCGCATGTCAAGAGCAGCTCCTCTTCCTCCTTTGTGGAGATGCTTTTGGCCCAGGTTGATTTCTCGCTCTCTCCCACACATAAAACCCTCACGTGTGCCTGCTGCTTTGCAACAAGAAATGTTTTCCCTTTCAACAATTCTCTCTCTCTCTCTCGCTCCCTCTCTCACACACACACATCCCAGCTGGATTTTGGAGGCAGTGGGGGACCGGATTCAAGGGACATTCAAAAATGGTGGATCCTGAATTGCCAGGCTTCCCTTGCAAGCCCTTCCCCTCCAAGGTCCGACCAATCATAATCTGGTAGGTGTAAACAAGAAATCCAAAGAATCCAAGACTTTTGCTACCCATGACAAATTGTGGGTACAGTGAGTGACAGGTTCGAGTTCTCTATTTCTCGCTTCTTCACAGAATAAAAAATGTTGTGTAGCTGACCCACTAGAAACAAAATGACAGCAAATGTTTCCAAGAGAGGCAAAGAAAATATAAACCAAGATAAAGCCTGGCAAAGTCCTGTAAATGTCAGTCTCTGACTAAAAGATCTGCTCATGCTGCTTTGTGCAAGGATTACCTCCACCCATGCTGCTTAACATGCTGCATGAACAGATGGCTAGTACAGCCAAGGTAACTCTACTTGAAGAGTGCCTTGTTCCTTAAGACCCATTCTGTATCCTCAGCTCTTTAAATGTGACCCAGCTTTGAATGCAGAGGTAATCATAGGTCGCTCAAAGCCAGGGATGGAGGGTCTCAGGCCTTGGTCTGAATCCAGACCTCCTGGGGTTCATAATTCAGCTCTCTCAGAGTCCCTAGGTAACTACACTCCCTTTGGCACAATGCCATTATTTGGTGGTTTCCCACATTTTGTACAGGGCTTTTCCCATTCTAAAAGGCTGAAATGCCTCTCCTAAGGCTTTGCTACCAGCACTAAAAACTTTAAGCTGAAGTAAGCTGCTGGTTTGGGGCCCACTCTTTTGCCTTTGGCCCCACCCACAGCTAGAATACAACCCCCAAGAACATCTCTAAAATTGAATTCTGCTTTTGGCTAAAAGAGGGCCCCCATCTTTGTTGATTGGCAACCATTACTAATCAGAGTTAAACACCAGGTGCCATTCACAAAAGAGGCACGAACACTGTTCCTTCCCACCTCTGCTGAGGTTCTGACCAAAGGCCATACATTCTGTTTACTTTTTAAGAATTGTTGATTCTGTGAATAGCATCTTACCTAGCTTCACTCTCAGGACCAGCCTTGAGAATGAATACTCTTTCTCATAGCCTGAAAAAGTGGCAATGCTGGGGGATTCCAGGAGCTGTAGTCCATAAATAACTTCTCTAAGGTATGTTCTTTATTCTCTCCAGTACAGATTCCTCTCCCTTCCACTGTTATTCTTTTAAAAATGCAATTTTTGTTTTTCACAATTTGAATTGATTTGGGGAAAGGAAAGGGAAAGAAAGAAAAGGGAAAGGATTCGGCAGTTACTTGACAAAATTATGCACAGTCTGGAAAAGCTACTTTTTGGACTATACCTCCCAGAATCCCCAGCCTGAGAATTCTAAGAACTGTAGGAACTGTAGTCCAAAAACCCATTCAGAAAATACCATCCTGTGCTAGGTATACAAACAATCTGACTTTGTATCTCTAGGTAACTCCCTTTATGTCCTGTGCCAGAAATGAAAAGAACAGACAGGTCCTCCAGGGATGAGAAAATTTACATTCTGCTTTCTCCGATGTTGTAATTTTTAAGTTCTTTTTTTTCTGTCCTGAATATGAAAAAATGGAATGTTAGTAAATTCTTCAAAAACTAATAGAAATAAAATCCTCACCCATCTGCACCAGCAAGATCAATAGGTACAACTATAACAAGATGACTACATTGCTTGTCATATACAGTAATGTTAAAGATAATTAACCTCCCAGAAAAAGAGGGAACAATTCTAATTCAGCACTAACATGGCTGAAATACACAGGGACTCAAACCCAGATTCCTAAAAGTTAAACACTCATAGCCCTGGATCTGGATGGATAGGTCTGTCGGTTTCTTTTTCTCCAACATTGCAACTTTTAAAAAATCTTTTCTTTCCATGGAGAATATGAATAAATTTGATAATTTTAATAATTTTCTATCAAAAAAGAACTGGAACAAAATTCCCAGCCATCCCTTACCTGTTTTGGGGTCACAGACCTATTACAGAATCTGATTAAAGCTATGGACCCCATCACCAGAAAAATGAACTTAAAACACATAGTTGAAAGTAACAGGATGAAAACTGAATTTTAAAAATTGTATTTTTGTGCCTTTTCACAGGCTCAATGGATCACAAGTTAAGGTCCTCTGCTCTATGGCCTAAATCCAATTTTAGGTCCAATTAGAGTATTCTCACTAAAATGAATGGGATTTGTGTAAGTGGTGAGTAACAACCCACATGTCTGTACTTGAAATGGGACTCAGATTGGATCTAGTTTATGTGACCAATTTTTTCCAGACTGAAGCATCAATCATTCCTTCTCTTTCTTCAGATTTAGTATTGTAGCTACAGCAATCCTACCTATGGTCAACAGTGTAAACCAAACTTTCCATCTTATCCATAGTTTAAAAACCCTAGTAGCAGTATCACAAAAGATGTCTGGGCCATACTCTTCTGGGTTACATGCATTCAAAACATTTAAGATGGTGACATTTCCACTTACCTACAGCAGCAGTGAAATACTGTTCAACTTCATTGGGTGTAAGCACTCTTTCCCATATGATGAATTCATCAAAAGCCCCATTGACATAATGCTTGGCCTGGTCCCCTTCTGACCCCATCAACATATTTGAATTAGAGTCATCGTAGCTATAGAAAACCTCCCCATTCGGGTCAGTTGTATTCAAAGTTCCATTGACATAGACTTTTAAACCATCTTCAGATTTCCAAGTAAACAAAACATGAGTCCAGTGTGGACCTAAGAAGAATAGAAAGGTAATACAGACAAATAGGTCCATAAACATAAGAATCAGTATTTTGTCTCTTCCTGGCAGCAGCAAACAGAAAACAGCAGGCAAGTCAGGTTCTGGGACCAAATTTAGCCTTTTGGTGGTGCCAATATGACCTCCTGAAGTTTCCAGAAGGCCATATTCCTTTCCTCATGACTCCATTTAGTGTATCTCCATCTTTTGTATTGGTTTTTCCCCATTTTAAAAGGTTAAGATATCTCACTTAAGGCTTAGTTGCTGGTAGTAAGAGCTTAAAGCTATATGCTATTTTTGGTCCCAACCCTTTTGTCTTTGCTGCTGGAATGAGGCTCCTGGCAACTTATCTAAATTTGAATTCACCCATTGGACTGAAAGAGGTTCCAATCCTGGTACTGAAGGCAAGAATTCCCTTGAAAACTTCATATAAATGACATTTTCAGTACATTTATTGTTTGAATACATTCAGAAATACTACAGTAGCACCACCACATCCACAGGGGATTAGTTCCGGGGGGCCCCCATGGATGGTGAATTCCACAGATAATAGTGAACACCAATAGTGAGATCGTTTCTCCCACCTCCCTTCCCACTTCAACCCCCCCCATGGCCCCACTGCAGCAACAGGAGCTGTCCCAGGGGAAGGGGGGAGGTGAGATCATTCCTCCTCCTTTCCCCCTTCGCTCCAACCATGGCCCCACCACAGTGGTGATCGCACGGGGAGAAGGGGGAGGCGAGACTGCTCCTCCCCCTCTCTCCCCCCTTCACCCCCACAATCGCTGCTGTGGCAACAGGAACCCTCCCAGGGGAAGGGACAGGGGAGGTGAGATCTCTCCTCCCCCCTCTCTCCCCCCACCACTGCCAACCACAGATAATTCAATCTGCAGTTGGTGAATCAGCGGTTTTGGGGGTGCTACTCTATTGCTCGTTGCTATGCACTGTAGCTAACCATCTCTGCCTCCAAAGAAGCCCTATAGATCTGGGACAGAGAGACTATCCAATTTTACCTGGTAGGATGAAGCTGGCCTCCCACTTCTTTGAAATCTGCCGATTAAACAGCTCTACAAAGCCTTTACTTTTGCTGAAGTAGACCTTAAATCCACTGGAAAGTACCTGATCCCCATATGCTGGACGTGGCTTAGACTGCTGCTCCTGAGTCTTCCAGAAAAAAGAGAAGGTTACACCTAATGGAGACAAGAGACACGGAACAGGGATTGTTGGTGAAAAGATGGAAGAGGAATGTTAAGTCTTTCAAGTTCTGTTTCATACAGTGAAAATTCAAATCAAGGCTGCATGGCCATGTGAGCACTGCTGTTCAAATTATCATAAGCGATTTTCACCTCAAACAGTATACATCTTGATCTTGCTTGTACCCAGAGCCCTCCACTGCTCTAGTATGTCCATTGTTTTCAAAAGGAGGGGAGAAAATTCTCCAACTTGTAGAAGGAGCAGAGTGCAAAGTGGGGAAAGCCCCAGGTTGGCCCTTTGACTGTACCTTTTGAATATTAAACAAACAAGCAACAAGTAATTTTAAACATTAAAGAGATGATATATGATACTTGAGAGGTTTAAAATATAGTGCAGAATGGTTACATAATTTAAAAGGGTGGAAAGATAAGAGATATTTGCAATATTTGATGTGTGTCTGTTTTTCTTTGTGTGTGTTTTAAGTAAATGAAATGTTATTCACACACACAAAAATTTAAATAATTTTTAAAAAAAGAAAACCCACAAGGGTTTTCTAGCATTCAGTAGGAATGCTTGAAGGGCCTGGTTGGTTCTGGGAGTGAGTGCCAAACTCTTCTTTTCCATGACTGCCAAGCAGGAACTCCAGAGGCTGAACCAGGGGAAAATGGTATAAGGTTTGGGCATGGTGTAATTGAACTACCAAATTCTGTCTCCTCAGGCTTTATGCACTGAAAGGAATAGAAAAGTATAAAACATCAGCCCCTATGATTGGTTGGCAGTATTAAGCCCTGGCGATAGGTTCAGCTTAGGGTTGCCGTAAATCAGAAACGACTTGAAAGCAAACAACAACAACAACAGTACTTTTCAGCCTGTTTAGTTCGGTTAAAGATTGGATCACATTGGAGAAAATAAGATTGTTACAACTGTGAGGATTTGATTTGAGGTTTGGCTGGCATGGATTTCTCTGGTATGACAAAATTAAGGCAAATTTTGATTTTAATAAACATTTTATTAGATGTTCTTAGAATCATAGAATTGCAGAGTTGGAAGAGACCACAAGGGCCATCCAGTCCAACCCCCTGCCATGCAGGAATACACAATCAAAGCATCCCTGACAGATGGCCATCCAGCCTCTGTTTAAAGAACTCCAAGGAAGGAGACCCCACCACGTTCCGAGGGAGTGCGTTCCACTGCTGAACAGCTCTTATTGTCAGAAAGGTCCTCCTAATGTTGATAGGGAATCTCTGTTCTTGCAGCTTCCATCCATTGCTCTGTGTTCTAGTCTCTGGAGCAGCAGAAAACAAGCTTGCTCCATCCTCAATGTGACACCCCTTCAAATACTTAAACAGGGCTATCATGTCACCCCTTAACCATCTTTTTCCAGGCTAAACATACCCAGCTCCCTAAGTCTCTCCTCATAAGGCATGGTTTCCAGACCTTTCACCATTTTAGTTGTCCTCCTCTGGACACGCTCCAATTTGTCAATATTCTTTTTGAATTCTGGTGCCCAGAACTGTACACAGTATTCCAGGTGAGGCCTGACCAAGCAGAATAGAGTGGCACTATTACTTCCCTTGATCTAGACACTATACTTCTATTGATGCAGCCCAACATCGCCTTTTTAGCTGCCGCATCACACTGTTGACTCATGTTCAACTTGTGGTCTACTAGAACTCCTAGATCCCTTTCGCAATTAGTCTCGTTCAGCCAGGTCTCCCCCATGCTATATCTATGCATTTTGTTTTTCTGCCCTAAGTGCAGTACCTTACATTTCTCCATATTGAATTTTATTTGTTAGCTTTGGCCCAGCTCTTCAGTCTATCCAGGTCATTTTGAATTTTGATCCTGTCCTCTAGGGTATTAGCTACTCCTCCTAATCTGGTGTCATCTGCAAATTTGGTAAGTATGCCCTCTATTCCCTCATCCAAGTCATTGATAAAGATGTTGAATAGCACTGGGCCCAGGACAGAACCCTGTGGCACCCCATTGGTCACATCTTTCCAAGATGAAGAGGAGCCATTGCTGAGCACCCTTTGGGTTCAGCCGGTCAACCAATTACAAATCCATTTAACAGTTAACTTGTCTAGCCCACATTTTACAAGCTTGAAATCTATAAAGGCATCTTAGAATATAATCTTGTTCTACATCTAGTCCATATGCTGCTGACACACTGCAGAAATAATTGAGACCTGTTTAACTATTATGGCACTTGTAGAATCTTGTGGCACCAGAACTCTCTGACAGGGAAGGCTAAATATCTCACAAAGCTACAAATCCCAGAATTCCATAGCATTGAGCCATTAAAGCGGTGTCAAACTGCATTATTTCTGCAATGTATGGACTAGATGTAGAACAAGATTATATTCTAAGATGCCTTTATAGATTTCATCTCATTAAACCTTATATAGAAGAGAATCAATATCTTAAAAAATGGGTTACCTATTGAGATCCTCTGTTGTTAGGAAAAAGGGCACTATAGATGAAAACAAGTTTAGAATTGGAATTATAGGGCTATAATTTTCAAAGGTATTTCTACAGACAGGTATTTGAGCGATTTAAGATGGACAAGAAACTATATGCTTTTGAACTAAGTCAGAATCTGAAGTACAATTGTGTGCAAGTGAAGAGTATTTAATTGCTAAGATGTATAATGGAAATGGAGAATGAACAGGTTAAATAATGTATAATAAAATGGGCTTAGGATATTGGCCATGATATATAAATGGATCATAGAATCATAGAATCATAGAATTGCAGAGTTGGAAGAGACCACGAGGGCCATCCAGTCCAACCCCCCTGCCACGCAGGAAATCTTGATCAAAGCATCTCCGACAGATGGCCATCCAGCCTCTGTTTAAAGACCTCCAAGGAAGGAGACCCCACTACGCTCCGAGGGAGCGTGTTCCACTGCCGAACAGCTCTTACTGTCAAAAAGTTCCTCCTAATGTTGAGGTGGAATCTCTGTTCCTGGAGCTTGCACCCATTGCTCCGTGTTCCAGTCTCTGGAGCAGCAGAAAACAAGCCTGCTCCATCCTCAGCGTGACACCCCTTCAAATACTTAAACAGGGCTATCATATCGCCTCTTAACTGTCTTTTTTCCAGGCTAAACATACCCAGCTCCCTAAGTCTCTCCTCATAAGGCATCGTTTCCAGACCTTTCACCATTTTAGTTGCCCTTCTCTGGACACGCTCCAATTTGTCAATATGCTTTTTGAATTGTGGTGCCCAGAACTGGACACAGTATTCTAGGTGAGGTCTGACCAAGGCAGAATAGAGTGGCACTATTACTTCCCTTGATCTAGACACTATACTTCTATTGATACACCCCAAAATTGCATTGGCCTTTTTAGCTGCCTCATCACACTGTTGGCTCATGTTCAACTTGTGGTCTACTAGGACTCCTAAATCCCTTTCGCACGTAGTCTCATTCAGCCAGGTCTCTCCCATCCTATATTTATGCATTTCATTTTTCCACCCTAAATGCAGTACTTTACATTTCTCCGTATTGAATTTCATTTTGTTAGCTTTGGCCCAGCTCTCCAGTCTATGCAGGTCATTCTGAATTTTGATCCTGTCCTCTAGGGTATTAGCTACTCCTCCCAATTTGGTGTCATCTGCAAATTTGATAAGTATGCCCCTAATTCCCTCATCCAAGTCATTGATAAAGATGTTGAATAGCACTGGGCCCAGGACAGAACCCTGTGGCACCCCACTGGTCACACCTTTCCAAGACGAAGAGGAGCCACTGCTGATCACCCTTCGGGTTTGGCCGGTCAACCAATTACAAATACATTGAACAGTTAACTTGTCTAGCCCACATTTTACAAGCTTGTTTGCAAGAATGTCATGGGGAACCTTGTCAAAGTCCTTACTGAAATCAAGGTATGAAATGTCCACAGCATTCCCTTCATCTACCAAGCTGGTAACTTTATCAAAAAAAGAGATCAGATTAGTCTGGCATGACTTGTTTCTCTGAAACCCATGTTGACTTTTGTGATTATGGCATTGCCTTCTAAATGTTCACAGACTCTCTGTTTAATGATCTGCTCTAGAATCTTCCCTGGTATTGATGTCAGACTAACTGGACGATAATTGTTGGGATCCTCTTTTTTCCCCTTTTTGAAGATGGGAACAACATTTGCCCTCCTCCAGTCTGCTGGGACTTCTCCTGTCCTCCAGGAGTTCTCAAATATTATTGCCAATGGCTCTGAGATTATATTTGCCAGCTCTTTTAATACTCTTGGATGTAGTTCATCTGGTCCTGGAGATTTAAATTCATTTAGATTAAGAAGGTATTCCTGTACTACCTCTTTACTTATTTTGAGCTGGATTTCCCCTATTGTGTCCTCTGTTCCATTCTCCTCAGGTTGGTCCTCCTTTTCCTTTTCTGAAAACACTGAGGCAAAGAAGATGTTGAGTAATTCTGCCTTTTCTCTGTCCCCTGTTAGCATTTTGCCATCTTCTCCATGTAGTGGCCCTATCATTTCCTTCTTCCTCCTTTTGCTGCGGACATACCCAAAAAAACCCTTTTTATTGTTCTTAACCTCCCTAGCAAGCCTGAGCTCATTCTGCGCTTTAGCTTTTCTGACTTTACTCGTACACGTGTTCACTATCTGTTTGAATTCTTCTTTGGTGATTTCCCCCCTTTTCCATTTCCTATACATGTTCTGTTTAAACTTAGCTCTGTTGATATTTCTTTAGTCATCCATCCTGGTTTCTTGAGACACCTCCCATTTTTCTTCCTCAATGGTACTGTTTGAAATTGTGCCTTCAGTATCTCCCTTTTGAGAAAGTCCTATCCGTCTTGAGGTCTCTTCTCTTTTAATATTCCTGACCATGGGATCACCCCCAGTATTTCCCTGAGTTTATTGAAATCAGCTCTCCTAAAGCCAATGGATCAATGGAAAGAATGTGGATGAGGGGTCTAACGTTTACTGTAAGTTATGATCTTAAAGAGAATTTTTCATAAAATGATGTATCACTGGCATTTAATGCCAGAAAGATTGTCTAAGACATATAAAGGTTCTATTAATATTTGTTGGAAGTGTAATCAAAAAGAGGGAACCTTTTATCATATGTGGTGGACATATGCTAAGGAGAAAAAATATTGGTTTCAAATGCATCACTTGATGGAAGACATGGTGAAATTAAATTTTCAGTTGAAACCAGAACTGTTTCTGCTGGGTCTGATGGATGAACAGATCAAGGAAAAGTATAGAATATTATTCAGTATATGATTACTGCTACACACAGAAGCGGAAAGATATGGCTATTCCATCACAAGAAGATTGGATGATGAAATCGTATGATCTTGGAGAGATGGATAAATTGACTACCTTGATTAAAGACAAGTCATTAAGTAATTTTAATAAAGAGTGGGAATTAATAATTGTTTTTCTGAGAGATTACTGGGGAAGGTTATCAGTAGTAGGATCTGAAGAATAGTGCAGGACTCTAGTGTTGGAGGAGCTCCCATTTAGCACGGAGCAGCTGTGGGAAGAGTAGTGGTAAAATCCATAGTGGATCCATTAGCTTTGTGGTTCTCAACTGCTGTCATGTCAACTTCGACTTATGGCAACCCTATAAATGAGACACCTCAACTATACTGTCAACAACAGTCCTACTCCAGTCTTCCAGGACATAGCTTCCTGGATTGAGTCCATCCATCTGGAATGTGCTCTTCCTCTTTTCCTACTGCCTTCTACCTTCTCTAGCACTATTGTCTTTTCTAGTGAGTCATGGCTTCTCATGCTATGTCCCAAGTCTGACAATCTCAGTTTAGTCACCTTGGCTTCTAGGGAGATTCAGGATTGATTTACTCTAGAACACATTTATTTGTCCTTTTAGGAATCCACGGAATCTGTACAACTCTTAGACTCATAGAATCATAGAGTTAGAAGAGACCACAAGGGCCGTCCGGTCCAACCCCCTGCCATGCAGGAATACACAATCAAATCATTCCCGACAGATCGCCATCCAGACTCTGTTTAAAAACCTCCAAAGAAGGAGACTGCACCACACTCTGAGGTAGTATATTCCACTTCCAAACAGCTCATACTGTCAGGAAGTTCTTCCTAATGTTTAGGTGGAATCTCTTTTCTTGTAGTTTCAACCCATTGCTCCGTGTCCTAGTCTCTGCAATAGCAGAAAACAAGCATGCTCCATTCTCAGTATGATATCCCTTCAAATATTTAAACATGGCTATCATGTCCCCTCTCAACCTTCTCTTTGTCCAGAAAGCAACTAGTTACCAGCAAAGTATAAACAGCACTAGTCTGGCAAGGGAGCCAACTGTTAATTAGTTCACAGGAATTAGCTCACAGTCAAAGATTTAGTCCAGTAACACAGTCCAAAACTTCAGAGGCTTATGGCAGTCAGTCAGCATGGGTCCAAAACAGTCCATGGGTCACCAGAAGCAGGCAGCGGAGTAGTCAAGGATGGTCCAAGGTCTAAGCACGAGTCAAGGTAACAGAAGTCAAGATAACTGGAATCCAGGCACCGAAGTCAACAGGAAGCTTTCACCAGGAAGATCAGTAGATCTCTGACAAAGCCTCCATTGCCTCTCCCAGCATATATAATGCAATTAAGTCTTTGTCTGGTGTTTCTTAACGAGCATGTTTTTCTCATAAAGTCTCAGAGATTTCCTTTGAGCCTTCTTTTGAGCTCGCTGCTGGGTATACGATGGTGGAGGTAAGTCCCTCTCTTCTTCTTCGTCCTTATCTGAATTGGCAGGGCTCTCTGCTGGGACTGATGCCAACCCAGTCAGACCAAGCTCTTCCTCTGCTCAAGCCTCTAGGTTGGCAGGGTTCCCTGCTGGCACGGGTGTAGATAAACCTGTGCCAGGGTCCCTAGGGCCGTTCCCTGCCATGTCTTCCTCCTCCTCTGACTCTATAGCCCTATCAGGCTCACGGGGCATGACACTCTTCTCCAGGCTAAACATACCCAGCTCCATAAGCCATTCCTCATACGGCATGGCTTCCAGACCTTCCACCATCCTGGTCGCCCTCCTCTGGACACATTCTAGCTTCTCAATATCCTTCCTGAATTATGGTGCCCAGAACTGGACACAGTATTCCAGGGGAGGTATGACCAAAGCAGAATACAGTGGCACTATTACTTCCCTTGATCTAGACACTATACTCCTATTAATGCAGCTTAGAATCACATTGGTTTTTTTAACTGCCGCATCACACTGCTGACTCATGTTCAGCTTGTGGTCCACTAAAACTCCTAGATCCCTTTTGCATATACTGCCATCAAGCCAGGTGTCAGCCATCCTATATCTATGCATTTCATTTTTACCGCCCAAGTGTAGTATCCTACATTTCTCCCTGTTGACATTCATTTTCTGGCACTATCTATTGTTTCATTTTGGATTGTCTCATCATAGGGTTTTTGCGGTAAAAGATCTTCAAAAGTTTACCGTGCCTCCTTCTGCACAGTACTAAGAGTTAGCTATGATGCCAGTGCTGTTGTCTCTGAGACATCCTCTGCCTGTGTCACCCTCCACTACTGTTGCTGCCCAGTAGCTGTTTGGCACATCTAGTCTGGCTCCTCAGCAAAAGCCTGTCTGACGTGTGAGCACCTACTATCAGCACTGCTGCCACCAGCACAGTGTCTTGCATCACAGGAGCATGCAATCCCACCACTGCAGAAAGGTTGTGCCATTGGTGGGCACTAGCGAAGTCTGCTGAAAAGACCATTATTGGGTCTTTTGTGCATCTTCTTCCTTGGCCAGGGAAATCTTTGTCTAATGATCTTTTCTACATTCTGTGGCTGGGTTAATCCTTTCCACAGAATGGAAATGTCTTTCCTCCCCGTAACATGTTAGATTATTTTTTGAGACCTGCTGAGCTTGGTATTTTTCTTGGTGAAGGAAACACACTGTCACACTCAATCATGTCTATAGTTGTGGTACTTTAAATCCTGCAGGAATTTTTGTAAATTCTGCCTAAGATTATTTTGACAGAACACTATTTTCACATACAAATTATAACAAAATAATAAATTGGCAGTTTAAAATTAGGCTGCAGATCTAAACCTGATTAATCACAATTTAATTCTGTCAATAGTGTTGATAATAATAGGTTAGACAGATAAGCTCTGTGTTGTGCTCTCTGAAAAATCACATAGGCTACAATCCTGTACAGCTTAGCACATACAGACCTACACTAGGCTGTGTCATATACCACCCCCCTGCGTATCCACTTCATGCCTCATAGGGAGCAGCAGGATCAGAGAAGCATGTGACTATGTCCCCATTGCCAGACATAAGAAGCAAAGATCCAGGGGGTCCTCTGGAGGTTTCAGTGTTGAAGTGATCATTTTGCATCTAACTACAGAGACATAGCCAGACACTTCTCTGATCATGCCTTCAGAGGTTGTATGAGGGAAGAATGGGAAACTCTAGATGATCTGAGGGTCAGTTTTCCTCCACTGTGAGTTCCACCACTGGCCACACACATTCTTCTCACCCAAACCAGAAGTGGCTAGACGTCCACTCCTGATTAAAAACAAATGTTACTTTAGACTCTCTCTCTTTTTTTTTTTTAAACCAAGAAAAAAAAGGTTCACAGGGGCCATGCACTTTGGCTTAAAGGATAATCTCATGCATGTTTTAATTTTTTTAAAAAAAAATCAGAGGGAGCACCAGAGTGCAATAACAGTGGGGACTGTGTGTCCATGGGTCATATGTTGCCCACCTGTGTTATATAAGTTTTGACTAGTCAATTTCCTAATTTTCATCTTCATGAGATTATATGCAGCTGCCTTATACAGAATTAGGTTGTTGCTCCTTCTAGCTAAATATTAATCTACATTAATTGGAAACAGCTCTCCAGAGTTTCAAGAAGGAGTTTTTTCATACATTCCTGGAGATGACAGGGACTCAACCAGAAGCCTCATACATTCAAATCATGTCCTCTGGCACTGAGCCACATCCCCCTTGTTGATCCCTCTTCTTGTTTCTTTTTGGGTAATCATCATTCCCTTTAACTGAGGATTTAGCTGTTGGTGTGCCTATCAACTGAAACAAAACTGACCACCCCAAAATAAAGTACTGGCTTCTGCTTTCTATCTGGAGAACACTAAGAACATAGCAGCATACTAGATTTAAAAAAAAAAAAAATGAATGGGAGGGAGTATGACAAGATTCTTTTTCAGTGCCATCCATGACCTATGAAACGTTAAGAGCGAAGATCCCCACAGAAAAGTGTTAGGGAGAGGAAAATAAGAATGGAGAATGAATTGTTCTCTTCAGTCCCATGACAATTTACAGCATCCTAGAAATGAGTGGAGAACAGCAGCAGCTCCCAGCTTCCATGGCAGTGGGTGGTGAATCTATTTAATGAGAACTTTAAAGGAGTTAATCAAGGTGCTGAGTTCTATCTCCAGCGCTATCACCAGCATTGCCACTGCTCGATACTAATACATGATAAAATGTCCAGGTTTGGTTTGGCCCTAACAACCAGTGCTAAATCTTTAGCATTCTAGCACCACAGAGGTACGTTTTCAGTGGGGGGATATGCCTTTTGGTCCTTCCTCGTGTCTGAAACCTTTACCCATGTGTATGAATCTCAACAGTACCACGAAGTTTGAGCCACAAGATGACTGAAACTCTGAAGCAAATCAGAGGCTGTAAGGGTGGTGCAATATAATAGCATGAGGAGAATTGGACTACTGTAATGTGGTTGGACTACTGTAATGAGCTCTACATGGGGCTGCCTTTGAAAAGTACTCAGAAATTGCAGTTCACTTAAAGAGCTGCAGCCAGGCTGTTAACAGGGGCTGGTTACAGGGAGCACACAACTCCCCTGTTACAACAGCTCCATTGGCTGCTGGTCTGTTTCTGGGCACAATTCAAAGTGCTGGTTTTGACCTATAAAGCCATATACAGCTTAATCAACTGTTTAGTTCTTTTTAAAATTTTATACTTATACTGCAATTCTTACTTTTTTATTTGTTTTAACTTTTATTGTTTTAAAGATGTTGTCAGCCACCTTGAGTCCCACAGCAAGAGAAAGATGGGATATAAATGAATAACACAACAACAACAACTGTAGCAAGATGGACAGCAAGTTAGAGGGTCCATCTTGCTGCAGTTGTTTTTGTTGTGCTATTCATTTATATCCTGCCTTTCTCCTGCCATGGGACTCAAGGCGGCTAACAACATCTTTAAAACAATACAAGTTTTAGGAAACTGGGGTACTATAATTTTTGGTTTGGGAAGGAGGTGCAGTCTGCAGTAAGCAAGTTAAGAGGGTCAGTCTTGCTGCAGGTCTCCCCTTGCTATTATACTGTACAACCCTTACCCAACCTAGTGCCCTCCAGATGCGCTGACATCATCTCCCACCATCCATACCCAGTTTTGTAAAGTACATAAGAATATCTTAAATGCCTATAATAATCCTTCCAAGTTCACACTCATATAGTCAAGAGGTGTGCAAGCTCTGTAAGTCTGGGGGACAATTCTCCCCTGGGATGTGCCCCCTGATGACCAGTTGCTTCCATGTCAATGAATCCACTTCAAGAGCAACAAATCCACTTCAGGTGTTAGGCTGAATTTTAAAGGGGCTGAACCCTATCCTCAAATAGCCTCAGTGCCTTTCATAGCTCCTTTAAAGCCTGGATTAAAACCCAGAGCAGCTTTACTGCTCCATGGACATAGAAGCCAGTAGCCACAACTGGATCTGCTACAGACTGCACCTCCTTCCCAAACCAAAATTTATAGTATTCTAGTTTCCTAAAAAAAAAAAAAAAAAATCTCCCCCCCCCTCCCAGAACAAGATGTAGGGTAGAGGTAGGTAACGTGTGACCACAGCCTGTGTGCAGTTTTGTGGCCCCCTGGGGCAAAACAAATTATTTTTAAAAAAAAATTTTAAAAAACTATTTTGTCCCCAAATACTTTCTAGGGAGCATGGAAGGAGTTTTCATAAAATCATAGAATCATAGAATTGTAGAGTTGGAAGAGACCACAAGGGCCATCCAGTCCAACCCCCTGCCATGCAGGAATATACAATCAAAGCATCCCTGCTTTCGGGCTTGGTTTTTCATTTGGATGTTTGTGTTATTTTTTATTATTAAATTTCCCATGCAATCGTTCTCTAGCGAGAATGAGAGAGATTTTGTTACCAGGAAGTGAATGGAGCTTGGCCAGAGCCATTGCCTCATGGGATGCCGGAGGGGAGAGGGAGCAGTTTTCATGCCGTGATCAGGTAAATGTGTGGATTTTTAAAAAAAACTGTTACAGGGACGGGAGTGGGGTGGGAGTGGGGTGGGTGGATGGGTACTGGGACAGGGACGGTTTACAAGATCCCGTGTGATAATCTCCACAGACATTCCCCTTGATGTCTGAGTTAACCCTAAGACACTTGCTCACTTTTTTAACAATACCCTGCTTCTTCTAACAGCAGAAAAGTACAGCAGAGCTACTGCAAATGGAGCAACTTCCTTGTTCCTTTCTCTTGTTAAGACACCATGTCACATATTTCATGTTTATGTTCTGGGAAAAGTAGAGGGTAGCTCCATTTGGATATCTGTCACTAGCAGTGGATGCTACAATCACTTGGGCTTCTGAATGGCTCATCATCAGGGTACCCAAAAGACCAGCTGCCCCCATATATGAACCTGCCTATTATTAAGGCCTTCTTTAGAGGCCCTGATCTGAATTCCCTTACCTTCTGAACAGAGGTAGGTAACGATAAAAAGCAGGGCCTTCTGGTCATGGCAAATTATGGTCTCTGAGTCCCACTCCGATTGATCATCAGAGGAGAAAAAATAAAGCTGCTGCTTTTCTCTTCAGCCTTTAAATACAGTTTGATGGCAAGACTTTTTGAACTGCAGTTTGTTGGCTGGTTGACTTGTTGGTGTTTCTGTGTGTATGTGTGATTTTATAGTGGCATTTAATATTTTTTATTTCTTTGCTGCCTTAGAAATCTCTATGATGTAAACATTTTAAGTGAAAATAAAATAAATCCCATCACTGTTTTTCTCCTGCACATAGACCATGTTTATCTGTATGCAGGACCCCCAACATAAATGTTTACATTCCCTCTTTAAAGCAATTCTCAGAGTGGTGGAGAGATCAAACCCAACTACTATCAGGGAAAAGCCCTAAAGAAGCTTTTCTATTTTGCAGAGCAGCTGGGGTTCTACAATTCCAGATGAGTGCAGAAGACACTGAGCTTTATCTAGGAATAGATTTCATTTCAGCTTTCATTTTATGTTATGTTTATTAATATGAAGTTACAGACTGCAAAGAAAGGCTATGGAATGTAGTGGTGATGCCTGGAGAAATCTTCGAAACACAGAGGGAAGGAGTCCATTTCCCTCTCCATGATAAGAGGGATGTAAAACATAACCTATGAGGAACGTTTGAGGGAGTTGGGTGAAAGTTTGAGGGAGTTGAGGAAAGATTGAGGGGTGTTATGACTGCCCTCCTTAAACATCTCAGGGGTTGTCACAGAGAGGATGAAGGTTTGTTCTCTGATGCCCCGGAAGGAAGAACTAGGTCTAATGGTTTTAAGTTACGGGGGGCGGGGTAGATTTTGAGTGAACATTGACAGTAAGAGTAGTTCGGCAATGGAACCAATGCCCTAGAGAGACAGTGGGGTCTTCTCTGGATGACTTCAAACATAGGAGATTATCAGATGTGGGGAAACACATCAAAAAAACAAACAAACAAACAAAAAAACGGCATCCCAACTGCGTCAGAAGAACACGACGAGAACACAAAGAGTGACATTATCAGACGCCCACATCCTCAGCCATTCCTGGGGCACAGCACTGGCGTGGATGAAGCTTCACTTTTTTATTGATGGGGCTAAGCAGCCAATCAAAAGGGACACATTTCACCACATGTTTGGCCCCTCTGGGCCAATTTAGGCCTAGGAGAGGCCTTTTTTAAACAGGAAATGAAAGGGAATTGGCTTCCACTCACTTCTTGCGGTTAAAGAAGCCATCTCCTGGACCTTGTTGGTGTTTAGTTTTGTTTGTTTGTAGTGCAGAGTGTGGTGGGAGGGGTGTTAGCCACCCCTGCTCTAGTCACTCATTCCGAGTCCATTGCAGGCATCAGCCATAACACTGAGAGATGTTGGGCAACTTGCAGTCTTTCACCTAAACCTATCTCACAGAACTGGGGATTCACAGAATGTGAAGTCAAAGGCTTTCATGGCTGGCATCCATAGGTTTTTCATGGTTTTCTTCCAGGCTGTGAGGCTGTGTTCTGGAAGAGTTAATTCTTGATGTTTGGCCTGCATCTGTGGCTGGCATCTTCAGAGAATGATGGTGTGTGGGGTTTATATACTGTGAGTCCCTGTTGGAGAGGATATGTAAATTTGTGTAATTGAATGGCTAGCTCCCAGGGTGAGAGGATATGCAAGGAGGATGGACAGCCTCCTTGCATATTATCCCATCCTAGGAACTAGCCATTCAAATACACACATTTACATATCCTCTCCAACAGGGACTCACAGTATATAAACCCCACACACTCCTACACCACCATTCTCTGAAGATGCCAGCCACAGATGCAGGCGAAACATCAGGAATAAACTCTTCCAGAACATGGCCTCACAGCTCAGAAAAAAAAACCACAAAAAAACTATGATTCACAGAATGCTACTCTGAGTTTCCTAGCAGAACGAGGGAGCACTAAACTGATGTTTAAAAGTGAATTATGAACTGAATTCTAGGATTATTATCCTGAACTTCTCAGTAGAAGAAACATGATGATGCTCAATATTTAATCCAAATATTGTTTCTGTCTAGAAAAGCATTTGACTTTAGAGATCTAACCAAGGGGTCAACTAGACGGGAGAATTAAGTCCATAAAATATCACCTTACCTCTCTTTCACTCCAGTGCCTATTTGTTCCCATGATTTTGTTCAAAACTGGTTGAAGGGAAAAAGTAGCAATTTTGCAGTTCACACAGCCTGGGGCCCCGCAGTGCCAGAGCTGAGCAAAATGTTCACCACAAAGCCACCCCACCACCCGCTGCAGAGCAGCCCGTTCCCAGGGGGGCAAGGCCATCCAAACCTCCCTCGCCCGTCAAAGAGCAGCCCGTTCCCTGGTGGGAGGGCCAAAGGCCATCCAAACCCCCATCATCCACCAAAGAGCAGCCTGTTCCCGGGGGGCCTGAAGGCCATCCAACCCCCCCTCGCCCACCAAAGAACAGCCTGTTTCTGGCAGCGGGGAAAAAGAAAGGGAGGTGATGGAGGGAGATGGAGGGGGACACACATACACACACACACATACAGAGATGGAGGAGGCTTGGAAGGCAGTCCATACCCCCATCGCCTGCCACAGAGCAGCCCATTCCTGGCAGGGGGGAAGAGAAAGGTGTCAGGCAAGGCGCCCCTTCTCGCAGCCCCGTCACTTCTCTTGGTGGCATTTCACCCCCTCCTTCCTCCTTCCTCCCTTTTGTACCTCTGTCAGAGAGGCTGTGGGTCTTTCAGGGAACCTGAGGAGAAGCAGTGGGGAGTACATGGCTGAAGGCACAATAGCCCCACAGCGACTTGGCAGTGACGCTCAAAAGAGTCCCAAACCAGCTCATTCCCTGGTGGGGGGACAAGGCCAGCCAGAGGTGCAACAAAC
The DNA here is from genome assembly GCA_030847615.1 of Gambelia wislizenii. Taxonomy (NCBI): domain Eukaryota; kingdom Metazoa; phylum Chordata; class Lepidosauria; order Squamata; family Crotaphytidae; genus Gambelia; species Gambelia wislizenii. Next base: position 14,243,833 of record JAUMIR010000013.1, read on the forward strand.
CAGCAGAGAGAGGCAGCTTTAGCACGGCCCAGGTGGTGTCAGGGACTCAGCCCAGGCCAGCGGCAAAACAACAATGGCGGCTCTGGTATCGCACACCCTGCCATGTGAGCCGTTTTGTGAATTGGTTGTCCAGATGACCTTTTGCGAATTGGTTGTATAGATGACTTATTGTGTGCATTTTCACACACTTTTTCAAAAAGATCGGGAAAATAGCGAAAGCAGTTATCACAGACTATGTGGAATTTTCAGCCCCCCTCCTTCTGAATATGGCTAATATGGGCTATTGTCTGTGAGGACCATTAGCATTCTTAGCAAATTCTTTGAGGATTCTTTCATCATGTAGATTACCCCCAAGTCTTAAGGGGGTGGTGTTCAGCTGCAATGGCATATTAAGATAGATCCTAGAGGAAAGTTATTACAAGACTTGGAAGTTAACTCTAAACAAAGTTATTTGGAAAAAACTCTGTGTGGGATTTGTCTAAGAAATTTCTCTTGCTCTTTTCTTTCATTGTTAAATGAAAGTAGTAAGCAAATGTGCATAATTTATTCTGATAGCTGCCTTTGCATTGCCTAAGCAAATAATTTGGATTTTTAAAAGAAACATAAATGGGAGTGCAGAATTTACACACAACAAAACCTTCTGTATGGTAGTGCCTCTCAACAATTTTCCCCCTTTCCTCTGTGCCCCCCTCCCTTTCTACCCTTTAACTGGAAGAAGTGCAACACAATAAAACATATAATAAAGGCTGCAATGACAGTGGCTGCATACTAACCTTGAGGTTCACAAAGTTCCGGATTAATAATACAAGAATTTTGATGGCTTCCAAAAAGGAGGAATGTCACTCCCTTTGCATCTGGAACACATATGCCCTTGTTCACTATTCCTTCTACAATATCTAAAGAAGGGAGGGAAAGGTTAATGACATGCAACTTTCCAAAATATTTTTGTCAGTTCAGTAGTTCAGAGATATGATTCAAGCAATTTTAAAAGCTTTTGTTGGATCCCTTCTCCCATCTCTATTTACAAGGGGCCTCAAACCTAATTGCAGTAGCACTCCCTCCTACTTCTTAGAGTCTTTAAAAAAAGTTAGCTTTTTAGGACTAGAGCTCCTGAAGTCCATGGTTGCAGCCAAGCTTGCAGGGGAATTCTGGGAGCTACAGACCAAAAAAGGTAATCCAGTTGTCCCTTCATATTCGCTGGGGTTTGGTTCCAGGATCCCCCGTGGATACCAAAATCCGTGAATACTCAAGTCCCATTATATGCAATGGCATAGCAAAATGGTGTCCCTTATATAACATGGCAAAATCAAGGTTTGCTTTTTGGTTTATTATTTTTTTAAGAATATTTTCAAGCCATGAATACTTAAATCCGTGGATACCAAATCCATGGATACAGAGGGACAACTGTAATTCCAGTTTCAGTCCCTTCTCTGAGGACTGCCCTTCCTCTAGACACCAAGTATCAAGATCCTCTCTCTGACTTCTCCATGTATCACACATCCAGAGAAGGAGAGAACAGATCAGTTTCACACTTTGTTCTGGCCTTTGGCAGAAGCCAGAAAACAAGAGACTGGCTCTGCCCTTACTCTGCTGAAAATGTTCTATGCAGAGGAGGGAGGAGAGGCTAGCAGTAAGTGAAATTAATGGCTGGTTACTAAAATAAGCCCAAACTTTATAGAAGGTTGGGGAACCTCTTTCATCTAAAGGCTGAACCCCTTCTCAGAGAAGTTCTTGGGGATGACATTCCAGTGGTGAATAGGGCAAAGGAGCCGAGCCACAAATACCGGGCTTTTTTGTCTCAAAGCTGACAGTAACGAAGCCTTAGAAAAAGCATTTCAACCTTTTAATGGAGTGGGGGAGGGATGTATACAAAATATGGGAAAACACAAAAGTGTGGTGTGATAGCAAAGGACATGTGGCCACATGGAGAAGCCCAAACAGGGTCATGTTTGGCCCTAGGGCCTAAAGTTCCTTAGGTTGCCAGAGAGAAAACTGGAGACAATTCCTGCTCCTTTCATGGTTGTGTAAAAAATGGAATTTCAGCAGGTCCTGCTTGTTACCTGGTTGTGTGACACAAACAAGACCTGCAGAAATTTCCTCTTCTACACAACCATTAAAGGTACAGGAGCCCTCTCCAGATTTCAGTCTGGAAACCCTATGTTACTGCTTTATAGACTCAAGCTCACCTCATTTCATGTTAAGTGAAAAACACAGCTTGCCATTTTAACACCTACGTAAATTTTGTGATAAATGCAGTAAAACAAAACAAAATAATTATATGAAACAAGGGGTCTTCAAGAAATGGACTGACCCACACAAGAGGGAAATACAAGGAGAGGATTCAAAGGAAGGAAGGAAGGATATGTGCTTATATTACCTAGACTTGGTGGACATAAACAGATACTTAGAAAGAGGAAGTTATAATCAGAGCTTGGGAAAGTTACTTTTTTGAATTATAACTCAGTGGCCATGCCGAGTGGTTTTGGCAGTATAATGAAAAAAGGAATTTTTCCAAATTCTGCTCATAGTACAGATCCCTTAAAATATGTCCTTATGTTGACATGATTTGTAACACCACTCTGTTTCCCTCTATCAGACTTTTCTGTTCATAATGTTAAGCTACCAATGCTGCCTTAATAAAACATGATGTGTAAAAAACAGTGTGCCAATAGGCACACAGCATTCTTGCTTTGCTCCTAATTTTTGATGAGGCAGGAAACAAACCAGAATGCTACACTTGAGCATAGCTTCCTATTGGGGGGAGCACTATGGCCTACACTTTATTATTTCATTTATTAAAATATTTATGCCCCACTCTATATCAAGAGATCTCAGGGTGGCTTACAAATATAATTTAAACAGGTTAAAAAACAATAAGATAATTTAAATAACCTAAAAACATATTAAACAATATAATGAGTTAAGAACAGATTTTAAAAACATAAGTTTAAAAAACTATGTATAACAGTCTTTCGATTGAACTAATGAGCCCAAAGGCTTTGGTGAACAGTCAAGTTTTAACTTGGTGCTTAAATGACATGAGTGTTGGTGCCAGTCAGGCCTCCAGGAGGAAAGCATTCCATAATTGGGGTGCCATGGCTGAGAGGGCCGCGTCCTATGTCCCAACACAGTGTGCTGACTTCACTGGTGGGACACAGAGGGCCCCCTAGCAGATCTTAATCTTCAGGCAGTCACATATCCCTAACCAGACCCACTGAATCAACTGCTGAATGGTAAGTCAATACCAATATAAATCTTATTGAGTCAATATTTCTACCCTAGCTGGGACTAGCAATTGCATTTAAGTATACATGGCTAAGCACTTGCAAACAAGCTAGAAACACATGGAGGTTTCCAACCAGTGTGAAGTTGAAGGCTTTCATGGCTGGCATCCATAGATTTTCCTTGGGTTTTTTCTGGGCCTCACAGCCTGGGGAAAAAAACCAAGGAAAATCTATGCTTCCAACCAGGTTTTTAAATTGGCATACAAATCCAAACAATCAAGTTTAAATTCATACTTAATTCTGGCTTGTTGCTCAGCTAAAAACAGAAGTGAAACAAGACCATGGGAGGAGTGTACACTAGCTGAGATTGACAGTTTCATATGACATGCATTCTGGTAAATGTCACATCTTAACACCTGAATCTTGGTTAAGGGTTTTTCAAATACACCATAGTTAAGTGTTATGGTATTTGCATTATCTTAACCATGGTTAAAAAAAGGTTTTTGTATCTCTCCATTCTGTCTGCTTACGAGGTGAAAAACTGGTGTCACTTGCATTTGTTTGCAGATCAAGGGTGGGAAACCTATAGAATCATAGAATTGTAGAGTTGGAAGAGACCACGAGGGCCTTCCAGTCCAATCCCCTGCCACGCTCTTTCAGCACAAGTACCAAATACAATTTCAGAGATGTTCTCGGGTGCCAAATGGTGAGTGGGGCCAAAGGCAAGGCAAAAGGGTAAAGCCCACAACACCAGCATATTTTAGCTTTATGGACTTTCTGTCAGGACTCAGCCTTGGGATAAAAATGTCACCCTTTTAGAATGGGAAAAATCCATGCAAAAGCTGGGAAACCATCAAATGATGGCATCAAGAGGTAGAGGCCATGGCCTTCCAAAGAAGCCCAGAGAGCCAAGTTCAGACCCCCAGCCTGTAGTTCCCCCATTTTTGCTGTAGATCATGGATGGGCAATGCATGACCCTCCAGATAATGCTGCACTTCAGCTCCCATCACTCTTTACCATTGGCCAACCACATCTGGAATGCTACATGTTCCCCATCCCTGGTATAGATGTTTTGAGCAGTGGGAGCTGAGCTGAGCAAGAATTAAAGTAACAAACCATGCTTAGCACCTACCGTGATTGTCTTATGTCTGTCCTTTGCAGAACTAATCTGTTTAGCAGAATGTCTACTCCATTTTTAAAAAAGTGGTTTCTGCTTAAAACTCCCAAAATTAAAGATTAAAATTACTGTATCCTTAAGATATTGGTTGGTTTTAAAACACTTCCCACTCACAGGAAAGTTGATTCTAAATCCAACATTAAGCAGAAATGGTCCAAGAGTTTAACAAATGCAGAAGAATCATACTGAATTCTCACCTACTGTTGCAGAGAAGTTAGAGTAGGCAGAACCATTGGTATATACAAAAGTAGAATTATGGTAAGGAAGCACAGTGAAGTTGTGGAGCCTTAGAACTAGGTGGAATGACAAAAACAAAACAAAAAAAGCAATAGAATGAACAAATGCAAGATGAATACAAATCAGCCAGCCCATAACTCTCAGTGTGGAAGTTATCATTGTCATTGTCATCACCAATTACATTAAAGTATCTAGTTACAAATAACTAATTCCTTGTAATTCTTTTGTCTAATAGCTAAGGTATAATTACACAGAGCTTGGAACTGTTACTTTATTGGACTACTACTCTCAGAAGCCCCGTACTCACAAGAGTAACTTTATTAGGCTACTTCTGGTGTAACTGTAACACATTAGTTACTTACATAGTTATGGGGCTGTGGTCTTCCCAATCGTGGAAAACTAATATTGCATGGTTCAAGTGCTGCCTCATGTTGATGCCTCCTGCTCTGTAGTGGGTGATGGGGTGATAACAAGGTGAATGGGCGCATACGTAGCTTGTTATATATACTATCTGCCACAAACATGGTCCTGCTTTTCAGTTTGTAATCCTAAATAAACTTACTGCAGAGTAATCCCTGTTTTAACACAGCAAGTCTTACATCTGAGTAAACACAGTTGACAGTGTACTCCACAGGGAACCAATCTTGGTTCTTTTGTACTCTATGAAAAATGCTTTTTAAAATACCATATATTCCTGCATATAAGACTGCTTTTTAACACTTGAAAATCTCCTCAAAAGTGGGGTGTTGTCTTATATGCCCAGCAGATCTTTTCCCCTGCTGTGAGAATGACTGCCTTGTCTTTGAAGTGGTAAATTCTCTGGGCAGTTTCCCCAGCAGATCCTTCCCCCTGCTGTGAGAATGACTGCTTTGCCTTTGAAGTGTTAATTGCCCTCCATTTAGGGATTGTATTTTGGTAAACTTGCCAGGAAGATTTCCATTTGCATAGTTTTGGGGATTTCCTCTCCAGGAGTTTGCAAGTCTGCCAATGTGGCTCTAGAATCATTAATGTGCTCATTCAAAAATTTGGGATTTGATAGCTTCATATTAACCAACTTTATTATTAATGAAACCTTACTTTCCAAAGACTGAACACCACAGAGATGTTTCAAAGTATCCCATGCTTTTTTAGCTGTGCTCAGTCCTTTAATTTCACAGACTGTTCCATCATCTACAGCCACTGAGCTGGCTGGCTGGTGGGGGGCAGGCTTTCCAACCAGGTGGCTAGCTGGAGGGGGGGCAAAGTCTATATTTTAACTTAAAAATTGGGGGTCGTCTTATGCGCCCAGTCATCTTATACGCCGGAATATACAGTATATATATTTAAGCATGTATGCTTTTTAGGTGCGCACTTTAAAATGTTAGGTGTGAAGAGGCCAATTGCTTCCAGAGCTGACTGCTGTTAGCTGCCAAATGACTACCTTTGCTTTGGCACTGATAAGGTTCAGAATCAAGGGCTACCTGCAGTGTATTTCTGCTTCTGTAAATGCCTGCTCATTTGTAAACCTCTAAATATCCAAATATCTGTTATGTCTCTATTTTTTTTCTCTTCCTCTCCTAGAGGAAACTGACCTTCAGAAGAGAGTATCGGGATGGTTGGGGGGAGTCTAAAATGATGGGAAGGATTAATTAATGGATCTAGAGTTTCTATTTACTCTTCATGGCAAATAAATACCCATTTATGTATTTCACTTTAATAGTGTTCCTTCCAAAAACATGCACATGTGGGCATGCACGCACACACACACACATATATATATCTCCAAAGCTAATCAGATGACACATCCACACTGACTAATTGAGAGATACGGAACTGGATACAGCCACATAAAAATCTCTACACATAAAATGATTAACACAATGGACAAAGTTTATGATGGTTGCAAGAATTTATGAGCAAGAAACATGGAGTGAAACACAACCGTATGAAATTACAGTGGATGGCAATGAAAACCAATCAATCAATCCAAAAAAAGCTTTTGAAGCAAATGTAAGAGATGCATAAACAAAGAGTGGTATCAAAGCAGAGAACTTTTTGCAGCATCCATTATCACAAATGCAGTGCTTCTAGCTTACCTATTTTGCAACCAAACATTGCACATAACCCAATTTTAAGGTCATCTCCTTTATGGCTTTCCAAATTATGGATTCAAATTTCACCAGCTTCCAGTCAGCCTGGTCAGTGGTGAGGGATAATGGGAAGGACAGAAGCTTGTAAATATCTAGGATTTTCTTAAGCAAGGAATACTCAGAGGTGGTTTTGCCAGTTCCTTCCTCTGAAATATGGCCTATAGCACCTGGTATTCATTGGCGATCTCCTATCCAAGTTCTAACCAGGGCTGACCCTGATTAGCTTCTAAGATCAGATGGGATTTGATGCCTTTAGGGTATTAGGCATTCAATGGTACCCCAAGAAATTTTACTCTCTGTGCTAGTTCACTCATGCATAATCGTCTCTGGCAACTTGATCAACAGCCACTGTGGTACAGTGGTTAGATTGTTAGGCTTAGATTCAGGAGTCCCCACTGAGCCATAAAACTCACTAGGTGACTTTGGGCCAATCATGTTCTTTCAGGAAGACACACCTCACAGGGTTGGCATGAGGACAGAGAGAGAAGGAAAACCATGCACCTTCCTGAGCTCATTGGAAGAAAGGAGGGATATAACTGTGTACAACCAAGGAATAATGAATGAATGAATAACTTCCATGTCTTATTTAGTCACTGCAGATTAATAATTGTCACAAACCAAAGTTTTATATCTCAGAAACTCATCACAGACTTAATTCATTTAGATGCTGGGGGCAGAGGGAGGGGTGAGATATTCACTCATTCAACTCCACATCATTAAGACTGAGGGGTTGTCTATACAGTTAAAAATATTCCAAATGGCAATCACATGGAAGGCGATCTGTCCAAATGGACATTCGCATAAATATGTCCCATTCAGAAGCGGGGGCAGCCAAATCCACCTTAAACTCCTTCAGGGAAGCCTTTGGAACTTTTCTCTGAGTTTTTAAAAAGCTCCATAGGGTATGTGAATGTGTGATTGTTAAGACAGTTGCATTCGCATTTCTGCAACCAGACAGCTTAATCTGATTGGCCCGACAAGCATTGGGGCAGGGCTAGGAAACAGGGAAAGTGCCTGCTGACACCATGTTGGATTTTCGGCAAAGTAATTTTTTATTGGTAAGGAGAAAAAACTATGATCTTTTATTCCTCTCTCTTTCTCTCTCTTTGTAAATATGAAATATTGCATGTGTACACCATGGTAAACTGTTTTTTTTTTAATTGATGGCAGCAGATTTAAAAGCACAAATAAGTAACTCATGGCTGCCATCTTGGCTAAGGGTCATGCGAAGTTTAGGGGGGCTCTTTTGACCATTAAGAGAGGTCGCAGCGCTGCAATTGGCTGCATCTTCGGAGGAGATAGTACCGTATTTTTCCCCTCATAAAGACAGGTCCTGAGTCTTACCAGTAAATGAGATGGCATAGTTCATAATGCATATGGTCCTGGGAGAGGGATAACTGAACGCTACACATTTCATGATTTTGCTGGGAAGTGGAGGAATCATGACAGACAGAAAGCTTGGATCAGTCCTGAAGGTGTCTTGGTTTCCCATCATCATTTTGGGACATGAAGCCATCTAGCCCCCAACCCCATTTTGAACTTAAAATCATAGTTTTATGTAGGTCATTCCTAAACAACCCAAGAAGAAGTGAAAGGGGTAGATTTGGAATGAGAGAAGAGAAGAATAGTCCATCTGGGTTCCAAAGCATTTCCTGGATTAATAACGCAGCACAAAATGGTACCACTTGAAAGATGGTAGTGCAGAACGTGTGTTTCTCTGCTCCACTTCCTTACACTTCGACTCTCACAAAGAGATAGGCCAGAATCCTGTTGATGCAACAGGCTAGAGATTGCACTTTTTCCAGCTGCACATAGGTGACAGGGAAAGCAGGGGAAAAAAATCTACCAACTCTGAGCAGCCTATTCCTCCAATGCCTTCTTATTTTCAGGGACACTGCACCTGTGGCATTTTCCTTTCTGCCTCCATTGCTTAGAATCATAGAATCATACAACTGTAGAGTTGGAAGAGACCACAAGGGCCATCCAGTCCAACCCCCTGCCATGTAGGAAATCACGATCAAAGCATCCCTGACAGATGGCCATCCAGCCTCTGTTTAAAGACCTCCAAGGAAGGAGACCCCACCACACTCCGAGGGAGTGTGTTCCACTGCCAAACAGATCTTACTGTCAAAAAGTTCCTCCTAATGTTGAGGTGGAATCTCTGTTCCTGGAGCTTGCATCCATTGCTCCGTGTTCCAGTCTCTGGAGCAGCAGAAAACAAGCCTGCTCCATCCTCAACGTGACACCCCTTCAAATACTTAAACAGGGCTATCATGTCACCCCTTAACCATCTTTTTTCCAGGCTAAACATACCCAGCTCCCTAAGTCTCTCCTCATAAGGCATCATTTCCAGACCTTTCACCATTTTAGTTGCCCTCCTCTGGACACGCTCCAGTTTGTCAATATCCTTTTTGAATTGTGGTGCCCAGAACTGGACAGAGTATTCTAGGTGAGGTCTGACCAAGGCAGAATAGAGCAGCACTATTACTTCCCTTGATCTAGACACTATACTTCTATTGATACAGCCCAAAATTGCTGTATTTTGATACAGCCCAAAATTGCTTGTGCCACCATACTTTTTTTGGGGCTATTGATACAGCCCAAAATTGCTTGTGCCACCATACTTATACCAGTGTAGTGCATCAACAGGATTCCAGCCATAAATTACTTTCAGGAATGGGGAAGAGTCCCTGCTCTTTCCTTTACCTCCTTTTATGTCCTGGAGCTCATGGATTCCTTCAACAGTCCCCAGAGGCCAATAATGGGATGCTTGTGCTAAAACGTCAAAACCTGTCAAGAAAAGACAACATCATACAAGTTGTTGATCTGAAATAGCTAAATTACTTTCCTCCACCTCTAATTCCTTCCCCCTTCCCCTTCTCCAACACAGCAGAAACCAGTCTTGAATTTTAGATTATAAATTCCTTGTGGCACATACCTATCCTCTTGAACTCTGTAACATGCCATGCTTACTGATCTTAAAACCCTTGCAGGTACATAGAGGGAGATATGAATTAATGCATCCCTCTACGGTATGAAATAAGGTATAAATATCCTAGCTCTGACCCTAACCACATGTGCCACAGACCAGACCCGCCATTCTGTGTGTCACAGGTGGTGTGTCACAAAGAGGCCCCTTCATTCTCTTTCTTGTCAGACTGGATTCCTTATGTCACCCTCAGATACTGTCTGAGTTCCTCTGCTGCACGGACCTCTTTCTCCAAGACTGGTAACTACCACCCCTGCCACACCTGACTTCTCTTTATCCAGCCCTTCAGCCTTTCTCTTCAGTAGCCTTATATGGTTCTTAAGAGTGTATGTTCTTGTATGTTAGTGTACTCCCTGTGTTAATTCACATAAAATACTTTAACTTTAACTGGAGTGCTCTCTACAGTTAGTACCGGTATACATAGGCGACAAGATCCCTGAAGTTACCCTCCTCTCGCAGGCCAGCCGTTCGAGCTAATAATTTCCCCAAATTTCAAGGAGACGCTGACATTGTGAGTGGGACTCCAAGCCCCCCCGCTCAGAGTAACAGTGGGGTCTCTGGATTTGGAAGAGGGAAGCAGGGAGGAAAGGGGCAGCCTCAGCACACAAGACAACAGCCATGGCTTCCCTCAATTCCCTGGCTTCTGGCAACCTTACAGAGGATGGATGTCTGGGCGGTCACTGAGCACTGTTTCGGTGTGTGTTCGGCCTGGCTTGCTACCTTCTCTCCTGACTCACAATCATGCTGTTATCTCTCTCCACCTGCACTTAGCTACTTTCTCATTTTCTTCTTCCCCACCCACAAAAAACACTACTTTGCCTTGCCCCACCCCTTTAGGCATTGGGATAGGATGTAGTTGGGTTCTGGAGAACCTGTTTCTGGTGCTGCATGGTGCTGGGTGTGTGATGGCTTGCAGGCCATGCTGATACATGAGGGGCTTGCTAGAAAGGGTTGGGTAGAAGGGGGGGAGGTGAAGGCAGGGCAGCCCCAGGCATCTGATGAGAGGAGCCAGCTCTTGTATGGGGGTGCTGAGAATGGGGGAGCACCTACTGCAATAAATTTTCTTCTGACTTTTGGAAGAGTGGCAAGTCGTTTTGCCTTTGCTGCAACAGACTAAGGCTGCAATCCCTTTTGCACTTACTTGGGAGTAAATCCCTTTGTTTCCAGTTATAGGAAAGTGCAGAGAGAGAAAGGGGGCAAGATAGAAAGTGAAACTTGGGGCAGGGAAGAGGTGGCTCAGTGCTACAACTTTTATGCCATTTAGTCTTTTCATCCAAACACTTTGGATCTGGCATTCATTGGAGGGTGGGGGCATTAAATGAAATAATGGTTAAACGCTTTCCAATTCTATAATTCTATGATTCTATGATTCATTCAGTTACTAAGGTAGTGCAAAATGCTAGCTTTAGTTAACCGGGATGGGAAAGGTTGGGGGGAGGGGTTGGTGTTTCTGAAGAAACAGAATCCTTTGTAGATGAGCTGACTTACATTTATTTATTAACAAAAATTCTAACTGGTAGATAACTGCTCAAAGTAAGCAGACTTTTTGCTCTTTATCAAGATTACTATCTGTTGACTTATCTGTAAAAAGATTCATCATTCTTAAAGTCATTGGTTACAATAGTAGTATTTAATAGATTATATAGATGTTCTTTAAATTGAAAAATAAATGTAAACAAATGCCGTTATTTAAAAAGAAAGCGAGTTGTCAGAAATACTAGAGGGATTTTTAAAAATCATGTTTAATGTGAGGAGAAGCGAGTTAAGCTTCCTATATACCGTATATTCCGGCGTATAAGACGACCTGGCGTATAAGACGACCCCCCCAATTTTTAAGGAGAAATGCAGAGTTTTTTATATATTCGCCCTATAAGATGACCCCCCTCTTCCAACGCATAGCCCCCGCATGCCCCTCCTGCGCTCCCTTCCAGGAGGGAGCGCAGGAGGATGATGCGGAGGCTGTGCGCCCAAAAGGGGCACATTCGCCCCTTCTCCCCACCTTCCAGGAAGGTGGGGAGAAGGGGCGAATCGCGGGTTTGGCCGCGCAGCCTCTGCATGCCCCTCCTGCGCTCCCTTCCAGGAGAGAGCACAGGAGGGGGATCCGGAGGCTGCACGGCCAAACCGGGCACGTTCGCCCCTTCTCCTCGCCTTCCAGGAAGGTGGAGAGAAGGGGCGAATCGCGGTTTGGCCGCGCAGCCTCTGCATTCCCCTCCTGCGCTCCCTTCCAGGAGAGAGCGCAGGAGGGGGATCCGGAGGCTGCACGGCCAAACCGGGCACGTTCACCCCTTCTCCCCACCTTCCAGGAAGGTGGGGAGAAGGGGTGAATCGCGGGTTTGGCCGCGCAGCCTCTGGATGCCCCTCCTGCGCTCCCTTCCAGGAGAGAGCGCAGGAGAGGGATCCGGAGGCTGTACGGCCAAACCGGGCACGTTCGCCCCTTCTCCCCACCTTCCAGGAAGGTGGGGAGAAGGGGCGAATCGTGGTTTGGCCGCGCAGCCTCTGCATGCCCCTCCTGTGCTCCCTTCCAGGAGAGAGCGCAGGAGGGGGATCCTGAGGCTGCACAACCCAACCGGGCACGTTCGCCCCTTCTCCCCACCTTCCAGGAAGGTGGGGAGAAGGGGCGAATCGCGGTTTGGCCGCGCAGCCTCTCCATGCCCTTCCTGCGCTCCCTTCCAGGAGAGAGCGCAGGAGGGGGATCCGGAGGCTGCACGGCCAAACCGGGCACGTTCGCCCTTCTCCCCACCTTCCAGGAAGGTGGGGAGAAGGGGCGAATCGCGGTTTGGCCGTGCAGCCTCTCCATGCCTTTCCTGCGCTCCCTTCCAGGAGAGAGTGCAGGAGGGGGATCCGGAGGCTGCACGGCCAAACCGGGCACGTTCGCCCCTTCTCCTCGCCTTCCAGGAAGGTGGGGAGAGCGGGCAAATCGCGGTTTGGCCGCGCAGCCTCTGCATGCCCCTCCTGCGCTCCCTTCCAGGAGAGAGTGCAGGAGGGGGATCCAGAGGCTGCACGGCCAAACCGGGCACGTTCGCCCCTTCTCCCCACCTTCCAGGCAGGAGCGCAGGAGGGGGATCCGCAGACTGTGTGGCCAAATGGGGCACGTTCACCCCTTCTCCCCACCTTCCTGGAAGGTGGGGAGAGGGGGCGAATCGCGGGTTTGCCTCGGCCGCTGCAGAAGCGCTCCAGCGGCAGCTGCGGCAAACCGCAATGTTCGCCCCCCTCCTCTTTCTTCCGTTGCTCCCCAAAGGGGGAGAAGGCAGAGGAGGGGGGCGAATGATCTTCAAAACACTTTGCTTCACCCCCCTGCCCCATCTCCTGCCTCTTCACTCCATTTGCGAAGAGGCAGGAGATAGGCAGGTGGGCGAAGCAAAGTGTATCCAGCGTATAGGACGACTGTCAATTTTGGAGGGCACTTTTGAGTGCTCAAAAGTCGTCTTATACGCCGGAATATACGGTATGTCCTTTAGGTTTTTAGGTTTAGGTGGGGTCTGCAGCAACAAAATATATTTTAAGAGGGTCCTTGGTAAAGAAAAAGTTAAGAACCACTGTTCTAAACTATACATCTGGGGTATTCTGGAGGTTGTAGTTTGTGATGACATCTGCGCAGCTGCATGTACTGCTTTGGGGAACTCTCCCACATGGTCACCAGAAGTTGTCAGCAGTGTACAAAATAGTGCTACACAGTGTAAAACAGCCCCACTCCCCCCAAAAAGCATGGCAACATTGCTCCCCCACATGTCTGTCTCTTTGTTCTAGATAGTGCCTTTCTCCTGACTTGAGGTCTAAGGCAGCTTACAGAAATGCTAAAACAAGAAAAAACTAAAAACCTGATAATAAAGTTAAAACAGAGTAAACAAGTTGTTGTGTTAAAATATCATTACATTTTTTTAAATGTAAAATCATTTAAAAGTATAACAATGATGTTCAAAATACAGCACACACACCATAAAAAAGACTCCCTGCAACCAATTAATAATGAAATGCCTGTTTGAATAAAAAGGGCTTTGCCTGCTGGCAAAAGGAGAGCAGAGAGGGGGGGCACCCTAGTCTCCCATAGAAGGACATTCCACAACCTGATAGCAGCCACCATGGAGGACCTCTACCGTGCCTTCACCAAATAGGCCTACGATGATGATGGGACTGAGAGATAGCCCTCCCCAAAGGATCTTAGGACTCAGGCAGCTTCATATAGGGTGGGACAATATTTCAGACAATCTGGACCTAAGGTTATAATCAGTACTTTGAATTGTGCCCAGAAATGAATGGGTAGCCAGTGAAGCTGTCTGAACAAGGGAGTTATATGTTCCTGGTAACTGACCACAGTCAGTATTCTGGCCACAGCATTTTGGACCCACTGAAGTTTCTGAACAATTTCCAAAGGCAGCTCCATGTAGAATACATTACAGTAGTCCAAACAGGATATAAAGAAGGCATGTGTCACCATAGTCAGACGTCTCAAAAAATGGGCACAGCTGGTGCACTAATCTTAACTGTGCAAATGCACTCCTGGCCACCAGTGAAATCTGGGCATCAAAGCTCAGGGCTGAGTCCAGGAATACACCTAAATTGTGAGCATGCCATTTCAGAGGGAATGTAACTCCATCCAGCACAGCCTGTTCCCTGATCTGCCTTTCAACTGACCAGGAGCGTTTCTATCTTGTCTGGATTACACTTCAATTTGTTCACCCTCATCATCTATTACTGATGACAGGCACCAGTTCAGTACCAAAAAAGTTTCCTTGGAATTAAATGGAAAGGACACACAGACTTCATGACACTGAACCTCAAAACTCTGAATAACCCCTCTGAGAGGTTTCATGTATATGTTGAACAGCATGGGGGACAAAACTGAGCCCTGAGGGACCTACATGCCAACAGTCATGGCGTCAAACAGGAATTACCCAGCACCACCTTGTGAGTTTGTCCTCCAAGAAGGACCAAAACTATGGTAACTACTGCTCCCGAGTCCCATATGAGAGATGTGGCCCAGAAAGATACCATGGTTGATGGTACTGAATGCTGCTGAGAAGTCCACCAGAACTAGCAGGGACACACTCCCCCTGTCCAGCTCCTGGCATAGATCATCCACTAAAGCAAGCAAAGCTGTCTCTCTCCAAAAGCCAGGCCTGAATGTAGGAGTAATGAGTCTAAAAATAAAACTGTATTAAAAATTCCAGGATCTAGTCCTTTTAAAAAGCAACAAGAATTATCTCCTTTAAAAAAGAGAGTTAAAAATCATTCATTTACTTTTAACTTCATGCAGAGTGCACTTAAGAATGTTAAGACTGAAAGCTCAATTAACATTTAAAAGAAAAGTGTGTTCAGAGGTCTGGGATCACCCAGTTAAATTAGACTCATTACAAAACAAAGGAGTCAGTTTAAAATGCAAATCAAAGTTTACTGAAGGTATATCAATCTCCATCTACATACTAAAACAACCTTTAAAAAGAGGTTCCTAACTAACTAATGGTATTTAGGGTAGGAAAAACTCACCCAGCCTACAGGCTGCATGGTAAACATCATTGCATGGTTACAGGAAAGATGGCTTAAGATGTCTAAAGATGGCTACAGCCTCATGGAGACTCAAACTTAAAGAGAACTTACACAAAGCAATAAAATTTAAATTAGGTCATGTGTGGAATGACCCAACACTCCA
Source organism: Gambelia wislizenii (assembly GCA_030847615.1). Lineage (NCBI taxonomy): Eukaryota > Metazoa > Chordata > Lepidosauria > Squamata > Crotaphytidae > Gambelia > Gambelia wislizenii. Next base: position 14,259,236 of record JAUMIR010000013.1, read on the forward strand.
GTTGGCTGGAAATGTCCAGTGAAATAAGAGAAAGGGAACTTGGGAAAACAAAAGGCATGCAGGGGAAAAAAAACCTAGACTTATCTTAGGATGTGAATGAGGTATACAAGATTGCTTTTACATTACAATGATTATTTCCCTACATACTACACTGAAGCCAGACTGAAATGGATCTAGATAATCAATTTCCTCCAGGAATTCTTGGAGTTGGAGGCCAACACATGTTCTACAACCATGCCCAAGAAAGGGATACTGGAGACTAGCCTATAATTCTGTAGTATGGTGGGGTTCAGGGGGCAAGAGTCCAGTACACATGTGGTAGCTTTTACTTCGCCAAGGATCCTGTCCTGATTTTCAGACTACACAAATTGGGATGTATTGAATAATACAGGAGAAGGGGGAGCCAAGTTTACATACACTGGACCTGCATCAACTACAGTATCCAAGTCAGACTGGAAGCCATTTTGTTTGCAAAATGTCTAGCAAATTCTTCAAAGTGGGTTGTTGAGTGGTCTGTGTTCTGTTCTTGCAAGGCAGAATGTAAAAGGGCCATAACCACTTGAGACAGCTCTACTCGATGATACTGTGCAGATGTAATGGTAGCAGAGAAGAATGATTTCTTCACTGCTACTATCGCCATGGCATAGGCTTTCCAATGAGCTCTAGCCCGTGTCCAGTCAGACTTGCCCTGACTTTTCCACCATCAGTGCTGTAATCTCCATCCCACTTGTTTCATCACTGCCAGCTCCTTAGAATACCAGGCTGCGTGCCTGGCTCCACTCAATGGGAGGGGACACTTAGGAATGATACTGTCTACCATGTCCCTATTCCAGAGATCAGTCAGAACTTTGACAGGATCATCTGCCAAGGCAACAGGCAACTCTGGATCCATAAGTCTCCTGGGTCAGACCATTTTTATTAACCTGCACCCCTGCAAAGGCACCAAGTCCCAGTGAGTCTAAACCCCACCACATAGTGATCTGTCCATAACAACAGAATGATGGAAAGTTCCTCCACACCCAGATCACCATCATCCCACCCAGAACATAAAGCAAGGTCCAGGGTGTGCTTAGCAACATGAGTGGGGCCACATGCCACTTGGGACAGACCCATGATTGGCATGGCAGACATGAAGTCCTGAGGTCTGGACAAAGAGCCTCAGCATGGATGTTGATGTCCCTCAGTATCACAAGCTGTGGGGATTCCAACCCCAACCACAAGCTCAGGAAGGGAGACTGTTGAGCAGTGGAATGGATGGTATACCAACAGAATCCCTAATCTGTCCCAGCCGCCCATGTTTAGGTATACACACCCAGACCAGAAAACTGTGGGGTAGGGCACCTCGTCAGGGGGATGGAATCCCAATAGACCACTGCAACTCGCCTCTTGGCTGCCAGGTCTCATCTGCAATGTATGGAAAACCCTGAGGTGTTGGGTGCTGTTTTAAAGAAAAGTATTTAAAAGTGTGGTGTAGAGGGCATGTGTGAAGACACACCCAACTAAAGGTGGTGGCAGGTTTGGGTGTGCAACGCCAGTACCCTGGTGAGATCAAACTCCTTTACCCAAAAAGGCTCTGATGCTGAATATCCAGTTCAAAAAGGGGGGAAGTTTATTTTAAAGAACAAAAGAAAAGGGCTTTCTCCTCCCCAGCTCTAAAAGGCTTGAAATGAAAGGTACTTTACAGTTGGAGTTTCAGCTGTTTTCAGGGTGACATCTCTCTGGGTTTGATCTCCTCACTCAATGAAGCTGGTGCAGGGTCTTTCAGCTCCTGATTCCTTTGTTATTGGCAACTAATTTGGCTGATGGTTATTGGTAACTAATTTGGCTGATGACTGTTGGTAACTAATTTGGCTGATGGTGTAAGAAATACCCTTCCCAGCTGTCTGGGCCTGTTTGCCACCAGAACTGCTCTCTGCAAGCTCACAGCAAAGACTGCCCAAAGGAACAAAAGGCTTCTAGGTGAACAGAGCTTGCTGGGAAGGAACAAACCAAAACCTAGAAAAATGCAGGGGAATTCTTAGCTCCTCCCACAAGTCTAATACAATGAAGTATTCCTATACTCAGACATGCTAAGGCCTTGAAAAGAAAACAAAGCAAAATGCAGGGGAGATTTAAACAGTCCTGGCTGGACATCACAGCATGGAAGGAGTACAGCCCTCCAAGGTTCTGTGGAGAGGTGATGCAGCCTCCTAACTTCCCCCAACTCCTGGCAGCTGCTCACCTTTGTTCACATGGTACAGTATTCTGAAGCTAATAGCTAGTTCATGACATAGGCCCCTTTAACATAGCTTTTGTGTAAACAAGCAGAGGCAACTCCATACATAAACATTCCTAAACTATACCAGATTCCCCACATTTCTAAGGGATTAGGCTGAGGATTCCCCAACCTTGCTAGAGAGTTGGACTTTGTGCCACACCCGGCGGGGGGGGGGTCTTCCCCTTCTATTATGTACCCCTTCTAGTAGCTTCTAGTATGCATGTGTGAGTGGCATGCATGTCTGGGACAAAGGCAGAATTCTTTGGGTCTCATCCAAAATGGAAGATGAGACTCATGCTTGTCTGGGGAACTGGGACCATAAGGTATGTATGACTGGGTGGGCTCTTCTTGGGAAGCCAAAACCCAATCCTGCATTTCCTGTGAATGGATTCTGAGTCCCTATCAGCTAAGGGATGGTGAGCTTTCTCTGCTGTGAACAGCTACTGTGTACATTAATCATCAATGAAATCTTCTTTTGCACAAGTGGCTTATGCCATCCATGATACCATAAAAATTTCTTGGAGAGGCCTGGAATGGCTCCAGACCCAACTCAGAACATAGTCCAAAAAAGAAACCCTTTTTCAAGTTCTGATTCTGATCTGGATTGATTATCATACACACAGAAACTTCTTGAATACCTTGAAGATCTGTGATTTCATCAATACAGGAAGTGCTGTCACTGATGGAGATCACATCTGTTTCACATGATCTATTTCATACTTGCTGTGGAGAATTCATCACCTGGTGGTCAATTTTCTGGTGATAATGTGAAGTCAAAAGCTTTCACGGCCAGCATCCATAGGTTTTTTTGTGTATGTGTTTTTCTGGGCTGTGAAGCCATGTTCTAGAAGAGTTTATCCCTGATGTTTCACCTGCATCTGTGCTGGCATCTTCAAAGAATGGTGGTGTGTGGGGTTTATATACTGTGAGTCAATGTTAAAAAGGATTAGCATGTAAATCTGTGGATTCAGTTGTAGGATGTCCAGGGTGGGAGGATATGCCAGGGGGATTAATGTCTATTTAGCTCATGGTTCATTGTCTGCTGTCTGACTTCCCAAGATCCACAAGGATTCCATGCCACTCCAACCCATAGTAAGCACCATTGGATCCCCTACATATGACTTGGCTAAGTTTCTAGCCACACAATTACAAACCCGTATAGGTCAAACCCCCCACTACATCAAGGACTCAGCTCACTTCATAGAGAAAATCAACAACCTCTAACTGAAACCCAGAGACAGACATCAGCTTTGATGTAGTCTCCCTGTTCACCAAAGTCCCCATAATGGACACTATGGCACTCATCCAAAAAATGTTACCAGCAGACATCACAGCCCTGTAGTGTCATGCCCCATCAGCCTGATAAGGCTATAGAGTCAGAAAAGGAGGAGGACATGGCAGGGAATGGCCCTAGGGACCCTGGCACGGGTTTATCTACACCTGTACCAGCAGGGAACCCTGCCAACCTAGAGGCTCGAGCAGAGGAAGAGCCTGGTCCGAGTGGGTTGGCATCAGTACCAGCAGAGAGTCCTGCCCATTCAGATAAGGACAAAGAAGAGAGGGACTTACCTCCACCATTGTATACCCAGCAGCGAGCTCAAAAGGAAGCTCAAAGGAAATCTCTGAGACTTTATGAGAAAAACATGCTCGTTAAAAAACACCGGACAAAGCCTTAATTACTTTATATATGCTGGGAGAGCAATAGAGGCTTTGTCAGAGATCAACTGATCTTCCTGGTGAAAGCTTCCTGCTGACTTCGGTGCCTGGATTCTAGTTACCTTAGCTTCTGTTACCTTGACTCGTGCTTAGACCTTGGACCATCCCTGACTACTCCGCTGCCTGCTCCTGTTGACCCTCAGACTGCTTTGGACCACGCTGACTGATTGTTGTAAGCCTCTGAAGTTTTGGACTGTGTTACTGGGCTAAATCTTTGACTGTGTTTGCATTCCTGTGAGCTAATTAACAGTTGACTCCCTTCCCAGACTAGTGCTGTTTATACTTTGCTCATACCTAGTTGCTTTCAGGACATCTTCGAACATTGCTTCACCACAAGCTACTTCCAGTGGGACAATGGATTCTACAAGCAGAGAGACAAGGTAGCCATGGGAAGCCCTCTAAGCCCCGTGATAGCAAACTTTTACATAGAACACTTCGAAAAGCAAGCCCTGAAAACAGCACCAAAAAAGCCCACAACATGGTTCCGATATGTGGATGACACTTTCACCATTTGGAACCATGGAGAAGAAGACTTGACCACATTTCTGAACCATTTGAACGGCATCCACCCAAACATCCAATTCACGATAGAAAAAGAAAAGGAAGGAATATTGCCATTCTTGGATGTCCTGGTCATCCAAAAACCAAACCAACGATTAGGACACAAAGTATACAGAAAACCTACACACACGGACAGATACCTGCACAAGAACTCCAATCATCACCCAGGACAAAAAAGAAGCACAATAAAAACATTGGTAGACCATGCAAAAAGGATCTGTGAACCCCACTACCTGGAGGACAAACTGAAACACCTAAACTGGGCCCTACAGGCTAATAGTTACTCCAGATCAGACATCACAAGAGCAGCCAGACCCAGAAAAAACCACAGAAATGACGAAGGGAAGGAATTTTTACCATACATCAAAGGAGTCACAGACAGAATAGGGAAACTGATGAGGAAACACAACCTCCAAATGATCTACAGACCAACCAAAAAAATACAAGAAATGCTGCGCTCAGCAAAGGACAAAAGAGACCCTCTCACAGCCACAGGAGTTTACCGCATACTATGCAGCTGCAGACAAGTCTACATAGGGATCACTAAACACAGTGTGCAAACACAAATCAAGGCACATGGGAGACACTGCAGACTTGGCCAGCCAGAAAAATCAGCAGTAGCAGAATATGTTATAAACCAACCTGGACACAAAATGCTATTTGAAAACACTGAAATTCTGGACCAGGCTAACAACTATCAGGTCAGAATGCATAGGGAACCTATTGAAATCCAAAAGACCTGGACAATTTCAACAGGAAAGAGGAAACCCTAAAAGTAAACAAAATCTGGCTACCAGTCTTGAAAAACACCAAAATCAAAACTCAACACATGCAAATGAACACCCAGGGACAGGGGGATTTCCAGCAGATAATGGGCCATTAACCAAACAGACACTAATCCTCATTGCATATCTCCACCCAGAAACTAGCCATTCAAATACACAAATTTACATATCCTCTCCAACAGGGGCTCACCGTATATAAACCCCCACACACACTCCTACCCAACCGTTCTCTGAAAATGCCAGCCACAGATGCAGGCGAAACGTCAAGAATAATCTCTTCTAGAACACGGCCTCACAGCCCTGGGGAAAAAAACCAGAAAAAACCTTCTGGTGATAAGTTTCTCCATAAGTAGCTAGACTGCTCCTCAGATGGCAGACATGGGGCCCTTTCACACTACACAATGATAGCACTATGATCCCACTGTAACTGCCATGGCTGCATCCTATGGAATCCTGAGATTGTTAGTTTGGTGAGGCACAAGAGGATCTCTCTGGGTGAGAATTCTAAACAGCCCTCCCTAAACTGCAATCCCAGGATTCCATAGTACCATAACTATAGTATGTAGTGTTAAAGAGCCCTGGAAATCAACGTTCAAGATTACTACTGAGCTGTGACATTCACTGGATGATCAGTGCCCCCCTCTCTCTCCCTCTCTCCCTATCTGATCTACCTCACAGTATGTATTTATTTATTTATTTAGTATAAAGTGGTGTGGCAGGACAGCCATGCAAAGTACACTGGCTAAAGGTCATTGGAGGAAATACAGAATATCCATGTAACTAACATGTAGAAATTATACCCACACAACCCTTCTAGCACTCCCACTGAATCTTTGAACAAGCATTGAGAGAGTAGGAGTAAACACACACTTTTGCAGTGCATCCAATGGAGGAGGAGGTTTGTGCATGAGAGAATGATCTCAATATGCAAAGTCACATCTGGAAAAATAAAAAGTGAACAATTCTGTAGTTCTGCATAGATGAGGGGGTGTTATTTTTGTTTTCATGCCAAGAAATAAATATAACCCTTTGGTTAAACTGAGTTTCCCTAAATACTTTCTTTAGCTGAAGGTAGGAATGCATGTTGAGATCCAGGTGGATGAGCTTGCAAAAGAAAAAAAAACATCCCAGGCAGTCTCTTGCTCACCAGTGATAAATATATCTCCACAACCTATGGGTGGTCTGCTTAGATGGGGCTTTGGGACAATGAATATGCTTTCGGGGATGGAGACAAAACTGGTTCCTTAGAGTTATTATGTGTCTTGTATTAGGAGGGATTTGGCAGCAGTCTATAATGCAATGAATAGGGCAGTCAACTTGGGTAGTTTGGTTTCAAAACAGGACCGATTCTATCATGAGCCAGGTCTTGCTTTAGGCAACATGGTGGAGGAGTTAGAAACCTGGAACCTTTTGCAAGCAAAATGTGTGCTCCATCAATGAGCTACAGGCCTTCCCCTTAATCATTCACTGTAGTGATGACCCTGCTAGCTGGGACATTCTAGGAGCTGTACTCCCCCAAAATCAACTTTTCCAATCTCTAGTTCTACCACTGAGCCCAAACCCCTCCATATAGTGGTGATTTGGGAGATTTTCAGATGCGATTTTCGGCAGGATATATTCCAAAACGTCTCTGTTGCTGCCGCGCGACAGGGGAGCAGTTTCGGACGATGCCGTCCCTCTGCCGAACCCCTCCGTGTCACTTCCATGACAGAATGGAGTAAACCACGTCGTATTTCACTCACGGGCAACAATCGTGAATGAAATACGATGCGGTTTCCTCCATTCTGTCACGGAAGTGACATGGAGTGGTTCGGCAGAGGGACGGCGTCATCCGAAACTGCTCCCCTGTCGCGCGGCAGCAACTGAGCTGTTTTGGAATATATCCTGCCGAAAATCGCATCTGAAAATCTCCTTGGTGGCTTCTATGTCAGTGAAGCAATGAATTTGCCTTGAGTTTTACTTAAGAGTACGACGGAGCTATCCAAGCTGCTGAACCCTATCCCTAAAACAGGTTGAGAAATTTGGATAGCTGCTTTAATGTTCAGACTACAACCCAGAGTACATTCACCACAACCAGCCACTACTGCCTCCAGACAACACTACAAGCAAAACCTTAGATTAGATCATGTAGATCATGAAAAATTATGGTTCACTCTAAAAGAAATGGGAGTGCCAAAACATCTGATTGTCTTGATGCATAACCTATACTGTGGACAAGAAGCCACTATCATGACACAGGATTCTTGTTGATCTCATGACTGGGCAGCCCCATTCTGACCTCACAGGAAGCAACGTCGCTTTAAACTGAGTTGTGTGGGGGAGGGAGACAGTATTCTTGAGGACAGGACTTCATCAAGTCCTGGAGATACCACAATAGCCCAAATGTTATACAGAGAACATAGCAAATAGTACAAGAACCAAACAGTGGAAGGGGAAAAAACCATTAAAGAAATATAGGGGGAATGGCCCATGGTCTTAGATATCTATACATTTGTATAGTTGTCTATACAATGGTCAATTATCTGCTGGAAATCCCCCTATCCCTGGGTGGAGTTCATTTGCAAGTGCTGAGTTCTGATTTTAGTGTTCTTCATGACTGAAAGCCAGACTTTGGTTACATTTAGGGCTTCTTCTTTCCTGTTGAACGTGTCCAGGTGTTTGTGGATTTCAATAGCGTCTCTGTGCCAACCATTAACCAACCATTAACTCTTAACCAACCATTAGCCAAACAGACACTAATCCTCCTTGCATATCTCCACCCAGAAACTAGCCATTCAAATACACAAATTTACATATCCTCCCCAACAGGGGTTCACAGTATATAACCCACACACACACTCCTACCCAACCATTCTCTGAAGATGCCAGCCACAGATGTAGGCGAAATGTCAGAAATAAACTCTTCCAGAACATTATTTATTTATTTATACCCCACTCTTCATCCACAAGGCTATCAGAGTGGTTTACAAACTGTTTTAAGCAATAGCAATTTACACATCTACACTGCATTAAGCTGTTTCCAATGTGTGTTAGCTAATTGCCCCCACAAGCCGGGTACTCATTTTACCGACCTATGAAAGGATGGAAGGCTGAGTGAACCTTAGAGCCCTCTGGAATCGAACTTGCAACGTGGTGACATGCAGTACTGGCATTTATCCACTGTGCCACATGGCCTCACAGCCCAGAAAAAAAACAAAGGAAAACCATGCAAACTGTTTACAGTCGTCCCTTCACATTCGCGGGGGTTCCGTCCTCCCAGGGCTTTCACGGGGCCTCTGGAGGCCCCGTGTCGCGGTTTTGGGGGGGTCTGGGGGAGCCCTCCCAAAACCGCAAATAATCAAAACCGCGAATGTCAAGTTCGCGAATGTGGAGGAGCAACTGTATTATGGATTCTAGATTGGATAAAACTAGAGAAGAAAAGACTTCTACAGTTGGAAGGATTTAATTTACGTTATGGGTGGCATGCATACCTCTGGTATGGTAAATTAGCAGTAAATAAAGAGTTTAATAACCATTACATTTGAAAATCTACTTAGAATCTGGTTAAAATATAAATCCAAATTTTGTCCAAAAATACTATTATGGCTGTCAGCCCATGAGGTCTTCCACAAAAGGGAAAATCTACATAAGGGAAATTGGCTGAGTTATAAAGATCTTTTGGAAATATGAGAAGAACTATGTAGATTTAAGTCAAGAGAAGAATTGTTAAGGGAAGTAATAGACTGTCATTGGTTTTTATACTGGCACCTTTTGGAAAGATACAAAAAAGATGTTAAATTAGAAGGTATAGACTTAGAGAAAACAGAACCGGAAACATTAAAAAAAAGCCCAAGTAACCAACTGATAAGGAAAATTTACAAGATTTTAATACAAATGAAGCTAGAACAAGAAATAGTTAAAGGTAACATGAAAAATTGGGAAAACAATTTAGGTCATGCAGTGCTATTAGAACATGGCGGGAAACCTGGAATAGAAATTCAGCCTTCACAGCAAGTTATAATATCAGGGAGAACTATTAGAAGATGTTTTCGAGATGGCATCTTACACCAGATAGGATAGCCAAAATGTTCAAAAAGTCTAATGATAAATGTTGAAAGTGTGGAGAAATAAGAGGGACAGTTTTCCACATGTGGTGGACATGTGAAAAAGCGAGGAGTTTTTTGGGGGGAAATTCACACCTTAATAACAAAAACATTTAATACAGAATAGCAAATGAATCCAGAAATCTATTTGCTCAACATGTTACAAAGTACTGTATAGATAAACAAGTAGAAAAAATCCATTGGAGAGTTATATTATATATGGTTACGGCAGTGAGGCTAGTATATGCTAGGAGCTGGAAGAACCCAGAAACCCCAACGGAAGAAGATTGGCTCTTGAAATTGTATGAAATGTATACAAGGACTTGTTAAAAGAAGAAAAAGGGAAATATCAGTTCAAAGAGATACACGAATTACAAGAGGAAGGAATAAAATATAACTGGTTCCAATATAAACAACTGCATGAACAATATATTAAAGATGTAAAGTTATATGGATTACAAGAACAAATGACTGCATTTGAACTAATAAGACCAACAGACAAACTACATTTAATTTCAAAACTTTACAAATAGATATTAAAGCTGGAAACGGAACGAGATTTGATTAAGGAGAGCATGCTACAATGGACAAAGAATATAGGATACCCAATATTGTTAAATCAGTGGGAAAGACTTTGGAAAATGGGTATTGAAATGACAAAACCAGCATCAATGAAAGAGAATTTTTACAAAATGTTCTACAGATGGCACTTAACGCCAAATACCGTATATTCCGGCATATAAGACGACTGGGCGTATAAGACCACCACCCCCCAATTTCCAGCCAAAAATCTAGGCCTAGGCATATATTCGCCAGATAAGACCACCCCCCCCCAATTTGGCTGGCTGGGGGAGCCTTGCCAGCTGATTCTCTTTGTTTCCCAACTCATGAGGATCTCCTCGTGAGTTGGGAAAGCGAACAGGTTCAGCTGGCAGGGCAACATTCGCCCCTTTCTTCAACCTTCCAGTCAAACTGGACTCGAAGGTGGAGGAAAGGGGCGAAAATGACCAGTTTGCCTCAGCAGCCCCCTTCCCTCCGTCTTGGCTCTTCCAAAGGGGACCAAGGCGGGGGAAGCGGGGGCAGCCGCGGCAAACCCCTAGATTCGCCCCCTCTCCCCACCTTCAAGGAAGGTGGGGAGAAGGGGCGAACATGCCCCGTTTGGCTCCATAGGGAGGACGCGGGGCCGTGGAGCCAACCCCCGGGATTCGCCCCCTCTCCCCACCGTTAAGGGAGAGGGAGCGAATCTAGGGATTTAACTCCACAGCCCCATCCCTCCTTCTGGGCTCCCTCTTCCCGCGATTCCCCAACCCACAGGAGGCTGCCCAGTCTCCTGGTGGGTTGGGGAATGCAGGATGGCCAGCTGGCTGGGGGGGTGGAGGGAGGGGGCTTCGCAGCCACCCCCCTCTCCAAAGCACGGCTTTGGGGAAGGGGGTTGGTAGGCGGAGGGTGAATGGGTGGATGGACGGAGGGGGCTTCACAGCCACCCCCCCTCTCCAAAGCACGGCTTTGGGGAAGGGGGGTGGCTGGGCGGAGGGTGGATGGGTGGATGGGTGGATGGGCAGAGGGCGCTTCACAGCCACCCCCTTCTCCAAAGCGAGGCTTTGGGCAAGGGGGATGGCTGGGCTGAGGGTGGGCGGGGGGGCAGGGAGGAGGGGGCTTCCCAGCCACCCCCCTTCCCGAAAGCCGCAATTCCACGGCTTTTGGGAGGGGGGTGGATGCGCGGAGGGCGGGCGGGGGGGCAGGGAGGAGCACTTTGCTTCACCCCCTGCCCCATCTCCTGCCTCTTCACTCCGTTTGCGAAGAGGCAGGAGATAGGCAGGCAGGTGAAGCAAAGTACAGTTGCCCCTCCACATTCGCAAACTCAACATTTGCGGTTTCGGTTATTCACGGTTTTGGGAGGGTCCCCCTGGGCCCCCCCAACACTGTGAGACGGGGCCTCTGGAGGCCCCGTAAAAGCCCTTGGAGGGAGTGGAGAGGGCCGGGGAGGCCTTCACGGGGCCCTCGGAGACCCTCCGAAGGCCCCGTGAAGACCCTGGGAGGGAGGGGGGAGGGCCACGGAGGCCTTCACGGAGCCTTCAAAGGCTCTGTGAATTCCCCGGGGAGGGGGGGGAAGGCCGCGGAGGCCTTCACGGAGCCCTCCAAGGCTCCGTGAAGACCCCGTGGAGGGTGGGGGATGCGCTGGGGAGGGTGGGGGGAGGCCCCAGGGAGGGTGGGGGAGGCGCTGGGGAGGGTGGGGGGAGGTCCCGGGGAGGGTGGGGGAAGTCGCTGGGGAGGGAGGGGGGATGCCGCGGAGGCCTTCACAGAGCCTTCCAAGGCTCCGTGAAGGCCCCGGGGAGGGTGGAGGGGAGGTGCTGGGGAGAGTGGTGAGATGCCGCGGAGGCCTTCACGGAGCCTTCCAAGGCTCCATGAAGGCCCCGGGGAGGGTTGGGGGAAGCGCTGGAGAGGGTGGTGGGAAGCCGCGGAGGCCTTCACGGAGCCTTGGAAGGCTCCGTGAAGGCCCCGGGGAGGGTGGGGGGACGCGCTGGGGAGGGTGGGGTAGGCCGCGGAGGCTTTCACAGAGCCTTGGAAGGCTCCGTGAAGGCCCCAGGGAGGGTGGGGGGATGTGCTGGGGAGGGTGGGGGGAGGCGCTGGGGAGGGTGGGGTAGGCCCCAGGGAGGGTGGGGGAGGGCCACGGAGGCTTTCACGGAGCCTTGGAAGGCTCCGTGAATCCCCGGAGAGGGTGGGGGGAGGCACTGGGGAGGGTGGGGGGAGGCCTCGGAGGCCTTCACGGAGCCTTCGAAGGCTCCATGAAGGCCTGGGGAGGGTGGGGGGAGGGCCGCAGAGGCCTCCACGGGGCCTTGGGAGGGAGTGGGGAGCCCGGGAAAAGCGAGTATGGGGCCTCCGGTGGCCCCATGGTCGCTTTAGCGGGGGAGGGGAGGGCAATCAATATTCGCACTTTTTTGTATATCCAGCGTATAAGACGACTGTGGATTTAGGAGGGCACTTTTGAGTGCTCAAAAGTCGTCTTATATGCCAGAATATACGGTAAATTATCCAAAATGTACAAAAATCAAGATAATAGATGCTGGAAGTGTCGAAAGGCCAAAGGTAAATATTTTCATATATGGTGGACCTAGAATCATAGAATCATAGAGTTGGAAGAGACCTCAAGGGCCATCCAGTCCAACCCCCTGCCATGCAGGAATAATCAAATCATTCCCGACAGATGGCCATCCAGCCTCTGTTTAAAAATCTCCAAAGAAGGAGACTCCACCACATTCCAAGGCAGTGTATTCCACTTCCGAACAGCTCGTACTGTCAGGAAGTTCTTCCTAATGTTTAGGTGGAATCACTTTTCCTATTGTTTGAACCCATTGCTTCGTGTCCTAGTCTCTGGAGCAGCAGAAAACAAGCTTGCTGTATCCTCAGTATGACATCGCTTCAAATATTTAAACATGGCTATCATAGAATCATAGAATCATAGAATTGCAGAGTTGGAAGAGACCACGAGGGCCATCCAGTCCAACCCCCCTGCCACGCAGGAAATCACAATCAAAGCATCCCCGACAGATGGCCATCCAGCCTCTGTTTAAAGACCTCCAAGGAAGGAGACCCCACCACGCTCCGAGGGAGTGCGTTCCACTGCCGAACAGCTCTTACTGTCAAAAAGTTCCTCCTCATGTTGAGGTGGAATCTCTGTTCCTGGAGCTTGCACCCATTGCTCCGTGTTCCAGTCTCTGGAGCAGCAGAAAACAAGCCTGCTCCATCCTCAGCGTGACATCCCTTCAAATACTTAAACAGGGCTATCATATCGCCTCTTAACCGTCTTTTTTCCAGGCTAAACATACCCAGCTCCCTAAGTCTCTCCTCATAAGGCATCGTTTCCAGACCTTTCACCATTTTAGTTGCCCTTCTCTGGACACGCTCCAATTTGTCAATATCCTTTCTGAATTGTGGTGCCCAGAACTGGACACAGTATTCTAAGTGAGGTCTGACCAAGGCAGAATAGAGTGGCACTATTACTTCCCTTGATCTAGACACTATACTTCTATTGATGCAGCCCAAAATTGCATTGGCCTTTTTAGCTGCCGCATCACACTGTTGGCTCATGTTCAACTTGTGGTCTACTAGGACTCCTAGATCCCTTTCGCACGTAGTCTCATTCAGCCAGGTCTCTCCCATCCTATATTTATGCATTTCATTTTTCCGCCCTAAATGCAGTACTTTACATTTCTCCGTATTGAATTTCATTTTGTTAGCTTTGGCCCAGCTCTCCAGTCTATCCAGGTCATTCTGAATTTTGATCCTGTCCTCTAGGGTATTAGCTACTCCTCCCAATTTGGTGTCATCTGCAAATTTGATAAGTATGCCCCTAATTCCCTCATCCAAGTCATTGATAAAGATGTTGAATAGCACTGGGCCCAGGACAGAACCCTGTGGCACCCCACTGGTCACATCTTTCCAAGACGAAGAGGAGCCACTGCTGAGCACCCTTTGGGTTCGGCCGGTCAACCAATTACAAATCCATTGAACAGTTAACTTGTCTAGCCCACATTCTACAAGCTTGTTTGCAAGAATGTCATGGGGAACCTTGTCAAAGGCCTTACTGAAATCAAGGTATGCAACGTCCACAGCATTCCCTTCATCTACCAAGCTGGTAACTTTATCAAAAAAAGAGATCAGATTAGTCTGGCATGACTTGTTTCTCTGAAACCCATGCTGACTTTTTGTGATTATGGCATTGCCTTCTAAATGTTCACAGACTCTCTGTTTAATGATCTGTTCTAGAATCTTCCCTGGTATTGATGTCAGACTAACTGGACGATAGTTGTTGGGATCCTCTTTTTTCCCCTTTTTGAAGATGGGAACAACGTTTGCCCTCCTCCAGTCTGCTGGGACTTCTCCTGTTCTCCAGGAGTTCTCAAATATTATTGCCAATGGCTCTGAGATTATCATGTCACCTCTCCTCTTCTCCAGACTAAACAAGCCCAGCTCCTCATAGGGCATGGCTTCCAGACCTCCCACCATCCTGGTCGCCCTCCTCTGGACACATTCCAGCTTATCAATATCCTTCCTGAATTGTGGTGCACAGAACTGGACACATTATTCCAGGGGAGGTCTGACCAAAGCAGAATACAGTGGCATTATTACTTCCCTTGATCTAGACACTATACTCCTATTAATGCAGCTTAGAATCGCATTGGCTTTTTTAGCTGCTGCATCACACTGCTGACTCGTGTTCAGCTTGTGGTCCACTAAGACTCCTAGATCCTTTTCACATGTACTACCATCAAACCAGGGGTCACACATCCTATATCTGTGCTTTTCATTTTTACTGCCCAAGTGTAGTATCCTGCATTTCTCCCTGTTGAACTTCATTTTGTTAATATCGGCCCAGCTTTCTAATCTGTTTAGGTCATTTTGGATTCTGATCCTGTCCTCTAGGGTATTAGCTATCCCTCCCAATTTGGTGTCATCAGCAAACTTGATAAGCATGCCCTGTATTCCCTAATCCAAGTCATTAATAAAGATGTTGAATAGCACTGGGTCCAGGACAGAACCCTGTGGCACCCCGCTGGACACTTCTCTCCAGGATGAAGAGGAGCCATTGGTGACTACACTTTGGGTTCAGTTAGTAAGCCAATTACAAATCCACCTAACAGTTGTGTTGTCTAGCCCACAGGTTATTAACTTTTTTGCAAGAATATAATGGGGGACCTTGTCAAAAGCCTTACTGAAATCAAGATACACTACATACACTGCATTCCCTTCATCTATCAAGTTTGTAACTCTATCAAAAAAAGAGATGAGATTAATCTGGCATGACTTGTTTTTGAGAAATTCATGTTGACTTTTTGTGATCATGGCATTCCTTTCTAAGTGGTTACAGACTGTCTGTTTAATGATCTGCTCTAGAATCTTTCCTAGAATTGATGTCAGGCTGGCTAGGCGGTAATTATTTGGGTCTTCTTTTTTTCTCCTTTTAAAGATGGGGACAAAATTTGCCCTCCTCTAGTCCTCTGGGACCTCTCCTCTTCTCCAGGAATCCTCAAAGATTATTGACAGTGGTTCTGAGATTACTTCTGCCAGTTCTTTTAATACCCTTGGATGAAGTTCATCTGGCCCTGGAGATCTGAACTCATTTATACTGGCCAGGTATTCCCGAATTACCTCTTTACCAATTCTGCACTGTATTTCCCCTACTGCATCATCTGCTCCATCTTCTACAGGTTCAGCACTGTTCCCCCTTTGGGAGAAGACTGAAGATGTTAAGAAGTTCTGCCTTTTCTCTGTCCCGTTAGCCTTTCGTCATCTTCTACCCACAGTGGCTCTACCATTTCCTTGTTCTTCCTTTTGCTATGGCCAGAACCTAAAAAGCCTTTTTTATTGTTTTTAACCTCTCTAGCAAGCCTGTGCTCCCAGTGAGCTTTGGCTTTTCTGACTTTCCCCCTACATGAGCTGGCTATTTGTTTGCCCAGAGATAGAAAAATATTGGAGTAAAATGCAAAAATCAATACAAGAGATGGCAGAAGTCAGTTTGCAAATGAAACCAGAAGGATTTTTTACTAAATATGATTGATGAAACATTATTGATAAACCAACAAAAAATATTAATTAATTTATTAACAGAGGCAAGGATGCTATATGCAAAATACTGGGGTGGGGGGAGAGATTCCAACATTGGATGAGTGGGAAATTAAAATAATGGAAGTGATAGAGAATGATAAATTATCAAGGTTATTAAAACACCAAGGTCTGAAATCATTTTACAAAGAATGGGGAAAAGTGATAGAATATTTAAAGAACAAATATGGAGAAAACATGATGCTAAATGTGATGGAGTAATGAATAAGCTTGCAGTAATATGTATAAAGATAGAAGAGAAGATTGTAGTACATACAAGGAGAAGTAGCAAACAGAGGTTAGGAAGTGGAAAGAAAAAGATATGGGGAGAAGTGGTAACGAAGGCTACAGTAAATGTAAATGTAAAATGTACATAATACCACAAGAGTTGTAAAGTCAAGTCTTTATTTTAAAATTAAAAGAAATTATTTAAAATGTATGAGATGGATAAGTTGACCACTGTTATGAGGGAGAAATCTTTGGGAAAATTCAGAGATGGATGGAAAAGCGTCCTTCCCTTCTGGAAAGACAAATGGGGAAAATTAGCAGTAATAAGTATAGACGATTGAAAAAATAATAATAAACATAATCTGTAAGACTTGATTGATAATAATCACAATAATAATTTTTGCATCTAGAATACAAAAAGGCAGATAACAAAGTTTTATGACGAGTATAGATGGAATGATGCAAATCTATTCAACACCACAATTGGGTGAAGATAAGGGAAGAAAGATGTAGTGTTATGTGTTGTGGGATGTTATGTTATGTTATGTTTGGTTAGAGATTAGATGTTGAATATTAGAGGTGAGAGATTATGGTTGCATATGATATATGTATGTTAAATGTTTGTTATATGTAATTTTATGTGAATAAGAAGCATTAATAATAATAAAAAAGAAAGGAATGCTGTGATCACTAAAAGTCAACATGGGTTTTTGAAAAACAAGTCATGCCAGACTAATCTTATCTCTCTCTTTTTAATAGAGTTACATACTTGGTAGAAGATGACAGGTGTTGGTGTAAATAGGGTGCACACTGGGTACCTAAGCAGGTCCAGGTAGCAAAAATAAATAGCATAAGAATAAAGGTGCAGACACAGCCTTTGTGTCTAAAAACAATGTCTCTTTACCTGGCGTAATAAAGAATATTTACAGTAATATACAGCATCAAGAGAAAAACATCTTCACACTGTGAGATCCTAAACAGGACATCTTCCCACAGTGAGATCCAAAACAGGACTACATAGCTCAACCCAGCCCAACTTTGCACAACTCTTCTCCAGGGCTGTGAGCTTATCAACATTGATACATTTTTCCAGCTAGTTTCTACAAACTGCTGCTAACTCACAGTACTGCAAACTACAGACTGTTTGTTACATCTCAGCTCTGTACAGGATAAATCTACTGTATGGTCCAATATCCTGACAGATGAAGGGAATGCTGTGGATGTAGTGTATCTTGATTTCAGTAAGGCCTTTGACAAAGTCCCCCATGATATTCTTGCAAACAGGCTAGTCAAACGTGGGCTAGACAGTGCAACTGTTAGGTGGATTTGTAATTGGTTGACTAACCGAACCCAAAGGGTAGTCACCAATGGCTCCTCTTCATCCTGAAGAGAAGTGACTAGTGGGGTGCCACAGGGTTCTCTCCTGGGCCCAGTGCTATTCAACATCTTTATCAATGACTTGGATGAAGGAACAGAGGGTATGCTTTGTTAAGAAAAATGGACATTGTAGTTATATTATGTCCATGATGATTTTTCAGCTAGGCAAAAGAATACAGTCCCACTAGGCCTGTAAAATTCAGCCAGGCCTCAATTGTGTTTATGCTACAAGGTTAAACAAGAATAAGATCATTCATGTTGTCTAGAAAAAGGTCTCCATATTTTACACCAAATATACAATTATTGGGCCAGAGTCCCATGTTTCTACTGTTACTCTGCTATTACTCCTTCTGTTCAGATTATTCAAAAGGGCTACATACCTTAATATGCTTATCAAGTCTGCAGGTGTCACCAAATTAGGAGGGGTAGCTAGTACCCCAGAGGACAGGATCAGAATCCAAAATGACCTTAACAAATTAGAAAGCTGGGCTAAAACTAACAAATTGAATTTCAACAGGGAGAAATGTACGATACTACACTTGGGCAGAAAAAATGAAAAGCACAGACATAGAATGGGTGACACCTGGTTTGATGGTAGTACATGTGAAAAGGATCTAGGAGTCTTGATGGACCACAAACTGAACATGAGTCAGCAGTGTGATGCAGCAGCTAAAAAAGTTAATGCAATTCTAGGCTGTATTAATAGGAGTATAGTGTCTAGATCAAGGGAAGTAATAGTGCCATTCTATTCTGCTTCAGTAAGACCTCCCCTGGAACACTGTGTCCAGTTCTGGGCACAATTCAAGGATATGGACAAGCTGGAATGCGTCCAGAGGAGGGCGACTAAAATGGTGGGAGGTCTGGAAGCCATGCCCTATGAGGAGTAGCTTAGGGAGCTGGGTATATTTAGCCTGGGGAAGAGAAGGTTGAGAGGGGAAATGATAGCCATGTTTAAATATTTGATGGGATGTCATACTGAGGATGGAGCAAGCTTGCTCTCTGCTGCTCCGGAGACTAGGACACGGAGCAATGGGTTTAAACTACAGGAAAAGAGATCTATTCTAAACATTAGGAAGAACTTCCTGCAAGTAAGAGCAATGGAATGCACTTCCTGGGAGTGTGGTGGAGTCTCCTTCTTTTGAGGTTTTTAGGCAGAGGCGGAATGGCCATCTGTTGGGAATGCTTTGATTGTATATCCCTGCATGGCAGAATGGGGTTGGATTGGATGGGCCTTGAGGTCTCTTCCAATTCTATGATTCTATGATTCTGTAATATCAGCAATCAATCCTTGTTCCTAGAAGCCCCAGAGAGTTTGACAATGATGCTGGATTTTGAAAATATGACAGATCCCTGTCTGTGTATCCTGGCTGCAGAGGTGGCCTGTTCTTTCCCCATTACCTGAAGAAAATGGGCCAGAGTCCCCACAGAAACACTGGTCCATTGCTGCAGCTGCCACTACAGACATTTGCCCTGTTCTGCTGGATCTGGGCAGCTGGCCACACAATGTGACAAGCCCCCTGCGTGTGACCAGTCTTGGTTACATGCTGCAGCTCTGCTGCCCAGACCCAGCAGATCAAGGGCAACCAGCAGTAGCAGCGAGGACTGGCCTGCTGGGATGGGCCTGCCAGGATACACCCAGGCCCACCAGGAATGCATGAAACTGGGTATTAAAAAAAAAAAACTTAGTAAAGGGCCCTATCCCAGCTTGCTCCCATTCCAGCCCTGTATCTGCCCTGGGAATGGTGAGGATTGCCTGGGACAGAACAGGGCAAAAGCCCTGCATCATCTGGACTGCAGGTCACTAGAACAGAAGCAAGCCGGGGTATTTGGCTGGTGTAGACAAGCCCTGAAGTTCAAAACATTTGGAAGACCAAAGGTTGAGAACCATTGCCCTAGGTGACAAGATTACATTAATCAATATAACAAGAAAATGTCACTTAGCTAAAGAAAGAGCTTATAAACATAGGTAAGTTGCTTTATACCAAGTCTGACCTCTCTCTCTGGCTTTTCTTCGCAAACGAAGATTCAGGAAGGACTCATCCCACGCTTTCTGCAAGCGCGCTGATGACTAAAAAGGCCAATCCGAGATAAGCAAGTCCGGTTGCAAAAAGCACAACAGAAGGTCTCCTTGGGTGATGTTTTTGGGTTGAGATTCTTTCTGCGTTGTCGTTTCTCTTCAAGACTTGTTCGTCGTGAGTTCTCAAATAAGGCTGCAGCTTTGTGGATAGTGCATCTCCATGCCTCCCGATGTGAGGCCAGGGCGGACCACTGTTGGTGATCAATTTGGCCGAGCCTGAGATGTTGTTTTAGGGAGTCTTTGTATCGCTTTTTTGGAGCGCCCCTCTTACATTGACCCGTGGCGAGTTCACCGTAGAGTAGTATTTTTGGGAGGCGATGGTCCTCCATCCTAGAAACGTGCCCTGCCCAGCGCAGCTGTGTTCTCAATATCATGGCCTCAATGCTGGTGATCCCTGCTTGCTCAAGGACAGCAACATTCGTCACATAGTCAGTCCAGTGTATATTTAGGATTGTGCGTAGACAGCGCTGATGAAAGTGCTCGAGGAGTCATAGGTGGTGGCGATAGGTGACCCATGTTTCAGATCCATAAAGGAGGATAGACAGTACAATGGCTCTATACACACTGATTTTTGTGCTTTGCCTCAGGTGTTCACTGACCACTGATCCATTAAGCTCAGTATTGTGAATTCTAACTGGCAACAGCTCTCTAGGGTGCCAGTTAGACGGTCATTTTTGTCGCAGGGTGTCCTGGGATTTCTTGATCCCGTATTCGTCCCTCCCTGTTTACACGATTTTTGTCTCTGAACTGGATATCCCAGGAGATCCCGGGATCATTGTTTACATGGCACCCCGTCCCGTGATATGTTCCTTCTCCTACTATATACTACCCTGGGTTTTGTTTTGTTTTTTGTTTACACGAGTTTACGGTCCCGGGATTTATTTATTTATTAGCTGTCAATCAAGGATGTGATTACTCGTTTTTTCACAACCTCAGTGGTGTACTTCGTTTAGAGTTCCGTGCCACAAGCAATGCTATTGGCTGGCTTAAATGTTTGTTCAGGCTTCTGGTTGGGGATGAGGGGATGAATGAGTGTTGCATTGGGGATGAGGTGCTGAGGGGAGGAATCCAGGAGGAGGAAGGAGTGATCAGTGGCTAAACCCTGTGCTTTCCTTTAGAAATGAAAGATCACCATTTAAAGCCAGCTAAACTGGGGGGGAGGAAGGAGCGATCAGTTGGTGCTGGGGAGTGTGAGAGATCAAAAGCAGAGTGGACTGGAGCCCATGCATGCACACACACAAGCCCAAGCCAGTACAAGCCGAGTGCAGGGGGCCAGAGGCTTGCGGTTGTCCTGTCTCTTTAAAATGTTAACCCTTTAAGCAGAGGCAGCTGTGGAGTGAAGGTTTCAAGCCAGTGCAGGGGATCATAAGGGGAGGACACACAAGGTATTTTGAAAGACCCAGACGCTGGCATTTTTTACTGTGCCTTGTGGGGGGGATGAATGAATGTGTGATCATCCGCTCAGACGCTGGCATTTTTTACTGTGCCTTGGGGGAGTGGATGAATGTTTGATTATCCGTTCAGACCCAGGGAGGGGATCCAGGCAGGGGATGAATGGGCGATTCTCCACCCACGATCTCTTTATAATTTACTCTCTCTTTAAAATTTAAACCCAGCATGCAGTTGAGGAACACGTTAAAGCTGAAGGGTTTGCAGTGTAGAAATCCATTGAACAGGGTGATTTAGTACACGCACACACACACAAACCTTCGTGCAGCTGGAAGGGATGCCTTGGTTTTCAGCTGGTGAGGCTGAATCTGTTGAACGGGTGACTGACCCCTCCTTTTCTGGTCACTGATTTCTGAGCCCGCCCCCAGTCACCATTTCCAGTCATCACCTAGTACCGAGATAGCTTGTCCCAGGCTGTTTACATTTCCGATTTTCCGAAGCCTCCCGTGACTTTTTTAAATACCACTACAAACCTGGCGTATCCTGGCTGTGGATCTGGCCCATTGTTCCCCCATTCCCTCCACAGAATGAGAGGATGTTCTGATGGGTCTGCTGGTCCACTGCTCCCACCATTTTCTTCGCTGTCTCAGAAGGCAGGTAGGGAGCCCACAGGCCTATCGAGATACTGATTGTTTTACTGTGTACTGATTGTTTTAAAATGTCTTAGTCTTACTTGTTTTTTAAATTGATATATTTTTAACTGATATTTGTTTTTAACTAACATTATGTTTATAAGTTAATGTGTTGTTCCCCTCCTCGATCCATAGGGAGACGCAGGTAACAAACAAACAATAATAATGATAATAATAATAATAATAGACCAAGGCCCCCCACATGGGGACCAGCCTTGACCACATACTGTGGGGACTCCTTCCTGCCTTCTGGGAGAGCCAAGGAGACCACAGCAGCAGTGAGGGCCAGCCTGCCAGGGTGAGCCCCTACAGACACACAGGGCAATGGACAGACACATCCATTGTTTGCCTCCCATAACAGAGTAAACCAGGTATTATTATAAAACATTGTATTGGGCCCTACCCTGGCTTGTCCCCATCTCAGCCCTGTATCTGCCCTGGGGGTGGTAAGGACTGCCCGGGGACAGAATGGGGCAAATGTCCTGCATTGAATGGACTGTGGGGTCTGAGACAGGGGCAAGGTGGGGTATTTTGCCCATCTAGACAAGCCCTACATCTCCCTGATTGTAGTTTTGCCACTACAGTTGTCCCTCCATATCCACGGATTTGGTATCCACGGATTTAAGTATTCACGGCTTGAAAATATTCTTTAAAAAATAATAATCCAAAAAGCAAACCTTGATTTTGCCATCTTCTCTAAGGGACACCATTTTGC
Source organism: Gambelia wislizenii (assembly GCA_030847615.1). Classification (NCBI taxonomy): domain Eukaryota; kingdom Metazoa; phylum Chordata; class Lepidosauria; order Squamata; family Crotaphytidae; genus Gambelia; species Gambelia wislizenii. The sequence goes on from JAUMIR010000013.1 coordinate 14,281,718, forward strand.
TATGCCATTGCATATAATGGAACTTGAGTATTCACGAATTTTGGTATCCACAGGTGGGGGGTCCTGTAACCAAACCCCTGTGAATATGAAGGGACAACTGTACACCACATTAGTCTTCATGACACCAGAAATATATGCCCTCTGAGTCTATGAGGCAACATAAATGTCACATTGCTCACTGGTTTATTGACATTGTAACAATAATGGTATCTCCAGCCAATGGCTCCAGTTACTATATGACCTGTTTTTCTACATCTGCTGCACTTCCAGAATCTCTGCTCAGATAAGGATGAAAGCATTCAACCAGTAGCAGTATCACTGCAACAATAAAGAAAGATTTTAGTAGTTTCAAAATAGGAAAACAATAGTTCCTTACCTGGATGTTTGTGTAGCCATGTATGGTTTCCATATACCTGTATGTTTTAAAAAAAAAAGTGAATGAATATGATAACAGAGAAGGAAGAGTATTCAAGAAAAAATGGGGGGAGAGGATCCATTGACTCTGTTTTGAGACAGTTACCTGAAATAAAATCAGCAAAGCAAGACAATGCAAAAATGACATCCAATTCTCCATGCTTCCTTTTCTTGGGGCAAAAAATACAGCAAACTCTCCAATGAAATCTCCAGTTCACACAATATTAATTCTCCGTTGCTGTTTTGTTTGTGTTTTTTGCAGGATTATCTTCCACACAGGTTCAAATAAAGTCCATTTCATCTATTTTCAAGAGGGTGGGATCTTTTCTGTTGTCAAAGAAGTGTTTGCTTCCTTCAGAGGGGGAGTACATCAAGCGCTGATTTTTAAAAATCCAATAAGCAGAGGAAGAAGAAATAGTTTCAACGAAAAGTCTACCATTTTGTGAACAGTATCTGGAGATACTTACAACTTTATCTTCACAAATCTGTTTCCCAGTCTTCCTGTCCCTATCATTCCCTTTTTAGATGTTTTTAGTGCAATTTCAGATGGAAAAGGGATTGATAGTTACTGTAAAGGAAACTTCTGATCCACAAAACTCTTAGATGTCCTTCTTTCCAGAACTGTGCTGAAATGAGTCACACTCTGCTCCTGCAGCCTGACTGGTTCAGGTTTACACTTCCATCCCAGTTCTCTTTGAGTGGAGAGAAAGCCAAGATGATGTCATGCTTTATTCTCAAAATTTTGTCCCATTTGGGTACTCTATATCACATTACCAGCCCACTTCTGTTGCTGGGTCCTAACACCAGTCAGTTAAAAAGAACAGGGAAAGTTCAGGGAAGTTCAGAAAGTTTAAGTGAGAGGGACTGTTAAATGGATACAGTTTGAGAAGTGGGAGGGAGTACAAAGAAGAAACTTTGCTTTTACAGATTATGTATGAGGTTCAAGGATTTTGTGTCCTCTTTTGTGGGGAGGGTGTAGTGCAAAAAATAAGAATTTTATGCATCTTTACTTTGGAATATGTGTCATAGACCTTAGTGGGATATATTTTGCAATAAATATGCAAAACTTCAGTCCGATATGATGAGATTGTCTCAGCTGAATTTTTGCAGTTTGGGACTTATTCTGTGCAAAATTTGCATGTGATTGTTTTGTACCCTGCAGAAAATGCTGTTTTCTGTGTAAAAATACCATGTGTGAATTTTGCACATAAGTCCTGAGTTACAAATATTCTTCAAAAACTGCAGTTTTCAAATACTTTCTCACACAGTTTATAAAAAATGATTCCACCCCCCCCCAAAAAAAAAGAATTCCACCCAGGGACATGGGGATTCCCAGCAGATAATGGGCCATCAACCAACCATCAGCCAAACAGACACTAACCAGCCTTGCATTTCTATACCCAGAAACTAACCATTCAATTACACAAATTTACATATACTCCCCTACAGAGGTTCACAGCATACAAACCCCAGACACACTCCTACTCAACCATTCTCTGAAGATCATAGAATCATAGAATCATACAATTGGAGAATTGGAAGAGACCACGAGGGCCATCCAGTCCAACCCCCCTGCCATGCAGGAAATCACAATCAAAGCATCCCCGACAGATGGCCATCCAGTCTCTGTTTAAAGACCTCCAAGGAAGGAGACCCCACCACACTCTGATGGAGTGCGTTCCACTGCCGAACAGCTCTTACTGTCAGAAAGTTCCTCCTAATGTTGAGGTGGAATCTCTGTTCCTGGAGCTTGCATCCATTGTTAAGTGTTCCAATCTCTGGAGCAGCAGAAAACAAGCTTGCTCCATCCTCAACGTGACACCCTTTCAAATACTTAAACAGGGCTATCATATCGCCTCTTAACCGTCTTTTTTCCAGGCTAAACATACCCAGCTCCCTAAGTCTCTTCTCATAAGGCATGGTTTCCAGACCTTTCACCATTTTAGTCGCCCTCCTCTGGACACGCTCCAATTTGTCAATATGCTTTTTGAATTGTGGTGCCCAGAACTGGACACAGTATTCTAGGTGAGGTCTGACCAAGGCAGAATAGAGCGGCACTATTACTTCCCTTTATCTGGACATTATACTTCTATTGATGCAGCCCAAAATCGCATTGGCCTTTTTAGCTGCTGCATCACACTGTTGACTCATGTTCAACTTGTGGTCTACTAGGACTCCTAGATCCCTTTCACACGTAGTCTCATTCAGCCAGGTCTCCCCCATCCTATATTTATGCATTTCATTTTTTCGCCCTAAGTGCAGTACCTTACATTTCTCCGTATTGAATTTCATTTTGTTAGCTTTGGCCCAGCTCTCCAGTTTATCCAGGTCATCTTGAATTTTGATCCTATCCTCCAGGGTATTAGCTACTCCTCCTAATTTGGTGTCATCTGCAAATTTGGTAAGTATGCCCCTAATTCCCTCATCCAAGTCATTGATAAAGACGTTGAATAGCACTGGGCCCAGGACAGAACCCTGTGGCACACCACTGGTCACATCTTTCCAAGACGAAGAGGAGCCATTGCTGAGCAGCCTTTGGGTTTGGCCGGTCAACCAATTGCAAATCCATTTAACAGTTAACTTGTCTAGCCCACATTTTACAAGCTTGTTTGCAAGAATGTCATGGGGAACCTTGTCAAAGGCCTTACTGAAATCAAGGTATGTGGTGTCCACAGCATTCCCTTCATCTACCAAGCTGGTCATTTTATCAAAAAAAGAGATCAGATCAGTTTCCTGCCAGAGAGAAGGAGAGCAGCTTCTGGACAGCAAGTTTCCTGCCAGTTTCCTGCCAGGGAGAAGAAGGAAGCAACTTCTGGACAGCCATTCTGACTGGGGAGTTTGAATTTTTTTTTTAAACTGTTGGGAGAGGCTGCTTGTTGCTGAGGGGCTTGAACTTCTGACCTTGCCCTTTTACCCTCAAGAGCCTTCCTGTGAGTCACACCTGTGAGTCACACCTGTGAGTCATTAGGGGGTGGAGCTGGGAGCTGAGCTCTATATAAGTCCTTGCAGAGACTTTCCAGGCCAGTTTCCTGCCAGAGAGAAGGAGAGCAGCTTCTGGACAGCAAGTTTCCTGCCAGTTTCCTGCCAGGGAGAAGAAGGAAGCAACTTCTGGACAGCCATTCTGACTGGGGAGTTTGAATTTTTTTTAAACTGTTGGGAGAGGCTGCTTGTTGCTGAGGGGCTTGAACTTCTGACCTTGCCCTTTTACCCTCAAGAGCCTTCCTGTGAGTCACACCTGTGAGTCACACCTGTGAGTCATTAGGGGGTGGAGCTGGGAGCTGAGCTCTATATAAGTCCTTGCAGAGACTTTCCAGGCCAGTTTCCTGCCAGAGAGAAGGAGAGCAGCTTCTGGACAGCAAGTTTCCTGCCAGTTTCCTGCCAGGGAGAAGAAGGAAGCAACTTCTGGACAGCCATTCTGACTGGGGAGTTTGAATTTTTTTTAAACTGTTGGGAGAGGCTGCTTGTTGCTGAGGGGCTTGAACTTCTGACCTTGCCCTTTTACCCTCAAGAGCCTTCCTGTGAGTCACACCTGTGAGTCACACCTGTGAGTCATTAGGGGGTGGAGCTGGGAGCTGAGCTCTATATAAGTCCTTGCAGAGACTTTCCAGGCCAGTTTCCTGCCAGAGAGAAGGAGAGCAGCTTCTGGACAGCAAGTTTCCTGCCAGTTTCCTGCCAGGGAGAAGAAGGAAGCAACTTCTGGACAGCCATTCTGACTGGGGAGTTTGAATTTTTTTAAAACTGTTGGGAGAGGCTGCTTGTTGCTGAGGGGCTTGAACTTCTGACCTTGCCCTTTTACCCTCAAGAGCTAGAGGCGCGCGCCTAACGGCGCGTGAATTTCAGTAACCAAACAAAAATACAGCAGACCTAAAAGTACAGCTTAGCATTCTCAGTGTTAACTAAGAGTTCTTAGATTACCTAAAAGCTCTCATCATGGACACTGAAGGGACTGCAGCAGTCACTTGCAACACTTGTGCGATGTTTGTATTCTTGTCTACAGACGTGGAGAACTTCACATGCACCAAATGCAAGCTGGTAGCCCTTTTGGAGGAGAAAGTACAGCAGCTGGAGACACGGGTAGCTACACTTCAACAGATTCGTGAGCAAGAGGTTTTCCTGGACAAAACAGAACTAACAGTCTTGGATGGGGACCGCACAGAGGAAGTGGCTGTGGAGGAGAGGGTCACTTCACGGACACAGGAAGTAGACAGCTGGAGGAATGTCACACACAGAACAAGAAAATCCAGGGATTCTTCCAGCAGCTTGCAGCTACAGAATCGATTCGAAGCCCTTTCCCTTATCAAGGGCAACGAGGAAGAACAGCATGGACAGACTTCAGGGGTAGAGCAGGGGACCTTGAGAGGACCACCGCAAGGAACAGCAGCTGCGAAGCCTCAGCGGAGGCGTGTGGTGGTGGTGGGGGACTCCTTGCTGAGGGGTACAGAAGCAGTGGTATGTGGGCCTGACAAGATGACTCGGGAGGTGTGTTGTCTCCCTGGGGCAAAGATCTGTGATGTGACCGAGAGGCTGACAAGACTCGTCAAGCCAACGGATCATTACCCCTTCCTTTTGGTCCATGTGGGAACCAATGATACTGCAAGGCACAGCTTTCCCAAGATCAGAAGAGATTATGAGGCCCTGGGGAGGAAGCTGAAAGAAATGAACGCACAGGTGGTCATCTCGTCTCTTCTGCCAGTTGAAGGGCATGGTCCAAGAAGGGAGAGGAAAATAGCCGACGTAAACAACTGGCTCCGTAGATGGTGTCGCCGAGAACAAATTGGATTCTTGGATCATGGACCGCGCTTCCATGCGGGGGGACTTCTGGCAAGAGATGGGGTGCATCTTACAACAGTTGGAAGAAACATTTTTGCCAACAGTCTCAAGAATTTGATCAGGAGGGCTTTAAACTGAATCAAATGGGGGAGGGAGACAATATTCTGGAAGACAAAAGGGCTGGAGAAAATAGTCAAACCGTCATAGAGGGAACAAGGCAAACAGTGCAAGGACCCAACAGTGGGAGGCAAAAAAACTTGCACAGGCAGCAAGTAAAGGGAACACATGGTCTTAGATGTCTCTACACTAATGCACAGAGCATGGGAAATAAGCAAGATGAACTTGAACTCCTTGCACTACAAAACAAATATGATATAATAGGCGTTACTGAAACCTGGTGGGACGAGTCTCATGATTGGAATGTAGGAATAGAGGGGTATAACCTTTATAGGAGAAACAGGCCAAACAGGAAAGGAGGAGGAATAGCATTATATGTCAGGGATATTTACACCAGTGAAGTGATCCACGACATCAATACTGGAAGCCAGGTGGAGAGCATCTGGATAAAAATTAAAGGGGAGGGAAACAACAGGGATGTTATTGTGGGACTCTACTACAGACCCCCAAATCAGACGGAGGAATTGGATGTTGCCTTTCTAGAACAGATGAACATACATGCAGAAAGGAGAGATGTAGTAGTGATGGGTGACTTCAACTATCCTGATATTTGCTGGCAATCTAACTCAGCCAAAACTACAAGATCTAGCAAATTCCTTACATGCCTGGAAGACAATTTCATGGTCCAAAAGGTGGAAGAGGCAACAAGGGGGTCAGCTATTTTAGATCTGATCCTAACCAACAGAGACGACCTGGTTAATGGGGTGCAAGTGGTGGGATCCTTAGGTGAGAGTGATCATGTTCTCCTGGAGTTTGTTATACAATGGAAAGGAGAAGCCAGGCATAGTCAGACACGCATTCTTGACTTTAGGAGAGCTGATTTCAGTAAACTCAGGGAAATACTGGGGATGATCCCATGGTCAGGAATACTAAAAGAGAAGAGACCTCAAGACGGATGGGACTTTCTCAAAAGGGAGATACTGATGGCACAGTTTCAAACAGTGCCATTGAGGAAGAAAAATGGGAGGTGTCTCAAGAAACCAGGATGGATGACGAAAGAACTTTCAATGGAGCTAAGTTTTAAACGGAACATGTATAGGAAATGGAAAAGGGGGGAAATCACCAAAGAAGGATTCAAACAGATAGCGAACATGTGTAGGAGTAAAGTCAGAAAAGCTAAAGCGCAGAATGAGGTCAGGCTTGCTAGGGAGGTTAAGAACAATAAAAAGGGTTTTTTTGGGTATGTCCGCAGCAAAAGGAGGAAGAAGGAAATGATAGGGCCACTACGTGGAGAAGATGGCAAAATGCTAACAGGGGACAGAGAAAAGGCAGAATTACTCAACACCTTCTTTGCCTCAGTGTTTTCAGAAAAGGAAAAGGAGGACCAACCTGAGAAGAATGGAACAGAGGACACAATAGGGGAAATCCAGCTCAAAATAAGTAAAGAGGTAGTACAGGAATACCTTCTTAATCTAAATGAATTTAAATCTCCAGGACCAGATGAACTACATCCAAGAGTATTAAAAGAGCTGGCAAATATAATCTCAGAGCCATTGGCAATAATCTTTGAGAACTCCTGGAGAACAGGAGAAGTCCCAGCAGACTGGAGGAGGGCAAACGTTGTTCCCATCTTCAAAAAGGGGAAAAAAGAGGATCCCAACAATTATCGTCCAGTTAGTCTGACATCAATACCAGGGAAGATTCTAGAACAGATCATTAAACAGAGAGTCTGTGAACATTTAGAAGGCAATGCCATAATCACAAAAAGTCAACATGGGTTTCAGAGAAACAAGTCATGCCAGACTAATCTGATCTCTTTTTTTGATAAAGTTACCAGCTTGGTAGATGAAGGGAATGCTGTGGACATTGCATACCTTGATTTCAGTAAGGCCTTTGACAAGGTTCCCCATGACATTCTTGCAAACAAGCTTGTAGAATGTGGGCTAGACAAGTTAACTGTTCAATGGATTTGTAATTGGTTGACCGGCCGAACCCAAAGGGTGCTCAGCAGTGGCTCCTCTTCGTCTTGGAAAGATGTGACCAGTGGGGTGCCACAGGGTTCTGTCCTTGGCCCAGTGCTATTCAACATCTTTATCAATGACTTAGATGAGGGAATTAGGGGCATACTTATCAAATTTGCAGATGACACCAAATTGGGAGGAGTAACTAATACCCTAGAGGACAGGATCAAAATTCAGAATGACCTGGATAGACTGGAGAGCTGGGCCAAAGCTAACAAAATGAAATTCAATACGGAGAAATGTAAAGTACTGCATTTAGGGCGGAAAAATGAAATGCATAAATATAGGATGGGAGAGACCTGGCTGAATGAGACTACGTGCGAAAGGGATCTAGGAGTCCTAGTAGACCACAAGTTGAACATGAGCCAACAGTGTGATGCGGCAGCTAAAAAGGCCAATGCAATTTTGGGCTGTATCAATAGAAGTATAGTGTCTAGATCAAGGGAAGTAATAGTGCCACTCTATTCTGCCTTGGTCAGACCTCACTTAGAATACTGTGTCCAGTTCTGGGCACCACAATTCAGAAAGGATATTGACAAATTGGAGCGTGTCCAGAGAAGGGCAACTAAAATGGTGAAAGGTCTGGAAACGATGCCTTATGAGGAGAGACTTAGGGAGCTGGGTATGTTTAGCCTGGAAAAAAGACGGTTTAGAGGTGATATGATAGCCCTGTTTAAGTATTTGAAGGGATGTCATGCTGAGGATGGAGCAGGCTTGTTTTCTGCTGCTCCAGAGACTGGAACACGGAGCAATGGGTGCAAGCTCCAGGAACAGAGATTCCACCTCAACATGAGGAGGAACTTTTTGACAGTAAGAGCTGTTCGGCAGTGGAACACACTCCCTCGGAGCGTGGTGGGGTCTCCTTCCTTGGAGGTCTTTAAACAGAGGCTGGATGGCCATCTGTCGGGGATGCTTTGATTGTGATTTCCTGCGTGGCAGGGCGGTTGGACTGGATGGCCCTTGTGGTCTCTTCCAACTCTGCAATTCTATGATTCTATGATTCTATGCCAGCCACAGATGCAGGCAAAATGTCAGAAAGAAACTATTCCAGAACACGGTCTCACAGCCTGGAAAAAAACCAAGGAAAATCTATGGATGCCGGCTGTGAAAGCCTTCAACTTCACAAAAAATTATTCATTGCTTCCTTGGAGAAGAAAATTAGCAAAGAATCGCATGCCTATGGGACAGGAATAATCTTGTTTTCTGGTCCTTGTCCTTAAAACAAATGTACACCTTGAATAGGGTTACTATACCCCTGAAAGATTAATTTTACCTGGATTCTAAGCATGCCACCTGGTGCCTATTTAAATCATAATCTGGCCCAGATTCAAAGCTTTCCCTTTTTTAAAAAAAAAAAAAAAAGTTCTTGCCCTTGTTGGAGCTGAAATATGGGGTAAAATGTAGAAACACTCTTCTATGAAACTGTCATGTGAGCAACAAATCACCCAGGTTTCAGGCATGCAGGAAGGAACAGGGAGAGGTGTGAGCAGCAGAGTGCAAGAAGTGAAGGAGGGCCTGTAAGGCACTGGTGGCCCAAGGTCCTATGGTAAATTCCATAACCAATCAGAGATTTGGGCCTTTCTGTTCCAGGTCCAGTACTTTAAGCATTACTCTGTACTGGTTCTCTCAGATAAGTTTTAATTGTAAAACATGGTATCAAATTTGTAACATGATGGAAGAAAAAATGCAACAATTAATGTGCTGAATTTGCATTGCTAGAATGCGAATTAGAATGATTTGCATGATTAGAATGATTTGAGTAATATGCAAATTATATACCCAAATGTGAGGAAGTGGATAGCAATCCTAATTCTGGGGAAATACAGTATTGCAGATTCCTTTTTCTTTCCTTTATTTAAGGGATTTTTAAAATATCTGCAACACACACTAAAATATTTTCCCCAAATCTGCTGTTCTCCAACTGTGTTAGACTATAACTCCCATCATCCTCAGATGACATAGAAAATGGGTGACAAGATTCCCCCAGCTTGTGGATGGCTACATTAGTATGTTTCAAATGCCACTCCTCTGCCTTCTGAATCAAGAAACACTTTGAATCCTGTAAGCAGAGCAATGCAAGTACACATGTGATGCCTACTAAAGTATGCTGCATTGGCTGGCTGCCTCTCTGCCTGTTCAGTAAGCGGTGTTTTGACAAGGTCACTATCTCTGATGCAATGATGCTAGCAACAAAAAAACACTGGAATGCTATCTGAGGACAATGAGAACAGCCAGACAAAAGAGTCGGATGGATTCTGCCACCTCCCAGCATCTGCCACCTACCTGATGAGATGGCCTTATTAAGCCTCTGGGTAGACTCCATCCTGGTGTGGCTACCTTGGAGCTTTGAAAAGTTGGTGTTAAAGTGAATCTGTTGCAGTTCACATTAATCTGAAAAATAATGTGTTGACATTAACTGTTTTAGTGAATATTATATAATTCATTTTCTACATTGATTGTTATGTGCATCATCATAAATTCAGTACAGACGATGAGGAAATTGAAATAGTTAAAGATTTCACATATCTGGGATCAATCGATGATCAGAACGGAAATTATAGTCAAGAAATCAGAAGAAGACTAGGAATATGAAGGACAGCTATGAAAGAACTAGACAAAATCCTAAAGGGCAAAGATATAGAATTGTAGAGTTGGAAGAGACCACGAGGGCCATCCAGTCCAACCCCCTGCCATACAGGAAATCTTGATCAAAGCATCCCCGACAGATGGCAATCCAGCCTCTGTTTAGAGACCTCCAAGGAAGGAGACCCCACCACACTCCGAGGGAGTGCGTTCCACTGCCGAACAGCTCTTACTGTCAAAACGTTCCTCCTCATGTTGAGGTGGAATCTCTGTTCCTGGAGCTTGCATCCATTGCTCTGTGTTCCAGGAGCAAACTGAACACTAAAATTAGGATTGTCCAAGTCATCATTGTTCCCATCACCATGTACCGAAGTGAAAGCTGGACAGTGAAGAAAGCTGATAGAAAGAATCATAGAATCATAGAGTTGGAAGAGACCACAAGGGACATCTAGTCCAACGCCCTGCCATCAAAGCACTCCCAACAGATGGCCATCGAACCTCTGCTTAAAAGCCTACAAAGAAGGAGACTCCACCACACTCCAAGGCAGTGTATTTCACTTCCGAACAGCTCGTACTGTCAAGAAGTTCTTCCTAGTGTTTAGGTGGAATCTCTTTTCCTGTAGTTTGAGTCCATTGAAATGTGTCCTAATCTCTGGAGCAGCAGAAAACAAGCTTGCTCCACCCTCACTATGACATCCCTTCAAATATATAAACATGGCTATCATGTCCCCTCTTAACCTTCTCATCTCAAGGCTAAACATACCCAGCTCCATAAGCAACTCCTCATAGGGCATGGTTTCCAGACCTCCCACCATTTTGGTCACCCTCCTCAGGACATGTTCTAGCTTGTTCATATCATTCTTGAATTGTGCTGCCCACAACTGTGTTACAATACATATGTTACAATATGTTATGAATGTTGATGTATGGGCCTTGAAGGCTGAAGAGAAACAGGCTACCTAAAATGGAAATTCTCGCAATGCATGATACGTGACCCTTGAAGCAAGGAGGCAAAGAAAGCAAGAACTCTGTTTGACCTTTCTTTATTGCTAAAAGTGGATATGACAAGCAGAATTGACCAGATCAATATCAGTTCCATCTCTGGTGGAAATGGCAGGAAAGGCAGACCTGATTAACATCAAAGGAATACCTGATTACAGCCTGCAAGGAAATGTGATGGGAAACTTCTGAACGGATGACAGCCCAGGTGTAATGCATTTGAACAGATTATAATAACAAGGACTTTTCACTACTATGCATGTAGGGAACAGTGTTATAACCTACATCCATCAGCTCTATGGAATTTGATCACCTCTATAGGAGCCTGTTGTGTGAGTATCGGGGGGTTTTGAATGTGTGTGTGAGTGAAAAACTCTTGGTACCAAAAGTTGCTGTGTATTTGCATAATAAATGTTACATGAAATAAATGTTTAAAACCAGTTCTGGTGTCCAAGTACTGTCTTTCCTATAATCCTAGTGATTGAACCCTGTTCTCTCTCTCTGGATCAAAAAGAACCTTGTCACAAAATACAAAGAAGTTTATAACATAATTGGTGTCACGAACAGGATCCTAAGAGGGATGAATAGGGTGATATCTTAGAAACTAGGTGAAGGACAAAGTACTGTACTTGTGACTGGAATTTGGGGGACGCCCTGAATAAAACTGTGTATTGCTGAACTGAATATTTTGAGTTGAATTAAATTGAAAACCCTGAGGAAGGAAGTAGGACAGAATATGTCTTTCTTTAAGGGAAAGAAAATGGAGACTGAGCAAAGGCCCATGTCAGAAAATCCTTTTTCTGGAGAACAGGGTGAAATTATTGCCTTTTCTACAGATCAAGATCTGGGGGGGGGAAGCAAGAGGTTGGATGTTTCATCTAAAGAAAAAGGTTGCTAGAGATCCTATGATAGAATGTGGTTTAAGAGAGGGAACAGATTATTTATTGAATAAGGGGATGAGGGAGGAAAAATCTTTAGAGGAAGCCCTACTAAAGGCTACAGGAGTAGCTTGTAAAAGGGGAAATGTAACTGGAATTATTGACCAAGAAATGGTGGTTATTTTGCTGCAATTAGAGGCTTTAAAAGATGTTCAAAATCAAAATGATCAATTGAACATACAATTAAGGGAAATGCACCTTAAAAATGAGGCTTTACGTTTAGAAAATTTAAAAAGAATCCAGGAATTAGTCAAATTACAACAAGAACAAGAATGCATGTGTAAGGCAAACGTGGAATTACAGACTAGTTTACGAGATTTAGAATATCAAATTGAAGAAAATAAAAGGAAATTATGCAGATTAAACTGTTAAAAGAGATAATAACACATAAAGATAGTCAGGAAGAAAGAAAGCAGGTTATAGATACGAAACAAGTTAAATGTGGGTCATGCCATGCATTACCCCCACATGTACAAAGAGGGAAAGTAAAGGTACAATCACACCCTTACCCTTACTCTGTTGATCCTTACGACTGTTGTTGGGAAGGGACATACCCAGATAATTCTGATTGTGATCCATTTGGATCTTCGTCTTGTGGGCGACCTAGAATATTGGCTTTTAAGAAGAATTCTACTACCTTTAAGGTAAATGAAGGAGCCAGACAGGGTGTTATATTACAAACCACTGTTACTGATGAAATGGCTACTACAGCTGAGTTAAAAGTGGTAAAAATCACTATAGGGGAACCAGGAGATAAACCCTTGGAGTGGGCAGTTAGGATGTGGCAAGAAAGTTATAGGCTAGGGTTTAATCCAGATGAAAAAATCAGATTGTTGCGAATGTATCCAGGTATGGAAGACATAATTAGGGAGATAACACTTGTGGGATTTGCCCCAGCCCTGAGAAATTGGGTATTAGAGCATGGAGGGGGCCGAGCAAAAAGGGAAGTAATGAGGTGGGAGCAACGGAATGGGGAGGATGGGGTAGAATTTTGTATTAGAATGTACTCTGGTCTATATTTGGCTGGAATTTTAATACCACAGTCTGAGCTGGGAAGTGACCAAGTAATGGACTTTGCCAATCCAGAGGAGTTGGCAGCAGAAGCAGAACCAGATGAAGAGATATTCCATCTACCTCTAGACGGCTTAACCCGAGAATGGAAGTTAGGATTGGGAGTTAGGAGTGGATCTGAGATACAGGGATGGAAAGAGCTTAAACCCCTTTTAAAGGAAGTAAAGCAACAAATAATGGTGGTGCGTCCCAAAAGCGATAGAAAAGAAGTCAAAGAAGTATACTCCAACAAAGAAGCAGTAAGGGCGCAGGGACGAGACCACAAGTTTAAACACAATAATTGGCAAAAGGGGAATCAAAAAGAAGGAGAGTCTTCTCTCCGGATAAAATTATGGAGACAATTAAAAGATCAAGGATGGGACATGGCTAAATTAGATGGGCTTAGTACAGAAGTTTTGAAACAACTGGTTGAGAAGCCAGAAAAGGGGGGGGGGGGCAAAAACTTAAAAGGGAACCCAGTGTGCCAAATACTGAGAAATCACAAGTTAAATCATTTCAGATCAGTGACCCTGACAAACCCACAGAAGTTACTTACCAAGCACTGAGGGAAAAGTTGACAATGCTTGAAGAAGGAATGGAGCAGCTCTGTTAGGGCTGCCCCACTGCCAAAACTAAGAGTTTACAAATTAAGCCAGGGCAGTGGCAGTATAGGAGAAAATAAATAGCCCTGATGATACCAGAAAATTTGTTGTGACTACAGATCAACAAGGAAACCAATATCATACATTATTAGATTCAGGAGCTAATGTTAGCATGACAAAGAGATGGATTCCAGGGAGTAGGAAGCTTAAAGATGTTTTGTTGGAAGTTACTAGTGGGAAGCCATTGCGAAAACAACTAATTTTGGGCACTGTGTTTGTGGTTGGACAACCTATTAAAACTGAATTTATTTTTGATCCTAATAGTACAGAAGACCTTATTTTAAGAATGGATGCTATGTTAAAGTATGGATTGCGGTATGACCCCTTGGAAAATGTTCTGCTCCAAAGAGAGACTGTTAAAAAGATGAGAATAACAAAGATTTATAGAATCATAGAATCATAGAATTGCAGAGTTGGAAGAGACCACGAGGGCCATCCAGTCCAACCCCCCTGCCACACAGGAAATCACAATCAAAGCATCCCCGACAGATCCAGCCTCTGTTTAAAGACCTCCAAGGAAGGAGACCCCACCACGCTCCGAGGGAGTGTGTTCCACTGCCGAACAGCTCTTACTGTCAAAAAGTTCCTCCTCATGTTGAGGTGGAATCTCTGTTCCTGGAGCTTGCACCCATTGCTCCGTGTTCCAGTCTCTGGAGCAGCAGAAAACAAGCCTGCTCCATCCTCAGCGTGACATCCCTTCAAATACTTAAACAGGGCTATCATATCGCCTCTAAACCGTCTTTTTTCCAGGCTAAACATACCCAGCTCCCTAAGTCTCTCCTCATAAGGCATTGTTTCCAGACCTTTCACCATTTTAGTTGCCCTTCTCTGGACACGCTCCAATTTGTCAATATCCTTTCTGAATTGTGGTGCCCAGAACTGGACACAGTATTCTAAGTGAGGTCTGACCAAGGCAGAATAGAGTGGCACTATTACTTCCCTTGATCTAGACACTATACTTCTATTGATACAGCCCAAAATTGCATTGGCCTTTTTAGCTGCCGCATCACACTGTTGGCTCATGTTCAACTTGTGGTCTACTAGGACTCCTAGATCCCTTTCGCACGTAGTCTCATTCAGCCAGGTCTCTCCCATCCTATATTTATGCATTTCATTTTTCCGCCCTAAATGCAGTACTTTACATTTCTCCGTATTGAATTTCATTTTGTTAGCTTTGGCCCAGCTCTCCAGTCTATCCAGGTCATTCTGAATTTTGATCCTGTCCTCTAGGGTATTAGCTACTCCTCCCAATTTGGTGTCATCTGCAAATTTGATAAGTATGCCCCTAATTCCCTCATCTAAGTCATTGATAAAGATGTTGAATAGCACTGGGCCCAGGACAGAACCCTGTGGCACCCCACTGGTCACATCTTTCCAAGACGAAGAGGAGCCACTGCTGAGCACCCTTTGGGTTCGGCCGGTCAACCAATTACAAATCCATTGAACAGTTAACTTGTCTAGCCCACATTCTACAAGCTTGTTTGCAAGAATGTCATGGGGAACCTTGTCAAAGGCCTTACTGAAATCAAGGTATGCAATGTCCACAGCATTCCCTTCATCTACCAAGCTGGTAACTTTATCAAAAAAAGAGATCAGATTAGTCTGGCATGACTTGTTTCTCTGAAACCCATGCTGACTTTTTGTGATTATGGCATTGCCTTCTAAATGTTCACAGACTCTCTGTTTAATGATCTGTTCTAGAATCTTCCCTGGTATTGATGTCAGACTAACTGGACGATAGTTGTTGGGATCCTCTTTTTTCCCCTTTTTGAAGATGGGAACAACGTTTGCCCTCCTCCAGTCTGCTGGGACTTCTCCTGTTCTCCAGGAGTTCTCAAATATTATTGCCAATGGCTCTGAGATTATATTTGCCAGCTCTTTTAATACTCTTGGATGTAGTTCATCTGGTCCTGGAGATTTAAATTCATTTAGATTAAGAAGGTATAAAACTTTAAAAATAAAGGATGAATGGGATAAAATTGTTCCTGGAGTTCATGCCCAATCTAAATACGATTGTGGAAAACATATTACTGCCCAGATTGAGATTCAAGGAAAGTTTGTCCCACCGCAGAAACAGTACCGAATATCTTTAGAAGCCTACAAGGGCATCATGGAAACTGTTAATGCCCTAGTGCAAGAGGGGGTGGTTGAACCAACCACTAGCCCCTATAATTCACCTGTATGGCCAGTTAAGAAAAGTGATGGGAAATCTTGGAGACTGGTGGTTGATTTTAGAAAAATAAATCAGAACACTCCATCTATGGCACCTGTAGTAGCAAATATTGTGGAGACAGTGACAGGGATTTCCAGGGAAGCCCAATATTATTCAGTTTTGGACTTGGCAAATTGTTTCTTTGCACTTCCCTTGACTGCAGAAAGCAAGGCACGGTTTGCTTTTACCTTAGGGGGAAAACAATTTACATTCTCCTGCATTCCACAGGGGTTCCATAACTCACCTGCCATTGCACATAAATATGTGACACAGATGCTTGATGAGTTAGGGCCTGATGATCACCCATTTGTGATATCTTATGTGGATGACATATTAGATGTAGGGAAAACTCTGGAGGAAATTAGAGAAAGGACAAAACAGGTTTTAGAGTTAATAAGGGACACAGGATTTAAGGTCAACTTAGAAAAAGCCCAGATCGCACAGTCTAAAGTAAAATATTTAGGTATAACTTTAGAAGCAGGGGGGAGGGTTATCGAGGATAATAGAATACAAGTTTTGTGTGGAATTCAGAGTCCCCAGAATGCTAAGGATCTCAGATGACTTTTAGGCACATTTTCCTTTGTTCGGAGTCATATTCCTGATTTTGCTGTTTTAGTTAAACCTATGTACAGGCTTCTGAAGAAAAAATGTAGAATGGAATTGGGACGAACACTGTGAAAGCAATTTCCAGGATTTAAAGCGATGGGTTAAGAGGAACATAAAGTTGTGGCAGCCTGACCCATCTAAAGAGTTTTATCTCAGACCAAATTGGTCTATAGACACTATGTCTGCTGGTTTATATCAAAAGGATGAATCAGGCCAGTTACGTCCTATTGCTTATAACAGTAGAAATTTGACTGGCCCTGAGCAGAAGTATAATGAGTGTGAAAAGGCCTCTGCTGCCACCATGTGGGCATTAGAAGAATGGGAATTTATTATTGGGATGGGGAAAGTAATTCAGTCTAGGCATGGTGTTTTAAAGTATATTCTTCAAGGAAAAATGTCTGCTGTGAGTAACAGTCGACTTATTCAATGGACTGTTTTTCTGAATCAGAAAGGAATTGATTTTGAAAATCTTTCCAGGTGAGGTCTGACCAAAGCAAAATACAGTGGCACTATTACTTCCCTCGATCTAGACACTATACTCCTATTAGTGCAGCCTAGAATCACATTGGCTTTTTTAGCTGCTGCGCCACACTTGTGACTCATGCTCAGCTTGTGGTCCACTAAGACTCCAAGATCCCTTTTGCATGTACTGCCATCAAACCACATGTCACCCATCCTGTATCTGTGCATTTCATTTTTACTGCCCAAGTGTAGTATTCTACATTTCTCTCCATTGAAATTCATTTTGTTAGTTTTGGCCCAGCTTTCTAAACTGTTAAGGTTGTTTTGAATTCTGATCCTGTCCTCTGAGGTATTAGCTAACCCTCCTAATTTGGTGTCATCTGCAAACTTGATAAGCATGCCCTCTATTCCCTCATCTAAGTCAATGATAAAGCTGTTGAATAGCACTGTCCCTAGGGCAGAACCTTGTGCCACCCCACTAGTCACTTTATTTATTTATTTATACCCCGCTCTTCAGCCACAAGGCTATCAGAACAGCTTACAAATTGTTTTAAGCAATAGCTATTTACACATCTACACTGCATTAAACAGTTTCCAATGTGTGTTAGCTAATTGCCCCCACAAGCTGGGTACTCATTTTACCGACCTACGAAAGGATGGAAGGCTGAGTGAACCTTGGAGCCCGCTGGAATCGAACTTGCAACATGGTGACTTGCAGTACTGGCATTTAACCACTGCGCCACCAGGGCTCCACTTCTCTCCAGGATAAAGAGGAGCCATTGGTGACTACTCTTTGGATTCGGTCAGTCAATCAATTACAAATCCACCTAACAGTAGCATTGTCTAGCCCACATTTTATTAGCTTAATTGCAAGTATATCATGGGGGACTTTGTCAAAGGCCTTACTGAAATCAAGATATGCTACATCCACAGCATTCCCTACATGTAACTCTACTGGGGGGAGGGAGATAAGATTAGTCTGGCATGACTTCTTTTTAAGAAACCTACCTTGATTTTTAATGATCCCAGTGTTCCTTTCTAAGTGCTTACAGACTGTCTGTTTAATGATCTGCTCTAGAATCTATCCTGGTATTGCTGTCAGGCTGACTAGGCAATAATTATTTGGGACTTCTTCCCCCCACACACACACCTTTTAAAGATGGGGACAACATTTGTCCTCCTCCGGTCTGCTAGGACCTCTCCTCTTCTCAAAGATTATTGCCAGTGGTCCTAAGATGACTTCTGCCAGTTCTTTCAATACCATTGGATGAAGTTCATCTGGCCCTGGAGACATAAAGGTAAGGATAAAGGGTAAAGATAAAGATAAAGATAAAGATACTGGCCAGGTATTCCTGAACTAGCTCTTTACCAATTCTGTGCTGTATTTCCCCTACTGCATCATCTGCTCCATTTTCTCCAGGTTGAGCACTGTTCCCCCTTTGGGAGAAGACTGAAGCAAAGAAGGTGTTAAGTAGTTCTGCCTTTTCTTTGTCCCGTTAGCTTTTCGCCATTTTCTCCATGCAGCGGCCCTACCATTTCCTTGTTCTTCCTTTTGCTACAGACATAGCCAAAAAAAAAAAAACCCCACCCTTTTTATTGTTTTTAACCTCTTTAGCAAGCCTGAGCTCCATCTGTGCTTTAGCTTTTCTGACTTTCTCCCTACATGAATTGGCTATTTGTTTGAATTCTTCTTTGGAGATTCTCCCCTTTTTCCATTCCTCATATGTGTCCTTTTTATGTTTTAGCTCAGTTGAGAGTTCTTTCGACATCCATCCTGGTTTCTTTAGACACCTTCCCATTTTTCCTCCTCATTGGAACTGTTTGAAGTTGTGCCTTCAATATCTCACTTTTTAGAAACTCCCATCCTTCATGAACTCCTGTATCTTTTAGTATTTCTGACCATGGGATCACCCCCAGTAATTCCCTAAGTTTTCTGAAATCAGCTTTGTTAAAGTCTAGAATGCATGTCTGACTATGCTTGGCTTCCTCTTTCCTCTGTATTACAAACTCCAGGAGAAGATGGTCACTCCCCCCCTAGGGATCCCGCCACTTCCACACCATTAACCAGATCATCCCCATTGGTTAGGATCAGATCGAAAATAGCTGATCCCCTTTTTGCCTCTTCCACGTTCCACTTACATGTTCTTTTAAAGTTTTAGCTCAGTTGAAAGTTCTTTAGACATCTATCCTGGTTTCTTTAGATACCTCCCATTTTTCCTTCTCTTTTGAGATGTGGTGCTGGAGAAGAGGGCTACAGATACAGAACTGCCAGAAAGACCAATAAATGGATCCTAGAACAAAACCTGAGCTATCCCCAGAAGCCAAGATGACTAAACTGAGACTGTCATACTTACAGCCATAACATGAGTAGGTTAGTATTTGTAAACTCCTTGGTGACCTTTCCTTATGAAGGCTGAGGTAAAAAAAGACACTGTGTTATTTTTTTTAAAAGTTATGTTAAACTTAAACACACACAATGGGGCCAGAGTGCTTTCTTTTGTTTGTGCGGAGGGAATCCTGAATGGAGAATCTTTTCCTGCCAGTCATTTCCCTACTCCAAATGAGTTGTCCCAGCTGGCTGCCCTTCCCATGGGCCCCAAGCACAGGAAAACCAGCAGTACCACTACCACTTCTTCAGTCAGACTGAACCCTCCCTCATCTGGTTTTCACTGTGGCACTGCATATGTTTACGTGATGTCAGGGCGCTATTACATGTGTTTGTGCACAGTATACACATAGCCTCTTAATTAATTCAGAAAGAAGAAACCCTTCCTTGTAGAGAGAAAAAATGAACAAAATCCACTGGGTTGCAGTGTTCATTCATTGCTCAAGTGCCCCACCATCAGGCATGAGGAGGAACTTGCAGCTTAAGAAAGCATAGCAAAAATAGAAACATGTACAGTATACTTTATTAGAATTGTGAGGAAGTGTGATCCCCTCAGAAAGTAAACTAAAAGCATGCCATTTAAATGTCACTGTGGAAGCAGTAAGCAGAAAACACCTTAATCACACTAACATCAATGGGTATGCATCTCTCCAAGATGGAACAAATGGCATAGATGGAACAGAAGGGAGCAAACATATTTAACACAAAATAGCAGCATTTGCAGACTAAATTCCCTTGAGATGCTATGCTATGGTAATTACACTCATACCTGATAGGCAGATTCCAAGAAATGTCATCCAGGGGACTTCAGTTCTGTGTGGTTTTGAAGCAACTAGCTATACCTGGTGTAACATACACCGTTATCTACATATATAAAATGCTTCAGGGTGTTTCCATTCCCACTCTGCTGATTGGCCACTTAGGAAACATGTCAAGACTACGATCACTTGACGCATTAATATATAACCTTTCAAACCAACTATAATGGCTAGTTTCATGCCGAGAGCACCACTGCCACTGCCATGCAACCGCGTGTACACACACACACAACGCTAGACACACACACCATGCGAGAAAGGACACGAGGGCCACTTCACCACCATGGAACCGTGCATAATCTTGGGAAAGCAGCAGAAGGTGAACAGTGTGTGAGGGCTCAGCCTTGTTTTTCCACTGTCTTTTTAAAGGCACAGAGGAATGGAATTTGGTTTTGGCCATTTGCTCTCCCTAAGCACATGGTCTGAGGGGGCGGGGGTCTCATTTCACAGTTAGACTAAAAGCACAGAGGGGACAAAGGTCTGCCTTAAAAGAGCCTTCTGCTGAGCCACTGACAGGGCCAGTTTAAGGCACCCGCAGAACCTGCAGCCACGGGGGGAGGGGGCATCCTGTGGAGGACCCCATCACACAGAAACCCGCCCGCCCTCATTGTGACTCCCTCCTCACACAGGGGCGGGGTGGGTGACTAGAGGCTCTCCTGGGCTTCCTTGGGTGCTCTGGCTGTCCAACCCCTGCTTGCTTTGCCCCCCCCCCACCACTTCCACCCCCATTAGAATGAAGAAGAGACTCCTCGGACGAAGGAAGCCAACAAGCCGACCTTAGGAGAGGCTGCTTGCTTACTCCTGAGGAGGCAGGGAAACAAATTAGATTTCCTCTTAGAGAGGGGGAAAAATACATTGCTTTTTGACAATATATATACAATATGTACACATATTGTATTTTACAAGATACATACATCTACACACAAACAGAAGAAAAGCAAATGAAATTGATAAGGGACTCCAGTGTTAGATATGGTGCTAAGCAGTAATAAAGGAGCGGAGGTTCTGTTGGCTTGTTTGTTTTGCACGTTCTAAGCTACCCTGTGCAACTGCTAAAACAACCCTTATCCAAGTTAGGCTTAAGAATTGCTATACTTGATTGACAATCCAAGCTAGAGCTTGCACAGATACACAGCACCACCATGTGGGGTCTCAGCAGTACTACGTGAGCAACTGCGAAAAAGCATATTGGAAACTGGGAATTTTAGCTTCAGTGCATCAGACATAACCCGCACTGTGGCAGGAACAGGGTGACAATTCAGGTAGGCCCTGCTACAATTTTCAGGTGGGAAGATCAGCCAGAGGAAATGTTTTATGATTTCTGTAATGCATACATTGCCACACAGACATAATGACAACTTTATACTTGAAATACCAACAATTACACCAGAAGAAATTTGTCAGAGATGGCACCTGTAGAAACCTCAAGAGTACAATGCTTAGGAGGGGGGCTGAGCCTAAGAATAATAGGGGGGTAACCCTGCTGTAATTACAGCATACCTTTTGTAAATTAATAGAGGTGTAGATAGAGCATACTCTATCCACTGAAGCTGAATGGTGAGAAATTAAAGATAGATAAAACTGACTTTCTAGAACCAGCACTATAACAGAGACAAATCTCATGAGCTGAAGTGCTGAAAAGTTTTCATCAACAAAGGTACCAACACCATCTGCCTCCTCAAACTTCCCTCTGAGCTCAGCTACGATCCTCACAGGTTGTATGCATGGAAACAATATATTGTGAATTCTGGGTGTCCATGTGTAAAGTGTAGGTGCATACACTTACCAGCCTATATCTCTTAATACAATTACCCGCTTTTTCAGACTGTCATTAGTGTCTACACTTCAACATTTACTACCATACTATCACCCAACTGCAGCTTCTTGCTTGCTATACTTTGGGAGCAAAATTTTGCCAAGATGGGAAAAGTCAAGTTGAGCACTAATATTTATGGGGTAATTTAAATGTGTATCATTGCCTCCATTGAAGTCTTGGGTAGTAACTTTGCTTTCTTTTAACCAAGTTGAAATTTTGCTTTTTAACATCTGTATTCCCCCTTTTAAAACATATGCTCAGATTAACACTATTTGAGAGCAAATAGAAAATTATATCCTCAGCTGTTTAGACAAATATTCTGCAGCTTCAATAATTGGTGGGGATCTGAATGCTAGGATGGGTCCAAATGATTGTGCATTATTTCACCAATTTAAGATTTGTTATGAAGAAAACATCCCAATAGAACCATTATGTGCAAGAGAATCCAAAGATTTAAAATCAAATTGGGCCGGTTTATGTGCTAGACAGATGGCCACTTGTTTAGAGTTGTATATTCTTAATGGATCCATAGAAGGGGATCATCCAGCCGAATATACTCATTTGGGGGGGAGGAAAGAGATCCATAGTTGACTATTGGATGGTTTCATGTGATCTGCTAAAAACCTTACTGAGGTTGGTAATAGAGCCACAATTAGAGAGTCATCATCATCCTTTAATACTATTTCTGTCTCATCCTTCAAAACACGTTAGAGCAGAAATAATCTTCCCTCCAATGTTTGAAAATAATAACACTGCATTGCGAATTAAATGGAATAATAATAATAATGTAGTGATAGTTGCCAATTGGATGGCAGCTCCAGAAACCATGGAAATTCGAGCACACTTGTTTAAAATTAACTCCCAAAGACCATACTTAGAAAGCTATGAATTATTAATGGCTAATCTCAAATCACTTTTTCATAAAAAGTGCAATGCCCTGGAACTTGGAGTATGAAACTTAAAAATTGGTTTGACCAGGAGTGTGCTCAGATGAAATATGCATATGGCCAGGCTTATAGAAATAGTAGAAATCTTCCCTCAGAGAACCAAGCTAAAGTTGTTAAAGAATTTTAAAACTCGGTATAAATCTCTTTTAAAAGAAAAGAAAAAAGTAGCACTGCAGGAGTCCTGGCGGAAACTTATTTACTCAGTAAGGACGAGAGATTCAGCCCTTTTTTGGCAGGTTACTGGCAGGCTGGGAAGATCAATGACTTCTCCATCTAATCAGGTTCCAATTCATGCTTGGAAGGAATTTTTCAGAGAATTATATGTAGACCCAGCTAATATAGCAAATGAGATTCAGATAAATCTGGAGCAAGTATAGAAATGGCTACCAGTTTCTGTCCAGGAGGTATTTCGGTTGATTGAATCTCTTAAGATTAACAAGGCTCCATGGGGTAGAGAACCTTAAGTTGAAAAGCAAGAGACTGAGCACTGAAGCCAAACTGAGAAACATTTAGGGACATTAAATAGACCCGTGAGGACTGAACATGATCAGTCACTACACAACAGAGAGATGGAATGAGTATCCTAGATCAGCACTTCTTAAGCTGTCTCATGTGAGGGACTGGCAGGGTATGTTTTCCAATATGCCACAATATTTTTGCCCATTCACTACAACTACTTCTTTCACCAATAGCTCATACTGGTCCATGGACTACCATCTTGAGTAGCACTGCCCTAGAGAAGTCTGGGCTGGCATTCAGATTCTTTTACAGAGCTCATTTATTCTTTGATTTTCATGAGTTGTGTTACTATCACAATAAGAAAAGCCAGAGAGAGAGAGAATATAGGTAAGATTCATATGGATTCTTATTCAAGTGGTATGCACAAGCAGATCCTTTGAAGAAATCTCTACGTCTGGTCCTATTCCTTATGTGCAGACACCATGTCTGAAGAGGACTAGTTTTATCTTTCCACCTCAGTACTATAATGCGTCATTCAAAAGGCAGAACTACTCAGCACCTTCTTTGCCCCAGTCTACTCCCATAAGGAGAACAGTGCTCAACCTGGGGGCAATGGAGCAAATGAGGCAGTAAGGGAAATCCAGCACAGAATAGGTAAAGAGGTAGTTCAGGATTACCTGGCCAATATAAATGAATTCAAGTCTCCAGGGCCAGATGAACTACAGTTGTCCCTTCATATTTGCTGGGGTTTGATTCCAGGACCCCCAGTCGATACCAAAATCTGTGAATATTCAAGTCCCATTAAATGCAATGGCATAGCAAAATGGTGTCCCTTATATAAAATGGCAAAATCAAGCTTTGTTTTTTGGATTATTATTTTTTAAATAATATTTTCAAGCCGTGAATACTTACATCCATGGATACCAAATCCATGGATATGGAGGGACAACCATACATCCAAGTGTTACCCAAAGACGTCTTGGAAATTCCAAGAAAATACCCCTAATATGTTGGGGAAATTAGCAGCAACTCGACTTTAGCTATGCGATAGAGGACAAGGGGATCTCTGTGTACACCAGTACTAACCTGGATGGAACACACACACACAAGTGTGAAATTAATTATGGTTTTTATTAAGAGTTTCAAAAACAACACCAATCTCACACACAGTCACACAAGAAGCATTCACACAAGGCTATAAGAAAGCAGTAGGAAGGACTTGGATAGGGGAATAGCAAGAGGATTTATTGTGGGTTATTCAACCTGTCTTGTAGTCCAAAGTTCATTGAACAATCCGGCAGAGTGGATAGATGAATCTGGAGTGGCTAACACTGAGTGATATGGAGTCTACAGGAAAATGCTCCATGCACAATGAAGCAGATTTTGAGGGTAATATTTATACCCAAAAATCCTAAGAGGAGCAAGTCTCCTGGCCTTGAACAATAAATTCCAGGAACTTTCTAGGGTTGCACAATGAGTTTCTAAAGACACTAATGTGTTGTAATGTCCACTGATCAGATTCACAAAGCTTGAGCTGCCTCCTTTGTCAGGGGATGATAGGACACTCAACCCCAGGCAGAAGCCAAAAACTATCTCAGCAGAATTAGTAGCAACCCGTTCCCAAGAATACTCACACACTGAGTGTTTGATGTCCAAATAAGCAGGAGGCACTTTTATCTTCAAAGTCAAACAGTTGCAATATGTACAAATATTTACAATTGAAGGACAAATTACTTCACCAGGCATCAGCATTCACAAGAAAAGGAAGTGAGCTCTGGTCTGAGCTCATATATATATATATATATATATATGCAGGACATTGCCCTCTAGTGGCCTGACTAGGCATGACTTGGTAGTTCATGGAGTCAGCCATTATGACTCAGCATGATTCTGCAGTTGTTCAGCCATTTTATAATGGAGTTCAGTCTCTAACTCCTGACATCCTCTTATGGTTTGGGGAGTAAGGAAGGGAAGTTCCAAATCAGCACACAAAGGATTGCTCCATCCACCTATTGTCTTAAGTGTACAGTAGAGTCTGTGTCCTCTTGACCTTTTGATGTTTCCCTTACAGTTTAGAACTTACCTTTGTCTTTCCTATGGGAAAGCATGGCTTTCAGTTCATCTTCTGAAACCATCCTACTTTCCGCTGTGGAAGACCACATTAATATGACAATTTATTAATACGCCAATTTTGGGGGTCTCTGAGGGGAAGCTTATCAGCAGCACTAACATAAGGGTATTAAAAGAACTGGCAGAAGTAATCTCAGCGCCACTGTCAATAATTTTTGAAAATTCCTGGAGAACAGGAGAGGTAGACTGGAGGAGGGCAAATGTCATCCCCATCTTTAAAAAAAAGATGGGAAAGAACACGCAAATAATTAGCACCCAGTCAGCCTGACATCATTACTAGGGAAGATTCTGGAGCAGATCATTAAACAGACAGTCTGTAACCACTTAGAAAGGAATGCCGTGATCACAAAAAGTCAACATGGATTTCTCAAAAACAAGTCATGCCAGACTAGTCTCATCTCTTTTTTTGACAGAGTTACAAACTTGATAGATGAAGGGAACACAGTGGATGTAGTGTATCTTGATTTCAGTAACGCTTTTGACAAGGTTCCCCCATTATATTCTTGTAAAAAAATTAGTAAGCTGTGGCCTAGACAATGCAACTGTAAGGTGGATTTGTAATTGGCTTACTGACCGAACCCAAAGGGTAGTCACCAATGGCTCCTCTTCATCCTAGAGAGAAGTGACCAGTGGGGTGCCACAGGGTCCTGTCCTGAACAGGCAAATAATTAGCACCCAGTCAGCCTGACATCATTACTAGGGAAGATTCTAGAACACATCATTAAACAGTCTGTAAGCACTTAAAAAGGAATGTTGTGATCACTAAAAGTCAACATGGGTTTTTGAAAAACAACTCATGCCAGATTAATCTTATCTCTCTTTTTTTGATAGAGTTACATACTTGGTAGATGAAGGGAATGTTGGGGATGATAAGACACTTAATCCCTGGAGGAAGCAAAAATATCTCAGTAGAAGTTAGCAGCAACCCATTCCCAAGAAGGATACTCACACACAGAGAGATTGTCTTCCAAACAAACAGGAGGTACTTTATCTTGAAGCTCAAAGCAGTTACAATATGTACAGCTATTCACAAAGTAGACGGACAAACAGCTACGCCAGGCACTGGATTTGCTAGAGAGAAAGTGCTCTGGGCACAGCCTCCTTTTATACAGTCCCTCCCTCAGGGCATTGGCTCCCCCAAACACCTGGGTGCCTTCCATCAGCCTTTTGCACACTGTGCTGTGCTTTGAACACCACACTCTACTGTGCACCCCCCACTTCAACCTGATGCAGTGCCCTGCCATCTCCTGACTATAATACAGCTGTGGCCTCCAGATTTGAGACTGGGCTTGGCCTTTACTAGGCTGGCAGACTTGACAGCTGTCTGGCCATTTTCTAAGGAGTTCAGACAGACTCCTGACAGGGACTGCAGTGGATGTAGTGTATTTTGATTTCAGTAAGGCCTTTGACAAAGTCAAAGCCAATGCAATTCTAGGCTGCATTAATAGGAGTATAGCATCTAGAACAAGGGAAGTAATAGTGCCACTCTATTCTGCTTTCCTCACCTGGAATACTGTGTCCAGTTCTGGGCACAATACAGGAAGGCTACTGAAAAGCTGGAATGTGTCCAGAGGAGGGCGACCAAGATGTTGGAAGGTCTGGAGGCCATGCCCTATGACAAGCGGCTTAGGGAGCTGGGCATGTTTAGTCTGGAGAAGGATCAGAGGGGGCATGATAGCTATGTTTAAATATTTGAAGGGATGTCATACTGAGGATGGGGCAAGCTTGTTTTCTGCTGCTCCAGAGACTAGGACACGGAGCAATGGACTCAAACTACAGGCAAAGAGATTCCACCTAAACATTAGGAAGAACTTCCTGACGGTAAGAACTGTTCGGAAGTGGAATACACTGCAATACTCTGAATACACTCAGAGTATTGTTGAGTCTCCTTTGTGGAGGTTTTTAAACACAGGCTGGATTGCTATCTGTTGGGAATGGTTTGATTGTATTCCTGCATGGCAGGGGGTTGGACTGGGTGGCCCTTGTGGTCTCTTCCAATTCTATGATACTATTATTCTAAGTCCCCCATATCCTTGCAAAAAAGGTTTGTTAACACATGGGCTAGACAATGCAACTGCTAGGTAGATTTATAATTGGTTGATGAGTCGAACCCAAAGGGTAGTCACCAATGGCTCCTCTTCATCCTGGAAAGTGACCAGCGGGGTGCCACAGGGTCCTGTCCTGGGCCCAGTGCTATTCAACAGCTTTATCAATGACTTGGATGAGGGAATACAGGGCATGCTTATCAAGTTTGCAGATGACACCAAATTAGGAGTAGCTAATACCCCAGAGGACAGGATCAGAATCCAAAATGACCTGAACAGATTAGAAAACTCAGCCAAAACTAACAAAATTTCAACAGGGAGAAATGTAGACTACACTTGGGCAGTAAAAATGAAAAGCACAGATATAGGATGGGTACAACTGGCTTGATGGCAGTACATGCGAAAGGGATCTAGGAGTCTTAGTAGACCACAAGCTGAACTTGAGGCAGCAGTGTGACATGGCAGCTAAAAAAGCCAATGCAATTCTAGGCTGCGCCAATATTATAGTGTCTAGATCAAGGGGAGTCATAGTGCCACTCTATTCTGCTTTAGTCAGACCTCCCCTGGAATACTGTGTCCAGTTCTGGGCACAATTCAAGGATATGGAGAAGCTGGAATGCATCCAGAGGAGGGTGCCCAAAATGGTAGCTCTGGAAGCGATGCCCTATGAGGAACTTAGGGAGCTGGGTATGTTTAGCCTGGGGAAGAGAAGGTTAAGAGGGGACATGATAGCCATGTTTCTGCTGCTCCAGGGACTGGAACATAGAACAATGGATGCAAGCTCCAGGAACAGAGATTCTACCTCAACATTAGGAGAAACTTTTTGACAGTAAGAGCTGTTCGGAAGTAGAACACACTCCCTTGGAGCGTGGTGAGGTCTCCTTCCTTGGAGGTCTTTAAACAGAGGCTGGATGGCCACCTGTCAGGAATGCTTTGATCGTGATTTCCTGCGTGGCAGGGGGTTGGACTGGATGCCCCTCGTGGTCTCTTCCAACTCTACAATTCTATGAAATATTTGAAAGGATGTCATACTGAGGTTGGAGCAAGCTTGTTTTCTGCTGCTCCAGAGACTAGGACACGTAGCAACAGACTCAAACTACAGGAGATTCCATCTAAACTTTAGGATGAACTTCCTAACCATAAGAGCTGTTCAGCAATGGAATGCAATTCCTCGCAGTGGAGTGTCCTTCTTTGGAGGTTTTTAAGCAGAGGCTGGATGGCCATCTGTTGGAAATGCTTTGTTTATTCCTGCATGGCAGGGAGTTAAGACTGGATGGCCCTTATGGTCTTTTCCAACTGTATGTTTAAAGTTAGTGAGCCAACTGCGCCTGTTCCTTAATACGGTGAATTTGGCCACAGTGGTACATGCCTTAGTTACAACCCACTTGGGCTACTGTAACACGCTATACACAGGGCTGCCTTCGAAGAGTGTTGGAAATTTCAGCTGGGCCAAAGAGCTGCAGCCAGACTGTTAACTGGGGTGGGTTGCAGAGATCATACCACACCCCTGTTGAAACAGCTCCACTGGCTGCCAGTCTGTTTCCCAGCACAATTCAAAGTGCTGGTTATAAAGTCTTATATGGCTCGAGTACAGACTATCTGGCAGACCATATCTCCCTCTATGAACCAGCCCAGGCCCTCCGATCATTTGGAGGCCCTTCTCTCAGTCCCACCACCATCTCAAGTATGGTTGGTGAGGACACGAGAGGGCCTCTTCAGTGGCTGCCCCTAGACTCTGGAACTCATAGAATCATAGAATTGTAGAGTTGGAAGGGACCACAAGGGCCATCCGGTCCAACCCCCTGCCATGCAGGAAATCACGATCAAAGCATCCCTGACAGGTGGCCATCCAGCCTCTGTTTAAAGACCTCCAAGGAAGGAGACCCCACCATGCTCCCTCCCCAGGGAGGCCAGACGGCCTGTTGTCCTTCTGGCAGCAGGCCAAAACCTTTCTATTCAGGTAGGCTTTTTAAAGAACATGCTGGAGGGTGCTGTGTGGTTTTGTTGGGTTGTTTTTAAAATGCATTTGATCTTTTAAAAGTTTTTAATATTTTATGTGTATTTTTTTCTTTTAAATATCTTGATGTTTTAGTGATGTAACTCGTTTAATTCTGTTTTAATGTGCACTTTTCGTATATTTTAATTCTCTGTGTGTTCTTCTAAAATTGTGAGTTCTTCTAAAATTACTGCAGTGGCAGTAACTAATTTTCCATTTCTAACACCAGCTACAACTATTTTAGGAAAACAGATTAAACTACTGACGTGGCCTTGTAATTATAATTCAGACAAGCTCATACATATTCCTTTATTGCCTACAAATGGAAACGAAATTCAAGGCTAACAATTTTAAGACTGGTTCCGTTTTCATTGTTTGCGCAAAAAACAAAACAAAACAAAAATGGGGCCAAACTAGATTCCATACTTAAAGAAATCACTTGAAGTGTCATGGCTTTTTACAGATGCACATTTGTTTGTTTTTTTGGTTGGGACTACTACAAGACACAACACCGGAGCAGAGTTAACACCCATGCAGCATTAGCTGTTACAACACTATGAGAGAGCTTGTCTAATAGCTGTAATAGGGGAGTCAAAAATCAAGTGACTTCCCTGAGCACCAAAGTCCCAGTGAAAGCAGCTTTTAACTGTTAAACAGGGACAACTTTCTGATACCCTTAGTATTACATGACATTTAGCCTTGTTATGAATTGTAAGAAAAAAAGGTTAGCTGGTAATTAAGGATCAAGGAAAGAAAACAAGTTTAATCCGGAGTTGTCTTCTTTCAAACTATTTAACCCAACAGATGAGTCTTACATTTACCTCAATTCCACAAAAATTATAGGCCCACAAGTGAATTGCCCAAGCTACTACTATTGATCACTCAAACTGCCACAGCAACTTGCTAAAGTAAGGCCTAAGTGAGAATTACAGCCAAGAGAGTTAAATTTACTTTATACCACAGAAAACGTCAACACAAGACAACCAGGTTACATCCAACTACAGCAGCTTTTCCAATGTGAATTTAGCTCTACTAGGTGGTCATAGCTCTTGGTTCATTTAAAATTAAGAGGTTAGTTGTTGTTTTTAAAACTTCCCCTTCCCAGTTTGGTGCAGGCTGTGTGGATTTCAAATACTGTATCTAATCTTAAATTATGAAGAGCCACTTGCTTGGATATTTGAAATACAACTTTATTATGATCTAAACAAAAAAGAATGGGAATGACAGTAACAAACAAGATTTACCACTGAATACTGTGATGTGACTGCAGTAGTCAGATTTGTAACTCAAATGGGGAGTAAATTGCAGTCCAAAACAGCTAAATATGCAGGTCCAAAATGAAGGAATTTTTTTTAACTGCCACATTCACTCCAAAGCCCATTCTCTCTTTTCAGCATCCCAAAGATTAAAGCACATGTTCTGCTCAGCTAGAATAATAAAGTGGCAAACACGCTGCACCACTGACATGACAGGACAGTTGCCTATAAAACTAGACTTCTGACGCTGGGCTCCAGCTTCACTCCCTCACAGGTCGTCATCTTCATCTGGCAGTGCAGTGGTCTGAGCGATCTAGAAAAGGGCAAATAAAAGTTTTAGTAACACTGAAGGAACCATAGCAGCCAGTAGACAGCTATGCCATATACTTTATGAGCTGTTTACCTGTAAATCTTGCTCATACTGTGCTGCCAGTGCTGGATCCATAACAACCTCTGGTGGTGCAAGAGCAGGCATGGCAACAAATTCCAAGTTGGGATCTCCAATTAATTTTCTTGCCAGCCAAAGAAAAGGCTTCTCAAAGTTGTAGTTACTCTTGGCTGAAATATCATAATACTACAGAAAAACGGGGGAGGAGGGGGAAAGCAAAAAGGAAACTGTCAGTAACACAAATGGAAGTCTTACAACACCTTAAAAATCAGCAGTTTCATTGTGCTACAAGGCTTTCTTAACTACAGACCACCCTAGATATATGAAGTGTTATTCATAGATAACATTTGATCTTTGCATATAGATCTACTTAGTGCCTTGGGTTCCCCAATTAAGATCCCTGAATCTACATTAACATAAAGGCACCAGACCCTGTCTGATCTTGCAAGCTGAGCAGTGCAGTACATGGATGGGAGACTGCCAGTGAATACCAGGAGCTGTAGGCTCTATTTCAGAGGAAGGAACTAGCAAAACCACCTCTGGCTATTCTTTGCCTAAGAAAATCCTGTGAAATGAAACAGGCAACTTGAAGGCACACACACACACATTATATATAATTCTACTCAATGGTACGCACACGTCATATCTTGAACTCTCGTCTGTGTTCCAACTGAGACATGTTTCATGCATCTGACAGAATGCATTCGAGTCCACTAAAACTTGTGTCACACAGAATTTTCTTCATGGTTCCACCAGTAAAATGCCAACTGTACAAACTAGAAATAGTACCTTGGAAAATACTAGCAATCCAATAAAATCTGGTTTACTACCATTTATTTATTGAATACTAGCCACATTGCAGACAGTATATGTGAAGGATGTACGTAGTACATGCAAAAAACCTGATACATTCTAGGATTAGAAACCAGAATTACAGGAAGAATATTTACTTCCCCCCCCGCCAAATAGGTGATATCTTCTTGCTTAGTCTTAGTTTTTTAAAAAAATTCTCATCAAAGAAAATCCTATTCCCTCACCTGCAGATTCTTCTTCCGGTGAAAAACAATAGATTTTGCTTTGACTTTCCTGTCCTTGATATCCACTTTGTTGCCACACAAAACTATGGGGATGTTCTCACACACGCGTACCAGATCTCTATGCCAGTTGGGTACATTCTTGTATGTAACTCTTGATGTTACATCAAACATTATGATGGCACACTGAGCTGAAAGTTAAATGATTTGGTATTAATGCCAATACAACTAAAAATGCACTACAGTCAAATTTAATTTCTGATACAATTACATTGTTTACAGAAAGATTCACCAACCTATACTGTTACTTCAAGAATGCTGTACAACTTTACCGCAGCAGCATTTTGTCCATCAACATAAGCTTGTATCAAGCATGCTGTAACTGCAGACTCATACAAATTTAATACACATACAAACCTAACACACCGATGCAACCTCAGTGTAAGTCTTGGCAGAAGACCATGAAATAATCGAAGGCTGATAACTGAACTTTGGAGCAATTAAATTACAGACATTTGGGATCCGAGAACAGCAGCATATATCTTTTTTTTCCGCAAGTAATCAACACAGCTCTTCAGACAACTTACCTTGGATGTAATACCCATCTCGCAGACCTCCAAACTTTTCTTGCCCAGCTGTGTCCCATACATTAAATTTGATCGGACCTCTGTTAGTGTGGAACACCAGAGGATGGACTTCAACACCCAGAGTAGCTGAAATTACATAAAACCTTGGTTGGTGCACTGCATAAAAAATGCAGTATTTACTTGGAATACCAGTGTGACAATACATGCAAGTGGCACAAACACACATATCCAACCTTCATTTATTTAAAAACGTTCGATATTCATAAGCCACTTTCCCATAAGCAGGGCTGTTTTCATCTTGTTCACAAAAGATGAAAATGTCCTTGTCATGTATCGCTTAAATAAAGGCTTCTTTCTGCAAACTCAAATGTTTTGCTTGTATAGCATGGTCTTCTCTGTTCTTTTTCCTTCTTTTACTAGCAGGATATAATACCCCTATTGGAGAATCAGATGCCTCTAGCCTTGGGGATCCTGAATCATATAGAATTCAAAGCTCTAAACACCTTGAAAGTAGAAGGTACTATTTACAACATCCTGAAAGGGGGGTGTTGAAGGGACAGACCCAAATTCCGAGAATGATATCCAAATTTCTACAATAAAGAGACAACTTATTTAACATAACACTAACATATAATTCTTTGAACTTATAATAATGGAAACAATCTTATAAGGAAATCCCTTCTGAGAATTTGGGAGAAATACAAAAGATTGATAACTAACAAGATTCCACAATGGGCCTCGATTAACTAGACTTCTCAGAGAATCAAGAGTTGGAAGAGACCACAAGGGCCATCTAGTCCAACCCCATTCTGCCATGCAGGAAAAAACAATCAAAGCATCCCTGACAAATGGCCATCCAGCCTCTGTTTAAAGACCTCGAAAGAAGGAGACTCCACCACACTCAGACGCAGTGCATTCCACAAACAAGAAGAAATTATAACAAAACAAGATGGCTGGCTTATACAGATAATAATACTGATTGAAGATGGGAAATACAGAATGAAATCTCCAGAAGAACTAAAAGAAGCGGGATAACAGTGTAATTGGTTTCTATATAGGCAGTTGAAAGAAAGGTTCAGAATGGATGAAAAACTGTATAAAATAGACTTGCAAGATTCAGACCTGGGGAATATATTAACGGAAGAAAAGTATCACCTAATTTCAATATTGCATAAATTCTTATTAAAGATTGAAATGGAACAACAAGAAATCAAAGAGCGCATAATAAAGTGGGCACAGGATATAGGAATTAATACAAGATTGGAAGAGTGGCAAAGAACTTTGAACAAAAGACTAAGATAATACATTAAGTCAAGATTTAAAAAAAAAAATTATTTCAAAGCCATATATGTGGTACTTAATGCCCCACAAAATAGCTAAAATCAATAAAAACATAGATAGCAAATGTTGGAAGTGTGAAGAGAAAACAGGTACCCACTTCCTCACGTGGTGGACCTGTAAGAAAGTGAGGAAATACAGTGGGACCCATATCAGCTGGGGATTGGTTCAGGGGGGGGGCATGGATACCAAAAACCATGGATAATATAGCGAATGCCATTGAAAATATGGTAAGTGTGCTGTTATGTGTCTCTGCATAATTGAATCAGTGGATAATAAATCAGTGGACACAGGGGCCTACTGTATTGGAACTCTATAAAGAACACAATATCTTTAATACTAAACTTTAAAATGGAGCTAGTCCCAAAAATGTTTCTATTGAATATGCCAAGGGTAGAACTTGAAAATAAATATGGGAAAGTATTATTCTACATGATTACTGTGGCAAGAATAACATATGCCAAAAAATGGAAAGAAAGATAAATTACAGATATATCAGCTTGGATACTAAACCTGTATTAAATGATGGAAACAGACAAACTTACTTGTCTAATGAGAGATCAAATAGATCAATTTTAAAAAGAGTGGAAAGTTGTGATAAATTATCTAGAAAAGGGGGTAAAATCACAATTAAAGGATCAGATTGATTATAATGTAGTTAAAATATTCAGTAGTGAACGGTATAGACAATAGAGTCACATGAGGAGTGAAGTGGGGGGAAGGTCAAAATGAGGGGAGACTGACTTCAATTTGTGTAAATATCCAACTCAGATGAGAAATAGGAAGTCATAAATTGTACATACGATTGTTTTTTATTTTATGAATTTAAGTGTTTTAACATTGAAGCTGGTCTTAATTTAGGTACTATGTTATGTCTAATTTTCTGTTTTGTTTTGTCTGGTAATTTTGTTTAGTAGCTTTGTTTTGTCTACATGGAGTTATATGGTTAAATAATCATTAGTAAATAGATTTTTAAAAATAATGAAAATAATCAACATACCTACATACTTCTTCTCGAATTCACCAGTCAAGTGGCGCTTTACAAATGTTGTTTTGCCAGTACCACCATCGCCAACCAAAACAAGCTGTTGAAAAGCAATTTCAATAATTGATATTTTGAAAAACTACACCCTACACTAAGATTGCTTTCTATCCACATCCATCTCACAGATCAACGGAAGCACTTTTCTGGTCAATGTAATGCAGTTGCTACAGTGTCAGGGAAACCCAGGTTCAAATCATCACCAAGTGACCTGAGACCAGCAACAGTCAGCCTAAGGTCTTCGTGGACTGCAGGGGGAAAATAAACCCACAATCTATTTAATCTACATTTGAACAATCCCAACAGTAGATATAGACATCAGAATGAATGGCATATAACAGCACAAACTAAATTAAATTCAACCATGTTGATAATCTGTATCCTACCTGCACTTTCAAAATGGGAGAAAACCAAACAAATTTCCCATTTTGTATGCTGCCTGGGATGTATTGTGGAATGCATGGTTTTTTGTGCAAAAGTTGGTCCAATTTATATAACATATAAAGTTTACTTAATACATACTCCAGACCACTTATATTCATTTGAACCAAGGAACAGAAAACTACTTTTTGTAAAGCAATGCACATGCGCAGGAGCCTGCTGATTATTTTTCAGCAAATGCAAGAGAAGAATTTATGCAATATATTAGACACTTTTTTCTATAAATTGTAAAACTGCAGTGGTCAATACCATTTTGTGATTTTCTTAATAAAACTGATCATGCTGCCTTAGGAAATCACATATATTAATCTACCCAAAAGGAAAGCTAGGGGAAACACAGGTCTTTGTATGCCTAAGAATATACTGCCCACTCTTAGCTTTCTTTTTCTGTTACTTTTCTTTCTATTTCAGTCTATGAGGGTTTACACATTATTCTCAAGTGCTTTTCAGTTGAAACTGAAACTTCACACTAATATCCTCATATCAATAAGGAAGGTGGATAAATTTACTATTTGCGCAAAATAATACAATATTTGGATTGTAACTCAGGAGATCCAGTATGATGATTATGAACATGGGAGTTATGACACTCGCTGGGCAGCCAAGACTCAATCACACTCATTTCAACGTACCTCACTTGGCTGAGGGCTGCCATGTATGGTACATCCAGCTCAATGGATGAAAAAATAGAATATAAACGTCATAGATAAGTTAATAAACTTGTAATTTAAAGTAGCCATTTTACTGTTTGAAAGGGCCCCAATAATACAAACGTACAATTCCTACAAATAAAATCAAGCATCAAGCCAGATATCATGTCCCACCCTGTGTGAACAAAGCAGGCTAGAAGTCCAAGATCACAATGCTACATGCACTTATGTGAAAATTAAATGCAATCAAACTCAGTAGACCTTTCTTCCAATCCTTAACAGACTGACAAGGAATTTACAGCCAAGCAGAAACTGTATTTTTCCAAATTCAGTTAAGAGTGGAACTGTAACAATTTTGCAATTAATGTTCCTGTGGATTCCCAGTCTAACAAAGGAAGCTATGGGCCACATCCTCCTTCAGTATCATCAAACAGAGGGGGGGGGGAGTTGTTGGGTTGCCTTTTTAAATTTTTTTTTTAAAGAAACCGCGTCGAAATAAAGGGAGGACTAGAGGGCGGGCCTCGGCATGGCGCACGACTCCTTACCTTAAACTGTACTTGGGGCTCTCCTTGCGGCGCGGCCATGCTGCGTCTGAAGAGGACGAGAAGAAAGCGAGAAAGAAAGAGGCGTGCTGGGAGAGGAAGGACCTACTCAGCGCCCCCCCCCCGCCGCCGCCCCCAAAAGGCGCGTGGCTCCCTCTGCATCCGGGTCAGGAAGGAGGAAGCAGTAAATGGCGGCGCCGCCCGTTGATCCCCCCTCGCCTTCTAACTCTTCCTCACCCATCGAGAAGAATGGCTCAGCAGAATTGAGGCAGCTTGTAGAAACAATGCGCGGAGACGAACCCAGGGGTGGGGGGAATGATACGCACCCGTTGTTGTACAATTCTGTTTGGTTTTTTTGCGAGTATAGGAGCACTTTTAACGTTAGCAGGCATTAAATTTAACCTGCTAACGTCTCAGAAGTGACACGGGCCTGTTATGCTGATACAGACTCACATGGCTACATCTTGGGGGGTTGCATGTATTATATAAAATAATGGCACCTTGGTATTTACATATTCCTGTATTTCTGTCCAGTCCCCACAACAAGCTCAAGTTCGAAAACTAGCGGGGGGGGGGGAGAGACCTTCTGCGTCGTCTTCTCCGTCCCCCCCGAGCTTGGCCCTTCTTCCTCAGGGAGGGCGGCCTGGCTCTCCCCTTGGGCCCTCCCCTGCCCAGGGGCGAGCTCGAAGCGCCCCTTTTCTGCTCCCGCCCCAGCGCCCACTCACCCGGCCAAGCTAGCAGCCCCCTTCGCCTCGCCTACTCCCTTTCGGCCCCTCCGTGCCTGGGAGGCCGCGCCCGGACTGGACTCACCGCCCCCCCCCCCCGCGCTTAACGGCCGTTTCCCACCCAGCAGCGCGCGGGCAGAACAGAAGCGCGGCTGCGCCTCAACCGCCTTGAGGTCGTTCCGGGCTTCGGCGGCGCCGCGCTCCGACTTCGTGCCCCTCCCCCCGGCAGGGCTCTTTCTCCGGCACCAACCCTCCCTGGGCCCCCTCCTCCCGACCCCCGGGAGGCCACCCCCGCTGCTCTTCTATGAGGGGGGTCCGCAGGGAGGGCCCAGCGAGCGACCAAGCCCGGCTCCCTGACCGCCACCTTTTGTCTTCGTCCGCCGCTTCCCCACCCTCGTTCCTCTCATTTCTGTTTCCAGTTACCTTTCCGATGCTTTGCTCTCCGCTCTGTCTTTTTTTTTCTTTCCTCCCCACCTCCTTTTTCCCCCTCTGAACTGGGCGGGCGGCTGAGGAAGATGGCGGAAGCGCGATGGTTCAAATAGCCGTAAAAGAAGGGAAAGGAGGGCGGCGGGCGAGGCGAGGCGTGCGCGCGACGGCCACGCAGGCGCGACGTCAGCCACACGAGCGCGCGCACACAAGTGGGGTGGGAGAGCTCAGCGTCACGTGACGACGGAGAATAGTGGCCGTTAGAAACGAGCGGTGTGCATGCGTTAACGGCCCCCTCGGGGAGTGCGAGCCGCTGCTTCGTGAGGGTTCCGCTACTGCTCAGGCTCCTCTACCGGTTGCGCGCGGCGTCCGCCTATCTTTAATAAACGGCAACTTTTCCCATGTGGCGCAGCGGAGGGGGGGTTCTGAGGGGGAAATGCTTTAGTTTGCCCCTCCAGCCCCATTTCCTTCAGGGACTCACTTCAGTCCCCTTCGTCCCTCGGTCTTGTTCTCTGTCAGAAATGTTGCACGCTAACTCCCATCATGGTTATTAGTGGGTTGGAGAGAGCGGGAGTGAACACATTCGGAGGAGACCCTATTGGGAACAGGCGACGACGCGATAGCATTTATGTATTGATTTGATTTATGAACCATCCTTTCGCAAAAAAAACCCACAAACGACTTAAGTGCATTTAAAATTGCAACACTGAAATTACAAATGTAAAATCGTGTCCAATACAGTTAGCAGCCAGAAAGCTTAGATCCTGAAGGCTTGTACAAAACGTTGTCAGCTGGTGCTGAACATGTTTTTATTCTTTGGGTGGAATCCATCTCTAAAGGAACAAGAGTAATCAGACTAATCTGATCTCTTTTTTTGATAAAATTACCAGCTTGGTAGATGAAGGGAACGCTGTGGACATCGCATACCTTGATTTCAGTAAGGCCTTTGACAAGGTTCCCCATGACATTCTTGCAAACAAGCTTGTAAAATATGGGCTAGACAAGTTAACTGTTCAATGGATTTGTAATTGGTTGACCATCTGAACCCAAAGGGTGCTCAGCAATGGCTCCTCTTCGTCTTGGAAAGATGTGACCAGTGGGGTGCCCAGGGCTATTCAACATCTTTATCAATGACTTGGATGAGGGAATTAGGGGCATACTTATCAAATTTGCAGATGACACAAAATTGGGAGGAGTAGCTAATACCCTAGAGGACAGGATCAAAATTCAAGATGACCTGGATAAACTGGAGAGCTGGGCCAAAGCTAACAAAATGAAATTCAATACAGAGAAATGTAAGGTATTGCACTTAGGGCGAAAAAATGAAATGCATCGATATAGGATGGGGGAGACCTGGCTGAATGAGACTACATGCGAAAGGGATCTAGGAGTCCTAGTAGACCACAAGTTGAACATGAGCCAACAGTGTGATGCGGCACCTAAAAAGGCCAATGCGATTTTGGGCTGCATCAATAGAAGTATAGTGTCCAGATCAAGGGAAGTAATAGTGCCGCTCTATTCTGCCTTGGTCAGACCTCACCTAGAATACTGTGTCCAGTTCTGGGCACCACAATGCAAAAAAGGATATTGACAAATTGGAGCGTGTCCAGAGAAGGACGACTAAAATGGTGAAAGGTCTGGAAACCATGCCTTATGAGGAGAGACTTAGGGAGCTGGGTATGTTTAGCCTGGAAAAAAGACGGTTAAGAGGTGATATGATAGCCCTGTTTAAGTATTTGAAGGGATGTCACGCTGAGGATGGAGCAGGCTTGTTTTCTGCTGCTCCAGAGACTGGAACACGGAGCAATGGGTGCAAGCTCCAGGAACAGAGATTCCACCTCAACATGAGGAGGAACTTTTTGACAGTAAGAGCTGTTCGGCAATGGAACACACTCCCTCGGAGCGTGGTGGGGTCTCCTTCCTTGGAGGTCTTCAAACAGAGGCTGGATGGCCATCTGTTGGGGATGTTTTGATTGTGATTTTCTGCATGGCAGGGGGTTGGACTGGATGGCCCTCGTGGTCTCTTCCAACTCTGCAATTCTATGATTCTATGAAGAGGAGATGGGACAGGCCAAGATATTTAGCTGACTGGGGTAGTGCATCTCTATCATCGCCACCACAAGTCAAGGCGCCCAGTAGCCCAGTTTGACTTGTTTTTTAATATTTAAAACACACACAAACACAATGGTCTCTTCCTTTTTCCTGGCAGCAAAAGCTATTCAATGAATTTGTGAAGTCGAAGACTCTCACAGCCGGCATCCATAGATTTTCTTTGGATTTTTTTCCCAGGCTGTGAGGCCATCTTCTGGAATAGTTTCTTTCTGACGTTTCGCCTGCATCTGTGGCTGGCATCTTCAGAGAAATCTCTGAGGATGCCAGCCACAGATGCAGGCAAAACGTCAGAAAGAAACTATTCCAGAACACGGTCTCACAGCCTGGAAAAAAACCAAGGAAAATCTATAATTCAATGAATTATTTGCTGGACTTTCATGACTGCTAAAACTTGCTGCCTGAGGAATCAGTCAAGAATTGACCAACTCACCTCACTGCCTAACAGAAGGGTTGGCTCTGAAGGGAAATTTCTTCACCCTCCTTGTTTGCTGTTCTTTGCCTTCAAGTCTTCAACTTATGGCAACCCTATGAATGGGAGACCTTGGTGAGCCCTGTCATCAACTGCTCTCCTCAGGTCTTGCAAATTCCTGTTGGGCTCTTGACTTCTAGTGAGAGTTCAGGCCTGGTTTGCAGTCAGACCCATTTATTTGTCTTTTTGGCAATCCATGGTATTCATACAACTCTCCAGCACCACATTTCAATTGAGGTGATTTTCTTCCTGTCAGCTTTCTTCACTGTTCAGCTTCTACACCCATACATAAAAATCTGCAGTACTATGGCATGGATGAATCTAACTATGGTATTTTTATTTATTTAAAGTTTTCATATATCTCCTCCCACCCCACAAGGGCTCCACGAGGCAATGATAACTAGATATTAAATGCCATGGACCCTACAGCTATTTTTAAGGGGGGGACTCAAGACAGACAAGTAAATATGGATTGTGCATATTTGAAAATATGTTTTTACAAAACCATGAATACATGAATCTATTGTATTAAAATAACAATAGCAACAACAATAATAATGGTAAAATAGTTAACTAAAACCATTAACAATGTCACTACCATAAATCAAATATTACAAAATTGATTAAAGTATAAAATCAATATATCAAACAAGAGAGAGAAAATGTATAAAATCTTATTCTGTCGACATAAAGATGTCTATAAAATATCCTAATTAACTTTCCCAGCACACTTGTTTAAGAGCAAAAGCTGTGAGATATGTTGGCATGTACAGGATTTCAGACAAAATGTTCATAAAAAATAATCCAACATATGTATATCAGCCAAGTTGGAGGTGTGGAAAATCTGGTGTTATGGGTGAGTAGTTTGGTGAGAACAAAAAACTTTGTAAAAAGCTTCAAAGGAATCTCTCCAAACTGGAGAAATGGGCATTAAAACAAATGAAAATCCCTTGTAAACAAGTGTAAAGTGAGGCATTAGAGTGCAAAGAATCTGAACATTATTTACGGTATATACTGATAAAATCTGAGGTGGCAATGGTGAACCCAGAAAGGAATCTTGGGATTGTGGTAGTTGGCTAGGTAAAAATGTTGACACAAAGTGTGGCTGCTGTAAAAAAGGAAATTAAAAAAAGAAAATCAGAAATAACATAGCCAATATTATAGT
Source organism: Gambelia wislizenii (assembly GCA_030847615.1). Taxonomy (NCBI): domain Eukaryota; kingdom Metazoa; phylum Chordata; class Lepidosauria; order Squamata; family Crotaphytidae; genus Gambelia; species Gambelia wislizenii. The sequence continues at coordinate 14,323,324 of JAUMIR010000013.1, forward strand.
GCCCTTTGTAATACCTCACCCTCTGGAGTCAGAAAATTCAGATGAAGAAGAGGAGACAAATTGCCAGAAATCTGCAGATCCTAAAGCTGGTGGTCTTTCAGTCAGAGGAGCCAGGGGTTGAGGTAGAGAGGGTCCTGCTCCCCGGCAGGGGATTGCAGATGCTGAAGACCCACTGCCATCATTCATGGAGTGAGGAAGAGACAAAGAGAGATTTTATGGTTATCAACAGCTATTAAGTAGGAGACTTAATTAGGCACCTGGTGCTTTGTCTTTTCTTTACCCTGGACTGGCTAAGATTTATGATTTTGTTTTACTTCTTGCTGGCTTTGTTTATCTGGACTACTGACTTACTGAACAATTCCTGGACTACCACCCTCTTGCTTCTCCAACTGACGTGGACTGAATAGCTCATAAGAGTATTCTTTTTAAAAAATTATTGCTTCCATATATTCATATAACATCACATACAACACATAACTTTTTTTACAACTTATAAAAACACATAAACATCAATCCCTCCACCCCCTCCCTTTACCTCCCCTTTTAACTATTTACAACACACCGCTAAAAATTAAACATATAGTATCTCTATTGTTGTCGTTTTCATTTTAATAATACACACTTCCCATGAATCGATGTACCAGCAATTTTTAGTCGTTATTAACCTATTTCTTATCATAAAGGAGTAGAAAGAAATATTTCGCTTATTTTTAACCTTTGTTTCCTTAACTTCTTCCAATTAACTCTTCTTTTCCAGCTCCTTTAAATTTTCCTAATCTGCCACATGTTTCTTCCCGAGAATAGTTTAGCTAAATTTTAGATTTTAAATCCTAAAATAATCATTTCACCATGTTTACTGTATAAGTATTCTCATACATTTTTCCAATCTTTCACAAATGTGCTGTTTTCTTTCCCTTCAAGCATATATGTGAGTTTGTCCATCTCTGCAGTTTCTATTAACTTCCCCATCCATTCATATTTAGGTATGTTAGGAGATTTTCAATATTTTACAAAAAGTATTATTGCAGTAACTATCATATGCCAATAAATTCTTCCAAATTATTTTTCATCAATTTTCTCAAAGGGGGAAATCCCTAGGAGAAAAAATTCTGGTTTTAATTCAATCTTTTTCCACAAAATTTTAAGGATTGTATCATATATCAGAATTTTTTCACCATAGGGCATCTCCACCACATATGGAAGAAACTTCCTGGTGCTTTACCACATTTCCAACATGTATCATTTTTATTTTTATAAATTTTGGCAACTCTGATGGGGAATAGGTACCACCAATGCATCATCTTAAGGAAATTTTCCTTCAAATTATTACATCTTGTGTTAATTTGGTTGATTCTCCATAGTTTTCCCCATTCTTCAAAAACTATATTTTGATCACAGTCTTTAGACCATTTCAACATACATTCTTTAATAGTTTCTTCTAAGTTGAATTTTATTAACATTCTGTATATATTTCCAATTAAACCCTTTTCTCCTTTTAGTAGATATTTTTGTAATTCTCTTTTTTTCAAATCATATCCTCCTGCTTTCTTGTTTGCTTTGAATTTTTCTGATATTTGCATATAATGAAACCATTGTATAATAAAACCCTCATTTAGAAGTTCTTGTCTATCTTTTAAATAAATGCTATCATCCTTTTGGGACAGAAGCTTGTTGTTTGTTATCCATTTCCCATATCTCCTTAGTCCTTTTAAAGAAAGCGCTTCTATAGGTGAGACCTATGAGGGAATCTTATCATAAAAGAATTTTTTATATTTGTTCCATACTTTTAAAAATGCCCTCCTTACAATATGATTATTAAATGATCTTTGTACATTTATTTTGCTATACCATAGGAAGGCATGCCAACCAAAATGTAAGTCATGTCCCTCCAATGCCAGTAATTTAGGATCATCCAAAAGTATCCATGGTTTTATCCATACTAAACAGGCAGATTCATAATAGTGTTTAAAGTCTGGGGGAGCCAAACCTCATCTTTCCTTGCTTTCAATCATAAGTTTATGCTTTATCCTTGTTTTTTTTTTTTACCTCCCCAGATGTCTTTGGAAATATCTTTTCTACATTGATCTAACCAGTTAGGTTTATTTATTATAGATATCATCTAAAAGAGAAATATCATTTGGGTAAAATGTTCATCTTCACGGAGGCAATTCTGCCCAGCAAAGATAACTTTATTGCACTTCAGTTGCTTATTTTCTCTCTTACACCATTCCATACTTTTACATAATTATTTTGGAACAATTGGTTGTTGCTTGCTGTCAGTTCAATACCCAAGTATTTAACCTTATTGACCACCTTGACCCCAAAATTCTCTTTCAGCTCATTTTTCCCCTTAGCATTAATATTTTTTGTTAGAATTTTCATTTTTATTTTGTTTGTTTTGAATCCTGAGACTTGACCATACTTCAAAAGAATATTATTTAATATTTCTATTTTAGAGAGTGGATCTTCTAAAAAAATTACAACATCATCAGCAAATGCCCTTATTTTATGATCATCTTTGCCAATTCTTACACCTTGTAATTGCTTTTCTTTCCTGATATTGCATAATAATACTTCTATTACCAAGGCAAATAATAGAGGGGATAAGGGGCACCACTGTCGGGTTCCTTTTGTAATTTTAAATTTATTGGATATTCCTTTGTTAACAATCAATCAGGTGTTCTGTTCATCATATATATTTCCAAACCATTTTTGAACATTCTTACCTATCCCCATTCTTTGTAAAACATAAATTCCCAGTTAATGTTATTGAATGCTTTCTCCGCATCTAAAAAAATCAATGCCCCTTTCTTCTCATTTTGGATTTCATAATACTCTATCACGTCTAAAACAGTCCTTATATTATTACGCATTTGTCTTCCTGGCAAAACCCCTTTTTGATCTTCAATATAATTTTTGTTAAGTATCTTTTAATCTGTTTGCTAGAATTGTAGCAAAGATTTTCTATTCCTCGTTTAGGAGGAAAATCAGTCTGTAGACTTTTGATGTGGGCTCATAAGAGTATTCTTAACCATCTGATTCCTGGGATACTTGCTGACTGGCGCATAGGACATCCTTCTTCAAAGCCATGGTGTGACCACAACTGGAATATTGTGTGAAGTTCTGGAGTTGGAAGAGAGCACAAGGGCCATCCAGTCCAATCCCCTGCCTTGCAAGAATACACAGTCAAAGCACCCTGCCCCCCACTGATAGCTGTCCAGCCTCTGCTTAAAAACCTCCAAAGAAGGAGACTCCACCACACTCCAAGGCAGGGCACTCCACTGTCAAACAGCTCTTACCATCAGGATGTTCTTGCTAATATTTAGGTGGAATCTTTTTTTCCTGTAGTCTGAGTCCATTGCTACTTGTCGTAGTCTCTGGAGCAGCAGAAAACAAGTTTACTCCATCCCTGCAAATATTTAAACATGGCTATCATGTCACCCCTTAACCTTCTCTTCCCCAGGCTTAAAAATACCCAGCTCCCTAAGCTGCTCCTCATAGGGCATGGCTTCTAGACCTTTTACCATTTTGGTCACCCTCATCTGGACACGTTCCAGCTTGTCAATATCCTTCTTGAATTGTGGTGCCCAGAACTGGACCCGGTGGTCAAATCTACACTACACAAATAATCCAGTTTGAAACTGGATTACTGTTTTTGCCTTGGGTCCTTCATATTGAATCCTGGGACTTGTAGTTTTATAAGGTCTTTAGTCTTCTCTGACAAAGAGTGCTGATGCCTCACCAAATTACAAATCCCACAGTTCCATAGGAAGGAGCCAGGCAAAATAATCCAGTTTCAAAGGTTTGTATAGTGTGGATTTGGCCAGAATTGCAGGTGAGGTCTGACCAAAGCAGAATAGAGCGGCACTATTACTTCCCTCGATCTAGACACTATACTTCTGTTGATGCAGCTTAGAATCACATTGGATTTTCTGGCTGCCGTATTACACTTATGTTCAGTTTGTGGTCCACTAAGGTTCCTAGATCCCTTTCGCATGTACTGCTATCAAGCCAGGTGTCACCCATCCTATATCAGTGCTTTTCATTTTTAGTTCCCAAGTGTAGTATCCTAAATATGCACAATCCTAAATATACACTGGACTGACTACGTGATGAATGTTGCTGTCTTTGAGCAAGCAGGGATCACCAGTATTGAGGCCATGATATTGAGAACACAGCTGCGCTGGGCAGGGCACGTTTCTAGGATGGAGGACCATCGCCTCCCAAAAATACTACTCTATGGTGAACTCGCCATGGGTCAGCATAAGAGGGGCGCTCCAAAAAAGCAATACAAAGACTCCCTGAAACAACATCTCAGGCTCGGCCAAATTGATCACCAACAGTGGTCCACCCTGGCCTCACATTGGGAGGCATGGAGACGCACTATCCACAATGCTGCAGCCTTATTTGAGAACTCACGCCGAACAAGTCTTGAAGAGAAACGACACCGCAGAAAGAATCACAACCCAAAAAAAAACCCAAGGAGACCTTCTGGTGTGCTTTTTGCAACCGGACTTGTTTATCTCAGATTGGCCTTTTTAGTCATCAGCGCGCTTGCAGAAAGCGTGGGATGTGTCCTTCCTGAATCTTCGTTTGCGAAGAAAAGCCAGAGAGAGTAGTATCCTACATTTCTCCCTGTTGAAATTCATTTTATTAGTTTTGGCCCAGCATTCTAGTCTGTTAAAGTCATTGTGAAATCTGATCCTGTCCTCTGGGGTATTAGCTACCCTTCCTAATTTGGTGTCATGTGCAAATTTGATAGGTATGCTCTCTATTCTGTTATCCAAGTCATTGATAAAGATGTTGAACAGCACTGGGCCCAGGAGAGAACCGCATGGCACCCTTGTAGTAGACCCCCACAATAACATCACAGTTGTTTCTCTCCCCCTTAATTTTTACCCAGATGCTCTCAACCTGGCTTCCAGGATTTAAGTCTCTTCACAGGTGTAAACATCCTTGACATATAATGCTCCTCCTCCTTTCCTATTTCATCTGTTTCCCTGAAATAGGTTATGCTCCTCTATTACTACATTCCAATCATGAGACTCATCCCACCTGGTTTCAGTTATGCCTATTATATCATATTTGCTTTGCTATGTTAACCGTTCATCTTGTTCATTTCCCATGCTCTGCGTTAGCACAGAGACATCTAAGACCACGGGCGATTCCCCATAGCTGCTTATTTAAGTACCCGCACACACACTGTTGGGTTCTTGTACTATTCACCCAGTTCTCTCTATAACATTTGGGCTATAATCTCAAGCACTTGATGAACTCCTGCTCTCAAGAATACTGTCTCCCTCCCCCACATAACTCAGTTTAAAGCTCACCTGATCAGGTTTGTGAGAATCTTAGCAAAAACGTTCCTGCTTTTTGAGGTCCAAATTGCCAGGCGTCCATCTTCACGAAATGGCAAACCATGGTTCAAGAAGCCAAATTCTTCCCAACGGCACCATCTGTGGTGCCAGTTGTTCACCTCAACTATTCTTCCCTTTCTTTCTGGGCTGTGTCCTTCAACTGGGAGGAGAGACGAAATTACAACCTGTGCTTCAGCTTCCTACCCAGAGCCTTGCAATCCCTTGTGATATCCTGAAGGCTTTGAATACATGCAGAAAAGGGCTACCAAAATGGCCAAGAGACTAGAACATCTTGGCATCTTGCCTATAAGCACAGGTTACAATGTTTAGAGCTGCTTCAATTAGGGGAAAAGGAAAGTAAGGGGGAACATAACAGATGCATGGACACATGCATCTGTCCTCATACTAGAACCCAGCATCATCACTGGAATAGTGGGAAATTCAGGGCAGATAAAAGAAAGTACTTTTGCATACGCCATGTAGCTAAACTGTGTAATTGAAAGCATTAAGATGTAGTAATTTAGACAGTTTCAAAGGGGTATTATTGCATCATTGCATCTCCAGATCTGATGTGGGGCACTGGCAACTATTTTCCGAGTGAGTCAGGGACAGTCACTATATTTGTGCCCATTAGGTACAATTGCTTCTTTCTTTCCTGGAAACGTGTCAAGGATTAGCAGCTATGATGTGTGGGCCACCACCCATGGCCCCCACAAGGGTGGGGGCTGACAGGGCTCTAGCCTGTGGGCCCAGGATTAGGAGGGGGGGCGGTGTGATATTATTATAAATTTTTATTATGTAAATCCATTTAGTTTTTTTTTTTAATGAATATAAACATTACTTTGGTCTCATCATTTAAACTGACTTATTTCAATTTTTATTCTAAATCCTGTAGAGCATCTCTCTGCCCTTAACCTTAGCAGTAGGTAGGGGGCCTGCTTCAGGATGTGGGGGCCATGCCACCTCCAGTGGATGGACAACCACTTCAACTAGTACTGAGATCAGTTCATGGAGGGCTATAGATCACCTACATTAATAGAGGCAGAATCCTTCTTTATATTTGTTGATGTTGAATGCAACACAGAGGATGCAGTTGCTGTCCTGCTGATGCACTTCCTATAGTCAACTGGTTGACTACTATGTGAACAGAATGTTGGATTAGATAGGGCCTTAGTCTGATCCAATAGGGCTGTTCCTACAGTATGTTCTTAAATCAAGCCAAAGGTTGAATAATCCAGGCAAACCTATAGAATCATAGAATTGTAGAGTTGGAAGAGACCACGAGGGCCATCCAGTCCAACCCCCTGCCACGCAGGAAATCTTGATCAAAGCATCCCCGACAGATGGCCATCCAGCCTCTGTTTAAAGACCTCCAAGGAAGGAGACCCCACCACGCTCTGAGGGAGTGCGTTCCATTGCTGAACAGCTCTTACTGTCAAAAAGTTCCTCCTAATGTTGAGGTGGAATCTCTGTTCCTGGAGCTTGCATCCATTGCTTTGTGTTCCAATCTCTGGAGCAGCAAAAAACAAGCCTGCTCCATCCTCAACGTGACACCCCTTCAAATACTTAAACAGGGCTATCATATCGCCTCTTAACCATCTTTTTTCCAGGCTAAACATACCCAGCTCCCTAAGTCTCTCCTCATAAGGCATGGTTTCCAGACCTTTCACCATTTTAGTTGCCCTTCTCTGGACATGCTCCAATTTGTCAATATCTTTTTTGAATTGTGGTGCCCAGAACTGGAAGGTTATTAAAGAACTCTCAAAACTAAATACAACTTGGGAAAATTCAAGAATATAGAAAAACATAGCTCATGCAGAAGAACAACTTTGCAACAAATAACAGCCTCATCTAGACAAAGAGCAGCAAAAGATGGAGTTTCTGTCTCAGAGAAGTCCTGCATAACCTAAATAAAACCAAAAGACAATCTGCAAGTGGACCAAAAAAGTGGGGGATGCACCACTATATTTGGGGTCCTTCTTACATAAAGATTGTTCACCATACAAACTTTGTGTGCAGTCCTTTTGGTTCTCTTACTGGTGATGTTGGGAATTTATGCCAGTTAAAGACTGCTTCTCTGTTGATCATGGTGTCAATATGATAGTAGGACAAAAAACTAATCTTACATTTTAGACAGGGTAAGAGCTCATGCTTAACATATTTATATACAAATGCCATTTGTTTCTTCCTATATCATGCACAACAATGGCTGTCAAATCAGCCCAGAGTCCTAAAGCTGGGAAGGCAACTATGTGGGGGCCAGTGGCAATATTTCCCCCTCCAGCACCCGCCCCCCCATGGGTCACATCCCCAGACAGTACTCCCAAACACCTGTATCTTAATCAGAGTTTCCCCATAATGGTGACCAGAAATGACATTGTGTCACTTCCTGTTGCTACTTTGAGAAGGACTCTGTGAAAACAGAGGTGCTGGAAGATTCGGGTTGGGGGGCTTTCCATGTGGAGCTGGGTGTTCTTTTGCACAGTTTGCATGCAGCCTAGGGGCTGCACTCTACCCAACCCTGCTCTAAAGCACTGAGAGAAACTAGCCCCAGAGCATAGAAAGAGTACAAATAAAAATTACAGAAAAAATAAAATATTGTGGATGTTACAAAGTTGCAGAGTCACCATATTGTATAGCACATACAGTATTGCTATCATCATCATTATCTTCATTTTATTATTATAGTGCATAAGATTAGGAGTAATCATAAGATTAGTTGCTACTGGGGTAATTGTGGCAGGGACTAGTTTTTGTCCCCCAACTTCTATTATAGGCTGCACCTCTGCATTTTCAGTTGAAAATTGCCCAGAATTGTAACTTGAAACTTACTGGAAATCACTTGCAGTTTTCAGTAGCTGTTCAATAGAGTCATAGAATCATAGAGTTGGAAGGGGCCTCATGGGCCATTGAGTCCAACCCCCTGCTCAATGTATCTGGATTTCCAGATAAAGCTTCCTGAGCAAGTAGATGTCCAGCCTCTTTCTGAAGACATCCAAAGAAGGAGACCCCACCACCTCCCTCAGAAATTGGTTCCATTACTGAACCGTTCGCCCTCCTGTAACTTAAAACCATTAGACCTGGTCTTACCCACTGGGGCAGCAGAAAACAGGCCTGCCCCCTTCTCTCAGTGATAGCCCTTGAGGCATTTAAATACTGCAATCTTGTCACCCTTCAGTCTTCATAGAATCATAGAATGTACTAAATAGAGGGGTATAGCCTATTTTAGAAAAATAGACCAAACAGGAAGGGTGGTGGAGTAGCATTATACGTTAAGGGATGTGTACACCTGTGAACACATCATAGAATCATAGAATTGCAGAGTTGAAAGAGACCACAAGGGGCATCCAGTCCAACCCCCTGCCACGCAGGAAATCTTGATCAAAGCATCCCCGACAGATGGCAATCCAGCCTCTGTTTAAAGACCTCCAAGGAAGGAGACCCCACCACGCTCCGAGGGAGTGTGTTCCACTGCCGAACAGCTCTTACTGTCAAAAAGTTCCTCCTCATGTTGAGGTGGAATCTCTGTTCCTGGAGCTTGCACCCATTGCTCCGTGTTCCAGTCTCTGGAGCAGCAGAAAACAAGCCTGCTCCATCCTCAGCGTGACATCCCTTCAAATACTTAAACAGGGCTATCATATCGCCTCTTAACCGTCTTTTTTCCAGGCTAAACATACCCAGCTCCCTAAGTCTCTCCTCATAAGGCATCGTTTCCAGACCTTTCACCATTTTAGTTGCCCTTCTCTGGACATGCTCCAATTCGTCAATATCCTTTTTGAATTGTGGTGCCCAGAACTGGACACAGTATTCTAAGTGAGGTCTGACCAAGGCAGAATAGAGTGGCACTGTTACTTCCCTTGATCTAGACACTATACTTCTATTGATACAGCCCAAAATTGCATTGGCCTTTTTAGCTGCCGCATCACACTGTTGGCTCATGTTCAACTTGTGGTCTACTAGGACTCCTAGATCCCTTTCGCACGTAGTCTCATTCAGCCAGGTCTCTCCCATCCTATATTTATGCATTTCATTTTTCCGCCCTAAATGCAGTACTTTACATTTCTCCGTATTGAAATGTAAATCTTAAATCTTGGGAGCCAGGCTGGGAGCATCTGAGTAAAAATTAGGGGAGAGAGAAACAGCAAGAATATCATTGTGGGGGGGTCTACTACAGGCCTCCAAGCTAAACCGAGGACTTGGATGATGCCTTCCTGGAACAGATGACCACACATTCAGAAAGAAGAGATGTAGTAGTAATGGGAGAATTCAACTATCCTGATATTTGTTGGAAGTCCAACTCTGCCAAGAATATAAGGTCCAAAAAATTCCTCACTTGTCTCACAGACAATTTAATTGTCCAGAAGGTGGAAAAGGCAACAAGGGGATCAGCTATTTTAGATCTGATCCTAACCAATCGGGATGACATGGTTAACGGTATGGAAGTGGCGGGATCCCTAGGGGAAAGTGACCATGTTCTCCTGGAGTTTGTAATACAGAGGAAAGGGGAAGCCAAGCATAGACATGCATTCTAAACTTTAAGAAAGCTGATTTCAGAAAACTTAGGGAATTACTGGGGGTGATCCCATGGTCAGGAATACTGAAAGATAAAGGAGTTCATGAAGGATGGGAGTTTCTAAAAAGTGAGATATTGAAGGAACAACTTCAAACTGTTCCAATGAGGAGGAAAAAGGGGAGGTGTCTAAAGTAACCCGGATGGTTGTCGAAAGAACTCTCAACTGAGCTAAAACTTTAAAAGAACACGTACAAGAAATGGAAAAAGGGGGGAATCACCAAAGAAGAATTCAAACAAATAGCCAGCTAATGTAGGGGGAAAGTCAGAAAAGCCAAAGCTCAGAGAGGTTAAAAACAATACAAAGGGCTTTTTGGGGTATGTCCGTAGCAAAAAGGAAGAACAAGGAAATGGTAGGGCCGCTGCAAGGAGAAGATGGCGAAAGGCTAACGGGACAGAAAAAAGGCAGAACTACTTAACACCTTTTTTGCTTCAGGGGGTACAGTGCTCAACCTGGGGGAAATGGAGCAGATGATGCAGTAGGAAATAAAGCAAAGAATTAGTAAAAAGTAGTTGAGGAATACCTGGCCAGTATAAATGAGTTCAAGTCTCCAGGGCCAGATGAACTTCATCCAAGGGTATTAAAAGAACTGGTAGGAGTAATCTCAGAATCACTGGCAATAATCTTTGAGAATTCCTGGAGAACAGGAAAGGTCCCAGCAGCCTGGAAGAGGGCAAATGTTGTCCCCATCTTTAAAAGGGGGGAAGAAGAAGACCCAAATAATTACTGCCTAGTCAGCCTGACATCAATACTAGGAAAGATTCTAGACCAGATCATTAAACAGACAGTCTGTAACCACTTAGAAAGGAATGCCGTGATCACAAAAAGTCAACATGGATTTCTCAAAAACAAGTCATGCCAGACTAGTCTCATCTCTTTGTTTGACAAAGTTACAAACTTGATAGATGAAGGGAACACAGTGGATGTAGTGTATCTTGATTTCAGTAATGCTTTTGACAAGGTTCCCCCATTATATTCTTGTAAAAAAATTAGTAACCTGTGGCCTAGACAATGCAACTGTTAGGTGAATTTGTAATTGGCTTACTGACTGAATCCAAAGGGTAGTCACCAATGGCTCCTCTTCATCCTAGAGAGAAGTGACCAGTGGGGTGCCACAGGGTTCTGTCCTGGGCCCAGTGCTATTCAACATCTTTATCAATGACTTGGATGAGGGAATACAGGGCATGCTTATCAAGTTTGCTGATGACACCAAATTGGGAGGGATAGCTAATACCCTAGAGGACAGGATCAGAATCCAAAATGACCTAAACAGATTAGAAAGCCAATACGATTTTGGGCTGTATCAATAGAAGTATAGTGTCTAGATCAAGGGAAGTAATAGTGCCACTCTATTCTGCCTTGGTCAGACCTCACTTAGAATACTGTGTCCAGTTCTGGGCACCACAATTCAGAAAGGATATTGACAAATTGGAGCGTGTCCAGAGAAGGGCAACTAAAATGGTGAAAGGTCTGGAAACGATGCCTTATGAGGAGAGACTTAGGGAGCTGGGTATGTTTAGCCTGGAAAAAAGACGGTTAAGAGGCGATATGATAGCCCTGTTTAAGTATTTGAAGGGATGTCACGCTGAGGATGGAGCAGGCTTGTTTTCTGCTGCTCCAGAGACTGGAACACGGAGCAATGGGTGCAAGCTCCAGGAACAGGGATTCCACCTCAACATGAGGAGGAACTTTTTGACAGTAAGAGCTGTTCGGCAGTGGAACACACTCCCTCGGAGCGTGGTGGGGTCTCCTTCCTTGGAGGTCTTTAAACAGAGGCTGGATGGCCATCTGTCGGGGATGCTTTGATCAAGATTTCCTGCGTGGCGGGGGGTTGGACTGGATGGCCCTCGTGGTCTCTTCCAACTCTGCAATTCTATGATTCTATGATTCTATGATATTAACAAAATGAAGTTCAACAGGGAGAAATGCAGGATACTACACTTGGGCAGTAAAAATGAAAAGCACAGATATAGGATGGGTGACACATGGCTTGATGGCTGTACATGCTAAAAGGATCTAGGAGTCTTAGTGGACCACAAGCTGAACATGAGTAAGCAGTGTGATGCAGCAGCTAAAAAAACCAATGTGATTCTAGGCTGCATTAATAGAGTATAGTGTCTAGATCTAGGGAAGTAATAGTGCCACTCTATTCTGCTTTGATCAGACCTCCCCTGGAATACTGTGTCCAGTTCTGGGCACCACAGTTCAGGAAGGATATTGAGAAGCTGGAACGTGTCCAGAGGAGGGTGACCAGGATGGTGGGTGGTCTGGAAGCCATGCCCTATGAGGAGCAGCTTAGGGAGCTGGGTATGTTTAACCTGGAGATGAAACAGTTAAGAGATGACATGATAGCCATGTTTAAATATTTGAAGGGATGTCATATTGAGGATGGGGCAAGCTTCTTTTCTGCTGCTCCAGAGACTAGGACACGGAGCAATGGACTCAAACTACAGGAAAAGAGATTCCACCTAAACATTAGGAAGAACTTCCTGACAGTAAGAGCTGTTTGGAAGTGGAATACACTGCCTTGGAGTGTGGTGGAGTCTCCTTCTTTGGAGGTTTTTAAGCAGAGGCTGGATGGCCATTTGTCCAGAATGATTTGATTGTGTATTCCTGTATGGCAGGGAGTTAGACTGGATGGCCCTTGAGGTCTCTTCCAACTCTATGATTCTATGATTCTGTTCACCAAGCTGAACATGTCCAGCTCCTTCAACCTCTACTCATGTTTTGTTCTTCATGCCCGTTAACCTTGTTGCCCTTCTCTTAACGTGCTCCAACTTGTCTATATCCTAGAATCATAGAATCATAGAGTTGGAAGAGACCGCAAAGGCCATCCAGTCCAACCCCCCGCCATGCAGAAATATACAATCAAATCATTCCCAGGTCATGGTCTCTGTTTAAAAATCTCCAAAGAAGGAGACTCCACCACAGACTCCTTCTTAAAATGAGGTGCCCAGAACTGAACACAGTGGTCCAGATAAGGCCTGAGCAATGCAGAATATAGTGGGACTATTACTTCTCTTGATTTGGAAATGATGGTTCTATTAATGCAGGTTAAAATACTGTTTGCCTGCTTTGCTGCAGTATCACACTGCTGGCTCATATTAAACTTATGAACAATAATTAAACTTTCAGGCAATCCCCTCCAATTTAAATCTGGGGGCTTTGAGGAAACCAAAAAAGGAGGCTAAAGGGCCACATGTGGCCCACAGGATGGCTTTCCCCTATCTGTGCCATAGACTAAAAACTGCTGTTGCACACTTTCCCCTTGTTCTCCTAGTTCACAACATATATTCACCATTGGCTCAGTGAAACAACTCTAAAAGAGTGTTGATGTTTTCTAGGACAACTGAAACAGACTGGACTACCTCCCAATATAATATGAAGTCTCCAGTCAGGCTATCACTCAGGGCACAGTTGGCCAATTTTGTTGGCAGCATGAGATTAGAGAGCAAGTGTAATCCTGACAACATTATCCCAAAAACACCTATTTCAAACCCCATTCATATTCCCAGATCCAAGAATGTACTACATAGTTTTCAGACAAAGAACTCTCCATATAATACAGGGGAGATCAAAGTGTGGCCCATGGATCACATGCAGCCTCCAAGCTTGTTTTTGTGGCCCCCAGGGTGTCAAAAATGGTTTTTGCTCTAAAATGACTCCAAAATGACCCATAGGAAGTGTGGAGGACATTTCCACCATGTTTGGAGCACTCCTGGACCCTTCCTGGGTCAAACCCATTTTTTGAAAAAAAAATATTGAAATAATTGTTTGCCTCAAAATGTGGGGAATCTACATGACAGAAATAATCCAGGTTGAAACTGGATTTTTTGCATGACTCTTTCCTATGGAATTCTGGGATTTGTAGCTTTATAAGGTCTTTAGTCATCTCTGACAAAGAGTGCTGGTGCCTCACCAAACTACAAATCCCAGGATTCCATAGGAAGGAGCCATGCAAAAAATCCAGTTTCAACCTGGATTATTACTCTAGTGTGGATACCTCCCTAGGGACCCAGGTAGGCCCCCAAATGTGGTGATACTGCCCCCATGTCCCCGAGAGGGCATGGGGGTTATAAATTATTTATTTTTGAAAAAGTGGGTGTGGTGAGAGTGTGACCTCCACCCCCAAGGTCTCCTAGGCTGCTAATGTGTCCCCCTAGCCTTCCACAGTTACCCACTCCTGGGTAACTGGGTACCAGTTATACGGCAATTTTTGTCGCGGGGCTTACTGTGACTTCCTGACCCCGTATTCATCCCTCGCTGTTTAGATGATTTTTGTCACTCTTATGGAAATCCCGGATGATCCCGTGACTGATATTTACATGGCAAAAGTTCCGTTTTTTATTTTTGGTCTCACACTGTTATATCCCGTGCTTTTCTTGTTTACACACATTTAGCGTACCAGGATTTATTTATTTTTTTGGCTGTCTATCAAGGATGCAATTACTTGTTTTTTCAAAGTTTGAGCTACGTGTTTCTGGTTCATTTTCCACCACAGATGCAGCGATTGGCTACATTCTGGACAAAGAAGGACATCACATGTCCTTTTGATATACTTCCTCTCCTATCCAGCACTTTATGGCAACATGGAGGTGAGCACATCAGCTGCTCTGGCTACCGCTGCCCGTTTGCGGGTATCTCTTTTAGCTTTGAAGAGACGGGCTATCATCAGACATAGAAGAAGGATGCTTCTTATTTTCCTGATCCTTCTCCATTCACAAACAATGGCATCGACTATGTTCCGTCCACAGTGTATGCACTTCGCGGCCGTGGACCCACCGGAAGTTCTGATGCATGTTCACCCCAACCGCCGGCAGCGACGGTGGTGGGTGTACCCAACAACGGAGGAGTGGTGGGAGAAATTTGTGATGAACATCTGGTCTGATGAACAATGGATAATGTACTTCAGGATGCCTAGGTTCCTCTTCATGTGTCTTGCCGAGATACTCCATCCGGAGATTGCAAAGTCAGACACGAACATGAGGAAAGCCATCATGTGGAGAAGAGATTCACTATAGCCGTTTTCCTTCTCGCCCACCACTGCTCATATGGGGCTGTTTCTCAGTTATTTGGTGTCGGAAGAGCAACGGTGTGTAAGATTTTTATGGAGGTCATCCTCGCTATGGAGAAGTTACTTCTTAAGTGGACAGTATTCCTGGGAGATCATAGAAAGGTAATTTTTTTCTTTATATTTTATTACCTTGTGAAAATTCGGGTAATTGCATCTATTCCTAAGAGTTTAAAAAAATTAAATCTGTATGCCCTACCATGAAACCAAAGTGATAACATATATACCTTCCCTACTGTTATGTTGTTACACCTGGATGTCATGGAAAAGGTGCCCGAAATGTTTCTATATGTACATACATGTTTAATCGAAAACTTGTGTTCTTGAGGTCTCATATATTCCTTTTCTTTTGTTGATGGATGCCTTCACTGAAATGGGATACCCACAAGTGGTTGCTTGTTAGATGGATGCCATGTTAATATAATCCCACCCATCCGGCAAGGAGATGAATTTATAAACAGGAAGAATAGGTACAGTGTTCTTCTGCAAGGAACGTGCGATCACAGAGGAATTTTTATTGACGTGGAGATCGGTTGGAGCGGGAAGAATCACGACGCGTGAATGTTAAAGAACAATGGTTTTTTTCAAGACTGGCATATTTGTTTCTGGAAATCCAACAATAACTATTATGGGGAAACAGGTAGTACCATTAACTCTTGTTGATGGTGCATATCCCGTTAGGAATAGAATAGAATAGAATAGAATAGAATAGAATAGAATAGAATCTTTATTACGGTTATAGACCAGCACAGGTAAAAAGGGGATACAAAATAAAGGTGAAATCACAGGATAAAAACAGGCTAAAAGCAGTATTTAAAATATTACCTCCAGTATAACAAGACTAGGTTGACACTATTCTACAGCTGAGGACATTGTCTGACGAATTTTAACCGCAGCTGTGCAGAATCTGGCAACATTATAAGTTGTTCCTGGGTTGGTGTCTGAAAGCAACAAGTTTATGTAGAATTGTCCAGTGTGCCCTTGATATTTATGCAACAGGGGTGAAATAAGTCTGAGACGTATGTCCCTGTAGTATGAGCACTGGAGTAATACATGCTCTGTTGTTTCTATTTGGCCTGAGTTGCAGGGGCACAGTCTGTCTGAGAAGGGGATCTTCTTGTATCGGCCTTCAAGGACAGCTGAAGGGAGGACACGACACCGTGCAAGAGTAAAGGCCCTTCGATGGTTAGGTATTTCAAGTATTGCTAAGTATGCCAAAGGAGAGGCCAGATATCTATTGGAGTCACTAGCAATGAAGGTTGGAGTGCTGGCTAGATCCAGTTGCTGCTCTATATCTGCTACCTGTTGTTTGATAGTAGCTTTCGCCCTATCATATCCCAGGCTTAGCAGAAGATCTGCAGAAAGGCCCAGCATTGAGATTTTAGTCATCACTGTCTGTTTCCAGCTGGATTGGAAATCATCACTTAAGGTTAGTGGAGCAAGGCCAGTGGGAAAGAGGGATAGTCTGAGCCAGTAGTTGAGTATGGTCACCCACACTCTGGCCTCCATTTTCATAAATCCTGACTCCAGTCTCAGAGCTGCGTTAGAGACACATTCTGGAGTTTGGAAAGCTGATCTTAAGAATTTGGATTGGACAAGTTCTAATGGAGCAGGGTTAGGGAAGGGTCCCAATTGGGATCCATAAAGCAGTTGTGCTACTGGTTTGGCTTCAAAGAGTTTAAGCGCTGCAGGTAAATAGTGGCCTCCTCTTGTCTTAAGAAATTTGAGAATAGTTGTTGTACTCCTCTACGGATTGCAAGCAGCATACTCCCCATGCGCTTTCCTACTACCAGTGGCTTGAAAAATTACCCCCAGGTATTTGAAGCAAGAGACCTGCTCAATCTTGTGGCCATCTATATACCAGCTGTAGTTCTTAGGCCTTTTAGCGAATGCCATGATTTTAGTTTTTCGATAGTTGAGTTCTAGCTGTTCCATTCTGCAATATTGTGTTAGTGCTCTTAGGGCTCTTTTTAGTCCAATGGGAGTTCTTGAAAGTACTGCTGCATCATCCGCATAAAGCAGCGTTGAAATATGCCTTCCCTTTAATTTTGGGGGGTGGAAGTTAGTGTTGTTGAGGTGATCCACCAAATCATTGATGTAGAAGTTAAACAGGAGTGGAGCTAGAATGCAACCTTGCTTGACACCCTTCTCAGTGACAACGTCATTGGTGAGATGTCCCTGGGGGTTACATCTTACTTTTAATGAGGTCCCTTCATGCAGCATACGAATTAGATGGAGTAAACGTCGGTCAATCCAAGAAGCCTCCAGTTTTTTCCACAGTTTGGTTCGGGATATAGAGTCAAAAGCCGCTTTAAAGTCTATGAAGGCAGCATAGAGAGAAACTGTGCTGCAGGTGGAGTATTTTTCAATAAGGTGGTGGAGTAC